>OW818029.2:102845176-104110176 GCA_942486065.2 Calliphora vomitoria
GTATTAACATTGAAGTTTGGATCACCGATAATACTTCTCCGCAACTTAAACACGTTAATTGAGGAAACAATTATCGGTGGCAGATTCGAAGGCAAAGACGCACTGATTCTACGCTTACCGATGATTTTCAACGACTTTGACCAACAATTGAATTCAAGCGGCTCCAGTTCGCGTTTCGTCTTGCTTTTCCTATAACCATTAACAAAGCACAATGCCAATCGTTGACTATTGCAGGCTTACAATTGGAAAATTCATGTTTTTCACAAGGTCAATTGTATGTGGCTTGCTCCCGAGTTGGTACACTACATAAATTATATATTTTTACTCCAAATAAAAAAAACAAAAAATATTGTATATCCCCTGGCCTTAAGATGAATTCATAGATGTAATATCCCATTTGCCTTAAATGCATTAGTTTATTTTTTAAGAGCATAGCATGACACTGTACTTTAGACATCTGCTACAACTTTGTTATATGACCACCTCATAAGCCGTCATCTGGTTACAGATAATAAGTGTTAGGGGCGCGAAATCAGATCGGGGCAGTCCGAGCTTCAATTTTGTTCGACACTGTATATTAAAATTGAGATCGAGATGCAACATAAAACAAATGTTTTCTAAGGGCCAGCAACCCGGACCGGGTTCAGCTAGTTTATTTATAAATGTACATATGCATGTACTATAAATAAAAGTGGATTTTTAAAACTTTTTATGTTCCGAAAATATGAAAAAATGTTTTACTAATTTTTGAAGGCATTGCTGTTAGAAAAAAAGGCATTGCTGTTAGAAAAAATAACTTTGATAATATGAACCACCTTCACATAAATTAGTTATCTGTTCACTATAAACTTAAAAAACAACACACAATTTTTGGTAATATAAGTACGTACGTTTGGATCATTTTAGCTCATAGTTAAAATATTAAACGAAGTGAACGAAAGATTTGAACTAGTTCATTTAGCTCAATCAAGTGAATCATTTAATTTAACTAGTTCGTTCATGAACTACACAAGTCTAGTAAACAGAAAATTTTTTTCATATTTTATGTTTTCAAACAAAGAATAACAAGAAGTGAAACGCTGTCAAAAAAAACCTAAGTCGGTTGTCATAAAAAACCTAACTCTATGAATGTATTGGTAACATTTTGTTTATATGTATTGGTGTGCAAACCACTTTCACCACACTCCCCAAACACACATAGTTGTAAAAAAGCGACCTTAAAAATTATAACAAAATTGTATTACAATTAATTTTAAAAATTCAAACAATTATCAAATTATTTTATGTAAATTTGACCTGAAAAGATTTTATAAATAGATTTTTCTGCTTTTTCTTCCATAATTTCTGCAGAAATTTTATTTTATTTGAATTTCTTATTAATTTTCAATACCTAATTTTACAAATGTGTTTTTTTCAGTTTTAATTTCAACCCCAAAAAATTAAATGTCAAAAAATTAAAAAAAAAATATTTTTCGTTTGTGCAAAATATACATGTTTCGGTTATTTTAATGGTAAATATGTGTGGAAAAAAATAAAAGAATATTATGTGTATGTGAAAGAGTGTGTTAGAATTGCAATTTTATTGCAGTTTTGAAGAAAAAGTTTTGAAGTCAAATCTCTCTCTCAAGTGTGTTGAATTCACATACTACTTGTATGTGAGAAGAGAGAGAAGTTGTTGTTGTAAAAAAATTGAGAGGCTTCCCTTCTTGTTATTCTTTGTTTATAAACATGTTCTTATTCTGAATGAAAAAATTTTGGGAAAAAAAAGTCATGTTCGATTAATAATATGTATTACAAAATTCATTCCAATTATGAATTTTTTTCTGTGTAGCTAACGGACTGATTGAAGAATCAAATATACACAATACTTTCGCTCCAACTACGACTCACAGCTGCAGTTAAATATATGTATGTATATTCAGAGTAGTTCAATCAGTACAGGCATAAACACATACAATACTTTTTCGCTGCGCTTTATTGCGGCTCACTCGCATTGTTTAATGTTTGGCATCATCTAGCATGTAACGCGGTAACAGTTTCTCGAAGTTTGCATTGGCCTCATGCAATCGATTTTTGGTTTTTATAATCTAATATTTTTATACAAGGTTTAAGCGTTCCAGCTTCCTACATGAAGATATATGAATCGACATGGGATAACGTGTCAATTTGAGATTTAAAAGGTACTCCAAAAACAAACTTTAAAGTAAAAAAAAAAAACAACAAAAACTTTACAGAACACATACAATTTATCTATTCTATAGGTGATATAATTCCTAATTATTAAAAAATGCTGGTATTTTACCATATATATAGGCCTTGTTACAAATTGCTTTTTTTACATACCTCTAATGCTAGCATCAAAGTCTTTAAATCATTTTCATTATTAAATTCTCGAGTATTTAACTGCGTGTGGTGATCTCGTTTATTTTTATTCTTCTTAGGTCTTTTCTTGGTCTCATTTTCAACCAGATCAATGTTATTAGTACTCTCTAAAGAATTTCCTGCTGAAAAAATGCAATTGTCGAGTTTGTGCTTTCTAAGTACGTGCTCGATTACTGAGGGACCACAATCCACCAATGGCATTATTAAACGTCTCAAATTATCACCTGGCTTAGCTGTTAATATAATATTCCGCAGCTCATCTTCACTTGGTAATGTCGATTGCTTTTTTGCACGTTCTTCTGGATATTTTTCACGAACAGCGAAGCGAATATCTTCACCTTCATGATGAGGCCGAAGTATATAAAGAATTGTCATTTCGTGGTCTGTTAGAATTATGTTACCTCGATCATATAACTCAATAATAACGTGATAAGCAGCTTCACCAATTCCAAATTGCATGTTCACAATTCGATCAACACCCAGTTGTTGCAGCTTCTCGAGACGTTTATTTTTTAAGTGTTTTCGTAATTTCATGCTAAATCCTGAAGGAGACATATTTTTTGGCCATTCAAAAGCTGTTGTATGAAAACGTATGCCCGACTCAATAAGAAGCATTTTTTTCGTTTCTCCTCCGCCTTGGAGGCGAATAAGGTATGTTTTATTGTCAATATCATAGATCTGGTTAACTCGCAGTCCGACTAACCTGTGATAAAAGTACATTCATGTGTAGGTATTTTTGTACGAATGTTATATTTTTATACAACTTACGACTGTAGTTCCGTAACCCCACATACAATATCAAAAGAATTAAAGCGTAACTTCATTTCTTTATGATTTTCAACTACAACTTTTTATAAAACAAATATAAAAGTTAATTTGTCAACTTTATTTAAACAAAAAAAATTTAAGCGACACGCATTACAAATTCTTTGGAATAATAAACATATGTTTTCAAACAGACGTCTCTGCGTGTGTCAAGATAACATAACCAAAATTTTTATCAGCTGATTATTAATTCGCCGTGGTTTATAAGACAAATTTATTTTTAATTATATTTTTTGATTACAACAACCTAAATGTAATAAAACTCATCTAAAATTTAATGCATTTAATTAGAATTTTGTTCACATTACTTGTACATTTGATCAACATCATATTCAAAATGTATTAACAAGGTGACCTCATAAAATTGTGTACTTCAAGGCGAATCTAATAAGTTGACAGCGCCACGGCAACAAATAGAACAAGGCAAAAACAATATGCTTTTTGGAAAAAAATCAGCAAACTGTCAGCTCAAGGTATATTAATTATAAATTAATATACCTTGTGTCAGCTGATAATAAAAAAAAAATCAAAATCAGCTGATAATAAATAAAAATTGTAAACACAGTCGCAAAGTAAGTCTGGGTTTTTGTTTTTTTTGTCTTCAACAATTTTGTGTCTCACTCTGGCGCGTTTATGATGTAAGGATTCGTATAACGGTTCCTGTTCTACGTCGTTTAAACCAGACGGATGTCTTTTAATTTGGACAAACCCTGGTGGAGCCAAGCCAAATTATTAAAATGTGACCTCAATAGAACAGCTGATAAATTTCTTCATCAGTTGTTTAACGTGAGCCAAGATAGCGTCGACGAGTTTAAATAAAAATACCACTCCACTTCCCGGTTTTTGAATACCTAAAATCGACGCTATCTTGGCTCACGTAGTTGTTTATGCTATGTTCACATTTGCAGTGTTAATCACCTCAAACGTGATTAAGCTCTAATCACTTCAAAAACGAGATGATTATCCATACCAAGGCGAATTTATAGAAGGTGACCTCACAAGAACAGCTGATTATTTTTTATATTCAGTTGTTTAGACAAGTGAACTGTCAATTCACTTGTGGTTGTTGTGGCGAAAAATACAACAAACCCAAAAGCAAAAACAACAACAGGCAACTTTGACAGTTCACTTATCTTTTTACAAAAACAAAGTACCTGTTGTTTTCGTACATGTTGTACTTGTTGTAGTTCTGTCGTCACCTTCTATAAATTCGCCTTGATCCATACATTTATATGATTCAAATTGACATGATTAAAACTTAATAATTTCATTAATCACGTAGAATCAACTGAACATACCTCAAACTTATTATGATGTACCATCGGCCACAATGAACATACCTTTCAGGTGTATTAACGAAAAATATATATTTTTTTTTTTTCATAAACAACCTTAAAAAATACACCAATGTTTACAATTCCATTATTAATAAGTTTAAATAATCAGCTGATAACTTTATTAAAGAATTAATTTCCATTTTTAATGCTTTAAAAATATATAAATTTGTTTGTTGTTTTTATTTGTCAACTTAATGATGTTACTGTCAACTTAGTGGCCTACCTAAATAAAAGCGTAAGGCAGCACGTTTTTTTCCGCTTAGCTTTAACGCTGAAATGTCATACCTAAATAAAAGCAACGCTACGTCAAACAATAAAAACAAGGTTATCAAAAAAATAAATATAACAACCCGGATTATTTAAACAATAAAGTACATTGCAGTATTGGTGTTTCTGATTTTTGTTTTGTGATTTGTAAACTAAAATTTTATCAAAAAAACTAAATATTAAAGTTTAAAAAATGAGTTTCTTGCATATTTGTTTCTCCTTTTGTATGTATGTGTTTACATTTATTGTGTTTTGCAACTAACTTCACTATTAAACGCGCTGTCAAAATCGGATTTTCCAATTGCAAAGCGTTGCTGCATACAAATTGTATGGGCATGAGCATTTTTGACAAGTAAAAAACGCCTTACGCTCCAATTTAGGTATGTGTGTTAATAATCTCAAATGTAATGTGAACGGCTTTGATTAACTTAATAAAAATTTTGCTTAAACGCGTTTAAAACCCCAAGTGTGAACATAGCATCAGATAATAGAACTGTCAAGTAACTTGTTTGTTGCGGCGGAAATACAACAAACCCAATAGCAAAAACCACAATAGGCTATTTTGACAGTTCAATTATATTTTAACAAAAACAAATTACCTGTTGTATTTGTCGTAGTTCTGTCATCACCTTCTATAAATTCGCCTTGGTGGAGGATATTGATACTCTTCGATAGTGGTGGAGTACCATTTAAGCGTTCCAGCTTCCATGTTTTAAGCGTTCCAGCTTCCTATATAAAATCGAAATGATTATCCATACATTTAAATGATTTGTTAATCAAATTGACATGATTAAAACTTAATCACATAGAATCATCTGAACATAACTCAAACCAACTATGATGTAGCATCGGCAACAATGAACACACTTTTCAGTTTTACTACCGATAAATACATTTTTCATAAACAACCTTAAATAATCCATCAATGTGCACAATTACATCACTAATAAGTTTAAAATAATCAGCTGATAACTTTGTTAAAGAAATTCTTTGGATTATTTTGATTGTTTATGAAAAATTTATTTATCGGTAGTACACTTAAAAGGTACGTTCATTGTCTCAGATGCTACATCATAATCAGTTTGAGGTATGTTCAGGTGATTCTACATGATTAATGCTATGTTCCCACCAAGGCGAATTTATAGAAGGTGACCTCACAAGAACAGCTGATTATTTTTTACATTCAGTTGTTTAGACAAGTGAACTGTCATTTCACTTGTGGTTGTTGTGGCGAAAAATACAACAAACCCAAAAGCAAAAACAACAACAGGCAACTTTGACAGTTCACTTATCTTTTTACAAAACCAAAGTACCTGTTGTTTTTGTACATGTTGTATTTGTTGTAGTTCTGTCGTCACCTTCTATGAATTCGCCTTGGTTCCCACTTGGGATTTTAAACCCGTTTAAGCAAAATGTTGATAAATTAATCAAAGTACATCTGAAAGGTATGTTCCTTGTGCCCGAAGCTACATCATTATCAGTTTGAAGTATGTTCAGGTGATTCTACGTGATTAATGAAATGATTAAGTTTTAATCATGTCAATTTGAAGTGATTAACAAATCATTTAAATGTATGGATAATCATCTCGAGTTTGAAGTGATTAGAGTTTAATCACGTTTGAGGTGATTAACTCTGCAAATGTGAACATGGCATAACAAAATGATTAAGTTTTAATCATGTCAATTTAAAGTGATTAACAAATCATTTAATTGTATGGATAATGCTATTGCTTCGTTTTCACCTTTTGAAAACGTGGTTTATTTCCTTTAAATAAACCGGATTCTTTTGATTGCAAATAAAAGCCGTTTAGTAGTTTAAAATTGTAACAACTCTTTATTTATTTAAAATGTACAACAACATCAGTTCAAATAGCCAGTCAGTGTTTTATACACGTATGCCAATGTACAAGTATACACTGGCATTGCAGTTGATGTCTTTACTTAACGATGCTTCAAATTATACTCTCTCTTGTGGTGTTCTCACGGCCAATTTGTATACACTACATTACCATCTAGAAAGCTCTATTTTTACAATGATCTTAAAACTAGAATATTCGAATTCTAGAACTTTCACTGTTAGTCATTAATCATTTAGTGTTGCCATACTTACAAACAATGCTTAACTCAAAGCTTTTATTCAACGTTGTATGTTCTACAGCAATGTTAATAATATCCATACATTTGTTAAAGTTTGAAAAGCACTGCTGTTGATAGGCATTATACAACTTTAAACCAGCCGCTAAAATAGTTATATTTAAATTCAAGTACAATTTCGTAACACTGCCCCCCGCTTAAGCCTGTTCGTCCCGAATAGGCATAGATTCACTTCTCCCATAGGCAGCTAGTCGTTCTAGATGTACAACCTTCATTTTAGATCTCGGGCTCTTTTCTTTATATATTCTGTACACCACTCGTTTAATTTCTTAATCACTTTGTACGGTCCATCCCAATGGGTTTGTAGTTTGGGAGACAGTCCTTTATTACATTGTGGGCATTTGCTGCTCTATCGTATCTGATTTTCATTTTGTCGCTGGTAATTTTTATTATTCTGCGAACGAATTTATGAGGTTCGTTAAGGTAATCTTGCTCTTGGGAAGTGTTTTAATTATTTGTTGATGAGGGCTTAATACCGAATTCTAAATCACCAGGTAACTTGAGTTCTGCCCCGAAGACAATTTTTGCAGGTGTTCGATAGGTTGAGTCGTGAACAGCTGATCACTATGCCAGTAGAAATTTCATTATGTGTTCATCCCAGTCCTTCTGGTGTGCACTGACCACTTTTCTTGAATATTCCTCCAGAGTGCGAGTGAATCTTTCGACCATGCCATCAGATTGAGGATGCAGTGGCGTTGTTATGGTTTTGGTTATTCCATATAAATTGCACATTTCCTTCAATACGGCAGATTCAAAATTTCTACCCTGATCAGAATGCAATTCCAGTGGAACACCGTAGTGCTGACCACACAGATACTTGTGGAAATTCTTCACACTCTCTAATACTGCCAGGAGTTCACGTCGCGTTACGCAGTAATTTCTTCCAGGCTTGGAAAGTATTCGGCTATAGTAGCCTATGACCTGAGGGCAGAATGATCGGTTCTCAGTTGGAAGTGCTGACCACACAGATACTTGTTGAAATTCTTCACACTCTCTAATACTGCCAGGAGTTCACGTCGCTTTACGCAGTAATTTCTTCCAGGCTTGGAAAGTATTCGGCTGAAGTAGCCTATGACATTTTCCGTCCCGCTAATCACCTGCGAAAGCACACCTCCTATTCCGTATTCACTCGCATCGCTATCTAGCACAAACTTCGCCCCAAGGATGGAATATTCCAAAATTGGTGCTTCACAGGAACCGTAGCGACATCTGGGTTAGCTCATGTAAGCTTGCGGCAACACTGGCAAAATTCGGTACAAATCGTCGGTAGTACGTACAAAGGCCTAGAAAACTGCGTAATTCCTGAAGATTTTTCGGACGAGGCCAGTCCTTTACGGCTCGTATTTTATCTTCATCTGTTGATATGCCGTCTACTGTTACGCGATGTCCTAAATACTTAACTTCTTTTTGGAACAATGCGCATTTCTTTACGCTAAGTTTTAGTCCAGCCGCAGATATTCGTTTAAAGACTTCTTCAAGGTTCTTCAGGTGTTCATCGAAAGACTTTCCCATGACAATTATGTCATCGAGGTACACCAAGCATGTCTTCCAGTGAAGTCCTTTCAACACATGTTCCATTAAACGCTCGAATGTGGCTGGAGCATTGCAGAGTCCAAAGGGCATCACGTTGAACTGCCATAACCCATCACTCGCACTAAATGCAGTTTTCTCCTTGTCTTTCTCTGAAATCTCTACCTGCCAGTAACCACTTTGCAAGTCCAATGTGGAGAACCATTTTGTTCCAGCTAATGCGTCCAGGGTGTCGTCAATCCTTGGTAGCGGGTAGCTGTCTTTCTTTGTGACGTCGTTCAGCTTTCTATAATCGACGCAAAATCTAGTGCTGCCATCTTTCTTCTTAACTAAAACAACAGGTGAGCTCCAAGGACTTGAAGATGGTTCGATTACTCCATTCCGCTCCATTTCGTTAACCAGCTCCTTCACCTCGCTTCGTTTTGCTAAAGGCATACTTCTGGGCGGCTGCTTTATTGGCCTCGCTTCGCCAGTATTTATTTGATGCTTTACAATTGCCGTTCTACCTTGGCTTTGACTTTTTACGGCGAAGACGGAGGTGTGTTTCTGCAGAAGTTGTTTAGCCTTATTTCTGTCAGGCGGAGATAAACCTTCTACCCATTTCCCCACATATTCCGCTAGTAGCTCGTGTTCTTTGGTGGACTTATTGGCAGGTTCCGGCTTTTCCTCGCAATTGATTACTGCCTCTGCTGAAGCGCATTGACCTATTTCGGAATTTGGCTTAACGACTTTTTCATAGCTGGACAGGTTAAGCACTCTTACAGGAACTATTATTTTGTTGCAGGGTTTAACGAGGGCTTTTTACCACCCACAAACTGTTGTCCTCACAATCTCCCTCCATACGGGCCCATACTAATGTTTCTGACTGTGGTGATAGTCTCTGATGGTCGATGGTAACTAGTTTTCTTACTTGAGTTCTATTTTCATAACCGACGTCAAGGGGTATCTCCACATTTCGCCAAATCATAACTTTTTGTCCCATATCCAAAGTAATGCCGTGACTAATCATGAAATCAGCACCAATGATTACTTCGTCGACAATGTCGGCAACAATAAATACATGATTGACTTTAACGTTGGCAATGGTTAATTTCACATTTACTTTACCATAGACAGTGGCCGACTCCCCAGTAGCTGTGCGCAGACTTATTCCACGTAATGGTTCAATTGCTTTCTTGACTAAATCGGGCCTGACGATAGACTGAGATGCTCCTGTGTCTCCTGTGTAAAAATGTGCTTCTGACCGTCGAGGTATCCACTAGCCGTAAGATTGCTATTTTTCTGCTGTATTACGGATATGGAGATTGTGGGGCCCTCAGATGTGGGAGCTAGTTCTTGCCCCGTAGTACTAGCTCGTTTTAGTTTAAAGGTGACTCCTGTGATGAACGATGGTTCGCCTGTTGCTCGTTTCTTGGTGGCGAAACAGATCTGGTTCGTTTTCTCGGTGCTTTGCAGTTTCGCTGAATATGGCCAGTTTTTCCGCAGTTATAGCATTTGATTTTGGCTTTACTTTGTTTCTCATTTAAAGCCTCTAACACTGCCTCTTTTATTTCACTGACTATATTTCTCTCATTTTCAGCAACAACTTCGATATTTCGCATCTTGCAAATTTGCGGCTTAGAAATTATTTTCGCTGTTTCTTGTGCCAACGCGAATGAAATGGTTTCAGCAAATGATGGTTTAGGTGTGGCACAAACTGCATGTTTTATTTCTGGATCGCGAATGCCATTAACAAATGCCTCTATCTTGATATGGTCCAAAAATGGGTTATTTTCCCCTGGGTAAGTAAGCTGTAGCAAACGCTCGATTTCCAACGCAAAATCTTGTAGTGTCTCATTGGCCTTCTGCACTCTGCCACGCAATTCCATTCGGTATAATTATTTTTTATGTTCGCCACCGTACTTACGTTGTAGCGCCTCCATTATGTCATTATAACAATTTTTGTTGCTCGCTGGCACACTTTCAAGAACTACCGCTGCATTTCCTTTTAAGGCCAAAATTAACTCGATAGCTTTTTCTTCGTCGTTCCACATGTTTCTAATAGCAACCATATCAAATTGGAACTTGAACACATTAAATGGTGTGGTGCCATCAAAACTAGGAGCCTTTATTCTACTAGATGCATCTGGAATAATTCGCACAGGACCATCCTGATATTGAAGATTATTCATTTTTATTTCCAGATCGTGCAGTTTATTATCAACTTCTTTGGTTATCTCATTCTCTAAATCTGACAGCTTTTTATCAAATTTGTTGACTTGCATTCAAGGTTATCCACTCTGCTGTTTATAACTTCCGAAATTTCCTGAAGTTTCTCATTTGTGGCTCTAGAAATTTCTTGAAATTCTTCTTTGACTTCTTTAACTTCAGCAAGAAGTTTCTCGTTATTGAACTTAGAAGTTTCTTGAACTTCAGCTTTAACTTCAACTTTAACTGTTTCCATTTTTTCCATCAAAGCCGCGAACATTGTACTTAAATCCATGCTGCTTGTTGATGCACGGGTAGAAACTTCCATTTCCTCTTTATACTCGAATTCGTAAGCTCCGATGTCAATATCACGACGCTTAAATTCATCTATCAGCCTCTTTTGTAATTCTGTTTTGTTACCTGCTGTTGGTAGCTCCAACATACTCAATTCTTTCTTGAGTTGTTCAACTTTTAGTTCCTCAAACTTCATGTTTTTTTATTTTGCAATCCCACTTCTGACACCAATTGTTACGTTTTTACCTTTTTAAAACGGGGTTTATTTCCTTTAAATAAACCGGATACTTTTGATTGCAAATAAAAGCAGTTTTAGTAGTTTAAAATTGTAACAACTCTTTATTTATTTAGAATGTACAACAACAACACAATTAAATAGTAACTCAGTGTTTTTATACACGTTTATAAATTCGCAAAAATGCACACACACTCTATTACGTACAAATATACACTGGCAATGCAGTTGATGTCTTTACTTAACGATGCTTCAAATTAGACTGAACTGTGGTGTTCTCACGGCCAATTTATATACACTGTATTACCATCTAGAAAGCTCTATTTCTATAATGATCTTTAAACTAGAATATTCGCTTACTAGAGCTTTCGATGTTAGGCATTAATCATTTAGTGTGTCCATACTTACAAACAATGCACAACTCAAAGCTTTTATTCAATGTTGTATGTTCTATAGCAATTTCAATAATACCCACACATTTATTAACGTTTGAGAAGCACTGCTGTTTAAACCAGCCGTTAAAACAGTAATATTTAAATTTAAGTATAATTTCGTAACAATATTAATGTGCACATATATTGAAAATATACAAACTATAAACCAATGCCATATATGCACAAGCTTCAAAAAAATATTTTGCCTTACAATATATTTTACGTTGCAGCTAGAAGACAAAATAACAATTTTTAAGTTTTAAAACATTTGAGGCCCAAATATATTCATATTTTTGGTTAGCTTTGGTTATTGCTTGTGTATAATATACAAAAAATTTACCACAAAAACATCAAGTGCGAAGTTAAAAATGTTTAAAGCGAATATGTTCATTTATAAAATATTTCCGCCACATATATGGAAATACTAGCTTGACCCGGTGCGCTTCGCTACCCCTGTCGTAGTCAAAAAAATATGTAAGGATTTTATTAAAAAAATAAATGAACATAATTAGTACCGGAATTTCTTATTTCCCCTTTTTCCCCTTTTTATCCCTTTAAAGTCCAAGTAGTGAAAAAGGGTATAGCCTATTGATGCTTCTAAATAACAGTCTATCTATGTTGGAAATCGGTTCGGCCGTTTAGTATTATATTTTAACATATTTTTTTATTATAAAGAAATATTTCAGAAACTATGTAAAACATAACATTATTTTATTAATTAGTTAATTAGATTTCATTTTTACTTATTATTATTTAACATTACAGAATACCGTGAATTATCAAAATAACTTGTATTTGGCATCCCTAATAAAAAGAATTGAAATTCAGCATAACCGTTATTTTTTCTTTGTGAGACTGAACTGAACGTTGTACATGTGAGTACTTCGTTCAGTTTAGTTGTCGCAACGTACTCTACATGAAAGATCTCTGTACTTTCAAATAAGAAAGAAAGTGGTACATGCATTTGCAAGCACCGAACATAGTCGAATAACAACAAATAGTTTCTCGATGATTTTGATGTACTCAAAAAAAGAGTACTCTTTTTTAGCGACACTTCGAATAAGAGTATTTGTTTCGCAAGTGCACGTGTACTACGCACATACAAATAGTGTTGTGCAGACCTCTATTAACAACCATATGTTTCAACATAAGTTCTCATGGTTGTGTTAACCATTTTCTGAGCATGTTTCTGACAACCGTGTGTACGTAGCTTAACAGAAGAGCCAACAAATTAATAAGCAGAATAGAAAATAATTGTGCAATAAAAAAAAAAAACATGAAGTTTGAAGAGCTTAAAGTTGAACAACTCAAGAGAGAATTGTGTAAGTTGGAGTTGCCGACAGCAGGTAATAAAGCAGAATTACAAAAGAGGCTGATAGATGAATTTAAGCGTCGTGATATTGACATCGGAACTTACGAATTTGAGTATAAAGAAATTTGAGTATAAAGAAATGGAAGTTTCTACCCGTGCGACAACAAGCAGCTTGGATTTAAGCACAATGTTTGCGGCAATGATGGAAAAGATGGAAGTCAACAACGAAAAACTTCGTGCTGAAGTTCAAGAAACTTCTAAGGTCAATAACGAAAAACTTCTTGCCGACAACGAGAAACTTCGTGCTGAAGTTCAAGAAACTTCTAAGGTCAATAACGAGAAACTTCTTGCTGAAGTTAAAGAAGAATTTCAAGAAATTTCTAGAGCCACAAATGAGAAACTTCAGGAAATTTCGGAAGTTATAAACAGCAGAGTGGATAACCTTGAAATGCAAGTATCCAAATTTGATAAAAAGGTGTCCGAATTAGAGAGCGGCCTAGAAAAACAATCCAAAGATGTTGATAATAAATTTCTCGATCTGGAAATGAAAATTAATAATCTTCAATTCCAAGATGGACCGTTGCGAATTATTCCAGGGGCATCTAGTAGAATAAAGGCTCCTAGTTTTGATGGCAGCACACCATTTAACGTTTTTAAGTTCCAATTTGATACAGTTGCCAAAAGAAACTTATGGAGCAATGAAGAAAAAGGAATTTGTGAATGGCCTTCGAGACCCTGATGTAAAGCATGCGGTTTATGCTACACGCAAGTCAACATTTGCGGAAACTGTTTCTTTCGCATTGGCACAAGAAACAGCAAAATTAATGTCTAAGCCGCAAGTATGCAAAGTGCGAAATATTGAGGTTATTGCTGAAAATGAGAGAAATATAGTCAGTGAAATAAAAGAGGCAGTGTTAGAGGCTTTAAATGAGAAACAAAGTAAAGCCAAAATCAAATGCTATAACTGCGGAAAAACTGGCCATATTCAGCGAAACTGCAAAGCACCGAGAAAACGAACCAGATCTGTTTCGCCACCAAGAAACGAGCAACAGGCGAACCATCGTTCATCACAGGAGTCACCTTTAAACTAAAACGAGCTAGTACTACGGGGCAAGAACTAGCTCCCACATCTGAGGGCCCCACAATCTCCATATCCGTAATACAGCAGAAAAATAGCAATCTTACGGCTAGTGGATACCTCGACGGTCAGAAGCACATTTTTACACAGGAGACACAGGAGCATCTCAGTCTATCGTCAGGCCCGATTTAGTCAAGAAAGCAATTGAATCATTACGTGGGATAAGTCTGCGCACAGCTACTGGGGAGTCGGCCACTGTCTATGGTAAAGTAAATGTGAAATTAACCATTGCCAACGTTAAAGTTAATCATGTATTTATTGTTGCCGACATTGTCGACGAAGTAATCATTGGTGCTGATTTCATGATTAGTCACGGCATTACTTTGGATATGGGACAAAAAGTTATGATTTGGCGAAATGTGGAGATACCCCTTGACGTCGGTTATGAAAATAGGACTCAGGTAAGAAAGCTAGTTACCATCGACCATCAGAGACTATCACCACAGTCAGAAACATTAGTATGGGCCCGTATGGGTGGTAGAACCAGCAGAAATAAAAAATGATCTTATAACAGCAAAAGCCCTCGTTAAACCCTGCAACAAATGAATAGTTCCTGTAAGAGTGCTTAACCTGTCCAGCTATGAAAAAGTCGTTAAGCCAAATTCCGAAATAGGTCAATGCGCTTCAGCAGAGGCAGTAATCAATTGCGAGGAAAAGCCGGAACCTGCCAATAAGTCCACCAAAGAACACGAGCTACTAGCGGAATATGTGGGGAAATGGGTAGAAGGTTTATCTCCGCCTGACAGAAATAAGGCTAAACAACTTCTGCAGAAACACACCTCCGTCTTCGCCTTAAAAAGTCAAAGCCAAGGTAGAACGGCAATTGTAAAGCATCAAATAAATACTGGCGAAAGAAGAAAAATGGCAGCACTAGATTTTGCGTCGATTATAGAAAGCTGAACGACGTCACAAAGAAAGACAGCTACCCGCTACCAAGGATTGACGACACCCTGGACACATTAGCTGGAACAAAATGGTTCTCCACATTGGACTTGCAAAATGGTTACTGGCAGGTAGAGATTTCAGAGAAAGACAAGGAGAAAACTGCATTTAGTGCGAGTGATGGGTTATGGCAGTTCAACGTGATGCCCTTTGGACTCTGCAATGCTCCAGCCACATTTGAGCGTTTAATGGAACATGTGTTGAAAGGACTTCACTGGAAGACATGCTTGGTGTACCTCGATGACATAATTGTCATGGGGAAGTCTTTCGATGAACACCTGAAGAACCTTGAAGAAGTCTTTAAACGAATATCTGCAGCTGGACTAAAACTTAGTGTAAAGAAATGTGCATTGTTCCAGAAAGAAGTTAAGTATTTAGGGCATCGCGTAACAGCAGACGGCATATCAACAGATGAAGATAAAATACGAGCCGTAAAAGACTGGCCTCGTCCGAAAAATCTTCACGAATTACGCAGTTTTCTAGGCCTTTGTACGTACTACCGACGATTTGTACCGAATTTTGCCAGTGTTGCCGCAAGCTTACATGAGCTAACCCAAAAGTCGCGACCGTTCCTGTGGAGTGATTCTCAAGAACAGGCATTCCTGCAGTTAAAGGAATTGTTGTGTACAGCACCAATTTTGGCATATCCCATCCTTGGGGCGAAGTTTGTGCTAGATAGCGATGCGAGTGGATACGGAATAGGAGGTGTGCTTTCGCAGGTGATCAACGGGACGGAAAAAGTCATAGGCTACTACAGCCGAATACTTTCCAAGCCTGAGAGAAATTACTGCGTAACCCGACGTGAATTCCTGGCAGTATTAGAGTGTGTGAAGCATTTCCACAAATATCTGTATGGTCAGCACTTCCAACTGAGAACCGATCATTCTGCCCTTATGTGGTTGCTGCAATTTAAACAACCTGAAGGGCAACTGGCTCGTTGGATTGAACGGCTTCAGAGCTACGAGTTTAGCATCGACCACCGGAAGGGTTTGAAGCACGGCAATGCGGACGCTCTCTCAAGACGGCCTTGCAACGTGGGATGCAAGCATTGCGCAAAAGCCGAGGAAAAGGAATGTGTCATCGACGTTCGACTAATGCATATAGAGTCCAGTGAAGATTGGTCTGTAGCGCAGAGGAATGACCCCATACTGGGGAAAATAATATCGGCAAAAGAAGAAGGTAGAAGGCCAGCCCGCAATGAAATATCGGCCGAAAGTCCACTGATGAAATCATATTGGGCCCTATGGAATAGTCTACAGTTGTTAAATGGCTGCTTATACCGCATATGGGAAAGTGCTGACGGTAAAACGGTGACAAATCTAATTGTGGTACCATCCTCAAAAATAAACGAAGTAATGAAAGAATTCCATGACGGTTCCAGTGGTGGTCATCTTGGGGTGACAAAAACCCTAGAAAAGTTAAAACAACGTTTTTATTGGGTGGGTTGTCAGCAAGCAGTAGCCGATTGTGTAGCCAATTGTCTGCAATGCATAGCAGCGAAGAGCCTAGTAAGAAGAAGTTGTGGACAACTTCAGCAGTATAACTCAGGTGCGCCATTCGAGCGGATTGCAATGGATATAGCAGGCCCTTTCCCTGTAAGTGATTCCGGAAACCGTTACGTTCTAGTGGTTATGGATTATTTCAGCAAATGGCCAGAGGTATATGCCATACCCAACCAGGAAGCTAAAACGGTTATAAGCGTATTTGTGAACAACTGGGTGTGCCGCTATGGTGTTCCACTGGAGTTGCACTCGGATCAGGGTAGAAATTTTGAATCTGCCGTATTCAAGGAAATGTGCGATTTATACGGAATAAGAAAAACTAGAACAACGCCATTGCATCCACAATTTGATGGCATGGTCGAAAGATTCAATCGCACTCTGGAGGAATATTTAAGGAAAGTGGTCAGTGCACACCAGAAGGACTGGGATGAACACATACCGAAATTTTTATTGGCATACAGATCAGCTGTTCACGACTCAACCTCTCGAACACCTGCAAAAATTGTCTTCGGGACAGAACTCAAGTTGCCTGGCGATTTAGAATTCGGTATTAAACCCTCATCAACAAATAATGAAAACACTTCCCAAGAGCAAGATGACCTTAACGAACTTCATGAATTCGTACGCCGACGAATAAAAATGACCAGCGACAAAATGAAAGCCAGATACGATCGAGCAGTGAATTCTAAAGGATTTAACGAAGGCCAGCTTGTACTGCTGTATAACCCACAACGTAAGAAAGGACTGTCTCCCAAACTACAAACCCATTGGGATGGACCATACAAGGTGATTAAGAAATTAAACGACGTGGTGTACAGAATACAGAAAGAAAAGAGCCCGAGATCTAAAATGAAGGTCGTACATCTGGAACGACTAGCTGTCTATGGGAGAAGTGAATCTATGCCTATTCGGGATGAACAGGCTTAAGCGGGGGGCAGTGTTACGAAATTATACTTGAATTTAAATATTACTGTTTTAACGGCTGGTCCCAACAGCAGTGCTTCTCAAACTTTAACAAATGTGTAGGTATTATTGAAATTGCTATAGAACATACAACATTGAATAAAAGCTTTGAGTTGTGCATTGTTTGTAAGTATGGACACACTAAATGATTAATGCCTAACATCGAAGGCTCTAGTATGCGAATATTCTAGTTTAAAGATCATTGTAGAAATAGAGCTTTCTAGATGGTAATACAGTGTATATAAATTGGGCGTGAGAACACCACAGATCAGTCTGATTTGAAGCATCGTTAAGTAAAGACATCAACTGGATTGCCAGTACGTAATAGAGTGTGTGTGCATTTCTGCGAATTGATATACGTGTATAAAGACATTGAGTGACTATTTAATTCTGTTTTTTTTGTACATTCTAAATAAATAAAGAGTTGTTAAAATTTTAAACTACTAAAACTACTTTTATTTGCAATCAAAAGTATCCGGTTTATTTAAAGGAAATAAACCCCGTTTTTAAAAAGGTAAAAACGTAACAATATTATTTTTTTGTTGTAAATAAAAGAAAAATATATTCATTTTTAAAGTGAGGTAAAATTTTTTTTTTTTCTATTTTAAAAAAATACTTCATTATTTTAACATATTTTTTTATTATAAAGAAATATTTCAGAAACTATGTAAAACATAACATTATTTTATTAATTAGTTAAAATTATAAGATTTCATTTTTACTTACTATTATTTAATATTAGAGAATACCGTGAATTATAAAAATAACTTGTATTTGGCATCCCTAATAAAAAGAACTGAAATTCAGCATAACCGTTATTTTTTCTTTGTGAGACTGAACTGAACGTTGTACATGTGAGTACTTCGTTCAGTTTAGTTGTCGCAATGTACTCTACATGAAAGATCTCTGTATAAGAAAGAAAGTGGTACATGCATTTGCAAGCACCGAACATAGTCGAATAACAACAAATAGTTTTTTGATGATTTTGTTGTACTCTTTTTTAGCGACACTTCGAATAAAAGTATTTTTTTCGCAAGTGCACGTGTACTACGCACATACAACTAGTGTTGTGCAGACCTCTAATGTGTAAGATATAAGTGCAAAAAAGGCACAGGCATGAGCACAACAGGAGCAAAAGGAAATTAACTGCAAAAACAACAACTTATACACACAAGTACGTAATTATGATATGAAACTACTGTATGTATGTTCATGTGTTCTGTAACTGAATAATGAAACAACAATTTTTGCAAAAAACATAAACAAATACATAAATAGGTTCAATTATAAGCGTGAGTGATTTTGTAGCTGGATAAAGATGAATAATAGAAAATGCAAACTTCAACATATATATGACAAAAGAAAGGAAAAGAGTTAAAAAAGGATAAAAAATGCAACAACAAAATTATGGAAGGACAAATGCAAGAAAGCAAGAATAATTTATCACTACAAACATTTTTTTACCAAAAAGAAGTACGTTCAAATTTCAAAAAAGTGCCAGAGTCCAAATGAAATTTTTTAAGAAGGACTGCAATTCCATTTGAATTTAATTTCTGGGATATGGGATACAAAAAAGTATTAAAACTAGAGTAGTATTTTAGTGTCTAAAACCATCTTCAGAAAATTTCATTTCCAATGAAACCAGTTTGGAGCTAATCGGTTGGATAGTTTCAGAGTCTATAACGGACATAGGTAGAAACATTTTTTGTGTTTTATATATATAGACTAGCGGATAAATAGGTTCAATGATAAGCGTGAGTGATTTTGTAGCTGGATAAAGAAGAATAATAGAAAATGAAGAAGAATAAATGAAAAGCTTCAACATGATATGACAAAAGAAAGGAAAGTAGTTAAAAAGGGATAGAAAATGTAACAACAAAATTATGGAAGGACAAATGCATGAAAGCAAGAATAATTGATCACTACAAATGAAACTACTATAAAGAGGTAATGAATAATAGGACATACGAAATTTAATTAAGTTCCAGAAAATATTATTATGCAGTGAAGAAAGTTTTACTATATACATACATATGTACATTATTATAAACCCTCCCATTAATAAAGAATTACTAGCATAGTAGCACACGCCGGTTATCCGCTAGTCTTATATATATAACTAGCGGATACCCGGCGTGTGCTACTACGCTAATAATTCTTTATTAATGGGAGGGTTTATAATAAACATTTTTTTACTAAAAAGAAGTACGTTCAAATTTCAAAAAAGTGCCAGAGTCCATTTGAAATTTTTTAATAAGGACTGCAATTCCATTTGAATTTAATTTCTGGGATATGGGATACAAAAAGTGTATAAAACCATCTTCAGAAAATTTCATTTCCAATGAAACCAGTTTGGAGCTAATCGGTTGGATAGCTTCAGAGTCTATAACGGACATAGGTAGAAACATTTTTTGTGTTTTATATATATAGACTAGCGGATACCCGGCGTATGCTACTACGCTAATAATTCTTTATTAATGGAAGGATTTTATAATAAATTTTTTTTTTACCATTTTAATGTACATAAAAAATAGTTTTGTAAAAAAAAGTACCAAAAAGAAGTACGTCCATTTGTAATTTTTTAAGAAGGACTGGAATTCCATTTAAATTTAATTTCTGGAATATGGGATACAAAAAAGTATTAAAACTCGAGTTTCGCCCATTTTATCCCCTTAAAAGTACAAAACGTACCACACACTAGAGTTGCGTTTATTAGCTCAGTGAAGTGACCGCTCTTTTCAACTCAGCTCACTCAAGTGAACTAGGTCGCTCTTTTAGCTCATTAGTTCAGTATGATGTATAATGACCATTTCATCTTGTGAATTGCTTGTAGTGAACTGAAACAAACATTTCTGTTGTTAATTGTAAAAACACAAAGTATTTTGACAATTAGAGATTTATGCGTGAAAAAACTGATAACAATTAAAATTTTAATTTCAAAAAATAAAATTTAATTCTTTTAATAATGTTTTTCGGAAATAAGAGTTAATTTTTGTATTATTTCTAATTTCCGATGCTAACTAAATGTTTAGACAATACATATTTGTTAAAGAGAACATTCATTATTTTATGTTATACCTACTATATACATACCTATAAAAGGAATTTCTAAATTTTAGGTATAAGATTTTATTGTTTTACTACTGAAAAATATCGTAAAAACTGTATCACTTTCAAAAAACAGCGAAAACCCCACGGTATCAATATAGTAAAAAAGTGCATAAGAAATCTATTTTCTAAAAATAAGTGATTGAAATAATATTGCTAATTTAATTAAGAATATTAGTAGTTTGTAGTTTTATAATTCTGTTTTTCGGTAGATATAATCCCACCAATGTATTTTTGAAATGTCGTTTTTTTTACTATTACAAACTTTCAATTCAATTATTATTTTAAAAATAACATTTATGTATTTCCCTTTTTCATTATTGTTTTATGAAATATACCTACAAACTGCCTCACAACACCATACATTAATTCACACACATTCAATACCACACATAGCCAAATTGATTCAAGAAAACAAAAACAATTTAAAAACTCTAATAATTCTTGAAACATTGCATACAAACGTTGTATCATATCAAAGCAAAAATATATACGCGGCAGAGCATGGCAGAACTCACAAAAATAAAACGAACGTTTTATTTTTGTTGTAGACAATGCTCACATTTCAATGTCAGTGAGCGAATGAAACATTAAAACAAAATGAGCGAATGAAACATTGAAACAAAATGAATATGCTTGTGCAGCTCTTTCATGAATACAGAAAGAAATATGTGCATACTACAAAACAGCTCAGTTGAAAACGCTCTGAGCTCAGCGCTCATCGCTCAGTTGGAAACGCTCAGCGCTCAGTTGAAAACGCTCAGTGCTGAGCTGAAAACGCTCAGTATGATGAATGATTCACTTCGCTCAGTTAAGTGAATAGTTCAATTGAACTATGTCTTTCATGAGCTACACAACTCTACCACACACCTGCCACTTATTTCTTGCATACATTTAGATTAAGTTGGATTTTTAGTGCTAGCTTTATCAGTTCCGGAGATATAGATATACCGATTTTACCCCCTTAGTGGATGTACTCATCGGAAGAGGTGCTTACATACAAAATTTCAAGATAAAAAAATTTAAAAATTGGGAAACAAATTTGTATGGGAAAATTTGAAATTCCGGTTCACGAATGTTTAAGGTGTCTAAAACCATCTTCACACCATTGTATTTCTAATGAAACCGGTTTGGAGCTCATTGGTTGAATGGTTTCAGAATATATAACAGACATAGCTAGAAAGATTTTTTGTGTTTTATGTATATAGATATTCAAAATTGGGGAAAATGGTTGTATGGGAAAATTCGAAAATCGGCTTTACGAATGGACCGCATGTACCTAATGTAGCATTTTAGGTGTCTAAAATCATACTCAGAAAATTTCATTTCTAATGATACTAGTTTGGAGGTAATCGGTTGGATAGTTTCATTTTTTGTGTTTTATATCGATTATATTATTGTAGAAAATTTAAATAATACCGTCAGAATAAAGAAAAAGTTTTATAATGTCAATACTTGTAGATTCGGGTCCATAAAAGCTAAACATAATGTTTCTAAGTTCATTCACTTAGAACCTTTTATGTTTAATTTAATGTTTATAAGTCCATTGTTAAAAAAAACAGAAAAGTATCATTATAATAAAGATAAAGTACCATGAAGTATCCCCTTGAATATTCACTCTCTTATGCCCATATACGCTTAATTTCATATTTCTATGTTCACTACTACAGAAAATTCAAAAAGTACATCAGAATATAGAAAAAGTACCAAAAAACAGCCACTAGTTGTTGCGGTGGGTTTTCGAGGGTGCCGAATGTAGGGGGTATGGAAAAAAATTTTTGCGTGGGGGTACCAGGGAATATTCATTGGGCGAGCACTATCCCTCATGGCCAGCGCACCTGTCGCATTACCCAATGGCCGTGCTTCTCGGTAATTTATGATTTTTATTTATTTAGATTATTTTATGTTCGGAATGGCCTTGTGTTTACTGGGGATTGCCAATCCGCAGTAGACCATTGGCAACAGGGGGGGAAACCTTGTTCATGCGACCGCCCGAACTAACGAGTCGCAGTTAAGCCCCGCTGCATCAATCTGAAAAGAAAAGAAATGGAAAAATTAATAAATTATTCTAAAAATGTATTGGAACAATACATACGATACCACTTGACTTTGTTTTGTTTTCTTACAATATGAAACATATGGTGTTCAGTGTTGGATAACGTTTGATATGTAGTGTTGTTTTACTATTGTGAATTAATTTCGTTTTTGTTTACAGTAGGTAACGTAGTAGGACGGATGCATTTATTTCCTTTTTGTGTTAATGTTTTATGTGTTATATAGTGGGCGGGAAAAATAAGTTAATTTGAAGGCAAAAAGGGACGAATATTAATAGCTATGTTAGAAAAGGATAAATGCACGTACATTAGGGAATTAAATTAAGAGGGAATTTAAATTAAAGATGGCTCTATTGGAAGATTTGATTAACCCCGTCCAGCCTTAGCCATTTTTGGTATTTGGATTTATTGCAGTTCTGGACGTTGAATAATATAGCACGCAAGACAGTGCGCAATAAAAATTTGATTTTAACCCTGAAATAAATAAAATACAGAAAGTAAAAAAAAAAATAAGCAATATTTAAAAATTTAAATAAATTCTTGTTGAAAGTGACATTTTAACTGTGTCGAAATAATTAGGGAACAATAAGGTGAGCAAATGATAAGAAAATAAAACTTGCCTACTGGTTAACTCTTGAACTACTCTTGAACTAAAAATAATATTTATTTGGGAAGGAGAATAAAGTTTAATGTTCCTGATAGTTGATATCAATAAATTGGAGAACGTAAGTTTTGTTTATATATGTAATTTTTGTTTGCGAGTCTCATTACGGTTGTGTTTTTAAATAAACAGCTTGAGACTGGTTTCTATCTGGAGCAGGACCAGAGAAAACATAATAAGAAACCGGAAACTTCCTGGGAAGTGACTCTATGAAGGTTCTCCATTATAAACTCTCTCCCCCCAAAAATTAACAAGGTAACAAATAAAAAATAAAAAAAACAATCTAACAAATATATTGAAAATACCGTAAAAAATAAATAAAAACGTCCAGATAATAGAAATGAAGCTGAATCTTAATACATAGTTCATCATAATTGAAGGAGATATTAATAAAATCAGGAATTAGATAATTAAGTCAATAATTATTCTTAAGTGTAGGTATTTGTGTAATTTTAAGTCAGTGTAAATTTTTATTAGTCTCACAATAGATATCAGAATCAAAGCGTTTTAGTTTATAAAGAAAATATAATACCTATTATCCACCACATACCAGATATTTGATTTTAGAGAGCTCTTTCAAGTCATAGGATAAGAATATATTATAAAAGAATTATTTTTTTTTAAAAAAAAAGAAAAAAAGATAAAATAACTGAAACGATTTTCAGGGCATAGGAATTACTTTTCCTGTGGCATGTAGAAACGCCTGATAGGTATCATTGTGAATACTACTAATTGATTGTTATAGTACGTTAATTTATATGCTAGTTTTGTATTTTTTTTCTTTTAAGTTTTATAATTAAAATTTTGTTTTATTAATAATTTTTTTTTGTTAATAATAGTTCTTACAATTTATGTACTTTGATATTGAATATAGTGAAGATTTTTTATGTTTTGATTTGTTTAAGTTTTTTTTTAATAACAATATCAAAGTACAAAATAGAAAACAAACTTATAAGCCTTAAGGTATACTATTTTTATGTTTAATAAAATTTTAGATTATGTAAAGATTTGAAAAAAAAAAATATGAAGGCTTAAATTTATTTACTTAAGGGGTAGGAAGAAGAGAAGGTAAGTGGTGAACTGCGAGCGGTGTTATGGGGTTACAGTCAGGTTTCAGGATATCAGTAACCATGGTTGGGAAGGGCGGCTGGAGTAACATCTACCTCCTATTGTATTGATGTCTTAGTGTAGTGAAGTCATGTTAGTTTCTGTTTGTTTTTCTTTATTTTCATTTTTATTGCTACAGTCCTGAGGCTAGAGTG
The DNA here is from genome assembly GCA_942486065.2 of Calliphora vomitoria. Taxonomy (NCBI): domain Eukaryota; kingdom Metazoa; phylum Arthropoda; class Insecta; order Diptera; family Calliphoridae; genus Calliphora; species Calliphora vomitoria. Next base: position 102,869,764 of record OW818029.2, read on the forward strand.
AAGGGAGGGACCACTTCTGGGTGAGTCATGCTGAAAGCTAGTCGGCCATGGTTCAGTCTAGTGCTCCCAAAGGACACGTAACATAGTGGTTTCACAGTCCCTCGGATCCATGTAAACTTTACTTCACGTTTCTAGGTTTATTGGTGAAGAAAAAGTACCATTCGAATAAAGAAAAAGTACCATAAAGTCTCCCCCTTGAAATCTCACTCACTTATGACCATATACGCTTAATTTCATTTCATTATTTTAATGCTACTACAAAAATTTGAATAAAGCAAAAGTAGCATAAAACTCTTAAAGGAATAGAGCAAAAAAAAAAAAAATAAATAATAATAAAAAAGGGCCTATTTAGGAAAAAAAGTTCGATTTTCAAAAAAAAAAAAACAAAAATTGTATGTCTTGAGTTACAAAATATTTATTTTGATAGATATCCCACTCGCATCCCACTAAGTGACAAAATACCTCTTAAAGGAATGGACCAAAGCTTTATTTTGAGGGGAAAAATAAGTCAACAAAGTTTTTGATTTTGCAAAAAATTTCAAAAATTGTATGTTTTGAGTTACAAAACATTTATTTTGATACGTATCCCACTCGTATCCCACTAAGCGACCAAATAGGTCTTCAAGGAAAATATCAAAGCTTTCTGTTACATGGATGAGAAAAACCACCTGCTTGGCCAAAATGTCAAGTTATGACCCCCTCTAACTCAGAAATTTATAGAACAATCTGGTTGAAAAATCGGAAGACATCGATTTCACGGACACAAACAGAATGTTCTATTTCTAGAGCTTTTAGCAGATTTTACATTTAATGTTGTCATACTTATGTTATATGTTATCAACATTGTTGATAAGTAGAAGTTTCTACAGATGGAAATGATTATAAACATGATGAATGTTGCAATCAGTCGTTACAGACCGTTAAATTCATATTGATAGTGCAATTTCTTAACAATATTATTTAATACATTATCGCCTTGATACATTTAACCTTATATATAAATAGGCCACACGTTCTTTTGTGGTATACTTTCAAATATGTCATTGTTCATAAAAAAAATCAAAATTCTTTCAATAAAACCGTTTTAAAAGAGGTTGAATTTCGACCACAGGCGATATTAGTTTTTATTACTAAACAAAAAAGCGCATCAATAAATGAAAAACTATTTATTTTTTAAGATATGGAAGTTGAAAAAAGTCGAAAAAGGTCGACTTAAATAAAAAAGTCGAAAGTTCGTAAAGTCGACTTTTCATAACACCCCGTCTACAACACACATTAAATGCTGTTAAAACATGATGTTATAAAAGAGTTGTTAAAACAAATGGTTTAAAAACCGTGTTAAAACATGAGAAAAACGATAACATGATGAGTATACTCATCAAGCACTGTGGTAGTATTAGTGAATATGTGTTTAAGCTACGTACACACGATTGTCATATTCTTACAATGTTGTCAGAAAATGTTCAATAAATGGTTAACAACCATATGTTTCAACATAAGTTCGCATGGTTGTGTTAACCATTTTCTGAGCATGTTTCTAACAATCTGACAACCGTGTGTACGTAGCTTTGGTATGTGTGACACCGACAACGATTGATGGAAAATCAAAAACATTTTGATTTTTAGCACGCTTGATGTCACTTTTTGATAGTGTATGGTGTTTTCTCATCAATCACGAAGGCATTTACAAAAATATTTCAAGGCGTGAGGTTGATAAGTGTGTCGGATAAAGACAATAACTTTTTTTAATAACATATTTCTTTTATTATTTTTGTTCTTTCTTTTTTCTAACATGCTGCCGTTATTGCAATTAAATTTTCATCCGATATTGACATTTTTAAATACACTTTTAGTGAAAATAAAAATGGATTATAATTCCCACTATTGGTGGTAACACCACAAAATCAAAAATAAAATGCTGATTGACGAGTCAGCAATCAAGTGTACATCAAAGCATCAAATTACACGTATACGAAAGTGACATCAAGCATTTTGATAGTATATGGTGAACTTTAATGTTAAACATTTCATGACTGTTGTAGATACAGAGTAACCCCCGTTACCACATGCAAGTACAAGTTCGAAAAACTCAATACACTCACAGTTTTTTACTAACACAATCGCATTCTTCTTACTTACAGCTCAGCTTACAAGAGAATTGCTTGTAAGTAAATTTTTGTCACTTGTCGCAAGAAAAATGACAAACGAAGAAACAGTGTTACCAAGAATGAGTTTTATATCAATTTATTTGAACTTAGTAAAAAAAATAGCATTTTTTGTGTATTTACAAAAAATAAAAAAGGACACAAATATACAACAACATATATTAATGGTATTCCTAAACATAAATGTTATTAATTTAAAAAAAAATTTTACGAAAATATTTTTTCCATTAATTTTATAATATTGACAACACGGCAATACTGGCTTTCTCTTAATATATTTTTTTAAATCGTTCAACACAGCAATTTTTGCAAGAACTTTCGTTGTTGATGAGATTTTAAAATGAACTTGCATTGCATAGTGTAGACACTCAAAAAATATTGTTGTTTTTCGGTATTTTCCGTTGATAATACATATACTCTACTTACAAATAATTACTTGCATGTGGCAACGGGGGGTAAGGTACCAAAAGACGAAGTTCGAAGATTCGACGTTTTAAAAATCGAAAAGTCTACAGCTACGAACACACGATTGTCATATTCTTACAATGTTGTCAGAAAATGTTCAATAAATGGTTAACAACCATATGTTTCAACATAAGTTCTCATGGTTGTGTTAACCATTTTCTGAGCATGTTTCTAACAATCTGACAACCGTGTGTACGTAGCTTACTTTTATGAAACACTAGAGCAAAAGCTACGTATACACGGTTGTCAGATTGTCAGAAACATGCTCAGAAAAAGGTTAATACAACCATGAGAACTTATGTTGAAACATATGGTTGTTAACCATTTATTGAACATTTTCTGACAACATTTTAAGAATATAACAATCGTGTGTACGTAGCTTTAGCAGTAGCGTTGGCAAACACTTTATAAATTGCTTTGGCGAACATTTCCGTTAGGGATTCCATAACATCCTTTGGAATGGACATCTTGTGTCCCACTTCTGACGCCACAATTATTGTGTATTGAACTTCTTTTTTGAAAGTTTACAATGAAAAAATATAAATAGAATTTTGACAAAAAATATAAAAATTTGATTTTAAAAAATTACCGGAACAATCTTTTCATCTAATTTAATAAGAATAATATAAAGATTTTTTAAAACATTTTTATTATTTTATCTTTAGAAACTACTACAACTTTTCGTTATCAAATTAATTTTCAATTTTCTAAAATATTGGTATCAAAGCGCACCGGATTAGCTAGTAAATTGTAAATAATTAGCACTTAAAATATAACTACACACATTTTTTGTTTGCTGTTGAATCTTTAAACAGCTTGAACCTATAAACAGCCTATTTTGAATTCTCCTCTATATGTACGTTTGGCTTGGTATTGTAGACAGCTTTTTTTGACATGCTCATTATAGTTTGAAAACTATATGTTACACGCATTATAAACGAGATTTTTTGATGTGAACTGGTTAATACTCCGAAAGATGTGTAATGTCAACTCCTTTTTATCAGTGTATTCTTTTTAGTCTGGCAACTCCTTCCTGTATACAGATGCATGCTAAATACCGAATACTCCTTTAATTTACAACATTGCATATACCTACCGTTTATGGTGGAAATATTTCGCATGTTTTCTTGATTTTATATTGGTTTTCTTCGCTGTTGTAGTACTCGCAAACTTGAAACCGAAAATTAATCTGCAAATTTGCAAGGCATCTTCATACAAAAATAAATTTTTAAAGCAACACTCAATAATGGATGTCTCAGGAAACAATCGGTATGAATTATTATTCATGGATGATGACTCTGCCGCTTCACCGGCACAGGCAGATTCTGCTATTGCTAAAAAGAAGCCGACAACCGCTGCAGCTCCAACAACTAAAAAATTGATAGAGGGCAATGCAAAGAAAATTCCCAATGTTGAGAAAGAAAATAAATCTGGTGCACTTAACAAAAATGATGCCGGTAATAAAAAGTCGGCAACCGGTCAAAGTAAGCCCAAAATCGGAGCACCTGGAACTGTGCTAGACAAAAATCGCACCGTTGACGGAGAACCACGCAAGGTTGCTTTTAAGTCGCAAAACAGTGAAGTTCGTGAACAAAGAAACAATCGAAGAAACTTCCGCGAAGGTGCCCCTCAAGGTGGAGAATTTGGAAATGAGCAGCGTGAGCCACGCCAATATAGAGATCGCGACAATAGAGGTCCACAACGTAATCGCGAAGGAGGCTTCCGTGGTGGTAAGCGTGAGTTTGACCGCCAATCTGGTTCCGATAAGACAGGCAAGTAAAAAAATAAAACCACTTGTGTATTAAGGTATTATTTAGATAACGGAGTAAAGCGCCATTTTTATTTCTCGTTTTTGCACTTCTAATCAGCATACAAATTTTTATTATGAATACAGGCCGCAATATTTAAATATCACAATAGTAAAAATAAGTAGCCACAATATTATTGTACACTTACTGCCAAGTAATATTTTAAACAGAACCAGATTTCAAATTAAATAATTAAATTAAATATAGCTATTTAAAATTAAAAGGCTGTAGGCGCATTTTCTAATTATACTGCAGAAACAAAAAACGTAAATGAACTTTTTAAAAGGGGTAAATTTACAAACCTAAGTTTTTTTTTAACCATAAAAAGTGTTTCAGATTCATAGGCTGATGGTATAAAAACAGTTTTTTGCTTTCTTTTGTTTTAAAAATTGTCTAAAAAAAAATTAGGACCTTTTGAATAATGTCAACATTTCAGTTCGATTATTTTTGGAGTTATTTACAATTAAGTTGTTCAGAATGTAAGTGGGTTCTATTTTTTTTGTTTAATATTACTGTTTTCTTGAAGTTAATTAGCAAGAATTTTTTATTGGTTTTTTTTTTAAAATGTGCCTTTGTGGGTTAGTGACGATAATTTATTTTTATTTATTTATAAAAAGCCAAAATAATATTACATAGTAATACAATATACCTAATTATACATACAAGAAAATTGTATATATTAAATAGTGATAAATATAATCATGATCTAGAAATCCGATAAATCCCGAAATACGGAAAGCCTGACTTCCTTTTAAGTACACCCTGGTAAAACTATATGTATTTGTGGATCCTTCGAATGTTTTTCTAAATTAATTATTGTAAGAACGTATTGAGGAAATTTAAATATTAACTTCAAAACTGGTTTTTGAGTCCTGTAGAAAGAAATATTATTATTGTAGATGTTCCAAAATATTCTTGAATTTTAATAAAATCTATTCGGCTTGCACTATAACAAAAATGGTAATTTTAATCCGTTATAAATTTTGAATATTTTGGAATACCATCATTTTGTGCAGCTGAGAGAATTTAGTGTATATGTACAATTGTGTATAAATGAGGTACTAAATTCTTAAATTACTAATTCCATTATTATGGCACGAATTTTACAACAGAAATCGAAATTTATGTACCATTGTATAATTTAAATGATACGGTATATTTCAAATTAAAATAAAAAAAGGAAATATCTATCTGATATATAATATGGTAGAATTTATCGACATAGAGAACCATAAACTATATCAATATTTTCTAATGTAACGTCATATGTACTTTAGAAAATTTCGATATACCGAAGAAGTGTTTTTAGCGTCTGAGATTTTACATTATTTGGCTCCCCAGCGGCAGTGAAGTTAAAAATATTTAGCAAATTTAAATATGCTAAAAAGAATAAAAACAAGTAAGAGAACTATATTCGGCTGCGCCGAATCTTATATACCCTTCACCAAATTATACTTTAAAATACAAATTATAAATATTTTTAGGTAAACAATATTAAATTTTATTTTCGAAATGGTTTTTCAAAATTTAACAAAAATTTTAATTTATTAGGAAAAAAAGGTATGATTTTGGTAAAAAAAAATCGGATTAAAAATATTTTTTCCGTTTTTGAACTATTATAGGTCCAAATTACTATAGCCTTATATACATCGTTGCAATGGACTTTGAAATATCTATCATTAGATATCCATATTGTCTATATTAATGACTTAGTAATCCAGATATAGATAAAAATAGGGCAAATGGCACATTTTTCCAAAAGTTCTTTTTTATTTGGTATTTGTTGATTTTTTGGTATGTACAAAGACTAATCCTTTCGAAATATTTTTGGTTCGGGGAGTATTTTCTAGGTAGGTCCCCTTATAAAAATAAAGGGCAAAATTGATAAGTTTCAGTCTATTTCATGCCAATAATGTGGAAATTCATGCAAGATAATGACCAAAAACACTCGCCAAAACTAGTAATATATTGGTTTTTGAAAAATGTGCCATTTATATGTCCATAGCTGTAACTTTCAAACATTAACAAAAAGTGAAAATTAGATCCAAATTTTAAAGAAAAACTACATTATATATAAATACATGAGAAATTCTTCAGTCAAAATAATAGCACCAAGACAGAAATTGATTAAAATAAAGAAAAATTAACCAGGACAAAATTTAATTTAGTAACAATTGTTATGGTTTGTAACGTTATTTTCATATTTTTTGGCTAAAAAGATACCGCAATTTGTATATCGTATGCCAAATATATTTTTCATTCCCCAAAATACATTCTTAAATGTTTTTGGTTTCCTATTACCCTTTTCGTGACATCTATTTTTAATAAAATTCAGTTTTCGCATCCTGTGTCACATTGACCTTTTCGCTTGAAACTCAAATTTATATCAATTTATCATTCCAGAGATCATTCCTAAGGTCATAATTTCTTTGATTTATACCAGAGTAGGAGTTTATCAAGCATTATATCATATAAGATTTAATTATTGTAAGTATGAAAACCACGATCAAACTATAATTTTAAAATCTGTGTGTTTTACTCATCTTATCTTACATGTTAGTGTAAATATTTGACCAAAAATGTTGAAGAACGGTGGGCCAAGAGTGTTATGATTAAATGCGATAAGCGGTTTCGCAACCTAAAAATTATATTTTTATTTGAACGCAATGGTTTTAAATACCATTTCTAAATATCTATAAATATTTTTATTCTGAATTCAGCAAATTTTTATGTTCAGAAATCATAATTTTTTAAACGAGCTCACAAACACATCTTTTTTGTTACTAAAAAAATTGACAATTTTATTTTTTTAATTTTACTCAATTCGATATAAAAAGATTCAAATTATAATTCTATGGCGAATTTTTAAAACGAAAACATAAATATTCTATATTTTTCGACAATTTCTTACGATGCACAGTGGGGGATCTGAAAAAAAAGTGGAAATAAATCTGTAACTTCTAAACGAATAGGTCGATTTTAATAAAATTTCCCATGGCTATAGAGGAAGTGTTGGTAAGTTCTGAATTTGGGCTTAAACAACAAAGGGGGGCCGAGCCACAATGCCCCAAAGTGGGGCACCTCGGGTATATCAAAAATTAAAAATGATGCCAAATTTTTGTTTGCGATCCGATTTGAAAGATTTTTTATATACATGGAATGTACTAGACGAGATCTACAAAAAACATTGCTTTAGCCATATATTATCTCTTATAGTTTACGAGTTATTCGCATTTGAAAAGTAAAATTTTATTTTTTTTGCTAAAAAGTAAAAAGTGCCTTAGAGGAAGTAGACCTTATAGCTCCTGTTTCGGCGTATATCCGTTCCAAAATAATAAAATAAAAACACAAGATTTAGTAATTTGGTAAATTCAAAAATAAGGAGCAGAATACTCTTTCCTTTATTAACAATCAAGATTTACCTCTTTTCAAATATAAGGCAAGAAGTGCAGTACAAGGCTTCCAAAAAACGAATGAAGCATAAACTTATTTCTAAGTAGTTGGTGACAAACAATGTTTAAATACCGTTAACGGTTTACTCGTTGAAAATAGTTTTTCAACAATGGTGTGAAAAAACTAATATACCAAAATATGTGTAAAAAAAAGTAATTGTTGTTGTTGTAGCAGCGCGAACAATTATACAATATTAAATCTGGTGGTTCTGCTAGATCAAGTCCAAGAAATTGTGCCACTTCTACTGGGTGGGTACATAAATCCACTGGATGTAGTGAAGTAGGGTTGGCTGGACAGTTGAAAATGTGGAGGGTGTCATGGGGACTCTGACCACATGCTGGGCATAAGTTGAGGACGGCACGGTCTATGCGGGACCAGAAGGCATTAAGCCTGTTGCTCCATCCTCAACTTAGTTGTGCCAGAATGAGTCTTGTTTTGCGCGGCAGAATCTTCTCGGCGTCTGCTATCGGTGGTGGGCGACCTCCAAGTACGACATTCATACGGTATCCTGCTACCGCAGAATTGATGTCGTCTCTATGAATGTCGTTCAAAGTTGTCATATACACAGTCTTACAAAAGTTTACATACGTTTGAAATTTTTATTAAGAGTTGTAACTACATTTTTGTTTAATGCACTTAAAAAATATATTTCCATCATATTTTATAATATTTTGTTGGTATTTTAAATAAATAACAATAAAACACGAGTAATTGGTATCCTTTTAATGTTACATAAGTTTACATACTCTGCAAAAAAATGTTCTACCGTTAAAATTTCATCTACAATTTTTATGATGCTTTGTGTAAAATCAGTGGTAGAAAGTTTACTTTCAGTAAAAGTGATCACATTGGCAAAATAAAATCAAAAAGTAATTTTTGTGGAAGAAAATGGGCAAAGGCAAAGAAATTTCTGATCCAATTCGAAAACCGTCATAAGTTGAGAAATGATAGCAAATCTTTTAATGAAATTGCAATTTTATTAAATCTAAGTAAAACCATAGTCCAAACAATAATAAACAATTTCAAAGAAAATGGAAATTATGAAAGCAAAGCTCGTAGTGGGCTTCCCCGCATTCTCGACAAACGAACAGAACGGTCAATTATACGTTTCATTCAAGAAAATCTTAAGCTATGTGCCGTCGAACTAAACCGGAAAATGAGAACAAATCTAGAAATTACCGTTTCTGATCAGACTGTTCGCCGATGTATCAAGAGAAATGGGTACAATAGCAGAGTTGCCAGAAAAAAAACAATTACTTAGATCTGTGAATATCCAGAAGCGCTTAGAATATGTCCAAAAGTACGAAAATGCTCATGTTAATGACCCTACATTTTGGAAGAGGGTAATATTCACAGATGAATGTAAATTTTTGGTTTTTGGAGGTGATGGACGAACAAAAGTTTGGCGAAAGCCTAATGCAGAGTTATTACCACAAAATGTTAAATGCACCGTAAAACATGGAGGCGGTCAGTCATGGTCTGGGGATGTATGGCGGCAAATGGTGTCGGTAAGCTCAGGTTCATCGATGGCACTATGGATAAGGCCATGTATATCGATATTTTAAAGGATAGCTACCTTCCCAGCGTCCAACTTCTACATCTGGAGGACAACGCAATATTTCTCCAGGACAACGATCCGAAGCATTCATCAAAGTTAGTTAAGGAATGGCTTCTATATAACGTTAAAAACAAATAGAAACATCCCCCGCAGTCCCCCGATCTTAATGTTATTGAACATTTATGGGATGTAAACTTATGTAAATTAGCTTTATGCCCAAAAATGAATTATTTTAGTAGAATTTAATGAAAATAAATTAGTTTTGTGTTTATTTTATCTCAATAAATCCGAAAAAGCATAAAAAAAGTAATTAAATAATTGTTCACTAAATATTTATTAATAAAGATGAAATATATTAGGGGAATGTAAACTTTTGTAAGACTGTGTATGTGCTGCGACCAAATGGATTCTGCACATACCTCTGTTTGCTCTCCTCGTATTTTCTAAGGTCCTGTCTGACTCCTCCGGTGACATCCCAGAAGGAACTGTTGCGTCAGCATGACGTTATGTTCCCTGACGGATAGAAGATTAGTTTCCTCGTGCAGGTGGTGTTCGAAGGTGATTTGGAGGCAGCCTGTGACGGTTCTTAAGGCTGCATTTTGACAGCTTTGAATATTTCTCCACTGAGTATCACTTAACGAAGGCAAAACACTGCGTAGTTAACCACTGACCGGGCAATCGTCTTGTAGGTTTCGTTGCCCATACCACAAGTGCTGCCGGCTTGTGCATTTAGGACCTTGTTCCTATTTCGCAGTTTATGCAGTGGCGTGTGCTGAGGAGGTAAAAAGGCTATCAAAAGTGACAACCAAGATTTTAGGGTAGTGAACCACCCGGAATTTTTTTTACAAAGGGATCGTTCCAGACATCGGGTATTGTTAAGCTCCTTACTGACAGGTTAAAACCCGTTGCCAGGTACTCGACACCCCGCTCGCTATGGTGATATCTGACAAACTAGCACAATTACCCATAATCCGTGTGGGAGCATCATCATTTAGTGTGCAGAAGGTGGATTCGTCAATCTGTTCCGCCAGCAACGCTTCTCTCTGATCTTCCCCAAGACTTGAGTACCAGAGCGTTGAAGTCCCCTAGGACCAAACGTGTATCACCATCCAATAAGGTCGTAATGTCGGTATGGTAGCCTCTTGGACAACTGGCTACTGGCGGAATGTAGACATTATAGAGCTCCAACTGCGTATCTCCCGATCTGACCGCAATATCCTGAACTTCAAGATATTGGTCTCTAGAATTCAGATCGAGAGAAAGAGCTCTATACTGCACGGTGTTGTGTATGATAAATTCGATGCCTCTGGTGCGGTCTTTTCGGAGAACGTTGTATCCGTTGCAACTTTGCAGATTGGAATTACTCGTAAGTTTGGTCTCCTGGTCGCTGCCACGATGTTGTGTTGGCGCATAAATCGGTTTATCTCGGAAATCTTCCCTTGGAGGCCATTGCAGTTGAATTGCAATATGGATGTCACCCCAGGTCTACGGACTGCAATCGATGGTTTGAGCGGCGATGGATGTTCCTACTGTAGATGTTGTACTTGCTGCTGTTGTTGTGATTGTGATGGGGAGGGTGGAGGTGTGGCGTAGGATGACGACGATGATGTCATGGATAAGTCCGGAACAATTCCTGAGATGACACCAGCCCAAACAAGACTTGCATAAAGTTGACATGTGGTGTAGTCGATTCTGGCATACCGTGCAGAACCATGGTCCGGTATTTTTTTCAACTCCGGCGCGGATTAGTAAAATGCGGAGCAGCAATGCCGGAAGGTGCAGCGCCGAAGATAAAAATTGTATAAAAAAATTATATAACTTTTGACACAGGCGGAATTTTTTGTATTGCTGTTTTACAAAAAAGTCATTAAAAAATTCCGCCTGTGTCAAAAGTTATATACTTTTGAGCGCTGTTTTTAAATTTGCCACACTGTGCGGCGTATATAAGGCTAATGTAATTCGGACCTACAATTGGTCAAAATTGAGAAAAATTTTTTTACCCAGAATTTTTTTCACCAAAAAAATGTTTTTCACCAAAAAAATTTGCATAAAATTTTTTTTGCTAATAAATAAAAAAAATTTAATTTTGTTTACCTAAAAATATTTAAAATTTTTATTTTAAAGTATAATTTGATGAATGACATATAAGATTCGGCACAACCAAATATAGCTCTCTTACTTGTTTTTTTTTTTATTAAAACTTAACAAAGAATACTATTTTTAGAGGTAATTTTTACGTTTTTGGAGCGTAAATGCATTTTTTGGGGATCATATTTTAGGTTGCCCTGATAATTACCTTAATATTTTTCACTAAATACTTTGCATATAAACTAAATAATTCTGTGGTATACTGTACGTCTAAGAAGTTTCGGTATTATTATAGCTTCTTCCAAACATTTTTCCTTCGGTACGTTCTATTGTACATCCACAGATAACAAGAAAACGGACGTTTTTTGCCGTCGATGTGTCTGTGTCGGCAACGATTTACATAATAGGGGTGATATTTAAGAATACAAATTTTAATTTAATAAGTCCTAGTTGGTTAACATGCTTTATTCAAAGTCCAAATATTGTAGGATAAATCCATTGAAATTTTGTTGTTGGGAAATAGGCTAGTTCCTATGAACATTTCACTGATTGCTTATGCCAACCAATCTAAATACAGTGCAACTTCGATACTCCGAACATGCGCCAGTCCGGTAAATCCATTAATTCGGAAGCTTTTACATTTATTTTTACAAAAAGAAATTAAGAAATTATCTATGTATATAAGTAACATAAGTAAATATTATTAATCGAAAATTTATAAATAAAATAAATATTGCATAAAAAATTAAAAGTTTCTATACCCAAAGTTTTAACAATATATATGGATAATAAAATTAAAAAAATTAAGTAATTAAGTAACATTTCGGACAATTTAAAATTTTTACCTCTACAATCCGGATTAATTCTTTTTATGCAAGAACAAAAATTAAATGCCGTTGTTTTATCGTTTTTACCTCTAATGTTTTGTTATTCACATTTTGCATGTGATATTTTAGAAAGTCGAATAATTCTATGTTCCCTATAATGGACCCGGTAACTATAGTCCGGACAGCTCGATAATTCGACAGAGCCTAAAACTATATGCATACATTACACAAATCAAGACATCAAACTTTGAGAAAATACCAGCATAAACAATGAGTTAATCTTACATTCCCTACTACTTTTTCTAACACAAAATGTTTTGATTTTTAGAATACAAATATTTTAAATATATATATTTTTTTTATTTGTTAAGGTGTTAAATCCGTTGACAAACGTGATGGTGCTGGTGCTCATAACTGGGGTTCTGTTAAACAAGAAATCGATGACATTAATAAATCAACGACCGATGCCGATGTTACTTTAACTGACAAGGAGGAATCGTCAAATGAACAAACGCCAGAACAACCTGCTGTACCAGAAGAAGAAGAAGTAAAAGAATTAACACTCGATGAATGGAGAGCATTGCGTGGAGAACGCTCTAAGCCGCAGTATAATATTCGCAAGGCAAATGAAGGTGAGGATACTTCCCAATGGAAGAAAATGGTTGTGCTAACCAAAAAGAAGGACGGAGAAAGCGAAGAAGAATATGAGTATGATCCATCTATGTATCCTCAACGTGTTGGTCGTTTACAACGTATCGTCGACATTCAATTCAATTTCAACGATGGTCGTCGAGGTGGTGGCGGTTTTGGCAGAGGACGCGGTCGTGGTCCCCGCCCTGGAGGCGATAATAAAGGACCTCGTCCCGAGGGTGACAGACAGCCCAGACAGCAGCGTAACTTTGGTGAAAGACAACAAAAGCGCTCTACTCCAAACGCTCTTAAAGTTGACGATGAACGTCAATTCCCTACTTTGAGTTAAACATTCAACAATTGAATAAGTTCTTGCTGGCAAATAAACAAATACAAGTCAGCTTGTAAACAAAAGATGATATAAATTCAGCATTTTAATTGCAGTGTCCTCCTCATTGCCACTCTTTCATAACAACTTACTACACAACCAGCAACAAAATTCGCTCATTTAATTAAACATTTTCTTTTTTACTCATACTAACATATACATACGTAATTATATGGAGGTCAAAATGATGATTAAGAGGAAAACATAAATTTGTTAATTTTTAATGGTTATTTTTATTATATAAAATATATATATACATTTTTTTTTTTTTTTTTTTTTCAAAACACAAATGAAATTAGTTGTAATCAAAATTGAATTAAGTAAGTTCAATTAACATTTGAAATAAGATAGAATGAGTGCCTAATCGAAACATGAGTAAATAATAAAAAACACAAAAGCGCCAGCATCCAAAGAATCAGCGTATGATGGCTCATCAAATCTCTCATTTTGTGTCCTTAGAACTTAATTTGAATAAAGTGGACGGATACACGAACTGTTGATTGATTCATCTCACAATGTGCATGGTTTTGATTAACGCTACTTAAGTTATAAGCAAGAAAACAACAAGTAATAAATTGTTTATTTTTAATGAAGTTTTACTTACTACATAATACTATCTTTAATTAATATATATTTGTATATTGGATATAAAAAAACATAAAACTTCTATTTTACCCTTAATTACAAATCTTTTTGGAAAGAATTGAGGTCCTTTTGTGGAATTGCCTCTTTTATTTTATAATTATAAATAAAAAAAAACTATTTAAAATAGTTAAAAATTCTAACGAAGTTTTTTTATTATTGTTTATTATCCAATATGCTAGAATTCTGATGATCCCGATCGCGTCTCTCGAAGCCCTGTATGATAGTATCTATTTCATTAACGGAATACATTTTCCGATCATATGCCGATAATCCACTCGCTGGTATATCAATAAAAGTTTCAAAAGTATTGCTTGGATCTCTAATTTGAGACTTTTCAATCTATAAAATAAAAACAAGAAAAATCATATTAATTCAGTTATATAAGACATTGAAAAAATATTGCCTTATATAGTAAAAAAGTTTACAAAATATTTCTGGTGTACAATATATATGGGGCATTTCATGTCAAGTGAACCAACTTTTGAAATCGATGTCTTCCGATTGGGATGGAATTTGCACCATAGTTAACTCTATTGGATAGTAATACAGACAGTATCTATTTAGAAAAAACACCTACTTGGCTAAAATGTCAAGTTTTGACCTCCTCTAACTCAGAAAGTTCTCGACCGATCTTGTTGAAAAATTGTGTCTGAATTACTATCCAATAGAACTAACTATGGTGCATATATGTTAATAAAAACAAAACCACTAAACTTAAAGTTTTAATTTTTTTTTATTTGATTGAAATTATTATTACAATTATTACTTCCATTATGGTTTTTATAGAGATTTCTGTCACTTTGTTCGAACAGGTGGTCCATCTCCGTTTAAAATCTACAACACTTTTGGACACCTTTTTTGTGCTCTTCAATTCTATTTTAACAAGAGACCAATATCTCTACACTGGCCTTAGCTCCAGGCAGTTTCGAGGATTTGCCTCTCTTGGTACAAATACCACATTATTGTTCATGTACCACTCAAGGTCTTGCTTACCATAGTGACAGGATGCCAAATCAGGCCAAAAATAGGTGGACACATTAAGAAGTCTTATGGATGGAAGTATCCTTTTTCGTAAACATTCCTTAATGTAAATTTCTGTGTTTATAGAGCCATTTGTAACAAATGTTTGGCTTTTTTGCCACAACTGCATATTGCTTGCCATACCAAGAACTTTTTGGCACATTTTGTCTGCTTTTGGGTCCTAAACTTTTCCCTGAGCTTCAGCAACATCAAAATTTTGACCCGGAAGCTGTGAAAAATCTGCCAAAACATACATTTCGTCATTCATTATACAACAAGAGCATTGTTTTTTATAAAATTTTACATCAATTTCGGTGCTCTGTTTTTGGCCTCTAAATTTTTAGCAGCGTTCCTGTCAGGAACTTTATAAGCCTTGTATGTTTTTGAACCTACATTGGCTTTAACTTTTCGTACCAAATAGTCCGAGCACTGAGCTAACCGGGCTGCTTTCCTACCGGATGTACTGGGAGCTCTCCTGAAAATGCTTTCTATATATTGGCTTTAGAAACATCATGTGGACCATTCCTTCTACATGAACCAGGTTTTCTATCAACGGACAAGTTCTCCCGATACTGTTTAATAACATTGGAATCAGTTTGACGGCAGACCTTTGATTGTTTGTCCAAGTTTTTGTAGGACCATGTTGGGTTTTGTTGAAAATATTTAATCATTTTAGTACGCACTTTTTTCTGGTCACTCATTTTAATCAGATTAACAAAAAATGAACATAATTGACATTAAACATAATAACTGACATGGTTTACAAAGGTAACTTGATCAAAAAAATCAAATAATACTTGGGTTAAAAGTTTTAATGAAAAACGTGTGTTAAGAATTTTTCGATCTCAGTCCTTACTTGCAAATTCGAATATCAACCAAATAATACCCTACACTAAGTAAATGAGTAAAAACATTTTTCTTTCAAAATTTCAATAATTTATGGGAGCTATGACAAATTGCGGACCGGATCACCATGAAACTTGGTCATGTAATTAATGTCTATATGATCATGTTCATGTTGCTTCATCTGTTTCTATTAGTGGTGTAAATATTAAGGAATCAGAAGCTCTCGATGTTGTAGGCATGAGAATTCAGTGTGATGTTCGCTGGAGAGAACACATCTTTCATGTGTCGAAAGAAGCATTCAAGTGCCTCGGTTTTCTAAGAAGGTCTAAGAAATACTTCACTTCATCTGATCTCCTTACTATTTACACCACTTATATCCGACCCAAAATGGAATACAACTCTCATGTATGGGCCGGTACTTCGAAGTCTATTTTGGAGTTACTTGACCGCGTACAGGAGAGGGCGAAGGTGCTTATCGGTGACAGTAGGGTATCCAGCTCTATTGATTCTCTGGAGCATCGTCGCAATGTGTGTTGTGTTTCACTGTTCTATCTATGGAAGTGTTCTGATAATATTAGGGAACTTGTTCCCGATACCCGTAGTTTCTTACGAAATACGCGTTCATCAGCGGGGGCTCATCCATTCGTGGTCGATTGATCAGTGGCACAGCACAATACAGAGAAAATTCGTTTTTTAGCCGTACCATCCGTATGTGGAATAAGCTTCCTGTCGAAGTATTTCCTGTCCCTTTCAATGTAGGAAAATTCAAATCAAATGTCCACAAACACTACTCCCTCTATCCTCCTTCCCATAAGCTATTTTCCTAGTTCCAACACTTTGATATTGTTACGAATTTGAAATAGCGATTTGCCGTTACGGACCGTTAAGTCTGTAACGACTGCCTGCAGCATTCATCATGTTTATAAACACGTCCATCAGTGAAGCTTCTACTTGTCAACAATGTTTATAGAATACGGTTATAAGCATTGTTTATAAGTATGGCAACACTAAATGTTTAAGCTGAATGAAAGCTCTAGAATTCAAACATACTAGTTTGTCCGTTAAGAGCATTGTAGAAAATTCACGAAATATGGCGTGTTTATAAATAGTGGCAGAGGTTGCAGTCGTGAGTTGAGTTTATCATAGGCGCTCTTAGAGTTAACAACAACTGTCTTGTACATTTATAAAGTGTGAGTGCATTTCTGCGAATTGATAAACGTGTATAAAGACTCTGAGTGACTATTTGAACTGTTGTTGTTGTACATTTTAAATAAATAAAAACTTGTTACAATTTTAAACTACTAAAACTGCTTCTATTTGCAATCGAAAGTATCCGGTTTATTTAGAGGAAATAAACCAACGTTTTAAAAAGGTTAAAACGTAACAATTTATATGAAACCAAAAATTCTGGATTAAGCGTGATGCCAATTTTATTGACATCTTTGCTATGATTGTTTGTCTATATTCTTATCGAGTCAATTGGTGTAGCTCGCAGTAATCCGTAGGCTGTACTGAGATATTGGTTCATTGACGTATTTTGTTTTTAATGTTTCGGTCTGCTGTCCAACCATACATTGTTAATCCATGTTGGATTACTCCATTTTTAAGAGCTTTACAGATGCATAAGCCTTTTCTACATGCGGTCCTTTTTCCGTTAGCAATTCAATTTTAGCAAATTGTTTATTATTTACTGATTTTTGATAAAGTACCTTAATGTGCCTTGAGTAAAGTATTCTCATTCGCGATTTGTATTGCATTTGAGTGCTATTAATTATCAGATTTGGTGGTGTACAGTTCTTTTCCTGCAAACGTGTAATATTTCGGTCTTATTAACTGGAATTAACGATCCTCGAGGGTGAGCCCATTGTAGTACATTATCATAATTACCCATTAAGAGTTAACAGTGTCAGGAGTACCGGAAGCAAATACAAATATGTTATCAGCGTAGATTCCAACGTACTCTACATAATTGATTTCTTTTATTGCCTTAGCTAAGGATTTAATGTAAATTGTGAAAAGCACCACAGACAAAGGCGAGCCTTGGGGGTCACCATTATCTATAGAATGCATTTTATAGTAGTAAATTGAGATAAAAGATTTTACGAGATTTTGTATTTGCGCTGAGATTCCCCATTCTTAATTTCTCTTAGTACAGCAGTATGAACTATACGATCGAAAGTCCTCTCGATTTCTTCTGATAATACTGCACTGCACTTTTAGTTTAATTTTGTCTAAGTTTATCTTCTAATTGATGACATAAAGTATGGACACCTCGTTTTGGTAGGAATGAATGTTGATGATTTGAAATGTGATGTCTATCGAATTTCCAAGATTTATATTGTTTGGTGAATTTTTAATCATGGAATATGTAATTTTTTCAAGTGAAGATGTAGTTCCTTTTACGTTTCTAAGAATTTCATCCAATTCATTTATGCTAAATGTGCTATACAAAAGTGGAAAGTAATTTAACTGAGGGTCGCTGATATTAAATGTTCGCTTATAATTTAGAACTGATTGCTGTTCTATCTGAGCTTATAGAACTCCAGCGTTCGGCGAACATTTTGCAGAAAAATGTCTTACTTTAAAATTTGATGCTTTGTCGACGCGCACATCATGTTGTTCACTGTCATCGCGCTGCGAAAACTATGTTGTACCATGTCATGCCTATAACTATTTGATGTTGCTGTTGTTATGTGTGGCAGCTTGAGTTGAATTGATGTTAACAAGTGTCGCATTGTTTGGCAGAATAAAATTTGCAAAGCAATATGAAATTGTACACAACTACTGAACAGTGAAAATCTGAGAATCATTATTATTTAGCATTATATATATATATTTTTTAATATTTAGAACAAATAATCAATATATAGATTTTTAAAAACTATCTATATCTATATAAATATATAAATGTCTTTGCAAGTTTGTTTCTTTATTTGTTTGTTTGTTTGAGCATCACGTCTAAACGGCTGAACTGATTTTATTGAAATTTGAAAGGTAGATAGATCCTTACTTGAAAGCGTCAATAGGCTATAAAATTTGGACCAGAAAGGGATAACAGGGAGAAAACCGATTTTTTTAAATAAAATCCTTACATATTTGTTCTTGCACAATTATTTTCTCTGTTGCTTATTGATATGTATGTTCTCCTGTTACAAATGTTATGAAAGGATACATTTGAATGTATGTATTGATAGATTTTATTCAGAAAACAAGTGCATACAAGTGTAAATAAATACAAAATCTATCTGCATTGCAAATTTATTCAACATACTATTTTGTAGAGCCTATTATTTATTATTACATTGTATTCATTGGCTGTTTTGTTTAGGTTGTTGTTACATTCTGTTGTTGCATTTTCTATCCTTTTTAACCACTTTACATACAAAATGTTGTGTTACTAATTTGTCTGGACTATTACAAGCAACAGGAATACATTTGAATTCGTAGTAAAACAAAATCAATTAATCAAAAAATTCAATAAATAATATCGTCCGCTATCCTTTGCCCAGAATCTTATTTAATGTATTTTCACTGCATTCCTATCTTTCACAATACAATTACATACCTCAAAAAATAAAACTTCTATTTGATTGCACTTAAATTCTTTATTCACACAATTCAATATAAATTTTTATTTTGTACACCCAAATCAACGCACACTTGTTGTTCATAGTTTTTTTTTCACATTTTTCTACTCAGTGACTATATGCGGCAAAATATTTTCATATATGTGGCGGAAATATTTTATAAATGAACATATTCGCTTTAAATATTTTTAACTTCGCACAATTTCGTATTTTACATTTTTCAACTTCGTATGGTTTGGCAGTCTACATTTAGCATCTTCCATATTTCCATTGATTGAATTTTTTACAGCGCATATCGTTTGCAGTTTATGGTTTTCACGCTGCAATTTGTTTGCATGTTTGATGTTTTTGTAGTAAATTTTTTGTATATTATACACAAACAATACATTTATTTTTGCTAACCAAAAATATTAATATATTTGGGTAGCAAATGTTTTAAAAATTCAAAATTTTCATTTTGTCTTCTAGCTGCAACGTAAAATATTTTGTAAGGAAGAATATTTTTGGAAAAACTGCGACAAATATTTCGACGATGAAGCTTGTGCATATATGGCATTGGTTTATAGTTTGTATATTTTCAGTATATGTGCACATTAATATGAAAACGATCCATATTTATTGCGTAGTCGGTAGTCAAATGTAAAAAACGTTTAACTAAATTTTAAACCCTGGTTTGAACACCAATGCATCTAAACAAAATGTTACCAATACATTATAAAGCTAGGGTCACACACGGCAAATATTTACTCAAAAAAGCGTAACCACTTTTTGTTAGCACAACATTTGTTTGACGTTGTTTACTCTTACAAGTGTTTTGTAAAATCAAACATCATCAAATAGAATAAAACTAAATATTTGTTTTGAATCATCCAAAATAAGATATGTTTTGGAAATAAATAAAAGAATTCAAATATATTTTGTTTAGGGGTTACGTATTTTTCGTCAAATATTTGCCATGTGTGACCCTACCTTAAGAGTTATGTAGGTTTTTTATGTCAACCTACATAGGTATTTTATGACAGCGTTTCACTTCTTGTTATTATTCTTTGGTAATTGTTATCCAAATAATCTAAATAGAGTCATAGACCCATAAATTTTATGTTAAGAATCCTGACAGACTGAGCTACCCCAGCTTCAGACCCATATATAACGTTACATATTTTTGAAACCTATTAAAAAATTACATACCAAAAAGTGTCGATACTCAGGTGATATTGACTCCAAATAGAGTATCCGATCTTCTATAATTTTTAGACGATGATATATGTTTTTGATATTTGATTGTGGCACATTAATGTGTTCTTCAATGTTTTCTAATCTCTCCATGA
The DNA here is from genome assembly GCA_942486065.2 of Calliphora vomitoria. Taxonomy (NCBI): domain Eukaryota; kingdom Metazoa; phylum Arthropoda; class Insecta; order Diptera; family Calliphoridae; genus Calliphora; species Calliphora vomitoria. The sequence continues at coordinate 102,890,572 of OW818029.2, forward strand.
TTGTTGGATATTTTAACATTATAGATTCTTCTTTATTAGAGCGAACCCGTTTATACTCCTTTTGTGATTCCATATTTTCTATTTCAAGAGGAGCCATAAGTTTATCAAGTGCATTTAAATAGTCTGGCCGCATTTGAGGTCCAATATTGTTTTCCACCCGTCTTACTGTAAACAAAATCAAACCAAAAATAAAAAATTAGATTTGTTATATTTCAAGTGAATGTCCGTAAAAATGTTATCACAAAAAACTTTGTGCCAATCCTTTTAAAATAATCTATAAATAATGTACTTTAGGTTTATCAAAAAATGTTCTCAACTAAAAACAAAATTTGCTTTTGAGGTCAAATGCCATGGAAATTTTAGTTTAAGAATATTAAATGACAAATGACGTTTTGGGCATAAACTTAAAACATAAAAAAAATGCCTCTTAATTTGAAAATTGATGATTACTTAAATTAAGGGTCTGTGAGATCTGGAGGTGTCTAAGTCGCGTTCTTTCCAGGTTTGAGAATCGGAATGGCTCCTTACTGAAAGGTCTTCGTTCGGTGTTCCAACATCAGCATGTATATTCCTTCTGGGCCAATGGTTTGGCAGAATTGATGCAACTTCTGTGGTGTGTACGAGACTGGATGATTGTGTAGTTTGCGAACAAAACTTCGTTTCGCCTTTGAGCCTAAGTAGCGCCACTACAAAATCAGCACATGTTTCTTCACGTTTTTGCTTTTGCAGGTTGAATCGAAAATTTTCTAACAATTAATTAAGTTTTGGGTCATAGTGCTCCTACAATATTGAGCAAATTTTTCTGAACAGCTAGGAAGTACCTTATCACTCAATAAGTTATAAGTTTCTGTTCCCACGAACCAACCATTGATTTTTTTGTAGATTGACACTCATAGAGTTCCAGTGCAGTTTTAAAGAGTTTCACCCAACGTGACCAATTTATTTTAGTTATATCAATCAGAAATTTTACGAACTTCTAATACTGCACAAACTTTTTCTATAAAAAAAGCCCAAATCTGTTATACTCTTACTTTTATTGATTGTTTCTTATTACCTATTGACATATGTAATTTACAATTACTAATACAATGTATTCACATTTAGTATGTATTTGTATCAGAGATGTGCATGAATACCATTCAAATGAGATATTTATTATTTTGCAAAAGTGAGTTTTCACTATACATAAATTAAACGAAAACTGTCATTGCATGATTCACCACAGCACGTGTTTTGTTACAAACACTTCATTGCATATTCTTTAAACTTTTACCATTCACAAAAGCAGCGAAGCAATATGACTGTTATGAATATACGAAGAACTTTTTGAGTAAATATACTAATTCCTATATGAATATGTTTGAATTAATTAAAGACTGTATTTAGAAGGATTTTTCTTGCATATTTCTATTTTTAACAATACGGAAAACACCATTTTCAATATTTTTTTATTATTTCGGAGTTCATTGTATAAAAATAAGACTAATTAATGCACTGATTTTGTACTATGCATTCAACTTATATCGAGCTTTTGTGAATCATTTGAATACTTTGCATACGAATCAAAACACAGGAATCATTTTTGAGTTGTAATTGATAACGTCATTTAAAAACTAGTTGAGAAAATGGTAATCAATTTTGAGAGCGCAAGCACTGCAAGCAGTATAATTAGCACATGTTGATGATTGAAAACACAACAAATGCAGTGATTTCATTCATATAAAAAAAGCGAATCAACTCAAGTACATCTCTGATTTGTATATGTAATTATGAAAAATAGTTTTAAGACTTTAAATCTTACAAGCTTAAAGAAACCCCTTACAATATTTTAACCAAAACTTTTCGATTTCAACTGATTTAAATCAAAATTTTGTTCTTGGAATATATTAGGTATTTTATCAACAGACATAATAAATGCATCCAACGACTTCTTATGCGCTACTGTACACTCATCCCAAACGATCAGTTTGCTTTGCTGCAAAACTTTGGCCATCGCACTGTTGCATGTTGGATTTTCATTGATTTGAAAATTCAATGGCAGTCAAAAAAAAAAACTCCCAGTTGAATATTTCACAACTTTCATAAGAGTGTCGTACGCATATTTTAATTGTCGATTCAACAGTGGAGCGTTTGTTCGAACTTATTCCCTCAAGACATCGCAATCACGTCGCAACTCTTGATTAAATGTGTCGAACATCGGATAATACCTTCTTCGACATCACCAAGCACATGCCCTCAATTAATATCAAAGCCCTCAATTAACCTCGCTCAGTTGCAAATTTGAAGCTGAATTTCCTTGTTTCCGCCACTGAAATTTCTTTGTCGATTGATTCTGTTGAATTATATAGTTTTATATTCATCTTAACTACTTTACTTTTAATATTTGTACTTTGTTTTTGAAAATCAATTTATCTATTGCACTATGTGTCTAAAAGCCAAATTGCGACAAAAATTATTTCGAAGGGAGCTAGCATCATAAAATTTTGTGTAAAGACCCCTGTTGCTAAAATAAGCATTCACCAAACATTTTCAAACAAAAATTTTAATCTATATTCTATTACACTTTCCACAAATTGCCATTAACACCCCCCCCCCCCCCGCCCCTCACTTTTCTTATAACCCCGAACACAACTCAAAAACAATTTTCAAAAAAAAAAAAAAAAATGTATATTCTCATAGCACTTTCTACAAATAGCATATCTTCGTTTGTTTGGTGTTTTCTTGGGGCTCCACTATAAGGAAATTTTGGGTAAACAATTGTATATGTCTTTGACATTCGCTATTGCAAAGTGGGGCAGAATCAAATAAAATAAATCTGGAGTTTCTAAACAGCTGGTTCTATCGGGAAAAAATTTAACATGGGCGTAGCCAAGGAGTATTCGAGTTAAAGTTATTAAAATGGACCCAACAGATACTCCAGGGGCTGTGGGGGCTCAAAGTAGGGTACCTTCATGTACAATTTTTAAACACACCATTTTTTTGTTTCCCATCCGATTTCAAAGATTTGTATATTTTTGGAAAGCGCTAGGCTAGTTATCTCATATAATTTCAGAGTTATAGTCATTTCAAAATTGATCTTTTAAAATTTTGTCATACATTGGTTCGCTTTTTTTAAAATATAGGGCTTACTTTTGGGCCGAATGGACTCGAATTTCTTTTTTTAGTTAGACAACTAAATTACCAATTACATACAAAAGATTTTAGGGCAATATCAATTATGGATCCAAAAATAAACGGAGAACATTTTGCAATAAAAGACATGTGCTATTTTTCGAATATGTCGGCCCTACGCCCTTCGGAATTTGACCAATTTTTATAAAAATTTCAATTTTGGGCCACATGTTCTAAAACCCCAAAGCACGGATCAGAAAAAGGAAAGCAGCTTTGGAAACCTGGATGTGTTCCCTATTTATAGACAACTAAATTACCAATTACATACAAAAGATTTTAGGGCAATATCAATTATGGATCCAAAAATAAACGGAGAACATTTTGCAATAAAAGACATGTGCTATTTTTCGAATATGTCGGCCCTACGCCCTTCGGAATTTGACCAATTTTTATAAAAATTTCAATTTTGGGCCACATGTTCTAAAACCCCAAAGCACGGATCAGAAAAAGGAAAGCAGCTTTGGAAACCTGGATGTGTTCCCTATTTATCCACAAAGTATTTTCCCAGCCCCCAAGGAAATGTGGACCCTATGGGAAAAATTGTAAAAAATACTTTTTTTGGGATTTTCGCTCCAATTTTTAGGAATTGCGCGGTGCCCTTTGACCTTTTGAAAAGTTTTTTACACTTTGTTATTTAGATTACAAATTTAAAAAACGGTAAAAATTTCATTGTGTTATGTTAATAAATAATGATTTTATTGCATTTTACATATTCACTGAGTTTCTAAAACTAAAAATTGTATCAAATTTTTAATAGGATTGCAAATATTAGGAACAATTTGATACACATTTATTCCGAACTATGTTCTAGCATGTTCTTTGTTGAGGTGCTTGCGCTGTTCTCAACGTGGAGTTAGTTATTCGACTTTGCCGTGGTACACAGGCATCCAAATGCTTTCTTATATGCATAACACAGGAGAACAAAATTGACATTTTGGAATGGTGCAGCGAAAAATGTAATTGATAAAACATATATAGGACATTATATTGTCAAAACTGTCTTTATTTTTTTTTTTTTTGGAGCAGCTCTTGTTTTTAAAATATCGCGGTTTTAATTTTTTTGGTTAATCTGTATTTTTTTATTTTATTATTTGAATATTGCATAAATGGAGACTAATATTAAAAAAGTATTTTTGTACTGATATTCTACACAAAATTATCTTTTATTTGGCATTAATTTTGTTTATCTGAATGATTGTTGAAAATTAACTTTTTTCAGTTTCATCCTTATAAGTTTGAGCTATGGTAAAAGGCATAGAATAATATATCCATAGAAGCGCTACTGAGAGGGAGAAAACCTAAGTCTGTTGTCAAAAACCTAAGTCGTGAGAATGTATTAGTACATAGTTTTGAGGTTGTATTGGTGCCTTTTTAATTTTCACCAGACACACAGAGTTCTATAAAAATGTTTAAGTTTTAATTTATTTAAATTTTCTTCTATTTTCAATACCAAAAATTGAAACTCTGTTCTATAAATAAAATTCTACCACAGATAAATTTAAGTGTCAAAAATAAATAAAAAAATAAATTTGTTCATTTGAGCAAAATAAAAGTGTTTCAGAAATAAAAGTGTCCTGCAAGTATTAAAAAAAATTGACAAAAATTGTGTGGAAGTGTAAAAAAGCGGTTCGGTCTATATTTAGTCGGGAAATCGAAGTTAAAATTTCAAGAATTCTGATGTGTTAAATTCTCTCGCAAGTATGTTGAATTCACATATCACAAGTACGTGTGAAGAGAGTAATTATTGTTACTCTCAGCTTACTCTCAGTTGCGCCTCTAGTTGTACCCTATGGTAAAAGGGCTCAACATTTTTTCACGATATACAATAAAAACATATCAACAAACTAATTTATATAAACAAATTTAAAATTCGCTGAAAATATACTAAACTATTTGGTAACTTGAATGTTTAACACCTACATGATTATACTTAAACTAAAGATTTATTTTTGTAGATTAGCGTGATCCTAAAATATATATATAAATTATAAGAAAAAACTACTTAAACTATATAATATTTCTGTAAGGTAAATGTCTGTTTTTCTGTAATTGGCAGCGAATGCATTAAAATAAAAAATTGCTTTAATTTCCTGTTTTTTTATAAATACAATTTCTCTTATTATATTAGTAAGATGATCCTAATATGTTTTGTTACATTTGTGGCGAATATACGTTAAAATCTCAGCGAACTTGGTATTCAAATTCGCAACTTTGACAATTTCTGGATATATAATGTAGAAATAAATCTATATGTGTGTAAAAATTTATTTTTTTTTATAAAATAAACCAGCGTTTTTATAAAAATTTTTAAATATTTTCACCGAAAACGCTGTATATCACGTAAATACAAAATTCACGATATTTAAAAAACGTCTAAATGTATTAAGAAGTAAGACTACCTAAAAATATATTTATAAAAAAAATATTTTTTTAGAATGTGACAGTTCGGAGTATTATCTAAATATTTCATTAAATTTTGAACTAATTTTTAATTTCAATTAAAAACTATGTTCGCTGTAATGACTTGAATATGCAGTGTTAAATTTTAATTTAGAATTTTATAGCTAAAAGAGACAAATTTCAACATTCTCTATTATTCTCAAAAGAAAAATGTGTTTACATAGATCAGTTTCATGCCAAAAAAATTTCACATTCTAAGCTGCATTACCCAAAATTTTGAAAAAAGCTCAAAAAAAAAAGGGTATTCCGTGAAAATATAAAAACCGCTATATTTTGAAATCGCGAGCTGACTGGAAAAAAACGAGTATAACATAGTAATGAGGGTTCATTAAATTGTACAAAACGAAGTTCAAATCTCGGCCACCAAAATGTCTGTTCCGCAGTGTAATCAATGTGTTTCTTAAAGCTGAGTCGGTAATTTAGAATAATACCTAGGTAAATCATAGTCTATCAGTTCTGATTTTCCCACTTTTATTGTCAGACTCTCTCTCTTTTTCCTTCCGCTTATGAGGACCAACTCCGTTTTGTGCTTAGCCAATTGTATGTTTATAGATTTTAGCCAACTCTTTATCTCTCTGACTTTTTCGTTGGCATATATTTCGACCTCTTTCACGTGCCTCACTTGGACTATAACCGCAATGTCGTCTGCCAAACCAATCAATTTAAAAATGTCATTGTACATGATGTTCCACAACAGTGGTCCTAAGACCGATCAATACGGTTTTGTAACATTAAATGTTTCCATGCCTATCTATCTATCTATCTATCTATCTATCTATCTATCTATCTATCTATCTATCTATCTATCTATCTTTCTATCTATCTATCTATCTATCTATCTATCTATCTATCTATCTATCTATCTATCTATCTATCTATCTATCTATCTATCTATCTATCTATCTATCTATCTATCTATCTATCTATCTATCTATCTATCTATCTATCTATCTATCTATCTATCTATCTATCTATCTATCTATCTATCTATCTATCTATCTATCTATCTATCTATCTATCTATCTATCTATCTATCTATCTATCTATCTATCTATCTATCTATCTATCTATCTATCTATCTATCTATCTAATAGTTCCAATGGATTAGTTTTATAGCGCAGTTGTTTTCTTTCAACTCGAAGAATGTCCATAATTGAAACAAAACCAACAAAAGAAAACATTTTCAAAATACTCTACAAGACTACAAAATTATTTTCGTCTGTTTTGATATTTAAAAACGTCCACAATATTTTACTGAATCAAATATTTTTCGTTATTAAGTGCCATAATCAAAGACACCAACCATTATTGTTTTATAGAATTCAAAACTAATAACTCAAATATGAAAAGAAGAAAATTCGTCCTAAATCTTCTAACAGAATTGGGGCATTAGTCAAATATTTTAAGTTTTTTTATAAGTAGACACCTCCGGTATTGTTTGTAATTTTTCAATTCGAATTTTACTCTTTATCGAAACTTTGTTGAATAAACATTTATTATAAAAATATACGCAGTTTATATTTTTAACAGGTTATGTGCCACATAGGTAATCATTGTTAAGAGGATAAATATAAAAAGGATTTTTTGTTGCAAAAACTAAGAAAGATACAAAATAACAAGTAACAGAGCTATATTCGGCTGTGCCGAATCTTATATACCCTTCACCAAAGTATACCTTAAGATAAAGATTACAAATATTTTTCCTGAAAAAACTATTTCTGTTCTATAGAAACATGTGTATAAAAATAATTTCTATAGAAAATCTTGTTCTTAACAAGTTGTTATGCCATAAACACATTTGAGAATAATCAATTGTAAATTCAATTCGAAGTTACAGAATTACACCTTGCACTGAAATTTACCATCAAAAATCATAAAATCCTACAATTAGAATATTTTTTGAAAATACTGCTTTGGATTTAAAGATTAATCATATTATATGTTATGATACGTACAAGATGGGTCAAAACTAATCACCCAATGTTTTTTGGCTGTAATTTTTTTATGAATTATCGTTTTGTATGGAGTGACATATTAGTGTAGACATTTATTTGATGACTGTGATAAGTACCTTCTCGGTGAATTTACCATTCTCTCATAAAATTATCGTACAAATTATTGTTGGAATCAGTTATGATATTAGTGTTTGAGTATTGGAATTGGTTATTAGATATTTACCCTTATGTATGACAATTTCATATATGTTGGTCCCTATATTGTCCGGTGCGCTTCGCTAACCCAGTCGTAGTCAAAAAAAATATGTAAGGATTTTATAAAAAAAATAAACGAATATAATTATATATTGCATAACGTTAGGAATTTTTGCTTCAATTCTTAATGATAGCTATTCATTATTTTTAAATGAGTGGTGATTGCATTTTGCAATATGTAAAGATTAGAGACTTTGTGTGGTTTCCTGTTGACCATATTTTTAAACAGGGAGTGACTGGGAGAATGGCCATTGCTGATGCATCCTGTGTTCTACTGGCTAGATGGTATATATTAATTTGTGCGTTGATTTGTCAATACAAATTGTTATATGTAGCTTTATTACTAAATTATGTGATTATACTTTATTGATGACTTTCTCAAATCTGTGGTAATTAAACATATTTTCTTTTGTTGGAAATTTTATCTCGTTTTTGTGTCTGTTGATTAAGTTGCTTTTGAGATAGTAGTCTGTTTTCATCAGATTGTTGAATGACATTCTTTGGGTAACATTGTCATGGTTGTTTTGCTGTTTGAATTTTCTAAGATGTTTATTAGTTTTGGTAAGGGCATATGATGTGGGTTTAATATCATTGATACTATGGTAACATTTTTCTTTCTCACTGGAATGATTCTGTAACAACTTCCATTGTAATGTAATAGTGGATACCGTTGGGTTTGTTTTAATTGGATGTAATGTTGATTGCAGGTTATTGGCATTGACTTTGTAATGTGACTTTGTAAATGTGACTGGAGCTGTCGATGCAACAGACTTTTACTTTGTTTTTATGAAATGTTCAACATTTATATTGTATCTATTGTGCTAAGGGAGGTTTCATTGTTTGTTATATGTTAATTTCTTTAATGCTTTATTATACCTCAGGATGATTATGTGGAGGTAATTGCTTTAGTCATTAGAACTAGCACTCTTGATATTGTCATTACTTTTTCTATCCCATACTTATTTTTAGCATACAGATCTTAATATTGCACTTGTTCTTTGTTTATTGGACATGTGCTTTTTTTCTTTGATTTCTTATCTTGTCTAACATATTTGCTTATCTGATAGGGTAGCCTTCGGTAAATTCTGTCTTATTATTCTTGATATTTATTGTAGTTAAGATATCTGATTGGTTTTGATATTTGATTAAAGATGATTGATTCTCTAACATTTGGGTTTTTGTCTATTGTTTTTTTTTTTTTTTTTGGGGGCTTTTTAATTGTTGTGTTTTGTATTTTAAATATAAAAGCAGTTTATTTGAAATATAAATGTTACAATGTTTTTAAGTCTTAATCGTGTCAATCTCAAGCTTAGAATGACTTTTTAGTAAAATGCATTTTGACAGTTGTTACAGTACCAAGCTTTCTTAAAACCCAACGCCGTTTTTATTCTTTGGTATTGCCAACATCTCCCTTTGTTTTAGATATATAGTACGGGGACCAAAACGTTTCCATTATTTCCGGAACATTAATATTTTCTAGAGGATTAAAAGATACTGGTTGTAAATTAAAGCAATCTATTAAATCAGTTAATGATGATGTTTTTAAGTCAGAGAAATCGGGTCGTAACTGGTTAACATGACATCTGAAAGATCGAGAGTCTGAGGAATTATTAATTTTAACTTCGTACATAACATCACCAATTTTCTTTACTATTATGCCAGGAGACCATTTCATATTATTTCGCTTATAAACTTTTGCTAAAACTTGTTGTCCAACTTCGTAACATCTTTTCTTAGCTCTATATTGGTTATTAAACTGTGTTTCCATTCTCTGGTTACGAATTGGTATATCTATTTTTGGTTTTTTTAGTAAGTCAAGGTTTATTCTAATTTTCCTTCCCACGAACAATTCAGACGGAGTTTTTCCAGTTGTTTTATTTGGGGAGGAACGATAACACTGGAGGAAAGTATTTAAATTTTCCTTTGCTGTTCCTGATCCCTCTAATTTCTTCAGAGCTCTTTTTAAGGTATCAACAAATCTTTCCGCTTGTCCATTTGATTGTGGGTGGTATGGTGCCGTAAATATGTGTTGAATTCCATTTTCTAAGCAAAATGTAGCAAATGTGTGGCTTGAAAATTGGGTGCCATTGTCACTCACAATTAATTCTGGATTACCAAACGCAGTTGTAAAATCTCGAAGGCATTCAATTATGATTGAAGATGAAATAGATTTGATTTGATATATTTGGGGCCATTTAGAGTATGCATCCACAATTAAAAAATAGTAAAAATTGTCCACTGGACCAGCTATGTCTATGTGAATCCGTTGCATTGGTCGGTTTGTAATTGGCCATGAGTGTAATGTGGTTTTTGGTAGTGTCTTTGCTACTGCTGAACACTTTGAACATTTTTGAACATACTGCTTAATATCCTCATCTATGTGGGGCCAATATACATAGCTTCGTGCCAACATTTTTGTTCTTTCAATGCCATCGTGACCTTTGTGCAATTCTTTCAGAATTTTGTTTCTAAAACATTTGGGTACTATGATTCTATCACCATACATCAAACAATCACTGGCAATACTCAAATTGTCTTTTCGAGAAAAATAACATTTTAAATTTGAATCAATTATTGTTGGCCACTTACCAGATTTAAGACATTTTAACGTGGTTTGAAGTTCCTCATCTTTTTCCGTAGAGTCTTGAATCATTTTGAAAGTGATGGGTAGAGCTTTCGTGGCATCTTCAATCACCAATTTGATGTCCTTCTCTAGCTGAATGCAGGCTACTACTGTTTCTTCATTTGATTTTGGAACGTTGTCAATCAGCCTTGATAAGATATCAGCAGCACCAAAATTATTTGTTGATACATATTGTAGTTCAAAATCATACGACATTAATGTTAATGCCCAACGTTGAAGGCGATTTGCAGAGTGTGCAGGAATTCCCTTCTTACTTGAAAATATGGCCAATAGCGGCTTGTGGTCGGTTTGTAGAATAAATTTTCTACCGTACAGGTACTTATGAAACTTCACAACGGCAAACACCAACGCCAGAGCTTCCTTCTCAATTTGGGAATAATTTTTTTCTGCCGGTGTAAGTGCTCTTGAGCTATGGTATATAGCCTTTTCTGTACCATTAGAAAAAACATGGCATATATATGCTCCCAAACCAACATTTGAAGCATCTGCAGCCACCTTAATCTGAAGTCGCGGATCAAAATGCGTCAGCAACAAGTCAGAGCACAAAAGTTGTTTGAAACGTTGAAAACTATGTTGACATTGTACCGACCAATTCCATTTGACATTTTTTTTCAAAAGATTGTCTAAAGGATCTCTTAACTTTCGCATGTCCGGAAGAAATTTTCCATAATAATTTATTGCTCCTAAGTATGAGCGCAATTGACCAATATTTGTGGGAGGTGGTAGTTCACGAATTTGTTTAATTTTGTTTTTATCTGGGGATATGCCCTTGCTGTCAATGTGATATCCCAGATAAGTACATGATGTTTTAAAAAATTGACATTTTTCAAAATTGACTGTCATATTATACATTTTCAATCGCTCTAAAACTTGTTTTACAACTTTTTCATTTTGCTCACGTGTTGTTGTTGCAATGACTACATCATCCAAATAGGGGTAAGCACCATCAACTCCAGACAGTATTGTTTGGATTGCCTGCTGAAATGCACCTGGTGCGGATTTAACTCCTTGAGCAAGACGATTAAAGGTGTAGAGACCACGGTGAGTATTAACCACCAATAACTTCTTCGTTTCGTCATCTACTTCTAGTTGCATATATGCGTTGTTTAAATCGATAATTGAAAATGATGAGCAGTTGTTGAAATTTACAAATATATCATCTGGTAGTGGTAACGGAAAATTGTGTGGCTCAAGCTGAGCGTTGAGTCCTGTAGAATAATCACCACAGATTCTAAGCTTACCAGATGATTTTTTTACCACAACAATCGGAGCGGCCCATTCTGAGTAATTTATTGGGGTGATAATGCCTTCTCGCTCCAATGTGTCGAGGGTTTCATCCAGAGATTGCTTTACAGCGTATGCAACCTGTCGTTTAGGACGGAATACTGGGGCAGCGTTTTGTTTTAATGGTAGGTGTATTTTAAAACTCTTGACGTGTCCGATTTCCTCCCTAAAAACGTCTGGAAATTGTTTACTTAAGTCCATTGGTGTTAGTGTACCTTTGAGATTTATGTTGTTGCACGATGTATAGGAATCAACAGATTTATTCCACAAATGAAATTTGTCGATAAGGTCCGACCCAAAAAGATTCAAATCTGGAATAGAGGAAACTAAAATGTTACAAATAATATCGGAATTATTGATGGATACCATTGCCTCGAATTCTCCAAAAATGTGTATGCTGTTTGTTGAAGCGTCATGAGGTTCCATATTTGTTGTATTTAATGGTGGCTTACCGATTTTTAACCAGGTTTGTTTGGAAATTATTGTAACATCTGATCCAGTATCATGTTGTAATTTAACACTTATATTGTTAATGCGTAATGTGACATATCTTCTGTTCTTGATTGAAGTTTTATCTGTGTGCACGCTTTTTATATAACTCTTTTTGTTTATTTTATATTTAGATTTATTTTGATGGTTATTTTTTTCAGGAAAACACGAGCAAAAGCCTTCTTTGTGGCCCATTCTACTACATAGACTGCATTTGTGATTTGTATACTTGCAGTCTCGTACAAAATGCATTTGGCCACATTGCCAACAGGGACGCTTTGGCATTTGTGTTGGTGTGTGTTCTGAAAATTGTTTTGACTTAATTGCATTAATATTTGTATTTTCCTGCACTGTAGCATCACGCTTCAAACTTTCAATACGTTGTATTTCTGCTACCAACTTGTCTATTGTTATTGATGCTGAGTCGGTTTCACCTTCAAGCAAGGTCAAAAGTCGAGCCTTTATCTCTCTGTCTCTTTCCATCTTCAATCCGTTTACAAAAATTAAACATTTAAAGTTGTCAGCAGTGCATTTGTGCAACAAAAAGTTTTCGCAATGACGATTAACAATGGCGGCATAACTTATAAAATCGTCCATTTCACCTCTGACATTTTGCATACATTTTGCTCTTAAGCTAAATAAACTTTCTTTTCTTCCATATAGTTTTTTTAATATTTCTAAAGTTTCTGCAAATGTTACGTCTCGAGGCTTTTTAGGAAGTATGTAATCCTTGTATTTATTAAATACTGTCGTACTTACTTTCCTCAGCAATAACCTCACTTTTGATGCGTCGTCAAGGTCTTGCGCTTCTGTTTCAAAAATGTCCTCATATCTGTCATACCATGTTGAAAATATTTGGCCATCTTCTGGTTCATATGTAAACTCACGAATATTTTTGGATATAATGTCCATTAAGGCCTCTGGTGCTGTGGATGAACTTGATGCAGGTGTGGATGAATTTGATGCAGGTGTTGATGCATTATTTTGTGATATGTTGATAAGCATCTCCATCAACCGTTGTTGCTTGTCCATAGACTCCTGTTGCCGAACCAAAATTTCGCCTACGACATTTTCTAACGATCTTGTTGCCATTTTTTCTATTACTTTTACCTCGTCGCCAATTGTTGTGTTTTGTATTTTAAATATAAAAGCAGTTTATTTGAAATATAAATGTTACAATGTTTTTAAGTCTTAATCGTGTCAATCTCAAGCTTAGAATGACTTTTTAGTAAAATGCATTTTGACAGTTGTTACAGTACCAAGCTTTCTTAAAACCCAACGCTGTTTTTATTCTTTGGTATTGCCAACATTAATGTAAATATTTCTGATAGCTTTTTGGAAACTTAATGTTTTTCTGCACTGCTGGTTTTTCGTGCCAATTAATTTCTATTCTAATTCTATAGATTTTAAGATACTATATCGGCAATATTATGATCGTAAATAATTGTAGAGTTGTGCTGTGAGTTGTTGTGACATTTTAAGTGACATGGAGCTGATGGAGTGTCGTATTGTATAAAGACATCTGGTGGATGCACCATTTTATATATACGCGTAGAAGAGAATTTGCGAACAGTGTGTGGGCATTGATTTGGAATAGGAGGTTGCTTCTTTGTAAACTTTTCTTCTTCTTTGAGACTTGTTGTACTTGACAAGATATTGTTAAGCTTGCTAATATTAGTGTTTGAGTATTGGCTAGTTGTTTGGATATTTAATACCTTAATGACTTGAATTTCCCTTGCAGAACTGTTCTATCTATTTTTTTCGCATCTCTGTGAATGACATTGACTAATGAACACTTTTGACCCTTTTATTAACACCTATGTATACTATCTTGTTCTCATTATTCTCATACATACATAAGGCTGCACTGCTGTTTATGCACCTTGGGTGATTGTATCTGTTATATGCTTATCTGGACCATTGTTTTTTAACACTTTTTTGTTTTTATCATGTTACATGTACTAATGGCATCTATGAAATCACTATCAATAGTTGATTATTGTTTTTTTTGTTTAATTGGATTTGTAAAATTTTTATTAAGTATTATTTATACGCATAATTTATATTTTTATTAAATTATTTTTTTTTTTTAATTTTTTTGTAAAAAATATTATTAAGTAGAAATTTATGACCGATAATGGCCAATAGGCTAGGTTATTGAAAATAATAAATAAAATAAAAAAAAAATAAATAAAAAATAATTAATACCGGAATTTCTTGTTTCCCCTTTATCCCCTTTTTTCACTTCAAAGTCCAAGTAGTGAAAAAGGGTATATCCTATTGGTGCTTCTAAATAACAGTCTATCTATGTTGGAAATTTCAATAAAATCGGTCGTTTAGTATTTATTGTTTAAGAACTAAAGGAACCAATTTCACGGGTTTTCCCCCTGTTTATCCCTTTCTGGTCCAAGCATTGAAAAAAGTTATAGCCTATTGACGCTTCCAAGTTAGGATCTATCTACGTTCCAAATTTCAATAAAATCGATTCAGCCGTTTAGGCGTGAACTCAAACAAACAAACAAACTTACAAAGACATTTATATATTTATATGGATATCTCTGACTAATACTTATATATACATATATTTGATCCTTTCTCTTTTAGTTGGTTGATTATTTCTGTTACACATATACTTTTCCAAATATTCATTTCCTGGCTCTAGTGGACACTAATCAATGGTGAGGGTATATTGGATTAGTGCTGATGTTTGTAACGTGCAAAAAAATTGTCCAACACCTTAAAGTATACCAATCTGCTCAGGATTAGTTTCGGAGTCGATTAAGCGATGTCCGTCCGTCCGTCAATGTTAACCTTGTAATCAAACTACAGGTCGCAATTTTAAAGATAATTCGACAAAATTTGACACAAACTTTTATATTGTCCCAAGCCTATTGAATTTGGTAAGAATCGGTCCATTATTTCTCCTAGCCCCCATACAACTGCCCTATCTGAAAATAGTTAAGCTCTCATAAATATCTTAAATATAATTATCCAAACCAAATTCAGCACAAATAAGTTTTATATAAGCTGAACCATATAAGCAAATTTAGTACCGATCGCCACACAATTTTCTATTGCTCCCATATAAGCACCATTCTCAAAAATTTCATTACTGTGCATAAATTTCCGAAATATGTTAGAATCCAAATAAAATTCAGCACAAATATATTTCATATATACGAAAATCCTCTCACTAAATTTTGTGACGATCGGTCAATAATTAGTCATAGCTCCCATATAAGGCCCACTTCCGAAAATCACTTTATCGACCATAAATATCTTAAAAATGTTGGTATTCAAATAAGATTAAATTCAAATAAGTTTCATATCAAAAGAAAACTGTTTATTATAATAATATAAATAACTAGCTGAACCGGCAAACGTTGTCCTGCCATACAAATTATTTCTAGTAAATATATTGGTTATTAAATAAAAAATAACGAATGTATTCTAAGTGAGTTTGGCATTTTAGGTATTTTTGATGCCAAATAAAGAGATATACAAACATAATTTTTTTTGTCGAAAACTATTAAAAACAAGTTAGAGTGCTATATTCGGCTATGCCGAATCTTAAATACCCTCCACCTAAATTAGATGAAAATTATAGAAATGACATTAGCACAAACACTCTAATATCCATATTCAGTGTTTGTTATTGGGACTTAGCTCCGATTATGAAGATTGGTAGAATGTTAATGTAATACAGTAGTTTTCGCTTATAGTCTACAAATACAGTTGCACAATTTTTGTGGACTATAAGCGAAATAGGAATTTATTTTTAAGCAACTTTATGGATTATAGATGAATTCTGATATAATACACATTTTGGACTATATGCAAGTTATGTACTTTCTTCAATATAACCACTTTTTTTAAACAAAATAAAAGTTTGTTTAAAATATAGTAGTTAAGTAGTATAGTAGTATTTTATATATTGTTAGAAAATCTAGTTTACGCAGAAGATGTTTTATTTCGAATATGTAAAAATGTTATCTAATTCAGCAATTTATAATTGAAATAACTACATATTCCTACCATTTCCAACAGAGTATATAATTTTATAATAGGAATAAAATGTACTATTTAACAATTTGTATACTTAATAATTGGTTAACATTACCGATTGGCTCAACATTTTCCTTATTCACCACAAGTGAAGTAAAAGAGTATAACAAAGGGTAAACACATATATTTAGTCAAACTTCAAAAGTATATTTTTGTTCTGTTCTAATGAATTTTCCGGATGTGAGCCTTATATATATAATTATGAACCCATAGTCACCAAATCTAATTGAAACTTATATCTGTTACATTTTTTACCGATATGAGTGTATATATGTGTTAATGTATTTTTCGGATGTGCGACTTATTTGGAAGATATAATTAAATATTTTAACGTGATTTCTATGTATTTGAGGCCTATTTTGCTTGATATTTTTCTCTATAACATTATTTACAAGAGTTTTATGGGTATTATTGTGATTATCGGAAATGGAGCTAATATGGGTGCTATGGTCAAATATGGACCGATATTCACAAAACCCAGTAGTATAATGTTTCGATACAATATATTGATCTGTATACAATTTTAGTTCGATATCCATATATTTAAAATATTTACAGAGGTTAATGTGTTTTTCGGAAGTGGTCCTTATATGGGAGCTATGACCAATTATCGGCTGATCTTCATAAAATTCAACACATCGATTTTCGTATTTAATGGAAATATTTGTTTGAAATTTAAACCAGATAGAAGCTTTTATAAGAGATTTATTAGTATTTAAGTAATTTTCGGAAATGGACCTTATATGGGAGCTATGGTTAAATATGAACCGATATTCACACAATCTAGTAGTATGATTTGTGAATTAATACTACCGATCTGTGTAAAATTTTAATTCGATAACGATATTTTTCAGATATTTATGAAAATTAATGTATTTTTTGGAAGTGATCCTTATATGGGAGGTATAACCAATTATAGACCGATCTTCATGAAATTCCCTACAGCGATTCTCATGTGCATGGTGATTATGCAATTTGAATTTCAACCTGATACCGATATATATAAGATATTTAAGTGTATTTAAATGAGTTTCGGAAGTAAACTTTATATGGGGGCTAGGGTCAAATAGTGCCCGATCCAAAAAAAAACATTGGCCTCGCGATTTCTGTTTGCACGAAACATACTTGTGATGAATTTTGTATGGATACTGCAATTCTATGGGCATTTATATACCATAGCACCATATTTCGGAAAGAAATTTTTATGGGGGCTACGAGAAATTATGGACCGATTCTTTCCATTTTTAACAGAATTTTTCCTTTTATCATATAAATAATGAGTGCAAAATTTCATGGTATTCACTGCAATGAATTTACCCAAAGTCACAAAAAATCATGTGAAAACTATCAAAATTTTTGGAGGTTGTCTTACATTTTGATCCATAACCTCGGTTCTACCAATTCGATTTTTCTGATTTTCAATACCAAACTGCTTAGAAAAATTATAAACATTTTGGTATGCATTTCATTAATTTTGCTTATGTATTTTGGACGTGAGAGTGTTTTACACAGACAGACAGACAGACGGACAGACAGACGGACATTGCTCAATCGACTTAGAATTTCATAAGGATCAATAATATATATACTTTGTTGGGTCTCAGATGAATATTTCTCAATGTTACACACGGAATGACAAACGTATATATACCCTCTTTCACCACTTGTGGTGGTGGAGGGTATAAAAATGGGTGGATAGGGACATCCTAATGACCTAGCGGTATGAAATGTACTTTACGACCTATTCTCGTATCTACCAAAAATATATAAAAAATTCATAAAAAATGGTAAATATGTATTGATATTTGGATATTGCTCATACAAAATATTAAAATGTCGGCTAAAAAATGGGTGGGTGAGGGTCGGTTGATGAAAATTTGGGATTATAAGTAATTTTGAATGCCAAATAAAAAAAATTCGAATAAGAAGTTTTTAGCAAAAAAATTTTAAATACAAATTCTGGATAGGGACACCATCATGACCTAGCGGTATGAAATATACTTTACGACCTATTCTCATAGCTCCCAGATACACATACAAAATTTCATAAAAATCGGTTTAGTCGTTTCGGAGGAGTTCAAACACAAACATTGTGACACGAGATTTTTATATATTAGAAGATAATTATTTCATAAATAATTTATTTTATATATGTAAACTATTTTTATGTAGAAATTTATTACCGGTTATAGCCAATAAGCTAGTTTGTTGAAAATAAATAAATAAAAATAAATAAAAAGTATTGTATATAATTACCTTTCAAATGGCATTTTGAATATTCCTGCTTAACGACAGTGCTATTTACTCTAGCACAAGTCGTTGTTTCATTATCGTCTTTCTCATTCACCAGCTCTTGTAGAGTTGTTATCTTAGCTTGATGGGAATTAACTTGACTTCGTTTGACATCAGTAAAATCCATAATATTACACAAATCAATTTCATCGCGTTTCTTTTCTACAAAACACTGGATTCGTCTTTTTATTTCATCTTCGCAAGCAGAAATTTGTAGCAACTGAATTGGTAGAGGATGAGAATCTTCAATATTGCACATTCTTTCGTCAAACAGATTTAATTTGTCACTGCAACCACCTCCAGCTAAAATCATATTAGATCAATATGTGAACAAGTAAATTACGGGATTCCTGAAAGTCATGTTAAGCACACGGATTTGAAAAATAATTTACACTAACTTCATGATAATATTTTCTTCATTAATGTATATCGTCACCCAAAATGCAAAACAACGTATCATCAAAAAATTCGAAATTGATTTTAGTATTGATTACGATTTATTACATCGTATTACATAAACTTTTACAATCAAAAATAACGAACTTATAACCAAAATTGAAACAATAGTATCTTCAAGTACCTGATTTTCTTAAACGAAATAACGTATACTCTTTGAGTAATTAATTAATAAATCGTTTTTGCCTTATTTTATGTATCCAAATTTTTTTTTAAATAAATTTGTTGCAATTGAATATTTTTTGCAGTCTTTTCCCCATATGTCATATAAACAGTTTTAAATAAGACAAATTTTGTATGAAAATTTTGTTTAAAAAACCTTTTATAAATTTAAATATTGTTTATACATATGGAGGTTTATAAATATTTAATGAAGTACCTTTTTTTAATTCTTTAGTAATTGTTAGTAATTAAAATAAAAAAATATATATATTTAAAATAAAAAAAAAATATTTTGTTTTTATTTATACATAAAAATTTATATTCAATTCAAAAAAACCCAAGACACATAGCATAGTCATTTTATTTGTATATAAAATATATTTCTAGTTTCATTGTAATTCAGATTTAAAAATTTAGTTTCAATATCTTTTTTGCTTCTCCTATAAACTTATGAAAAGTGATGTTACGTTATTTTGCATTTTAGGTGACGATATGTACATTAGCACAAAGCTATATAAATATTGATACATACAAATAATATGTCCATTAGAGCACTTTTTTGCTTTGAAAATAAATTCAATATTTGTTTTATTTGTACAAAAAATAACTATTATAAAACTTTTAAATAAAGTTCTAATTCAAGAAGAAAAAATGCTTTAAATGGATTATAGATACGTCCACAACTGTAAAAACGAATGTCACGAAGTTGCTCTTTTACAAGGACAATAGCTCTATTTTAATTGTGTGGTTTATCAATGTATTCTAAGCCCTTTATTTAAATATTTAAGGATTGTTCAGATTGATAAAATATCTGACGGATATAAAAAATGTTTATTCCCTTTAAGCAAATTTAAGATAGGTTTTTGAGTAAGTCAATATCATTATTAAACGCAATATCTAATAATTGGGCTGATAGGTATCCTAAGTTATCCAGTCTCCTCCATCGTGTTTGTCATTCATTACATTCCGAATGGTTTTAGCTTTCTTCTTCTTTAACATTAGCTTCTTCAGATTAATTTTGTTAGTTTTAAATTGGCAACGTTTTGCATAAAAAAACAAAATTGTACAATAAAAAATAAATTTCATTTATAAAACTAAGTGATTTCATTCCTTGCTAAATATATAGGCTACAATTATTTCGTCGAATATGTGTACAATGTAAGCATAGCTTCCGCTAAGAAAAACACATGCGCTTTAAGTTACAAGTAATTTGGGCTTGAATATTAATCAATGAATAACAAGTAAAAAACTAATATGTAGTATATGTACAATATACATTGTACATGTGTATTCAAACTTAACAAAGTAATATTTAAATAGCTAATGATAAATATTTTAAGACTTGTTCTACTATTCGGTAGGATCTTTTTTTAGCCACTGACATTCTTTGTTCTCTTTCCATGTAGACTCATCTCCAATATACATTTCCTTCTTCCATATCGGTACACGTTTCTTAAGTTCATCGATTGCAACTTCGACTGCGTCCAATGACGTTTTACGATGTGGCGATGAAATAGCAATCACAACACTGGCTTCTCGAACACCTACTAAACCCAAACGATGACAAATAGCAATATTTACAATGTCTGGCCATTGACGTCTTAACTCTTCACAAATAAGTTCAATTTGTTTCATTGCCATTGGTTCATATGCTTCATACTCTAAAGACAACACCTGTAAGCAGTGCATGTATTGAGTAAAAATGTTAAATTATTTAAAAAATAAAGCGTTTTCCTACCCTCTTTCCCTCAAAAGAATCACGTGTCGTGCCAACAAACAATGATATCGCTCCACAAGATTCTGCGGATACTGTGTTGCTTATTTCGCCAACATTTAAAGCATCGCGAGTAAGTACTAAATGATTCATGTCGACAGCCTGTTACAATCACTTCACTTCTTAGATATAAATATATTACCCTCCACTTATCGGAGGTATGATAGCAATTTCGTCACCTTCTTTTAATTGCAGTTCTGACAGCAAATCGTCACAGTAGTTTTCGTTGATAGCTAAAATTAAACTGTCTCTTATCACTTCCAAGTTGAAGTCTCTACAAATTTCACGCAATAAATCGAAAGCAACAATTTTTGGAGTACTTAAAAGGTAATTAACTTCATTTAGTCCAGACAGTTCACGTGTTTTCGCAAAAAAAAGTATTCGTACATTTACTGATGATAATTTAGTGCTCATTTTAACATTCTAAACAAGCTGACAGTGACTCATATTTATACAAAAATCAATCTATTTTGCACAAATGGTTTAAATGATAACTAAAAATTACTTGCATTTAAAAAATTCTATTATCAATTAGCCGAAAATTTTTTTAACCAAGGCGAATTCATTACGAATTCTAAACAACTATGTACCAGTGATGCCAGATAATATTTCAAAAACTATCTCAAGGTTCAAGATAAGGTTCTATAAGTCAACGACTTTCTGCTTAAAAAAGGCAAAATCGACTTTTTGGTCGGAAAAAAATCGAACAATCGGTTCTATATCACAAAATTCGAATAGTCGATAAAAGTCGAAAAAAGTCGACCTTTTAGATTACTAAAAAATGTTTAATTGCAATTAGAGTATCCAAAACCGAAACCGAAAACCGGTCAACCGGTTTTTTCATCTTTGTAAAACCGACCGGTTTCGGTTTTCTTTAACTTTTCGGTTTTTTGACAAACCGGTTTTTTTAAGACGGTTAACCGGTTTTAACGAAATACTTTGTAAACCTTATTTGAACATATAACTTAAAATATTTTGATAACATTTTTAAAAATATTCATTTATTTGTTAGAAAAAACCGGTTAACCGGTTTTTAGAATGACAAACCCGAACCCGGTTTTTTTAGAATGAGAAAACCGAAACCGGTTTTTTTATATAACACTGTTTTCGGTTAAACCGGAAACCGGTTTTT
Organism: Calliphora vomitoria; assembly: GCA_942486065.2. Lineage (NCBI taxonomy): Eukaryota > Metazoa > Arthropoda > Insecta > Diptera > Calliphoridae > Calliphora > Calliphora vomitoria. Next base: position 102,912,711 of record OW818029.2, read on the forward strand.
TGAATTTGCCGGTTTTTTGGACACTCTAATTGCAATATTATACTAAAAAAATATGGACAGAATAACATAATAATATTATAATAATTTTATGTTATTGCAATTTGGTACACTATCATTTTTTCTAGCGTAATCAAAAATAAATAATAAGTAAATATTTATAAAAAAAAAATAGTCTTTCTACACAAAATATTTATATAAAAACTAAAAGTTTTTAGACGTATCGTATATCCTTATCCATACTGTGAAACATTTGCTGCAAAACGTTTGAGTTTGATGATGAAAGGGGAAAGAAGAATGGAAAAGTACACTCTGCTTCATGTACATGTAGCTTTTGTTGAGTATGTCATCCACACTTATTTGTTCATATTCGTTCTGTACAGAAATGTCAAAAACTGAAAAGCAAAAACTTCACTGTGTGGACACGAAAGCAGTTTCAAAAGAGAATTTTAAAAGTTTTGGAGCAAATGTTTCACAGTGTGGACCGGGACTATATACTCGAATTACAGAAACTTTTAGGAAAATATTTGACAATAAACATGCCTAATTAGTAATGTAAATTTGTTTACTATATTTTAAATTTAAATCTAACTATTAGAAACAAAAGTGATATTATTTAATTTATTATCGTCTTAATGCATTTAATTTTTATTGCTAAACATTACAAAAGGCGCATCAATAATTGCAGAAACTATGTATTTTTTTACAAGAAATGGTAAAAAGTTGAAAATAATCGGAAAGTCAAAATAAGTCGATTTAACTAAAGTCGACTTTTCGAAAAGTCGACTTTTTAAAAATCGAAAAAAGTCGAAAGTTCCAAAAGTCGACTTTTTGTTTCAACTATAGAACCCTGTCAAGGCGAATCTAATATAAGGCCACCATACACTATCAAAATACTCATCAAGCACTGTGGTAGTATTAGTGAAAATGTTTTTGTATGTGTGACACCGACAATGCTTGATGGAAAATCAAAAACATTTTGATTTTTAGCACGCTTGATGTCACTTTTTGATAGTGTATGGTGTTTTCTCATCAACCACGAAGGCATTTACAAAAATATTTCAAGGCGTGAGGTTGATAAGTGTGTCGGATGAAGACAATAATTTTTTTTATTACATATTTCTTTTATTTTTTTGTCTAAACATGCTGCCGTTATTGCAATTAAATTTCATCCGATATTGACATTCTTAAATACACTTTTAGTGAAAATAAAAATGGATTATAATTCCCGTTATTGGTTTTAACACCACAAAATCAAAAATAAAATGCTGATTGACGAGTCATCAATCAAGTGTACATCAAAGCACCAAATTACACGTACACGAAAGCGACATAAAGCATTTTGATAGTGTATGGTGCCCTTTACCATAGTACTTTGCTATCATTTCACTCACGCCGTATATCGAAAAGTCGAATGTTCAGAAAGTCGACTTTTTGTTTCAACTGTAGAACCCTATATAAACTTATTTCTGGTTGGAATGATATCTTATCAAAACTCACCACGGTTTGTTTTCAGAGTTTATTTTGTTCACGGCGATTTCAAATGTTGCTGCCAAAATAATCAACTGTGGTACAACAACAAATATAGAGAACACAATTTTTTTGATTTCTTGTCATACGGATGTAGGAAATTACCTGTGAACACCAAATTGGAATAATAATATGCAATAAATTGTTGTATAGTGACAAATATTAAAATTTGGCATAGGTTGGTTAATTTACTATATTTAGATCAAAATCTTTATTGGCGTAACAAAATTGAATGTGTTTAAACATATATCAATAATATTAAAAATCAATAGACTGGGCTAATACAAAAAGCTGCAACCTAAAAGGATTAGTCACATCTTATTGGAATACAATTAGGTGACATCTGCTATTTTTCGATTCGATTAATAATAAAGTTATTTTAAGGTAAGTCTAGTTTATTTTAATATAAAAAGTAACTATATATGCATGTATATGTGCGTTTACCCTTATATAGTTCGTGGTCTCTATAGTGAAATAATCCTCAAATATAATATAATTGGACATGCAAATGTTTATTAAATCACATACGTACATATGTATTTTATTATTGTAAATATAAAAATAGGTATAAGCTATAATATTTGTTTGACATGTTTAAATTTTTACCGGAAAAAATCAATATTACAGCAGTGATCTCATTTTTTGTATCCTTTTTTGTTTCTGGTGTTTCCAATTGTCTTGTTAATTATTTAGGCTAATTTAGCCTATTCATATTTACATTTAAGTTGAAATTTTTAAAAATGTTTTAATATTCACGGTTATTTTGATTCTTAGAATGGAATAATGGGTGTGGTTTTGGTGTTATAATAAATATGTTATTATTTTAATAATTTTACAATCCAAGAAACATTTTTAATAAAAGTCTTATTTTAAATTGTTTAAGAAAAGTGTTATACCTATTTACACACTAAAAATACATAGGTTATATTTCCTAAAAATATATTGTCATAATGTCCTAATATTTCACAATGGTTTTATTGCTTTTCAAGCAAAAAATGTCCTAAACTAATACAACTTTCTATGCTATGTTTATTGTGTTATCGTAACGAACCAGCAGAGTCCAACGCCGAATGCCTAAGAGTCGGTTAAGCCGAGCCGCCGAGTTGTGATATATTAGGACATTATGACAATATGACTGATAAGAGACCTTGTGAATTGACCAATAGTATAAATTTAACTAAGCGCAAGGGTAGAATTACATTTACAAAGTTTCTTAGTCAATATAACTACAATTTTAAATAATTTCAAAATAAACAAAAAAGATACCAAACCATGGTTTTTAGGTAAAGTGTATTGTTTGAATTACCTATTGGCATATACAATAAAACTTAGTTTTTAATTTTCATATAATAAGAAATTAACTATTTAAGCTTAGTTAATATAGCCTCGATCCTTTTTTGGTGTGTAATAAAATTATTATCAAATGCAGCGAAAAGATTTTTTTTTCTCGGTTTTTAAACAAAAAATTTTTTAAAAGCAAAAAAATGTTCTGAAAAATATTTTATACTTTTGAATAAATGATTTTATAAAACAATAAAAATATATATTTTATATTCAGGATCAATTGATACAAAAAATGTCTTACAATTTAAAATTCGACTTATTTCATAAAGATAAAGTCTCTTTGCAAGACGATCGAAACGTGGTCCAAAATATACCAGTACTGTGAGAGGTATAAACCACAGAAATTTGGAATTATATGAAATAATGTCAAAGTCTGTTTCTCCGGATATGTAATGTCTCGAGGAATTGTGCAAAATATGATTTACGCATCATTCAAACAAATATCCCTAGAGCAACGGAACAACTGATGGATATTACTGGAAATTAATGCCTTACCAAATTTAAATCAAAAGCATTTATGTTCATATGTATTCCGTGTAGAACAACAAATTGTCACAATCGTTGCACATAGTAATTTTTCAGTCTACACAGAGTTCCAAGATTTTGTATTATCAGCAAAAAATTATAGTTTTTGCGGACTAATTGTACCGTTCCTTATAATATCGTTTTTCCAGGCAATTATGTTACCGTTTTCGCTATCATAATTTCCAATGAAAACGATAGTAAAATCGTCAAGCTACAGATTTCATTCTGAATGCTTATACTAAAAATTATATATATTTTGATCTCTTATACTAGATATTTCGCTGAAATAATACAAAAACTTGGAAAGGAAAAATAACATCATACATATTTGCATCACATTCATATCGCATGTCCATATTTTTGCAAATATTTGAACCTTTCAAATATTGCATACAAATCAACATAAAATTTATGAAATTTATAGCGTTTTTATTACCTTCCCAATGTTTAAATCAAATAGTAACATTTTAAATGATTTAATATTTATTTTGTTTTCGAATGTTGTTTGAAAATTTTTAATATAAATTATTTTTCAGTTTGAAGTTTTTTTTCAAATGTTTGTGGTTTATTTATTTATTTATTTATTTTATTGGAAGGAAAATTTTTGAAATCTATATTATGATAATATCGTTTTCAATAATAAAATATGATATCATAATCGCCCTCATAAGGTAATACCGATTTTGCTGTCATATCGTTTTCTGGTTTATTGGGCAGTATCGGCCATATTATATATTTTTTTTATAAAAACAAAGTTTTAAATTTCTAATATGTATTATTTTCTAATATATATATTCTAACGATGATTAAAATATTATAATTTTTTTCTCAAAAAAGGAACTCACAACAATTCCAACTTAAACAGTTAATATACTTATTATTGATAAACAAATACTTTTAATGATAATCTTTTTTAAGTTTTTTATGGTGTCTTGCGATATTCCTTCCTATGCTATTTTAACGGCATCGTGAAAATTGCCGATCCTAATTTCGATTTATTTTCTTTTTAAAATTCTCCTACAAATTTTCAAAAGGATTGAGATCGGGAGATTGAGCATTGGATCGATTGAGTGCTTTGGATCGTTATCCTGTTGGAAGCTCCCTATAATTACATCATTCAATATATCACGGTCCATAATCTCAACAATTTAATGAATTTGCCCAATTTCTTGACCAGAAAAGCAACCCCAGACCATGTACACGCCTTATTGAATCGGAACTTTTTAAGTAGTATTTAAATTCGTCAGGGAACAGTACTGTTTTCCATTTTTAAACACTCCAGTCGATGTGGGCTTTGGTAAACTCAAGTCTAGCTTTATTGTTCTTAGTTGATATAAAGGTTTTTTTTGCTGGTCGTCGTCTGAATAATCCGACATCTACTGCGCTTTTACGGATTGTTCATTCGCTAAAGCATAATCTTAAACTTGTTCTTACTTGACTAGCTGATGCTGTATAATCTTTTTGTATTGCTCTTTTGGCCAAGGAATCATCATTTATCGCGGACGTCCTCCAGAATGCACCGGTGATATGCGACCAGTCTGCAAAAACTTTGAAATGAGCCTGGAAAAACTGATCTGTTAATTGAATAGTGTTTAAGTACAAATCTATTATTTGCGGTATTTTTGCTAAGTGTAAATCCTAGTGGTTTACTACTTTAGTTTACACCATTGTTGGAAAACTATTTTGATCGAGTAAACCGTTAACGGTATTTAAACATTGTTTGTCACCAACTACTTGGAAATAAGTTTAGGCTTCACTCAGCTTTTGGAAGCCTTTTATAGCACGTGCTTTATATTTGAAAAAAGGTAAATCTTGATTGCTAATAAAGGAAAGAGAATTCTGTTCTTTATTTTTGAATTTAACAATTTACTAATTCTTGTGTTTTTATTTTATAATATTGGAACGGATATACGCCGAAACATTGGTTCTTATCCCAAGGATAAAGCACTGAGAATTTCATCCTCAAACCAAAAAAAGGAAGTCTCTTTGCCAAGGAATTTATGTTCCCTTTAATTTGGATTTTATAGAACCAGCTTTTGAAAAATAAGGTTAGTAAATTGATATAAAGTGATAGTGTTCAAAATAAAGTAAGCATAAGCATACATAAATTTGTGTGTGTGCGTTTGAGAAAAAAAGACGAAAGCAAACCACAATTGGTTATTGTCACAATAAAAAAAGGAATTTAATATTACTGTGAATTAATTACATTATTGTGCATTGATTCATCATATCCTTGTGTGAATTATATTTATACAGTACTTTTTTGACATTTCGCGATCGGTACCATTTAATTATGACTGAGTTTTGTTTACATGTACGGTCAGCCATAATTAATAATTAAAATCTTCGTAAATTTACAAAGTAAATTAAATAAACAAAATAACACAACTACCCGCAGTTTAAAAAAAACTAATTAATTGAAAGTGAATAATAAATATATTGTGCATATTTTGTTTTGTGTGTGGAACACTGACTACTGCTATTAAAGCAAGTGGTTATATGCACATAATTTAAATTATTGTGATATTATTTATTGCAAAATACATATCTATTTTTATTTCACTAATTTAAAATTTATTATTCCTTTGAAAATATTAGTTTACTTTACGGTGATTTTGTTGAATTTCATTATATTATTTCGTGTGTCGGTAATTGCTTTGAGAGATTCATTTCTTCTTCTTCATTCTTTTACTATTACATCGATAGTCACTCTCGATTTTTTATTAAAAAGTTTATATAAATTTGCATTTTTTTTGTAAATTTTAAACATCGTTTCATAGTTTGTGTGTTTGTTCACTTCTTTACTGATATTTTATTTGAGAATTTGAAGATGCCATTGACACCTCTTGAACGTTTTATGCGCGCTTCAGGCGCTGTTATTAAATTTAAGGCAAATTTTAGTACAATTAGCGAAGAGGAATAGTGAACTGAAATTATTATGAGAAAAAGTAAAGATTACTTTCGAAAAGTGTTTGGATGATCTTGAATCAGCTGAAAGAAAATATCAGAGAACCCTTAATATTTTTGCGCGGTGTTCAGAGGCAATGAAGATAAATATTGATGAGTTAGATAAATATTGATGAGTTAGATAAATATTGATGAGAAGTCGAAACCCAAAGATTCGTCTGGCGAAAATAGTGAATCGAAATTTGATAACGTCTGTCATAATTTACCGCTTCCGCCGTGTGATACGGACATCTTCAGTGGTGATTATCTTTCATGGCCTACGTTTAGGGATCTTTTTACTGCATTGTATATAAATAACATTATGATATTTGGTAAAAAGAACTGATAATAAGGAAAGAGAGCTTGTATCTAAATGTCCGATGACTTATGCAGGGTTCGATATCGCGTGGAAAAATGTAAGGGATATATACAAAAATCGATGAACGTTAGTTAACATTTGTTTGTTTGGTCTGGATACGGTAGACAAAGAGACTAGTTCGCCATTAAGAAAGTTACAGCGCGGAATTAATGGCTTCTTAACGTCTATGTCAGTTTATGAGATTTCCACTTACAATTGGGATCCGATAGTTTTTATTTGTATTCAGCGACTACCCTCTCAGACAGTTACACTTTGGGAGCAAAGTATTAAGGATAAAACTGCCTTATCTATATGGAAAGATTTGGGCATGTTTTTAACCGAAAGAATTCGAACTTTAGATTGCATTCGCGATCTGACATGTTCCGAAACTGACAAGAAAAGCAATGAACGGAAGGTAAAGGCTCATGTTTTAAATACAAGTACATCGAATACTTGTATTTTATGTAATAACCATGGCCATTTATTACGTTTTTGTCGTCAGTTTAAAAGAATGTCCGTTTCTGAGAGATTTTCTACAGTTAAGAAGTTTCATTGCTGCGTTAATTGTCTTGCGAGAACACATGAAGTTAAGGATTGTAGGAGTGAACATAGTTGTTTTATTTGTAAAAAAAGACACCATTCCCTACTTCATCGTGAAACGGTAGCTAATAATTCTGCACCATCGTCCCCAGTTAATAATACTACATCGATACCAGTTGTTCGATCGACTGAATTGACATCACAGAGGCCAACTACTTCTGCAGCCGCTCTATCTAATGTAAATCGCCAAGTCTTTTATTTATCACAGAATTCGTCTGTGTTATTAGGAACTGCTATGGTTTTCATTATTTGCAATAATACTACGTATCCGGCAAGGGCCTTAATTGACCCAGCTTCAGAAGCATCATTCATTCCGGATAATTTTACAGAGACTTCCGTCACATTCTACGAATGTTACGATTTCCGGTGTTCATAATGAAGCTTCTACTACTTCGAGAAAGGTTTCGCGTTGGTTCTCCTTTGGACCGAATTATAGATTTGGAGACTTCTACTATCGTTTTAACTTTAATATCTGGTAATTTGCCTACTTTTAATTGTCCTTCGGATATAAGAAGTGAATTACCTAATTTGCAATTAGCAGATCGTCATTTTTATCAAAGCAGGCCAGTTGATATTTTACTCGGTACCTATTTATACCCGCATCTAATACTTGGCGAAGTTCAGAAAAATATTATTGGAAATTTAATGGCTCAGAAAACTGTATTTGGTTGGGTTCTGACGGGACATATTGATGTTTCGCGAAAAGAATCTGTTTTTTAAACAACGGTTAAGTTAATTTTAACAGAAATCTTTTGATGCAATTTGATGAATTATCCACTATGCTGGGTAGAATCGATGCATGTCTAAATTCACGACCATTATGCCCTATGTCTGATAGTCACAACGAAACTATTGCCCTCACTCCAGCAAATTTTCTGATTGGATCTCCCATATTGGCACCGCCAGAATCGTCTATTTAGTATTGTAAATCGTTATCGCATAAAAGATATAAGTGACAACATCCACAACGAGATGTTGCTATAAATGATTTAGTCGTCATCAGAAATGAGCAATTACCGGCAACTGCGTTTAAGTTAGGCATTGTTGTGAAAGTTTATAATGGTACTGATGGTCACGTTCGCGTCGCGGATGTTCGCACATCAAACGGTGTCGTTAATCGACCAATAACCAAACTTGTTGTTTTGTATGCTTAATTCACTTATCACTTTTATATCAATTTACTTTTACTAGACTTTCTTTTTACTAGAAAATGGACGCTGCTAATTTAAATAACGATCTCTTTGATCGTAACACAAGTCCTTCATGACTCAAAATTTAATAAAACCAACGGAGTCCTCAATGGCTCAATCATCGAAGTCATTTCAACAGGAGTTCTTAATGGCTCAATCGTCGAATTCATTTCACCGGAGTCCTTAATGGCTCATTATTTTTTATTTAATTACAACACACCTATGTGTTGCAAGGTGGCCGGCAATGTTTAAGTAAACATTAGAGGTCTGCACAACACTATTTGTATGTGCGTAGTACACGTGCACTTGCGAATCAAATACTCTTATTCGAAGTGTCGCTAAAAAAGAGTACTCTTTTTTGAGTACAACAAAATCATCGAGAAACTATTTGTTGTTATTCGACTATGTTCGGTGCTTGCAAATGCATGTACCACTTTCTTTCTTATTTGAAAGTACAGAGATGTTTCATGTAGAATACGTTGCGACAACTAAACTGAACGAAGTACTCATATGTACAACGTTCAGTCTCACAAAGAAAAAATAACGGTTATGCTGAATTTCAATTCTTTTTATTAGGGATGCCAAATAGATGTTATTTTTATAATTCACGGTATTCTCTAATATTAAATAATAATAAGTAAAAATGAAATCTAATATTTTTAACTAATTAATAAAATAATGTTATGTTTTACATAGTTTCTGAAATATTTCTTTATAATAAAAAAATATGTTAAAATAATAAAGTATTTTTTAAAATAGCAAAAAAAAAAATTTATCTCACTTTACAAAAAAAATAATATTAATAAACAAATCACATTTAAAGAGTTAAGCATTTATTTTAAATATGTATGTTTTTCAATATGAATAATATTGGAAATCATCACAAATACTCGTGGTACCACATGAAGTGCACATAGTAATTGTATTACATTTTATTTATTGTACTTATTTTTCGTGTATTTACTTTTATCGGAACTCGTTTATTGTGTCTACATATTTGTTGTTATTCGACAAACGACTATACACTTCTCTTCACTATTTGCGCTCTTAAAGAGAATACATGTACTTGCTTTACTCGAAGTCGAGTATTACACGTGCAGTAAAAAAGTTATTCGATGCAGACCTCTAGTAAACATCTATTATTTGCGGCATTTTTTTGCTAAGTGTAAATCCTAGTGGTTTACTACTTTAGTTTACACCATTGTTGGAAAACTATTTTCAACGAGTAAACCGTTAACGGTATTTAAACATTGTTTGTCACCAACTACTTAGAAATAAGTTTTGGCCTTTTATAGCACTTCGTGCTTTATATTTGAAAAAAAGTAAATCTTGATCTATATAAATATATAAATGTCTTTGTAAGTTTGATTGTTTATTTGTTTGTTTGTTTGTTTGAGCATCACGCCTAAACGGCTGAATCGATTTTATTGAAATTTGGAAGCGTCAATAGGCTATAACTTTATTTCTTAAGCAATAAATACTAAACGGCCGAAACGATTTTATTGAAATTTCCAACATAGACTACGACAGGGGTAGCGAAGCGCACCGGGTCAAGCTAGTTGTTTATAAAGGAAAGAGAATTCTGCTCTTTATTTTTGAATTTAACAATTTACTAATTCTTGTGTTTTTATTTTATCATATTGGTACGGATATACGCCGAAACAAATACTTTTACTCAATTCATTTCGTGATAAGCCCGTATTTTAGTCTTCAATAACATTAATTTTAAATTCACTGGAGTACTTGTTCCTTGCCATTGTTTTTTCCACAATAAACTGTATAAAACATAAATTATACACATTACGCCTTCCTCTATTTGTAATTTCTCTAATTTTCAAATGCATTTGTTGTGAATTTCATTAACTTACATTGCAATTATGCAGCAGCGTAGTCAAGTGTTTAAACATCTAATAATAGGGTGCTTTTGTTTTGTCCGTTGCGTGTGTGTGTTTGTGTTTTTTATATGATATATAATTTTAAATGAATTTTTCATAAAATTATCCTTTTACTAAATGAATATTATATGAAAGTCAACAATATAAGTTAATAAAATATATACAAAAAACATCCCAAAAAAGCATTTTTTTATCAAAAAATTATTATTATTATTTGTTTATTTTAAATAATATTTATAGAATTTACATATCGCTCATTTGCTGCAACAACAATATAACTCAAAATCCGTGTGTTTTGAACTGAGTAATACGAAATATGCGTCGTTCTATAGTCTTTCATGTAGTTTTATCAGTTTTCAAAAAAGTCAATAATTTTTTCCGTGAGAGTGTTTTTATACCCTACACCACCATAGTGCAGATGTTTGTAACCCCTAAAAATATTAGTCTAACACCCACCTTAAAGTATAGCGATCGACTCTGAATCACTTTCTGAGTCGATTAAACGATGTCCGTCCGTCCGTCTGGCTGGCTGGTTGTCCATGTAAACCTTGTGCGCAGAGTACAGGTCGCTATTTTGAAGATATTTCGATAAAATTTAGTACATATAATTTTTTCTGCCCAAGAACCAAGCCTATTGAAACTGGCTGAAATCGGTCCATTATTTCACCTAGCCCCCATACAAATGTCCTCCCGAAATTGGACTTTAACGGTCATAAATGTTTAATTTATATAGGTACCTACTAGGGTATTCAATCGATTAACCGTTAAACGGTTAACCGATTAATTTTGGTCGGTTAACTGTTCGAACAATTTAAAATTGCCGATTTTCAAATAACAAATAAACCGATTAATTTGTGTCGATTAACCGATTAACCGATTAACCGAAATTTCTTTTTTTTTTGGACTTTATATTTCTTATCTTATGAACATTCCCTTCTAGCAAAAGTTTTTTTAAATATAGATCAAAAACCGAAATTAAGGAATTTGGAAATGACATTTTTTCTAGAATGTTCCATGATGAAATTTGTCCTAATGAGTTGGAGGAAGACATGATAATATACGAAACTGAAGACATTACTGAAACGAGTCTTTTATCAGAACTTAACGAAATTTTCCAATGGTATAATGGAGGATTTTATATGCTTAAAAAAACTGAACAATTGGATAGTATTTCTCATGCCTTACTTTCGATTTCTCCAACATTCGCAATCAGTAAGAGAATTTTGTTAAGTTTTATTAAAATCAAAGAAAAATCATTAAAAGGATACCTTTCCAATTCTTTTTTTAAATGATTATTTCAGAATATCTCACTAAAATCCTAAAAAAACTCACATTTATAAATAAAAAGCATCTAAAATACCATATTTAGTTCCTATAATTTATTTTTTTGTTGAAATGCTTAAATAAGTACACAAAATTCGTGGGTTTATCTTCAATTTAAAATTAAAATATAAATTATTCGGTTAATCGAATAATTTAAAATTAACCGATTATTAACCGATTAAATCTACAACCCGATTAATTATTTGCTCGATTAACCGATTAAACCAGAAACCCGATTAATTGAATACCCTAGTATCTACACAAGTTGTTCTCCAAATAAATTTTATATATACCGAATTTATGTCACCAAATTTTATGATCGGTCCATAATTAGTCATAGCTCCCATATAAGGCCTTCTTCCGATAATCACTTTAACGAGCATAAATCTCCTAAAAATGTTGGTATATACTAGGGTATTCAATTAATGGGGTTTCTGATTTAATCGGTTAATCGAGCAAATAATTAATCGGGGTTTAGATTTAATCGGTTAATTTTGAATTATTCGATTAACCGAGTAATTTCTATTTTAATTTTAAATTGAGAATAAAACAATGAATTTTGTGTACCTATTTAAGAATTTTATTAATAAAAAGAACAAAAACATAAAAAACAAATAAAACAAAACAATTCAACAAAACCAAATAAGTAATAGCAAAACAAAAATATGGTATCTGAGACCTTTTTTATGCACATGTGAGTTTTTTAGGATTTTAGGGAGATCTTCTGAAATAAGCTTTTTAAAAAAGAATATAATTGAAATGTTTTCCTTTAAACGATTTTTTTCATTAGTTTTAATTAAACTTAACTTGGAAAGAACTCTCTCACTGATTAGATGTTGGAGAAATAATGCCTTACTGATAAAGAATATCCAATTTCTCATATAGAATCCTCATATATATATTTGGAGTCCTTTTTGTATTTTTTTAGATTATGAATACTTTTAGTAGTTTCTGATAAAAGACTCGTTTCAGTTATGTCTTTAGATTCATCTATTATCAAGTCGTCCTCCGACTCATTAGGACAAAGATAATCATAGTACATTCTAGAAAAAAATTCATTTTCAAATTCCTTAGTTTCAATTTTTGTGCTATACTTCTAAAAAAACTATTGCTATAAGTTAATGTTCATGAGTTAATACATAAAATTAGTATGCTTAAAACTATATTTCTATATAAAGTGCAAAAAAAAAAATTCGGTTAATCGACACAAATTAATCGGTTTATTTGTTATCTGAAAATCGTCAATTTTAAATTATTCGAACAGTTAACCGACCAAAATTAATCGGTTAACCGATTGGCGGTTAATCGATTGAATACCCTAGTATATACATAAAATGCAACATAAATAACTTTCATATAGACATTAATCACATGACCAAACTTCATGGTGATCGGTCCATAATTTGTCATAGCTCCCATATAAGGCCCACTTCCGAAAATCGCTCACGAATATAAATTATTGAAATTTTGAAAGAAACATGTTTTTGCTCATTTACTTTGTGTAGGGTATTATAAGGTCGTGCTTGACCGACCATACTTTCTTACTTGTTTTTTGCTGTAAACGTCAAAATCAAGATTCATGTTTTCTCGTATATTTGACAAGAAAAAATGTGGGTTAAATACAGATTAGAAGGATATTAACATCTACTATTCAAATCTGGTTTTATTTCTAAAATCTCATGATTTGTTGAAAATTTATTTAAGAAATAGTCAAATGTCATAAAACATTCAAAGTAAACACATACATACAAAAGGAGAAACAAATATGCAAGAAACTCATTTTTTAAACTTTAATATTTAGCAACATCATACCAGTAGAATTTTTGTGTTGGAAATTGTTTTTGACTAATTTTCTTATTTTTACAAGAGGATGAGTGGTATTATGCTCTTTTCTAAAGCCAAATTGTTGAGCTGGAAGTATATCATGGTCTTCAATAAAATTTTTTAGTTTTTTCTTAATAATTTTTTAAAAAATTTTACCAGTAGTGGATAGCAAACTTATGGGCATATACGAAGCTGGAGAATCGGGAGGCTTGTTAGGCTTAAGAATTGGTATAGTTTTGGAAATTTTTCATGAGTGGGGGAAATAACACAATAAAAAACAGTAATTAACTATAGCTGTTAAGTATTTTAAGCTTTTTTGTTGTAAATTCTTTAAACATGTGTTGTTTATTCCGTCAATACCAGGTGATTTTTTATTTTTTTATTTTTCAGTTCTTTTATTATAAAGTAAGTAGCTTTCCTCTATTTATAAGGTTATTATTTTGTGGTGTTATGACGGTCGAACGCAAAAGGTTTGCTGTATTATTAACTGCTGAGACAGTAGAAACATCACTTAAATCCGAAGAAATATTGTGGTTATCAAAGATATTTAAAGCCATAATATCAGCCTTTTCTTTTTGTGTGTAGTATATTATGTTGTTGTGTTTTAAAGTTGGAATATTGTTGTGCTTTTTCTTTATAACTTTACAAATTTTCCAAAATGGCGAAGAAGCTTTTTCAAGTGTGGCTAACGTATGATTCCATGATATGTTTCTAAATTTAATAATCTCATCTTTGCCGGTGATCATTCCTGTCTCTGTAACGTTTCCAGTTTCTTCTGGTATTCCCATCTCACCTTAATATAATCTATTGAGCAATAATTCTGCCTTAATTCTTTTAACGTAATAGTTTTTCTTTCAAAGTATACGATAAATATTACTTGTTCACTCTTATTATCCCTGGTTTTAGTAACAATCTTGACATCTATGCATTTAAACCCCAAATTAATGAGACGGTTTTTAATTACAGACGGATCAGTTTTATCTAAGCCAAGTAATATAGCTTTATAAGGCTTTTCATTTTTAGCGGCATAGGTAAAATGCTCAAAATTAAATTTACTTGAGAGAGAGTTGCGAACTTTTTCAAAATCATCTTTATTTGCACAACAAAATTTTATACCAATTGAAATTTTACGAATCGAGTAATCCTTTATTTCAACTATTCAACACATTTCATGTATTTGTTCTATTTTGCACTTCAATATCGTTATTGGTGGCACTTTAACATTAACAGCTGTTTCGATAACAACTTCATCATCATCATCTATGGTTTGGAGAGGAGTATAGTAGTGATATTATCAGTTCTCTGAACACCAAAGTAAATTAATAAAGTAGAGTCAGTAGAACAGCTGACTATTTTTTTTTTAACTCACTTTGAGGATCGATCTATCAAAATTGTTTACGTTGCAATTTTTGACAACTTAAACCAAGGCGAATTTGTAAAAGGTGACCTCAGTGAACTGTCAATTCACTTGTGTTTGTTGTGTCGTAAAATGCAACAAACCCAAAAGCAAAAACAACAACAGGCAACTTTGACAGTTCACTTAACTTTTAACAAAAACAAAATTCATATGATTTTGACAGCCCAAACCTTAAACCAAAATCGCTTGTGGCATAGGGTAACATAGAGACGAGACGTAATTGTCAAAAACCTAAGTCTGTTGTCAAAAACCTAACTCTTGCAACAACAAAATACATGCTATTCAATGTATTTTGTTGTTGTATCAGACATATGATTTGTTGTATTTTTGTTTGACAAATTGGAGTGTTTCGTCTCTATGTATAATTCTCTATGGCTAGTGGTTTTTGTAAATGTTGTATTTGTTGTAGTACTGTCGCTACTTTATTAATTTACTTTGCTGAGAACTGTTTGTTTCTTTCCTTTTACTCATATTCTGCCTATGAAAGGCAACAACATCTAAACGTTTGCGCTTACTTTTGTTTTACTTTTTTTTAGGTTTATATTTTGTTTTTAAGTTATGTAGGTATTTAGTTGTTGTTAAACACAGTATGAAATAACCGTATATTATTAATAAGATTTAAAAAGAATTTTGTGAAAACGACTTTACACATCAAGTGATAGTGAAAGAATGGAATTTACACCTTAAATTCATTTATATTTGAAGAAAGACTATATTTTTTAATAAGTGTATTTCTATTAAAACATAAAAAATTATAAAATATCGTGGCAACAAATTAAAAAAAAATTAAGTGAATATATACATATTTTGACGTTTTTGGGGTGAACATTGGAAACTCTCTCTAATAATTGTAAGTTTTGAAATCATCCCAAAAATGGAATTTTTATTTTTTCGGATATAATATCCATACCAGGATCGGGATTATCGGAACCCTTTACAAAATAATTAAGAACATATTGGCCCATTTAAAATAGGTTACTACATTTTGATATCTACTATGCGCTTTGAGAATTTTTTCCCTAAAGTTGAATTTTACATAAATAATAAGCGTTTTTTGGCCGAGTTGAAAAAATAGTTTTTTGACAACTTTGTACAACAAAAAACTGAATATGCCAAAATATACGTATTGTTCTCCAACACGCATTTTGCCAAACTTAGTCAAAAGTCCTATATTTGGCCCCAGGCCAAAAATTTATATTGAGTGAAATTTTGAAAAATAGTTTTTTTTGACAACTTTGTTCAGCAGAAAGCTATAGACTAACCCCCATATGCATAAAAAATGTTTAAGTTTATAAAAAAAACAAAATTTCCATACAAAATTTGATTTATAAACCTTTGATAAATTTAAAAATTTTTTATGCATATGGGGGTTGTTTCGGCGTATATCCGTTCCAAAATAATAAAATGAAAACACAAGAATTAGTAAATTGGTAAATTCAAAAATAAGGAGCAGAATACTCTTTCCTTTATTAAAAATCAAGATTTACCTCTTTTCAAATATAAGGCACGAAGTGCTATATAAGGCTTCCAAAAGACGAGTGAAGCATAAACTTATTTCTAAGTAGTTGGTGACAAACAATGTTTTAATACCGTTAACGGTTTACTCGTTGAAAATAGTTTTCCAACAATGGTGTAAACTAAAGTAGTAAACCACTAGGATTTACACTTAGCAAAATAATACCGCAAATAATAGATTTGTACTTAAACATTGCCGGCCACCTTGCAACACATAAGGGTGTTGTAATTAAATAATAAATAATTTGAGCCATTAAGGACTCCTGAGGAAATTAATTCGACGATTGAGCCATTAAGGACTCCTGATGAAATTAATTCGACGATTGAGCCATTAAGGACTCCTGTTGCGATCAAAGAGATCGTTATTTAAATTATCAGCGTCCATTTTCTAGTAAAAAGAAAGGTTAGTAAAAGTAAATTGATATAAAAGTGATAAATAAAGTATACAAAACAACAAGTTTGGTTATTGGTCCATTAACGACACCGTTTGATGTGCGTTGTGACGTTGTGACTATCAAACATAGGGCATAATGGTCGTGAATTTAGACATGCCTCGATTCTAGCCATCATAGTGTATAATTCCTCAAATTGCATCAAAAGATTTTTGTTTAAATTATTTTCCTCGGAAAGGGTGACCGTTGTTGAAAAAACATTAACAGACTCTTGTCGCGAAACATCAATAGGTCCCGTCAGAACCCAACCAAATACAGTTTTCTGAGCCATTAAATTTCCAATAACATTTTTCCGAACTTCGCCAAGTATTAGATGCGGGTATAAATCGGCACCGAGTAAAATATCAACTGGCCTGCTTTGATAAAAATTACGATCTTCTAATTGCAAATTAGGTAATTCACTTCTTATATCCGAAGGACAATTAAATGAAGGCAAATTACAAAATATTGAAGGTAAAACGATAGCAGAAGTCTCCAAATCAATACTTCTGTCTAAAGGAGAACCAACGCGAATATTACAAATCTTTCTCGAAGTAGTAGAAGCTTCCTTATGAACACCGGAAATCGTTACATTCGTAGAATGTGACGGAAGTCGCAGTTGATTTCGCAAATGTTCCGAAATGAAAGATGTTTCTGAACCTGGGTCGATTAAGGCCCTTGCCGGATACGTGGTATCATTGCAAATAATGGAAACCATAGCAGTTCCTAATAACACAGACGAATTCTGTGATAAATGAAAGACTTGGCGATTTACATTAGATAGAGCGGCTGCAGAAATAGTTGGCATCTGTGATGTCAATTCAGTCGATCGAACAACTGGTATCGATGTAGTATTATTAACTGGGGACGATGGTGAAGAATTATTAGCTACCGTTTCACGATGAAGTAGGGAATGGTGTCTTTTTTTACAAATAAAACAACTATGTTCACTCTTACAATCTTTAACTTCATGTGTCCTCGCAAGACAATTAACGCAGCAATGAAACTTCTTAACTGTAGAAAATCTCTCAGAAACGGACATTCTTTTAAAATGACGACAAAAACGTAATAAATGGCCCTGGTTATTACATAAGATACAAGTATTCGATGTACTTGTATTTAAAACATGAGCCTTTACCTTCCGTTCATGGCTTTTCTTGTCAGTTTCGGAACATGTCAGATCGCGAATGCAATCTAAAGTTTGAATTCTTTCGGTTAAAAACATGTCCAAATCTTTCCATAAAGATAAGGCAGTTTTATCCTTAATACTTTGTTCCCAAAGTGTAACTGTCTGAGAGGGTAGTCGCTGAATACAAATAAAAACTATAATTGGATCCCAATTCTGAGTGGAAATCTCATAAACTGACATAGCCGTTAAGAATCCATTAATTCCGCGCTGTAACTTTCTTAATGACGAACTAGTCTCTTTATCTACCATATCCAAACCAAACAAACACTTCAAATGATTGTTAACTAACATTCGTGGATTTTCGTAAACATCCCTTAAATTTTTCCACGCGATATCGAACCCTGCATTAGTTAACGGACATTTAGATACAAGCTCTCTTGCCTCATCATCAGTTCTTTGTACCAAATAACATAATCTCTCAATATTACTGAGGCGGCTGTTATTTATATACAAAGCAGTAAAAAGATCCCTAAACTTAGGGCATGAAAGATAATCACCACTGAAGATGTCCGTATCACACGGCGGAAGCTGTAAATTATGACAAACGTTATCAAATTCTGATTCACTATTTTCGGCAGAGGAATCTTTTGGTTTCGACTTAGCCTCTAACTCATCAATCTTGATCTTCATTGCCTTTGAACACCGCGCAAAAATATTAAGGGTACTCTGATATTTACTTTCAGCCGCTTTAATATCCTCTGGCTCCGCGTCATCAGACGATTCAAGATCATCCAAACACTTTTCGAAAGTAATCTTCACTTTTTCCCATAATAATTTCAGTTCACCATTTAAAACTTCTATATAGTAGACGTGAAGTTCCTCTTCGCGAATTGTACTAAAATTTGCCTCAAATTTAATAACAGCGTCTGAAGCGCGTATAAAACGTTCAAGAGGTGTCAATGGCATCTTCAAATTCTCAAATATAATGTCAGTAAATAAGTGAACAAACACACAAACTATGAAACGATGTTTAAAATTTACAAAAAAATGCAAATTTATATAAACTTTGTAATAAAAAATCGTAATAGTCAAATCGACCGACCGTAGAGTGACTATCGATGTATTAGTAAAAGGAGGAAGAAGAAGAAATGAATATCACAAAACAATTACCGACACACGAAATAATATAAATAAAATTCAGCAAAATCACTGTAAAGTGTAACAAACTAATATTCTCTATGGAATAATAAATTTTATAAGTTTTTTTTTTTTTTTTTAACTGCGGGTAGTTATTTTGTATATTTAATTTACTTTGTAAATTTACGATAATTTTAATTATTAATTATGGCTGTCCGTCCATGTAAACAAAACTCAGCCTTGATTAAATAGTACCGATCGCAAATGTCAAAAAAGTACTGTATGAATATAAACACAAGGATGTATTTAATACACTTTATGATGAATCAATGCACAATAATGTAATTAATTCACAGTAAAATTAAATTCCCTTTTTTTTATTTTGACAATAACCAATTGTTGTTTTCTTTCGTCTTTTTTTTTTCAAACGCACACACACAAATTTATGTATGTTTATGTACTTTCTTTATTTTGAACACTATCACTTTATATCAATTTACTAACCTTATTTTTCAAAAGCTGGTTCTATGAATTCCAAATAAAAGGGCACAAAAATTCCTTGGCAAGGAGACTTCCTTTTTTTGGTTGGAGGATGAAATTCTCAGTGTTTTATCCGTGGGAGAAGGACCAATGTTTCGGCGTATATCCGTTCCAAAATAATAAAATGAAAACACAAGAATTAGTAAATTGGTAAATTTAAAAATAAGGAGCAGAATACTCTTTCCTTTATTAAAAATCAAGATTTACCTCTTTTCAAATATAAGGCACGAAGTGCTATATAAGGCTTCCAAAAGACGAGTGAAGCATAAACTTATTTCTAAGTAGTTGGTGACAAACAATGTTTTAATACCGTTAACGGTTTACTCGTTGAAAATAGTTTTCCAACAATGGTGTAAACTAAAGTAGTAAACCACTAGGATTTACACTTAGCAAAATAATACCGCAAATAATAGATTTGTACTTAAACAGGGGTAAAAAACTAAATATGCCAAAATGTAGATATTGTCCTCTATAAGACAGAGTTTACCAAACAGTCAGAAGTCCTAAATTTGGCACCAGGGCAAAAATAGTGTATAGACTGAAATTTTGAAGAAATGTTTTTTTGACAACTTTGAGTCAGAAGTCCTATATTTGGCCCCAGTGCCAAAATTTTATATTGAGTAAAATTCTAAAAAAATAGTTTTTTGACCACTTTGTTCAACAAAAAACTATACACTAAAACACTTAATATGCCACTATAACACGATATTGACCAAACCCGGACAGTAGTCCTTAATTTGGCACCACGGCCAAATTAGTGTATTCGGTATAGTTAAGAAATAGTATTTTGAAATCTTTGTTCAACAAAAACCTATAAATATAAATTAGATACCAAAATAAAGAAATGTAAATACTTTATTATTTTTATTTAATAAAATTGTTTTTCTATTTATGTCTCTTTTATTTAGTTTCTTAATTAGTGTGTTAACTCAAAAAAGCTATCCCATATATTAAAAAGAAGAACATGACATTCACTGCAATTGTTTTAATTTGAGGTGTTGCCATATAAATTAGGTAAAACTACATGCACTAAGCATAAATAAACTTGGCACCACTTCCGCAAAGGAAAAAAACACTAATTTTTTCGTCTGCGCCAAGGCGAATTCATACAAGGTGGTGGCAGTTCTACAAAAACAACAATTGGTCTCAACAAATGTCAAAAAAAAAAAAAAAACAAAAATGAAAAATTAAACAAATATGTATTAAAACTTAATATAGTGTAAATAATTGAATAGTAAGGGCTTTACTTATTTATGTAAAAAATAAACATTTTGATAATAAGCTTAGAATATGTAGATATTTATATATAAAAAGAAGCTTTGACATCTGTTAGAACCAAAAAACGAAAAAGAAAGTTATCAGCTGATTGACTGACTCCACCTTGTATAAATTCGCCTTGACCAGAGCACACTTAGAAAGGTGACTTCGATGAAACAGCTGATTATTTTTTTTTTATCTTCAGTGGTTTAGACAAGTGAACTGTTAATTCACTTGTATTTGTTATTGCGAAAAATACAACAAACTCAAAAGCAAAAACAATAACAGGCAACTTTGACAGTTCACTTATCTTTTAACAAAAAGAAAATATATATGTTGTTTTTGTATTGTTGTAGTGATGCAGTCACCTTTCTAACTGTTCCCTGGTCTGCACAAAGTTTCCAAGAGAGGATTTTTGTGTTACTGTCTCTAAATTGAGTGAAGCCAATTTATTTTATTTTTATTTTATTATTCCATATATTTAGTTTGATAAACTACTTTGTTATTTTCTCATCCGCTATAAATACTTATTTAAAACGTACCAAAAAATATCACTGAATTTTCCATCCCTGAACTTTACAGAATATTTGCTGAATGAACTTGGCAGCACTTTAGCTAGTGATGTCGGATGTAGGGGATTTTCCCACTTTGTAGTGATTTTGTTTTTAAATTTTATGCAAAATAAATTGAATTTTAAAAATATGTAATTTTTTCATTAAATAAAATAACATTTTTATTAAATGTAATTAAAAGTTGCAAAATATTTTTGAAGATAAGAATTTTTTTTTGTAAAATTGTTTTATAATTTAGAAAAAAATATATATATTCAAATTAATTTTAGAGTTTTGTATATATTTTTATAAAACAATGTTCAAGGCGAATTTATATACCAGGTGGCCTCGGTGCCGAATTCAGACAAATACGAGCGAATTCATAAAATTGTTTATACAAGGTGGCGCAAAAGTAAACTTCTGATGTTTTTTGGCTGTAATTAAAAAAAAATGTAAATCTTTGATTCTTCTTGTGGATTATTTTTATTTGGTCTTTTAATTTTTTTTACAGCAAGTCGAGAATATGATGTCATGTAAATGGCCACAGTTGATTGTCATTTGAGCCCTTTTTATGGCATTTTCCATCACTTTGGCCAAAACTTCCGGCGATAGGTCCTCACATTCTTGACGGATATTGTCTTTAAGAGCTGCAAGAGTCTGAGGCTTGTTGACATAAAACCGCGACTTCAAAAAGCCCCACAAAAAGAAGTCTGGAGCGGTTAAATCAATGCATCCTTCAGCATATCGGTTGTAGCACGATCAGTGTGTGCCGTTGCACCGCGGGTGTAATGACTCTTCGTGGGTTACACCCGGATTTTCAGTGCCCCAGAAGCGTAAATTTTGCTTATTTACGTACCCGCTAATATGTAAATGGGCCTCATCACTCATGATTATTTTTGATGAAACATCATCTTCCTCTTGGTGGTGATTAAGGATGGCTTGAGCGTATGTTAGACGCGATTGGCGGTCAGCAGCTAACAGCTGATGCACCGTCTGGAGTTTGTACGGAAACATCTTCCTTGTATATGGTATATAAATTCATAGAGAAGCAACAAGAGCGGAAACTAGAAAAAAAACTGAAACAAAAATTTTACTCAAAATAATCACACATACGAGTTTTTTTTTACTAATACCATATAGAATTATACATAGAGACGAGACATTCCGATTTGTCAAACAAAAATAAAACATTGAGTTACATGTATTTTGTTGTTGCAAGATATAGGATTTTGACAACAGACTTAGGTTTTTGACAATTATGTCTCGTCATTATGTTACCCTATAACTAATACATTCTCAGCACTTAGGATTTTGACAACTATTTAAATTTATAGAAAATTAAAAAGGGAATTTGCAAAAAAGAGCGATTTTTAAAACTAACATCCGGCATCACCGTTTAGCAAAAATCGATTTTTATTCACGCTTGGGTAATTTTTTCAATTTGTTAATTTTTGTTAGATAAACAAAGTAAATGAGTATTAAATATAATAATTAATATATGTATTAACAATGCGTAAAGAAGAATTTTTTCTCAAAGGCAAAGGTACGTAAATTTACATGGTTTTTTTTTCATAAAATGGCGTCGTTTGTATACATTCAGCAAGATTTTATACCAAGTTATTGTTTCCTTTGGTCAAGTTATGTGCTACTCCACATGTAGAATTTATTTTATATTAATATAAATGATTTGAATAAACAAATTATGCATTTAAGGCTAATTGATTCCAATTAGTTGTATTAACATTATGTATGTAGGTTAAAAAACTACCAGTTTACAATCAAGGTTTTCTTACGGCATTTGGTACATGTACATACAGTGTCTCTAATACGGGCAACATGGAAATTCATGGTGATTCCAAAAGGCAGATTCACTTTATATGGAGACGATAGAAGTGTTATATCCCATCCTCTCAAATGTATGTTGATTTGTTTAATGGTGTTTCCAATGTATTTTAGTCAATTTGGTGTCAATACAGCAGTTGCTAAGTTGAAAACATTTGCCGAACGAGACTCAGGTTGTTCAGGAACGTTGGTTATAAGAAAGTGTAGTAAAAGGTGACTGCTAAAATAAAATATTTGTAGTCTGTGGTCTTTCCCACGATAATGATTGTCAACTCAGATAAAATATATAAAATAAATATATGTTATTCTAATGTATTGTCTATTAAAGCGGTTTCGGTCGTACTCTACAAATTATTATTTTTTTTTAAGTTTACCACGTCTTTTTCATATCGACACATAAAATACAAAACAACGTATCATCAAAAAATTCTAAATTGATTTTATTATTGATTACGATTCACTACATCATATTACATATGTGTACAAAATTTTAAACATTTACTATTAAAATAACCAAGTTAGAATCAAAATTCATAAGAATGTATTATCAAGTGAACGATTTTCTTAAACAAAATAACCTATACTCTTTGAGTATACGTTAATTTTTTAATTTGTATACCCTACACCACCATAGTGGGGAGGGTATATTAGATTTGTGCAGATGTTAAAAATATTAGTCTAACACCCACCTTAAAGTATACCGAGCGACTCAGAATCACTTTCTGAGTCGATTAAACATTGTCCGTCCGTCCGTCCGTCTGGCTGGTTGTCCATGTAATCCTTGTGCGCAGAGTACAGGTCGCAATCTTGAAGATATTTCGACAAAATTTGGTCCATATCATTTTTTCTGCCCAAGGACCAACCCTATTGAAACTGGCTGAAATCGGGTCATTATTTCACCTAGCCCCCATACAAATGTCCTCCCGAAATTGGACTTTATCGGTCATAAATGATTAAGTTATATATGTATCTACACAAGTTTTTCTCCAAATAAGTTTTATACATACAGAATTCATGTCACCAAATTTTATGATGATCGGTCCATAATTAGTCATAGCTCCCATATAAGGCCTGCTTCCGATAATCACTTTAACGATCATAAATCTCCTAAAAATGTTCGTATACACATAAAATGCAACATAACTTTTATATAGACATTAATCACACCACCTAATTTCATGGTGAGAGGTCCATAATTTATCATAGCTCCCATACAAGGCCCACTTCCGAAAATTGCTCTCGAATATAAATTATTGAAATTTTGAAAGAAAAATGGTTTTGCTCATTTACTTAGTGTAGGGTATTATATGGTCGGGCTTGACCGACCATACTTTCTTACTTGTTTTTTATTAAATTTGTTGCAATTGAATATTTTTTGCAGTCTTTATGACTATTTAATGAAGTAGCTTTTTTTTAATTTAAAAAAGTGATTGTTATTAATTAAAATAAAAATCATAAAGAATATAAAAATATATATATAACTGCATTATTTAAAATAAAAAAAAAATTTATTTAAGTTTTTATTTTTTTCAAAGGAGTTCTTTGACAAAAAATATTTTTTTTATCTATATGTCAAGTGAACTTTTGAAATCGATGTCTTCCGATTGAGATGAAATTTGCACCATAGTTAGTTCTATTGGATAGTAATTCAGACACAATTTTTCAACAAGTAAGAGAGGGTCAAAATTTGACATTTTGGCCAAGCAGGTGTTTTTTTTTCATCCATGTAACTTATTACTTATTGTTCTTAGCAAAATGTGTCCCAAATAGTTTAGATAGCTATTTCTTCTTAGATATTTTCCTTGAAGACCTCTTTAGTCGCTTAGTGGGATGCGAGTGGGATATCTATCAAAATAAATGTTTTGTAACTCAAAACATAACATTTTTGACTTTTTTTTGCAAAATCAAAAGCTTTGTTGACTTTTTTTTTTTCAAAATGGGGCCTATTTTTAAAATTTTTTTGCTCAAAAGAAAGCTTAGGTCCATTCCTTTAAGAGGTTTTTGGTCTCTTAGTGGGATGCGAGTGGGATATCTATCAAAATAAATATTTTGTATCTCAAGACATACAATATTTGGCTTTTTTTTGCAAAATCTAAGTTTTTTTCCAAAATAGGCAATTTTTTGTTTGTTCAAAAGAAACCTTAGATCCATTGCTTTAAGAGGATTTTGGTCGCTTAGTGGGATGCTAGTGGGATATCTATCAAAATAAATGTTTTGTAACCCAAGTCACATAATTTTTGAGTTTTTTTTGCAATATCGAACTTTTTTTCCTAAATGGGACCCTTTTTAAAAAAATTTTTTTGCTCAAAAGAAAGCTTAGGTTCATTCCTTGAAGAGATTTTTGGTGTCTTAGAGGGATTCACAATTTTTGTGTTAAAAATTTATTTTGATATATATCCCGCTCGAATCCCTCTAAGAGACCAAAAAGCTCTTAAAGGAATGAACCTATGCTTTCTTTTGAGCAAAAAAAAAAATTTTTTTTTAATCCCAATCGGAAGACATCGATTTCAAAAGTTGGTTGGTTCACTTGAAATGAAATGTCCCATATATATAAAAATGAAATGGTACATGTATGTAATGGCATCACAAGAGAACGGCTAGAACGATTTGGCTGATTTGGATGCTTTGTAAAGAAAAAACTTCTAAATTTCTAAAATTCAGAAATTTAAATTTTTAATACATTTATTTTCTAATTTTTCTTAATAAGAGAAATTTGTTTGAGAAACTTGAAGAACTAACATTAGTAAATAGCTACCGAGCGAAGCCGGAGCGGTCAACTAGTATAAAATATATTTCTAGATTCATTGTAATTCAGATTTGAAAATTTAATTTTTATAACGTTTTTTGCTTCTCCTATAAACTTATAAAAAGTGATGTTACGTTATTTTGAATTTTAGGTGATGATATTAAAATTGTAACGCAAAGATTTTAAAATTGCATAAATAATTTTTCATATAACATTTAGTTAACGATCTTATTACTTAAGGTAGGGTCACAAATGGCAAAAATTTAGAAAAAAATCGTAACCACTTGTTTTTAGCACAAATTTCTTTGACAAGTATTTAGTAAAATCAAACAAAATAAAACTAAAGTAGGAAGTTATTTTTAATCATCCTAATAAATTTTTTAATGAATAAAAGAATTCAAATATATTTTATTTACACGGTTTATGAGATGAGTCATTTATTTGAATACATGAAACAAACCCATTATGTATGTGGGATATTGGTAAGTGCTGGATCACACACGTCAAGTTTACTTGAGCAAGTCTTGAGTTTATAGAAAAAAAGAAAATCTCTCCTCTCTCTTTATAGACTTGTTCAAGTAAACCTGATGCTTGTGAACCAGCTCTTAGATTGAGGGTAACCATTTATGCCCGTAATTTCAACAAATAGATATCTACGGTGTAAAATACCCAGTAGATAAATTTACCTAAACGGTAACTTGACATTGATTTCAAATCAATATCTACGTGTAAAAATTACCAAATATTTTTACTCCATGAGTAATTAAGCACTAATAGATAACTATTTGTTGAAATTACGGTTATTAATCAATTAGATTCTTTAGGAGTTTCACAAAAATAAATTAATAATCACCACTATATTTAACTATTCATACAGTTTTGTAAATATTGCGTTTGATTAATTGTTTGAAATTTCATAAGTACAAATAATGATTACACAGTGCAACAACCAAAATCGGAATGGGAAAGTTGTGATATCATACTGTTTTTGGGGTCTAGGAATCAATTTTTGATATTAATTTTTACCAAAAACTCACGCTAGATAGCGCTGCACAGTTGTATACAAAAAAAAAAAAAAAAAAAAAGAAGTTGGAAATAAATCTGTAACTTCTAAACACGTAAAGAAGGAGTGTTGTCGAGTTAAAATTTTGAATTAGGACCTCATGGCCTTACAAGGAGCGCAGGAGCAATTAGGACACCTCGTGTATATTAAATATTTAATACGATATTATTTCGTTTGTTTTTCGATTTCAAAAAAATTACACCTATATGATTGTGGTGAATTTGGTGGTTTACTAGGTTTTAGAATGGGTATTGTTTTAGATATTTTCCAGTATTTGAGAAAGTAGCTCAATTTGAGGCCGTTATTAACAACGTTTGTGTGGTATTTTAGACTTTATTTGAAAGATTTTTTAAACATTTGTTATTTATTTTGTCAACTCCAGGCGATTTCTTGTTTCTTTGTGTTTTGATAGTTGTTTAATTGCAACTTCGAATTTGGTTTGCTACATTATCAACCTCAAGCATTGTATTTGCATCACTTAGGCGATATGAAATGTTGTGGTTTGACATAAAACATTTGGCTTTCTATTGTTGTGTAAAACTGACTTTATTATTTTCTTTCAAAATAGGGATATTATTTATTTTTCGTTTTAAAACTTTAGAAACCTTCCAAAAAGGTGATAAAGACTTTCCCAGTGTAGTTAGCATACTATACCATGTCAGATTTCTGAACTTATTTCAATACTGATGTTTGGCATCAATCCAAGTTTTCCAAAATTGTTATAAAAATAAAACAAACAAATTTCAAGTTTTAATTAGAGACGAAGATCTATTTTTATTGTAAATAAATATTACCTCCAAGAAGGAATATGTTGCGTTTTTAAATAATGCTAAAATAACAAGCATAATTTGGTGGCAAACAATATTTAAGGCACCGTTAACGGTTTACTCGCTAGAATCTAGTAAAATACTTCCAGCAAAGTTGCATAAAAAAAAGGAAGCAACAATAGATTCTAACGTTGTTAAAAATAGTATAATTCGTTTAATGTAGTTATTGCCAAAAGGATGCAACCTAAACAACTGATTTCGTTCTTTATCCGCGTTATATGACCATGATCATAAATATCCATGTACCGATTCCAATTTCGTCAATATATATTTCTAAATTAAATAATTTTTATGTAATTTGGCAAATCTTTTACAACAGGGTTTATTATTCTCTTGGGTGTACTTTCATCAATTCCCTTCGTAACAGCATCGTTAAAAATTTCGAGCATTTCATCAATTTGGTTTGTATTTGTTATTTCTGTAATATCGATAGTACTAGAGAGGTTTCTTTTTATTGATGTTTGAAGCCAATCCCAATTTGTTTTCGTATATACAGTGGTGGCCATAACATGCAATATTTTTACATAATTTTACAAAAGTGTTTTAAAATAGTTTTAAAAGTAACAAAAAATTATTCATGTGCTTGTAATATTTTATATTATTGCTTTAAAAATGAAATCCACAATTATTTACATTGAAAAGAAAAAAATATAAAAAAACTACGTGTAGGCTGATATTTCATTGGCCAAAACATATGCAACTAATTGCTTCGGAAACATTTATGTCTTTATTTCGTGTCGAATCCTTTATGTTCAATGAGGGCCTGACATCGGCGAGACATTGGAGCTTTCAAATTCTTATTTCATCGGATTATTGAATGACATTCTTTGGTGTCATTGTCATGGTTGTTTTGCCGTATAAATTTTTTAAGATGTTTATTAGTTTTGGTAAGGGCATATGATGTGCTCTTTTCTTTGATTTCTTATCTTGTCTAACATATTTGCTTATCTGGTAGGGTAGCCTTCAGTAATTTCAGTCGTATTATTCTTTATATTTACTGTAGTCAAGATATCTGATTCGTTTTGATATTTGATTAAAGATCATTGATTCTCTTACATTTGGGTTGTTGTCTATTGTTTTTTTTTGTGAGCTTTTTAATGTAAATATTTCTGATAGAATTTTGGAAACTTGTTTTTGTTTTTCTGCACTGATGGTTTTTCGTGCCAATTAATTTCTTTTCCAATTCTATAGATTTTAAGATACTATATTGGCAATATTATGAATCGAAATCGGTATTTTTCAATAATGCTTCATTTATTTTTGCCTTTCCATATATTCTAAAATGGAAAGTTTATTGTAGGTATCGGAATAAGTTGAAGAGTGTGATGCGTAAGACTAGGAGGAGGCACTATACTGCGTTGTTTATTAGTTTGGATAATGCTGGTATATGGAAGGTTCTAAAAGGTACTGGTTGTTTAGGTGATAAGGGACTTACTTGTGGTTTTGATGCTGATTTTGTAAATGATTTTGATGTTTTTGAGATTGCTGGGTCGTTTAGATGTGTTAGTGAGTTGGGTGTAATTATGGCTGTGAATAAGGTCAAGTCAAAATCTGTTGGTACTGATGGCATTGATATCAGGTTTTTAAGATTAATTTTTCCTTATGTTTCGGGCTTTAATACAATTTTGACTACATTTATATTTCCTAGTTACTGGAAGACTGCTCGGGTTGTTCCCATACCTAAATCGAAGGTTTTGAATAGTCCCGATGATCTTAGGCCTATTTGGATTCTTCCTGTGCTTTCGAAAATTTTTGAACCTTTGATTAAGGACCAGATTTTGGAGTCGTTTAGGATTAGTTTATATGAGTCACAATATGCGTATCGTAAAGGACACAACACTACATCGCTTTTAATGAGTATGACTGATGCAATTAGGAATAGCATTAATTATAATAGGATGATCTATCTTGTCTCGCTTGACCTTTCTAAGGCATTCAACACTGTTGATCACTCTAAGTTGATACACAAGCTTCGTGGTGAATTCAAGTTTTCGAAATCTGCCTCCAAACTTATTCTTATTTGACTGTAAGATCGCAATTTGTGACTTTAAATAATGAGAATTCGTTTTTGTTGCCTCATTATTTTTATTAATGACCATCCTAGTGTTGTTGAACCTTGTAGGGCTTATTTGTATGCGGATGATGTTGCCTATCTTTTTTACTGTGATTATGACTTTGTTGATGTTTTGGAGGGCAGCATTAACTTTAGCATCCAGTCAGTTTCTGAGTGGGCTTCATTGAACTCCCTGTCTATTAATAGATCAAAGACTAAGGCGATAATTTTTAATCCTATTAATATATTTAATTATGGCTTAAATATTTCAATGGGAGGTTTTAGGATTGACATAGTGAATCAGTTTAGGTACCTCGGGATTATGTTGGACAGCAAACTGGATTTTGTATCGATTGTACGCTTTGTGTATGGGGTTAAAAGGCGCGAACATATATCTGAATATGTTGCTAGATTTTTGGGATGCTCTTTTCCAAATTTTATTAAGCTTCGTTGCATTTGATTTGTATGATTTTGCCGTTATATAGGTCTTTTGTTTTTACTCGATCATCTAGAAATTATCAGATTCAGATCCCCAGGATATCATGCTCAATTTTTGAAAGATCGTTTTTGATGTTGGAACTACTTACCAATTGAATTACGTATTTTCTCACATTCTAACAATGCTTTCTGGATGAAATTTATTTCTTATTTATTGAATTCAGGTACCTGTATGATTTATACGTGTATTGGTCAATCGTTTATTTTTATCAAACTTTTATAAATGTATGTAATTGCATATCCTAATTTTGTGGCAATGTTTTATTGGTTAGTAATTGTTTGTTTGAATTATCAATTTCAGTTTCCATTTGTTATTTTGGTTCTAGGTATTTATTACATTGTGTAATGCAAATTATTTTGTACTTCTTTTTTGGCATTACGGCTGGGGATCCATACAAAAACAAAAATAATGAATGAAAGATATGTGAATTTTCTGAATTTTTGATTAGTTTGTATTTATTAGTATTCTAAGGCATATTTTTTATTTACCTTGGCCTGATAGGCTTTATATTATGTATATATATATGGAATAAAAAATAAATAATGATAACGGGTGCGCAATGGAGCACTCCATCTCGTGCTCTGTTCGTTATGATGCACTGGCTACCGGCTGATCTCATGGCCAAACAATTGGCCATAAATCCGGCGGTTAGGCTAAGCACTGTAGAAGCATGGAGGTCTGGTACCGGCCATGTGTCTATTTTGGGAAGTGTACCTTATCTTCCTGTTAACATTGACTACTGCACTCCCTTACCCTTTTTCGACAGACGCTTCTCTGTATCGTTGGTGGACGAGTTACCTTCATCTAGGGACACGGTTGTCATCTATACAGATGGCTCAAAGTCTGCGGCGTATGTGTTTCAGGCTACAGGATCAATGTAGTGTAATTCAAGCTGAAATTTCAGCGATTAAAAGGGTACACTGGATGAAGTACTATTTGGCTATTTGGTGTGAATATCCGAATCTGTACTGATAGTAAGCCTGCTTTCAAATCCATATCTGGTGTCTACTCGACATCCAGATTGGTACATGAATGCCGGGTATCTCTTAACGAGATGGCGAGACATTCTAACCTGGAGTTATTCTGGGTGCCGGGTCACTGGTGTACCTGGCAATGCTATTGCGGATGAACTGGCCAAAAGAGGCTCACGTCTAGAAGTTGATGAGATCGATCTTATGGTCGGTTTACCGCCATCCAGCTGTAAATCACTCATACAGCGTAACCGTTTTTGACCATCACAAGTCAATGTCCCTCACGGGGCTATCACGGGCAAGGCTGCGAGCTCTGATATCAGTACTTACAGGGCACTACTTGATTGGTGCGCATGCTAGAAGACTGAACACTTCATACAATGACTTCTGTAGAAGTTGCCATGATGAAGACGAGGAGGAAACGGTTAAACATCTTCTCTGTCTTTGCCCAGCTCTTTCAGGGGCTCGGTCTACTACAATAGGCAGTCCTTTTTTGCATGGCCTAGCGGATTTATCCACTGTGGATGTCATGAAGATAGATTCGTTCATATGTGCGTCAGGTTGGTTCGGCACTGAACCCATTTCTGACATGTGAAGGACTTCTTGAGGACCTGAGCATGATATTTAGGGTAACACAAAGAGAACAATTTATGGACCCAAGTGAGCTGGTTAACACTATCTGCCTTTATAACCTAACCTAAAGTACATAATTCAAGATATGCATAAATGGTGTTTTTACATTACACCATCCCAATAAACTTACTTAACACCATCCCAATAAACCAAAAAACGATATGATAGCAAAATCGGTATTACTTATGGGGGCGGTTATGATATCATATATTATTATTGAAAACGATGTTATTATAATACAGTTTTCAAACATTTTCCTTTCAATAAAATAAATAAATCACAAACATTTGAAAAAAAAATTCAAACTAAAAAATAATTTATATTAAGAATTTTCAAACAACATTCATATGTACAAATCATTTAAAACATTATTATTTGATTTAAACAGTGGGCAGGTAATAAAATCGCGATAATTTTCTTAAATTTTATGGCGATTTGTATGCAACATTTGAAATGTTCAAATATTTGCAGAATTATGCACATGCGATATGAATGTGATGAAAATATGTATATGTTATTTTTCCTTTCCAGGTTTTTGTATAATTAACCGCTAAAAAATTATTTTTTGAAATTTTTATGTCAAATTCGTGTTACATTTTGTTAATGTTCTATAATCGCACTCAAGTGTTACGTTAAGACAACATTACGGTTATATTTTATCAACGGTCGGCTAACCGAGGCTCAACTGCTCTAACTACTTCACACG
Organism: Calliphora vomitoria; assembly: GCA_942486065.2. Classification (NCBI taxonomy): domain Eukaryota; kingdom Metazoa; phylum Arthropoda; class Insecta; order Diptera; family Calliphoridae; genus Calliphora; species Calliphora vomitoria. Next base: position 102,945,560 of record OW818029.2, read on the forward strand.
CAACAAAAATGATCAGCTGTTCTGTTCCGTTAAGAATACATTACGGTCGGCTAACCCAGCCTTAATACTTCTTTTCTACTTGTGTAAGGAGTGAGATCGAAAAATTCTTAACATACATACATATATGGGCAATTCCATATCATCGTACGTGACATTTGTACGCCTATAAAGTGGAATAGATTTTGCAAAAATAAGAGAATCTAAAAAATAATTTAGTCTTTATGTTCCATTCAGAGTGTACTATATTTAAAAAAAATAATAAGTTCTTTCGAAACATTCTTGTCTAAAATATAGAGCGAAATAAAGGCATATCGTACGTGACATAAAACTGAAGTAATTTTGATGTACATGTAGAAATACGCGAAAATTTTCGAATCGTGAGAGGAGTTATGGTTTCTTTTAATATGTATACCAAACCTAAAAAAAATAATAGAAAATATACATTCGGTTTCAATAAACAATTTGATAATTGCGAAAAAACAATCAGAATCAAATTCATTTCATACTACATTCTAATTTATAGCATAGTTTTCGCCGCAATTTTAGCCTAAAACATACCAATTAAATTAAAAAATTAAATATAGTCAATTTAAACTATTATTTTTGCACTTCAAATTTTGTAATAAACTCTAAATGCTTTCACAAAGTAACATTTTAGTGTTTTCTCCTATTCAAATCATCTTGAAAAAAAGTTTCAAGGGTTTTTGTTTTTTCAGTCGTGGTAGTCATTCTCGTGGAATTGCCCATATGTTAATAAAAACGAAACCACTAAACAGTTTTCATTTTTTTTTATTTGATTGAAATTATTACAATTTACAAAAAAGAAAAAATATTTTTATAGTTTTAATCACTAGTGATGAAATTTTGAACCTTTTTCGGAAACCTTTCCATTAAGGTTTTTTTTGTAAACGTTCCTTGATGTATCGCCATAAAAAAGAACTTTTTGGAAAAATTTTCTGCTTTTGGGTCCTAAACTTTTCTACCACATTCCCTCGAGCATCAGCAACATACAAATATTGACCCGGAATCATCCATGATGCAGCAGGTATATTTTTTGTATAAAATTTGACTTAAATTTCCGTGCTCTGTCTTAGGCCTTTAAATTGTTAGCAGAGTTCCTGTCAGAAACTTTTTGAACCTTGTATGTTTTTAAACCTGCATTGGATTTAACTTTTCGTACCAAATAGTCCGAGTGCTGGACTGCATTCCTACCGGATGTGTTGGATGCTCTTTTAAAAATGCTTTCTATTTATTGGCTTAGAAACAACATGTGGACCATTCCTTCTACACGAACCAGGTTTGATTGTTTGGCCAGGATAATCAAATTTCCCCACGACTATAGATTAGGTCCCAAAGTAGGGTATCTCGGGTAAACGAAAAATTAAAAATGATGCCAAATTTTTGTTCTCAATCCGATTTGAAAGATTTTTACATGTGTAGAATCTACAAGAAGAATATAAAAACATTGCGTGAACTATATTTGATCTCTTACAGTTAACGAGAAATTCACATTTGGAAATAAAAATTACCTAAATTATTCTCGATTTTGGCTAATAGCGGATCCAAATCTCTCCCCATTTTGCTAAAATATATATTTTTGAATTACCAACAAATCTATTAGTATTAAGAAAATGTCTAAATGTCAACACTAAGTCAAAAGTACTTGCATTAAAGTTTAGTTATACAAGAAGAAAAGAAAAATAAAATAAATAATCTGTTTATATTTTTCTCAAAGGTGCGCGTTTCAGAGTCTTCCGAATTATACCTATTTTTCTGTAAATTGCAAATTTATGCCAAGTTTTCTCTAATCGCATTGCTGCTTTTAAAAAATTAAAACCACTCTTGTATAACCCAATTTGTTCTTAAATATCTTGCAAAGGGAATTTATATCTAAAAAAATACATCTCACAGATTTTTGGAAAGATTTAGACTTATCGAAGTTACATGGTTAGATAGAGAGATTCATTTTATTGTCCCTACAAAAGTTAAGAGCGTAGTACGGCCTCAAACAGAATATGGTGAAAGCAGTGGAAGAAGTAAGTAAGCAGTGGCCTCCGAACTAACGTCAATCACACAGTAGAAAATCTCAAAATCAAATTCAAATAAAAAATTCTATGAATGTAAATGCAGGCCGGATGACAGTAAATCATCTGAAAGCTGTGTTGAAGTTTCACTTCAAAATTTGCTTAGCCCATCAATATAACGGGTTGCTTCTAACAGATGTAGAAGAATTTGTCCTAATATTGAGCTACAATGAGTCTACTGGACATAGAACGCAGAAATGCTATTTGTAGAAAGTCCTATAAGAATATAAATTGAAATCTTTTTTGAAAATGTTTGGTGAGTTTATAAGAAAAGTTAGGGGGTTTATTGCCAACTTTTTTAAAAAGCTATGAGAATATAAATTTAAATCTTTTTTCAAAATGTTTGGCGAGTTAGTATGGGGTGGTTATCAGAAATATGAGGTGTGGGGGTTATCGCCAACTTATTTAAAATGCATATTTTAGCAACATGAGTCTCTACACAAAGTTTTATGATGCTAGCTCCCTGGGAAATAATGTTTGTCCTAATTTTTATAATAAACAAATTTAATAACAATAACAACAATATCAACAAAAGTCATATCAATAAATAGTAAATGGAATGATGAATAAGTCTTCCAAAGATACCTACAAGATTACATTTAAGATTAATGAGTAATAGAGAAAAAATAATTATTCCTATAAATATGAAACATACATATTGATCTAATTTGTTTAAAAGTGTTCAAATGATTTTAATAATTTGATATTTATAGACAATATAAACATTGAAAATGTTGTGTGGATAATATTTTTTGCTTTGCATTGTTAAGATCCTTGAAGTAATCAATGTCTGTTTGTTTCTTTTTTGCATTTTTAGTATTTTAAACAATAACGAGTACATTTGCTTTTGGATTATTTTAACAAATATAAATTTGTTCTGTTGATTTGTTGATATATAATATTGTTCTTGTAAAAGTTATTTCTACTAATTGGAGTTAAAAGTCAAGTAAAGGAAAAGAGAGGAGAGAGTAATGACATCTGTCGGGAATTGGCCTCTTTTGGAGAGGGTCACTAACGATGAATTTCTTCAGCTATTGCCACATCTAAGTTTGGAACATTGTTTCCTGACGCAAGTCTTTATTCCAAAAAAAAAGTGGATACATATGTTGGAAGCCAATTTGCAAACGTTGCAAGTTAAGTGCGGTGTGTGCAGCACACAAGTGCGGTTTGAGGATATAGAAAATCATTTAGTACAAAATGAGCATCTAATTACTTTGCGTTTGAATGTAAAGCAATTTTACCATCCCTTTTATACATATGGAAAGGCAGACATGAAATTAGCAAGAGGTGAACATACTCCTCAAAAAATGCGCGAAAGTGCGTTGCGTGAAGTGAACATGCAAATGAAGTTTTTTAAAAAGGAATGCATTTTTGCCAGGAAAATTGCAGATATTATCCAGCGTAGGTCACATGGAATTGAAGATGACCAGATTATACAAACGGCTTTAGATAAGAATATCGAAAATCCGGAGGACATGATTGTGAAGGTATGCCTTCCATTTGAAGGCATTCCCAAATTATTTTTTTGTGTTGCAAGTGGTGAGTGGCAGACTGTACTTGGATACAAGAACTTAACAAAGAAAGCTACTTTTAATTGTAAAATATGCTCGATGAATTGCTGCGGCGTCGAAACCCTTAATTCTCATTTAAATGGTTTCACACACAGATTGAGACAATTAGAAGTATTGGCAGTGCGCTATGAAGATAATCATAAAATTAATAAAAATTGTTGCATTAATTTTGGCGACGTATTCTCATTCTCTGTCAAGGAGGATGCAAAGCATTCACATAGAGATCAAAACCGGAATGACTCTGACTATCAGCTTACTAAACTACCTAACGACATTGCAAAAACTATAAAAGAACTTAATAAGTATGTACCAAAAGTACTTACACGTACTGAAAAGAGACCGGATGAGAGCTTTGTAAATAATACTATTGATCGGGATGGAAAATTTGAATCCAATGCAATCCTGGGACACCTTGGGGTTGAGTACGTACTAAAAATAATGAAAAATGAAAACGACTCAGATCCCAGATTCGAGTGTGGATTATGCGAATTTGTTGGCAATAATATGCAACGTCACCTACTGTCTTATGATCATAAGAAGAAATATTTGGATTTGCACTATTGCGACACTATTAAAAAATATGAATCTGCATTAGGTCATAGGAGCTTCAAAGAGTTTCGTCCTGTAATGAACAAGATTGTTGATAAACTAGCAATTGAAATAGAAAAACATCATAGCCGCAGTTTACCTTACACAGTTTCGTTAAATGATTATAAAACTCGAAGACCGGATTTGATAGCTGAGGCATATGCGCTCTTGCATGCTTCTCAAAACAGAGGACCATCATTTTCGAACGTATTTTCTATCGATGACATACGAAATCTTAGGAATTCTGCTTCACAGCTAGCTGAAAGTATAACATATAAAAACATTGATAATATGATATTTACTATAGCTCCAAAAGGCAAAATATACTTAAATCAAATGAGCCATGATCCGGTAGTTCGTCTAAGGGAGTACAATGCAAAAATGAATAAAACTCGTCCATCTCGCAGCAGTCGTTCTATATCACCTACACAACATACTCAACTCTCAAGTAGAAGATGTGATTCACGTAATGAACGACCACATACACGTGTTTACGACCAACGTACTCGACCCAGATCACCCATTTCTAACAGGGCTAGATCTCCAATGCGAAGAGTTCGTGGTGTCGATCATTCATCAAGAGCTTTAAATCAAAATATTTGGGATGCTTATCGGTGTGAAATAGCCATGGCTGCAAATGAAATTGAACTAGCTTACGAAAATTTCAGAAAAAATCCAGAAAGTCATCCATTGTATGAGGAAGAGTGGAATAGTTTTTGGCAACATCGTAAAAAAGAGCTTGAGCGTGAAGGTTTCAATCATCGGACATACAATTTTCAACCGGAGTGGGTTCATTATTTCAAACAGCGTATTGAAGTACTTTTTGGAGAGGCATTGCATAAATCGCAGATAAATATTCGTAATAGATTGGAAATTCCTTTAGATGCTGAAGAAGATTGTCAACGATCGAGTGAACATTCAAACCAATATGAAGTTGATCGCCGAACAAAAGATATGGCTGTAGGTGCTGAGGAAATGGATGGATTTAAACGACAACACAAACGTCGCAGTTCCTCTGATTTCAAAGGTTGTGCTTTCCAAAATAAAAGGGTATTTACAGAACAAATTTATGAAGAAAGGAAGATCGATTCAAGTGCAGAAGAATCACAAAAAATGATTGTCACTAGAATTAGTGATAATCATTCGAATGTTGTACACGTCCTGCGCTTAATGACAGCGCTGGAGGAGCATTTAGGTAGTTTAGGTGGAAAGGTAATGGATTTACTATCGAACGCTTTGCAATTGGAAAAACGTTTTCGTGGAAATAGTTTAGAGTTTGAAGCAAAAGTTTTAACTATTTCCAATTGTCAGCTACTTGAAACGGCTATGGAAAAGCTTAAAGGTATATTATTTGCTGGATTATTGGATGAAAAGAAAATTTCGGGATTCAATCGGGTTATACAGCACACAGCTAATCTGCTTAAATATGCTGAGAAAATGGGATGGAGACAAGATAATCATGTACAAGAGAGAAAAGGTGATAGCACAAGGGTGAGAGGAGGCGGCGAGACTCAAATGTCAGGTGAAAAAGCCTTATCTGACACATTGATGGATTTACTGAATACCACGCCACACCAAACCAACAAACAACATATGCAAATCTCAAAGGAACAGTTTGCTGGTCGAACAGAGCACCAGCTTTCAATGCAACCGATGTGCCCTCCACCACCCAACATTAAGGGAACCAATATAAACGCATTTTTGTTAGGTAGCTACAAAGGACAACAATCAAACTCCTCAGGCTTGGCTTTATTCAATACAAAACTGTCACTTGATCAAACCTATCAAACGCAAAAGCTCCGAGATAATCAGTCTCTGCAGTCTGCAGAATTTGCCCAAATGTACAGAAACCCAAATAGTAGTGGAAATAACTTATACAACAACAGTTTTAAAAACACCAATGATACAAGAACAAGTATAAATACGCGCATAAATAATGGACCAAAAATCGGAGGAGGCATGAACAACAGTGGATCAGCACCATAGTTTAGAAATTCACAATTCATTCCGAAAATGGGTCAAAATAATGCCATGTATCAAGGAGGGGGAGGAGGAGGTAATCGCAATCAAAATTGGACACGTTGGAATAATATTAATTAAAATTATTAAATTTTCATTGACAGTTTTCTATTTTCTAGATCAATAAAAAAATATGTATTAACTTTCGATATAATTTCATAATTAAAAGAAGTAAAAATACTAAAATTTGCTTTTTTTATATGTATCAGGGTCTTAAGGGGCCCATAGACACATACTGCTGACACATACTGCCGATGAACCCTTCGTATACGTGTGTGATTGATATTTTACTACACACCTATCAATCATCATTTAAAAAAATGCGTTTGAGAACAAAAAAAAAATTATTATTTTAAAATTTTCAGTAACTAAAACGTCAAATTTAAAAATTATATTTCATAAAAATGAAAAAATGTATACTATTGTTCATTTTAACAACTGTCAGCAGTACGAGTTCATTTCAAAATCAAAACTATTTTGATTTTTCATACTGCATTGTCTGTGTGTCGCATACATAAACAAAAATTTTAAATTTACCAACACATGCTTATTGCATGAGCATAAGCAGTATGTGTCTATGGGCCCCTTTAAACACTACATACTTTTTATAGTAACGTTGCAATGAGGACATTTTTAATATCGGAATTTGTCAAATGTCAACAATGAGTGGCAATTGTATATCGCCATCTAAAATGCAAACCGTAACCACCGTAATCATTATGATGAACGAAACCATAATACATCTACCCAAAAAGTGTTACGCTCATATGACCAAAAATAGAGCTTTTATTGACGAAAATCACCGACTTTTACCCTTGCGAAAATTTTAATTTTTCCACAATCACAATAACAACATACATAACACATACATATGAAATTATTGTCGATATGAAAACCAGTGTTGCCAATTGATGGCGAACAAAAAGGGCTAAATACTTAGAAAAAAAGGCTAAAAAGTGGCCAAAAAAGGGCTACAATTTTTAAATTAAAGAACTCATACATTTTACACAAAAAAATACTTAGGGCCATTATTACAACCTGACATTTTTTTCTAAATTGGTTGGATTGTAGTCTTTAAAATACATGGTATACATGGCCTGTGTAAGGTGTTATAAAATATTTTTTAAAGTACTATATTTACGTCAAAATTAATTTTAGAGGAAAGTAACTTTTACGGATCAAAAAATACATCGCCCCGATAAAGTTGAAAGTGTTCTCTTGAATCCTATATATTCTTTTATAAACGCTAATATACTCTATATTATTTATGGCGTTTATTTTTATTTGAATATTTGAAGTCGTTTTCATTTTACCTGCTTATATTTATGAGTCTAATATACGCGAAGCCTTAACTATGGGAGTTCAAAAAGTTATCGGCACATTAAAAAAATACTAAAATATCTCAATCGGTTCAAAGTTACAGAGTTTTGGCCGATGAAAAACAATTCTGAGCATCTGTGCGTCCCAGGCATGAATACAACATGTATTTTGAATGCGTCCTTGATGCAAATAATAATATACTCGAGCAAAAATTTAATGATATAATTTGAGAACTAGAGCAAGTTTGAAGAATATATGGAAGGTTCCAACAATTTGTATGTGCTTAAATTGTTTACTGCTTCAACATTTTCAGTTAATTTTTGTCCTGCCAATTTTTTTGAACTGATTTTACTAATTTTCAACAGCAAAAAATTTAAAATTATTATATTTCGACCACCGAATAAATCATCATTCGACGATATAATAATATGGTTATTATTTATGTACAATATCATAGAGCCATATTCCGGGAAGATATTTGTATGGGTGCTAGCAGAAATCATTGAGCGACTCATACAATTTTCTACACAAATTGTTATTTTAGAAATAACGTGTACAATTTCAATGTATTATCTGCAATAAAAGTTTTTAAAAATTGGTGTCTCACATTTTGGTCCATAACTCTGGTCCTACTTGACCAATTTTGTCCATTTTCCATATCTAGTATTTTATAAGGACTTTATACTTTTGTGGGTATGCGATGAATATTTCAATGTGTTGCAAACTGAATGACAAAATCAATATTCCTCCCATCTTTTGATGGTGGGTATAAAATCAGTAACAACACTTTTATTTGTTTATTTTTATTTATTTCGATAATATTAAATTTATATACCTTTGTCTTAGAAAGTAAAGAGTTTAGGGTTAATGGTCCTTTTCTACTTAATAATAAACTATGAATTATATATGTATACAGAATGATTTGTTATTTGAAGTGAAGAAGAAAAATTTGCAAAAACCTATTTAAAACAGATTAAGATAAAAAAAACTATACTACTGGTAAAATGACATTGAATTAAGTTCATTAATGGATATTGAGAAGTAGAGCATCTGCTGTTGAAATTCGTGGTCAATCTGACTAGTCTATCTTGGACAAGTTCGAAGCCAGCAAGATCATGTAGACGACGAGTGGAATAACGCCATGGTAGATTGAATACCATATTGAGGAGTTTATTTTATGCTACTTAAAGCTTATTTATGACATTTAGCGGACGAAAACCAGACTGGTGCGCAGTAGAAGATAACGGGGTGAAATATGGATTTAATAATTAGTTTCTTGTTGTCAATATTTAATTAAGATTTTCTATTTATTAGACAATACTCTTTGTTGATTTTATTAACCAAAGTATATCAAGTAGTCCGACTCGCAATATTACTCTCTCACATAAATCAATCAAAAGTCTCGAAATTTTAACCGAAAATTGTAGATTAAATATAGATCACAACACGATAAATCATTAACACACATTATTTCTTAATTTCTTTTAACACATTTGGCACTTTTTCAGTTCCGAATCACGTCCATTTTACACAAACTAGAATATATTTTTTTAAATTATTTTTGACATTTTATTTTGTTTGTGGTGTAAATTAAACTATAGAACAGAGTTTCAGTTTTTGGTATTGAAAATAGAACAAAATTTAAATAAATTAATATTTAAACATTTTTATAGAACTCTGTGTGTCTGGTGAAAATTAAAAAGGCACCAACACATATACATTTTTGTTACTAACACATATTTAGACTTAGGTACTTTTTCACTAACACATCTATAGAGTTAGGTACTGTTGTCAAACAGCCGGACTGCTTGTTATACTTTGTTATTAACTATGTAAGGTATATACTAGTTATTAAAGTTAACTTTGGTATTAAGTATAACACCTAAATATTTTACATTGCTTTCCCATGGTATGTCGAAGTTCAAAAAAACGCAACGAAATTTGGGGAATAAAACATGCTTTGCGTTTTCTCGTAAAATAAATAGTTTTTGTTTTTTTCCGGATTTATCATAATTTTCCATTTTTTTTTAAATAAATCTTCAATCTATTAAGAGCAAACTGCAAATTGTGAATTATATCCACTGAATGAATGTCCGAGCAGAGAATCGATGTATCGTCAGCAAATATTGACATTGCGCAATTTGGAAGTTCAAACTATTTGGAACAACATGAAAATATAAATGAAATTGTAATAATATTTTTCAAGCATTCTAGATTTTATTTGAAAACTTAAAATATGAAAAAAATCATACTATTTAAGAAATTATTTATAAATGTTATGAATTTCAATTAATGAAATGAAATCAAATCATAATATTTATGTTGAAACTTTTTTCTATGTATTATTTACTTCTGAATCTAAATTGATGAGGTAGTAGAATATTATTTGCATCGATGTATACAATAATATTTTCCTTTAAAATTCTTTCTGAAATTTTACTTAATGATAAGAGTAAGCTTATAGGTCTATATGATAGAGGAAAGTCAGGACTTGTTTGGTTTAAGAATTGGAATAGTTTTAGAGATTTTCCAAGCAGAAGGAAAATAACATAGATTTAGGCAAGCATTAAAGATTGTTGTAAGATAGTTTAGACCTTTATTTGGTAATTTTTTTAAACATTTGTTATTTATCGCATCTGCACCTGCAGATTTATTTTTTTTAAATTTTTTTTATGGTGGCAGCCAATTTTTCACGGGAAGTGAAGTGTGAGTTAGGCGGAGTAACGTGTGTATTTCTGACTTGAAATGCGGTATCATTAACCTCAGAAGCAGTTGTGTTGTCGCTTAGATGTACAGAAGAGCAATGGTTCAAATTAAAAGTTTCAGTCAAAATTTCAGCTTTTTCTAACTGGGTAATAGATTTCTTCCTTAAAATTTTAGATACTTTCCAAAAAAGGGGAGAAGCTTTATACAGTTTTGACAAGGTGGTATTCCGTGAATGGTTTCTAAATTTTATTATTTATTCTTTAATATTTTTATTTAAACGTGACATTGCTTCGTCGTGGTCACTACAGTCTCTGAATCTTTTCCAGTTTCTTCTGAACATATTCCTCATTTGCATCATAATTATAATGTTTTTAGGTAATGGTGATATATGTTGTTTTGGAACCGATATATATATATATTGCAGTTTTTACTGCATTGCTTAAAACATTAATCATAATATCAATTTCATTGGTGTCTGTTAGGTTAGTTTAGGAAGGAGTGTACACTCTGTGTACTTCCACTCGGAGACCATGAGGTCCATTGTGATTCTCTTCAAATAGTGAAAGAAAAAAAAAAAGAGAAAGGGAGTAAGATTTTTATTGCGGGTCCGGAATTGCCGTAAAACGTCCCTTAAATAGCCAACCTATTCCCCTAATGAAACCTAGTATGTTGCACAGTTCATAGCCAGCAATATTACTGAGTTCGTCCAGAAATCTGTTTCCTAGCCATTTAAGTATAAAACTCTAACCTAGGGCAGTTGCACATGATATGTTCCACTGTCTCTAGCTCCTCTACATCCCCACACACCCTACAAAAATCCTGTGTGTCCTACTAGAATCCTTCAACTCTATCAGTGCTCTGGTTGCTTTAGCATTCAGTTTTGGCCAAAGGGCCCTGGACACTTTACAATCCGTCCTACTGCTTCAGGATTGGTTGGTATAGTTCCGGAATCTTTCATAAATTGACCTTTAGTAGTGACAAATATGTGGTTTTACCCACCTTTCCCTGGTAATCATGATCTAGATCAGAACCATGTCTAGCCAGTTCATCTGCTACTTCATTTCCCTGTATATCACCCAACACAATCTTATTGAGTAGTGTACCAATAACTCCTCGAGGGCTCTCCTACAGTCCTCCACTAGGGTGGAATGAATTAAATTACATTCCAGAGCCTTTAGTGCCACGTATATATTTACTGTAGACCCCTCCTGTAAGTGGCCCTTATCAACTCTGGGTTTCCAGATCGCGAAGATCTATGCCTGGAAGACGATGCAATCGTTAGAGAGCGTTTGATATCAGTGTCAAATAAACTCCGGCCCCCGTACCAGAGTCTTGGATCCGTCAGTGAAAACTGTACACCCATCGAACAGTTGAGCGGATCCAACGCAGTTATCCCTACTGGGGAACTCTACTGGGGGTGATGCACCGAAATTGAAGGTCGCGACCCTATATTCAGAGATTCCAGATGGAGTGTGACCTACCCGCAAAAGTTTTACTAAAGAAGACTTGAGTAGTCTAAGTAAGTTCCTTGCTGCCACACTCTCAACATAGTTCTCAATGGGTAGTAAGTTTAGGATTATATCCAAGGCCGCCTGCGGGGTACTGCCAATGGGACCTGTGATGCCCAGACATGCACACCTTTGAGCTTTCTTAAGTATAACCCTATAGCTACCTTTCCTCATTGTCTCCCACCACACCGTACAACCATATGTAATAATAGGTAGGTATTCAATTAATCGAGTTTCTGATTTAATCGGTTAATCGAGCAAATAATTAATCGGGGTTTAGATTTAATCGGTTAATTTTGAATTATTCGATTAACCGAGTAATTTCTATTTTAATTTTGTGTACCTATTTAAGAATTTTATTAATAAAAAGAACAAAAACATAAAAAACAAATAAAACAACAATTCAACAAAACCAAATAAGCTTTGGTTATGCACATGTGAGTTTTTTTTAGGATTTTAGGGAGATCTTCTGAAATAAGCTTTTTAAACTAGAATACAATTGAAATGTTTTCCTTTTAAACGATTTTTTTTATTAGTTTTAATAAAACTTGACTTAGAAAGAACTCTCCCACTGATTAGATGTTGGAGAAATCAAAAGTAAGGCATGATAAAGAATATCCAATTTCTCATATAAAATCCTCATTTATATATTTGGAGTCCTTTTTGTATTTTTTTAGATTATGAATACTTTTAACAGTTTCTGATAAGACTCGTTTCAGTTATGTCTTTAGATTCATCTATTATCAAGGCGTCCTCTGACTCATTAAGACAAAGATAATCATAGTACATTCTAGAAAAAAGTTCATTTCCAAATACCTTAGTTTCAATATATGTGCTATACTTCTAAAAAACTATTGCTAGAAGTTAATGTTCATGAGTTAATACATAAAATTAGTGTGCTTAAAACTATATTTCTATATAAAGTGCAAAAAGAAAAATTTCGGTTAATCGGTTAATCGACACAAATTAATCGGTTTATTTGTTATTTGAAAATCGCCAATTTTAAATTATTCGAACAGTTAACCGACCAAAATTAATCGGTTAATCGATTGAATACCCTAATAATAGGTCTAATAACCGATGTGTAGATTCAATTAATCATACTTGGTCGCAGACCTCAATTTTTGCCAATTGAGTTCGTGCATGTATAGTAGGCATTGAGGCCCTTATTTAGTCTTTCCTGAGTATTTATTTTCCAAGTCAATTTACTGTCAAGGAAGGTTCCTAAATACTTGGCTCCCCCTGATAAACTCAGCTCAACGCCAGCATTAAGACTATCCAACATACCAGGAAGTCGTTAACCCCAAGTTTCAATAACGAATCCCTAATTGCCTCTATCTTTATGTTATTATTGCGCACAAGGTTTACATGGACAGGCAGACCTATTCGACTCAGAAAGTGTTTCTGAGTCGATCGGTATGCTTTAATAATATTTTTAGGCGTTACAAACATCAGCATAAACGATTACACCACTATGGTGGTGTAGGATGTAAATATGTAAAATATTTAGATTAAACATCACTGTATCAGACTTAAACGTGAAATCCAACGACGCAAATCGAAGCACTAACGACGCAACTTCGAATCGACGCAAACAGAAGCGATGCAAGCCGGGGTATTTGGTGTAACTAGATTCTAGTTACTAGAAACAAATTTCTGCACATTATATGCTCTCTACTAAGATAAATACATAAGCAGAGTTCACAATATTTTGCAAATGGTCTTGCATCATTGTATATGCATTGCATTTTTTACTTTACACTAACAATATTTACAAATGCGAAAAACAGGAATTTTCTAAATTCAAACAAACCATACTTAGCGATTGGCCTTGTTGAACTGTAATCGCTTGAAATTGAAGGGTAAGTCGGTTGAAACCATTGGAATTCGTGGTATCAAGACATCTTCTCCTTTACATTTGCCGGTGATGATTGTGGCTTCAATTAAATTTGGCGATAGTTTTTTAACAACAAGTCTTAATCCGTTGCATAATTTCGGTGGATTTAAGTTGCGATTGAGCATCAATGGTGAGCCCACTTTTAAAGTGAAGATGTGTGGTGGCATTCCAGATGGTTCCAAAGAATTAAAAAATTAGATTGGGTAGTTGACAGCTTGTTCCTTATCTATAATTGTGTCAATCGATTTGTACATGACAACTTCACCAGGTAGATTCAATTAAATTTGATTGTTTATTTTGTTGACATCATCACTTTTCGGAGCCAAAATTGCTCGTTCGCAAAGCCAATCATAATTTTTGAAATTGTTGCAATATCTGGAAAAACTTTCTGCAGAACATTTTGAATTGATGACTGCGGAAATGTTATTTCACGTGTAGTCGGATCAAACGGAAGTTTTCCGTCGAACATATTCAAAAGCTGTTTGTCGAATATTTGTCGACAATGTAAGTTTCTCTACATGTCTCAAAAGATTTGACGCTTTCAAACATATATTTAGTTCATCGGCTGGTGTTGAAAATAATTGCAAACAACGTGCGAATTTGTGGCGGAAGACACATGAGAGCTGCTTCTGCCAATGTCGTCTCCCAATGCTGATCGTGTTCAGGTAAGCCGTATGTTTCACATATTTCTTCATTAACCGTTTTCAAAGCTTGGAATGATGTTGAACCTTTGACTGTGTGAAGCAACACTCTCAAATAGTAGCATTCAGCGTTATTTGGATTAAAAATTAAAAATATAGCGGATATCCGGCGTGTGCTAACTTTAATGGGTTGTTATGGAATTTTTTATCTGTTTGTTCTATGATAACCTTCTGAATTGACATGTATTTTAATTTGGTATGAGGTATTTGTTATTTGTAAGCCTTATAATTGTATGTGACTTTTCTATTTTTTTATTAATAGCGAAAGAATAATCTTAGAATTCTTGATTCATGTTATGTTGGATATGTTCTGTAATTTTAATTGAGTACTGTGTACTTAATATTTTATTGTATACTAGTCTTATTTTCTTCTTGCTGTTCTTCATTTTACTGCAGTGTACTTTTTAGAATTGGGTGTATTAAGTATGTATAAATATTTTTTTTAATGACGGGCACTAATTGATGCTGGACTATATGTTTTCTAGTATGTAAATTGACCTTGTTTTTATAGTATTAATGTGACTCTTAAATGACAATTTAGTGTCATGAATTGTTTTCAAACACTTATATTTATTTACAAATTTATTTTTATTGCTGCTTGATGTGATTTGAGGGTGGTTAACTACTACTACTCTGTAGTGTTGGTTTGTTTTTTTATTTTTGCATTAATGAAGGATAATTTGCAGCATATGCTATGTTATAATTTGGAGTATTACAATTGTGTTCTGTTTTTTATTGAGTTTGTTAAAGTTTATGGCTGATTCATTTTGTTTGAGGCGTTTTGAAATCATTTACATGTAATATATAAGAGGTAGATCCAGTATGCATTCATGTGGAGTACCTGATGTATGGGTAGTTAACCTGGATATAGCTGTTGCTTACACATGTTGCGTTTTTCTGAGGATATGAATATGTTCGATTTATGTGTGGTTTTAAATGATTGATATACTCTATTACAGTTCTTTTTTTTTGATAGTGATTGCTTTTTCCTATTTCTAGTTTTATCCCAGTTCTTATGTTAGTATGACTCATTGATTCTATGTGGATTGTTATAATTATTCAACTCATTTTGATGTAGTTGCTGTTTGTATGCTGCCTAAATCATATTTGCTACTACTTATGTTTCTTCAAATATGCGATAATTGTTTGTGGGACTTCTTTGGTGTTGTTCTTGTTGGTCAATTAGTTGACCTTGTGTATTATTGATATACTGAATATTGGTTTTGATATTTTGATGAACTTAGGACTTTAATTATTTTTGCTGATGGCTTTTTACTTTATCTTGAGGATGCTGTAAATCAGTGGTGTTCAAAAATAAAAATGAAGATGCATTGGCGAGAGAGCTACATAATGCCAAAAACTTAAAATAAGAAAAAAATAAAAAAAGTTTAGATATAGTATTTTTGTCAGATATAACCAAATTATTAAAAACACTTAATTTAAATTTTAAGGAAAAGAAAAAATATACATTATACGACCGAAATTCTCTTAGATTTTTTATTTATTTCTGACTTTGTTTTTTTGTGTTTGGACGATGCTTTTTTGTGTTTGCTATGCTTCGTCCAAAAACAACCAACAACAATGCTTAATGATTTCAGAAAAAAATGACGATAGTCCGCCGCATGTGTTTTCATCGCTTGTTCAACGATTAATGAATAAAAGATTTTAAAAGAGCATAACAAATGTGTGTAAATTTTTTAAACAATTGTTGTATGGCATGAAGATCACTGCTGTAAATATGTTATAAAGTTCTACTGTTTGGGGTGAGAAGCTATTATTCATGTTGGCAATGATAATAAATGTATTACTGTCTTTAGATTATGTTTTGAGCATTATTTTTATATTTGGAGCTAGTACACTTGGAATTATCTGTTTTCCTTCAGCTCTATTATTGTTTATAATTGGATCGAGTTGCTCTATTGCCTTGTTAAAATTTCGGTATGCTGATATCTTGATTGAACTTATCTACATAATTTTTTTATTCTATTTGTTGGGTTGTGTCTCATTTTCATTTTATCTATATTGAACTTGATATTTGGTTGCTGGATAATTTATCTAATTCATATTAGCTTTTGATATTTTTGTTAAGAATAGTTGTCAGTTTCTGAGAGTCTGCCAAGTTTGTAGTGTTTATTGACTAGCTTTTAATTCTTCTGGTTTGGATTGTATTTCCAATGTGATGCAGTTGATATAATATAATATAATTTTGTTGTGATTGTGTGAAAGTTTGCATTTTCACAAGGGTATAAAATAGTATCTTCTTTAATGGATTTGGGTTGTTTTCAGTGTTATACTTCTTATATTTTTATTTCTTTCTTAGTTGTTTGGTATAATTTGTGGCTTTTGTAGTCGCAAATTTAGTTTATTGTTTTTTTTTTTTTTTTCTCTCAACCATATTTTACTAAATCTAATCTTATTTTTCTATCTATCGTTTAATATTAGCATGTTTTCTTACTTTAATTTTGTTGGCAACACACTTATGAGGTTTTGTTTTTTGTAGTTCAAATGTCTTTATTATTTATTAATTTAATTGGTTATTGGCTGATCACATTACTATTAGTTAATTTTTAAATTATTTATACTTTTTTAATTTTATTATTATTATTTGTTATGTATAATCAAATTATGAGTAGTTTATTGGAACCGATTATGGCCAATTGGCTAGAATTATTTAACTGAATGAATAAAATAAAAAAATAAATAAAAAAGTACAAATGTCAAAAAGTACCAAAAAGTAAATTTCGATTAAGTTCGACTTTTATGTTTAGTTAGGGAGATATAGAGATGCCGATTTTTACCCATTTTTACCTTCTTAGTGGATCTAGACATCGTGTGTGGTACCTACATACAAAATTTCAAGACATACTAATTTTCAAAAGTTAAAATTTGGGAAACATGTTTGTATGGGAAAATTCACAAATCGCCTTTACGAATAGAGCGAATGGACTTAATGTAATATTTTAGGTGTCTAAAATCATCTTTGGAGCTAATCGGTTGGATAGTTTCTGAGTCTATAACGGACATAGGTAGAAACATTTTTTGTATTTTATATATATAGATTACTAGAAAATATCAGTGCTAAATTTCACCTTGCTGGATTCATGCATTTAAATGTAATCGGGATCAAAATATGTAGTGCTGCGAACAACGATTTAATATATTTTTGCATACATATGTTAGCTATTACAATAACTATTGGTGCCAAATTTCGGTTTTCTGGGTCTCCTCCTATTTTAATTGTTTTTAAACGTCGGACGCATATTTATTCTAATATTTGTTTTGGTTGGACCGATTTTGCCCATTTTCAACACCAAACATATCTGACCAACATAGAATATATATCGTACATTCAGCAGACAGACGATCGTCAACATCATCTTCAATTTTGAGTCAATATCACTTTAACACAACGTCAATACAATTTTGTATTCTCTAACAGTCTTAGGTTATGTTAGATTCCATGGGCAGGCGCTCCTTAAGCAGCTCACTTGGATCCATTCAAATCTGATCACATTGTGATACCCAAGGGGTAGACAGCAGGGTATTTACAATACTTTCGTTGCCTCCAGGTTAAACCAGCCAGATTCCCGGATGAAGGAGTAGATTCGTCTAAGATTCATCCTTGATAGCTCATCCAAGCATGATGTTTTGTGCAGTCTCATATAGTATCTGCTGAACATCCATCTTGCATTTAATAAGGGAAATACTAGAAAAGGGGTCGATTGCCTCATCATTCATCATCGCACCCCTTTTGGCCAATACGTCTGCTATACAATTACCCTGATTTCCATCGTGTCCAGGGACCCATATAAGCGTTATCCTAGAATGTCTCGCTATCTCATTAGGGATACCCGGCATTCCTCGGTTAATCTAGATGTCGTGAGGACACCCGCTATTCCGTTAATGGCAGCCTTGTCGGTAAATATACATATATCACTAGATATTCGATAATACCTCAGCCAGTTGGATGCACGTTTAATGGGAGTAATTTCCGCCTGAAGAGCAGTACTGAAGTCAGGTAGCCTAAAGAAGGATTTAATCCCAAAGTTTTCAATATAGAAACCTCCACCGACCCTGTTCCCCTGTAAGTGCTGTCAGTATATATCCTTATGACATCATCAGGGGGAAGGAGTCCGCTAAACCATAAACTGCAAACAATATGCGCAGTAAAAAATTCAAACAATGGAAATATGGAAGATGCTAAATGTAGACTGCCAAACCATACGAA
This sequence comes from Calliphora vomitoria, assembly GCA_942486065.2. NCBI lineage: Eukaryota > Metazoa > Arthropoda > Insecta > Diptera > Calliphoridae > Calliphora > Calliphora vomitoria. The sequence continues at coordinate 102,964,182 of OW818029.2, forward strand.
GTTGAAAAATGTAAAATACGAAATTGTGCGAAGTTAAAAATGTTTAAAGCGAATGTGTTTATTTATAAAATATTTCCGCCACATACATGGAAATATTTTGCCGCATATAGTCACTGAGTAGAAAAATGTGAGAAAAAAACTATGAACAACAAGTGTGCGTTGATTTGGGTGTACAAAATAAAAATTTATATTGAATTGTGTGTTAATAAAGAATTTAAGTGCAATAAAATATAAGTTTTATTTTATGAGGTATGTAATTGTATTGTGAAATATAGGAATACAGTGAAAATACATTAAATAAGATTCTGGGCAAAGGATAGGCGATTTTTGATTTTTTATAATACGAATTCAAATGTAGTCCTACTTGTAATGGGAGTCCAGAAAAATTAATAACATAAAATTTTGTATGTAAAGTGGTTAAAAAAGGATAGAAAATGTAACAACAGCCTAAACAAAACAGCCAATGAATTCAATGTAATAATAAATAATAGGCTCCACAAAAAAAATTGTAAGGATCCTCATGTAAATGCTTTAATCCCTCTCAAATTGTGCATTTTTACACTCTCGCAAATGAACTGTCAAAAATTGTATGGAAATTCGTTTGCACAAGCTTGGTAAGTTTGCGCGACAATTTAGACTTTTTGCATTTTATGAATCAGCTGCTTTTGTTTACATTTATTTATAAGAAATAAAAATCAAACAAAATACAAATATTTTGTACAAGTGAAAATTGTGTGACTTTGGAACAGAATGATTGGATAGAATGGCATTGTGTATTATGGAAATATTAACCAACAGCTAGAACATAAGCAAAATCTTCGAAACTATGTTTACCATTGTTTGTTCCAAAGATTTCACTTTCATTAGAAATTTTTAGAATTTAAATTTATACAATTTTTAAAACATTCTTTTTAAGCATTTGTTGAATTTATTTTTGTTTGACATTTTTATCAAATAGACATTTTCTGTATAAAATTGCACAAAATTTAAGAGGTGGGTTCATGAAACACGTCGCGTAAATTTGCACAAATGGGAAACTTAAGCGTTTAAATGAGTACCCTTAGTATGTTTAATAAATTTGTAATTCATTCATCGTTGAGCAAGCGATGAAAACACATGCTGCGGACTATCGTCATTTTTTTCAGAAATCATTAAGCATTGTTGTTGGTTGTTTTTGGACGAAGCATAGCAAACACACTCGTTTCAAAACAACAAAGTCAGAAATAAATAAAAAATTTAAGAGAATTTCGGTCGTATAATGTTTATTTATTCTTTTCCTTAAAGTTTAAATAAAAATTTTTTAATAATTTGGATATATCTGACAAAAATTCGAATGGATATATATGAATGTGCATTTAAAAACATAAAGTCGATCATTTACGCTCTCACTTGATATTTGTATTCATACTTGGATTCTTTCAGAATATAAGTAATGCATAATTATGTATGTACAATGTTCAATGCGCAAGATAGGATTTGATTTTAGACCTATGGTTTCTTAAGGAAACTTTCTTAAAATTGTCCATAGATTGCGTTTCTGCTATAAGATTTTTTACTTTTTTACATACAAATCGACCCAGCCTAATGTATATAGTAAAATTTTCTTCACTGCATAATTATATTTTCTGGAACTTAATTAAATTTCGTATCTCCTGTTATTCATTACCTCTTTGTAGTAATTTCATTAGTAGTGATAAATTATTCTTGCTTTCATGCATTTGTCCTTCCATAATTTTGTTGTTGCATTTTCTATCCCTTTTTAACTCTTTTCCTTTCTTTTGTCATACCATGTTGAAGCTTACATTTTCTATTATTCCTTTTTATCCTGCTACAAAATCACTCACGATCATCATTGAACTTATTTATGTATTTGTTTATGTTTTTTGCAAAAATTGTTGTTTCATTATGCAGTTACAGAACACATGAACATACATACAGCAGTTTTATATCATAATTACGTACTTGTGTGTACAAGTTGTTGTTTTTGCAGTTAATTTCCTTTTGATCCTGTTGTACTCATGCACTTATATCGTACACATCATATTTTTCTTGCACAATTATTTTCTATGCTGCTTATTAATTTGTTTGCTCTCCTGTAACAAATTTTACGAAAGGATACATTTGAATGTACAAACACTTAATTTGATAGATTTCATTCAGCAAAAAATCTATTTGCATTGCATTTTCTATAGAGTTGTGTGAACTAAAACGCTCTTTTTTAGCGATTCAGTTAAAAGGTTATACTGCGACTACAAAACAATTTCAAAAACAACAGGTAATTTCTTATTTTGTGGTGCACTAAAACAATGTTTTAATGTTGTTTTTGCAATTGAATTGTAGAGGTGGTATAACCTTTTAACTGAATCGCTAAAAAAGAGCTTTTTAGTTCAGAGCGGCACAACTCTAATTTTCTATGAAACAAACAATTTTTTTTAGATCCTGTTACATTGCATTCATTGGATGTTTTGCTTACATTTTGTTGTTGCATTATCTATTCTCTTTTAACCAGAGACCGAAAATAACGGGTTCACTTTTATTTCAATGGTAAATTCACATTCGCAGCCATTTAAAAATAATTTTTTATGTTATATCACTGAGAGAGTGATTTATTAGAGAACATTTTAGGTTAGGAGTTGAGAGAAACAGAAAAGAAACAAACACAAATAATCTAAATGAGTGATTTATAATTATTTTTTTTCGTAAAGGTCAGCTTTTGACTTTTATTTGCGAACATCAAAAATAAATCGCAAAAATTCATTTGATGCAAATCAACGATTAAATATATTAAATTTATAAATCATTGAATGTAAAATTGTTTCCCAAAAATCGACAATTTCTTTTCGAAATTTGCATTAAAATTTACTAAAAATATGTTATTGTATGTAAACAAAAGAGAAGTAACAGTTATTAAAATCAAGAACAATTGAATTGTTTGTCTCACATCAAACCATTAAAAACAACAAAAACTAATAAAGACCATACAAAGCCATGTAAATAAAAATAATTTTATAACTGTTATTTTGAGTGATTTATTTTTATCGCCAAAATATAAATCACAAAAATTTGTCTGGACTCATATTACAAGCAGCAGGAATACATTTGAATTAGTATTACAAAAATCAATTAATCAAAAAATTCAATAAAATAATATCGTCCGCTATCCTTTGCCCAGAATCTTATTTAATGAATTTCCACTGTATTCCTATATTTCACAATACAATTACATACCTCAAAAAATAAAACTTCTATTTTATTGGACTTAAATTCTTTATTAACACACAATTCAATATAAATTTTTATTTTGTACACCAAAATCAACGCACACTTGATATTTCCATTGTTTGAAAATATGGTTTGTAAGGCAAAATATTTTTGGAAAAACTGCGACAAATATTTTTACCACAAAGTTTGCGCATATATGGAATTCGTAAATAGTATTTATATTTTTAGTATGTAGATAAAGAAATATTATTTTGTTAAATATTTCTTGCAGTTTCCATTTAAAATTATGAAATACTTAGCAATTTTTTGACTAATATAGTAGCTATTTTAAATTCTGGTTTTTGCGTAAATAAAAATAATAGCGTACTTTTTTTTTTTTTAATTTTCACTCATTTTGGTGGATCAACGTGGATTTTGAGCTCATATTTCCGTAGAGCAAAAACGGTTAAATATATTGCAAATCTGATCCTAAAACCCACAATAAGGGGTACAAATCTCATTAAAAAACAAGTAAGAAAGTATGGTCGGTCAAGCCCGACCATATAATACCCTACACTAAGAAATGAGCAAAAACATTTTTCTTCATATTCGTGAGCGATTTTCGTGGGGCCAATGGGCCAATTATGGACCGATCACCATGAAATTAGGTAGTGTGATTAATGTCTATATGAATGTTATTTATGTTGCATTTTATGTGTATACCAACATTTTTAGGAGATTTATGATCGTTAAAGTAATTATCGGAAGCAGGCCTTATATGGGAGCTATGACTAATTATGGACCGATCATCATAAAATTTGGTGACATGAATTCTGTATGTATAAAACTTATTTGGAGAAAAACTTGTGTAGATACATATATAAATTAAATATTTATGACCGATAAAGTCCAATTTCGGTAGGACATTTGTATGGGGGCTAGGTGAAATAATGAACCGATTTCAGCCAGTTTCAATAGGGTTCGTCCTTGGGCAGAAAAAATGATATGGACCAAATTTTATTGAAATATCTTCAAAAATGCAACCTGTACTCTGCGCACAAGGTTTACATGGACAGCCAGCCAACCAGCCAGCCAGAAGGACGGACGGACGGACGGACATCGTTTAATCGACTGAGAAAGTGATTCTGAGTCGATCGGTATACTTTAAGGTGGGTGCTAGACTAATATTTTTGGGCGTTACAAACATCTGCACAAATCCATTATACCCTCCCCACTATGGTGGTGTAGGGTATAAAAATAATAATTTACTTGTACGATGAAAAGGCAATTTAAGCTTAGCAAAAAGGTACCAATATTTACTTTCGATCACAAACCATTAAAAATTTATAAGGTTTCAAAGTTATTTTATAACAAAAAAATAATTGGTAAAAATAAGTTTAGAATTTTTTTTTATTATTTTGCCTTATAAAAAAATTTTAAAGCCGTTTTATAGTATGTACAGTGTAATGTCTTAATGTTTTCATACTAAAAATGGCAGTTAACATCTTGTATAGATTTTAGTATTAAGTATAAACTAATCGAATTTTGAATAGAAAAAAAGAAACATATTTACAAAAAATGTGTTGATGTAAGTGCTCCAATAAAAATATGTTTTAAGTTAATATTAATTTATTGTCAAATAAAATAAGTTTTGTCAATTATTTTACATTTGTTGTTGTAATTACTTTAAACGTTCTGTGTTTTTTCTTCCTCCACTTTTAGTTGAGAAAAACTAATTGACTTACAGAAATTAGCCACGAGTTGTTGTCTTCTTCACTTGGATTATATTGTTAAATTTCAAATAACGATTGTCATTTTTGATTGACAGCAGCTACATTGCTTAATTGCTGGTCACAATTTTGTTTATAAACACTTGTACGAACATAAAATAGACATATTTTGCTATAAAAATGTCAAATGAAGATGGAAGCGAAGATCGGCTTACAAAGAGTGAATTTGCTGAATTGATTCAGCATTTATCGGTGCAAGAAATTCTTACAGTAGAATATCGTATTGGTACAAATTGGAGTAAATTGTTTTCGCGTAAAAATCCTTCGACACAGATATTTGATTGTAATCTATGTGTTCTTGAGGTGAGTTCATTTAAAAATTTGCTTGCGCATATCGATGGTAGAAAACATAAACTGCAAATGGAAAGAGTAAAACAATTGTATCATCCTGATTATACTTATCCTAAAAATAATAAGAAAGAGTTTGTTGTGAAATCTGTGACAAAAAAGTCAGAAAATGCTTCAGCAAGTTCTATATCCAAGCCTGTGGCAAATATTTCATTACAACCAACAGTTGTAGAGAATGAAAAATCGGATAATAAAATGTTGCAAAATAATGCCAAAAACAAAACGCCTCTTATCAAGCAACACAATAATTTGGAAAGCAATAAATCAGCTGGAAAATCAACAAGTAATAATCAGGATACAATAAATGATTCTTTGAAGATAACTTCAAATGACATTGGCAAACAAAGCGAACAAGTTAAAGGCGATGCAAGTAGAGACAATGAAAAGCTAGAGGAAAGTAAATCTTCATTTAAGGTAACAAACTCTAATAAATGTAATCAGGAGGAAGTGAAAGATTCCGAAATAGAAATGATGGCAGATACCGATAAAAATAAATCTTCGAAAGTTACAGTTATTGATGAGGGAACATTGAAGATGTCACCAGTTGCTGCAGGAAAAAGATTATTATCGGATAATAAAGCGACAGGTGAAGTGGAGGTAAAAAAAGCTAAGATTGTAATTAATCCAGCAGCTGCATTATCCTTAAAGGCAAGTTCGATTAAGTCAAATGAAGGCAATGACGAGAAGGTCAAAGAAAAGCCCCAATATCAGACAGATAAAATTATAATACCAACCGTGCACAAAAGTAAACCACATAATGATAAGGTTATGTCGCCGTCAACATCTGAGACACCTTCTGATAATCTTCCGAAATTTTCGGTTAAATCATATAGTTCGAAACCAAGTGATAACGATGTTCATGGGATTTTAGGTGTGGAATATGTTATTAAAATTCTTAAAAGTCGTCATGACATTTCCCCTCGTTATGAATGCGGATTATGTGAACTTGTTTTTGATGGATTTGCCATGCAGCGGCATCTAGAAGGGTACAATCACCGATTGAAATATTGTGAAAAACATTTTCCAACAGCAATACGTCATTATCGACAGTACATGCAAAATGTCCCAGAGCATGAGTTATTTAAAGTAATGACACCTGTACTCGCAAAGCTAGCGCTAGCAATCGAACAACATCATGGTAGAAATTTACCATACGAATGTTATGAACGAGATTTTACTCTGAATCGCCACGAAATACTTGCAAAGGCATTTTCATGCCGACATGCTTCGGAACAGTATGGCCCGACATTTACCCATGTAGTTGGATCAAAAGAAATCGATGAATTTATCAATAAAAAACACCAATATTTTCCACCTACCACTTCAAGAACTGCTATATTTGATATGAAGCCTGGATGTACCAGTAGCAAATCTGATATACGCCAGCAAAATTCCAAAACTGCTGACAAAGAATTTAGTTCCCGTCATCGACATGCAGGTCGTGAAAATGCGAATTCGGGTGTACTATCAAGACATGTAGACACTACATATAAATCATACATGTCATCTGGGTTATATGAGAATATGTACCCTCCTACAAACATTTATAGCCAAACAGATAATAGAAATGTTACTCAACATGTCGATGATGAGACATACAATAGCATGGTAGACGATTTCCTTAAGGGAACTCTAAAGGGAATTTCAGGAAGTGGTAGATTACGTGATCTTCGCAAACGTTCTCCATCTCCTTTTTATAATTTGAGCTCTGGAAAGCGCAAATCATTATCTCCTCTACGGCAAAATGATATTTGGCAAGCATATCGACACATGGTTGATCAGGAGTTACATAATCTTGACGAATGTTTTAAGCAATATCGAAAAGACCCCGAAACACATCCGTCCTACAATGATGAATGGCAAAAATTTTGGAAACGGCGAAAAGATGAGTTGGTTTCGGCTGGTCTTGATCATCGTAAATATAATTATCAACCCGAGTGGGTAAGATTTATAAAAATTCGCATTGAAGAATTTTACGGACAAGAAGTTGAAAACCTAAAGATAAAGTCTCGAGAACGGCTTTGTCTGCCGCTGACAAATGAGAACGTACTTGATGAAAAATATCATGTTCAAGCTCCGAAAATTATTTCTTCTAACGAATTGACAAATGCTGCTTGCAGCTTATCAACTGCCCCAACATCGTTGCTTTCCTCAAATGACACCATTCCACAGGTTGTGTCAGTATTGCGTTTAATGACAGCCTTAGAAGATAGTTTGGGCAGCTTAGGACCCAAAATCATAGATCTGTTGTCAAAGGCTTTACAAGCTGAAAAAACGAATCCTTCTCTTGTCAATGCTATAATACTTAATGATGAGAACTGTGCGGTAATTGAAACAGCCAAAGAAAAGTTCAAGGGATTAGTTATCACTGGGCTTTTCGAAGGATCAAAGAAGAGAGTTTTAAAACAGGTAGTAAACGATGCAGATACACTTCTTAAGTATGCCTATCAGTTTCGACAGCTGTTGGCATCTCAACGTTCTTCGGTTGATACTGGAATAAATCGAACACAAAGTCAACAATCCTTTTTAGTCGACCCAGCAACCGTCAATGTCTCCGGTACACTTAAAAATCAACAAAGTCAAGCTCAAAACACAAATACTTTGACAAGAAAAGCTAAATCATCTTTATCCACAACTGAAAATTTGCTAACACGTGTGGACAAGAAAGAATTAGCATCCAAATTAGCTGCCTCGCTCGTAGCTCAGGGAAAAACTGACTTTGATCCACAACAATTACAACAGCTTATTGCAGTTTACAAATTAATTGAAAAAAAGAAACGTGAAAACAAAGGTAGTTCTTCCTTGCCAGAATCCACTTTATCGAGTAAAAAAGCTTTATCCGATACCCTCTCAGATTTACTTAAACCATCATCATCCTCTTCATTATATGCAATCCCTGATGGTTCAGATCATTCCATTGCATCTCAAACTGCACACGGATTACCGAATCAAACATTAGTTGGCAGTCAATTATCATCAAATATCTCTGATGTATTTCAACAAAATAATTTAAGCAATACATCTGCTATTAGAAACTGCTTCCCATCGAGCTCGTTTACAAGTGTTTTACAAAATTCTAGTGACAATTACTTTAACAATACAGCGCAATCAATGGCCAATGCATACGGTGTAAGTGAAGGTGGAGGAGGGAACCTGTCGGAACTACGAAGTGATTATGGATTGAATTGCACAAACAACCTTAACCCACATCAACAAAATACCAACATGAGAGATGCATACAACAACCAACAATACCAGAATAACAACAGGATGACGACACAAAACTGGGGTTGGAATCCAAATATGGAAATGAATCAAAACTACAATATGGGTGGATCTAATAATAATTATAATCAAACCTCCAATTGGCAAAATTTTTAACTTGTACTTGTATTTAGAAATGATTCTCTGAAATTGTGAGAAAAGCTGTGCACGGCTGCATGAAGAATTTTAACAGTCCTTCACTTTTGTTTGAACAATTTTAATTATTTATATTCAAATGTTTACAGTTGAGTATTAAACAAATAAACTGAAAGCAACTAATAATATATAATCTATCTTAAACATTTATTCGAATCTATCATAGCATGTATATTATGTCAATAAGTTAATTTTGGTCAAATAGTTTTGTAATTAAAAAATTAATTACATACAAAAAGCATTTACATATAAATATGTATATTTTTCAATTAAAATTGTTCAAATTACAATGCCGTTCGCTTTTTTCTTAAAAACGTAATATGTACTATTTTATAATTAAACACTTTATTCTTACATAATTGGACAATTCAATAATTACATATTGTTTGTACGTACAGTGTCTTACCATAAGTTTGTAAATTTTACCATAGTTTAGAAAACGACAATATTTTAAAGATTCATATTACATTTTTTTTTAAACTTAAAAAATATCTTCGTTACAATATTTTCTAACATATTTGAATTGTTTAAATTATTTAAATGACCATGTAAAAGTTTCCAATTTGTGCAAATGTCCGACACGTGATTCATTAAATGCACAATAAATAAGTTAATGTTTACGATTCCAATTGTCGCGCAAACTTATCACAGTTGTCCAAAAAAATGTTCATACTATTTCTGACAGTTCATAGAAAAAATCTATTGAAAATCACGACTTTCTGACTAATAAAAAATTTATAAACTTGTGTAGGACAGTGTATTTTTAGATATCTTATTATTCTCAATCACTATTTTAAATAATATGTATATTAGAATTAAAATAAAAATTAGGCCCTATCTCGTCATTACTTGATGAGCAATATAGTACTGATAAATAAAACAGTGTCTTCGGTTAATTTTGAGACAAGGATCTCATTTACTGAAACCTGGTGATATTATGGAAATTGTTGTTGTAAAAATTAAAGAATATCAAAGTTTTCATGCACAGCACGTTATGGATATGACAGTTTTGATATTTGAATACAAATGTAGAATGTTATACATATCCCTAACCATTTTCCTGTTATTATCATATGAGAAAATGTAAATTATTTGTAAATCAATAAGGTTATCGACACTATTATTCACTATAATATAATAGTGACTATTTTCTGTGCTAATTAATTTTCCATACGAATACCATTATTATTATTGAATTGATCCAATAATAATATTACAATTAAGATTGAATGTAATTTAATTTTCGCGTTCCTCATATTTAAACATATTATAGTAAATTAGTAAAAAAATAACGAAACCACCGATACCTGGTTAAACGCTATTACATTCGACTTTTTTGTGCCGTTTTTAGGTGAGCAAAAGTAGATTAAGCTTAAACAAAATATTTTAAATGAATACGTTACAAAAAATTGTGTTCTGACTTTGTGATAAGGTTTATAAGGGTCGAAAATTCGGAGATGACGATGACCCCATAAATTAACACTTAACTTCATAATATTTAAACGGATCCAAGTAAATAAAAAATTGTAACACTCATTTCCCTAGCAGACTGCATATTTCGTTGTGAGTGTTAAATAAAAGTTTAAATAGTTTTTCTGGAAAAAAAGTGTATTTTTTCACTCGCTCTAATGCATTTCGATGACTTAATATAGAAAGGTTGTATCTCGTTTTTTTTTTTTTCAAAATTCAGTTTCCTATGTTGACGAATAACAGATTTACAGTAATTAAAAAACCCTAACTCATTTCAATAATAGTTAGAAAGAAAAAAAGCGCTAACTCATTTATTGTTGAATGCATATTTTTTGGTTTATATTAAAACAAACAACTTTTCTAAAAGTTTATTTCGATATATTACCAATTTTTAGTTGTTTATTTTTCACTTTCGCTTTCAGATTTTATTCAGTTTTTTCCTTCTCCTGTAAAGTAATTAAAAGTTGAGATACGACCTTTCTATATTAAGCCATCGATTTAAGATAATGCTAATTTTCCCTACATTTAATCGTATGGTAAAGTCATGTAGAAATGCAGCAGGAGTTGGAATTAAAAAAAGTAAATACACTATTGTGATCAGTGATGCAAAACCTTTCTAAAAATCATAAAATCAACTCATAAAAGTAATTCTGAAATATAACATAATTTTCGTTATGTATGTATGTGAAATAAATTTCTTTACCGATAGTTAGATACAATCTTATATGTTTTGTTTATGCGGTTCACATTCGCTCCTCAAGAACAGGTTTGAAATAATATAAAATAATATTGTTCGGTAAAAATAATTGCCATTATTTTACATTCAATCCATATTTAAAATAATGTAATTATAATTAACATATTTATACTTAATAAATCTGCGGATATTGAATAAATAAATTTTTTTCAAAAATATGTTTTTTTTTAACATTTAAAATGTAAGTATCTACCTTAAGTCTCCGGTGAAGATGTAACTTAAGATGTTTGAATATGACAAAGGCCGTGTCGTGGACATTTAATGTCATATGGGAAAATTGCAATCGTGGACAATTAATGTCATTTGGGAAAATTACAATTGATTTTAAACTATTTAATTTTTTATACATACATATACATTAATTTTAATTTCAGAATTTCGAGGAGTGCGGCTGGATTCAAAAGTTTTATTAAGAATGAATAAGAAAGAATTCAACACAAAAGTAACGCTTAACTTAACTAGATGGAAAGAAAAGAGATAACAAAATAAACTTAAGGAAATATGCCGAGTTGCATTTTAGGGAAAATCTCCAACATGCCCTCTCAATCTCCATATTTTTACATATAAATTATTTTACATTATTTCAATCTTAACAATTTAACAAATTTTTCATGTTCGGTTTTATTTAAATGTTTAGTTAAACTATCAGCAGTCTACGGTTTTTATCCCGGGAATACCCGGTACAAATTTCCAAAGAATTTGACCAATTTTTCACTAATTTTTCCCGGGATATTCTGTCGGGAATTTAAAACTGATCAAAATACAGAGAAAACCAGATGTAATGCTAATTTTCTCACCAACAAATTTTAAAATGTCTTTTTTACTCTTGGCAATAATGAACCGCTTACTACTAATTTATGGTGTTTTTGGAATGTTAATTTAAACAGACATACTGACATCGCTCTATCGACTCGCTAAATAAAAATTGTGGAAAATTTCAAATTTTATTTTTATATTAACTAGCTTGACCCGGTGCGCTTCGCTACCCCTGTCGTAGTAAAAATCGTTTCGGCCGTTTAGTATTTATTGTTTAAGAACAAAAGGTACCAATTTTACCGGTTTTCCCCCTGTTTACCCCTTTCTGGTCCTAGTATTGCAAAAAGTTATAGCCTATTGACGCTTTCAAGTAAGGATCTATCTACGTTCCAAATTTCAATCAAATCGATTTAGCCGTTTAGGCGTGATGCTCAAACAAACCAACAAACAAATTTACAAAGACATTTATATATTTATATGGATGAAAATTTATTTGTAAAAAATATGGACATTTGTTTTTTTTAATGTTGAGTCTGTATGGGATATTTAAACCTTTATATTTTGTAAATAACATTAAATGAAGACTTTATGTAGATGTACATATGACATACATACATTATGATTATAATACTAAGTTTTAATATGAATTTTGTATTTAATATACGAATTTACATTATAATTATATTCTTCGGGAATTCCTGGGTACCCGGGAACGTACCAAAGAAATTTCCGATTCCCGGGAATCAAAAAAGGTCGGGAAATTAAACAGTTCAATTTGGTTAGATTTATAAAAATTCATGAAATACAGGATTTTTAGCTAAGTGTTGTGCACCAATGTTATCACAATAAAGTACTATTGGCTTTTCATTGTACATAATAACCAGTCATCTCCTTCAAAAGTCTTTTTTTTTTTTTAAGTTAATGGCTAAGCAATACGCAAAACGCCAGGGTATCCCACGTCGATTCAAATACGTCCCTATTCGACCTTTATCGACATATATGAAGCTGGAACGCTTAAACCTTATTATTAATATCAAGAGTGATAATGGTACTCCAGCAGTTCATACTCCACCAGTTTACTGTTTGAGTTTTAAACGGTACTCCACCAGTAACAATGTTGAGTTTTATATGGTCTCCACCAGGGTTTACATAAATTAATAGACTCGCGGTTGGTGCAAACGACGTAGAACAGGAACCGTTATACGAGGCCTTACATCACACACGTGTCAGAGTGAGACGCAAAATTGTCGAATGCAAAAAAAAAAAAAACGAACAACGGGCCTGATTGCACTTAAGAGATAATTACAAAGACGCGCGAGTTGTTAATCAACCCAAACCTACTTTGCGACTGCCTTCAAAAGTCTCTTCAAATACATATGTATATTGCCACAAACTCAGTTTCAGTGCTACTGAGTAATATATTGGGCTGTTTCTTACTCTCCCAACTGAAACAACATCCTGCTAAGAAAAATGTATATCCGGTGTAAGATTTTCGATATTCCGTGCAACTGGTCCAATCAGCATCCACATAACCAACTGAGGGTTTATTAGTCTTGGAATATTGGAGTCTAAGATGTTTGGTAGTTCGTAGATACCTCACAACGTGCTTGGCTACTTTTTAATGTTCTACATGTGGTTTTTGATTTCTATGTGCCAGCTTACAAACTGAGTGTAGAATATCTGGTCTCGTTTTTATTGTCAAATACATTAAAGTTCCAATAAATGACTGATTCCGTTTAACATCTATTTGCTCACAGTTAGCGTCATTACAGTAAATCTGAAAACCTGGATCAGGGGTTGTAGATGCTGTTCTAGAATTTTCCATGCAGTAATCCATCAAAACCTTGTCTGTATATTGGGAGTGGCCAACGCTGATTTTACCAGTATCACCTTCACGTTCAATTTCCATGACATTTTCATTGCCATTGTCTACCAGTTTCAATTTTGCCGCAATACCATCTTTAATAGAGTGTACATCGGCTTCATTGAAACAAGCAATTAAAATGTCGTCGACATACACAGCAATAAAAATATACTTTTCACAAGGTTCACTGTCACAAGCTTTGAAGTTCATACTACGAATCGCCGTATCAAGTGTAGTATTCCATTTTTCTCTTCTGAAATGAGCTACATTTGGTTTCTTATAGGGATGCCAATCCCGAAATCCCGATCCCGAAAATCCCGGGATTTTTCGGGATCGGGATTTCCCGAATCCCGGGATTTGTGAAAAAAAAATCCCGGGATTTTTCGGGATTAACAAATCCCGGAAAATTACGAGATTTTTGATATTTTTGTTACGAAATATGAGTGATCACAGATCGAGCTCCTTTTCTCGATTAAACTCTTATAAACAAAGTTATTAGGGAGTTTAGAATTTTAAGTTTTTCGTATGAAAAATCGATCTTTGGTCAGAAATATGAGTGATCACAGATCGAGCATCTTTTCTCGATTAAACAAAGTTATTAAGGATTTTAGAGGTTTTCAGATTAAAAAAAAACTATTTTTGGTACAAAATATTAATGATCACAGATCGATCTCCTTTTCTCGATTAAACACTTATTTACAAAGTTATTAGGGATTTTAGATTTTTGACTTTTTTCATATTTTTCCGATTTTCGCAATACTTTAAAGTACTTAGAACTTATTTAGTGCAAAATTTATAAGGATTGTCGCATAATCAACATACTTATGAATGCTCAAACAGTATTCCGGGGGACAATTGTATGAAACTAGGGGAAATCATGGACCATTTTCAATTCCAAATAAACCTTATCAACAGAGAGTATTTGTGGATAATTTTAGTCAGCCCTAACGAGTTTTAGACATACGGAATTTTTTTATTATAAAATAAAACAATACTTCAATATTTTATTTTCAATATTAATATAGGGAGGAACAAACATTTTTGACAAAAATTGTGCGGTTTTAATTGCAAATAACTTTTAAACTGCCTTACCAATTTTTACACTGTTAGTCTCATAGTAATGTTCGCTTTCCTAAAAATCCTTTTACTATGAACTACCATATGTACTCAATACAGTTTTGTGTTTCTCACTGTTATAAAGTTCAGAATACGGGTATAAATATGAAATATCGTTTGTGTCAAATTTATTTTAATTCAATGCATTAGTTTTTTCTTTGATATATTTTTACATAAATATATTAACGAAAAAAAAATTGTTTTTATTGTTGAATTTTATATTTTTTGACGTTTAACTAAAATCCCGAAGTCCCGAAAAATCCCGAAATCCCGGGATCCCGAAAAATCCCGGGGTCCCGAAAAATCCCGGGATCCCGGGATTTACATTTCTAAAATCCCGAATCCCGGGATTTGTAAAACCCAGTCCCGTTTGGCATCCCTAGTTTCTTACCATGCCATATTTCAAGAGGTGTCTTATCTGTCAGAATTTTTGTTACCGAGCATTTTCTAATATACACAGCAGTGTTGACGGTTCAGCCCACAGTATCCGTTCAACGCCAAAATAAAGCATCATACTTCGTGCCATCTTAACTATCGTCCTATTGGTTCGTTCGGCAATACAATTTTGCTGTGGGGTGTACGGTACTGTTCCCTGCTTTTGTATACCATTTTCTGCTAATAATTTATCTACATGGGAATTCACGTATTCTTTCCTATTGTCATTCCTTACACACTTAATACTACGATCTAGTTGTTGCTCAACAAAAGATTTAAACATCTTGAATTTATCGAAAAACTCCCTTTTGTTTTTCATAATATATACTACATAATACATGTCTGGAGTGATCGTCAATAAAAGTGACGAAATATCGAGAGCTGGCAAGCGATGGTTCATTCATAGGACCACAAACGTCGGTATGAATTAAGTCCAATAAATTGTCTGCTTTGCGCTGATTGAATGGGAATGTTTGCGAGCAAATTTTGGATTTCATACATTGTACAAGTTAAATTTTGTGGAAGATCCTTAATATTCAAACCACTTTCCGCATTCTCATTTATTAAATCACCCATTCTCTTGAAATTAAGGTGGTCATTGTTGTGTAAAGTACATACTTTACTAATGTAAGGACTGAGATCGTAAAATTCATAACACACCTTTTTCATTAAAACTTTTAACCCAAGTATTATTTGATTTTTTTTTCAAGTTACCTTTGTAAACCATGTCAGTTATTATGTTGAATGTCAATTATGTTCATATGTTATTAATCTGATTAAAATGAGTGACCAGAAAAAATTGCGTACTAAAATTATTAAATATTTTCAACAAAATCCAAATTGGTCCTACAAAAAGTTGGCCAAAAAATCAAAGGTCTACCATCAATTTGATTCCAATGTTATTAAACAGTATCGGTAGAACTTGTCCGTTGATATTAAACCTGGTTCAGGTAGAAGGAATGGTCCACATGATGTTTCTAAAGCCAAAAAAATAGAAAGTATTTTCAAAAGAGTTCCCAACACATCCGGTAGGAAAGCAGCCCGGTTAGGTCAGTACTCGGATTATTTGATACGAAATGTTAAAGCCAATGCAGGTTTAAAAGCATACAAGGCTCAAAAAGTTCATAACAGGGACTCTGTTAAAAATTTAGAGGCCAAAGACAGGGCACGGAAATTTAAGTCAAATTGTGTACAAAAAATATACCTGCTGCGTAATGGAAGACGAAATGTACGTATGGAAAATTTTTCGCAGCTTCTGGGTCAATTTTTGTATGTTGCAGATGCTCGAGGGAATGTTTAAGAAAAGTTTAGGACCCAAAAACAGACAAAATTTCCCCAAAAGTTCTTGGTGTGGCAAGCAATATACAGTTGCGGCAAAAAAACCCAAGCATTTGTTACAAAGGGCTCTATAAATACCGAAATTTACATCAAGGAATGTTTACAAAAAAGGATTTTTCCATTCATAAGACTTCTTAATGTGTCCACTTATTGGCATCTGTCACTATGCACTATAGGTCAAATGACCACTTTTTCTGTGCTAAATTAATAACGACTACAAAATCATGTTATTCAAACCAAAACCTGTAAGAATTAATTTATTAAAAAATGGAATTTAACCCACTAACTTAGTCCTCAATATTATTTTATTCAAGACAAGTTCATGAAATTGTCGTTAGGGTAATAGGGTATTCAATTGATTAACCGTTAATCGGTTAACCGATTAGTTTTGGTCGGTTAACTATTCGAATAATTTAAAATTGCCGATTTTCATATAACAAATAATCCGATTAATTCGATTCGATTAACCGAAATTTTTTTTATTGTAATCAATATATAAAAATATAGTTTTAAACACACAAATTTTATTTCTTAACTCATGAACATTCCCTTCTAGCAATAGTTTTTTGAAGTATAGCTCAAAAACTGAAACTAAGGAATTTGGAAATGACATTTTTTCTAGAATGTTTCATGATGAATTTTGCCCTAATGAGTAGGAGGAAGACATGATAATAGACGAAACTGAAGACATTACAGAATCGAGTCTTTTATCAGAACTTTACGAAACTATTAAAAGTATTTAAAATCTAAAAAAATATCAAAAGGACTCCAATGTTATAATGAAGGATTTATATGCTTAAAAATATCTGAACAAAGAACAGAGAAATTGGATAGTCTTTCTCATGCGTTACTTTCGATATATCCAACATCTAAAATCAGTGAGAGAGTTTTTTCCAAGTCAAGTTCTATTAAAACTAAAGAAAAATCGTTTAAAAGGAAACCTTTTAAATTTTTATTATTTTCTTAAAAGTTTACTTCAGAATATCTCACTAAAATTCTAAAAAAAAACTCACATGTGTATATAAAAAGGATTTCAAATACCATACTTTTTCCTATTATTTAGTTTTTTGTTGAAATGCTTAAATAAGTACACAAAATTAAAATAAAAATTTTCGGTTAATCGAACAATTTAAAATTAACCGATTAAATCTAAACCCCGATTAATTATTTGCTCGATTAACCGATTAAACCAGAATCCCGATTAATTGAATACCTTATTAGCTAATCAACAATGGAGCTTTAAACACGACAACATATGCCAACATTATTATATGTTTCAACTAGTTTTTAACGTTATATAGAAGCCATTCCTTAATTAACTTTGATGAATGCTTCGGATCGTTGTCCTGGAGAAATATTGCGTTGTCCTCCAAATCTAGAAGTTGGACGTTGGGAAGGTAACTATCCTTTAAAATATCGATATACATGGCCTTATCCATAGTACCATCGATGAACCTGAGCTTACCGACACCATTTGGCGCCATACATCCCCAGACCATGACTGACCCGCCTCCATGTTTTACGGTGCAATTAACATTTTGTGGTAAGAACTCTGCATTAGGCTTTCGCCAATCTTTTGTTCGTCCATCACC
Source organism: Calliphora vomitoria (assembly GCA_942486065.2). NCBI lineage: Eukaryota > Metazoa > Arthropoda > Insecta > Diptera > Calliphoridae > Calliphora > Calliphora vomitoria. The sequence goes on from OW818029.2 coordinate 102,982,269, forward strand.
TCCAAAAACCATAAATTTACATTCATCTGTGAATATTACCCTCTCCCAAAATGTAGGGTCATTTACATGAGCATTTTCGTACTTTTGGACATATTTTAAGCGCTTCTGGATATTCACAGATCTAAGTAATGTTTTTTTTCTGTCAACTCTGCTATTGTACCTATTTCTCTTGATACATCGGCGAACAGTCTGATCAGAAACGGTAATTTCTCGATTTTTTCTCATTTTCCGGTTTAGTTCGACGGCACTTAACTTAGGATTTTCTTGAATGGAACGTATAATAGACCATTCTGTTCATTTGTCGAGAATGCGGGGAAGCCCACTACGAGCTTTGCTTTCATAATTTCCATTTTCTTTGAAATTGTTTATTATTGTTTGGACTGTACTTTTACTTTGATTATTTAAAATTTTAATTTCATTAAAATATTTGCCATCATTTCTCAACTTAACGACGGTTTTTCGAATTGGCTGAGAAATTTCTTTGCCTTTGACCATTTTCTTAAACTAAAAATACTTTTTGATTTTATTTTGCCAGTGTGATCACTTTTAGTGAAAGTAAACTTTCTACCACTGATTTTACACAAAGCATCATGAAAATTGTAGCGGAAATTTTAACGGTACAACATTTTTTTTGCAGAGTATGTAAACTTATGTAACATCAGAAGGATACCAATTACTTGTGTTTTATTGTTATTTATTTAAAATACCAACAAAATATTATAAAATATGATGGAAATATATTTTTTTAGTACATTAAAAAAAATGTAGTTACAACTCTTAATAAAATTATATATTTTCCAAAAAAAAAAAAAATAGAAAAATTCAAACGTATGTAAACTTTTGTAAGACTGTGTACATATTTAGAAGGTTTTCCCATAATATTAGTGTTGATGGTAGAATTACCCATACTAAATTTATGGACACTATCTATTATAGTATATACGATTTTTAAATTTACTTCATATGGGATGTGCCAAGCCCACTTTAAATACTCCGCCAATTTTTTCATCAAATATTTATAAAAACGGCAGATATGCTTATGCAAAAATTGAGGACTCCAGCTATTATAGTTTCGTAGGTATTGTATTTTTTAATTTACATCATATGGTGTCAATTGTGTATCAACCCCGTATGTGAACAAATCGTAAACGAACGGTGTAAATTTGACAAAGAAGGAATGGCAACATACCGTTGCAGATTTGATACCATCCGTTGTCGAATTGACACCGTTCGTTGTCTGTTTGACCCCGTACCGTTGATGTTGTAATACCGTCCGTTGTCAATTTAACACCATCTGTTTTTGATTTGGAATCCAAATTTACCATAATATTTATGGCGATTAAAATTTATTTTACATTTATTTAAAATTAAAACATGTTATAATACTCGAATGTAAAAAACTGTCAATGGTTATTGTTTCCACGTACTGTTGTACTTGCATATAGTCCTTTATTCAGCTATCTCCTCATTGATCTTATTAGTTTCACAGCATTTTTTTGTTCACAAAACCTAATTTATTTAGCACTTATTTAATAATTTGTACTTTTGCTTTCTAAATAACAAAAACTTAGTGATACGTTCGTCGTACTGAAAAGCAACTGGTTTGTTATTCACGATGAGATGAGACGTCGTTTAATTTGACAACATTGTGTTGCCGATTCATCCCCGTTTGTTTACAAATTGTAAACATACGGTGTCGAAAAATAGTGTCATTGTATAGTGTCAAAATGACACCCACCGTTGTCGATTTTGCAACGTCGTTTTCAGTGTATCAACAATTTCAAATATGTTTTCATTTAAAATCGCCTTTTTTAAATTTTTATATTAAAATGCATATCGATTTTTAAACAATTCTTTTTTTGTTTGAAATATATATTTGTTGTTAGTCCAACAAAAGAAAATAGAGTAAATCGGGAAATATTTGGACCCGAAACTGGAGTAGAGTGGGTAAAAATCGGAAAACAGACGAAGAAATTGAACATACCCGAGGTGTCCTACTTTGTGGCTCATATCTCAATTTCATCGGCCAAAAGTCCAACTTTTTGTTAAATCCGATTTAAAAAAATTTTAATGCCATTCAATAGTAAGCACATTGAAACTAAGGTAACCAAAAAAATAGATACAAATATTGTCAATTGTGTGCGTGGCATGCTGTTAAAGTCAAATATTTTATGTAATTTTATAAAAAATTTAATTTTTGTAAATTATCATTACTCACAAACTATTATCGATAATTGGATGATTTTTTTGTTATGTTGGTAGGATAATAGTCTTTAAGAGCTGATATGATTTGTCACTGTACCGTTTATACGTGCTGTGTTATTAAATTTCAGTGGAATAAAAGTGCTTAGGGTCAAAAGTGGTTAAACAAATTTTATTACCAGGATACAGGCCAAAGTGTCCTCTTTAAGCCCATATATACTTGTTGACCTGTTTGTTGAACACTTTTTTCATTTTAATGAAATTTATTTTACCTGTTTATATGATATAAATATAAATACTCCAAGCAATATAATTTGTGATAGGTATCTTTAGTATATTATATTATTATTATTTTTGGGCCTTTTTAGTTTTTACCACTTTTTATTGAACTTATTTATGCTAACTATGACATAATACAACGTAATGTAAGAATAGGATAAAAGTCAGCGGTATTCAAGTATAAACTCAGTTGCTATAATATAACTAACCAATAACAATCAAATTTTAAAATCTTTGTAAAACATGTATTGCTTTAGCTATAAAGAATTATCCGAGGAGCATTTTAAAAACCAAAAGCGGGAAGATGTTCTAAGTTACGTTCAAAAAAAGCAAACTTATATCCATGCAGCACTGAAATAAAATTGGATTTGGAAAATAAAATTACGGATTTCGTCAAAAACTTAACAAAGCGCTACAAAAAATTGGATGGATTGGATTGGAAAACTGATTAAAGGGCGAACTTACTGTCCAGGTATCTTCAGAAAGTACAAACCAAAACAATCTTGGCGGATCACCAAAATCAGGCAACAACTGTAGCGATAGATCTAAAAGGCGGAAACTTAAGGATATTAATGAAGAAATCGGATGTGAAAATATACAAGAAACTTTGCTATATCAATTTCGATCACAGAAATAACTCACAAAGTCCAGTGAGAACAAAACGGATTCTTAAAAGTATTCCAACGTCAAGCGATGAAAAACAGTTCTCAAATGAAGAAGCATTAGCATTATTTTTGGATCTGAAGTTAACAAACCAGCAATATAATCAGCTCAGATTGTGTGAGATTGAAAAAGGCTCAAATCTCTATCCATCATATCATCATATAACTGCTGATAAGAAGGATTGTTTGCCACCAAATTTGGAAGCCTCGGAGCCTTTGACCAGTAGGATCCATACAAAGAATATTTGGAAAAATCAAAAACCATCATCTACAAAATACTGAAGACCAATTAAATTTTAATTTAAAAGGGAAACTAATGAAGTCATTTTGAAGACATTGACATAATTTTTTCATATTTTTATTCTCTATTATGATCTCAATAAATCCCAATGTGATGATCAAAAAATTCTGAAATTTTTTTAACAAAATTTTTAAAAATTTGAAAATGGAGGTTTGAAACTGCCGTTAAAAAAAATTTATTTTTTTGGCCATCCCTGCGAATAGGTCAACGGTATTCTACAAAGACAAAAACTCATACGAATGTAAATACGGATATATTTGAAGTAAAAATTAGCTTTTATTTTAATATTTCTTAAAATATGTTAATTTTGTTCCTACATTTCTTGTTCAAGTGGCCTGAGACACGTTAATGGTCTGGGGAATTTTTAATAACTTTAAAATTATTTAACCAATTTTTAACTTTTATACCTCATTAGAACGACAATTACATAGACATTTCGATTGTTATGAATTCGATTGCAAAAATAATTATTTAGTAGCAAAATTTTTACAAAAACTGAGAAATTTTTTCCGAATTTTAACGATAATACAGTTTGTGGGCTAATTTGACCCAAAGGAGATATAGGTTTAATTTGAAAAATATTTTTTTGACTGTAGTTTTCATTAATATAAATAAATCAACATATTTATGTAACATAATGCAGAAAGTTAAGAAGTTTTACAAATTTATTTCATATAAATAATAAAATTTTGCATATATCTGACCTTTGACCTGGATGCGCGTCCCGAAATCGTTGTCCGATTTGGCTCAAATTTTCAGTATTTATCTTTTAGACCTAGTGTCACAATATTCCACCCGGCACTCTTTGAAATCTAAAAAAAAAAATCGGCTGTCACCCTAGGAACAAATTGATGCTGGAATATATTTGGTAATTATGTGAAGGAAACTGCACGAATATATACAACCAAATATCCATGGAGAAATATGTCTGCAATTGTTCACAAAATCTTTTATCATAGGTGTCATAGATGTCATTAAGCATCATTTAGTACCCCTTAGAGATCTATCAGAGGAAGCCCAGGAAAAAAGGAATAAGGATTTTCAGTTGTGGCAAAAGAAGCCAATCATTTGCGTCATCAGGCACGAAAAACATAGAAATATATATTACAGAGCGTCAACAAAAACGGCGTTTACCCTTCTTAAAACAGCACAGAGTGTCTTCATATTTCTGGCATCATGCTAATATGAAAAAGGCCCTTGAGTCGTATATAAACAACTAGCTTGACCCGGTGCGCTTCGCTACCGCTGTCGTAGTCTATGTTGGAAATTTCAATAAAATCGTTTCGGCAGTTTAGTATTTATTGTTTAAGAACTAAAGGTACCAATTTTACCGGTTTTCCCCATGTTTACCCCTTTCTGGTCCAAGTATTGAAAAAAGTCAATAGGCTATAACGCTTCCAAGTAAGGATCTATCTACGTTCCAAATTTCAATAAAATCGATTCAGCCGTTTAGGCGTGATGCTCAAACAAACAAACAAACAAACTTACAAAGACATTTATATATTTATATAGATAATTTAAATTTTGTACCATGGGAGGCATATCCACTCAACTGTCCAGAACTTCGGCATGTGGAAAGATATTAAGCTCTTGTAAAAAAAAAACTTAGAGAACACAGGAAAGGTATCCCAAGCCATGCGCAAGTGGACCCCCTTGATTTTGGACAAGGTAACGGAAGCAACTATAAAATCTCTAATGGGAGGATTTCCGGAAAAGTGGATAAATTTATAAATACCGAGTAATATACCAATATTTTAATGTTTAATGAATTTGTATATGTTTTTTTGAATGTATATGTTTTTTTTGTGGCTCACTCTTTAAAATAGTATTCTAAAAGCACTTTTATCAACATCAGAGTACCTAAAATTTTATGATTTACATATTACCGTAGCTTTATGTTGTAAACAGTCCACAAGTCGTCTGTTATCACGAAATTGTCTACACGATATAGTCATGATTTTCTATAGAAAATGCTGTTATAGACAACATTTTGTAGAGAAAATACTGATGTTCATACGATTCTCTATTCTGTTATTCGTCAGGAAAAATATTTTATGCGTGGCAACGCTGTTTGATATTGTTACGTTTTTACCTTTTAAAAATGGTGGTCCATTTCCTCAAATAAAACGGATATTTTTGATTGCAAATAAAAGTAGTTTAAATTGTAGCAAATCTTTATTTAAATTCACACAACAACAGCTTAAATAGTTACTATGTGTTTTTTATACAAATACTCGTTTATAATTCACACACTTAAATTAAACTTTATAATGTACAAGAATGCAGTTGATGTTAGCTCTAACAGCGCCTATGATAAGCTATCGGTAGTTAGAAACCTCTGTAACTATTTATTCACCGCGCTATCTTAATAGACAAAACTAGAATCTATTTCTAGAGCTTTCAGCAGCTTCAATGTTAATGTTGGCTCAAATTAACATTCAGTGTGTTTAGAAAATTACTAGTACCATTAGTTCTAGAAGTATACTAGTACTTTTTGAACCGTTTAAATGCTTTAGAACCAGTATCTTACTAGTTATTTTGTATAGAAAAAGAGAATCAAATGGTAATATTGTATAAATGTATTAAAACAAAAATATTCGAAAAATTCTATTAATCTACAAGTGGTACTCATCGGAACTCATATCTAAGTCCCAACATGCCTACACTAAGGGCAGATCTGTGAAAACAGCTCTACAATCTTTAGTTGGCACCATTGAAGACTCGGTTTTACACAAAGAGTACTCACTTGTTGCCTTCCTTGATATTAAAGGGGCTTTTAACAATGTCAGACCCGACGCACAGTGGTCCAAATGCTCAATCAAGCTGAAAAGTAACTCGCTTTTGAAAAGCCGTACCGACATGAAACTTGGTACGTTTATAGATTTCATCAATATAAACAATCTGAGAAAAATTTTTATTTTTTTTTGTGAACATGAATGTGTCTTTTTGCATGTAAATTTTTTCTTTGTGGGTTTGTTTGAACCCTATAGACGGCGAAACGGCTGGACCGATTTCCCTGAAATTTTCACACCGTCTTTCTGCATGTGTGAAAGGAATTAAAAAATACATTTCATTAAAAAACTTGAAGTAGGCGAAATGCCACGCTAGCCTTAAAAATAAAAATACTGCTCCATCCTTGTAATGGACATGTTAAACTCTAAATGTAATAAAAATCGTTGAAGCAAAAAGTGGCAGCTAATTTTTCAAAGATTAGAAAGCCAAGTCTATATAGATGACGACAATATAAAAACTTAAGCTTAACTCTGTTAAATTACCATTTGACATTCTAATAGAATTTGGACATTGAACAAAAATTTCACATTTAAAACACACATGTACATAATTGCATTTTTTTTCTAAACAAAACATATTTTCTAAAAAATTTAAACAGTAATTTTTACTCTTACCTTTGTTAATTAATTACTTCAACAATTTTTTTTTAATTGTTCTTGTTATTTTTTGACGACAATTTCCCTTGTATTGTTAAATGTCATTTGAGATATTAATTTTTTAACAAAGAAGCAATTACTTGTTTTTGAAGCAATATATCAATGCTAGTGTAGCTATTTAAAGAAAAAAATATGCCGTTATGTACTATGGACACTTGTTAAGATATTACCATACAAAAAATTTGCTTTTGAAGCATTTAAAAAAATTATTTTTTTCCGCCTATATTGAGCATTTGGACCACTGTGCGCCGCCATCCTATCTGCGATGGATGATCTTGGGATTGATCTTTGTATACGCCGATTAGTCGGAAAGATACTCGGCTATAGAGTCATATGTGCTACCTTAGGTGGCATAAGTGTTTCAAAAGTGGCCAACAGGGAGGTGTACTATCTCCACTTCTGTGGAATTTGGCTATGAATACTCTGTTGGTTAGGATGGACAACAGAAGGATTAAAACAGTCGCGTATGACGATGTTGCAGTATTTATATCTGGTAAATTTCTGGATACAATATCTAGTTGTATGGAATCGGCATTAAGTCGGCACCCCCAAAAAACGGAATTGGTTGTCTTCAATAGGATGACATTAGACCACCTAGACTGAATGGAATCAGTCTAGAGATCAGAGATAATGCAAAGTATCTTTGAACATTCAGAACAGGATCAACAAGGCCTATGTGGCCATTTGCTCCTGCAAAAAGGCAATTGGTACTAACTGGGGTATTATGCCGAAAGGTATCAATTGGATCTTCAAAGCAGTTGTTAAACCCATCTTGTTCTATGGAGTATTGGTGTGGTGGCAGGCTATGGATAATGCTACTCACCGGAAGGCCGTTGAACGAGTTCTAAGGACTATCGCGATACTGATTACAGGCGCTATAAGGTCTACCTCCTCTAAGGCGTGAGACTAAATGCTGGTTGTTCGTGGTCTGGTAAGGACCTTGGACACTCTAGGATACTGAATTACTATGAACACATACATGGTAATGTCGATTACTGCATCGAAAAACCTTTTTTTCGATAGGCATTTCCATATTATGATCCCGAATAGGGATTTATGGCAATGCGGACTCTTCGCCCCTGCTGACCTCATACGGATATTCACTGATGGCTCTAACAGGGTCGGTGGAGGTTTCTACATTGAAAACTTTGGGATAAAATCCTTCTTTAGGCTACCTAACTTCTGCACTGTTCTTCAGGCGGAAATTACTGCCATTACACGTGCATCCAACTGGCTGAGGTATTATCGAATATCTAGTGATATATGTATATTTACTGACAGCAAGGCTGCCGTTAACGGAATAGCGAGTGTCTTTACGACATCTAGGTTAACCGAGGAATGCCGGATATTCCTAAATGAGATAGCGAGACATTCTAGGATAACGCTTATATGGGTCCCTGGATGCGATGATGAATGAGGAGCCGATCGACGCCCTCTCTGGTATTTCCCTTATTAAATGCAAGATGGCTGTTCAGCAGATACTATATGAGACTGCACAAAACAGGTGGACTAATGAACCTTCCTGTGCTACAGCGAGGTCGACTTGGCCCGTATATGATGCCAGCAGGACGAATCTACTTATAGAATACCGTCGGGAGCAAATAAGGCTAATTGTCTCCTTTATTACAGGACACTGTTTAATCGGGACACATGCTAGAAGAATGGGCCTACGGTACAATGATTACTGTAGAAGCTGCCATAATGAAGAAGAGGAAGACTGTGTATCACCTTTTCTGCCAATGTCCGGCCCTGACAAAGCTGAGGGAACGTATCCTCGGATCTCCATTCCTATCATGTTTGGACTAGCTATCAAGGATGAATCTGAGACGAATCTATTCTTTCATCCGGGAATCTGGTTGGATTAATTTGGAGTCAACGGAAGTACTGCAAATACCCTGATGACTACCCCTTGGGTATCACAATGGGATCAGAAATGTGTGGACCCAAGTGAGCTGCTTGAGGAGCGGCTGCCCATGGAACCTAACCTAACAAGTGGTAAATTCGAACTACTTCTAATACTAGTACTCATCAGCACTAGTACTTTTCCATAGAAAGTCTTGCCCTAGTGCCACTAGTGCCTCCTGAACTAGTATTAGTACTAGTGGCATTTAGACAATTATCGCTTCATTTCCTGTAGGGTAATTTTGAAAACATTTTCAAAAGGTAAAATAAAAAATATTTATTTTTAATTTCACATACATACATACAAGTTAAACTGTTTTACTTTTTTTTAACTAATGAAATTCAGAGAAAGTGAATTGGTGTTTATACCCTACACTACTATATTGGGTTAGTGCTGATGTTTGTAACGTGCAAAAATATTGCCCTAACTTAACTTATACCAATACGCTCAGGATCACTGATTCGATCCGTCCGTCCAATTAAACCTTGTAATCAAACTACGGGTGCCAATGATAATTCGACATGATAATTCGACAAAATTTGATAAATATATATATAGTTATAAATATCTTAGTTATAAATATATCTAAACCAAATTCTGGATAAATAACAGGCCTACCTAAATAAAATCGTAAGGCGGTACGTTATTTTCCGCTTAGCTTTAACGCTGAAATGTCAAACTTAAATAAGAGCGGCAACGCTCAAACAATAACCCGGATTATTTAAACAATAAAGTACATTGAAATATTGGGGTTTCTGATTTTTGTTTTGTGATTTGTAAACTAAAATTTGTTCAAAAAATAAAGACTGTTTTGAAAAATACCATTCTAAATAATGATTTAAGTATATAATTATTATTTTTACTTATTTCTTTTTATTTTTGTTTATTGAATTTAATACGAATTGATTTCTTTGTATGTTCCTTATTATTACCAAAGTTAATTTGTTAATGCAGTGAAGTACCTGCATAATTTAAGTTAATTTATAAATAAAAATAGTTTAAAACACACATAGTTTTTGAAAAATGATTTCGGAGCTTATAACCTAGACCGCACAATTGTGCGTTGTCCTTGATGTGAAAAAAGACATTGTGGCAATATTGTATAGGTATAATTTATGCTAAATAAATCATTTTTTTACAATTCATAAAATTTTACACATTTTACAAGTAAAATAAAGTATGAAAGGGATAAATAACAGGCCTACCTAAATAAAATCGTAAGGCGGTACGTTTTTTCCCGCTTAGCTTTAACGCTGAAATGTCAAACCTAAATAAGAGCGGCAACGCTCAAACAATAACCCGGATTATTTAAACAATAAAGTACATTGCAATATTAGGGATTCTGATTTTTGTTTTGTGATTTGTAAACTAAAATTTGTTCAAAAAAAGTATATATTAAAGTTAAAAAAACGAGTTTCTTGCATATTTGTTTCTCCTTTTGTATGTATGTGTTTACATTTATTGTATTGTGTAACTAACTTCACTATTAAACGCGCTGTCAATATCGGATTTTCCAATTGCAAAGCGTTGCCGCCGCGTTATTTCGGTATGCTGCATACAAATTGTATGGACATGAGAATTTTTGACAAGTAAAAAACGCCTTCCGCTCCAATTTAGGTATGCGTGTAAAGGTATGGTCACACATGGCAAATATTTACTCAAAAAAGCGTAACCACTTTTTTTTAGCACAAATTTGTTTGACGTTGTATGCTCTTAAAAGCAATTTCTAAGATCAAACAGCGCCTAATAAAACAAAACTAATTATTTGTTTTGAATAGTTCTAAGTAAAAGGAGTTTTTGAAATAAAAGAATTACAATAAAATATATTTTATTTAGTGGTTACGTATTTTTCGTCAAATATTTGCCATAAGTTTTATATAAGCCTACCATAAGTTTTATATAAGCCTACTACAAAATTTTGTAACGATCGTTCCATAATAAGTCACAGCACCCATATAAGGCTCACTTCCGAAAATCACTTTAAGTAGCATTAACATGGTCCGATATACCGCCCCGGCGACGGTTTCTGGTTCCCCAGCAGACGCTAAAAATGGTGACATGAATTAATCTAGAATGTAGTACAGAAAAATACAGTATTATATACAGTGAAGTATCTATAACTATGTATAGTAGGTTGGGCACAGTCAAATTTAATGCCTTCTTATGCTAACAGAAAAAGTAATTTTTATTTTTTTTTTCCAGATCCGTTATGCCCACAACCGATGCCCAATTGAGTGTAAATGCAACGTAAGTTATAAGAAATTTAACATTTTTAAAGTCCATGTGCGATAAAAAGTTTCATTAAATTGGATCGAAATGAATATTTTAAAATTAATGTTTTTGCATAAACACTTAAAGATGACTGAGATCGCCGATGCTAACAAAGAGTTTCAGAATGGCGCACGACGAACGATTAAATATCTCAAGAAAACTTTTCAATCTGTCAAGGAAACGAGTTGAGAATTTAAAAAGAAATCATACAACTAAACGGTAATACATTAAAAAATATATAAATAAAAGTTCAACATTACCTCTTTCCCAAGTTGTATCCAATTAAATAAATAAGACTACTTGACAGCCAATAAATTCCCTCTTGCAAAATATGCGGCCAGTTTTGGAGATATTTCGACTTTTATATTTTATGATATATAGATACACAGTGCGATAAGGCGATATTGCCTGTGGGCACTAGTTTAAAAAATACGATTTATAAACATAAAAAGTGGTGGAATTCATAATAAAAAAAGTTTTAGATATTTAAATATGGTATTAAATAGCATTGCGTTCCAATACAAATATAAATGTTATGTTGCAAACCGCTATATCTGTTTTAATTATAACATGGATGACCCACTGTTTTCAAAATCAGGCTCTTATGTTCTCTAAGTTAAAAGTGACTTCCAAGTGACAACTATAGTTTCTGTTATTCGCTGACCATTACGGGAGAAAAATTTAAATTCTAGAAAATTTTCACCAATAACAATAAAACACCATCTATCAAAGGCAATATTGCCAATTTTGTTACAAAAATTGCTAAAAAAAAATGTAGATAAATATTTCTCTATGTTGATCCTTACTTTAAAATAAAGTAATATATGGCCACACATATATCCTGTGCTGATGGATTTAAAACCTCTTATATATCACCTTGACTGCCAAATGCATATGAAAACCATTTAATTTTCAAATAATCCTTTGATAACACAGCGGAACAGACATTTTGGGGACCAAAATTTCAACTACGTTTTGTACGAGTTGATAAACCCTCAATAAAAGTTTGTGTTCCGAAAATTCTAAATAAAAATTTAACACTGAACATCCATGGGATTACAGTGGACATTGTTTTTATTAAAATGAAAATTTAGTATAAAATTTAATGAAATATTTAGATAATACGACATTTTTTTTTCGTAATTAAATCGTATTTCTTAATAATTATTTGAATCTAACTATAGCAATAGAAATAATTCATTTACAGTTTTTTTAAATATCGCAAATTATGTATTTATGTGATATACAGCGTTTTTGGTGAAAATATTTTTAAATTTTTATAAAGTGATAATAACAATTATTATTTTTTTTTTGTATCAGATTTAGTTTATTTTATAGACAAACATAAATTTGTACATACAAATCTATAGATTTATTTCAACATTTTATATCCAGAAATTGTCTAACTGTACGTTCACATTTGCAGAGTTAATCATCGCAAAGGTGATTAAGCTCTAATCACATGAAAATCGAGATGATTATCCATACATTTGAATGATTTATTAATGACTTCAAATTGACATGATTAAAACTTAATCATTTCATGATTCACGTAGAATCATCTGAACATACCTCAAAGTGATTATGATGTAGCAAGCAGCAGTGTCTGTAATTGATTTTCGTTGAGCTTTTAACACATTGTTACGTTTTACCGTTAAATTCAAATCGCTATTGCAAAGTCGTTGAACAGAAACCAGGTCCCAGTATTTCGATCTGTTCAGTATTGAGTCGATTATGTATGGTAAGCGAACATCAGTTGCGTTGTCAGTTGCCTAAATGGCATTGCAATGGCAACTGGCAGCTATTAAATAAAGATAATTTTTAATAAAAAAAGAGTTAAGTCAACTTTTCGTACAAAAAACTGCCAAATTTTACTATTTTTTGAATTTTATAATTGAAAATTGATATAGTGGATCCATAATTGATATTGCCTTCAAATCTTTTGTATGTTATTGATAATTTAGTTGTCTAACTAACAAAAGAAATTTGAGTCCATTCGGTCCAAAACTAAGCCCTATATTTTAAAAAAGCGGACCAAGGTATGGCAAGATTTGAAAATGTAAATTTTGAAATGCTTATAATTCGGAAATTATAGAAGAATAGAACAAGTATGTTTTTTCAAGACCTATCCAAGCGCATTCCAAAAATATACAAATCTTTGAAATCGGATGGGAAATAAAAAAATGGCACGTGTTTAAAAATTTTACATGTCGAAGGTACCTTAATTTGAGCCACCATAGCGCCGCCCTGGATCATTTGTAGGGTCCATTTTAATAATTAAACTCGAGTACTCTTTGGCTACGCATATGTCAAATTTTATCCCGATAGGAGCAGCGGTTTAGAAATGCCAGATTTATTTCCAAAAAATTTTGATTCTGCCCCACTGTGCAAAGCAACTGAAGTTCGGTTGCCATCCATAATCGACCCATATATCAACAACGCATAAAGCGTAACACCATCTCAATACAATGCACTGTAATAACTTGTGTCACCTGAAAAGGTGTTCACCAGTTACCGCTATTGGTCCCCCAGCTTCGTAGGAAGATATTGTAGTACGCAGCCTCAGAACCCCAGAACTACCCCCATAATTGCGATCCCACAATCATGTATCCAAACTCCACTTCGTACAAAATTTTGTCCAAACCTCACCCCCGGACACAGCAGACCACGTCCAACTCAATGGACATGTTCTGTCTGTCAGGACGTAATTAGAAGGAACATAACATCAATTCAGTGCAACTGCTGCAATAATTGGTGACAGTTGAGAAGTTGCTCAGGATTGCGCTCGCAAATAATTGGAGTAATATCTTTTTAGCCACATGTTGCATAAATAATTCCCCGGCGACAGTTGCCACCCCAGCCACACCTGTGCAATGCACACCGCACAGTTGCTTTTATCATAAAGCGAAGAGTCAATTATACATTGACAGTACCACCCCCTCTCCTGACCACTACCATGAAGTAATGAGCATCTCAATAAATACTGGAGAAATTGAGTTAGAAATTGTCGAAGTGTATATTCTACCCGTCAACAGCATTAGGGATAGTTATCATCCCAGAATAGTCCACCTTTTGCAAGGAGATAACAGAATTATACTTGGCGATTTCAATGCTCATTACGATAGTTGGTATTCCCAGCTACCAAACGATCCACGCTGTATTTCAATATCAGACCAGATAGACGACTCGGACTTCGCTGCAATCAACGAAGAATTCTCAACACGAATAACTGCTCGATATTCAAGCTCCCCAGACATTTCCATCGTCTACATGTCGCTACATGCCCATACCATTTGGCAAGCTCAAACGGCACTAAACTCAGATCACATCCAATCTTGGTCACAGTAGAGAAGTCTAGTGACTTTGTGGAGCCAGATAAGACCACGTTCGTTAATTACAACAAAGCCGACTGGCATGGCTTTACGAACTACATAGACAATTCTTTACGTCAGTTTCCGCCCCCCACATGTGCCAGAAGGTGTGAAGCAAACTTTAGAAAAATTGTCTTTCAGGGGGCAAAGCGCCTTGGATAAAGAATATTAGAGTAAACTTTTCATCTCAGGCAGCACGTTTGGCACAAGAACGCGATTTCCTACGTGCTAGCAACCCAGCTAATGAACAAATTGAGCAGTTGACGGCCGTAATTGAATATATCGTCGACGAACATCGCCGCAACAAATCGTTAGACCACCCAAATCATTGCTCAACTGACTCTAGATCTCTATGGTGTACTATTAAAAGTTTATCTTGCAATAATGGAAATCAAATCTCGCTGCTATTGCGTTTAACAACGCGATGTCAAAAAATGCCCAACATATTATTATTATTATTATTAGTGAGGCTTTACGCACTACGACCCAAAGGATCTTTTGTGCAGCCTTAAATTTTCTTTCTCATACTAACAGATTTAGGCTTCGTATAAAGCCAAGTATTCTATTTGGTGAGAGATTTAGTTCTACATATTGCCAGCATTGGGTAGTCGCATAGAACATGTTCAGCGGTTTCGGCATGAAGTAAACAAAACCTGCACTGTTCATTGTCAACGTTACCTGTTTTTTTTTTTTTTTTTTCAATTTAATTTTTTTATTTATTGTATCTTCATTACTTAATGAACTAACAACAAGTATTTCAAATCTTATATCTAATAATTATAATTAATTAGTCCAGCCAGTGCCGGACGAAAAATTGTTTATTGATTGTTGCTTTTATTAAATAGGTATTCTTCCTTCTAGTCTTAGGTCAGCTGTGTCCCTCCTTCTTAATCGAGTGTGGCCACGGTTATCTAATATGTTGCGGGCCAGTGGGTTTGGGTGAATTTCAAGTTTTTTTAAATATCTTTCCACATTTTTCGTGATCTCAGTTTTTACAAGGGGCACGTTTAGATCTTTGTGTATATTCGCGTTTTTGATATACCAGGGGGCATCTGTAATCATTCTTAAAAACTTGTTTTGGCGTCTTTGGATCTTTTCTACATTTGACGCTGAGGCCGTGCCCCATAGCTGTATGCCATAACACCATATCGGTTTTATGATCATGTTATAAAGTAGAAGTTTGCAATCTAGACTAAGCGTAGAGTTTCTGCCAATGAGCCAATTAATTTGAATTGATTTCAATTTCATTTGAGTCAATTTTGCATCTATATGACTTTTCCATGTAAGACGACGATCGAGATGTATTCCGAGGTATTTAACTTCCGATTGTTGGATTATTGTTTGGTTATTGATATGAATGGGGGGGCATGATTCTCTACGTAATGTAAATGTTATATGTGTACATTTTTGCTCGTTGACTTTAATTTTCCATTGTTTTAACCATTTTTCTAATTCAAATATGTGATTTTGTAAGTAACGAGACGCTTCTTCAGGGTTTTCATGAATGCTTAGAATAGCAGTATCATCTGCAAATGTTGATGTATGCGTGCGATTGTTAGTTGGCATATCAGACGAATATATCAAATATAAAAAGGGTCCCAGGATACTGCCTTGGGGAACTCCAGCTTCAATGGGTTGGGGACTACTTAAAAAGTCTCCTTCTTTAACCTTAAATGTTCGACCAGTTAAATAGCTTTTCAATAGCTTATGTGTGTTTGCGGGTAAATTTTGACTCAGTTTGTATATTAAACCATCATGCCATACTTTATCAAACGCTTGAGAAATGTCGATAAAGAGAGCGGAACAATATTTCTTTTCCTCAAACGCTTTTCTTACAATATTTACAAGTCTATGGGTTTGTTCGATAGTACTGTGTTTTCTTCTAAATCCAAATTGATGATTCGGTATACAATTGTTTTCAATTAACATCGGGTACAACTTGTTCATGAGTATCTTCTCAAATAGCTTTGATATATTAGACAATAGGCTGATTGGTCTATATGATTCTACTTTTGTGTGATCTTTTCCCGGCTTAGGTATCATGGTAACCAGTGAAACCTTCCATTCTGGAGGATAATATTCAAGGCGTAATATAGCATTAAAAATAAAAAGAATTATTTTTATTGCTATCCGGGGTAGCTCCATAAGCATCTTGTTACTGATTTTGTCAATACCAGGTGCTTTCTTGGAGTTTAAATCAACAATAGCCTTTTCGATCTCTCGAATCTCAAAACGTAGGGGTACGGCTGCTCCAAAATGGGGTACAACAGGTGGCAACTCAATAGTTTCATTTGATGTGTTCGGGGTAAATACTTGCTTCAAATGATTAACAAACAGATTCCCTTTTTCAGTATCATTTCTTGCCCAACTGCCACTTGAATTTCGCAAGGGGGGCTTACATATGACAGGTCTTTTAAGACTTTTTGTGGCTCGCCATAATGAGTAATCCGATTGCGGGGTTGCGTCCAGGCTTTCTAGATATTTATTCAATGATTCCATTTTTCGAAATTCCAAGAGCTTTTTAAGTCTTTTTATACAATCTTTAAGCTTCGATTTGAGTTGGGGGGATCTGTGCAATTGCCACTCTCTTCGAACTCTTCTTTTTTCATTTAAGAGCCGTTCGACATCTGCAGAATAAATTCTATTATATCTGATTTGTCGGGGGGTTTGGGTAGCATGTTGAGCAGCCAGTTTGAGATTTTTATCGAAATTGATAAGAGAGTGATCGATGTTTTCTGGTGTTCTTAGCGGTATGTTTTCCGAGCAATGTGTACTAAGGTATTTTTTATATTTGAGCCAATTAATTCTTGTGCCTGTCATCGCTAAATTACCAGTCGGGGATACAATTTCTCGGGGGCTCAATAAAGTAACAATAGTGGGTGAGTGATCTGAAGATAGTTCCAGCGAGGATTCAACTTGAATCATTTCTCCAGGGATATTTTTCATCACGCTAAAATCAATAACATCCGGTATTTTTCGCGGGTCAGTAGGCCAGTAAGTAGGTTGGCCGCTCGAAATCACATTCAAACCCATTTTAGAAATTGTATCAAACAAAACACGACCTTTAGGGGTAATCAGTCGTGATCCCCAGAATGTGTGCTTAGCATTATAATCGCCAGCTGCCAGGAAACGGGGGCCTAGTGATTTAAAAAATCTATTATATTGACTTTCTGTAATTGAAAATCTAGGGGGTGAGTATATCGATGAAATCACTAAGTTTCGATGAAAATCTTCAAGACAGATAATAGTAGCTTGAAGATAATCTTCGCAAAGATCACACCTTAAGTAGTGTTTGATTCGAGCTTTTATTAAAATTGCCGAGCCTCCGCATGATCTACCTCTGGGATCTTTGGTATCATATATTACATATCCATTTATTCGAAATGAACTTCTGGACGTCAAATGGGTTTCAGAAACCAACATTACATCAATTTGTTGGTTTCTTAAAAAATATTCGAGTTCGTTTTTGTGTTGGCGTATGCCGTTTGCATTCCAGAAACATATTTTCAAACAGTTCATGGCTTATTTAGGATAGCTTGTAATAACACAGATTGCATTTTAAGCATTTCCTGCATCATATTACTCATAGAGTTGGTAAAATTGTTAACCGATTTCACTAGGGTCTCTATTGTAGCTTCCAGTCGACTAAAATTAGAAGTGGGATGTTGGTCTGCAAATTCCACATTGATATTACGGTTATTTTCACTTCCTAATGGTGGGTTTTGAGCAAAAGTTTGATTTGTTCTTAGAACACTAGCGTATGAACCTTTATTATTCATGGTTTGCGAGATTTGGGGGTAATGGGTATCAACTAGGTTCTTTGATTGCACAGGATAAATACTAGGTTTCTGTGTTAATGTTTTTTTAACTATGGAATATACTGGGCATCCTCTGTAATTTGCTGTGTGATTTCCGCCACAATTGCTGCATTTTTTTACTTTTGAGTCGGTTTTGGATTTATCGCATTGGGTAGAACCGTGCAATTCTCCACACACCACGCAAACGGGAGGTAATTTGCAATATGCCCTAGTATGACCATATTCTTGACAATTTAAACACTGGACGGGTCCCGATCTCTTATGTGGCTCTTCTATCGTAATTTTACGATGCAATAAATATTTTAAATTGTAAATTGGGTGTGTTTCATTTTTCTTGAGATTAACATCACCTGGTTCTAGTTCAACTCTAAACAGTGGTTGGGGAATTTTCTCGCGATTTCTAATGTTGACTACATTTTTTATTTTAAACCTGTTATGTTCCAAAGCAGCCTTTATATCCTCAGGATCTACACAAGAGTCAATACCCTTAATAACAATTTGGAGGCCTTTGCTACTCTTCAACTGGTATGTGTAAAAACTTTTCTTATTGTTTTCCAATTCGGTAACGACTTTACGGAAATCATTTTCATGATTTACCTGTATCTTAGTCTCGCTTATGTTACCTCGCTTAAAAGGTACAACGTAAAAAGAATTTTCTCCGACCAATGATATCAAATTCTTAATTAGAGCATTCGAATTTTGCTCTCTCAAATAAATAGGAGGGGGTTTGTACAACTTGGGTAATGTTGGGGGGTCAGCTGCTTCATCTTGCAAAATAGAAAATCTGTTTTCAGTAGTTTTCCTATCAATTTCCCTATCTTTAGGTACTTTTGCGGTTGATGCAACTTTTGAGGATTTTGGGCTGCGTCCTCGTTTCAGTACGGTAATGTACCTATCAATTCCCACTTGGATTTGTGGTTTTTGTGCACTATTTATGGGCTGAACATTTTTAGGTATTGCTCCCATTCTTTGGTCAATTGGGTTCGTACTTACTGCGTATGTTTTCAATTTAGGGGGTGAATTACTAGGCATACTTTCAGGCGCTGCCAAAAATTTGCTCTTGGTTACCATACTTTTATCAACAGCTGTCAATGAAGAATTTTCTTTTGTTGTACAAATACTATTCGTAAACAAAGCTGGGGACAATGAACGAGCGCGATCAATCGGTTTGGCGGTCAAATACAAGCTGTCACCAACTCTTGTATTTGTGTTTTCTTTTGAATGTTCTTCCACATTCACAAACACATAAGCATTTCTGCCGTTTAAGCTAAGCCTGCGCTCACTATGATTATCACTTGAGAAACTCATAAAGAGTATTCTCTGTTTATTTATTTGCACTTGTGCTCTTTACTGGTGGAAAAAAACAAAACAAACACCAGAATGAAAAAAAAAAAAAAAAATTAATTTTAATTGGCACTTTCAATCTTAATAATTTAATCAAAAAGCGTTGTGTTTTAAATAAATAATTTCGCGTCCATTCGCGGTAAAGCTATATATATTCTTTTTTATATTTATTTTGTTTATATCCGTCAATATCAATAAAAAACCGAAATATTTGCGGAGATAGGAAAAAAAACACGTCCGTTTAGCTTCTCTATCGAGACGTTACCTAACATAAATTGGTGATATCTTAAACCACAGTGTCCGGTGAATAATCTAGTAAGTATCCTCAAGTCACCCTTTCCGAGCGAAAGCAACGACTGGGATCTACATCTAGATAGCTTGATGAATCGTTTGGACTGTCTTAGTCCTGGTAAATTATCCCAAAATTGGGCAAATTTCGATTCAACCCAAGAACGAATACGTTCCATAGTGTATCCACGTGGGATGCCAAAGAACGGTTCAGGACCTATAACAGAGCGTCGAGCGCCCCTGTTGGCAAGACAATCAACGCGTTCATTGCCAGCGTGCCCCTCATGACTAGGTACCCATCACAATGTAAGTTCATTGTGTGCTCCGAGTTCATTCAAGGATGTCCAGCAGTCCATAACAACTCCAGCCCTCACTTAATATGATGATAATGCTTTAAGAGCAGCCTGACTGTCAGACATAAAAATTATCCTATTATTCCTTAATCTCTTTCTCAAGAATTCATTGGAGCATATAAGGATGGCGTAAATCTCCGCCTGAAATATTGATGGGAATGTACCCATTGGGATACCTCTTTGAAAATTGGGACCATAGATACCAGCCCCAGTGTCACCATTAGCCTGTTTGGAGCCATCAGTAAACCATAATTGATCGGCATTATTTTGCCACCATGTCTGATTTAACCACTCGTCCCTTTCAAGTATAAGGACACTAAACTTCCTATTTAACACCAGAGTTGGTGTCATATAGTCCGATATTGCGATACTAGGATCATTTTCAAATATGCCTAGAATGCACATGTGCCCAACCAGATCTCCCGGCATTACACGGGATATTCCCGGTAGTCTGGATGCACTCCTATAGGCCTCCTCCATTACCAATAAGTGTAAGGGTGGGATGTGTAGAATTGCACCCAGAGCATGAGTGGGACAGGTCCTCATGGACCCAGTAATGGAGACACAGATGAGCCGATATACCTTGTCAAGTAATGCTCTCGCGGTCACCTGTTCTACCTTCTTCCACCATGCCAATGCAGAATATGTAATTATTGGCCTAATTACCGTAATAAAAGACCAGTAAAGCATCTTCGGTTTTAACCCCCACGTTCTACCAAAAAGACGCTGGCAGGCATATATTGCCCTAGTGGCCTTTTTGGTAGCGTTGGATAAATGAGAATTCCAAGTGAGAGTCCTATCAAGTGTAACCCCAAGATATTTTACTTCCTTAGAAAACCCTATATGAGCCATTCAATGTAGGCTCTATGAGTCTAATAACTCTCCGTTTTGTAAATGGTACTAGAATTGTCTTAGCTGGGTTAATGGTCAGCCCCCTTTCCAAGCACCACTTGGTGGTTATATTCAGAGCAGTCTGCATCCTTTCCGATATGGTTTCGTCATCCCACCCAGTAACAGAGATTACTAAGTCGTCGGCATAACCATATGTGCGGAAACCTAAGTTGTTAAGTTTTTCCAGAAGTTCATCGATGACAAGAGTCCACAATAGAGGCGATAGTACGCCACCTTGTGGACATCCCCTGGTTGCCCTAATGGTCTTTGATGATCCTCCTAAGTCCAACTTAATAACCCTGGATGACAGCATTTCCAAAATCCATTTCCTTATAATATATGGAACCCCTTTTCTATGCAGTGCTAGATCAATACCACTGTATGACGTGTTGTCGAAGGCCCCCTGAATGTCAATAAATGCACAAAGCGATATGTGATTGGCACCAATTCTCAATTAGCGTCGTCACATGGTCAATGGCAGTGACCGTAGATTTACCAGGTTGATATGCAAACTGGAAGCGGTGTATTGGGTTCACCAATAGATACGTTTCTCTTATATAACTATCGAGTAGTTCTCCATCGTTTTCAAGAAAAACGAGCTGAAACAAATTGGTCTATACGACTTAGGCAATTGTTCTGATTTGCCCCCAGCCTTAGGTATAAAGACCACTTTTACCTCACGCCAAGTCGTTTGCACATGACAAGCCAGTAGACTTGATTCGAAGATTCTCGATAATTGAGGGACAATATTGTCACCTCCTTTTTGTAGAAAGCATGGATGAATTCCATCTGTTCCTGGGGATTTAAATGGGCTAAATTTAGATAACGCCCACTTTACCCGTTCTATACCAAAGATTCTACCTACTAACCGGCGATTACTTTTCGATATTGAGGGAACCCACGTATGAATCGGAGTTGGACTGAAAGGCATTGAACCAGGAAAGTGAGTATCCAGGAGAAGTTTGCATGTCTCCTCCGGTGACTCAGTGTACGTACCATCTGGACGTTTCTGCATGAAGAGACCATTTTTATGATCCCGAGATAAGGTCTTTTGCAGCCGAATAGTTTCCGGGAGATTATCAATGTTCTCGCAGTAGCTTCGCCACGTTGATCTCTTTGATCTCCTGATTTCCCTATTATATTCGGTAAGGGCCGTTTTGTAGGTGATCCAGTCACCTGTTTGTTTGGCTCTGTTGAATAATCGTCTTGGCTCTACTCTTATGAGTCGATTATGGATGGCAACCGAACTTTAGTTGCGTTGTCAGTTGCCTAAATGGTATTACATATGGCAACTGGCAGCTATCTTTTCTGTTGCCGAATTGGCAACCAGAAATTTTTAGTTGCCCACTGGCAACGCAACTGAAGTTCGGTTGCCTTCCATAATCGACCCATTAGTCTCTCAAGACCATTGTGCATCCCTCTTCGGCCTCCTTGACTTTAGTTGAGAACTTGAGTCGAAGGCATTACGAATGTTAGAACTTAATTCATTGGCCTCAAAATCAATTCCCTTTCTGTCAAATATTAAGTTACTATTGAGATTTTCATTATTACCTAAGTGAAAGCGAAAAAGTTCCCAGTTCGTATTTTTGGGATTTCGAAATTTCGCTTCGTACGTCAAAGAACGTTCGATATCAAATACGATCGGACATAGAAATATCATCGTTATGGCATATGATAGGCTATTGCTAGATAATGTGAGATCTAAAACCTCCTGTCTAATAATATTCCTAAATGTTTTGCTATAAATATATTATTCTTGCAAATGAATTCAAGTAAAAACTCACCCCGTTTGGTGATGTCACTACTTCCCCAAACAGTATGATGAGCATTGGCATCACAGCAGATAATCCATCCAAGGTTTCTGTTTTGGCAATACTCTACCAGTTTTGAAACATCTAATGAAGGCGCTACTGCATCATCACCTGGCAGGTAGGCAGAGGCAATAATTACCTCGTCGCACTTGAATTGTAAATTAGCTTACCATGATCACAATGGAGTCCTTTAATTACCCCTGAGTTGATCCACGGTTCCTAGATAAAACAGATGTCCAGGAGGTCCTTGGTGAACCTACGGCATAGCAAATCAGAGGGTGCCTTGGCGTGATGTAGGTTCACCTGTGGGCACTTCAGGTGCCTCTTGGCCTTATTGTTATTAGCGGTCGGAAACATTTGTTTCCTGGACCGCGCCGCCATCTTTCTACCAGCGTAGTGCTGCTTCTTCAGCAGAGGCACTAAAGCCGTTTCGTGGCCTGTTACCATGGCTGCTCCTCTTTGTTTCGGAGCTAGGCTTCTTCGCTGAGAAATTATTACCTTTCTTCGAACAGGTCAGCTCAACAGAGAACCATTTTTGGGCAGTGTTGTCCATTTGGTCCTGACGAACCGCACCCGTTGAATTGGGTACGTTATCCTTTTGCGTTTCTGGCTTGGTGCTTGTACCAGAACAGGAAGGTTGGTCTGTATGCATTGTGGTACACTTGCTGTCCTCTTTGCTAGACACTACTTGTCCTGGTCTGTTACTCACTTTTGCCTTCGTGGGTGGGTCATTCGCTCCTTGCTGGCGATTCGTGGGCCTGATATGAACTGTGCCATACCCATAGCCAATATGATACTGCTTTTCCTTCAATTTGGAGGCCGATTTTGGGTCAATTGCGAAGGTAATTTCAGATATACTACCTTTACTGTCTCGATTCAGGACCTTCCAGAATTCAAACTTTAGGTCATCATTCTGGCCTTCAATTAGCGAAAAGATCCTGTCGTTAGGTGTTTCAGGCGCTTCTGGGAAATATCCTACGAATTTCTCAGTCCTAGGCACCTCATTTTCCGATACAACCTTTATCGCAGCATCTTGCCAAGGTTTCAGCGTGGGAACATAATTCTGCAGGCAATTTATAGAACACCTTACCACATAGAACCGGACCATAAGAACTATAGTTCGGAGAACTAAGAATCTCACCCGTGATCCTCAGCCATTCTGGCCACCATAACAGACTTTTTGCAGAAATGCAAATAAAGGTTATCTGCTTAGAAATTCTCGGTGTCCATTTTCACATCTCAGTTGATGGTCAAAAATCACTCAATACCTGGCCACCATAACAGAAACGCAAATAAAGGTTATCGGCCTAGAAATCCTTGGTGTCCCTTTTTACCACTTGGACCAACATCTCAGTTGATGGTCGAACTATTCCTACGAAAACTACCCAGAAAATTTAGGGGTAGTCTTCAAGAGCCTCCTTCACAAACGGTTAGAAATAGGAACAAGGTCTTTAAAGCTGACATCTTTTGGGGCATGAACAAGAAGACGATTGTAGCGATATACAAAGCGATTGGTCACTCTCTCATTCCTTAATGACACAGAATGGAGGTTTATAAACGGATAATGCTCTCCGGATCGCAACTGGTTATGTCAAGATAACGAATGTGGTTCATCTACATGAGGAGACCAGGTTACTGTCAACTGCAAGTGCTCGAAAAAAGTTGCATCAAACGACGGTTTATGAAGACATTAGAGCAGTGGTGCCCAAAAGTTCCTTATGCAAGAGCAAACACCAATACATTCAAAGAAAAACAAATTTGTATTCAATATTTTTTGTTGTAAAAACCACAACATACAAAGAACAATGAAAAAAATACACACTTTTTTAAACGATACCATACGATTAACAAAAACAAAATCTACATTGATGATCGCTGTCGACAATGTTTACCAGCAAAGCATACGTTGTTGCTTTGCTCTTGCGTGTATACAGTGAAGAATGACAAAAAAACTAACAAGACAAAGTTGTTTGTGTATTTCATGTTGCTAGTGCTGAGTGCTGTATTGAGTATAGAAACACACAGCCTATAGCTAAGAGCATTTACAAAAACAAATGAGCACCAAGAGTATAGGGCTTGGGCACCCTTGCATTATAGGCTACAAATGCAACAGAGCCCTAAATGAACACCCTCTGCTATCTCGAATTGATTTTTGAGATATCCTTTGTTCAAGGATTACTTTCTTTGCTACCTCCTGTTTTACTAAGAAACTGATAGAAAAAGGCTTTTAAAAAAAAAAAAAAAAATAAATAAAAAATAGTTATTTAATAATTGAAATGTTTTGTTTCAAAAATTGTATTAATCTTTTTTTATTTGCCTTTGTTAAAATATATATGCAATTTTATTTTTTATATTGTAGTAAAAATAAAGAACAACTGAAATAATACTGCATATATTGAAAAACCGATTAACCGTTTTTTCAACCAAATAATTTTTGGAAATACATAAAAACCAGCTTTCTAAAAAAGTCAGTTTTTAATATTTTTATGTTTTTATTGGACATTTTGTTTTTTCTTTTTGAAGTCATGTAGCGTTGACGCGAATAGACAGATTTTTACAGTTAATGGCGTTATCGAAAGAGTGTTTAGTAGATTATATATATATGTGATTTAAACATCTAATTTTTCATTACTTTTTGTTAAATTAAGTTTTAAGCGTTCCAGCTTTCTATATGAAGCTATACATATGTCCACTAAGGGAGTACTTGAATCGACGCACAGTGGCTTAGAAACGATATCGTAACGAAATTTCACTAGGTTACAGTTGAGGTGTTTTTGACATAGTTTCAGTTGTTCAGGGAATTGGGGCCAGTGGGTGTCCCCTCCGAGATTGTCACCTCGGATGTCTTGAACTAAAAGAGATAACCTACACGTAAGCGTATTTTTGAAATTTCAGCTCATTCCGATCACAAATTTCAGCTCATTCCGATCACAAATATATTTTTGGCGATTATTTAAAAAAGTGAGATCAACTTATAAAACAAAACATATACATATAAATAGTACTTATTTATTAAATAAAATAAAATATAATGATATAAATGTGTCTCAATATGTGTCTTTATATAATAGGTAGGGACCGTATTTCCTGTTTTGTTTCTACTTTGTATTTCCATTTTATTTTAATAGTTATTTTTCCCTAATTTGGTTTTCATATGTACACATATGGCCAAAATAATAAGTACATGAGTTTTTCCGCGTCTTGTGATGAATTAAAAATGTAAATTTATTTTAAATGAATTATTATTTTTATATTTAGTTAGTTTATATTATGTTTAATATAAAACACAAACACTTACGCCCTAATAACATAAACTAAATTTTTTATGAGATGAAAAGTAAAAAAACTTCATAAAATCAGTGGTCAAAATAATAAGTACATTGTTTAAATCCTTAAATTAGAAGTTATAGTTGAATATTATTTGTTTTATTTTTCTTAGTTTTATTAATATCTAGTGTATCCTCTATTATTTTTAATAATTCTGTGTAATATTCTTGGCATACTGCTAATTAGTTTACGACAGGTATCCAAAGGTATTACATACCCAGTTTTTCTAACAAAATCTCAAAGTTGATCTTTATTTTTAAATGTTTGCATACTTATTCTGTATTTCAACTCCCCCAAAAGGCTCTCAATTGGATTTAGATCCGGTGACTGACCAGGAGACTTATACTATTTTCACGATATATTCCGTCAGTTTCCCTACCTGTTTCTGGATAAAGAGCATTTAACCAAAAAACAGTGACTATACAGATATTTACCTTGTATATCCTCTAGAGAAACTTCTGCCAATATAGACAATGTGATATCTGATCGAACCGTCCAGAAAAGACTATAGCGGGCAAGTTTACCGGCCCGAATTGACAGAAAAGTTGATCTGCTTCGGAACAAAAATTTTATCATTTGAGTTGGTGCGAACAAGCTGGTGAAAAGAAGTTGCATAATATATTGGGGAGCGACGAAACAAAAATTAATTAGTTTGGAAATGATAACGGCCGTAATGTGTGTCGTCCTCAGAATAAGGAATTTCATCAACGTTATACAAAAAAGCTCGTCAAGCACGGTGGTGGCAACAATGTGGTATTTCAAAGTTTCTCGTGGTATAATGTTGGTCCCATTTATCGTATTACCTATAGTAAACCAAGTTTTGAATACAGAAATATATTGGAGGACACAATGTTGCCATACGCTGACGAATACGTTCCGCTTAGATGACTTTTCAAGCAGGATAACGAATCAAAACGCACATCCTGCTATGTTGAAGATTGGTTCCGTGAAAATAGGATAAGTCTTATAGACTAGCCAAGTTACTCACCGGGTCTAAATCCGATTGAAAACCTTTGTGGGTAGTTGAAACACAGAATAAGTAACCAAACACTTCATAATAAAGACCAACTTTGAGATTTTGTTAGAAAAACTGGGTATGTAATACCTTTGGATACCTGTCGTAAACTAATTAGCAGTAAGCCAAGAATATTACACAAAATTATTAAAAATAATAGAGGATACACTAGATATTAA
This sequence comes from Calliphora vomitoria, assembly GCA_942486065.2. Lineage (NCBI taxonomy): Eukaryota > Metazoa > Arthropoda > Insecta > Diptera > Calliphoridae > Calliphora > Calliphora vomitoria. Next base: position 103,009,733 of record OW818029.2, read on the forward strand.
TAAAACTAAGAAAAATAAAACAAATAATATTCAACTATAACTTCTAATTTAAGGATTTAAACAATGTACTTATTATTTTGACCACTGATTTTATGAAGTTTTTTTACTTTTCATCTCATAAAAAATTTAGTTTATGTTATTAGGGCGTAAGTGTTTGTGTTTTATATTAAACATAATATAAACTAACTAAATATAAAAAGAATAATTCATTTAAAATAAATATACATTTTTAATTCATCACAAGATGCGGAAAGAACTCATGTACTTATTATTTTGGCCATATGTGTATATCATAATCGATTTTTTCGATTGCAACCATCACTATGTTGAACATAATTCGGTAGTGCTTTACGAATTCAATAAATTAAGTTCAGTAAAGACACAAATCGGTGTTTAACGGTTGCGTCAACTATATTTCAATTACAATTATGGTTTTACAATTCCTAATATTGAAATTCAGTTAAATTTATAGTTGTTTAATAATTACAATAAATATTCGATTTACATTAATAAATTTTAATTACCATAACTGATTTCCAACAAATCTTTTTTCTGTGTTTTATATTCCAATATACACACATTCTTTTCTCCTAAATCAGTACTATTTTTAGAGTTATCGAAAATATATTAATCACAGCTCGTAAACTAAAAAAATAAATTATTTAACCATTACAGAAGTTGCAAACGCATTGAAAAGCCTGGAGCTGATGATTGGATTACTAGTGGTAGTTTAGGATCACGCGATGCTGTTCTGGTATTCCGAACTTCAATTTTAAATACAAAAACTAAGCAACCACTTGTTTCAAATATTTGCGATTCGTCTTATCATATTACGAATATAGAATGTGAACCGATAAGTAATGGAAGCATTTGTAGTAATAATTTAAACACCAGTGGTATAGATAATCCAATGCCGTCCACAAGTAGAAATGCGAATTCATTGAAAATACGGGCATCGGAAGATGAAAAAAGGAATTTAGTAAGGGCTCCAAAGAGTATTGTGCATATCGTTAAATCAGAAAAAAAATTGTGCGAGTCACTTTCTTCAAGTGATTATTCAATTTCGAGTGAAGGCGATGAATTGGAGGAAATTGAAAAGGAGGTAGTAAAGCGAGTAGATTCTCCTTCCATAACTGAAATTGACCAGACAGACGTTGGTGATGGAGAAGATGAAGACGATGAAGGTAAATCAGTGAATGAATTTGATGAATATTCGCCGGCTGCTGGTATGCCTGCTGTTGATCTCAAATTAACGTACAAATTCATTCAAACGGAAACGAAATTATTACGAAAGATTTTTGCGCGTCATGGTTTAACCGAGGCAGATGAGACTGAAAACTTTAGCATTTTGTGGACTGGTATACATATGAAGCCTGACATTTTGCGAAATCTAGCTCCCTATCAGCGTGTAAATCACTTTCCTAGGTATATTTAGAACTGTATAGACAAATTCAAAGAAGTTTTTGTTTTAAATTAAATTAAATACAATTTACATATTCTATTTAGGTCGTATGAATTGACACGTAAAGATCGTTTATATAAGAATATTGAACGAATGCAGCATCTGCGTGGACTTAAATACTTTGATATCATACCACAATCATTTATGTTACCCCTTGAGTACAAAGACCTCGTAACAGCTCACAATAAACATAGAGGTCCCTGGATTGTGAAGCCAGCTGCATCAAGCCGTGGTAGAGGTATTTTTATAGTAAATGCGGTAAGTAAGCAAAATAACACATACATACACATACATATCGCTCATTTAAGAAGTAATGATGGGAAATTCGTATTATTGGACATAATTTCTACTTTCTTCAATATAAAATTGTACGCATTAGGACATTTCCCCGAATAATTTGTTTAAATTTTTTTTCGCTATATTATTTCAGCAATCTTTTTCCATTGCCTTTATTAAACTTTTTTCCATATTTGTATTTAAATTTTTCACGTACGACAGTGGGGGAACTGAAAAAAAGTGGAAATAAATCTGTAACTTCTAAACGAGTAGCCCGATTTTAATAAATGGCTATAGAGGAGGTGTATATAGAATCAACTAGAAGAGATCTACAGAAATCATTGCTATAGTGATATATTATCTCTTATAGTTTACAAGTTATTCACATTTGAAAATTATTATTATTTTTTTTGTTGTTGTTTTTTTTACCTAATGTGACCTGTAGTTTGATTACAAGGTTTACATGGACGGACGGACATCGCTTAATCGATTCAGAAAGTAATCCTGAGCAGATTGGTATACTTTAAGGTGTGTGTTATGAGCAGTGTTTCCATATAAATTTCAACGAAAACCTTCAAATTGAGTAAAAAAAATCTTTTTTTTTCAGAAAAAAATCTTCACTTTAAAAAACCACAATTTATCAAATTTAATATATGTTTATTATGATTATAACACAACATAAATATGTATGCAAAAACATTAATTTTGTAAATAACATTTATAATAGGAACAAACAAAAAATAACGTAAATAATATATTTTTCATAAAATGATATACAGTGAGGCCTCGATTATCCGTGATTCGATTAACCGGCAACATCAATTATCCTGGAAAGAAAAGAAAATGTTTTTGGATCGATTTAAATTTTTTGCATCGATTGACCGTAATTACCTCTATTTTCCGGGATTATAATTTTTTTTTGATTATTTTTGAACAATCAAACACAATGTGAATCAAACGAAAAATAATTCCCTCGATCGATTTGTAAGGCCAAAATTTATTGATATTGTGCCATCCATTTTTCGATAGCTTTTGGCATGAGAGTGTTAGACATTATAAAAAACAAAGTGATTCTGTTATTTACTTTGGAAACCGAAAAACTTTAAAAACTGCTGAAGAACCAAACGTAGATTTTGCAGTTTATGAGTGGTTCAGGAAGGAACGATTTAAAGGAACTCCAATTTCTGGATTAACAGTGAAGGAAAGTCTAAAATATTCCACTCAAAATTTAAGAAAAACTGCATGGTATTCACAAACTTTATGCTCCAGGATAAAAATATTCAGCTGATTAGCTGCCACAATTTTTGTGGAAAAATTAAATGAATTCAAATCAATGAAAAAAATCACCAATGTGATAATGGAGAATGGAAAGTGTTTACTTGAGAGAAGTTTGGCTTGGCATAATGAAATTTTCATAGAATGACACAAGGTCTCAAAGGAGAGACTAACCTCATTAGTTTGCGTTAATGCTGCTGGTACACACAAGTGCAAAGCATTATTGGCATTATTGGAAAGACCTTTAAAAAAAAAAATAATGAGAAAGGTTTAACAATAACTTAGTACCAGAAGTGAGAGAGAATTTTAAGAAAATCGGTATAAAAGATTATAGTAAAATCATTCTGCTATTGGACTTCAATGCTGAAAACGTCATTGTGAAATTGTTTCCACCAAATTGGACGACTTTGATCCAACCGATGGATCAGTGAGAAATATGGAGCTTTAAATGTCATTATCGCAAAACTGTCATTATTAAAAATCTACTAAAAGTTGGTACTCAATTAACCGAAAAAATTGATTATCCAGAATGCTCCCGGTCCCGAGCATTACGAATAATCGAGGTCTCACTGTAGTTATAAAATTTAATACAATAAAAAGTATAATTTATGTATTTGTTACAGTTACATTGTACATTTGCTTATTAAACTTTTTATTCATTTCTTTTTTTGAGATCGTCTTTTGGGGCATTGTGGTTCGGCACTCCTTTGGTGGTGCAAGCCAAAATGCCGTATAGCCATATTGGTTTTATAACTGTTTTGTACAAAAGCAGTTTGTATTCCAAGTCTAGAGCAGACCGTGGGCCAATTAGCCAGTGCATTTGAACTAACTTTAATTTTATTTGCGTAACCTTGGCTTCAATGTGGTGGGTCCATGTTAAACGGCGATCAAGATGGATACCGAGATATCTCACATGGTTCTGTTCTGGAATTTTTATATTATTTATCTGTATGGAAGGACAACTTTGTCGTCTTAGAATAAATGTAACGTGAGTACATTTTGTTGCATTGACATTTATTTTCTATTTGTCCAAATATTTTTCTAAATCGCCGATGTGAGACTGGAGTTGTTCAGTAGCTATTGCGGGGTTTCCGTCTGTACTTAAAAAATCAGTATCATCCGCAAAAGTATATGTGTGAGTCAGTGCGCTCGTATACATATAGGAACGGCCCTAAAATACTTTCCTGTGGTATACCAGCGGATAATTTTCGACGTGAAGAGATCACATCTTATGATCTGATTTGGAAAGATCTTTCTTGTATGTAATTTTTAAGCAGTTTATGTAGTAGTAATCTAATGATTTTGTGTATTAGTCCATCGTGCCAGACTTTATCGAAGCCTTGAGATATGTCAATAAATAATGCGGAGCAATACTGCTTGCTCTCGAAGGTTTTTCGAATAAGAGTAGTTATCCGATGTACTGTTCGATAGTACTATGCTTCCTTCTGAAACCAAATTGAAGGTCAGGAATAATGCAATTTTCGTCAAGGTGTACTATAAGGCTCTCAAGTAACTTTATTGGTGCTGGCACCACATTATTTATGACATTATCACTAATATATGAATTCGTATTATTTGGGGTATATACATTCTCCAAGTGATTGGCAAATGCTTCGATTTTTTCTGAAGTATTTTTTGCCCATTCTCCGTTCTAAAGGCGTATGGGCGACTCGTACACAATAGGGCATTTCATATTTTTCGCAGCTTTCCAGAGACTATATTCTGTTTTTTTAGTAGGGTCTAAGTTTTTAAGATAATTTCTCAGATTAGATTCCTTATTAATCTTTAAGGCGACGTGAAGTCTTCTTTGGCACTGATTTAGTTTAGCCTTTACGCTCGGAGATCGCGATTGTTGCCATTGACGTATGAGTGTTCTCTTTTCTTTGATAAGAAACACAATGTATCTAGGGCATTTTTAATGTCCGTAATTCCCCAAGGTGACTGGGGGCGTAGACACTTTAACGGCGTTTGTTAAAATATCTGTATCACTGAAATAATTTCTCGTTTTATATTCTTGATTACAGCGAAGTCAATTAGATCGGGAATCTTATTGAGGTCTGTAGGCCAATAAGTAGGTTGGCCACTAGATATGATATCTAGTCTGTTAGACGATATTGCTTCTAAAAGTTGCTTCCCTCTAGGAGTAATAAGGCAAGAGTCCCAAAATGTATGTTTTGCATTGTAATCACCAGCTGCTATAAATCTTGGACCTAGAGTCCTAAAATATTCGAGAAACTGCTCTCGATTAACATTATACCTAGGAAGATAATATATTGAAGATATTGTAACTCTACCATCAGGTATATTTATAGATGTGGCCTGGATGTGGTCCGATTTATATTCTGGCATTGGAAAATGCCTGATATCTTTTCTCACTAATATAGCTGTTCCGCCACATGCTCTTCCACTTGGATGTTTTGTGTCATAAGTGTAGTATCCGTTAATTCTGAAACAGTTCTTTAGGGTAAAGTGTGTTTCAGATACGAGTAGTACAGAAATTGTTGTACTTTATTCTTATGTTGGCTAAGGCCGTTAGCATTCCAAAAACAAATTCTTGGAGAATTAATTTTTTATTTAGCAGGATCTGCATGAGCATGCTTTGATTCTGCATCAATTGTTGAAACATATTTTGCATATTCGCCACGAAACTGTTCATGGTTTGAATTAAATTCTCAACAGAGCTTTGAGAGTTAGTGTCGGGTACTGGTACACCCTCTTTTAATGCATGTGCATATGAAAATAATGGGGCATTATTTCCATTGCTTATTTTCATTTGGGTAACTGAACCCTCATTTGTCGTATCGGCATACGATTTGTTTTGATAATTATCATTTATGATACCTCTATATTGAGCACTAGAAGCACCACTGTTTGTTTTTATTTGGGTAACTGAACCCTCTTTTGTCGTATGGACATACGAGCATATTGAGCACTAGAAGCATCAGGAAGGCTTGGAAAGTTAGAAGCCTTATATTGAGCATATAAAGGTCTTCTTGCCTTCGTTGATTCCTGAATGCGAAGGAATACTGGGCATCCCCGGTAGTTTGCGGTGTGATTTTTGGCCACAGTTACTACATTTTCTTATATTATCTGTCTTTGAGTGTGGACATTCTTCACTTCTATGAATATCTCCACATCTTACGCATACAGAAGGTAATTTGCAGAATGTTCGGGTGTGACCAAACTCTTGGCAGTTAAGGCACTGAGGTGGACCTTTGCGCATAATTGGTTCTTCTACAATTATTTTACGATTAAGAAGATATCTTAAACTGTATATTGGATAAGTGTCACCCTTTTTCTTTAATTGAGACGAGTTGAATGTAATTTCAACTCTAACAAGTAACAGAAACATCATGTGGACCATCATGTGAAACATCATGTGGACCATTCCTTCTATCTGAACCAGGTTGTCTATCAACGGACAAGATATCCCGATACTGTTTAGTGATATTGGAATCAGTTTGACGGCAGACCTTTGATTGTTTGACCAACTTTTTGTAGGGCTAAGTTGGGTTTTGTTGAAAATATTTAATAATTTTAGTACGCACTTTTTTCTCATCACTCATTTTAATAAGATTACGAACATATCGAGCCGTTTTCGCACAAAAGACGTAACCGACAAAAACTAAATTTTACAGGAGAACATTTTTTTTTAAATATCTTTAAAAGAAAATTTAGACGTAACCCTTACCTTGCTATTACAAAATTCATAAATATATGTATATAAAACACAAAAAATGTTTCAACCTATGTCCGTTATAGACTCTGAAACTATCCAACCGATTAGCTCCAAATTGGTTTCATTGGAAATGAAATTTTCTGAAGATGGTTTTAGACACCTAATACTACATTAGGTACATGCGGTCCATTCGTAAAGCTGATTTACGAATTTTTCCATACCACAATTTTTCCCAATTTTGAATATCTATGTATATATAAAACACAAAAAATGTTTTTACCTATGTCCGTTATATACTTTATCCAACTAATCCAACCGATTAGCTCCAAACTGGTTTCATTGGAAAGGAAATTTTCTAAGAATGGTTTTAGACACCTTAAACAATGCATTAGGTCCATTCGTGAACCGGAATTTCGAAATTTGTTTATCTTGAAATTTTGTACGTAAGAACCTCTCCCGATGAGTACATCCACTAAAGGGGTAAAAGTTAGTAAAATCGGTATCTCTATATCTCCGGAACTGATAAAACTAGCACCAAAAATCCAACTTAATCTAAATGTATGCAAAAAATAAGTGGACAGGTGTGTGGTACGTTTTTGTACTTTTAACCCATTAACGCCGAATGGATAGAGAATTACCCAAAAATAGAGCAATTTTTTAAATATTCTAGAAAATTCTAGGAGTGCGATATTAAAAATCTTCTTTTGGATAAAGATAAAGTAAGAATCGAACTACTAAAAATAATTTTTTCGGTAGTATTAGGTCATGCCTTGGTGGGGAACTAGTGGGCCAAAGTTGAGCAATTTTACAAAATCACAAAATTCGAAAATAAGTGGCTCTAGAAAACGGGGGGAGTTGAATTCCCCAATGCCTTCCTTGTGTCTAGTAGTCTTGGATGTCCTCTATCAGTAAAAAATATAACCAAGTGTTTACTCGCACATTCCTAAGCTACAAGTACGATTTTGTGGATTGGGTATAAAAATACCCACTTCGGCATATGTGGGTTCTAAAACATATGAAATATGAATTTAATTTTTCAAGAAAAATTTTTTTTTTTTAGGAAATCATAATAAAAACATCTAATGGTATAAGAATACATGATTATATAAAATATTTAAATGGTGAAGGGTTGACACAATCTAACTAAAATTTTTCGACCATGAAATAATGATGCCAAACCAGTACTTTTATACTGATGGTGAATACCACAATTATCTTATGTTAAACAAAATGGTGTGTGTAGGGGTTTTTAGACCCCACAGTTCGAGGTGGCAGTCCGGAACTGTGGGGTTACCACTAGCCACATAAATAGTTAGGTGACTAGTTATGTTAACATAGGCTTGTTCGAGGAGGAAGCGAATTGACTCTTTGTCCGTTACAAACAAAAAAAAAAAAAAAACAAGTTTCAAATGTCCCCATCTCTGGATTACGAAATGGGTAAGTAACGACTGTATCCACTTTGTATTACAACGAGTATATTCGGGACGAATGACCATGCATATAATTCAGTGTATTTTACGGGCGCATTGAGTCCATGTCGAACTGCTGGGGAGTGTTGAAACTTTTTTGTCGTTTGTTTGTGCACGTTTATGTTATATTTCTTATCATTATTTTTCCATTCCCACTCAATATGTTATTCATTTCTGAAAACTATATTAATACGTTTTCTATATAATGTTTCCAAGACTTTCTCTACATTAACCAAAATATGGTTCTATATTATGGAGACCAATATTTCCATTAATATGAACGGTCAAGATACAACTTTAGATTTTATAAATACACTCAATTTCAGCCTTACCAGTCGTTTCATTAGTTAATTGAATTTCATCAGACATTAAAAATTATATTCCTATTCCCCCCTCTATATCCACGCCTGTAGTTAGTTATTGATAAATCTACAACTTAATCATCAAAACATCGACAAAAAAATGCTTTAAGGGCTTCCTTTTTTTAAGTAGCTAATTAAAAAACATACATTTTAGAACCCATATATGCCGAAGTGGGTAGAAAAATACCCATACCCTGCAGGCTCAGGCATGGTAGATAAAAAAAATTAACAATATTCCCGGCAATATAAATGCCTTAAGTACTATCTGTATAAAATTTCATCAAAATCGGACAACGGATTAGGGGGTCAGGCATTAATGGGTTAAGGGGATAAAATGGGCGAAACTCGAGTTATAATACTTTTTTGTATCCCATATCCCAGAAATTAAATATAAATGGAATTGCAGTCCTTAAAAAATTTCAAATGGACTCTGGCACTTTTTTGAAATTCGATCGTACTTCTTTTTGGTACTTTTTTACAAAACTATTTTTTATTTACATTAATATGGTAAAAAAATGTTTATTATAAAACCCTCCCACTAATAAAGAATTATTAGCGTAATAGCACACGCCGGGTATCCGCTAGTAGAAAATAAATGTGTACTTACTTCTTTTTTCTTTTTCTCGTAATATTGAATCTATTGCATCTATAGTTACGAAATTTTCAGAAATGATGCTAGATGAATGATGATAGACCTAAATTATCGATTTCCATAAAAAAACGAACATCTAATAATATGTCGCTTACGTCCGTTTTGCGAAAATGGCTCGATATGAACATAATTGACATTAAAAATAATAACTGACATGCTTTACAAATAAAATAAAATAATAATATTTGGACTATGATATTCTTATTTTTTTTTTTTCATTAAAATACATAATAGAAGAACATTTTTTTAAATATTTTTCTCTTAACCCTTATGTGTGTGACTGGGTACCTTTTTGTAATTTAATTGCCCGGGTACCCTGTCACCCTGTTAAAGGTGCTTTTTTTTGTCACACACATAAGGGTTAATCCTAAAGATTTTCTCTTAATCTTATAATTATACGAGTTTTGGAACGGTTTATAAAAATCAACTTTTTGATCATACCTATGAAAAAGTTATAATACAATAACAAAAAACAAATTTTCGATTGGAATATTTAAACCCGACTTTTTAGAAAAACTAGAAAAATGGAATGCTTATATGTTGGTGTAAATAATTACATATTCTTAACAAAATTGCTATAACGTTTGGAACCGAAAACCTTTGATTTTATTTCACAAACATATTTTTAACATCGCTAAAGATTTTTGATACGAAAATAAGGAAATATTGTTAAAAAGTAAACAAAAGTTAGAAAATTTTTAATTTTCGAATAATTGAAAGTATAAAATATGTATTTGAAAGCGGTAGCTTTTTAAAATAGAAAAAACGGTTAACCGTTTCCAGAATATTTCTCAAAATATGTTTATTTCTTTATATATTTCTTATTTAAGTGGCCTAGGTAATATATAATAACTTCACGATTTGTTTTATGGAGTTTGATATTTTATATGTATTTCTTTAGATTGTTATATAAAAATAATGTTTATATGTGCTTTTCTGATTTTTTTATTTTCAGCCTGACCAGATACCTCAAGATGAACAGGTACTGGTGTCTAAATATGTTGCAGATCCATTATGTATTGATGGTCATAAGTGCGATTTGCGCGTCTATGTCTTGGTCACCTCATTTGATCCTCTGATTATATATCTTTACGAGGAGGGCTTAGTGCGTCTGGCCACAGTTAAATACGATCTTAATGCGGACAATTTGTGGAATCCGTGCATGCATTTGTGCAATTATAGCATTAATAAATATCATACGGACTATATTAAGTCGAATGATGCACATGATGAGGATGTCGGTCACAAATGGACATTGTCAGCACTTCTGCGCCATCTCAAGTCGCAAGGCTGCGATACACATCTATTAATGGCAAATATTGAAGATCTTATCATAAAATCCATTTTTTCGTGTGCCCAATCTGTTATATCAGCATGTCGAATGTTCGTTCCAAACGGCAATAACTGTTTTGAGTTGTATGGATTTGACATTTTAATTGATGATACCTTAAAACCGTGGCTTCTTGAAGTTAATTTATCGCCGTCAATGGGAGTAGATAGTCCACTTGATGCAAAAGTAAAATCATGTCTCATTACTGATCTTCTAACATGTGTCGGAGTTCCTGCATTTAGTCCCGCAATGCGTACTCATTACGATAGCAAATGGACTAGGTTTCGGAATGTCTCTTGTTTTAGGCGTACAAGTTCAGCCGATGCAGTACCATGTAGTGGCTCTTCAAAGCGTGCAGGACCATCTGTTGGAGGAACTTTTGTTGGCAAACAACTAACACTCGAAGAACAACGAATTATTCGTAATGCACGATTACAGTACGCTCGCCGGGGAGGATTTGTTCGAATTTTTCCTACTCATGACAGTATGATACGTTATGGTATGTTTTTGGACGCAACTACAGGCATTCCAATGTCTACTCCCATTTTGCAAGGACAAAGTTTTCACTCTATCTTGTTGCAACATAACTACAATCAAATGTTGTTTTACCACTTGTATACAAAACAATCCAAAAGCGAAGAATCCAAGGAAACAAATTCGTTTGAAGAACGTGTTGGTCAGTATGAACGAGCATTAGAAAACGTTACACCTATATTGTTTGAGGCCAAACGCATCGAACCTAAATGCGAAGAAGAAGGTCAACGCCTCCGCAAACAAATTCTCAAGTTGATTGATAATGGATCAGAACTTACCCAGCTACAAGCTCGACAGGCATTTGGACTTTATTTAGAAGCTATTTTACGACGCCTAACGCAAGATCCCAAGGATTGTCATGAAAAAATTATTTTGAAGTTTCTCAATCGTGTAGGGGGATCTGTTAAAGCACCAATGTTCTTTCGAAATCCACAAAACATTCGAGTAGTTAGCAAGGCCCGTTCAGCGATGGTAGCAAAATTGCTGGGGGACTTTCTCGAACAGTATAACCGTGACACTGAGGCATATGTCGATGCTTTTGATCACATCGGCATGATACCATCAGATCTTTTCGTAGAGTTTGTAACGCATGCCCAGGAGGTTGATTTGGAGGCGGTGCTGACACTAAATACGAGTCTTACGGGAAGTATGCCATATCTTTACAATAGATGCGGTTCATCTGTGCCATCTACCCCTCCAATACCATCAGGTGTGCATGGGTTTCTTAAAGCCCTTCCCTCAATGGTTATGGGTGGGTCTGGTGCTCGGGATTTTAACAAATGTGACAGCTACTATAAGTTGAGCGTTGAAAAAGAATCGTCAAACTTTCAAAACAAAAAAGAGAGTGTAAAAAAATAGAGTGAAACTAGTACCTCGACATAAGTATAAATTAAATGCAGGCACATAGCAAGTAAACACAATACTCAAAAACCGGTAAACGAGTGCCTAAACTAGATATATATACATTAATGTTTAAGATATTATAATGTGAGCTTACTTATATCGTTGGACAATGCTTTATTCAAAATGATTAAGATTAATAATACAAATTTGTGATATACAATGCTTAAGGGCCGTTTAAGTAAATATTGATAATTAATCTACGTTACTAGAGACTTAATCTAAAAGTTAAACAAGAAGCAAATCAAATAAAACATTCAACGAACACACTAGGCTTTTTCCAATTTTAATCATAAGTAAACAACTTGAAATTTTTTAAATACATTTTCTTATACATACATTTATTTATTATTTCAACTAGCTGATAATTTAATCAAATTATTTAAATTAAAAACTTTTAATTTATTTATTAATAGGACTTAAGCTGCAATAACACTGTGATTAAAACACAACTTAAGCTACTTGGTCGTACGTACAACGATACTTGTATAAAACGCTTTTGATTAATAAAAAACAACTTATATTTCAATGCAATGGTGCCCATTTCATAGTGCTTTCGCGCTGACTAACAACAACGTTACTGAGACAGCGAAGAAAGCACATGCTAAACAGGTGTATTGCAATTTTTCATATCCACTCTTAGAAATAGTTTTGTTTCGTATTTTCCCACAATTTACTTCTTCTGTGAACAATTTTTTCAGATTTGAGAGATTTTAATCACAACAACGTTATAAAGTGATAAAAAAAAAATTTTAGTAATACAAATTTGCCGAAAATTATTAATATCGAACACTCAATTAATGAGCTATGAAAATAGTCGCAAACAATTTGATTAAGATTATTGACTTCATTATTGTTAAAAAGCCTGATAAATACTGACATCTTTTTTTAAGTTCACTAAACTTTTCTTTCTGTGGAGTTCACTTTCGCTCACCAACACAAATGCAATTTTAGCTTTGGGCATCCATGTTTCAAAGAAATAAATAAGAAATATAATCAACAACAGAATAAATTACAATATTCAAAGTGATTCGTTTAACTGGATTTTTGGTTGGTCTTGTCGCAAATAAGCGATATGTATGTCTTTAGCCTGGATCTTAAAATCTCAAATTCTCACTTTAATTCAAAACATTTGACGATATATTTTAATGTATAGTACATTATCCTTCCTTTTTATGAAATAATTGCCGCAGAAGTCACCAGTGGTAGTAAACCACGTGCTAACAAGTATATTGATGTCAAGATTTAAGAAATTATACTATTGTATATAGATTTAACAGTTTTCCCAGAAATGTTTGTATTTCTAAAATTTGCAAAATGAACTTTTACTTGCATGTGTAAACACTCAAGCAACTTGTAGACATTTCGATGTATTTTTCGACATTTTCGATAATAATACGTATACTTAACCTAGCCTTTACACGTGCAAGTAACAGTTCGAAAAACTGAACACAGTCATACTTTTGCACTAACACAATCATTCATGCATGTGTAAATTTACACACGCATGTGTGATTGGGTTAGTGCAAAAGTATGAATGTGTCGTGTTTTTCGAACTGTTACTTGCATGTGTAAAGGCTAGGTAACTTTCATCATTCTTCTTGCATGTGTAAATGCAGGGTTAGTAAATAGCAATTTACCGTCGAGGTGATGTCGATTCGAAGTGATGTCAACGACGACATACATAATAGGTGTGATTATTGCGAGCATTTTTATGAATATACTGTTTGTTAATGAATTCATTTGCAATATTTAATTTAAACTATATTTTTCTTTAGAGTATTACAAATATAAAAGGGCCGATTTGTAAGGACAAACATTTGTCGATATTGTGCCGTGGATTCTATAGCTTTTGACATGAGGAAAAAAAGTTTCCACTACGACATCAAAAAAAAAAAATCATTTTCGAGGCTCCCAAATTTCAGAAAAAGTCAAAAAATCGAAGACATAATATCGATTGTTAAATCGACCCACCCTAATAAATATATTTCAAATTGTATCAAATAAAATTTAAAATGGTATACAAAATTCGAATATTGCATTTATTTACATACATGAGTACAAATTTATAAATATTTTATAAAATGTTCAAAGTTTTTTTTTTTTTTCAAAATATTATATTTTTTATCTTTTTGTAAATGTTAAATATTTCACTTTCAAAAAATGTTGGTACTGCTGCCTTCAAATTGTTAGCATTTTTGGTTGTAATGCTGTTTTGGCTGTCACTTAACGTAGCGAACAAATTTCTGTTTTCAAGAGAACAGCTGATTCTATATGGAACAGAACGAACAAACTAATTAGGCCTTAACTCTGCTAGTTTTTCTTCATCGGGAAAAAGTAAAAATAATTTTTCGTGCGTATTTTTAAAATCTAGAAGAAAATATACATATATTTTTTTATATTGTTTAACTAAGATTTCTTAACCCTCCGTTAGTCACAATCTTTTTCAATTGAGCCTAGTCGCAGTGTATTAAATTTATATTAATAAAGAATAAAGGGCACCATACACTACCAAAATGCTTGATGTCACTTTCGTGTACGTGTAATTTGATGTACACTTGCTAGATGACCCGTCAATCATGCATTTTGTTTTTGATTTTTTGGTTCTATTTAATTTTGTGCTGAGTGTTTTTAAAAATGTGTATAAAAAACTCAACTTTAATTGCAATAATGCCAGCATGTGTTGAAAAATAATAAAAAAAATATTCTCTTCACCCAACACATACTTATCAATCTCCTGCCTTGAACTATTTTTGTAAATGCGTTCGTGCTTGATGAGAAACTCATCAAAAAGTGACATCAAGCGTGCTAAAAATCAAAATGTTTTGATTTTCCATCAATTACATTTTCACTAATACTACTACTTTGCAATTCAAACACACATATTCATAAACAAATTTTAAATTTAAACACTGTTTTAAAACAAAATTTGATTTTGAAACTTTGTTTAAATCTAAAAAAATGTTTATAAATAAGGACTAAAGTATATAAAGAGTAATAATAAAAATAAAATTGCAGTATAAATATATTTTTATCAAAAAATAGCTTAAATTTAGGGAATAGAAAATAAAAAAATGTTGCTTGTATCAGACCAGATCAGTTGCGACTAACGGAGAATTAAATTGTTTATCCATTGAAATTTTACAGTCCATTTAAAAGGACATATGACCCGATGGAAAAACTGAGTACGCTGTATTGCTATGTATGTTTTCTATTTTCACGCATATATATACTTTTTCCCTTGTTTAAGAATCGCTGTAGCTCAGTGGAGGGACATACATTTTATATTTAAAATATTTTAGTTAATTTTAATTTTGATGAATCTTCTAATCACACGAAAAATTCCATTTCTTACTAGGAGGCGGATTTTCTAGCATTTATTATTGGAAAATGTGACAACATATGCATTTGTGTATAGTAAATAAATAATTTACTGTGGATCGCAAAAACATGTATTTGTCAGTAATTAGTTATTTGGACTGTTTAAATTAGAGAAGTACAAAATTAATTTTAATATCTGGAGGTTAGTATTTCCTCCCCCTTTCAATTAGAGTACATATTACATACATTTTAAATTGTATGACCATGTTTGTTTGCTTATAAGATACAAACCAGCTGTTTAAGTGTACCAATTTTTTTAATGTTTTTTTGCCAACTAGAATTTCCACGTATGAGAATTTCCACATATGAAAATGTATATCTAGTTTTAATTTATTAAATATAATAAAAGAAAAAAACTTATGATATGTTTAGGTAGCAATTTAATTTTTTTAAGTTGTAAATTTGTTGGTGTTTCAAGCCAAAGATTTTAATTCCTATGCAGTATGTTAGTGTTTGCATTCCAAAAGCATGAACCATTAAATTCCTATTTATATTTCTAGTCATTTCATTATACAATACATAATTACCACATAGATTAGATTCATATTATGTGTTTATACATTGACAAATCCTTGAATACATTGCACCTTTAAAAAATACGGATTTCTTTCAATAGTACTTATACTCGATATTTTCCTTGTGATCAAATTCATTATAACATACATAGTGTAACATTCCGTATATATAGAAATTATATTGTAGATACATATATAAATTAAACATTTATGACCGATAAAGTCCAATTTCCGGAGGGCATTTGTATAGGGACTAGGTAAAATAATGTACCGATTTCAGCGAGTTTCAATAGGCTTCGTCCTTGGGCCGAACAAATTGCATGTACCAAATTCTATCGAAATATCTTGATAATTGCGATTCGATCGCTATACTTTAGACTAATATCAGCACAAACGCATTATACCCTCCTTACTATGGTGGTATAGGGTATTTAAAGTATTTAAGCGCTTTAAAAATTTATAATATACTGTTTTTGTTTTGATAAAAATTCACCCTTATTCTATTTGGGGTCGCCAACATCGATACATACAACACACATATCTAATATCTGAGTCAGCTGATTCTGTTCGTTAATATTTTTTAGTAAAATTGTTTGGAAATAAATTCAAATATTTTTAAAAATAATTAAAATAAAATGATTTTTCTTTCCGATTCGGATTCCAGTGATGAAGAAAATAAAAAACCTAATAGAGGAAAAAATATTAATTCCGATCGATAGGAATTTCAATTTTTTTGTCGTGGTTTTGAATGGTCCCTTTAAATCCAATCCATGATATAAAAAGTGCGAAATATTGGAACTTTCAAAATTTCAGCTGAGTTCTACAATATTCGGACTCGAAAACATTAAAATTAAAAACTCATGAAATGACAGATGATTTTCATACCGAAGTGATTTATAGATTTAATAATATATTAATTGTAGATTATATTAGATTAAAAGGCGTGTGTACTGTTAAATACACTTTCACAGTTACACAAAATGTGTTCCACTGTTTCTAGCTCATCGGTATCCTCGCACAACTTACAAAAGTCCTGTGTGCCACCATCCCATTTACCAATGAAGGCCCTAATGGAGCAGTGACCGGTTATCACTCCTTCTAAAAATCCCATTAATATTTTGGTTGGTTTTGCATGCAATATTGTTCCAGGATTAGTTTATAGAGTCATAGAACCTGTCGAAGATCAACCTATAATAGTGGCATATAGGGGTTTTACCCCTCGGTCTCTACTACTGTGGTCCAGATACAAATTGTCTGGCCAGTTTATCTGCTACATAAGCAGCACTTCTTTCGCACGGAATTAAAACCAACAGCTGATCATTTGTTGCATATAAAATTGTTCGCATGAAAAAAACCATATTTTTTCGCAAATATGAACAGAGTACTAGGCTTAAAATGTTAATATTCTGAAGTTAATACGACGATGCCACAAACAGTTATATAGGAGTCATTACATTAAACTACATAGTTAAAAATAATGACTTTATTAACGCATTGATATAGTGAGGTCTCACATAAGCCAGAATGTGATCATGCTAATATTTAGAAAATAGGGTATTGTGAACAGATAATAATAACACATTATAAATAACGCATTAGTCGACTACTTCTAAATAATGCAGACGATATGTAATATGTTGTTCAATAATTTGCAAGTTATTACCAAGTTTTTGCTGGGTGTATAGTAAAGTTAGATTTGCTATTTCACCAAACTAACACAGCTTTTGATTTAGTTACTGTTGTCAAATAGTTGGACTACTTGTACTTATATATTAAATATTACAATAATTACGTTAATTGACACATTTTATACCAATCTTTAATAATAAAAATAATACATACCTGAATTTTTTCTTAAATAATATATGGCAGCACTGATCATAATTCAATCTGAATAATTATAATTGCTTTTTCGTTAGAGATCTGTGAACAATGATCTGTGATTTCTATATATTGCTGCAGATGATTGTTTTTTGGGAATATGGAACACATTATAGAAAATGGATAAAATTATAGATTTAATTAATTATAAATTCTAATCATAATTAATATTTTAATTATTGCACTAATTTTTTAAATCAAATGTTTCTACTTTAAATTTTTAAATAAATTAATCTTTTTTAAAACTCACTACTATTTAATGTCCTAATAAGCATTTTAGCAGGAATTCAAGTTTAAAACAATTGTAATTCAAGAATTGATTCCAGTGGCAAGCTATTGAATTTTTTACATCAATAGCATTATCCAGTAAAATGGAAACATAAATTCAAGCCACATGTTTTTAAAATATTTTTAAATTTTAAAACAATTATACATTCAAATTAAATTCCAACAAAATTTTCAAGAGCTTGAATTTTTAGGGCTTTAATGTTTATTAGGTAGAATTTTATTATAGATTTATGGATATAAGCACGCCAGTTGCTTAAATGCAATAAAAATTACGTGTAAGTATTTTTTTTATTGTATTTTATTCAACATTTTCGAACACAAACATTTCAATATGTATTACCGGCTCAATGCTCTAAAAAAGTTAGTCGTAAAAACTCCTAGGGTGGGTTTTTGATCAGCAATTATTATGTCTTATTTTCTAGTTTAACCGATTAATCATATCAAAAACTACAAAAGTAGAAGATTTAAGTGGTACAAAAATATATTATTTAACCCTTATGTGTGTGTGGGTAACAGGGTACTACATACAGAACCTATGAAGTTACATTAGAGTTCGGTTTATTAGCTCAGTGAAGTGACCGTTCTTTTCAACTCAGCTCACTCAAGTGAACTAGGTAGCTCTTTTAGCTCATTAGTTCAGTATAATGTATAATGACCATTTCATCTTGTGAATTTTCTTGCAGTGAATTAAATCAAACATTTCTGTTGTTAAAAACACATAGTATTTTGACAATTAGAGATTTATGCGTGAAATAACTGATAACAATTAAAATTTTAATTTAAAAAAATACATAAAATTTTATTTTTTTTAAATTAATATTTTTCGAAAATAAGAGTTAATTTTTGTATTATTTCTAATTTCCGATGCTAACCAAATGTTTAGACAATACATATTTGTGAAAGAGAACATTCATTGTTTTATGTTATAACTACTATATACATACCTATAAAAGGAATTTCAAAATTTTAGGAATAAGATTTTATTGTTTTACAACTTAAAAATATCGGAAAAACTGTCTCATTTTCAAAAAACAGCGAAAACCCCACGATATGTCGCTCATGGTACCTGTCAAATGTTATGTTGTGTTAATGTATCAATATAGTAAAAAAGTGCATAAGAAATCTATTTTCTAAAAATAAGTGATTGAAATAATATTGCTAATTTAATTAAGAATATTAGTAGTTTGTAGTTTTTTAATTCTGTTTTTCGGTAGATATAATCCCACCAATGTATTTTTGAAATAGTGTTTTTTTTACTATTACAAACTTTCAATTACAATTATTATTTTAAAAATAACATATATGTATTTCCCTTTTTCATTATTGTTTTATGAAATATACCTACAAACTGTATTACAAACTTTATTTCTTACTGCCTCACAATACCATAAATTAATTCACACACATTCAATACCACACATAGCCAAATTGATTCAAGAAAACAAAAATAATTTGAAAACTCTAATAATTCTTGAAACATTGCATACAAACGTTGTATCATATCAAAGCAAAAATATATACGCGGCAGAACATGGCAGTATATGATCATATACATACAAACATAACAAACTCATAAAAATAAAACGATCGTTTTATATTTGTTGTTCACAATGCTCACTTTTCAATGTCAGTGAGCGAATGAAACATTGAAACAAAATGAATATGCTTGTGCAGCTCTTTCATGAGTACTGAAAGAAATATGTGCATACAAGGCGAATTAACAAATGTCAAAAAACAAAAATTAAAAATTAAACAAATACGTATTAAAACTTTATATAGTGTAGATAATTCAATAGTAAGGGCTTTACTTATTTATGTAAAAAATAAATATTTTGTTAATTACCTTAGAATATGTAGATATTTAAATATAAACAAAAGCTTTGACAACTGTTAGAACCAAAAAGCGAAAAAAAAAGTTATCAGCTGATTGACTGACTCCACCTTGTATAAATTCGCCTTGATGTGCATACTACAAAACAGCTCAGTTGAAAACGCTCTGAGCTCAGCGCTCAATTGGAAACGCTCAGTATGATGAATGATTCACTTCGCTCAGTTAAGTGAATAGTTCAATTGAACTAGGTCTTTCATGAGCTACACAACTCTAAAGGTAGGGTCACACATGACATATATTTGACCAAAAATACGTAACCACTAAATAAAAGATATTTTATTGTAATTCTTTTATTTCATAAACTCTTTTACTTAGTACAATTCAAAACAAATAATTAGTTTTATTTTATTTGACGCTGTTTGATCTTACAAATCACTTGTAAGAGCAAACAACGTCAAACAAATTTGTGCTAAAAAAGTGGTTACGCTTTTTTGTGTAAATATTTGCCATGTGTGACCATACCTTAAGTTACATATTATTGCACAATATATATTCAAATGCTCATATTATGAAATGCTAAACAAATGTTTAAGTTTAGCCTAACGTCAATTCAATAAATGGGGATTCCCATTTATATACACAGTAGAAACCAAAGTATAACAAGTAGTCCGACTCTTTGACAACAGTACCTAACTCTATGCATGTGTTAGTAAAAAAGTACCTAACTCTAAACATGTGTGCCTTTTAATTTTCTACAGGCTACGTTCTAAATTTAAAAACATTTAATTTGTTTACATTTCTACGGTACCCGTATATGTGAGAGAGTAATATGAAAAAATTGAGAGTCGGACTACTTGGTATACTTTGGTAGAAACACTACTTAGTATTGTGTTGTGAGCATATACGTAATATTTTCCATATAATTTGTATGTGCCCTGTCACCCTGTTAAGGGTGTAAAATATAAAATGATTTACCACTCCCTCCCAAGTCGAGACAGAAATGTGTCCATTATAAAAAATAAATATAACAAAAAGTTAGGAGTTTTTAGAAAGTTTCAAGCGCCTAGGAACTCTGCATACATAGAAAATTGCAAACACATAAGGGTTAAGAACAACAACAACGTACTATTTACAAAAATTGAAGTGAGAAACAAATAATAAAAACTAACGGGTCATTACCAAAATAAGTTACAGTGGTTAGTATGAACAAAAATGATAACAAATCACTGTGACAACAGTGAGCAAAAATATGAACAAATTTAATACAATAAAAAATGGAAAATAAAACAAATGAATGAAATGAATAATAACAATAAATAATACAGTCGCCGAAATAATGATAGGTTCACCAAATTTTTCTCATTTTTTCTAAGTATTACCGAGTTTTATCTGGCCTACCTAAATAAAAGCGTAAGGCGGAACGTTTTTTTACGCTTAGCTTTAACGCTGAAATGTCATACCTAAATAAAAGCGCCAACGCTACGTCAAACAATAAAAACAAGATTATCAAAAAAATTAATATAACAACCCGGATTATTTAAACAATAAAGTACATTGCAGTATTGGTGTTTCTGATTTTTGTTTCGTGATTTGTAAACTAAAATTTTATCAAAGAAACTAAATATTAAAGTTTAAAAAATGTGTTTCTTGCATATTTGTTTCTCCTTTTGTATGTGTTTACATTTGTTGTGTTTTGCAACTAACTTCACTATTAAACGCGCTGTCAAAATCGGATTTTCCAATTGCAAAGCGTTGCCGTCGCGTTATTTCGGTATGCTGCATACAAATTGTATGGGCATGAGAATTTTTGACAAGTAAAAAACGCATTACGCTCCAATTTAGGTATGCATGTATCACAGTTTTTGTGTCAGTGTATTTATACGTCAAATTTTTACATATCCCGTTAAAATTTTTCGTTTGTTTTTTGCTCAATAAAGAAACAAAAATTTTACCCTTTTGAAAGCAAAATTGCAGCGAAATAAATATGAGTTCACAGATCTAGAATAATCTTTTCTTTGTTGGAGTACGGATAAAATTTTATTTTTTTACAAGCTTTAACACAAATTTCAATAGATTCCAAGTGTAAAAAATTTAATATTTTTATGTTTTAACGCATGATAAAACAATAACCAGGTAGAATCAGTAGGGAGAGTTTGAAATTGTATGCAAATATGAGAAAATTATGTCAAATATGAGAAAATGAGAAAAAAATATTTGAATAAAAATAAAGAAAATTTAAAACTCAACGCCGCATGCTGTACTCCATTCTTAAATTTTTTGTTCAGGACATTTTAAAAATCTTATAGCCTATTGTTCAAATGAACATTTACACACAGCACATTTCACACGCATATTCTTGTTATATGGTTTAATGTTAAATTGATTTCTTCACAAAAATACTTAATAAACTTTTTTTAATTTTTGATATTTTATTTTTATTTTGTCTGACAATTCAAGGCATGAAAAATTGAGAACTTACTTTTCTACTGATTCTACTTTGTAATAGTTATATTATGGTTTTAACGTTTTTTTTTTTTTTTTTGAAATGGGTCGTGCCAAAGAACGTGGAAAAATATTGGCTTTTAAAGAACAAAAGCTTTCAAATCGCCAAATTGCAAAAAAGATTGGAAGATCTGTTAATATTGTAAACAATTTTTTAAAATTAAAGGTCAAAACCGAAGCTGACTCAACGACAAAAATCGATGATATTGCGAATGGTAACAAGGGAAAACTTGTTTCCTCCAGAAATAAAAGCCCGTCTCAATCTTTCAGTGTCTACCAGAGGAGTTCAGCAAGTTTTGCGTAACTCAAAATGGTTTCAATACACAAAAAGAATGGCACGTCCGGTACTTTCAAAAGAACACAAAGAAAAACTTTTATGGGCCAAAAATCATATGGATTTTGGAGATAAATGGGAAAGAGTACTATTTGGATGGTCCAGATGGTTTCCAATATTACTGGCATGATTTGCAAAAGGAAAAAGTGGTTCGGATGAGCAGAAATTTCGGTGGAGGCTCTTTTATGATTTGGGGAGGATTTTTCATTAAGGGAAAGCTTCCTTTCGCATGGATTTCAACAAGGATGACCTCTGAATATTATATTGAAATGTTAGAAATTTCTTTGATTGAACATGGAGAAGATTTGATGGGGAATTACTTAATTTTCCAGCAAGATAATGGTTCCAATCAAAAAATATTGAGGTTCTGGACTGGCCAACTCGATGTCCCGATCTAAACCCTATAGAAAATTTATGGGGCATTTTGGCACGCAAAGTTTATGCTAATGGTAAGAAATTTTCGGGAGTGAATGAGTTGAAAAATGCAGTACGGGAGAAAGCGGGTAAAAACTGTATTTTAGTACTTTTTTGGCACCATATGTATCTTTTAAACCAATAAACATACAAATAAATTTTAAATCATATTCTTTACTTATAAAAAAATAACAAATACGAGTGTGGTACTTTTTGGAAATTCGAACCCTTAAGGGATAAATATTGTGTTTATTTTTGGTACTTTTTTCATAAACTATGTTTTTCTACAAATTGATATAGACATATAAATATTTTATTTTACGCTCCCACCACGATACAGAAATTTATTTGAATAAAATTTTAACACCGCTATGGGGATAAAAAAGCTACCTAAAAGGGGGTAAAAACGGAAAATACATTTTATTTAACATTTTAAGACAATTTTGATAAATTTTTAACATTGGTTCCTAGATTCATGCAAAAATTAACTAACAGAGTGCTATTTGGAACTCGACTCCCAAGCTGTATATTTGTCCAAATCCGGAAAAACAGTTTAGTACTTTTTTTAAAACTTATTTTTCTTGAGCACATTAACACAGATTTTAATCGTTTGAGGCATGTTTTTAAGCAGAAACAATTTTGGCAAAATGGAATATTTTTAAATTTCAAACTTGAGGGGTGTTAAAGGAGGAAAAGGGGATTTGGTACTTTTTGTCCTAATGGTACTTTTTTTTAATATTTTAAATTATTTCACTTATGGACATTAAAGTTAGCTGATATGTATCTGAGTGAAGTTAGAGTTAGGAGTAGGGGATAATATTTAGGTACCAAAATGTGAGAACTGAACTATAGGTACTTTTTTTGTTCTTCTAATGGTACTTTTTGAATTTTCTTTAATAATGGGCCTAGAAACATGATATTAAGCATGTATGGTAATAAGTGAGTGAGAATTTTAATTTCTTTATTGAGTGGTACTTATGGTACTTTTTCTTTATTCTAATGGTACTTTTTGAATTTTCTATAATAATGGACCTAGAAACATGAAATTAAGCACATATAGCAATAAGTGAGTTAGGGTAGACTTTTTTGTACTATCTCTTTAATCGAATGGTACTTTTTGTTATTTTTTTCAACAATGAACCTATAAACATGAAATAAAGGTTATATGGACCCGAATGAGTGGGAAACCACAATTGGAGGCTTTTTGGTACTTTTTCTATATTCTGATGGTACTTTTTGATTTTTTTGTAATAATGGACATAGAAGTACGAAATTATGCGTATATGGTAATAAGTGAGTGAAAATTCAAGCGGACACTTCATGGTACTTTTTCTTTATTCTTTATTTTTTTTATTCGAATGGTACTTTTTTTATTTTCTTCACCAATGATATAACGCTTATATGGACCTAAGCGAAAGATAATCTACAAGTGGGGACATTATTGTACTTTTTCTTTATTCTAATGGTACTTTTAAATTTTCTATAATAATGGACCTAGAAACATAAAATTAGGCATATATGGTCATAAGGGAGTGAGAATTCAAGGGGGAGTCTTTGTGGTACTTTTACTATATTCGAATAGTACCTTTTGTATCTTCTTCACCAATGAACTTATAAATGTGAAATAAAGCTTATATGATCCCGACCGATTGGGAATCCACAAGTGGGGGCTTTACTTTTTCTATATTTTAAAGGTACTTTTTGAATTTTCTCTAATAATGGACTTAGAAATATCAAATTAAGTGCATATTGTTCTAATTGAGTGAAAATTCAAGGCGAATACTTGGTAATTTTTCTTTATTCTAATGGTACTTTTTAAATTTTCTATAATAAATCTAGAAACATGAACATAATATTATATGGACTCGAGCGAGTACGATACTATAACTGGGAACATTATAGCGCTTTTTCATTATTCTAATGGTACATTTTGAATTTTCTATAATAATGGACCTAGAAATATAAAATATATGCTTCTCAGTGAGTAAAAATTAAATTGGAGACTTTATGGTACTTTTTCTTTGTTATAATAGCACTTTTTATATTCATTTATAGTAGTTTCAAAAAAAGCGAAGAATTTCAAAATCGCGGTTTCGGTTTTAAAAAATTTAAAACCGATCGGTTTCGGTTCGGTTTTGTGATAATTTATTAAATATTAAGTATTATAGAAACAAAATCAGTTGATAATATAGGATATGCTATACAAATTTAAATTCAAACTTAACGGGTGTTCAAGAGGATAAAGGAAAATTGGTACTATTTCTTTTAATGGTACTTTTTTAATATATTAAATTAGTTAGCTTATATACATTATAATAGTCGAATATGCTTCTCAGTAAAGAAATAATCAATAATAATCAATTGTATTATGATACCAAAAATTGTGAACTAAACCAAACTAAGAAGTATTTTTTCGTTCTCCAAATAGTACTTTTTGAATTTTCTAATATATTGAACTTAGAATAAGGAAATTACTTTGATTTAAAACTTGACGGTGGTTCAAGTGTGGAAAATTTGTACTTTTTCCTCTAATGGTACTTTATATTATATTAAATTATTTTACTGATATGCTTCTGAGTAAAGAAATAAAGTCACTAAGTGAGGATACAAAAATAATTAGTATTTTTTCGTTCTTCGATTGGTATATGATCCTGACCGAATAAGAATCTAAAAAAGGGACGCACAGGTACTTTTTTCCAACTAATAATACTTATTGACTATTTTATAAAATTAAACCTAAAAATTCAAAATTATGCACACATGATTCGGAATGAGTTAGAATTCACAAAAGGTGACTTTAGTGGTACATTTCTTTAGCATTTTCTATAATAATGGACCCAGAATCATGATGTTGAGTGGGAATACAAAATGTGGGTCTAAACGAAACTTTTTTATTATATTAATACGTTTCGAATGAGCTAAAAGCCACATTACAATGATTCAATAAACATGAAACTAGATGCATGTTATCCTGAATTAGCATTAATTCTTAAACGGAGACTTAATAGTACTATTTCTTTCATCCAATTGGGGTGGCGAAGCGCACCGGGTCAGCTAGTTAACATATAAATTAATATAATCTGAACAAAAAAAAGTAATGGCCCTGACTGGTGTAGAACCCCTAACGTCTCGTTTTCCAGTCAAACACACTAGATAGCTGTGCTAAACGCAAAAGTTCATTACCAACCAGTACAAAAATAAGTACCTATTCTAGTAAATAAAATAACCACCACTCATTACAAAATAATGCATGTGGAAATTAGTTGCAATTACAAAAATTCACAAAATTTTTGCTGGGTACATTGCCTTTGCGTGTTGCTTTTAAATAGTTATAAAGAACATAACATGACAAAAGCATCATGTGGCAATTGCCTTTAACATGCAGCTTGTGCAGGTCTTTATTAAAAACATTTCTTCCTATTGGGAAGCGCTCGTCTAGGTCTTGAAAAAACATGCGCGTGTGTGCTATTTATCTCTTATAATTTCCGAGTTACAAGCATTTCAAAATTGAAATTTTCAAATTTTGACATACCTTGGTTTGCTTTTTTAAAAATATAGGGCGTACTTTTGAACCGAATGGACTCAAATTTCTTTTGTTAGTTAGATAACTAAATTATCAATAATATGCAAACAATTTCAGAGCAATATCAATTACGTATCCGAAAATAAATGATTTTCAATTTAAAAATTAGTAGATTTTTGCTGTTTTTTGGGCGAAAAGGTGACATTACTCTTTTTTTATTAAAATAAAACATTCTTTAAGAACATATAACAATTTTATGTTTTTCTGTAAGATATCTTTACGGAGAATATTTTGGTATAAAAGACATGTCATATTTTTCGAATATGTAATTGATATTGCGGATACGTAATTGATATTGCTCTGAAATTGTTTGCATATTATTGGTAATTTAGTTATCTAACTAACAAAAGAAATTTGAGTTCATTCGGTTCAAAAGTACGCCCTATATTTTTAAAAAATCCAACCAAGGTATGTCAAAATTTGAAAATATCAATTTTGAAATTGATATAAGAGATAAATAGCACACACGCGCATGTTTTTTCAAGAGCTAGCCGAGCTCTTTTAAAAATCTTTGAAATCGGAGGGGAAACAAAAAAATGGCACGTGTTTAAAAATTTTACATGACGAAGGTACCCTACTTTGAGCCCCCATAGCGCCGCGCCTTGAATTCATAACTTGAATTCAAATACTCCTTGGTTACCCCTACGTCAAATTTTGTCCCAATCGGGCCATCCGTTTAAAAATGCCAGATTTATTTCCAAAAAATTTTGATTCTCCCCCACTGTGCGGCGTCGCTAGAATTCTGTTCCAATTTACAATAAAATATAATATAAATTAAAGATTTATCGTGCGGTGTAGTATTTTTTAATTAGAAATACCTCACTGTTTTCAATTTTTAAATTATTTTGCGATTTCGTGTTTTTTTATTTATTTTTCTTTTAGCATTTAAAACTCGATTCACTCGATTCCGAATATTTATTTTGTATTCTTTAATATACGTAAGTTGTTTACTTACTCGATTTGAATGTAGACGTACACATACATAATAATACTCGCAATGATTGAGTAGAACAAAAATTTTAATTATTAAAATCAAAAGTACGTACACTTTGTAAATAATATTCAAAACAAAAAATGAGTTGAGTGCAAAGCAATGGATTACTCATTGTGGGTGACAAAAAGAGTCACTCATGCAATATATACACCAGCTATTGGATATAAAAACAAATATTTCTATAAAAGCTTTTTAAGCTTATTTATAAAAAGCGTGTTATCTCAGTGAGACATTCACAATGATTGGTACCATAAAGCTTAAAAGCTTTTAAGCACTTATGGAAATTCCAGCGCTACATTCCATGCAACTTGACATGTGTCACTCACAGGCATGAATAAATATTTAAAGAAACTGAGGAAGAATATACAAATCAACAACACCAAACATCCAAATTAATTACTTTGAATTAAATATATTACAAATTTAATAAAACTTATTTTCATTATAAATACTTGGATTAATTTACATACATATCTACAATAAAATCTTCGTTGGTATATACTTACATACATTGTATTCCGGTGATTGCTATGAAAATCAATAACAGAGTTTGGAACGATGAGTAAAATGTTTGTGGTAATTCTAAACAATACATTTTATACATACATACATAAGTATGAAAATTTGTTCTTTTGTTTGTTTGTCATTATAGACATGAATTTTCGTAATATTGCTGTTATATAAACAATAAATGACATTGAATAGCAAACGGATATATTTCGATAGAAGCAAACACATACACTTATTAACTAAATTACTGTTGATAGTTGTGGAAGAGGAAATATGGGTACAGCCGGAGTAATAACAACAGCAAACCCTAGCGGCAGTAGTCACTCGGCTCTTTTGCAAAAGCAAATGTCATTCAAAACGTCCGTTGGTGCCAATCAATTATCAAAAACTGATGAAATAGAAGTTATTGAAAGTGGGCACAACGATGCCTCATCAGCTCGCTATAACAAGGTAAATTTTTAGTTCTATCAAAATCAAGTGGTTTATAAACTTTTTTTTAATAATTCGGTATTTTGGGAACTATTGGAGATACCGTAACGATATTTCACAAGGTTGGAGCATAAAACAATCCATTTATGATCCGAATGATCTGTAATTTAAAATATGTAAATAGTCCTTAAGAAAGTCTACAAAAAATGGACTTACATGTGTGAGTTATCTCTTTTAGTTCAAGAGATATTTAGGTTTATTTTGCTCCTTATTTTTTTTGTGTTTTAGATATGGCGGGTATACGGAGGGTCGAAATTTGTTTAAAATATGTTTGTGATATAATCTATATACATATCGTCGTCCAAAATGCAAAATAACGTAACATCACTTTTCATAAGTTTATAGGAGAAGCACAAAATGTTATAAAATGAAAACTACTTGAGACATTGAAACATAATGTTCAAATCTGAATTACAGTGAAACTAGAAATATACTTTGTGTAAAAAAAATAATTTTTTCAAAGAACACTTTATGCTATGTGTATTACGTTTTTTTGAATTGTTGTTTTCTGAAACAAAAAAATGTATCATCAATATACATTTTTATGAAAAAATAAAAATATTTTTTTTATTTTAAATAAAAGCAGTTTATATGGGGCATTTCATGTCAAGTCAACCAACTTTTGAAATCGATGTCTTCCGATTGGGATGAAATTTGCACCATAGTTAGTTCTATTGGATAGTAATTCAGACCCAATTTTTCAAAAAGATCTTTCTGAGTTAGAGGGGGTTAAAATTTTCTTGACTTTTTATTTTCAAAATGGCCCCTTTTTTAATTTTTTTTTTCTCAAAAAAAAGCTTAGGTCCATTGCTTTAAGAGATTTTTGCTCGCTTAGTGGGATGCGAGTGGGATATCTATCCAAATAAATATTCTGTAACTCAAGACATACAATTTTTACTTTTTTTGCGCAAAATCTAAATTGTTTTCAAAATAAATAAAAACAGGATGTTTGTCAAAATTGGTAAATTATTGAGGAATTCCATGAATGTTGATAATATTGCTGTTACTAAATTTGTGAATGATTGCTAAAGCTACATACACACGGTTGTCAGATTGTTAGAAACATGCTCAGAAAATGGTTAACACAACCATGAGAACTTATGTTGAAACATATGGTTGTTAACCATTTATTAAACATTTTCTGACAACATTGTAAGAATATGACAATCTTGTGTACGTAGCTTAAGATTTTTTATCTATTCCAACTATAAAAAATCGTTAAATCAAGTGCGATGTAAAAAAATTGAAATTACAAAAATAACAATAATTAATTAACTCTTTAAAATTACTATAAAAAGAAAATCGAACAAATATAAAAACAAAATTTTGAATTTAAAAACTAAATAATTGCAATAATTCTGATATTATTAATTAATTTAATCTATGTGTTGTTTGTTAACTAATTTTTAATAACTAAAAATAGTTAATTGTGTTATAGTATTTATAATATTTAATTTATTAGATTGTCAATATATATTTCCACAAAAACCAATAAAACACATTCGGCGAAGTGATCAATAATTTTTTTTATTTATTGACATATAAATAACATAACTCATATAATTTAATTTTTTTAATTAAATATTACTATTTTTATTGAAATATTGTTTAAAATTATTTTTTTTAATAAAACATTACAATGTTTTTATAATGAAATATATTTTAATTTTTAAATTTTATGAAAATTAAGCTTAATATTTAGGTAATTATTGGAACAGGTGTTGTATAAAATATTCTATCTTGCTACAAATGTGATCCTTGAATTGTAAAATTTTCCTGATATTTATTTTAACCATTTCCCTGAGCAAAGTAAAGTTGAATAAATGGTAGATCGGAAAAATCGTTACAATACTAGAATAGTAACGGAGGACAATTGGAAAAGTTTTAATATTTCTTTGTTTGACGCATCGGTTAAATTGAATACCTTGTCAAAAAATGACATGTAGGATTTTTTTGATAGCTTCCTTAATTCTGCATATGTTTTGCTGTCCTCATATGGCGCACAGTGGGGGAACTGAAAAAACTTTTGAAATCGATGTCTTCCGATTGGGATGAGCAAAAAAAATAATTTTAAAAAAAGGGCCCATATTGAAAAAAAAGTCAACAAAGTTTTTGATTTTGCAAAAAAAGTCACAAATTGTATGTTTTGAGTTACAAAACATTTATTCTGATAGATATCCCACTAGCATCCCACTTAGCGACCAAATATCAAGGAAAATATCTAAGCTTTCTTTTGAGAAAAAAATAAATAAAAACTAAAATGAGCCCATTTTGAAAAAAAGTCAAAAAAGTTTTTGATTTTGAAAAAAAAAAAAAAAAAAAATTACAAACATTTTCTATTTTTAATTTTTTTTCTGAAAGATTGAAGAAATAGCTATCTAAACTATTTGGGACACATTTTTCTAAGAGCAATAGGTAATAAGTTACATGGATGAGAAAAAACACCCGATTGGCCAAAATGTCAAATTTTGACCCCCTCTAACTCAGAAATCTTGTTGAAAAATTGTGTCTGAATTACTATGGTGTAAATTTCATTCCAATCGGAAGACATCGATTTAAAAAGTTGTTCACTTGACATGAAATGTCCCATATATAAAATCTACTAGCAGAGATTTACAAAACATTGCTATAGCAATACATTATCTCTTATAAAATTTTAGTTTTTTTACCTACCTTTGTGTGCTTTTTTGCTAATAACGGATCCGAATAATTCCAGATTTTCTTGAAATGTCTTTTTTTGAATTGACACCAAATTTATTAATATTTATTAAAAATAATTGCTTAAAAACCTCTACTGAGTCAAAAGTTTTTCGAAAAAAGTACTTACGTTAATGTTAATTATACAGAAAATAAAAACAAAATTTTGAGAAGTACTACAGGAGAAAAATAATTTCAAAATTTGTATTACTGCGAGATCCAGAGCCTTCAGAAGTAGAACTATTTGTATACCCTTCACCTTCGTGAGAAGGGTATATATAAGTTTGCCATTCCGTTTGTAATTTCCACAATATGATACCGGGGTCGATTAAGCCATGTCCGTCTGTTTGTTGAAATAAATTTTCTGAAGACCCCAGATATCTTCGGGATCCAAATCTTCAATAATTCTGTCAGATATGCTTTCGAGAAGTATCCTGTTTAAAATCAGAAAAATCCGTCCATAAATAACGGAGCAAAAATCCGAAACAACCTCTGAAAATTTCATCAAAAAAGACAATTTATTGTATGCTTTGAGAAAAAAATCAACCAAACGAATGTTTCAATGGTGTTGGTTTCATTGCTTTGCGTTTTTTTTTGTTTTTGTTGGTGTTTCGTTTCGTTTGGCGTTGTTGTTTTTATACCTCTCACCTTCGTGAGAAGGGTATATATAAGATTGTCATTTCGTTTGTAACTTCTGTTTGTCAGCAATTAAATGTAAAATTTTTAAAAGTTTTCTTGACTTATTTAGGATGCTATACGCTGAAAGTGGGCAATTAATGCATCCACAAGAAAGGTGAAGGGTATATAAGATTCGGCATAGCCGAATAAGCACTCTTACTTGTTTATGAAAATTTTAAATTTATATAATTGAAACCTCTTTTGTATTACCCAATATGTTCCTAAATATTTTGCAAAGGGAATTTATATCCCGACCATTTTTTTGAAAAGTTTTTTCGGAATCGTGGGATTGTCAAAGACAATTCACTAACTTCTTTTTCACATTTGAATTTTGATTAAAAGTTTCTATACAAGATTTAAATTTTATAAAAGAGATTCATAAACAAAACTTTAATTGCATTTTAAAAATTTAAATTTTACAAGTAGTAGATTCTACACGTAGTAGATTCTACACATATACAAATCCTTCACATAGAATCGAGAAGAAATATTTGCCAACATTTTAAAATTTTGATAAACTCAGCTACACCTCCTCTATATTCCTGGGAAATGTTATTAAAATCTTTATTAAAATCCCCACACGGCCTTTGGCCTTATTAATTTAATATTATTTATTTTTACGTCGTTAGCCAACTTCTTTTTTTCGTTTAGGATACGGTGTAATGGCTACTTCTTCTACATCTGTGGTTGAGGTATCTGATAAACATTCATCCGAAATTATCCATTTCTAAAAATACTTAATCGAATAACATAAATTTATCTTAATGGGGTGTTTAATAGGTGTGGTCACACGATATGTATTGTAACATGTACATACTGTGTGATCCATATGAAACTTTGTGTATGAAAAATACATGTGTATGCCTTATGACATTTTTGGAATTTAAAAATCAAAATTTCGTGCGAAATGCTGTCAAACTACATATAAAATATTTTTTAATGAAATATATGTGAAATAATTTCGTACTCTGTTTTTATTATGGAAACCATGTGAAATACATCTGGCAACCTTATTTTTAAACACGAAATAACATAAGCAGCACTTCTTTCGCACGAAATTAAAACAAACAGCTGATGCATATAAAATTGTTCGCATGAAAAAACCATAATTTTTCGCAAATATGAACTCGTAAAAATATATAAACTGATACATACATATATACTTATTAACTACTATTTATTTATATATAGGTTGAAATAGGGCGCTTTTGAAAGTGTCAGGGTATAGCCGACGACATTCCACTACCACTGTTATTGAAATCTTGAATTCGCTTAACTCCTCTTTCAACCGTGTCGATTACTACCTTCATACCTCTTGCTAAACGTTGGAGCTTTAAGAAATCTTTATTTTCGGACCATTTATTTGTGTCCTCTCTCAAAAAATTAGTTTTAACTTTAAAATATTCGAAAAAAGCCAGACTTTGATGCGAAACAATCTTATCTAGTGAAATATTTTCAAATAGTTTTACAGCCTTTTTTCCGAAACTTGCACTCTTAATATTCTTGCAGACCGTTCTTCTTCTTCTAAGTCTTTGTAAGACAAAATCTTTTGCGCCATTTTTCGTTTTATTTCATTAAAAAACATTATTATCAAATAAATTAAAGCAAACTTGTCCTGGGTTCAGATACCACAGGTGAAGTAAATATTTGCTCGTAAATATTTCCTGATATATCTTGATCAATATGTATGTATTAAATGGCATTCTGCAAAAATCTTACATCATTATTAAGAGCTGTAATAGCGCTGGAAGTTTGAAACCACATGTTCACATATAAGTTTACAATAAATATACATATAGCTTTTAAAGAGCTGAACTCATCTTCAGTCATAGGAAACAGTTCTCAAAAAATACAAAGTTTTAGAGAGTAAATGGCTTTTGTCTTCCAACGAGCATGATTATAGGCAGCAGGAAAACGAAATTTTCTGAGAAGGTACATTTCCTAAAAAGATTAAGAATAACTTAATTAATTCTAGATAATCATCCCTAGGCTGTTTTTAGTTAACCGAAGACAAAGAAATTCTGAAACCTATTTTTCGACGTGTTTTACCGAATCATCCTGTACCACTTCCCTGTATTTCGACTGATCTATATTATGCAAATGCATTTGAAACGTTCTAAAAATGTTAGGTTGGGAACCAGTCGACGATTCCATTTTGTAGTCAAATACTGATCGCAACACGACTTCTAAAATGTGATGGCGATAGGCCAAGTACAAAAAATTTTTAACAATCAGGTGCAGGCGCCTGTCATTCGTCCAGTGTTGTATGCCGTTGTGTCAAAACACATACCTACAATTGCATCTCTAATACCCCACTATCGCTAACAGCTTTTGCCTGACTGATACCTGTACTATTCTCTAATGTGGGTACCCCCAGTGATTTTCTGACCTCTTTGATTTCGAAAGGATTTTCTGCGCTTTCTTACCACACTTCTGTTAAGAGCTTATTCCTCGGCATTATATCCCAGACTTAATTTACTATCTGAAATTTAACACCTATGATAACAAACCTGATAACTTCTTCGTTATTACTTCTTTATATCCGCGACTGTATTTTCTTTTATTTTTACTCGCTATGCCTGATTTTCGACTTTTCCATTGTGAGGAAGTGTGAAAAAGTAGTAGTCATTTTTAAAACTTCCGGGCTTTTTCGACACGGGATTCCGATTGAGAGAAACCTTTTACAATCGTATTTTTACAGAAATTACACAATTCAAGGTGTGAACATATATAAAAATATATAAATATATTTTTAATTTATTTTGAAATAACTGCGAACATTTTAAAAGTTTTATCTACCATCTTCGGATTTTTGTACACAGAAGAAAATGTTTTATTCTAAAATATTAAAATAGAGAAATATTTTGTATTGCTGCATTAAAAAAGTATTTAAAAAAAAAAAAATAACAGTACATCATAACATCTTAGAATTTTTGTACACAGAACAAAATTTTATGTTCAAAAATAATAAAGTAGTGAAATAATTTGTATTGTTGAATAAAAATCATTTAAAAAAACAGTACAAAAAACATTACACAGTTTGAAAAACAGCACTGATTTGTGTGTTGTGCGTAAAACAGTACAATTGAAATTAAAAACAGTAGGTATGGCACCTCTAAGTATAATGTCCATAACAAATATGGAATTCAAAGGTAAAATTGGTAATGTTATGATTTATTATCTAAAGCAGTTATTAGCAACGCGGACTTGTCGTGTTAAAATCGACTAATTAAAAATAATTTTGGAAATAAGTAGTGTTAATATTTAGATCTACATTTTTACCAAACAAAATTTTAGACTTCATTAACTTCCTATTTTTTTCTAATGATTAGTAATTTATTAAAAATGTTTGCTTGGAATTTTAGAATCCATGTTTAACAAGCGATACTAAATATTCAAGCTAATTTGACCAAATTCGAAGTCGTGTATGTTATCAGCTGTTTTTTTGATTGTAAATTGAAACACCAACTTGAAAGAGAAATTGAATGCAAGTTCGTTTCAATTCTTAAAAGTGTGAGTGTATTAGTAAAAAAGTGTGAGTGCATTAGAACTTGAAAGGCTAAACTTGATCGTGTAACCCCATGTAACGTAAAAGCTTCCAGGAAATAAACTATTTATCGTTTTAAATATCTGCGAATAATGCAACATATTTCCTTTGTTTTTATATTATTACTAGCTAAAACCCGGTGTGTTTCGCTACCCGTACCGTAATGATTCACAATATATTTAGTCCATTTAAAATTAGTTTCTAATTTAGTAAAAAGTACATTATTTATTTAATTTTTTCTAGCCTTAATGTGAATTGTAATAAAATAGAAATGTATACAATTTTGTATAATTTGTTGTTCTAATGACTTAGGATATACAATATTTATGGTTTTCCCATCTGGTGCATAGACGTACATGTCTGTGGGTTTTCACACTCGCGAACATGCAACTGAAAGCTGTTCATGTGAAAAACATAAATTTTTTAGATTTAGTCCGAAAACTTGCAAAGACTAATTTTGAGTTTTACCAATTGTAATAGCAAATGCTAAGCAAATAGGAAACTGCAGTGGATTAAAATCATTTCAGCATTTCCGAAGTTATAACTGAAATACGTGCAGCAATATATCTGTTCTTTTATAATTCCCCGTTTTAAAGGTCGCCCCGATTAGATTGTTCATTAATTTCCTTATTGTAAGTCGAGTGCCATTACATTACACATTGATTTTTATATATGGGGCATTTCATGACAAGTGAACCAACTTTTGAAATCGATGTCTTCCGATTGGGATGAAATTTGCAACATAGTTAGTTCTATTGGATAGTAATTCAGACACAATTTTTCAACAAGATCGGTCGAGAACTTTCTGAGTTAGAGGGTAACATTTTATTTTTCTCAGAAGAAAGCTTAGATATTTTCCATGAAGACCTATTTGGTCGCATATTGGGATGCGAGTGGTATATATATCAAAATAAATATTTTGTAACTCAAGACATACAATTTTTGACTTTTTTTTGCAAAATCAAATTTTTTTTTTCCAAAATGAGCGCCTTTTTAATTTTTTTTTTTGCTCAAAAGAAAGCTTAGGTCCATTGCTTTAAGAGGTTTTTGGTCGCATAGTGGTATGCGAGTGGGATTACTATCGAAATAAGTATATACCTAAGCTTTCTTTTGAGAAAAAAAGAGCCCATTTTGAAAAAAGTTTTTCATTTTGGAAAAAAATTACAAAAATATTTTATTTGTATTTTTTTTTGGCCTAAATAAGTCATTCATACAAAGTTTCAATGCTCACAATTATACAGATAGATATGCATTTTTGTATTTAGTTTGTATGGGAGGTACCACGTCCATTATTGATATTCTGGCCATTCTTGTCCTAAATATTAATATTGATGCTAGAATAACCGTACAAAATTTATGGATTCTATCTCTTATTGTATCCCATATATTCTATTTTTTTTAATTATCATTCTATAGGAGGTACCACGCCCTCTGTGGCTACTACTCCCATTTTTCTTTCAAATATTTAAACAATTGCTCATGTAAAATTTGAGGACTATAGTTATTATAGTTTCCTAGATACTTAATTTTTAAAATGAACTTTGTATGGGAGGTACCACGCCCACTTGAAATTGCAAAACAAAAATTAAAATTTCAAGAGGATCGGCCCAGTGATTTAGTCTCCTATAAAGACTAATTAACAAATAAACAGACATCCATTAATTTTTGTATATTGTTACGAAATTGTACACGAATTTAAATATAACTGTTTTATCGGCTGGTTTAAAGTTGTTAATGCCTCTCAACAGTAGTGCTTCTCAAACTTTAACAAATGTGTGGGTATTATTAACATTAATGTAGAATATACAACATTGAATAAAAGCTTTGAGTTGGGTATTGTTTGTAAGTATGGCAACACTAAATGATTAATGCCTAACATCGAATGCTCTAGAATTCGAATATTCTAGTTTTAAGATCATTGTACAAATTGTTCTAGATGGTAAGGCAGGGTACAGTATTGGCCATAACTAAAGCACCCCTTAAATGGATTTTTTCATATCATAATCTTTTTTGGATAAAAAAATGTTTTTTGGGATGTATTTTGTATATATTTTATTAACTTATATTGTTAATGTTCATATAGTGTTCATTTAGGAAAGGATAATTTTATGAACAATTAATTTAAAATTATAAAATATACAAAAACACAAAACACGACGGACAAAACAAAAGCACCCCCTTATAAGATGTTAAAAAATTTCACTATTTTTCTGCATATTTGCAATGTCAGTTAACGGGACTCAGAACGGATGCATTTAAAAATTCCTGAAGATAAAAATATAGAAAGGCGTAGTCTGTATAATTTAAGTTTTATACAGTTTATTGTGAAAAAACTATGGATGGCAAGGAACAAGTACTCCAGTGAATTTAAAATGTAAGTTATTGAAGACTGGAAGGCAGGCTTATCACGGCATGAATTGAGTAAACAATATTCAATTAACAGATCAGTTATTTGCAGGCTGATTCCAAAGTTTTTGCAGAATGGTCGTATTTCACCGGGTCATTCTGGAGGACGACCCCGTAAAACCACACGATATGATGATTCCTGGATCAAAGGAGCAATACAAAAACATCCTACAGCATCAGCTAGTCAAGTAAGAACAAGTTTAAGATTATGCGTTAACGAAAGAACAATCGGTAGAAGAGCAGTAGAAGCGGGATTATTCAGCCGACGACCAGCAAAAAAAAACCGTTTATATCATCTAAGAACAAGAAAGCTAGACTGGAGTTTGCCAAAGCCCACATTGACTGGAGTGTCCAAAAACGGAAGACAGTACTGTTCTCTGACGAATCCAAATACAAATTAAAAAGTTCTGATGGAATAAGGCGTGTACGCAGAAGAAAAGGAGAAAGACTGAATTATAAGTATTGCATAGGAACAATTAAACATGGAGGGGGCAATGTAATGGCCTGGGATTGCTTTTCTGGTCAAGGAATTGGGTCAATTTATAAAGTTAATGGGATTATGGATCGGTTTATGTACCGTGATATATTGAAAGATGTAATATTGTCTTATGGCAGTGAAGAGATGCCACTTATATGGAGGTTCCCACAGGATAACGATCCTAAGCACACCTTCAAAGTTTGTAAGACTTGGATACAGAGCAATAAGATTCAAGTTCTTTATTGGCCTGCTCAATCTCCCGATTTCAATCCTATTGCGAACTTGTGGGAATTTGTTAATATAAAAATAAATCGTGAAAATTGCCGAAATAAAGATTAGCAATTTTCACGATTATAGCTTTAGTTTTGTCCGTTTTATTTTCTAGCTTCAAATATTTTTTGATTTAAAGTTACCTCTTATAGAAAGTTTAACTTTAAAAGTATTTGTTTATCAATAGTAAATACATTAACAATTGAAAATAATACATAATAGAAATTTAAAACTTTGTTTTTATAAAAAAACAAGAAAGAAAGTATGGTCGGTCAAGCCCGACCATATAATACCCTACACTAAGTAAATGAGCAAAAACATTTTTCTTTCAAAATTTCAATAATTTATATTCGTGAACGATTTTCGGTAGTGGGCCTTATATGGGAGCTATGACCAATTATGGACCGATCACCATGAAATTAAGTAGTGTGATTAATGTCTATATGAAAGTTATTTATGTTGCATTTTATGTGTATACCAAAATTTTTAAGAGATTTATGCTCGTTAAAGTGATTATCGCAAGCAGGCCTTATATGGGAGCTATGACTAATTATGGACCGATCATAATAAAATTTGGTGACATGTATTTTGTATATATAAAATTTATTTAGAGAAAAACTTGTGTAGATACCTATATAAATTAAACATTTATGACCGATAAAGTCCAATTTCGGGAGGACATTTGTATGGGGGCTAGATGAAATAATGGACCGATTTCAGCCAGTTTCAATAGGGATCGTCCTTGGGCAGAAAAAATGATATGTACTAAATTTTATCGAAATATCTTTAAAATTGCGACCTGTACTCTGCGCACAAGCTTTACATGGACAGCCAGCCAACCAGCCAGCCAGCCAGACGGACGGACGGACGGACGGACATCGTTTAATCGACTCAGAAAGTGATTCTGAGTCGATCGGTATAATTTAAGGTGGGTGTTAGACTAATATTTTTGGGCGTTACAAACATCTGCACAAATCCATTATACCCTCCCCACTATGGTGGTGTAGGGTATAAATAGTATGAAAAAAATTCACTGAGGGGGTGCTTTAGTTATGGCCGATACTGTATATAAATTGGCCGTGAAGACATCACAAGAATGAGTCTAATTTAAAGCATCGTTAAGTAAAGACATCAACTGCATTATAAAGTGTGTGTGTATTTCTGCGAATTGATAAACATGTATAAAGACACTGAGTGACTTTATAGACTGTTGTTGTTGTACATTTTAAATAAATAAAGAGTTGTTATAAAATTTAAACTACCAAAACTGCTTTTATTTGCAATCAAAAGTATCCGGTTTATTTAAAGGAAATAAATCCCGTTTTTAAAAGGTAAAAACGTAACAATATATAGATTTTAATCCTCTATGGTCAAAATTGAACATTTCAATTAGATGGGTTCAGGCGTGATTACGGTATCAACAAATAAAGAAACCAATACATGATTTAGTAATTTTTTAATAAATATAAGTAGTATTAAGATAATGTACGCAGTTCTCTTTCTTTTTGAAAATTGTCGCGCTTTTTGGAAAAATAAAACTGATAACTCTATTTCTGATATGGGTCTGATTAATTAATGTTTACTGTATTCCTGGAAATAATAATAATTAAAATACATAAATATTCTTTCATTAAATACATAATTTAATATATTTTTTGTTTTTAATAGAACACGGCACTCGGTTGGATATGTTGTGCACCATGCATATGGCTACGGACTTCAGCTACCGTTCACAAAATAGCGATTACAACAGCAACGTTGTTAGTCACTTCTTTACTTGTTGCATCACCGATATTGTTTTTAATAAGCACTGCACCATCACAACTGCCACGCGATTGTTATACGGATGATGAAGATTGTATGCCAACAGCAGCTCCACCACCTGAATGCTTGGATCCTGTATGTAAAATAGCAGCATCGAGTATACATGTAAAACTCAATTGGAATTTCGATCCTTGTGTTGATTTCAAAAATTTTAGCTGCTCGTCCGGTTCAAAAATAAATGGATTAGCCAGCCTCCGAGCTATTCGCAGTGCACAGGAGTCGGTTGACTTGCAAATGCAACGTAAGTACCTGAATGGCATGTCTACTTATAAAACACATATCGTTATATGCACCTCAGACATATAAAATGTTTGAAGGCGTAAAGTAACTCTCCAATACAAAAATAAGTCCCAACAAATTTATGTGTTATTTAATATTTGGGGGATTTAATTTATTTATGTTTAACTTATGGAGTTATTTATATCATTTCAAATAAGTCCCACAATTTTAAAATAAATTTGGAGTATAAACTAAAAACCGCAGTTTCGTTTGATAGTATATGAAAATATTAAAAACAAGTAAGATAGCTCTCTTCGGCTGTGCCAAATCTTTTATACCCTTCACTTAAAAATATAAATTTTAAATATTTTTAGTTTTTTTTTTCAAAATTGTTTTTCAAAATATAAAAAATAATAATTTTTTTTCCAAATTGTTTCAAAAATTTTTTTTTTCGAAATTTTGTTGGTAAACAAAATTGGGTTAAAAAATATTTTGACCCATTGTAGGTCCAAATTACTATAGCCTTATATAGATCGATGCCATGGACTTTGAAATATCTACCATTAGATATCCATATTGTCTATATTAATGACTTAGTAATCCAGATATAGATCAAAAATGGGCCAAAAATCGAGGTTGGCCCGGTTTTTTCCTTATATCTCAGCAAGTTTTTAAGTTATTTGGGGTCTTCAAAAAATTGATTTCAACAGACAGACAGAAAGACATGGCTTAATCGACCCCGCTATCTACAAGGATCCAAAATATGTATACTTTATAGGGTCGGAAAATTATATTGTGGAAATTAAAAACCCTTCTCACGAAGTACAGTGGCTTAGAAACGTTTTTTGTTTTTGGAAATAATTCGGTATCTCGGGTTAGAGCTGAGGTATATTCGCGTTGAGTTGCAGATCTTCAGCTTCCTAGCGCTAATGGGGGCCAGTGAGTTGCCCTTCAAAGTTGATCTTCTCGGGTATCAATTTTTTTTTTTTAAATCGTCAAAAATCCATTTATGATCAGCATGAGCTGAAATTTGAAGTATAAATAGTGGTTAAGAAGATCTACAAAATATACGCTTACATATGTAGGTTATCTCTATTAGTTGAAGAGATATTTAGGTTTATTTATTTTTTTTTTTAATTTTGCTCGATCTTTTTATGGTTTTTTAGATGTGGCGGGCCTACGGAGGGTCGAATTTTCTAAAATATCACCTATAAAACTTCCTAACAATTATCTTGTCCCTATAAAAAGTTAAACGCATCCAAAGTTGGAACATGTAAAAAGTGCCGTATTTTTTAAGTTTTTTCCCAAAAAGGCCCATATATTTTTTCTTTTGTAAAACAATTTTTTCTTTCTTTTTATATGATCCGGAAAGTGAATTTAATGCAAAAGCGTGTAAAGTTAATTTTGGCTCACTAAAGGACACAACACCCCCCAGACCTATCCAAACTTGCCCAATTTTTAAAAACAAATTTAGATTTGAGTAAAAAATTCTAAAAAGGCAAAGCACCGATCCTCGAAAAAGCTACATATTTGTATAACCCTCTCTGCTGCTTAAATATCTACAAAGTTTTTTACTATCGCACGGTAAATAACGCCACAGTAGGCACATTTCTAATAAAACCCAGTTTTTATAAAAAATGTCAAAACATGTAATCCCATTGATTTTAGGATATTTAAGTCTATATTAGTTCCAAATTTTGTTATGATATCTTTAACCGTTAAAATTTTACATTAAATCAAATTTTATATTTTTCTTCATGGAAAATCACCATATTATAATTTTTTAAGTTTTTTAAGTTTTTCAAGTAAATGACGTCCTAAAAATTCATAAAATTATTTAATTTTACTAAAATGTCAATCTTCAAGTCCTAAGGATTTCAACAATATCAAAAACGTATATAAAGAGCCTTTATTTATTCCTCAGAAGTTCCACAAACCTTGCCCCGTTTGGAAAATTTATAAATTTTTTCATATATTTCATACAAAATGTTACTAACATGTCAAATGTAATTTTTGAATTTAAACTCATACTGACATAACAGAAATTTTGGTGTAACAGATTTTGCATGCAATATATGGTTTGTGGAACTTCTGAGGAGTAAATAAAGGCTTTTTATATAAGTATTTGATATTGTTGAAAACCATAGGACTTGAAGATTGATATTTTAGTAAAATTAAATAAATTTATTATTTTTTTTAAAAACTTAAAAAATTATAATATCGCTTATTTGCTGCAACAACGTCATAATTCAAAAAAAGTCGTTTCGAGAAAAACGAACTTGACTATTTCTTAAATAAATTTTTAACAAATTATGAGATTTTAGAAATAAAACCTGATTTGAATAGTAGATGTTAATATTCTTCTAATCTGTATTTAACCCAAATTTTTTCTTGTCAAATATACGAGAAAACATGAATTTTAGTTTTGACGTTTACATGAAAAAAACACTCTCATGGAAAAAATTATTGACTTTTTTGAAAACTGATAAAACTATATGAAAGACTATAGAACGGCGCATATTTCGTATTATTCAGTTCAAAACACACGGATTTTGAGTTATGTCGTTGTTGCAGCAAATGAGCGATATGGTGATTTTCCATGAAGAAAAATATAAAATTTGAATTAATGTAAAATTGTAACGGTTAAAGATATCATAACAAAATTTGGAACTTATGTAGACTCAATTATCCTTAATTGAACGACATTACAAATTTTGACAGTTTTTATTTTCAAATACCAAAATTTCTAAACCGGGGAAAATGT
Source organism: Calliphora vomitoria (assembly GCA_942486065.2). NCBI lineage: Eukaryota > Metazoa > Arthropoda > Insecta > Diptera > Calliphoridae > Calliphora > Calliphora vomitoria. Next base: position 103,053,277 of record OW818029.2, read on the forward strand.
GTTCCAAAAACTGAGTTTTTTTTGAAAAGTGCCTACTGTGACGTTATTTACCGTGTGATAGTAAAGAAGCATATAGGGTTATACAATATGAAGTTCTTTCGAGGATCGGTGCTTTGCCTTTTTAGAATTTTTTACTCATATCTAAAATTTTTGATAAAAATTGGCCAAGTTTGGATAGGTCTAGGGGGTGTTATGTTCGCTTAAGTGAGCCAAAATTTACTTTACACGCTTTTGCATTAAATTCTCTTTGCGGATCATATAAAAATTGTATATAGTCCCGAAGAAAATTTTTTTCTACAAAAGAAAAAATATTTGGGAAAAAACTTAAAAAACTTTTATAGGGACAAGATAACTGTTGGGAAGTATTTTTTATTTTTTTTAGAATTTTATCACCAATATTTTAGAAAAATATTTCGACCCTATGTAGGCCCGCTACATCTAAAAAACCATAAAAAGATCGAGAAAAATTAAAAAAATAAATAAATAAACCTAAATATCTCTTCAACTAATAGAGATAACCTACACATGTAAGCGCATTTTTTGTAGATATACTTAAGCACTATTTATATTTCAAACTTCCGATCATAAATGTATTTTTGTCGATTTTTTTTTTTTTAAATGAGACCCGAGGTGACCAAATTTGAGGGGCAACGCACTGGCCCTCATTACCGCTAGGAAGTTAAGCAACTGCAGATCAACTCGAAAATACCTCAGCTCCAACCATGTGAAATTTCGTAACAATATCTCAAATAGTTCCCGAGATACCGAATTATTTCCAAAAAAAACTTTTCTAAACCACTGTGCGAAGGTAAATACACGTATGTTTGTATGAAAATACACAGTTGGCAATTTTTTAAAACTTGTAACTAACCATTTAATTACAATTTGTGATACAAAGAGCTGCGATTTAGCCAAAATCAATTTTGTTTGACCAGTTACTTTTTTGACATGAACAATTATTTAAATTTATTTATGCCAAGCATGAGACATTTGTTCAATTTGTATTATTCATTGTGTGTAATAAAATTTGTGTTTTGTGTCAAGTAGTGTCGAAAGAACTCCGTTTTGACAGGACCACACACTCACCAGATGTAGTGTCATTTACATCGTAATGTATATTAAAATCTCAAAGTTATTAGACCCAACCTGTATCAGTGAGATATCTCAGTAAGACATTAAATTTAGTCCCAGATACCTCACCAAGGTTGGTCAATATGTAGATGCCCAGGAATTTATGACTTTTGACGTTCAGGGCAGAGCATTCACAGAGAAGGTGGAAAATCGTTTTCTCTTTTTCGCTATCCTTACAGCTATGACAATTTGCGTGCTTACCTATCGTACAGTGCCCCGCTAATACTGCCAGAAACCTTGATATATCACTTCTATTACGGGTTATCAGTTGCATAGTTCGTATTTCGGTCCACATTAACTTGGCCACGCTACATGTATCTATGTTGCTCCATCTATTCTCAGGCTTTATAAGAAAGTGTGTAAAGATAATTATCTTGGGCATCAAAATGTCTGTCCCCAGTGGAATTTGGAGGGAATTAAGACTTTGAACACCGTATTAAAATCTGTAATATAGTCCGAAGGTTGGTATACGATCGAAGCCAGAATCCCCGCGTGGCCATATGTTCTCCAACATCCAGATGCGTTAAGCCTCGCTGCGCTACAGTCAGAGGTGTCCATTATGTGAAGGTCTATTGAAACAAGGTGCAGTATAGTGTTCAGTCCCTCTGAAGTACTGGTTCTTAGTGCGCCAGTTATGCCAATGCAAGCTGATCTCTGGTCTATTCTTTTAAGTAAGAATTTGACGTACTATAGCCGATAACGACATTGTCGGAACATGGTTAGGAGAGAGACAGAGCGTGAATATTTATGAAGGACAAAATACCATCAGGCCCGGGTGACTTAAATAGAGAGAAACTATCAATCGCATATGATATCCTATCATAGGATATAAAGTTACTGTCGATATTGGATAGAGTCCTACTTTCACTCACAATATCCATAGCAACGTCCTTGCAGCCTGGGAAGTGAGTATTCAGTAGGATATCAAGTTACTCTGCTGAGGATTTGGACCAGGAGTCATCCTTCGTTTTAATATCTATAGGATTGCATTGCCCCGTGGCTATAATTCTGCTAAGTCTTACAGAGTACTTTGTGTTATCTATAGATTCACAGAAACTTCTACATGAGTTAATTTTTATGACTACCATAGCTTTTTGTAAGCTTTTTACTTATCACGGCCACGCTTTGTTATTACAGCTAATGTTGAAGGCCCTACGTGGTTCTCTACGTAGCTTAGATAGCTCCGAATTCCACCATGGAAGGAAGCTTTTCTTAGCCTTAATGACTGGGCAGGAAACCTCGAATGCATTGACAACAGTTTTACTAAAGTTTTCCTCTATTTTCTCAAGACCACTGATCGAATCTTCAACAACTGGCATATTCTTAAGTTTATGTCTAAGGATCACATTAAATTTTAACCAATCGGTCCTTCTTGGGTTCCTAAATTGTATTTTCTCTATCAAGTTCTGATGTCTAATTTCAAAAAGAAACCAATTGTGGTCAGTGAACGACCTTTTGTTGGATACCCTCCACCTATTTAGTGATACCACAGACCCATCATTAATGAGTGTAATATTTAATGCTTCCTCCCATCCATTATAGTTGTCCGAACTTGGAAAATTTAATGCTGGTATGTTACCAGAATATCTAATACTTAGCTTGTTAGAATTAATGAAATTAAGTAAATGCTCACTTTCATTGATTTCTCTGCTACCCCTGATTAAATGACTAGCATTGGCATCACATCCTAGGATTATATCGTCAGAAGCCCCAACAGGACAGGAGAGGAGCTGTCTTTTCATGTGCCATAGAGCATGAGGAAATCATAAAGATCACGTTATACTGTTAGGTCCGCAACATGACATGATCTTGGGAACCCCTCTGAAGCCAAGGGCTAAGAGTACCCGAAGGTTATCTGTTAGCGACTAATCCTGTTTTTTTGAAAAGGGGTACGGATAAGAGAGGGGAGGATAACTTTTGGTCGTGAAGGGTTTTGAGTACATTACCTCGAAAGTTGACTCTACATCTAACTAAGATAAAAACCACAGCCAGCACTAAAGCCACCACATCGCGAAAAGATTTTTATTCAGGTGGTGATATGTTTTTATTGCTTAAAAAAGATTCCTTTTGGAAAAATAATGTTTACAAACGTATCTAAATGAATTCAGATAAATATATAAATTCATTCATATACAATGTTAATACTAATGTGTATATTATTCATATTATTATATTATGTTCCTAACTATAATAAAGGTAATGGCTTAAGTCGGTTTTAGTGACATTTTTATAATCACTTCCAAAATTTTATCATTAGAGGCGTTTTTCATTGTTAGTAAAAATAAAAATTGTTGGTCGGTTACTCCTATCTTCGAGTTGGATTTTTGAACAACACTACACTATTTTCAACAGTAATTCGGAAAAAAAAAACAATTGAAAATGAGAATTTTCATTTAAAATTCAGAAAAGAAAAATTGAAAATGAGAATTTTCATTTAAAATTAGGAAAAGAACAATTGAAATTGATAATTTTTACTTTAAATTCAGAGAAGCTCAATTGAAAATAAGAGGTTCTCTTAAATGGCATGATTTGGGCAACAACGTTTTAGTAGTAGTTTATGACAATGCTCCGTGGCACAGCAAACTCAAAAGCTACTTTGTTCAGGTTGAGCCCATATTCCCCAATGCTCAACCCCATTGAAATAATATGGTAAAAAATAAAAGCGCATGTGAAATCAAAAAATGTACCTAACACATTTCCACCCAACGTGGGAGAACATGGATGACATGGTCCATAGAATACGGAAGTGTGGAAGACCGATATCGAGAATTAAGGTTGAACATCTGAAACGACTAGCTGACCACTGGAAAGGCTGACCACTAGCTAACCACTTAAGCCTGTTCGTCCCTTTCCAGTGATTCTGTAGTTTGGAAGACAAATCTTTATTACGTTGTGGGCTGTATCTGGCTTTCACCCGGTCGTCGATAATTTCAATTCGTCTCCGAACGAACCCATGCACTTCCTTGGCAAACTCATTGGCAGTATATTCCTCACAATTTTTCACTGCCTCTGCTGAAGCACATTCACCCAACCTGGAACCCGGCCTGATTACCTTTTCACCTCGGGAAAGACCAAGCACTGCAACAGGAATCACTTCATCGTTGCACTATTCAACGAAGGCCTCTATCTTCACATGACCACTTTTCACATCAATCCTCCTCTTCCTCACGGAACATTTCCCCAATTTATGACTTTTTGACCCATATCCAAAGTAATTCTGTGACTAATTATAAAGTCTGCACCAATGATTACTTCATCCACAATATCGGCAATAAGGACATGATTTACGCTAATGCCACCAATAGTTAGTTTCACATTAACTTTACCATGGACAGTGGCAGGCTCTCCAGTAGCTGTGCGTAGACTTACATTGCAAATTGGTTCAATTGCTTTCTTTACTAAATCTGTTCTGATAATAGACTGCGACGCTCCCGTGTCCATAGTAAAGATGTGCTTCTGACCATTGATATACCCACTAGCAGTAAGATTGCTATTTTTCTGCTGCATTACGGATATAGAGATGGTAGGGCCGTCAGGTGCCAAATTCTGTCCCGCAGTGCTAGCTCGTTTTAAAGGTGGCTCATGTAACGCTGGTTGCTGGTTGTTTCTTGGAGGCGAGTTGTTTCTTGCAGATCTGGATACTTTACTTGGTGCTCTACAGTTTCGCTGAATGTGACCGATTTTCCCACAGTTATAACACCTAACTTTGGCTTTACTTTGTTTCTTACTTAAAACCTTTAAAACTGCCTCTATTAATTCCTTTAATTCGTTGGCAATATTTCCCTCTTTTTCAGTGACAACCTCGATTTTCCGCACATTATATATTTGGGGCTTTGAAATTATCTTTGCTGTTTCTTGTACCAGCGAATGATGACTTTGGTGTGGCACATACCGCATGTTTTATTTCAGGGTCACGAATACCATTCACAAATGCCTCTATCTTCAAATGCTCCAAAATCGGATGGTTTTCTCCTGGATAAATTAGCTGTAGCAAACGCTCGATTTCCATCGCAAAGTCTTGTAGCGTGTCATTGGCATTCTGCACTCTACCACGCAATTCCATTCGGTATAATTCCTTTTTATGTTCGCTACCATACTTACGTTGTAGCGCCTCCATTATGTCATCATAACAATATCTGTTGCTCGCTGACACATTTTCAAGAACTACCGCTGCATTTCCTTTTAAGGTCAAAATCAACTCGATAGCTTTTTCTTCCTCGTTCCACATGTTTCTAATAGCAACCGTATCAAATTGGAACTTGAACACATTAAATGGTGTTGTTCCGTCAAAACTAGGGGACATTTTTCTGCTGGATGCTTCTGGAATAATTCTCACTGGTCCATCTTGGCGTTGAAGATTATTCATCTTTATTTCAAGAGCATGTTGTTTTTGATCCACACCAACCTCAGACATTTCCTGAATTATCTCATCTGTGGCTCTGGATTATTCTTGAAGTTTCGCTTCAATGTCAGCTAAGTATTTAATAGTTTCTTTAACCTCAGCACGAAGTTTCTCGTTTTTGACTCTAGAAGTTTCTTGAACTTCAGCAAATTTCTCGTTTGTCTCTTTTAATTTTTACATCATAGCAGCAAACATTGTGCTTAAATCCATGCTGCTTGTTGTTGCACGGGTACAGACTTCCACTTCGTCTTTATACTCAAATGTCAATGTCACGCCGCTTGAATTCATCGATCAGCGTCATTTGCGATTCCGCTTTAATGCCAGCTGTAGGTAACTCCAACTTACTTAATTCCTTCCTAAGTTGTTCCACTTTTAGCTCTTCAAATTCCATGATTATTATTTTGCAGTCCCACTTCTGACACCAATTGTTATGTTTTTACCTTTTAAAAACGGGGTTTATTTCCTTTAAATAAACCGGATACTTTTGATTGCAAATAAAAAGCAGATTTAGTAGTTTAAAATTTGTAACAACTCTTTATTTATTTAAAATGTACAACAACATCAGTTCAAATATTCACTCAGTGTCTTTATACACGTTTACTAATTCGCAGAAATGCACACACACTATTACGTACAACCTTAAATGCACAACATACGATACGTTTTTAATGTTTTATAATCGAACTAAAGTGTTACGTTAAGTCAACATTATGGTTACATTACATCAAAGGTCGGCTAACCTTAAATCAGAGCTAGGCATTTCCTATGCACGCGTGCTTTTCGGCCATTACTAAAGGCTGGGTTAGCCGACCGTTGATGTAATGTAACCGTAATGTTGACTTAATGTAAGACTTTAGTGCGATTATAGAACAATAAAAACGTGTCATATGTTTTTGACATAAACAAAGCAAAATATAGCAGGAACTATATTTGTTGTATAAACTTTCATTGGCCTGTACCAATAAATAAATTGTTCGTCGTTCATTTTAATAAAGACAAATTTAATACGTTTTGTTTAATTTTAAGTTTTTCTTGAATATTTCGCACTTGTCGCTGATTGAAATTGTCAAAATTAAAACAGCTGTTTGAAAGTGTTATCAACACAATTGTTTTAAATACTGTTCAAGCGATTTTATATTTTTTTCTGCGATTTAAAAAAAAATATTAAACATTGTTTGATAATAGCACTTACATACAAACCGTATTTATTTACTTTGTTCTTTGTATGTTTTGGTTTTCACAACAAAAAATATTGAATAAAAATTTGTTTTTTTTTAAATGTATTGGTGTTTGCTTTTCCATAAGGAACTTTTGGGCACCCCTGATATAAGGTGTACTCGTTAGCCCAGCTGATCATCAACTGTCAAATTTTGTGTTTTTTGGTGCGTCCACTTTTTTCCTATTGTTTTATATTCAATTTCTTCTGTTTCTCCAAGCGTTTGAACTCTTCATCGAACATTTTAACATCCTCCACATGAAATTCATATTCATTTATTTTCCATAAAATTTAGTGCCTCTGCGTAAGGAAGACATTGTTGAGGCAAATTGGCATTATAATTCAGTGCTAATATTTATACAATTTTATATATACAAAATAAAAAAAAAACTAAATTTTTACAATATGAAGTGATTATTTGTTCATAATTACATTTTAATATACATATTTACAAAAGAAGCATATCCATATTCTCAAGTAGAAATTGTTTTAATTTTCTTTTAAAACCAGAAATTCTTTCTAAATTTCTTAGATCTTGTGGAAGATTATTAAACTCTATGCCACCCATATATTCTACTCGCTGTTTTGTAGTTTCCAATCTGCATCTTGCTACTCGAAGATTTGAACTGTTTCTTGTGTTGAAAGCTATTTGGTTTCTGGTAAATATAATGGTATGATGACCAATATTATGTATTGCATGGACAGGCAAAATAGTTTTTGAAATATTATATATAAATCCGAAGTTGAATATGTTATGGGCAATTAAAAACACACTTCAAAGCTTTATTCTGCACTCTTTGCAGGGATATAAATTCTGAGGTTTTCCTGTAACCATATATCATTAGCAGATAATTCAAATGACTGTGAATTAAGGCATAGTATATTAGTAGCTTTGTTTTTGTATTAAATTTGTTTTTGTATTTATACATCAATCCTATGATAGACGTAATTTTTGATTTTAAATATTTTATATGAATTTCCATCTACAAGTATACTGAAGTTTAGATTACCAGCTGGATACGGTTGAAATCTTGTTAGTTTAGTTTTTTCAGTGTTTAAAATCAACTTATTTATTCTAATATATTCAGTTATTAAAGCTGAATCTCTTTCCATTTGAATTTTTAACATTGTTTCATGCTTATATGGATAACTTACACATATATCAGCCGCAAACAAGTATGTAGTTCCAAATAATTGAATATTTAAAAAGTCATTAATATAAATAGTAAAATGTAATGGACCCAACACACTTCCTTGCGGGACTCCATATTTAACATCACCTAGATAACTTTTATAGTTATCAAATGCCACAAATTGTTTTCGGTTTGTTAAATATTCATTTAATAATTGGAGTGATCTTTGATTCAAACCATATTTCTGAAGCTTTTGCATTAAAATCTTTGGATCAGTAAGATCAAATGCTTTCGAAAGATCATAAAATATAGCACACACACCGCTGAAACCTTTATCCAGTCCTTCACAAATTTTATTTATTGTATAAAGCCCTTTTTAAATCCATATTGTAGTTTATGTAATATTTTTCTCGAATATTTTATCAAACACAGGAAGTAACGCAATAGGTCATATAAAATATTTAGGTTTATTTGCAGGCTAGAATTATTCTTGGGAATGGGTACAACTTTTGCAATTTTTAAAGCATCTGGATACAAAGAGCGTACCATCATAGAGTTAAATATTTTCAACAGATATGGGGTTATGACATCTTGACATTTGTGTAACATTTTTGATGATATTCCATCGTAACCGCAACTTTTGCTTAAATCTAAGTTAGAAATTATTTCTAAAATCTCAGTTTCTGTTGTAAATTTAAAGTCAAAAATAGTTGATGTTTGCCTTAGTGTTCGAAATCCATTATATGAGTCGCCAGGTAAGTCTTGAATTTGATGTCTTAAAATTTCAGATATTTGTAAAAAGTAACGATTCATCGCATTTGATCTGATCATCTATAATAATTTCTCCATCTGAATTTGTTACAACAGCTTTAGCCTTAGATTTCCTTCCAAAATTATCATTTAGAAATTTCCAACATTCACTTTGGGTCACTTTGTATAGTGCTAAGAGTTTCAGCATAATAATTATTCATACATTGCTTATATGCATTTTTTACAACTTTACTTATGCGTTTTAGCCTTTGTTCAGTTTCGTAAGTTCTATATTTTTTTCTTTGTTTTAAAAGTTTGTGTTTAAGGTAAATTAATGCATGTAGATTTCCATTTAACCAGGGTGTCATTTCACCTTTAAACATTCGTTTGGTTCTTTTTTGCACAGTTGCATTAGAGACATACGATGTAATTTGAGAAGGATCTGAGGCAGGATTTCCCATTTCTACAAATAAACGTAAAGAAGTACAAAGCTTTTCTTTTGCAAGAGCATAATTACAGTTTGTATTTTTTCAACATATTCTACGCAAGTTGTTTCCCTTTTTAATTTACACGATAATATATTGTGATCTGTAAGTGAACAGCGAATTGTGTCAATAAAAATTTCATCAGTAATATTGCTGAATACATTATCTATTGATGTACCAGATTCAGGCCTTGTGATTAAATTATTGCAATTTTTTTAATTGAAACTTCTTAAAATATTAAGAATGTTGTCACAATTTAAATTATTTAAAATATCAACATTTGAGTCACCCATAGTAATATTTGGACATCGACCACGATTAATAAGCAATGTGTCCAGAAAACATAAAAACTGTGTGTAATGACATTTTTGAGATCTATGAAACGAAGTTATCATTAACAGTTTTCCATTTATCTTAAAATTTTCTAACGAAATTGTTATATTCTCAATAAAATCACTGTTTTCACATTCAATTATCTTGTATTGTAAGTTGTTTTGGTTATAAATCCACTAAATCCATCAGCTCTGCAGGAATGAACCATGTTATATCCAGGTATGTTGTATATTTGAGTTAAGTCTGATCTAAACCATGTTTCTTGAATAGCGATTATGTTAGGCATTTTCGGAAATTTTGAAATCAATAATTTAATTTTGTTGAATTTGTCTACAGCTGAATTTGTCTAATGCTTCTAATGTTTACACTTATAATATGAAAACATGTTTTAAAAAATTTATTGAAATGATTAAAAAATTTATTAATATTAGAAAAGTTTTGATTATTACTCATAATAAAGAAAATAAATAAGAAATATACTATTTTTTGCTTAATTATTAAACTGGGGAAACAAAGGTATTACCATTTTCACCATCATCATCATCCGAGTTTTCAATAGTAACTTGCTAATTGGATCTACGTCTTGAAATTGGATTAGTTGTTGCTTCCATTAACATAATATCAACATCTTCTTCAGTCTTAATAAATCTTGGAGGAGATATTCCATTTCTTCTAGCATAAACTTTACCATTCAGTGTATATACTGACTGATAACCAACTGTTTTAAGGCTTCTTGCATATCGGAAAAGGTTTAAAGCAGGGGTGCTCAAAAGTTTCTTATGGAAGAGAAAACACCAACGCATTTAAAGAAAAACTAATTTTGATGCAATTTTTGTTGTTGTAAAAACCAAAACATACAAAGAATAAAGAAAAAAATACACACTTTTTTAAACGATACCATACGATAAACAAAAACAAAATCTACATTGATGATCGCTGCGTCAATGTTTACCAGCAAAGCATACGAAATTGTTGTTTTTTTGCACTAGCGTGTATACAGTGAAGATCGACAAAAAAACAAACAAGACAAAGTTGTTTGTGTATTTCATATTGCTAGTGCTGAGTGCTGTATTGAGTATAGAAACACACAGCCTATAGCTAAGAGCATTTACAAAAACAAATGAGCACCAAGAGTATAGGGCTTGGGCACCATTGGTTTAAAGTTTCTTTGCCCAGAAAATCATTGACATAAATCGACTTCGTTTCAGATTTTTCTTTAAGTTTGGATTTCTCTGACATTAATTTATCCTTCGACTTAGTTGAACTGAATTTTACTATCATCATATTTTTCTTATTTGACACTCTTTTCTTATTTCAAAAATACCCTGTTTCCACATCATTCTCTTCTATGTTTAAACCAGCATTGGTAGAAATATTTAATAATGTTTCAACCGCGGTTTTATTATCTTCAACTTCAACTCCACTAACTATGCAATCCTTTTTTACTCTTTCATTATTCAATAGTTAAACAGAATCTTTTAACACCGATATTTCATTTTTTAATTTTTGATTTTCTCTTTGCACATTTTCAATTTTCTTTTTGTTTTTAGCCACCCCTTGTAAAATATCATCATATTGTTTGGACATAAACATCATTGTTTGTTGTAGCTCAGACAGCTGATCAAGATTTTTCAATTGTGTTTTAATGTCATTTATCTCTTCTTTGACTGTGCTGCAACTATTCCCTACAAGAACAGTGACGGTCATTTTACTGGTCATATGACTGGCATTGTTGATAGAAATATCCATCATCGCGTAGAACAAAGTTTCTATCATTTTCTTAAAGCCAATATGAAAAAAGTGATGTAAACTTTTGTGTACGTGTGATTTTGCATCCTTCTCTAATTTATGCATTTTGTCTTCCACTAAACATATATCTGAGCTGCTTACTCTAATGTTATTTACTAGTCAATGATGATATAAATAGTAGTCACAGTTGACCAGTAAAAGTTGATAAATATACCGATCACAGTTGACTGATCAAACTTGATGGATATATTCGTCACTGTTGACGGACATATAGTTGAAATAAAACACGATTTATTTCACGATTTATTTAATTTCTTTATATTAAATAAAACTAATAATATTAAATAAAAAAAACTATTTATTAAAACTGCTTTTGAGAAGAAACATTTCATGGGCTTTTCTGTTAAAAGTTTCTTTTCATTGGCTTCTGAGGCCGTACATCGACTTGAAACAATTCTTGATCGGCTTTATCATCAAATGTGCTATAATTAATAAAAAAAATAAAGTTATATTTGTGTGTCTATTGTTGTAAACTATTTGGTTCACTTACCCAATTCCACTTCTTTCTAAAATATTAATTTTTTGCACTTTTTTTTGTATTTACAATAACTAATCTTTAACTTCACACTCTTCACACAAATAAATAAAAATAAATGAAAACTTATTGGGGATTTACTTTTTAGCGTCAAAAATGTAAAAAATGCAACTCTGCAACATACATTAGTCAACGATGATGGATATTTCCATCAATAATGACAGTCATATGTTCGGTCAAATATAAAATGTGTGCAAATGTGTTAGTAAACATCTTTTGTGTGTATTAGTTTCGGTCATCTATTTCTTGTAGGGTTACTACATAAATGACAAATGTACTCCATACTCTCATCTTCTATCAGCTGTTCGAATTCGCTTTTATTTAATTTTGTACATATTGCATGTAATGTTTTAGCGCACTTGTCGCATTGTATATAATCGTCGTTTTCTTTTACCTCCATTCTACATTGATTACAAACTTTTTTATTGTTTTTAATGCTACGGCGATTTTTACCAGGCATCTTCCAATGGCTTGACGTTCCTTCTTTCACTTTGTTTTATTAGTTAAAAAAGTGTATATGTTTCAAATATTTTAATAAACAAATATATACGTTTTTTGAAAATAATTTTGCAGAGACGTTCTAAATTTGACTTTCACACACTAGAGTTGCCAACTTTTTTTGTTTGTTAAATTCCAGTTTAATATTGAATTCGCCGTACTTGTGTTTTTTGACAGATGGGCTGAAAAGTAAAACCAAAATGTATGTTGTTTTTGTATTGTTGTAGGGACGAGTACACCTTATATGAATTCGCTTTGCATTTTAGTAGTCGTAGTCCACTCAACGAGACTACTACGAATACGCATGAGTACGGGTGTATGACTTTTTCTTTATTTTTTCAGTTTTTGTATTTGTTTGTTTGTAGGTGCACTGAACATAATGATTTGAATGTGTTGGTGAGAGAATTTACTTTTGCGCACCTCTGATTTAGATACAACTCTGTGTACTTAAATAAATAAAATACATTAAAAATCCAAAAAGTTCATATTTATGGAAGTAAAAAAGTGTTCATATTTTGAGATGTTCATATTACCGCGAGTGCACTGTAAATGAAAATCAAATTTTTTCAAGTCTCCTAGATTTTATTTAGAAACAAAAAAATATGAAAAAATCATACTTTTTAAGAAATTATTTATAAATGTTATGAATTGTAATCACTGAAATCATATCATACTATTTATGTTGAAACTTTTTGTCTGTGTACAAATACGCCTTGATACCGAATAATTTCATACGGTATATTTCTTTCATGAATTCACCAATGTACTTACGTTTAGTATTTGTATCAATCTGAATACATTAAATTCTATTGAGTTGTTCCAGTTTTAGCCTTTTAAACATCATGACTACTTTTATTTAGGTATCTCAGGTCTGACACAAATTGTTACGTTTTTACCTTAAAAAAACGTTAGTTCATTTCCTTTTTAAAATATTATATTTTTTATTCGAAACGTAATTAAAAAAATCCACGAAATTTTAAAACTTACTAAAAAAATATTAACTTAGATTGGATAAAGGTATAGGGCCGTTTTCTCATTAGGTGATTATCTTTTTTCCCAACGAAAAACTGCATATTAAAGAAATTTTGTTTTCTCAATGTCTCATTTGCTTCTATTCTGTCGCAAAGCGAACCTGACCTTATCTGCCAATTATTTATTTATCGTACAGATAAATTCAATCAGCTGACTGCTGTTCATAGTTTTTATGTGTTTGTGTTTTTGTAAACAAAATTAAATAGATTTTATAAAAAAAAAGTTTAATAGAGAAATTAACATTAATTTGCTGGAGGATGAACTCGAAAATGTGAGTTCCAAGTGAATGTGGAAAGAGTTTATCATTACAGGCCTAACTACCTGGCAGACATGGAGGATAATTAATTTTTTAAAAGATTCCGGCTTTCAATGGCAACATTTAACAGCTGATTTATGTCAACATTTTGTCATTTGAAGGCAGAGTTTCCAACTTTCACATATATTTTAAGAGGTATTGCCAACTGAAAATAATGTTTTTTGTCGATATATTGAGAAAACCAAAATTGTTAACGGACAGTTTATCGTCCTAATAAATTTATGTAGAGATTTAGTAACAGGCTGTTTGTCGATACATTAAGAAAACGGGTCATAGCCTATCAAAATTATACGCGAATCTAGTTCTGTTGTTCATGAACTGAAATAATTTAACAAGACGCAGTTGACGCAAATGAGCAATATATGTATATTTATAAAAAATGTTGGTAAAAAAATAAATGTATTTATTATTATTACAGAACTATTACAGCACAACACAACTTCTGGGCCATTTCGAAAATTAGGTCGTTTATTTGGCAGCTGCTTAAGACAAAATACAAATTCATCAACGATTCGATTAGTTTTGGAGCAATTAGGAGGCTATTTGCCGATTGGAGCACTCGGACCATCTAGTGTATCTCAGCTTATATCAAAAATTTACGAGTTAGGTCCAACTCCTCTAGTCGACATATATTACGATTTAAGTTATGGAAAACGACCACATGTTTTACTGATCATAAGCGGACCAAGTACAACATCGCCCATTCTAGAAGTAAGTAAAAATATTATTTTGATATTAATGCTAGTCAGGAATTTCAATAATTTATGCATATACCGGGTATACCTACTACGTACGATTATTCAAATATGTTTTTAAAGTTACGTTTAAAGCCAAAGTTGGCCTCACTGTAAATATATTTATAAATTATTTTCCTAACCTCTTTTGCAAATGTACTACAAACTAAATTTCGATGGCTTAATATAGAAAGGTGATATCTCGTTTTTTTCAATATCGGGGTTTTCACATATTCTGGTGAACAAAACTCAAATACACCGCTTCTAAAAAATTCAGTTTCCTATGTTTTTGTAATTAAAAAAACCCTAACACATTTCAATAATAGTTTGAAAGAAAAAGGGCTAACTCATTTAATGTTGAAAGCATATTTTTTGGTTTATATTAATATTTCGATATACTACAAATTTTTAGTTATTTATTTTTCACTTTCGGATTCTATTCAGGTTTTTCATTCTCCTGTAAAGTAACTAAAAGTCGTATGACCTTTCTATATTAAGCCATCGGTTTACACTAAATATTGTTACGAAATTGCATTATCAATTCGAATTTAACGGCATGTAACGGCTGCTTTAACTATTCATTATATTGATCCATTGCTGGAAACTTCTACTTATATGCAATGTTTATAACAAGCTGTTATTGTTTATAAAGGCTGGGTTAGCCGGCCGTTGATGTATTGTAACCGAAATGTTGACTTAACGTAACACTTTAGTGCGATTATAGAACATTAAGAACGTGTCATATGTTTTTGACATAAACAAAATATAGCCGGAACTATATTTGTTGTAGAAACTTTCATTGGCCTGTACCAATAAAATCAATTGTTCGTCGTTCATTTTAATAAAGACAAATTTAATAAGTTTTGTTTAATTTAAGTTTTTCTTGAATATTTCGCGCTTGTCGCTGATTGAAATTGTCAAAATTTAAACAGCTGTTTGAAAGTGTTATCAACACAATTATTTTAAATACTGTTCAAGCGATTTTATAATTTTTTTCTGTGATTTTATAAAAAATTTATTAAACTTTGTGTGGTAATAGTACTTACATATATATAAACCGTATTTATTTACACATAATGTATTCATCATCATTTATTGTATTGTACTTTATACTAAAGGCCATTATTATAACATACCTATATACCTATAGTTCAAGAAACTTCTAAAGCTACAAACGAGAAACTTTAGGAAATTTCGGAAGTTATGAACAGCAGGATTGATAATCTTGAAACGCAAGTCAGCAACATTGACAAAAAACTGTTCGACCTACAGAATGTCATAGAAATACAAGCCAAAGCTGTCGTTATAAAACTGCAAGATCTATAAATAAAGGTGAATAATCTTCAATGCCAAAATGGACCAATAGTAGAACTATGTATTTTCAAGTTCCAGTTTGATACAGTTGCCAAGAGAAACTTATGGAACAATGAAGAAAAAGCTATAGAATTGATCTTGGCCTTGAAAGGAAATGCAGCAATAGTTCTTGAACGGGTACTAGTTAGCAATAGAAATAGTTATGATGACGTAATGGATGCTCTATAACGTAAATATGGTGGAGAACACATGAAAAAAATATACCGAATGGAATTGCGTGGTAGAGTACCAAGAAAACCATTCGTTATTAGATTACTTCAAGCATTTGTGAATGGCCTTCGTGACCCTGATGTTAAACATGCGGTTTATGCCATATGGAAGTCAACATTTGCGGAAATCGTTTCATTCGCGTTGGCACAAGGAACAGCAAAATTAATGTATAGGCCGCAAATATGCAATGTACGAAATATCGAGGTTATCGATGAAAATGAGAGAAATATAATCAACGATTAGAAAAGGTTTTATAGACGTTTAATGAGAAACAAAGTAAAATGTTATAGCTGCAGTAAAGCCGGTAATATTCAGCGAAACTATCGAGCACCAAAAAAACGAACCAGATCTGTTTCTACACCAAGAAACAATCAGTTATCAAATCAACAATCATCACAACATTCATCTTTGCACTAAAATTGTAGAACCATCAGAAATAAAAAGTGATCTTATACATAATAGCAAAAGCCCTCGTTAGACCATGCAACAACAGAATAGTTTCTGTAAGAGTGCTCATCCTATCCAGCTATGAAAAAAGCGTTAGGCCAAATTCAGAAATAGGTCAATGTGCTTCAGCAAAGAGTAAAAGCCGGAACCCGCCAAGAAATCCACAAAACTGCACGGATTGAGCAGTTTCAGAGCTATGACTTTAACATCGATCACTAGAATGATTTGAAACATGGCAATGCTGATGCGGTCTCAAGACGGCCTTGCAACGTGGGATGTAAGCATTGTACAAAATCCAAGGAAAAGGAATGTGTCGTCGAAGTTCGACTAATCCATATAGAGCCCAGTAAAGATTGGTCAGTGGGACAAAGAAGTGACCCTTTACTTGCAAAAAAAATGTTGGCTAGAGAGAAAGTCATAAAGACTACCTACAGTTGTCAAATGGCTGTGTATAGCGCATATGGGAAAGTGCAGACATCAAAACGGTGACATATCTAACTGTGGTGCTGTCCTCTAAAATAAACGAAGTAATGAAAAAGTTTCATGACGGTCCCGTGGTCATCTCGGTGTGACCAAAACTCTGGAAAAGTTAAAACTACGTTCTTATTGAGTTGGCTGTCAACAAGTAGTAGCCGATTAGATGGCAAATTGTCCACAATGTATATCAGCCAAGGGCCCAGTAAGAAGAAGTCGCGGGCAATTTCAGCAGTACAACTCAGGTGCTCATTCGAGTGGATTACAATGGATGTAGCGGTATAGCGGTATATGCCAGACCTAATCAGGAAGCTAAAACGGTTGTAAGCGTATTTGTAAACAACTGAGTGTATCGATATGGTGTTCCACTGGAGTTGCACTCTGATCAGTGTAGACATTTTGAATCCACCGTATTCAAATATATGTGCGAAGTATACAGAAGATGAAAGACCAGAACAACTCCTCTTCATCCTCAATCGGATGACATGGTCGAAAGATTTAATCGGACTCTACAGGAATATTTAAGAAAAGTGGTCAGTGCACATCAAAAGTTTTGGAATGAACACATACCAAATTTTTGCTGGCATACAGGACAATTGTTCATGACTTTCAGACCTTCAGATTTAAATAAAGACGCAGACGAATTAAAATGACCAATGGCAAAGTGAAATCCAGGTATGATCGGGCAGCGAATTCTGAAGAATTAGACTAAGAAATTAGATGGCTCGGTGTACAGAATACAGAAAGACAAGAGCCCGAGATCTAACATGAAGGTTGTACATCTAGAACGATTAGGTGCCTATGAGAGAGGTGAATCAGTGCATATCCGGGACGAACAGGCTTAAGTAGTGGACAGTGTTATGAAATTGCATTATCAATTTCGAATTTAACGGTCTGTAACGGCTGCTTGGAACATTCTTGTTTATCAACATTTCCATTGTTAGAAACTTTTACTTTATACAATAAAACGTTGTTATTATATAAGTATGGCTAGTGCATACGCTCTAAGAAAATTAAAATTTGACAACCCTGTTAGAATACAAAGTGAGATACAGGGAGTCAAATTTGAACAACTAGGGTTACGAATATGAACAGAATATGAACAAATTACTTAGTTTAAAAGATATATAAGTTTAAATTTCGACATTTTGGTTTTTTAACATGGCTTTTTTTGTTTTTCGCAAGTACCTTCGGCAATGGATGTCCAAATATTTCTTTAAAAACATCCTCTGATTTCTAATAAATTACGAAATAATACGTAAAACGTTTTTTGGCAATATCCTAATATGACTAGTAGTAAACAAGTTAGAGAATCGTAAATACCCTCCACCTAAATATGATGAAAATTATAGAAATTACATTGGTATTTAGTGTTTGTTATTGGGGCATAGCTCGATTATGAAGAGTTTTACAATGTAAATGCAATTTAAAATTGAAATAACTACATATTCCTACCAACTGTGTCTATAATTTTATAAAAGGAATAAAAAGTGCTATTAACAATTTATATACTTACGGCTATATGCATAAAAAAAACTTATTGTAGATTTAAAACACAAATTTGTTAACAAACACTTTAGCTTTAAAAATCATTTATAAAAGTATAGTATTCATAAACGTTTGTTAAAGACACAATAACTAATGTACTGTTTTTTGTCTATGCTGGCAATGCTTCTCTGTTATTTCCCATTTTTCGTTGTTAGTGTTGCTTGCAATTAGGATAAAATATTCGTTAATTCTCTTTTTTTCATTGTTTGTTTTTAGTAATAATACATTTTTGAAGATAAAAGCTAATATTTAGAGAACACATTTTTATTTGATTCTAGTAAATTTATATTAAGCTTAAATGCATTAATATATAAACGTTTTTATATATTTTAGTTCAATTATTATTAAAAGTATTCGAATGACGAATATTCAGTGATAAAATAAACATCACTGTTTTATAATTTCTTTTATTAATTTATTTTTATTGTCATTTTGTTAAATTTTAACAAAAATTAATGAATTTCTATGAGGAAACACATAATTTTAATTCCGGAGTGGATATATTAGATTGTGTGGACCTTCTGCCACAATGTTTACGCATTTAGTTACTACATGCCGTTACAGGTTAACAATAAATTACAAAAATGACAATAAAACTCACTTGCGAACCTCATGTAGTTCACTGCCGGAGAAATATGGAACAAAATCTTATATTATTAAAGTGGACCATATTTCCCAGCGGAGTTAAAATTATGTTTATCAATTGCAATAGTATCGACTATTAATGCAAATTTATAAAGAATTATCTTCAAAATTCCCTTTTTTCAAGATAAAATGTAAAAAGAATACTTTATAGTAGGTTTAAAGAAGGGTCGAACGAACTTTAAAATTTGTATACTTATTAAAGGTTTATCAAATGTATTTTGAGCTATTAATCGTTTATGAATACAACTTTATGAAAATTTGCTTATAATTGGTTTATAAAGCTCTTGTAAATTTTTATGCATAAGGCTGTTAATAATTGGTTAGCATTACCGATTGGCTCAACATTTTCCATATTCACCACAAGTGAAGAAAAAGAGTATAAACAAGTAACAGAGCTAAATTCGGCTGTGCCGAATCTTATATACCCTTCACCTAAGTATACATATTTACGTACATTGCCTTTACCCATGCAAAACTCTTCATATAGCAACAACAACAATAAAAAATCATAATATTATATCAGATGCAATTGCAAAACATCCGATAATCCTATTCACTTACTGATAACCTGATAACTGCTGATAACTAACCAAATAAACCCAACAATTATTTTGCACAATTGTATGTTGAAAAAATAACAACAAAAATTAAAATAAACGAAATTATGCATGCGTTTGATTTAAAATTCTTATTTATTTCATCTCATTCCACATTGTAGAACAGAGGTGCGCAAAAGTAAATTCTCTCACCAACACATTCAATTCTTTATTTTGTTCAGTGCAAACAAACAAATACAAAAACTGAAAAAAATAAAGAAAACGTCATACACTCGAGCTCATGCGCTTTTGTACTTGTCTCGTTGAGTGAACAACGACTACTAAATTGTAAGAGCATAAGAATACAAGTGATTTGATTTTGATTGTGCTATGGGCTGCGCACGATTGTTGTAGACAGCGTTACCGTTGGAAAATTTTGAAAAGTCGCACAAAAAGGGGATTCTTGAAGAAAAAGTCGCACAAAAAGGGGATTTTGGAAATAAAAAGGGGCAACACTTTTAAAGGAAAAAAAGTAAACAAAATTAGATAAAAACTTTTTTATACATATAGGCAAATTCATTTTCTTTTTTTTTTTTTTTTTAATTTTACCAAATTTTTATAATAACGATTTGCCAAAAAAGACTATGTAATAATAAGAAAAACTTAAAGAACATTTTTAATTTTGTTACAAATTATTTGTTGTGATTTGTTGCTTTTTTACATGTTGTTTTATACAAATTTATAAATGTTGGTCACAATTTAAAAAAAGCAAAAGATAAAAAATGTGTGAACAACATATATTTAAAAATAAAAGTAAATATTATTTAAATCACTTTTGGTATTTTCTTTTTTCCGTAACTTTGAAAATTAATAGCAAAAAAAGGAGCAGTACAATTATTAAAATTAAAAAACAGTCCATTAAAAGTAAATAAAAAATTATAAAAAATGACTAATTTTGTAACAAATTAAAAACAAACAAGTTAGAGTGCTATATTCGGCTATGCCGAATCTTAAATACCCTCCACCTAAATTAGATGAAAATTATAGAAATTACATTGGTATAAACACTCTAATATCCATATTCAGTGTTTGTTATTGGGACTTATGAAGATTGGTAGAATGTTAATGTAATACAGTAGTTTTCGCTTATAGTCTTCAAATACAGTTGCACAATTTTTGTGGACTATAAGCGAATTAGGTCTATAACCGAATTTATTTTTAAGCCACATTATACAAATTATGTACTTTCTTCAATAAAACCACTTTTTTTAAACAAAATAAAAGTTTATTTAAAATATAGTAGTATAGTAGTATTTTATATATTGTTAGAAAAACTAGTTTACGCAGAAGATATTTTATTTCAAATGTATAAAAATGCTATCTATTTCAGCAATTTATAATTGAAATAACTACATATTCCTACCATTTCCAACAGAGTCTATAATTTTATATTAGGAATAAAATGTACTATTTAACAATTTGTATACTTAATAATTGGTTAACATTATCGATTGGCTCAACATTTTCCTTATTCACCACAAGTGAAAAAGGGTAAACAAATATATTTAGTCAAATTTCAAAAGTAAATTTTTGTTCTATTCTAATGAATTTTCCGGATGTGAGCCTTATATAGTATATAATTATGAACCCACTAGCTTGACCCGGTGCGCTTCGCTACCCCTGTCGATGTAAAAATCGGTTCAGCCGTTTAGTAATTATTGTTTAAAAACTAAAGGTACCAATTTTACCCGTTTTCCCCCCTTTTTATCCCTTTCTGGTCCAAGTATTGAAAAAATTTATAGCCTATTGACGCTTCCAAGTAAGGATCTATCTACGTTCCAAATTTCAATAAAATCGGTTCAGCCGTTTAGGCGTGATGCTCAAACAAACAAACAAATAAACAAACAAACTTACAAAGACATTTATATATTTATATAGATAGTCACCAAGTCTAGTTGAAACTTTTACATTTTTTACAGATATGAGTGTATATATGCGTTAATGTATTTTTTGGATGTGCGACTTATTTGGAAGATATAATTAAATATTTTAAAGTGATTTCTATGTATTTGAGGCATATTTTGCTTGATATTTTTCTCCATAACATTATTTACAAACGTTTTATGGGTATTATTGTGATTATCGGAAATGGAGCTAATATGGGTGCTATGTTCAAATATGGACCGATATTCACAAAACCCAGTAGTATAATGTTTGGATACAATATATTGATCTGTATACAATTTTAGTTCGATATCCATATATTTAAAATATTTATAGAGGTTAATGTGTTTTTCTGAAGTGGTCCTTATATGGGAGCTATGACCAATTGTCGGCCGGACTTTATAAAATTCAACACATCGATTTTCGTATATATGGGTAATATTTATTTGAAATTTTAACCAGATAGAAGCTTTTATAAGAGATTTATTAGTATTTAAGTAATTTTCGGAAATGGTCAAATAGCTATGGTCAAATATGAACCGATATTCACAGAATCTAGTAGTATCATTTGTGAATTTATACTACCGATCTATGTAAAATTTTAATTCGATAACGATATTTTTCAGATATTTATGAAAATTAATGTGTTTTTTGGAAGTGGTCCTTATATGGGAGCTATAACCAATTATGGGCCGATCTTCATAAAATTCAACACATCGATTTTCATGTGCATGGATTATGCAAGTAGAATTTCAACCTGATAGCGAAATATATAAGATATTTAAGCGTATTTAAGTGATTTTCGGAGGTAAACTTTATATGGAGGCTATAGTCAAATAATGACCAATCCAAAAAAAAAATTGGTCTCGCGATTTCTGTTTGCACGAAACTTAGTTGTGCTGAATTTTGTATGGATACTGCAATTCTATGGGCATTTATATACCATAGCACCATATTTCGGGAAGAAATTCGTATGGGGGCTACGAGAAATTATGGACTGATTCTTTCCATTTTCAACAGAATTTGTCGTTTTATCATATAAATAATGAGTGCAAAGTTTCATGGTATTCTCTGCAATGAATTTACCCAAAGTCACAAAAAATCATATGAAAATTATCTAAATTTTTGGAGGTTGTCTTACATTTTGATTCATAACCCTGGTTCTACCAATTCGATTTTGCTGATTTTCAATACCAAACTGCTTAGAAAAATTATAAACATTTTGGTATACATTTAATTAATTTTGCTTATGTATTTTGGACGTGAGAGTGTTTTACACAGACAGACAGACGGACATTGCTCAATCGACTTAGAATTTCATAAGGATCAATAATATATATATTTTGTTGGGAATATTTCTCAATGTTACACACGGATTGACAAACTTATATATACCGTATATATTAAATTAATGAGATACATTTCAAATAATGACGTTAAAGCATAAATATATACTTATATTAAACTGAGATCACTGTTACACCAGTTTATTTAGAAATACAGAAAATTATATAAAAGTACTTATTTGGTTTAAAAGAAATTATTAAATTATTTTTTTGATAAATTACATATATATTTCTATATGAGTTCATCACACGGAATCCAATCTTCTAGGTCCATATCTAATACATTTTGTGCCGAAAGCATGAACTCGCATGAGTCCACTTTTAATGTTTTTAACGTGAGTTTTGAAAATACTCTTTCCGCCGATGCACTACTATGTGGCAGAGTAAATACATATGTTCAAATTGATATATTATATTATAAATTATAATATAAATAATCATTAAACCTGTTTTTTAAACTACCAATTTGATGCCAAAATTGTAATTTTAAACAAAGTAATTCTTAATTCTTTAATTCTTGTATAAATATATCTGGTTGAGTAATTACATCTTTGTATTCTGAAACTATATCATAGTAATTAATCTCCTTATTTGAGCTTAGAAAGAATGGATCTATATATTCTAAAACTGAAAGTTTTTTATTATTTATATCAATTATTTCATTACAAAGCTTTTGGTAAAAATTTTATAAATTTGTTTTTATTTCAATGGTACAACTTTTTGATATTATTTCTTAATATGTAAAACATTCATAAAATCTAACTCTTCAATTTTAAAGTTATTAATAAATTCCTTTTTTAAAAAAATTGTAAAAATGTCTAATAAAATATCTTATATCAAGATAAATTTTTTGCGAGGATTCGCTTTGAAAATTCATATTAAAGCAAAAAGTTCTACTTTTTTTTAAAAAAGGGTCAAAAATATTAAAAAGTGTCAGATTTAGTTCATTTTAGTAAAGGGGCACAAAAAGTGTCAGCGGTGCTGAAAAAGGGTCAAATTGCGACTTTAGTCGCTCAACGGTAACGCTGGTTGTAGAATGTTGTTGCTGGATGTGTGTGGTGTTTACTATGATAGAGTACTCATATGAAAACTCATTATGAACAACTCTCTCTTTATATTCCCTTGCCTCTCATGGTTATACGCAAAGCAATAACGAACACACATACGCTTTGTTGCTTTTTTGTCAAAGCATGCAATAAATTGTCTTTTTTTGATGAAATTTTCAGAGGTTGTCTCGGATTTTTGCTAATATCTCCGTTATTTATGGACGGATTTTGCTGATTTTAAATAGGAAACTTCTCGAAAGCATATCTTTGAAGAAGATTGAAGATTTGGATTCCGAAGATAACTGGGGTCTTCAGAAAATTGATTTCAACAGACAGACGGACAGACTGACGGACATGGCTTAATCGACTCCGCTATCTATAAAGATCCAGAATATATATACTTTATAGGTCCGGAAAATTATATTATGGAAATTACAAACGGAATGACAAATTTATATATACCCTTCTCACGATGGTGAAGGGTATAAAAAAGAATAAACAAATATATTTAGTCAAACTTCAAAAGTATGTTTTTGTTCTGACTCAATTTTGCATATGAAAATATTTTAACGTGATTTCTATGTATTTGAGACCTATTGTGCTTGAATTTTATCTCAAAAACTTTATTTACAAGATTTTGTATGGGTATTGTGCTATGGTTAAACATAGACCGATATTCACAAAATCCAGTAGTATGATTTTTGGATACAATATTGTAACGTTTTAACCTTTTAAAAACGGAGGTTTATTTCCTTTTAAATAAACCAGATACTTTTGATTGCAAATAAAAGCAGTTTAGTAGTTTAAAATTTGTAACAACTCTTTATTTATTTAAAATGTACAACAAAAATTTAAATGGTCGCTATGTGTTTTAATACACACACACACTTGTACAAGAATTCACTTGTAAAACAGCACGCGGCGGTTTATTTGTTCCAGAGCAATGATAATAATACATGTTAAAGTTTGATGAAATATTAAAGTACAGAGGTGTAAGAGAAGTCCTAAAAATTCAAAATAAAGTAGCGTATAATTCAAAAAGATATCAGAAAAGGTTATGTATTTGATGTCGATACAGATACAATTTACTGCTGATTTAAAAAATCTCGACTATTTTTACAGACAAATGCTAGTTTAACATATTTCGAAACGCTCAACGTTTGAAAAATTAGAACAAAAAAGTGAAATGAACAAATCAACTCGTATGTAGAGTTTTGCGACTAAGTGTATATTATAAAATTCACATATATATATTTAATGTGTATATTATTTAAATTTGTTTCGTATATGATACAGTTAAGTAAATTAACAATTTATGTGATATGCATTTAATAAATATTTTATTTATCCAGTTTAAGCTGCCCAACCCCTTTATTTTTTCCAAATTCTTCCACCGAGTACTGCACGGTGAAAAAATTAACAACATCGATTTAATTTACAACATAGATATTATTTTTAATACTCTTGCAGAGCAAAATACGCTGGATGGGACCTAAGGCTCCACCATATCGAGTGAAACAAGGAGTTCCAAAGCTTTTAAATGATTTACTTGACAGCTTTTTGCCAAGCGGTCTAACTCAGGAACAGAAGTTTTCAGAGAATGAGGCAATTTCAACATTTATTAAGGAATTAAATAAAGTAAGTAACGGTGTATACACGTATTACCGGTGTCTTCATTTATTTAAATTGTATTTTCATTATAATTTAACAGTCTTATGGAGTTTTAAAATGCTATAAAATATATTTTTTTTAAGTGAGAAAATGTTAAATATTGTTACGTTTTTACCTTGCAAATAAAAGCCGTGTAGTAGTTTAAAATTGTTACAACTCGTTATTAAAATGTATAACAACAACGGTTCAAATAGTCACTCAGTGTTTTTATACGCGTTTATCAATTCACAGAAATACACACACACACTTTATAATGTACAAGTATATACTGGCAATGCAGTTGATGTCTTTACTTAACGATGCTTCAAATTAGACCAGAGTTAACCAAACTCACACAACAATACATTTGCTTCGTATTCTATAGTGTAACGATGTGTGTACACTGAACCAAATTTTTTATAAAAATAACCGCTAATGTTTTTATTTAATATCAAACATATTTGTGCACATTTGTTTTGGTCAGTGCAACAATAACAAAATGTGTATGCAAAGAAAAAACCCGCACACAGCCTTCCCTTGGGTTAGTTTTTATACGACTGAGTAAAAAACACAATTGGCATGGACAGTGTTACCGATTCGTGTGTTGTCCTCTCTTATTTCCGAAAAATATTAATTTAAAAAAAATATAAAATTTTATTTTTTGAAATTAAAATTTTAATTGTTATCAGCAAGGCAAGGATTTTCATGCACTAAAAAACTAAAAATATGCGCTTATAATATGCACTATAAAGAGAGAAAATATGCACTAAAAATGACAAAAATATGCAATAAAAACAAGTTTTATATTTGAAATATATTTATTAATAAAAGACAGATATAAATTTCAGGTCACATTTTCAATATATACAGTGCACTCGCGGTAACGTGAACTAATTGAAACCAAGGGAGTTCATGTTAGTGAAATTGTTCACGTTAGCGATTGTCGAATTGCATGGAAAAAATATAAAATTTTATAATATAAACCTGTGTTTTACTCGCTTGATCGTGAAATAAAACAAAATTATTGATTAAAATGCATTACAAAACAAAACGAGATCACGAGAAACTATAAATTGAAATAAAATTACATAGCAAATAAAATTACTCATTCGTTGCCACTAAAAAATTAATTTAGAGGATACAAACACATTTTTTTTTATAAGGGGATTCTCAAAACTTTAACAATTGAATTTAATGTATGTATTGAAGTGATGTCTACATGATTAGAAAACAAATGCAGTGAAAAAAAATTGTTCACGTTATAGAGCTTTCTGAGTTTGTTCACGTTACAGAGTAGTCAATGTAAGCAAAAGCTTGTTCACGTTAGGCGGTGTTCACGTTAGACGGTGTTCACGTTACCGCGAGTGCACTGTATGTACATATAAAGGAGCATAAAAGGTTTTAAATATATTTTTTCAAAGTAAAAATAAGAAAATTCATGTATGTATGTAAATTATACAATATTTATTTAAAAAAAATCAGTCAGTTATTTATTTTCATGTTACAAAATTACTTAATTTGGATTTCTATTTGTATAAACAAATACATTTTTTTTTAAATTTCCAAAAAGAAAACTTTGTCTGATCGGACGAAAAAAGCTTTAATACATTGAAAATGTTCGCTCAACGTCAACAGAAGTTAAAGGTGCATATTTAAATGAAGCCAGTTCAATTGGAGAATATTAATTTTCAATTTGATTTTCTTCATTAATTGTCAAAAATGTTTTTTATTATATAAAATCCAGTATTTTTCTGTAATTTATTCTTTAGTTTTGTTTTAATTTGGTAAGAAATTTCTCCGTTTACATTATTAATTTTATTGGCAGCATTATCAATTAGTAGTTTAGTAATAGTTTCAGAAATGAAGATGCATTTTGAGCACAGAAATGCTAATTGGCTTTAATATGTTCGAAAAATCGAAAAGTCGACAATTTCAAAAAGACAATAGAATTCTAGTGTCAATATATTTACTATTTTTACAACACTAAATAGAGTTGCCCAATATATGTATGTACAGTGTAAAATGATATAAAAATATGTCCAAAAGAAAATTAAAAATGCAATAAAATAGAAAAATATGCTAAATATGCATTTATAACAAAATATGCAAAAATATGCAACAACAAATCGATGCCATTTTGTTGCAAATTCTTCAATTCGAAAAGATAAATTGTCAAAAGTGATTTTGAGTTACTGACTACAAATATGCATTTGCATAGAAATCCTTGCCCTGGTTATCAGTTATTTTACGCATAAATCTGTAATTGTTTTTACAACTAACAACAGAAATGTTTGATTCAATTTACTACAAGCAATTCTCAAAATGAAATGATCATTATACATCATACTGAACTAATGAGCTTAAAGAGCGACCTATTTCATTTGAGTGAGTCACTTCACTGAGCTAATAAACCCAACTCTAATCCATGTTACTTATTACCTACTGACTTTTTTTGCAAAATCAAAAACTTTGTTGACTTTTTTTCAAAATTAAGTGGGATGCGAATGGGATATCTCTAATCTCACAAAGCGACCAAAAATCTCTTAAAGGAATAGACCTAAGCTTTCGTTTGAGCAAAAAAAAAATAAAAAATAAAGAAAAGGGTTCATTTAAAAAAAGTCAAAAATTTTATATCTTGAGTTATAAACCCCTGATTTTGATACGTGTATTTCCCACTTTTTTCTTTTGAGAAAAAAAAGGCCATTTTGAAAAAAAAAAAAAAAAAAAAAAATTTAGATTGTATGTTTTGAGTTACAATACATATATTTTGATAGATATCACACTCGCATCCCACACAGCGACAAAAAAGATCTTAAAGAAAAATATCTAAGCTTTCTATTGAGGATTTTGATTTTGCAAAAAAGTAAAAAAAATTATGTTTTGAGTTACAAAACATTTATTTTAATAGATATCCAACTCGCATTCCACTAAACGAGTACAAAATAACGTAAGACACATAGCATAAAGTGTACTTTGAAAAAAATTATTATTTTTTAATATATTTCCAGTTTCATTGCAATTCAGTTTTGAAAATTTTGTTTCAATATCTTAAGTCGTTTTCATTTTATATCGTTTTTTACTTCTATAAACTTATTAATAGTGATGTTACGTTATTATGCAAAAGTAATCCTCCTATCAGAAAATGCTATAAATTTTGCAGATTATTGGTCAAATAAATAGTCAACAATATTCCGCGTTTTGGAGCAGTGTAGCGTAACATTGTTTATTAACGTGTATTTCGCATGTGTTTACTACCCGAAAACCGTTTTTATTTCGGTTTTCAATTTTTTAAAACCGCGGTATTGAAATTCTTCGGTTTTTTGGAAACTCTAGTAAAACTATTATAATCCTTTCTGATACTCAGCATGACTCATTTTCAAAAAATCCAATTTTAAAACTTACATATATTGCTAATTTAAAACCATTAAAATTTCTTATACACAAATGGTCATCGCAAAGGTTTCTTTTTTTATCTTATTATGTACAAATATGAAAAATTCTTTAAAATTAAGAATCATACTTCTAAGAAATAATTAAAAGGTTATTAATAATACCTTTTTTTACTTCGGTGCACTTTAAGGCAACAACCTTAATTTAAAAATATCCATGTATTGAGTCAAAGAGAGTAAATAGAAATCTTGTTCTTATTTATCGAAAAGTACAGACTTAATGATGTATGAAACTAAAAACAGTTAAAAGTTGTAAAATGTTCAGAAAATTTTATAAAACCTTGTATTTTTTCAGTTTTTTGTTGGCATTAATAAATATTTTTGCATTTTAATGTAAAATAATAAAATTGAAGAAATAGGTATTTAAACTATTTAGGACACATTTTGCTAAGTACAATAGATAATAATAGACATGGATGAGAAATAACACCTGATTGGACAAAATGTCAAATTTTGACCCCCTCTAACTCTAAAAGTTCTCGACCGATCTTGTTGAAAAATTGTGTCTGAATTACTATCCAATAGAACTAACTATGGTACATATTTAATCGGAAGACATCGATTTCAAAAGTTGGTTCACTTGACGTGAAATGCCCCGTACGTATTTTTGAAATTTTGTTTTTTTTTTACTAATTACAAACTTTCAATTACAATTATTATTTAGTATGATGAATGATTCACTTCGCTCAGTTGAGTGAATAGTTCAATTGAACTAGGTCATTCATAAGCTACACAACTCTAGTCCAAAATGAAAAAGCTGCAACCAAAATATTTGTTTAAGCGCCGCTGTCTTAGATAGAGCAAATCATTAAACTGCATTTTGCTATTTGTATTACAACCATGGATGTCGAATTTATACTGCAATACTGAGAACTGCAAAAACCATAGATCGAGTTTCTGAAACTATAAGGGAAAACATAACTTCAAATGTAAGCCTCCATGTAGAGTAGGAACATTTAGAGAAAAATATCCGAAACGTCCTATACCTCCTGATTCTAAAAACAATGGAGCATATCAAAAACCAAAAAAAAAAGAGAAAAAAAATGTCAATAAAATTGCAGTATAGTCCGTCAATATAAAAAGGAGTGTGCAAAAACTCAAAAAATAACTTAATATATTGTTACTAATAGCAAAAACAGAAAGAACACATAAAATTATATAAAAAAATTAAAATTATTTTTTTTTTTCGTGCATTGAAAAGCCTTATTTGTGTTTATTTTTATAGATACGAGTTGAACATTCTCGTCGAGGCTTTTGGGACAGTTCAGTACTATACAATATATCATCCTTGCAAGAAATCTACCCAATAGTAAGTAACTACAATGTACTGAAAGGATTTTGATCTAAATTGTATTGTGTTCATATTTGAAATTATTTGCAATTCAGTTGAACTGGACTTCACTTATTCCAAGCAACTGGAGCGGACCTATAGTTGTAAGAAGTTCAGATTATCTAAAGGCTGTGGAGGAATTGTTGACAAAATATCCAACTCGCGTAGCCCATAACTCGATACTGGTGTTGTTTGCATTGGGTATTCTGCCTCATGGCCACCCTGATCCATTAGTATGTACACGAGCTACTATGTGGGCTCTACCTGATATAACATCTGCATTATTTATAGCTCAACATTCATCGGATGATATTAGGGACGTTATAAGACGAGTAAGTATATTAAAACAATAAATTTAAACATGATAATTTAACGCATTCATTTTATTTATTGGATAGACTGAGGTTATATTTAAATCGCTGAAAGCACACTTGAAACGTGCTCCATCTCTTAAAGGTGCTGCTCTTGTAAAACTATCTGCTTTGAAAATACAATCTGAGCCTTGGAGTGGGTTTTCAAATATAACAGCGATGATTAAAGTTTTAGAATCGATGGAAATAACGTCCGACAATTGGTTTGAAAATATTTTAAAGATCTACCAGCGCAATAAGGCAGTGCCTGATGTTATCGATATGAACATGGATTCCCATGATGCGTACGTTGTTTATAAAGTTGAAATGTTTGGTTTTTACTGTAAAACCTTATTTTATTCTCTTTTTAGATGGGCGTATCCTATTGTAGCCAAAATATTCTATGACACATTGAGTCATTCCATAGGTTTGTAATTTAATATTGCATTATAATAAAATTTATACTACTTATAAAAAAAATTTATGAAAAGGGAAATTCAAGAAATTGTTTTTGAAGAAGCTTTAACAACTCATTTTTTTAAAAATTGTCTATATAGGCAATATACAATATAAATCGTATAATAATACCATACCATATAAGTTAAATTTAAGATATTTTCTGTCTGTTTTAAAATATACCTTACATACAAATATGGAAATATTTTAAATTGGATCTAAAGGAAATTTAACCACGACAAAACTGGGGATTTCAATTATGAAATGGGGATTTTTTGGGGACAACTATTATCAGATTGGGGGCATGAGGTAAAATTTTTCTGGCACCACTATATCAGGTCTATATCATTTTGAGACAGACTCTGGAAATTCGAATGATCTTGCATTTAGAAGATTTCGTCGTATACAACAAATGTTATGGCTGGATCACATATGTATCTCTGCTTTTAGACATTTAAAGAAGTCTATGGATAATATCGTATGTAAATAATGTATCTGTCATTTCATACACCTAGTGGCCTTAAAATCATGCTAGATGTTAGAAAAATTCAATTGAGGACATAATGAGAAATATCGCGGTATATTTTTGTTAAAACTCCAAAAGATTATATAAATTTCAAAATACAAACATTTCTTTTAATTAGACAACCATTAAATTTTAAGTCAAGCAGTAACAAGATAGCTTTCATTTAAATCAAGGAACTCTAGAGCAACACACAGCTTTAAAGGAATATTTTCGTTTAGACATTTTTAAACCCCTACTAAGTCTCAATTTAGAAAAAACTCAATCAGAATGGTTTAATGATTTATTAAATCAATTCCTAATTTCAATAGTGTTTACATAAATAATGTCGTGAGCACTCACTCCTTTACCATGAGTCCCTGATTTAAGTGCTGACGAATACCGGGATTAAGTATACAGTCTAAAGAATGTTGTGTAGAGAAAATTTAGCCAACTAAAACGTATAAAAAACCGGCTGAATTACCGCGTTCCTATCGAAAATAGATATCTATATCGAAATTATAATAAAATTTACATAATCTCGAATATGAAAATGAATATCAGTTTTACTTGATATCGAATGCGGTAACTTCGACTCTGATTATAGTAACCGGTTGAATACGGACAAAATTATTATTGTTAGTTAGTTATATGTCATTAATCATAATTATACATATATAGTATTTATTTGGGAAAAATTCGTAAATGTAACTTTTTATGATAAAATGTAACTTTTAATGATAAAAGTTGTAACTTTTTCAAAGCTACCCCTGGCAACACTGATGAGAATATACATTTTTCTCTTTTCTTATTTTTCGCTCTTGCAACAACTGACCAATCGCTCTTGTAACAACTGACCAATCACTTTAAATCAACAAAATGCTTTAGATCTCCTTAAAGAGAAACTAACGGGGGCTTCTCTATTGTATTGCCCAGATCAAGGCGAATTCATACAAGGTGGTGGCAGTTCTACAAAAAACAAATGTCAAAAAACAAAAATTAAACAAAAATGCATTAAAACTTAATATAGTGTAGATAATTGAATAGTGAGGGCTTTACTTATTTATGTAAAAAATAAATATTTTGTTAATAAGCTTAGAATATATAGATATTTAAATATAAACAAAAGGTTTGACAACTGTTAGAACCAAAAAGTGAAAAAAAAGTTTTCAGCTGATTGACTGACTCCACCTAGTATAAATTCGCCTTGGCCCAGATTTTACAAAAACGTTCGTACTACAAACTGATGCCAGCGACTAATGTTTAGGTTCCGTCTTGACACAAACTACCGATAGGACAGATCCTGTAATAGTGTATGCCTGCCGACGCACAGTGGCTCAGGGTCGATTTTCATCGGCCAATTTTAGATTTTTTTTTTTTTTTTTATGAATTTATGAGAAATTTAAAGCTAAAGTTAAACTTATAATTTTTATTATGAACCTATCGCTATGAAATTAGGTCGTGAGATTTATGTTTATATAAAAGTTATTTCTGTTGAATTGAATGTTTATACCATTTTTAAGAGATTTGTGGTCGTTAAAGTGATTTTCGGTAGTGGACCTTATATGGGAGCTATACCTATATAAATTAACCATTTACGAACAATAAGGAGAAATAATGGACCGATTTCAGCCAGTTTCAATAGGCTTCGTCCTCGGGTCGAAAATTTATGTACCAAATTTTATCGAAATATCTTCAAAATTGCGACCTATACCTTGTGCACAAGGTTTACATAGACAGCAGATATAAAAAATGTTGGGAGCAATTTCATTAAAATGAAAAAAGTGTTCTACAAACAGGTCAACAAGTATATATGGGATTAAAGAGGACACTTTGGCCTTTCTTCTGGTAGTAAAATTTGTTTAACCCCTTTTGACCCTATGGAGTTCTATTCCACTAAAATTAAAATTTGACTAAACTATTGTACCTGAGAAAAAATTTACAGCCTGGCTCACGATGTCGAAAGAAAACTTAAACGAAAGAAAGTCAGTCACTCACTTTCATTCGAAACAGTAGCCCACTATCTTACGACCGGAAGGTTGTGGGATCAACTCGTGGCTGCGACTTATTTTTTTCTTTATTTTTTTTTATATATTTTATTACTGTAAATACATAATTCTATAAATAACTCTACTACACAGAAAAAAATTCATAATTGGAATGAATTTTTTAATAAATACTATTAATCGAACATGACTTTTTTTTCCCAAACTTTTTTCATTCAGAATAAGAACATGTTCATAAATATTATGAAAGTGTACATGACGGAAATTTTAACTTTTTTTTACATAAATTTGTTGATATTTTATGATAAATTTCATTCAAATTGCATTATGTAATTATCTAGTTAAAGTATTTTTGTATAATATCCCTATATTAACCAATCATTCAAGAGGAATCAACAAAATCTGAAACTTAAAAAATATCACTAAACATAATAAAACATGCATTAACATTAAAGCATTTCATCTGTTTCAGAAAATACAGCCAATTTCGCGCATATTTTATCATTTTGTGGCTGAAAATCATAAAAAAATCAAAAATTTTCCAAGGAAAATTTCAAACATTTTTGAACAACATAAAAATATAAATGAAATTGTAATAATATTTTCCATGAATTATAGATTTAATTTGAAAACATAAATCATACAATTTAAGAAATTATTTATAAATGTTATGAATTGAAATGAATGAAATCAAATCATACTATTTATGTTGAAACTTTTTTCTCTGTAGAAAATTCATTTTGAAGACCGAAAACCTTAGTTTGATTTAGTTCTCCAATTTTGGTATCATACACATATATAAATTGTTAAATGTCATACGTTATAATAGGAATAAACGACAAACTCTTTTCAAAATGGTAAGAATCTGTAGTTAAAGTATCTTCTGCTTAAATAGTATTTCTAACAATTGTTATTTATTTCATACTAGCTTGACCCGGTGCGCTTCGCTACCCCTGTCGTAGTCTGTGTTGGAAATTAAGAACTAAAGGTACCAATTTTACCGGCTTTCCTCCTGTTTACCCCTTTCTGGTCCAAGTATTAAAAAAAGGTAAAGCCTATTGACGCTTCCAAGTAAGGATCTATCTACGTTCCAAATTTCAATAAAATCGATTCAGCCGTTTAGGCGTGATGCTCAAACAAACAAACAAACAAACAAACAAATAAACAAACAAACTTACAAAGACATTTATATATTTTTTATTTCATGTATTTATTTAATAGTATTTCAATAACATTGTCTTAATCCTCATAATAGGAGCGCACTTCTAATAACAAATATTGAATATGGATATTAAAGTGTTTATGCCAAAGTAACTTCTACAATTCTCATCATATTTAAGATTCGGCACGGACGATTATAGTACTCTTATGCCCAGTTTTTGACTTCGTATTTAAATACGTATTTAGTTAATTTTTACTTAAATTTAAATGGTATTTAAATACAGTTTCAGTTTTTCAGTGCTATATAATTTTTCTTATTTAAATAAGATAAAAGTGTGGTAGCACTACTAAATATCAAAAAATTATCGATAGTTTTTTTATAAAACAGCTGTTCAAGCAAAACAAAAATTTATACATTTTGCCAAATAATAAAAAAAAAGGTTATTAAACAATAATATATTTGTAGGAAAATGCACAAAAGAAGCCCCAACTTCACCACATCGGAAGAGTAGTTTTTGTTAGATCCCGTAAAAAAATACAGCGCTTCAATAGAGTGAAAAAAAAAACAGACAACAAAAGACAGCTGTTAAAAACATATGGTAGTTTTTGAAACTTAAATAGAAGTATCATTTAAAAAAGCACTGAGAAACTCATTTTCGTATTTAAATGGAACTTAAATATAATTAATATTTAAATACGAAGTCAAAAACTGGCTCTTACTTGTTTATATTCTTACTCAGTCAGGATCATGTGTGTTTAATTTCCGCTTATAGATTCATTATTATAGAAATTTTAATAATAGTTTTTGTTACCTAAATGTCATTATGGTACCATTAAAATAAAAAGTACCAATTTACCTTTATCCTCTTGAACACCCGTCAAGTTTGAACTTTAAATTTGTATAGCATTTCCTATATTATCAACTGCTTTTGTTTCTATAACATTTAATATTTAATAAATTATCACAAAATCGAACCAAAACCGATCGGTTTTCAATTTTTTAAAACCGAAACCGCGGTTTTGAAATTCTTCGGTTTTTTGGAAACTCGAGTTTAAACAGTTATATTTAAATTCAAGTACAATTTCGTAACAATATTTCCATTGACTGGTAATATTCGTAGATTTTTTATTTATTAGTATTAACTTTTTTCTTGTACAGGCGGCCATGGCCGGTTTTCCCAAACCAAAAAGGATGTTGTTTTTGCCTTGTTATATTTGTTGCCGTGGCGCTGTCACCATATTTGTTTCGAGTTACTGTATACTTTGTGTCTGTGTGAAAGCTAATGCGAGACTGACTGATTAAGGCAGGATCACACGATTGCTTAAAGCTGGTGCGAGACTGATAGCATTAGTTATTATTTACTTTTGTACAATGTATTTAAAACATTTAAAAATGTGTCATCGGGAGCACAGCTGATTATAGAATTAGCGCGAATGCATGTCAAACTACATATAGTCAACTTAAATGCAAACGGACGTAACTACATTTTTTTTGGCAGAAGAAGCAAAAAACGTAATAACAGAGTATTCTTGGCAATTGGCGTTTGAATTTCTGTGTAGTTACGTCCGTTTGCATTTAAAATATTCGCTCAATCACAAACCAACCTCCATATCAAGGCGAACTTATATACCAGGTGGTGTGGGTGGCAAATTCAGCGTATTCAATATTTTTTTATATATAGAGTTTGACATTCGAAACAACTCTATCAATTCTGTATTTGCAAACGAATGTAATTAAAATTAAAGATTTTTAAGGCCGTTTTCTCATTATGTGATTATCTTTTTTCCCAACCAAAATCTGCAGATTAAAGAAATTTGATATTCTCAATTTCTCATTTGCTTCTATTCTGTCGGAAAGCTAACCCAACCTCATCTGCCAATTATTTATCGTACAGATACATTTAATCAGCTGACTGCTGTTGATAGTAAATAGATTTTATATAAAAAAGCTTAATAGAGGAATTAACATTAATTTGATGGAGGATGAACTCAAAGAACATGAGTTCCAAGTGAATGCTGAAAGAGATTATCATGCCAGGCCTAACTAGTTACCTGGCAGACATGGAGGATAATCAATTTTTCAAAAGATTCCAGCTGTCGATGGGCACATTACATAGCCGATTTATGAAAACATGTTGTCACTTGAAGGCAGAGAGGTATTTCCAACTGAAAGTAATGTTTTTTGTCGGTATATTAAGAAAACCAAAATTGTTAACGGACAGTTTATCGGCCTAATAAATTTATGTTGAGATTTAGTAACAGTTTGTAGATACATTGAGAAAACGGTCCTTAATTTATTCCGTCAGTATTTTAAATACAAAATTTTGTTACTATCAAGTAGGATTGCCAGTTTTATTTTTGCAAAAAGCGGGACAATTTTAAAAATAGGAGAAAAATGGCGGAATTTTCAAAATTTACGCGGGACAAATGAATTATACCTCAACTATCTTAACACTGTATTTTTCCCAAATAGTAAATTTATTTAATAAATGTCTAAATATTATAATAGAGTTAAATTAAAGAAAATTTCATCCTATATAAAAAACGAATCAGTTGTGTTCGGTAGAGGTTCCCTGTGATGGTCTGGCCAGATGTTAGCAGATTATAATAGATATTACCCTTTTTGGTCCCATAAAATACAGAGCATTACCTTAGCGCCATGGATATTTGGCTTTGATGTCGATTCGGATGGTGTGGCGGGCTTCACATGAGATCCCTTACGCTTCGGGTTATCGCGGATCCATTTTTCTTCGCAAGTAATGATTTGGTGCTAAAATTATAATCTTTTATAGCGTTGAAGCAGCATTTCAGACATAAAAAATCGTCTTTCAAGGTCTCGCTTTAATTTCCCTGCTTTTGGATAAATCCTGCTGCTTGCAAACGTTTTGAAATTGATGATTGAGTCGCTTCCAGTGATTTTGCAAGCTCTTGTTGAGTTTGACAACAATCTTCTTGGAGTAATGCTTACAATTCTTAGATTTCAAACTTTTTTTTGTTAGACTGGGCTATCGTTGTCTTCCGTGTCAAAATCACCACTTTAGAACCAAACAAACCATCTCTGGCACGTTGTCATGTCTAAAAGCGGGACAATCCCGCGAAAATCGGGACATTATGACAATATGACCTAATAGGAGACCGTTTGAATTCCCCAATAGTAAAAACTTATATATCAGCCATTTATGAACCGATTATCTCGATTTTAAATATTAACGTAAGTTGGACTATACCGGATATATTGATGTATTCATCATTATTGTAAGTTTTTTTGGGGGGTTTCGGACACCGCTATATATAACGGTCCAGAATATATATACTTTATGGGTCGCAAATGAAAAATGTGGAAATTATAAACGTAATGACAAACTTGCAACTCATGGTGATGAATATAATTAATGTTTTGACAATTGTTTGGTCACAGAAATTTACAAATTTATAACATTAATGAGTTTATTAAAACAACAAAGTCCCGTTTTTTTCTTAACACTTGTTTCATTTTATGTTCTTAATATCAATAATACAATAAATAATAATGTAATATTTTTCTGTTCTTTATAAAAATTAGTTGTGCCGCTATCGGTAATTCTTGTTCCGTACTTTGATGGAAGACTGCCGCCTTACTTGCAGTACGCTTCAGTTGGCGTTGCTGTAGCTAAAGAGATACTACGGTCGATAACTAAAGCTTTTGAAGATAAGGCGATGCGATGCGTTCCCAAATCTGTGAATATATTTTCCAACTATAGTCGCATGGACATATTAATACATTCGGGTGGAATGCAAATATCATACCATTCAATGCTTTCATTAACAGGCCCAATAAAAGGAATGGCTAGACTACCGGGACTAAATTTAACACCTACACAGATATTCTTTCTCGTATCTGCGCAAGAGCTGTGTGCCGAATCAGACTATACTGGTATTGATACAGATGCACCTGAATTTGAACACATGTAAGTTTTAATTAATTCAAAGTCAAGTGATATTTATTAACTTTTATAATTATATTTGGCTTGGTTACATAAAGCAGTTCTGATTTTACATCCAAAATAATTTTAAATCTTAAAAACTAAAAAAAAAAAAATGTTTTTAATAATTCCCTAGAAGTTTTATGAAATCTGCAGTTATTTTAACAATATAATAATACCGTTGCCAATATGTTATGTAACTTTTGATTAATAATTATGTCAGATTGAAATTAGAACATTTCTTATCTTATTTTCCTTATAATCTAAAATTAATGTAAGTACTTTTTTTCGAAAAAAAAACGACTTTTTATTTTTTTTTAAGTTTGAATGCACATAACTTTTGACTCAGTATAGGTTTTAAAATAGGCAATTAAAAAAATATTACCTTGTCATACAGACTTTATTTATTAAATGTCCGATAACTTAAAAATTAATTAATATTGTATTGCACTTTATACTAAGGGTCATTATTATAACTTGCCTTTATGTTCGTAATAGTAAAAGTTAACTTTAAGGGTACCTTTTTATATTGCTTAAAGTTAACTTTTACTATTTCGAACATAAAGGCAAGTTGTAATAATGACCATATAGTTAATTTGTGTACACAAAATATTAATTTAATATATTGAAACTTAAATAATTTCGACGATTATTAGTATACACTTCATAAATGCTTGTATGAATTAATTTGTATAATAAGTAAATATTACCATAACATTAAAAAGTTTTTTTATTTATTTATGTATTTATATTATTGATATATTTAAAACATGTTTAGAACATTGAAAATATTTTTAAGCGTTCTATGCAAAATAAGTATTTTTAATACAAGACTTTTAAAATCAACAAGTTGACAACACCGTTAGTAAATGTAACGTAGGGTTCTATAGTTGAAACAAAAAGTCGACTTTTCGAACTTTCGACTTTTTTCGATTTTTAAAAAGTCGACTTTTCGAACTTTCGACTTTTGGTAATTTATGAAAAGTCGACTTTTCGAACTTTCGACTTTTTAGTTAAATCGACTTTTTTCGACTTTTCGACTTTTTTCGACTATTTTCGACTTTCCGACTATTTTCGACTTTTTTCCACTTTTTACCATTTTTTGTAAAAAATACATGGGTTCTGCATTTATTGATGCGCCTTGTGTTAATTTTAGCAATAAAAATTAAATGTATTGAGGCGATAATATATAATATGTAGAAAGAGCATTTTTGTATGAACATTTACTTATTATTTATTTTTGCATACACTAGAAAAAATGTAAGTGTACCAAATTGCAATAACATAAAATTATTATGTTATTCTGTGCATATTTTGTTTTAGTATAATGTTGCAATTAAAAATTTTTTTAACAATCTTAAAAGTCGACTTTTTTCGACTTTTATCGACTATTCGACTTTTTTGATAACTAATCGAATGTTCGACTCTTTTGTGACCAAATAGTCGACTTAGACTTTTCGACTTTTTTCAGCAAAAAGTCGATTGTTCGAACAATCGAACAATCGACTTATAGAACCCTAATGTAACGTAGAAACTAGGGTTCTATAAGTCGATTGTTCGAACAATCGACTTTTTGCTGAAAAAAGTCGAAAAGTCTAAGTCGACTTTTGGTCTC
Organism: Calliphora vomitoria; assembly: GCA_942486065.2. Classification (NCBI taxonomy): domain Eukaryota; kingdom Metazoa; phylum Arthropoda; class Insecta; order Diptera; family Calliphoridae; genus Calliphora; species Calliphora vomitoria. The sequence continues at coordinate 103,093,702 of OW818029.2, forward strand.
AAAAAAGTCGAACATTCGATTAGTTATCACAAAAGTCGATAAAGTCGAATAGTCGATAAAAGTCGAAAAAAGTCGATAAAAGTCGAAAAAAGTCGAATAGTCGATAAAAGTCGACTTTTAAGATTGTTAAAAAAATTTTTAATTGCAACATTATACTAAAACAAAATATGCACAGAATAACATAATAATTTTATGTTATTGCAATTTGGTACACTTACATTTTTTCTAGTGTATGCAAAAATAAATAATAAGTAAATGTTCATAAAAAAATGCTCTTTCTACATATTATATATTATCGCCTTAATACATTTAATTTTTATTGCTAAACATTACACAAGACGCATCAATAAATGCAGAAACCATGTATTTTTAACAAAAAATGGTGAACAGTGGAAAAAAGTCGAAAATAGTCGGAAAGTCGAAAAAAGTCGAAAAGTCGAAAAAAGTCGATTTAACTAAAAAGTCGAAAGTTCGAAAAGTCGACTTTTCATAAATTACCAAAAGTCTAAAGTTCGAAAAGTCGACTTTTTAAAAATCGAAAAAAGTCGAATGTTCGAAAAGTCGACTTTTTGTTTCAACTATAGAACCCTAGTAGAAACGTAAATAAATTCTGTTTTTAACAGGTTCAGACGTTACAGTTACGTTACATTTTGTCACTATTTGAATATCCGATTGGAACTGATGGTAATGTATTTTTATTATTCAATAGCACTGCTTTGAGGCCATTAAAGAAAAAAAACTTATTAAAACCTAAAATTGCGAAATTGTTAATTAAATATTTATTTAATTACAAATAAATATTTTTGCAACTTATAATTTCGCAATGAGAAATTATAAGTTGCACCAAATCCTAGGTGCTTGAGAAAAGGGAAAAAATGAGAAATAAAAAACCAAAGGAATTTGTTTTGTTTTAAAATAAAAAGAGATTTTATTTAGCAAGAGATGCTTACCCTTTGGATAATGTGTTAACTTAATTTTATTATTTTATGTTTTTTGCCTTGAAGGCTTTTTTTCACAACGTTATAACGGTTTTAAGGGTGGATTAGCCGACCGTAATGTAATGTAACCTTAACGGAACGGAACAGCTGATCGTTTCTATTGTGTGTAAAATGGTTAAAGCAGTTATAGTGAAAAAATGTAACGTAACTGTAACGTCTGAACCTGTTAAAAACAGAATTTTTTTACGTTTCTACGTGACATTTACTAACGGTGTTGTCAACTTGTTAATTTTAGGTCTTGTATAAAAAATACTTATTTTGCACAGAACGCTTAAAAATATTTTCAATGTTCTAAAAATGTTTTAAGTATTTCAATAAAAAGTATAAATACGTAAAAAAAATGTATACTAATAATCGGCGAAAGTATTTAAGTTTCAAAATATTAAATTAATATTATGTATACACAAATTAACTATACTTAGGGCCATTATTACAACTTGCCTTTATGTTCGAAATAGTAAAAGTTAACTTTAAGCAATATAAAAAGGTACCCTTAAAGTCAACTTTTATTATTACAAACAAAAAGGAAAGTTATAATAATGGCCCTTAGTATAAAGTACAATACAATATTAATTAATTTTTAAGTTATCGGACCTTAAATAAATAAAGTCTGTATGACAAGGTAAAAAATAATATTTATAATTGTCTTCTAATGGACAATGATGATGAATACATTGTAAATAAATACGGTTTATATGTGAGTTAAAATCGCAGAAAAAAATTATAAAATCGCTTGAACAGTATTTAAAACAATTGTGTTGATAACACCTTCAGCTGTTTAAATTTTGAAAATTTCAATCAGCGACAAGCGCGAAATATTCAAGAAAAACTTAAAAATAAACAAAACGTATCAAATTTATCTTTATTAAAATGAACGACGAACAATTGATTTATTGGTACAGGACAATGAAAGTTTATACAACAAATATGGTTCCGGCTATATTTTGTTTTGTTTGTTTATGTCAAAAACATATGACACGTTTTTAATGTTCTATAATCGCACTAAAGTCTTACGTTAAGTCAACATTACGGTTACATTACATCAACGGTCGGCTAACCCAGCCTTTAGTAATTTTCGTTAAGTTTAACATAGATTTTTTATACATGTTATAATTCTGTGTTGACAATTTATAAAATATATCGCGATTTTCATTAAAATAGAAGAAACAGAATTTAAACTTATAACTAATTATAATATTTTAGACAATTCAATATATATAAAATTCAATTCATACAATTCATTTTATATTATTCAATTCCTTAAACCTAAAACAAAAATACATTATGGTAATTTAGACACCTACTATTTGCAAAATACCTACTTTTCCATGAACCATCAATAAAATGTCGCCATTCGTCTGCCTTATAACCGTGATTAAATGCCGAAAATAGTTTAGGTATGTCAGTGCAATACACAAGATTACTTTCATTTTCATAATTTTTAAAAGTATCTTCAAATAAAGAGCTATTCTGTAGCTTCTAAAGCACACTTGCTTACTGTCGGTATTTTATAATTCGCAGATATTGCTTTCGTTGCTGCTGCGACATTTGCATACTTTATGCTTTTGCGACTTGTAACAATCATTTGGTTTATGAATAATTGATAATTCAAAGTCATAGGCGCAGTAAAGGGCGAAGAGACTAATGGCTGAACTTCAATTTTTTTTTTAATGTTGCACAACAATATTCACAAATAAATTCTGGCTCATACCAGCGACTGAATTTATAAGAGCGATTGAAAATATCGTTGTATACTTCAACCACCCCAACATTGATTTTAAAATCACGTCTATGACCGATATCAGTAAATAACCGCAAATGTAACAAAATTTATTACGTTTATCACACATTTTCAAACGGTTATCACACTTTTTTGCACAATCATAAACTTTTTATATACAGTTTTCAAGTGACAAATAATTGATAGCAAAACGTTAAAAAATTAAAAAAAAAATTACAAAAGTTAGGATATAGCTAATAACTTTGTCAACTTCCAATGGATTTTTAAAAACAATATTGCGTTTTACGCATAAATAAACTTATTTTTTAAATCAATGCATATATAGTACGATTCCTTTATAAAATACTATGTAAAATCTTTTTCAAAGATGGAAAATGGTGAAAAAATAAAAACAAAAATATGTTTGATGAAAAAATGCACACAAATTTTGTCAAAATATTTAAATAATATATATACCATGGAAAGGCCACCGTTTTTCATTTTAAATCCGTTTTAAAAAATTAAAATCGGTTGAGAATCAGCTTAGTTAATGGCTTATAAGTTCTTAAAGGTAAGAAAAGCGTTTTTTTTACCGTAACTCAAGATTTTAGAGGTGTTTTGCATATTTCAAAGACAAATTCTTGTTATACTCGACAGCACCTTCCAGAAAAATAGTATCACTTTCCAGGTATTATTTTTTGTAGCATAGTGTAATAGTTTTTTATTTTCATATGAGTATAAATTACCTATGCAAGCTTAGTTAATATAACCCTGATTCATTTTTTGTGTGTACTTTAAAATAGGGTGGAACCAATTTTGAAGTTCGTTTATTTAAAACAACATTTAAAATATGTAGGTATTTTAAGCCAAAATACGTTTATAAATACAATTTTAAAGAATTTAGCTAAAAATGTTTAAAAATGTTTATGAATACGGCCGTTAGTGTTGCTATACTTACAAACAATGCACAGTAGTCTAGAAACGTTTTTATTTAAAAATAATTCGGTATCTCGGGAACTATTTAAGAAATTCTTACGAAATGACGAAACCACATGAAATAACAATCATACTAGGCGATTTTAACGCGAAAGTCGGACATGATGAAGTAAGGGGTGTCGACGGAAAATATGGATTGGCCGAACGAAATGAGGGGGGTGACAGACTCGTCCAATTCTGCCAAGAACACAAAATGACAATAAAAAATACATACCCTTTTTCGTCTACATCCCAGAAGTCTCTACACTTGAAAATCTCCACAGGACAATAGAGAACACATTTTGAGAAACCAAATCGTCTATATATTAATGAACATACGATATTGCACCTGTGTGACAAAGTGTTCTACGTACCATGGAGCAGACGTAACTTCTGAGCACAACCTCCTTCTAGCAAATGTCCGCACAAAACTTGCTATTGTTCGAAAACATAAACGACAACATAAAATTGACATTAGGAAACTTAACGATTCACTAACAATGAACGAAATTAAGGAACGCATTAATAATGAACTTGGGGAAATCAATCGAGATGATGTTAAAAATTTGTGGGATAAAGTCAGGAACATTGTAAGCACGACTACCAAGGACACACTAGGAAACTGTACAAATACAAGACAAGAAAAATGGATGACAGATGAGATTCGAGAACTTCGAATAGAACGAAGTAAGCATAAACATTTAAACTATAAAATCAACTTGGAATTAAACAAAGATACCCGAACTGCAATCTGAGCTGCAAAGAATGCACAACTGAACCTTCAACCTCCACAAAAAACTAAAGGAAGCCGCCGGAGTATACAAAATATCATCTGCATCAATTTTATATGACGACAATAACGAGGCCGTATTCGAGATGACGGATAAAAGACGCATTTGGAAAGATTATGTATCGAAATTATTTATCGATGAAGAAAGGTCGACTTATAAATGTAGCACTATGGGAGAATCCCAATTTGGTTTCAAGGAAGCAATGGGTACTAGGGACGCGTTACTTGGTGTTCAAGTACTCATTCAAAATTGTCGAGATGTCCAAAAAGATGTATTCCTCTGTTTTATTGACTATAAGAAAGCCTTCGATACTGTCCAACATGAGAAACTAATGGAAGTATTACCATCAATCGGCATAGACCAGAAGGAAATAAAATGTATAAAAAACCTATACTGGAACCAGTCAGCGAGAATTGAAGTCAATGGCGAACTCACTGAGGAAATTGCTATCTCAAAAGGAATAAGACAGGGTTGTATATTGTCGCCATTATTATTTAATATATATTCCGAAAAAATATTTCAAGAATCGCTTGAAGGAGAAGGAAATGGAATAAAAGTAAATGGAATGTTTATTAACAAACATACGCTATGCTGACGACACAACATTTTGAGGAGTAAGGAGTAATGAACCTTGAACGACAATTAACTAAGACAGCCAAAAATAGGAAAATCTCGTATTTGGGACATATAATGAGAAACGATAAATACAAATTTCTCCAAAGAATTCTTAAAGGCAAAGAATTCTTAAAGAAGAGAACTCTCATGGCTAGGAAATATTCAAGAATGGACAGGCTATCGTGATGAACTAAATCGCCTAAATGCTGCAAAAAATAGAGAGTTAATAATTCCTGAACTGCAATAAACAAGATACATTTATTTTAATTTAGTTTAATTTATACTTTTTTTGTTTAATTAGTTTAATTTATTTGTTTTTTTTTTTTAAGATTGTAAAACTTGTATTTGTATGATCGCTTACATCCGAATAACGGATTTGCAAATAGAAGAAGAAAGAAGAAGATAAGCAATAGTACTACTACTGCAATAGCAATAGCTAAATAATTTCATATTTTATATATCTCCTTAATCCTTATATTTACATACATTCTACATATTTAGTTTGTTCTTTTTTTTTTGCAGTTTGGGATGGTTGGTAGCGCAAGGCGGAAGTGCAACAGACGTGTTTAAATGTCCCTCTGGATCTATGATAAATGCTCAAAAAACGTGTAATGTATTGTAAATTAAAATATTAACTGTTAAGTCCTTATATTAATAATTGTAGTGATAATTAACAAAGTTCTGTTTTATTTTATGAATCATATTGTTAAATAAACAACCTACATAATCGTAAGTAATAAAATGAACCAATTAAAATTAATAAGTATAAAGAAAAACTTAATTTAACATCCGAGAAAGCGTATATATATTTTTTTTTCGTAAGCAGCTACAAATGAAAAAGAAATACATGCATATATTACTTACATAACGTAAATGTATCGTAATTTCTCACATTGTTTCAGTTACTTATAATAAATACTTATGTTTTCAAAACGTTTTACGATCGATATTATCTGAGTATCAGTATTTTCGATTGGAAAATACGTTTTTTAGCAAAACCTTCTGCTTCAACTATAATTTATTAATGAAAATACAATAGACGCTCACACATTATAGCTTTCAGTAGTTTAAACGTCCAGAAATTAGAATCAGTGTTTGCAATACATTAAACGCTCTGAAATTCGAATTTAAAATTCTAATTTCCGGGCGTTTTTTTGTTATTTAACACAAGAAATCCCCAATTTTTTTATGTACCTAACTCTAAACATGTGTTAGTGAAAAAGTACCTAAGTCTAAATATGTGTTAGTAACAAAAATGTATATGTGTTGGTGCCTTTTTAATTTTCACCAGACCTGCAGAGTTTTATAAAATTATGTTAAATTTCAATTTGTTTGATTTTCAGTACCCAAAATTGAAACTCTGTTCTATAATTGAAATTCTACCACAAATCAAATTAAGTGTCAAAAATTAGAAAAAAAATATTTTATTAATTTCTTCAAATATAAAGCTTCTTGGGAATAAGAGTGTGCTACAAATTGTTCAAGAAATTCGTAAAATATTGTATAGAAGTGTAATAACGCGGTTCGGCCATTATTTAGTGGGAAAATCGAAGTTAAAATGTGAAGTATTTTGATGTGTTTAATTCTCTCACAAGGGACTACTTGTTATACTTTGGTTTGAACATAGTAAAACTAAAAAGGGGAATCAGCAAATTATGTATGTTTTTCGCTTTTTTTTTTTTTTTTTTTTTGTCATATTTATGTATATTTGTGGCTAGTTTATTTGTGAAATGTGATACGAGTGTAAATATTTTGGCAGTCTCTATTAAAAAGTGAAAGTGTATCATTAGAAATGTCAAATAAACGTAAAAAACACTTTATCATTGGAAACTAAAGTCAAAATATTAGAAAAGCTTGACAAAAGCGTTCAAGGGAACCGGTTAACCCTAGATTTTAATGTGACAACATCTTCAATCAGCTACATCAATTCACATAGAAAAATATTAAATTCTGTTTCCAACAAATATCAGGAGGCAAGCAATAGGATGCGCTGAATATCCAAAAATGGAAAGTCGTCTGCCTGAGTGGTTTCTAAATCAACGAAAAAAAGTGTACACTGACTGGGCCCATACTTAAAGAGAAAGCTAAACAAATAGGAATATCCCGATAAAGATGAAAAAGCATTCCGCGCAAGTGATGGTTGTTTTACCAAATTTAAGAAAAGACACGGTTTTTAAAAACGGATACCACAATTTTTGCAAATAGAGCAGGAATGCAACGAAGTTATTTAGAGAACTCAAGCTCTTTTAGAAGAAATAGCTTCAAACGATTGCATCGGTATAGAAGATATCGACAGATGGAATGAAGATATGTTTGATGACGGATCTGTATATGTTCTCAGTAGCGATGGTGAGTCTTCAAATATCAGCGAAGAGGATGTTGTTGAAGTCTCTCCAGTTCACTCTAATACTACGTCCAGGGCACACTTAGAAAGGTGACTGCGATGAAACAGCTGATTATATTTTTATTTTTGCGTAAAGTATGCTTAAAGTATGCCGTGGCAGTCTCTGGGATCCATTTGTTCACGATATCACAACGTCTGGAATATGCACTCATATGTTTGAGTGTTAACCCAAGCAAACCGAACTTGTACTATTCATAAGAAAGTACAAGATCCCTCATTTCTCGCTTCCCCGATTAAATGGTGTTGAGTTAACACTATCGGATAATGCAAAATACTTAAGAGTCATTCTGGATAGTAAACTATCCTGAAAACCCAATACCCTTTCAAGGACGCCGAAAACCTTGACGGCTATGTATGTATGTAAGAAAGCGATAGGTACGCAATGGGGCATTAGACCCCAATTCGTTAACTGGATATGTGATACGGTTATTAAGTCGACACTATTCTATGGAGTTTCGGTCTGGTGGAAGGCATTGGCTCAGTTTACATGCTATTCGAGAGGGTTATGAGAAGAATGGCAATCCTGATAACAGGAGCTCTAAGAACGACCGCAACAAGGTCGCTCTTTACTATATTGAACTGGATCCCCGTGAATATAATGGCATTTACCTCTGCCTTTAGGCTAAACGTGATTGGGGCGTGAAAACATGCTCCATACGTTCACGCCAGCATAATAGGTAGCTTCCAGACTCTTCTGGATAATATTGATTATTGCATTTCTGGGCCCTTCTTGGCGAGAAACTTCGGTTTCTCAATTCCGTATAACACGGAAGCAATGGACGGACCTTTACTTGAAGCAACAGGTCTCTCAGTCTATACAGACGGTTCTATTAATGGAGATCGAGTTGGCGCAGGTGTCTACATTCGGAAACTTGACATTAGGCTATCTTTTAGACTTCCAAATGAATGTAGCATAATTCAGGCTGAAGTATCAGCCATCAAAAGGACGGCTAACTGGCTCAGTTATAACAAGATATCAGGCAGGGATATTCGTATATATACTGACAGTTAGGCCGCAATTAAATCTCTAATAGGTGTATACACAACATCTAATTTGGTCCAGGAATACCGGGTATCCTTAAACAGGATGGCGAGACATTCAACAGTCGTACTCGAGTGGGTACGGGGACACGGAGATACTACAGGCAACTGCGTTGCTGATGATTTGGCGAAAAAAGGCGCCATGTTACCTGACGGAAACATAGACTTCCTATGTGGAATTCCGCTATCCAAGTGCAAGCTACAAATTAGTAATTTCTACTATGAGCTCGCTCAGACAAGATGGGGTTGTGAACCCACATGCACTATAACCAGAATGATATGGCCCCGACTGGATCGTGGGCGAACAACATATCTTCCTGGCTTGTCACGCTCACAATTGCGTGGCGTAGTGGCTGTCATTACCGGACACTGCACTTTTGGCAACCATGTGAGGAGACTTGGCTTGCCCTACAACGACTTCTGTAGAAGTTGTCAAAACGAGGAGGAGGATGAAACCATTTTTCATCTTCTTTGTCACTGTCCGGCATTAGGTGATCTACGCTTACGGTTTCTGGGACACCGTTCCATAGTCTTTCTGAGCTCTCGAATATGAGGCTTGTGGGCATCAACGCCTTTATAAGGAGTAGTAACTGGTTAATAGGACCAGATATGGGAACCTCTCGAGTGTAACATAATAACCGCTATCTTATTGATATGCAACTGTTGTAAATCTCCTTCTCTCTTCCTTCTTCTTAACTACTCAATCTTCCACTTCTTTCTTTTCATTTCTATCTGCCCCTTGTGATGGTGACAATTTCCCTAAATATTTTAACTGACTTCTTAATAATTTTTTTGTTACAAAATTAATAGTTTTTACTAATATTTAAGTTTGGGTGTAGGATTTGATTAATGAAATTTGTTTTAAAATATTTAAATGTTAGTTGAGTTGGCATTGATTTTTATTAGTTTTGTATTTTCAAAACTTTCATCAAACGAAAACTATAATTCAATTTAAAAGGTTCCACATACGGATAAAATTTGTTTTCAACTTCAATTTGAATTTTGAAAAGGATTCTAAGGAAATCCTTATTTTGTATTTGAAGGAGTGTAAATTTTATTTACGAAAAGGAGATTTTGTTCAATTTTGGTAAGAAAATTTAAGGATATTTTGTTTTTGGGATTCATTTATTTGTTGTAATTTATTTTTATAAGGGTTTGGAGTGTTGGATTTGTCCTTATATAAGATAATTGGAATTGCCTTGTTTGTTTTAATATCCTGCGGATCTTAATCAATTTCAAATTGTTTGGCCAGCAGTTTTTTTTATCCTTTATCTTTGGCGCTGTAGATATTGGGAAACCATCCTGATAAGAGGTGGAATTGGTCAACTATACATATCCTGCTTTGTTCAATGCAACTAATTCTTATTCTGTTTAATCTCTAACCTGATTTTACTTATTCTCAACCTGAACATTCACTTGAATTAAAATCATTCTCATTGGCCATAATTACGTTTTAACCTAAAAAATGTTGACCACGCGCATTAATTTCAATACAAGAATAAATCAATTCAATATCAATTACTCATTTCAAACAAATTGTAAAATGTACGACAAAGCTGGTTTATCATACCTTCAACTGCTTTTATTTAAAATAAAAGAAATATTTTTATTAATGTTTTTATTTTTTCATAAAACGTTTTTTGTTTCAGAAAACGTAAAGTGTTCTATGAAAAAAATATTTTTTTTTATATATTGTAATTCAGATTTGAAAATTTTGTTTCAATATCAAAAGTAGTTTTAATTTTATTACGTTTTTTGTTTCTCCTATAAACTTATGAAAAGTGATGTTACGTTATTTTGCATTTTTGGTGACGATATGTGTAATTATAGATGGTAAAGTCCAGAAACTTTATCACAATTACTTTACTTTATCCATATAAAGACTATTGACATTTTCACAGTGTCTTCCTTTGTACCTATAATGAACTATAGGCTACATTTTATTTAATAATTCCAAGTGGGAGTGGCATCATCCATGCAATATAAACAGTTATTAGCGAACTGTAATTAGGCTGAAAACGAACGGTATTTGATTTGTGGGCGTAGCAACTAGTACACAAAGGAAATAGTTATTTTCGAATATATGTATAAGAAAGACATTCAACTTTGTAAACGTCATTTTCCTATCACTGCACGAAGTTTGTTTAAAAATGGAAGGGACCGGAACAAGGAGATAGCCCCCCTATACAAATTAAATAGTTATTTTCAGTAATTAGTAATTGTAGAATATTTAAAGAACTGTAAATGCGAGAGTCTTAAAACGTGTAAATTACTTTAATTCCAGTTTCTGCTGCTGCGCTAAAAAAACTATAATAATGAAATTCGCAAAATTTTGCGTGTATTATTTTATTATGTATTTTCGAATATCTGAAGAACTATAATTTTGGGAGTATACAAACTTGGGGTTAATTATTTTGATACCAATCCGCTGTTACTCAAAAATTAAAGGGATTGCAACAGTGTACGTGGACTTTCCCATACAAATTAAATAATTATTATTGAATATCTGCAGAACTATAAAAATGAGATTCTACAAATTTTGTGAAAATTTCTTTGTTCCAGTATCTGGATAGTGGGCATGAACCCTTCCATATAAAGTAAATTGTTATTACTAAATACCTGAAGTACTATAATAGTGTGATTCTCAATGTAATCTCTCATGATATCACTGCATGTTAGACTTTTCCTTAATAGTTAAATTCAATGACTACTTAGTTCATCCCCACAAATGTTGGATGACAGATTTATGTTCATATAAAACATGTTTATGTCCAATTTCATCACGATATTAGTTATTATAAGACAATTATGAATGTTCAAATCATTTTCTGAGGGAGTACAAATGATGCCCGATTTTCCCCATACTTCTCAGTATAATTTCAGAGTACTTAGAACTAATTTGTGCAATATTTTATCGGGATTGGAGCACAATCAATATATTTAGTTATGCAAATGTCTTGGATGATATTCTGGCAATATTTGAAGACTTCCACAATTACAGTAACTTTGATGGTGTGGGCTATATGTCAGCTGCAGGACCTGGCAATCTTGTATTCATTGCAAGTACAATGAACAGTCGAGACTAAGGACTGAGAACGAAAAATTTTTAACATACATATATGTTAATAAAAATGAAACCACAGTTTACAGTTTTGAATCTTTTTTTATTTGATTGAAATTATTGTTAAAATTTACAAAAAAAAATTATTTTTATAGTGCTTTATGTCACTTTGTTCGAACAGGTTGACCATCTCCGTGCAAAATCTACCACACTTTTGGACACCTTTTTTGTGCTCTTCAATTCTCTTTTAATAAGAGCCCAATATCTCTTCACTGGCCTTAGCTCCAGGCAGTTTGGAGGATTAGCCTCTCTTGGTACAACTACCACATTATTGTTCTTTTACCACGAAATACCTTGCTAAAAATAAGTGGACACATTAAGAAGTCTTATGAATGCAAGCATCCTTTTTTGTAAACATTCCTTAATGTAAATGTTGGTATTTATAGAGCCCTTTATAACAAATGTTTGGCTTTTTTTGCCGCAACTGCATATTGCTTGCCATACCAAGAACTTTTTGGGAAATTTTTTCTACTTTTGGGTCCTAAACTGTGACATAAAAAAATTTACCCAGAAGCTGCGAAAAATGTTCTATACGTACATTTTGTCATCCATTATGCAGCAGGAATATTTTTTGTATACAATTTGACTTCAATTTCCGTGCTCTGTCTTTGGCCTCTAAATTTTTAGCAGAGTTCCTGTTAGGAACTTTTTGAGCATTATATGCTTTTAAACCTGCATTGGCTTTTTAACTTTTCGTACCAAAAAGTGCGAGTAGTGACCTAACCAGGCTGCTTTCCTACCGGATGTGTTGGGAACTCTTTTGAAAGTGCTTTCTATTTTTTTGGCTTTAGAAACATCATGTGGACCATTCCTTCTACCTGAACCAGGTTTTATATCAACGGACAATTTCTCCCAGTACTGTTTAATAACATTAGAAACAGTTTGATAGCAGATTGTTTGGCCAACTTTTTGTAGGACCAAGTTGGGTTTTGTTGAAAATATTTAATAATTTTAGTACGCACTTCTGGTCACTCATTTTAATCAGATTAAGAACAAATGAACATAATTGACATTAAACATAATAACTGACATGCTTTACAAAGGTAAATTGATCAAAAAAAGAAAAATCAAATAGTACTTGGGTTTTAAGTTTTGATGAAAAACGTGTGTTAAGAATTTTACGATCTCAGTCCTTACTGAGAAATTTTAAAGGACAATTTGAAAGTTTAGGTCTTGTAACTCCATGGGTCTTTCAGCAAGGCAATGACCCAAAGCCCACCGCCAGAATTTTTAGGGAGTGGCTATTGTATAACGTGCCTAAGCAGTTTAATTAACCTCCGCAATCTCCAGACCTTAATCCAGTAGAGCACCTGCGGGAAATTTTAGACCGGAATATTGGAAAACGAACCATTTCATCTAAGGGCGAACTCCGAATCCTATTTAACTCCATGAAAATGTGACTAGAGGCCGTAATTAAACTGAATGGATGACCAACAAAATATTAACTTTTAATTTTCGGATTTTGGTAATATAAAATAGAGCGTTATCCATCAACTGTATACTAATTTTTGACTATTGTATTTAGGTATTTTTTACTTTTTCACATAAATTTTCCGCAAAATCAATTTTAATTCTCTAAGTTTTTTAAAATAATAAAAAGATTAAACTTTAAATTTAATTTTAAATTTATTCAAACTTATATATTCCTTTCTCTAATTAAAATATTTAGCTTCATAGATGAAAATGCGTGTTATATACTAAATTTTGGCTCTGACTGTAGATCAATCAGGTCTTCTAAATATGATTGTTTACATATATATTTTGTGATTATATTTCACGTAGTTGGAAGATCAAAACTATTGTTTTTGTTTGTAGCAGGACAACACGAATTAGACTTAAAAATTACTGAAAAATGATTCGTAAATGCTTATCAAATATGAGACGAAACTAATATATCCAATTAAGTTACATAGCTTTAAAATTTGTAGTCTTTAGTAGTCAGTTATTATCTCAGTAAAATTAAATTGTGTATAACTATGTTATGTTATAATACTAGTTTCAATTAATGGATTATTCATTAAATTACAACCAAAAAATTTAAATCGTTAATTTTTTAATTATATATTTGATGACTTTGAAATGTATTTGTCATTATAAATCATACCAATTATGTAATAAAAGTGCATTAACAGATTTCAAAAATATTAAAATCAAGGATTTTAGAATTTTTTTTGTCTCTCCTGTAATATTTCTGAAAAGGAACATAGCATGTTGACATGAGCAATAAAATAAAATTTTAAGAATGAAGTCAAATTTATTGATATCAAAGATATGTACATCAAATTCAATTTAACATTTGGTAAAATCATCGCTATGTTTTTATTGAATCATTAGCACGATTTAGCCTAAACTTCTGGAATTATGTGAAATTTAATTTTAATTTTTAATAGTTTTATTAGTTTCAGCAGTTTAGTTTTCAAATCAGACCAAATGTTTGATATAATGTATACACATTATCGGCTATATGCATAAAAAAACTTATTGTAGATTTAAAACACAAATTTGTTAACAAACACTTTAGCTTTAAAAATCATTTATAAAAGTATAGTATTCATAAACGTTTGTTAAAGGCACAATAACTAATATACTGTTTTTTGTCTAAGCTGGCAATGCTTCTCTGTTATTTTCCCTTTTTCGTTGTTAGTGTTGCTGGCAATTAGGATAAAATATTCGTTAATTCTCTTTTTTTCATTGTTTGTTTTTAGTAATTATATATTTTTGAAGAAAAAAAACTGAAGTATTTAGAGAAAAAATATATATTTGATTGTAGTAAATTTATCCTAAGCTAAAATGCATTGATATACAAACGTTTTTATATATTTTAGTTCAATTATTATTAAAAGTATACGAATGACGAATATTCTGTGATAAAATAAACATCACTGTTTTATAATTTGTTTTATTAATTTATTTTTATTGTCATTTTGTTAAATTTTAACAAAAATTAATGAATTTCTATGAGGAAACACATAATTTTAATTCCGGAGTGGATATATTAGATTGTGTGGACCTTCTTCCACAATGTTTACGCATTTAGTTACTACATGCCGTCACAGGTTAACAACAAATTACAAAAATGGCAATAAAACTCACTTGCGAACCTCATGTAGTTCACTGCCGGAGAAATATGGAACAAAATCTTATATTATTAAAGTGGACCATATTTCCCAGCGGAGTTAAAATTATGTTTATCAATTGCAATAATATCGACTATCATTGCAAATTTATGAAGAATTATCTTTAAAATTCCCTTTTTTCAAGATAAAATGTAAAAAGAATACTTTATTGTAGGTTTAAAGAAGGGTCGAACGAACTTTAAAATTTGTACACTTATTAAAGGTTTATCAAATGTATTTTGAGCTGTTAATCGTTTATGAATACAACTTTATGAAAATTAGCTTATAATTGGTTTATAAAGCTCTTGTAAATTTTTATGCATATGGCTGATACAGCCATGAGATTTATTAATTTTAGTCCCAAATTTTAAAAACCGGTTAACCAAGTGATATAAGCCGGATAAACCGGTTAACCGAAAATTAACATATTAAATTAACTGGTTCGCAAAAAACCGAACCCAGCCAAAAAAGATGTTGGCTGGGCTAAAATGATAAAATGTATAAGTATTTCAATATTTTCTGTTTAATAATCATCTTTGAAAGATTATTGGGTGACTAATCGCCATGTTAAGTCTTTTCCGAGTAGTTTTGATGACATAAAACTGATTAATAAGCAGCATGCTTAAAAAATGTTTCGAAAATGATTCCTATTAATGATTAAAAAGGGATTTATTTGAAAAACAATATCAATCAAAATATGATTGTTTACAAATTTATTTTGTAATTATATTTTGCGAAGTTGGTAGACCAAAAATTGTTCCCTGAGTTATTGTTTTTGATTGTATTATTCATGATCAGAAAATGGGCGCATATTCCAGCTTTTTGATCGCACTGAAGTATCAAAAAACACTCGAATTTGATTAAAATTTTCAGGAAATGCTAACTGGGACATAATATAGTTCGAGTAAGTGCACATACTTTGCAAGTTCATATGTACTTCTTAACAACAAATCCAAGCATCTCGGCAACAAAAACAATATTTACTAATTGTCAAATGACTGCCAATGACAAAATATTTTGTGGCACAAGCAACATTTAAAAAACAATCAAACAAAAAATTTAAGTTATTTTGGTCATACATTGGATTTTTGAGGATTGATCAATCCTGGTATTCACAAACTTAAAGCTGCAGGAGAAAAAGGCTGACTTCATAAACGCAGTTTGCAAAGCAACACTGCAAAGAAATTCGTTTACAAGGCAAAGCATTACTTTATGACAATACTGCTTTGTCAAAGTATGCAATGACATTTTAGTACATTTATGAACGCATAAATGATTCTTTGTAAATTTACGTAGAATTACATATTTTACAAACAAAAATTCAACTTAACATAAATCCGCTATTTCTACCAAAATATATATTTTTGCCTCCTAAATAATTGTATAAAGATATAAAACAAATTATTAAAGAATCATAAATAAAAACAATGCTCAAATTTGACAAATGTTGCGCATTGAAAAGCATTGTCATGCAATAATTAACTTGCGACATTGCCTAAAATAAAACTATTCAGTTTATGAACACTATGCATTGCAGTGTTGCTTTGCATAATGCGTTTATGAAGTCAGCCAAATATTCAGCTAATTAGCTGCCACAATTTTTGTGGAAAAATGAAATGAATTCAAATCAATGAAAAAACTCACCAATGAGATAATGGAGAATGGAAAGTGTTTACTTGAGAGAAGTTTGACTTGGCATAATGAAAATTTCATAGAATGACACAGGTCTCAAAGGAGAGACTAACCTCATTAGTTTGCGTCAATGCTGCTGGTACACACAAGTGCAAAGCATAAGTTATTGGAAAGACCATGAGAATGGTTTAACAATAACTTCCCAGCAAAAACTTTACTTACTTAGTAAGCCAGCAAGTAATATTGGAGCAAACTGGAAACTACTTATTATTTGACTGAATAACTAGTTACTTTTGTTCGAGATTTTCTAAAAATTAAAAGGTCCTACTTATAAATGTACTTACATTCAGCTCAATTATAAGTATTACATTCACAGTATAAATATGTAGTTAAAAAAACAGAAAAATATTGCCTCGTGTGGGTATCGAACCGTCACATTATTTGCTTGTATTTGCTAGTCAAGCTGCTAACTCACTGCTCCAGGTTTTAACATTTATATATAAATTAACAAAAAAATGGTGTAGAACCGCTAACGTCTCGTTTAGCTGTGCTAAATGCAAAAGTTCAGTACCAACCAGTACAAAAATGAGTACCTATTCTAGTAAATAAAATACCACTCATTACAAAATAATGCATGTGGTAACTAGTTGCCATTACAAAAATTTTTGCTGGGGAATATCTCTGCTACTCACCTAATTTTATTATTTTATACACACAAAAAAATCCATAGGTTATATTTCCTAAAAATATAGTATAAATTTAACTAAGCGCAATGGTAGAATGGCATTTACAAAGTTTCTTAGTTAATATAACTAAAATTTTAGATAATTTCATACATACCCTTTTGCTCAAAAAATATTTTAAATTGACAAAAAATAAACAAAAACAAGTAAGAAAGTATGGTCGGTCAAGCCCGACCAGATAATACCCTACACTAAGTAAATGAGCAAAAACATTTTTCTTTCAAAATTTCAATAATTTATGTTCGTGAGCGATTTTCGGAAGTGGGCCTTATATGGGAGCTATGACAAATTATGGACCGATCACCACGAAATTTGGTCACGTGATTAATGTTTATATGAAAGTTATTTATGTTGAATTTTATGTGTATACCAACATTTGTAGGAGATTTATGCTCGTTAAAGTGATTATCGGAAGCAGGCCTTATATGGGAGCTATGACTAATTATGGACCGATCATAATAAAATTTGGTGACATGAATTCCCTATATATAAAACTTATTTGGACAAAAACTTGTGTAGATACCTATATAAATTAAACATTTGTGACGGATAAAATCCACTTTCGGGAGGACATTTGTATGGGGGCTAGGTCAAATAATGGACCGATTTCAGCCAGTTTCAATAGGGATCGTCCTTCGGCAGAAAAAATGATATGTACCAAATTTTATCGAAATATCTTTAAAATTGCGACCTGTACTCTGCGCACAAGCTTTACATGGACAGCCAGCCAACCAGCCAGCCAGCCAGACGGACGGACGGACGGACGGACATTGTTTAATAGACTCAGAAAGTGATTCTGAGTCGATCGGTATACTTTAAGGTGGGTGTTAGACTAATATTTTTGGGCGTTACAAACATCTGCACAAATCCATTATACCCTCCCCACTATGGTGGTGTAGGGTATAAAAACTTCGAAAAGATACCAAACATCAAATACTAATTCCAATAGTTATATTAACATAGATTTTAGGTAAAGTGTATTGTTTGAATTACCTATTGGCATAGATAATACAACTTAGTTTTTAGTTTTCATATAAAAATAAATTAACTATTTAAGCATAGTTAATATAGCCTCAATTCTTTTTTTGTTTGTATATTTTCTTGCACATTTTCAATTGTGTAATATTTTCAATTTAAATTTTTTTAATGTCAACAAAATATATAAAGAATGTTTGACAATCCAAAACACAACATAAAAATTCTAAGTCGGTTGTCACAAAAAACCTAACTCTAAGAATGTTTTGTCAACATTTTGTTTATATGTATGTGTGTTCAAACCACTTTCACCACACTCCTCAAACACCCCAACAAAAACTTCGCTTACAAGTAATGTATTTTTTAATAAATTACTTTTTAAGTAGTAAAGTAAAAAACAAATAAACAAACAAAACAAAAAAACTGTTACTTTTTTTAATTTGCGCATTGAATTGTATTACTGTGTGAAAACCATTATTTGACGCACAATAAAATAACTTAGCAGTGTAGTGAGTACAACAACAGATTAGCAAACGGATAGTTGTCGGTTCGAATCGTGGCTGCGACTTATATTTTTTTATTTTTTGTTTGTAAATACAAAATTCTATAAATAACTCTACTAACAAAACAACTAATTTCCGGCCAAAATATAAAGTATTACTTTTGGGACATCGCGAACAAAAATAAGTACTTATTCCAGTAGAAAAATAAGTAGTCTAATCGTCAAATTCCCCTTATTTTTCGGATTTTTTATAAGTAAAGTTTTTGCTGGGACACATACATAGATGTAAAAAAGCGACCTTAAAAATTATAAGAAAATTACTTATTTAGTGTATGTTGACCTGGAAAGATTTTATAAATAGATGTTACTGATTTTTATTCTAAAATTTATGCAAAAATTAAATTTATTTTAATTTTCCATACCAAATTTTACAAATGTTTTTTATTCAGTTTTAATTAAAATTAAATTTTAGAAAAATTAAAAAAAATTATTATTCGTTTGCGCTAAATATACAAGTTTCGGTTACTTTAAAGGTTTAACATGTGGCAAAAATTAAAAAAAATGTTATGTGTTTGTAAAAGATTATGTTAGAATTGCAGTTTTCAAGAAAAAGTTTTGAAGTTAACTCTCTCTCAAATAATAATCAGCTGTGTTCGTAACATCACCTTATTAATACACCTTGAACAAAACCATCTACTTATGTTACGAAATCTGTTACTATATAAAAAAATATATTTTATGTCACAAAATATGTTCATACGCATTGTTGCTGGGACACGAAGTCTGATAACTTTGGAACAAATGTGTATTAAGAATAGTTTAAATATTATGTCGACATGTCGCTTACAAATGTTCGAATTAAAAAATTGTGCAAAGTTTCATATAACAATTTTTGTTTGGCATTATGCGTCATGACGGCGAATGACAGCCTAGCAGCCTCCCTAACTTTAACTTTCGGTCCATTTATACAAGTATGGCTACTATTAATTTGAATTATTAATTTTTGAAACGTGCAATTTACAAGTGGTTAGGCAATTAAATCGTTTTTGAAGGCTAACGACAGATTAATTCATTATATTTTGATTTTTTTTTTTGCATTTACATTTTTAAAAAGGTTTAAAATATAATTAAATATAGTTTGACATTAGGTTAAAATTATCCAGTAATTTTAATTAAGAGAGTAAAAATAAATTTACTCTCAATCAAAAAACAAAATACAAAAAAGTACGCGAACAATAATTTGTAAAAACGTGTTTGTAAAAAGTGGATAAGTAATGCCTTCTTCAAAAAACTAAAATCGCTGATAAAGTTCGAATAAAAAAAATTATTAATATAATTATATTTGTTCAACAAACGCATACAAACAGTAAAAATAGTAATTAAAACTATAAATTATAAA
Source organism: Calliphora vomitoria (assembly GCA_942486065.2). Classification (NCBI taxonomy): domain Eukaryota; kingdom Metazoa; phylum Arthropoda; class Insecta; order Diptera; family Calliphoridae; genus Calliphora; species Calliphora vomitoria. The sequence goes on from OW818029.2 coordinate 103,113,734, forward strand.
AAAAGATATTAATAAAATTAAATTTTTACAAACCCGTTAAAAGAGAGTACTGCGTCATGTATAAAAACGCTTAGTTGGTCTAAATAATTTTCATGGACAAAAAACTCGTTTAAAAACAAACATTTAGTGCATTAATGTAACAGAAAACTAATTATGAATACATTTTATGTGTTTGTTTAATATAATTATACATTAATTCATTTGAACAATTGCAATATTTGTGTATTTTAAGTTTTATTTTTTTGTTTACATCATATGTTTCTATCTTGATATTTGAAATTGTTGAGTAACAAATTCCAAGTTCACCGAACTGTCAGTTTTAACATTATCTTGCTCTTCGTTACAAGATTTTAAAAATTTTAAATTGCATCCGTAATCATTACAAACTATGAGGTACGCAAAGGGTTGCTCTTAGAAAACAATTGGCTGATTTCATAACCTAATTTTCCATTACAACACTCCAAAGAAATTCGTTTACAAGACAAAGCTATACTTTATGCCAATACTGCTTTCTCGAAAAATGCAATGACATTTAAGTAGATTTATGAACACATAAATGTTTTTTGTTTTGACTTTAACAATTTGTAATCTATGTATATAAATATATAAATGTCTTTGTAAGTTTGTTTGTTTATTTATTTGTTTGTTTGTTTGTTTGTTTGTTTGTTTGTTTGTTTGTTTGTTTGTTTGTTTGTTTGTTTGTTTGTTTGTTTGTTTGTTTGAGCATCACGCCTAAACGGCTGAACCGATTTTATTGAAATTTGGAACGTAGATAGATCCTTACTTGGAAGCGTCAATAGGCTATAAATTTTTTCAATACTTGGACCAGAAAGGGATAAAAAAGGGGAAAAACTGGTAAAATTGGTACCTTTAGTTTTTAAACAATAATTACTGAACGGCTGAACCGATTTTTACATCGACAGGGGTAGCGAAGCGCACCGGTCAAGCTAGTTTATTATATTTACATAAACAAAAATTCAACGAACGAACATGATAATTGTACAAAGAACTCACACAAAGCTTTGTCATGCAATAATGAACTTGCGACATTGCCATAACAAAATCTATTGAGTTTATGAACACTATTCATTGCAAACTGCGTTTATGAAGTCAATTATTACAAATTATTATTTTAAAGCTAGCTAACCAAAGGATGATAAAAATGGAAAATTTAACTTACAGTTAAATAGTTAAGCAAAATGGCAGTTAACTGTGGCCAATTAAAAAAATTTACCAAGACTTAAAATGTTTACTAAACATTTCTGTTGTATTAACTATACATTTTGTTAGTTGTACTTAATTCTACTTTCCATCAATTATACATTAATTATTCACTTCTATTTAAAATTTAAGTAAGAAAAAAGATTAAAACCAAAAGCAAAACTTACATACATGTAAGTGTGCATATGTGTATTCTATATTCCCATAACCATGTTTATAAAACAAACTAATCCCATTTCTGAATTTTAAATTCGTTGGTCACGTTATGTGATCATCATATTCGAAAGAGAATGTAAAATTTAAGCTTTTTTATGAACAAATCAATGTATATTTATTGGTGAGGCTGACGATACCAATGTCTCGTATTGCACAACTTCAACCAGTATGTTTATGTGTTCGGGCAAAACAACTCTAGTTAACCAATTTCAAAGCATCACAGTCTTTGAATGCGATCGATTGCGATTTTGTCCAAACAACTTAAGTTTGAAAGAAGATGTTTTCAATTTTTGTTGTTTGTTTTTATTGTTTCTTCTATTGTGGTTGTTGTTACAGGTGTCTAGTGTATAGATGGTCTGTTTAATATTTAATGTTTCTCTTCGTCAACATGTTTCAGCAGGTATAAATATAAAATTCAAAATGCGTGCGCTTTTAGTTCAGTAGCCTCGTTATCCGAAATGACTGGCAGTCAGTTAGCAAACATATTATTAAACTGGTGCATAACAAAGGTCATCATCCATCAATAACCGAAATCGAAAATTAGACAATAATTAATATTTCGATATGAATATGAAATCGTTTGTGTTTATATTGTTACCATTTTGTTTGGTTTTTGGTGGTCCTCCGAACAAAATTGTTAAAGATAATGCAGAGGTCGAGAGTAAAAATGAATTGCATGTCCAAAATCTTTTACCAAAGAGTCTCATTGAAAGTATTCAATTGCAGAAAGAATATCCCCAACCCCGAAAAGCTCGAATTTTAAATGATTTTCATTCAGCAGATACTCGCAGTGTTTATTTGCCGCCTGTAACAAGCCACACTATCAATTCTGCATACCCAACTACAAATACGCAAGAAATAGTAGATCTTCAGGTGCCGACATCGGCAAATACCAACAGAGTACTGTTGCATTTACCCAGCCAACAGTTGCCACTGCACAATACATTTGCTGTGCCGCCGCGACGTCACTATAGAATTACTCTAATCCGCAATAGAAAGCCAACTCTAGCTCCGCAACATTTGAGTCCCGAAGTTGAGGAAAAAACTTTGATTTATGTTTTGGTTAAGAAACCTGACCAAAACTCTGCTGCCCAATTAGATGAATTGAAAAATACCGAACAAAGCAATTATAAGCATCACGCGCCCGAAGTATATTTCATTAAGTATAAGGAAAACAACATATCTAACAGTTCGCCAAATTTGACCTATACGAAAGAACAGACTAAATGAAGAACAAAGTAAATATCGGATCTATCTTTTAATAATTTGTAATTTGATTAACTTGTAAACATTCGGAATTTGTGAAATAAGTTTACCCAATAAACATACATACATATCGTCACCAATAATTGCAAAACAACCTAACAATAAAAATAACAAAATTTAATGATTGATAGATAATGATGAATAAGATAAAAAATAATAAAAAAAAACATCATAATTTTGAAATGTGTGTGTCATTCTGTTTGAATATTAAATAGGAGATACTAATTTTATATCAGAGATATTTTTCGTTTTGCTACGGTTTTCTCTCCATCACTTAAAATTTTTTAAATGATATTACGTCATTTTGCTTTTTGGGACACGATATACATTTTGTTCAATATTAATATGTAGTTTTATCACATAAAGGTTCAATCTCGGAAATTGTACAATGCCACGATCTGTACAAGATATTTGAACTCTCCAGAAATAGTTTTTAGTTTCGAAGAAATTTCATACATAAATAACACAGTGATCCAAAAGTGGACGAAAAAAATATGTAGCAATTTTGTTTTGTTGAAGTCCATAGAGTACGGAAATACTTATAGTTTTTGTCGATCAATTCGTGTTAATGACAAGTTAAAATTGTTTATTTTGTTCGAAAGATATAAGTTTTACCATTTAAACAGAAAAATATTTTTAAAAATCGGTAGGTTTCGGGTTTCTTTAACTTTTCGGTTTTTTGACAAAGCGTTGTTAAGACAGTTAACTGATTTTAACAAATACTTTGTAAGGTTATTTGAAAATATTATTTAAACATATTTTGATAATATTTTTAAAAATATTCATATATTTTGTAGAAAATTTTAGCCAAAAAGTATATAAAAGTAATAAAAAATTGTGTGTTAAAATCGATTTATTTTCAATTAGACATTTAATACTTTTCCCTTAACTAAAAAGTCTGTAAAAATAAATTTAAATAGACCTTTTTCCTATTCAAAAAAAATTTAATGTAAAACCGTTTATTCTAAAAAATCGAAACCGGTTTTTTTAAAAACGCACTTTTCGGTTAAACCGGAAACCGGATTTTTGGACATTCTGATTAATACTCATTTAACGGCTTTATCTTAAGTAAATAAATAGCTGCGAAGAGTGGTAATTGTGTATGCAGAGTTACAAAATATTTGGGTAAAAAATAATGAAACTACAAAGAAAAAAATACCTATTAAAATAAAATTAATATAAAATATATTAGTATTTTCTTTTTTTTGAACCAAACATTTTGAAATTATAATTTTCAATGCCTGATGGAGAAATGAAGAAGAAAAAAATAAAGGCCCGTTTTCTCAATGTATCGACAAACTGCCTGTTAATAAAAGTCAACATAAATTTATTAGGCCGATAAACTGTCCGTTAACAATTTTGGTTTTCTCAATATACCGACAAAAAACATTATTTCCATTTGGCAATACCTCTCAAAATAGATGTTAAAGTTGGGAACCCTGCCTTCAAGTGACAACATGTTTACATAAATCAGCTGTTTAATGTGACCATCGACAGCCGGAATCTTTTGAAAAATGCATTATCCTCCATGTCTGCCAGGTAGTTAGGCCTGGCATGATAAACTCTTTCATCATTCGAGTTCATCCTCCATCAAATTAATGTTAATTCCTCTATTAAACTTTTTTTTATAAAATCTATTTAATTTTGTTTACAGAAACACATAAAAACTATGAACAGCAGTCAGCTGATTGAATTTATCTGTACGATAAATAAATAATTGGCAGATGAGGTCGGGTTAGCTTTGCGACAGAATAGAAGCAGATGAGACATTGAGAAAACCGAATTTCCTTAATCTGCAGTTTTTCGTTGGGAATAAAGATAATCACCTAATGAGAAAACGGCCCAAGGAGTGTTATATTCATATATAACAAAATTGTATGTTCATATAAAACTAGTTTATGTCCAATTTCATCATGATATAAATTATAAATGTTCAAGACAATTTCTGAGGAGGACCTTGTATGAGGATTTGGGACAAATGTATAATTTCAGAGTAATTAAAACTAATTTATGCAATATTTTATCAGGATTGGCGCATAATCAACATATTTATGACTGCTCAAACAGTATTCCGGGGGGACATTTTATGGGGGCTAGGTGATATCATGGACCTATATTGCCCATTTTCAATACCAAACAAACCTTAATATTAACAAATTAGTGCCATTTTACTGCAAAATGAGTGATTCGGATAGATAATTAGTCTACATGGTAATTAGACATGCATTTGCATATAAATCGGCCCCCTCAATTAATTCGATTTTTATTTATCGTACATTAAATTCGTTCGAAAAGTAAAACTATACAAAAAAAAAATTCCACTTTCTAATAAATTTATTATATTTGTATTTATTATATAATATTATCTTAAAACCGTTTTAATAAATAATGAAATGTGTTTGTTTTAGAACCATTTATTACAATTAAAATTTTTATTTTAATTTACATTTTCATTTTATTTATTGGATAATATAATCAGTTTTGTAATTAACATTTTTTTTCTGATTATATTGGATTATAATAAGGTGAAATTAATAATGAATATAATCTGATAAACTATAAGTAAGCCATAAACTATCAGAAGTCCAATATTGTTTTGAAACTAAAACTTTTATATCATGAATTTTACCAAAGAGTATATAAAAATCACAAGTTTTTAACCTTCGGTCTTCTGATTTTTACCATATTCAGTTAGCACATACCCTTTAGAGTCCTTCCGACATTTTAATTTAAACTTCTTTTTATTTATTTATAAGAGCACTAGTGAGTTTACTTGATGTTATTAGCGCGGTGTCTTCTGCATAGTATGCTATTTACATACAGTCAAGGAAAAAAGTCTGTGTATGCAGACGATTTTAAAGTTTTAGAGAATTAGTGGCGAAAATTTAAAAATATGTTATAGCAATGTTTAAGGAATTTATAATTAAGACTATTTGAAGTAAAAAAGAATATGAAAAAAATATAACATAGAATTATTAAAGAATTTTTTTAATTTTTAGCCCTGAAATGGCAAATCGAACAGAGATGTTCACATTTCAGTTCGAAATATGGTAGTAAATCTCCGAAAGGAAAATAAATCTTATGGAGATATTGTTAAGATAACAAAATTAAGTCGGGCTACTGTACAGACGATCATAAAAAATTATAATAACACCAATAGCACCGAAAATAAGCCACGATCTGGCAGACCAAAGAAGCTTTCAAGACGTGATGTTACCAGTATTTTGATACTAGTGAACCAGGATCCACACCAAAATTGGCGGAAAACAGCGAAAAATGTTCCAATAAAATTGATACTCCACGACCAATAATAAACGTTTTACATGACAATGGATTTAATAGCTGAACAGAACGCAAAAATACACTAATTTCAGCGAAGAATCGCAAACTTCGCCTTGAGTGTGCTAAAGCTCATAAAGACAAGGGTATGGATTTTTGGAATCGTGTTATAATTACCGACGAAAATAAGTATAATATTTTTGGAAGTGATGGCGGGTCTAAAGTTTGGAGAAAACCAAACACTGCACTTGATCCAAAGAATATTATACCTACAGTCAAACATGGTGGAGACAACGTTATGGTTTGGGGTGCCATGGCGTGGAGTGGGTCGTTTGGTTTTCGTTTTGTAACATGGACCGCTATCAATATAAAAACATATTGAAACAAAATCTTAAAGCATCTGTTTATAGCTAGGGCCTGGGAAATCAATGGATTTTCCAGCAAGAAAACAACCCTAAGCGTACTGCGTACGTTCGAGACTGTCATCTTTATTATGCCCCAAGACAGCTAAATTCACCACCCCAATCACCAGACTTAAATCCAATAGAGCACATACGAGACGTTTTGGAAAAATTTGTGCGAAAATATGAAATTAGTAGCCATGAAACATTAAAAACCGCTCTTATTCGAGCATGGGCCGAAATAACAGCCTCTATTACAGAGAATTTGGTGAAATCAATGCCCAGTCGTCTTCAACCAGTTATTGATGGCCAAGGTGGACCAACAAAATATTAAGAGTTATTTTTATTTTTTTTTAATTTTATATAAAATTTTGAAATAATAGTTATTTTTTTAGCTGTATGTAGACTTTTTTCCAATGAATTTTTAATGTTTTTGTTATTATTGTTTTTGTTATGTAAATGAATTACTTTTTTATTTCATAAAAAAACTAATTTATTAATGCCTTAAATATTGACATAAACATTTTTTTAATTTTCTTCACAAACTCTCTAAAACCCCTAAATCAAACGGTGTATGTAGGCTTTTTTCCTTGACTTGTATAATTTGGAACGGGAAAATCAGATGCGTAAATCGAGTACAGCTACGGGGATAAAACCAGACAACAGAAAACTTTTAAACTTTCAATATGACTTTAATTAAAAAATAGAATATAAAATAATTGGAATACGTATTTAACTTTTTTAAAAAAAATCACTAGTTATTGCACTAATTCTACACTTTTGAAAAAAAACTTTATTTATTAACTCACTTTTAACAAACACTTTAATTACAAATTTAATATTATCACTAACTAACTAATAAAACTTTATAAATTACTACTTAAAAACACACACTTTTTATTTAACACAAATCATGATTTTAAAATGAATAAATATACTGAGTATTGTCATGTTCTTCTTCTTTCTTTTAAAATGTAAACAGTAAAAACTCGATACTAATGTAATTTGTTATTGTAAAATTTCCTACTAACCAAAAATTATATTATTTTGTATACTAAAATGGATCGCTTTTGTATCATAACGTACTTTTTAATATTGTCTATTAAGATAATTTTGAGGAATCTTTGTTTATAACTAAAATGTACAGTAAGATGAGCATAATTCGATAGTAATGTAATTTGTTTTTGTAAAATGTTTTTTATATGCTGAATAACATTTTTGCGACACAAAATAGAAACATTTTAGTATACATATCGAAAATATAACTTCCAATTGCTGGCAGGGCTTATATATTCAATCATAATATTAATAGGCATTTTTGATTTTTCTATTTTTTTACCCCATTTATGCTCTCATTATATGTACTTTAAATTTTGGCAAAATATATACAATTTTAAAGGTATTTATTCACAGATGTTGTTAGTAATACTAAAAAGTAAACAAGCCCTGCCAACAATCTCTATCCAAGAAGTGACCTAAGCGTATCATCTTGAATTTATGATATACAAAGGTTTATAATTGTGCGTGTATTATTATTATATCAAAATTTATAGCCTATAAAGTGTCCAGAGAGAAGATAATGTTTCCAATTCAGCTTCTTGCATTAAAATGGAAATTAATTTTACTCCATTCAGTTAAACCTTCTTAAGACCCGCTTTTAAGATATTTACAGTTTAAAATATATAAAATATTTGGCGATTTGGTTGCTTAAAAAAAATGAAAATAAAAGACCAGTTGTGTACCTATTAACGGTGTACAAAAAAAAAAACAAGCAATGCAAACATTTTTGTTTTTCAGTAATAACTTAATAAGAAAGTGTATTTGTGTTCCTCTTGTTTTGACTTGAGTATAAGAGCACATTGAAGACAACAGACTACACGAACACAAATGATGATGGCTGCAGTTGTGTCGTGTGGCAGCTACTGAATTCTTTTAAAGACGACAGCTTAAAAGTAAACAGCTGATTTATAATTCAGTGGTGTCACTTTATTTTTGTTGGTTTTTACTTTAATAAAAAATAACAGCAAAAAATTCCAAAGAAATTAAGATTTAAACAATTATTTTGACTAAAAATATATATGTGGTAATAATTTATATACCTTTCATTATTTATTACAATATGGTTATCAAAAACATCTCTTAATAAAGTAAAAAAAAAACAATTATTTTTAAGCACTAATTTTATTTACATTTTTTATTATATTATCAGCACTATTTTTGTTTTGTGGTTGACAAAAATTGAAATTAGCTTAATTCTGCTGCAGCGGCAAAAGTAGTCGAGTGGTCGTGTAGCTCTGCTGTCGTCAAAAGAATCGTCTTCATATAAACGTGTGTATTTTATTTTTGACAGATTGCAGTTGGTATTCTGCTGTCTTCAATGCATCAGTTTAAACCACAGAGTATACAGAGGTGTCACGAGACAGAAAATAATCTTGTTTTCTATTCGTCTCTTTCTTTATAAACTGCATACATATGTCTCAGTGGGGAGAGTGATAAAAAACATATAATTGATTGCAATTACAACAAACATTATTTAACCGCCAAACCAAGGCGAATTCATACAAGGTGGTGGCAGTTCTACAAAAACAACAATTTGTCTTAACAAATGTCAAAAAGCGGAAATGAAAAATTAAACAAATATGTACTAAAACTTAATATAGTGTAGATAATTGAATAGTGATTGCTTTACTTATTTATATAAATAATAAATATTTTGTTAATAAGCATAGAATATGTAGATATTGAAATACAAAAACTTCTGTTAAAAAGTTAGAACCAAAAAAGCGAAAAAAAAGTAATCAGCTGAATGTCTGACTCCACCTTGTATAAATTCGCCTTGCGCCAAACCTATTGAGACAGCTCGCTCTTGTTCCCCCGCACAGTGGTTTAGAAACTTTTTTTTTTGGAAATAATTCGGTATCTCGGGAACTATTGGAGATATTATTACAAAATTTTACATGGTTAGAGCTGAGGTGTTTTTGAGTTGAATTTAATTTGTTCAGCTTCCTAGGGGTAATACGGGCCAGTTTGTGCCCCCTCAAAGTTGGTCACCTCGGGTCTCAAAATTTTTAAAAAAATCCCCAAAAATTCATTTATGATCCGAATGAGCTGAAATTTAAAATATAAATAGTCCTTGAGAAGATCTACAAAAAATACGCTTACATGTGTAGGTTATCTCCTTCAGTTGAAGAGATATTTAGGTTTATTTATTTTTTTTTTTTTAATTTTGCTCGATTTTTTTTTGTTTTTTAGATATGGCGGCTCTACGGAGGGTCGAATTTTTTTTTCAAAATATCAGCTATATTGGCAATAAAATTCTAAATAAAATAAAAAAAACTTGGTAACAGTTATCTCGTCCGTGTAAAAAGTTACACGCATCCAAAGTTGGAACATGTAAAATGGGCCTAATTTTTTACGATTTTTCCTAAAAAAGTCCCTATATTTTTTTCTTTTGTAGAAACAAATTTTCTTTGGGACTATATACAATTTTTATATGTTCCGGAAAGAAAACTTAATGCAAAAGCATGTAAAGTAAAATTGGGTTCACTTAAGCGGACACAGTATCCCCCAGACCTATCCAAACTTGGACAATTTTAAAAAAAATATTTAGGTTTCAGTAAAAAATTCTAAAAAGGCAAAGCACCGATCCTCGAAAAAGTTCCGTATTTGTATAACCCTATATGTTGTTTAAATACTTAGAAAGTTGTTTTACTATCACACGGTAAATAGCGTCACAGTAGGCACTTTTCTAAAAAAACTCAGTTTTTGAAACACATTTTCCCCGTTTTAGGAATTTCGGTATTTGAAAAAAAAAATGTCAAAAATTATAATGTCATTAATTTAAGGACATTTGGATCTAAATTAGTTCCCAATTTTGTTATGATATCTTTAACCGTTAAAATTTTACATTAAATCAAATTTTATATTTTTCTTCATGGAAAATCACCATATTATAATTTTTTTAGTTTTTAAGGTAAATGACGTTCAAAAAATTAATTAAATTCTTTAATTTTATTAAAATATGAATCTACAATATGAATAACAAGAATATATCCCAGTACTTGGTGGGATTTGTCGTTGCAGTATCTGAACTTCGTGAAATGGTAGCTGATATAGATGAAGACTTTTTAACAGTGATGCTTTTGGATGGTTTGCCAACGAAATATAATACAGTAAAAGCAGCATTTGACAGTGCCAACGAGTTTCCAACTCTTAATATTTTGCGTTCAAGACTTTTAGAAATTGGTGACAAGTCTGACGAAGATGGTTTTGAAGGTAATGCTCTCAAGGTGGACAAATTTCAAAACAATACCTAGAGGAACCATGGTAACTACAACAAAATGGAGGATAAAGGTATGAACAATTGTTATAATTGTGGTAAAAAGGGCCACATGGGCAAAAATTGTAAATTGAAGAAAAATAAATCAAATGAAGCATGTAACATATGGTTTTGCTGTATCTACAATTAGAGCTAATAGTTTTTTTAGTTCATCTGAAGATATTTTTACTTGGGTTGTTGACAGTGGAGCATCCTCTCACATGACAAACTTAAAGTCACAGTTTATTGATATAGATGAAACTTTTAGAGGAAAAGTACGTTTAGCGGATGATAAGAATTTGGAAATAAAGGGAATCGGTACAGCTCAAATTAATGTTATTGTAAATGGTCGCGTTAATACATATAATCTCTTAGAAACTCTATATGTACCTGATTTGAGAAACAATTCATTTTCAATAGGAAAGGCAGCAGCCGATGGCTGTAATATATAAATATTTCCAGAGAAGATTTTGATTTATAAGAACGCCAAAATGTTTATAACTTCTCAGAAAAAAGATGTTATATACTAGAGTTTCCAATTCGGTTTTAACCGAAACCGCGGATTTTCTGGTCCGAAAACCGAAACCTTTTTTGTTTTGATTGTCTTTTTGTTTTACTCTTTGGTAAGTCCCCTTTTACAATGTAGAAATTGAAAGGCAGACAATTTTGTCATTCTCTTTTGAACTAACCTAAATTTGTGTACTACGCACTCTACCTCTTCAACCCTTTGCCATTAAACTTCGTCTGTTTTCATTGTAAAAAGGGACTGAAAGATGTTTGACATTTAAAATAAAAATAAAAGAGTTATACAAATAAAAAATTTTTAATAAATACAAACTTATGTAAACACATTTTTGAAATTAAAAAATAACTACTAAATTTGACTTTTAAAGGTAAATTTTAAAGGTATATTATTCAGTTTGTATTAATAATTTTAATTTTATTATAGCTATGTCGGAACTGAAGTCTGGTGTGTGGAAGTATTTTATATTATTCGAGCACCCGTCAAACAAAACAACAACATTCCGTATATGTAAAAAAATGTTTACATATTTAAAGGGGTCTACTGTTGTTGTTGAAAAATGAAATATTAAAAAAGAAATTGCTCCAAAGACTGTACATAGCAGCAATGAAATAATGGATGCCTTTGTAAAGAAAGATACATTAGAAATTATAGTGGCCAAGATTGCATCAATAGATGGATTTTCAATTAGAAGCATAACACAATCTAAGTTTATAAGAGAATCAATTTCTTATAAGGGGTTTTCAATGCCCAAATCTGAATCAACTGTAATGAGTTTAATTTTGAAGGACTTTGAAACCAAAAGGAATTGTGTTATAGAACATCTAAAAGAGGAAAAATCTAGGGCGAAAAATATAGCTTAACAATGGATGAATGAACAAGTACTAAGGGTAGGCGGTATCTGAACGTAAATATTCATAATTTCAATGGACATAACTTAGGGCTAAGTCGAATTTTTGGACCATGCAATTCGCAAAAAAACACAAGAAACTGTACGGCAGAAGCTGAACGAATTTTATATTTCTTTAGATTCGGATATTGTAGCATGTACTGTAGATGGAGCAGCAGTGAATATTAAATTTGGTTCAGAAAATCCAACTGAACTTCAGTTATGTCTGGCACATGGAATCCACCTTGCTGTAATGGATGTTGTTTATGAAAAATGTGTTTACAAAGAGAACGTTGTGGAAATTGAAATAAATGAGGTGACATTAATGAAAACACTACTCAAGTAAAAATGGTAGCTTATATACATTTAAATCTCGAAGCCGTAAGAAAATTTGTTAGGCCTTTTAAAAAACTCGTCAGTTCGCAACAATATTTTGCAAATAAACGTTCAAAAACAACATAACCATGAATTGAATTTGCTTATAGATTCCCCAACAAGATGGAATTCAATAGTCCCAAGGCATGACAGAGTGTTACTTTTAAAAACAAGTATTTACGAAAGCTTGGAAGAATTGTCTGCCTTAAATTTATATAATGCTATAAATTTTTAATTTTCAAATTCGTTTAAAGAATCGCTGGTCTTAATAAAAATGACAGTTGAGGCAATCTGTCGGGCAGATGCAAATATTATTCAAGCTGAAGGTGCTATACTATTCCTTTACAAAAAATTACAACATTTGAATACAGATATTAGTCAAAAGCTGCTGACATCCATTACAAATAGAATTAACCAACGGAAGAACAAAAACATTGTTGATTTAGCAATCCTACTATTACTCCTACTCCTGATGTTACTAATTTTGCAATCAAACTACTACAACGTTTGTATCCAACAACATAGATTCCGAAAATGAATAGGAAGAATCTAATTCATTGCAAGCAGAATTGGAGTCTGCTATCTAGAAAGCACTAACAGATGTAAAACCAAATTGTGGTAGTTTTGATGCTCTTTGACAAGAATTTATATTGTACAAAAAAAACAAATAACAAAATCACAAATATATTATTACTTCATAATGCAATACGAACAATTAAAACATCTTCTACAGAAAGTGAAAGGGTATTTTCTGTAGCCGGTAACTTTTGTACAAAACTAAGATCTCGATTAAATGATTCTTCATTGAATGCTTTAGTATTCCTTAAATTTTACTATTTACATAATAAAAAATGAACTCATGTATAATTTGTTTATATGTTATTATAAATTTTCTTTTTTATATTATATTTAATAAAAGTTCCTGAATTTAATACAATTAACTAACCAATCTTATTAATTTTATTAAGCGTTGTACAGGCAAGAAACGGAGTTTTATTTTGTATTTTTCAAAACCGATCGGGTTTCAATTTTTTAAAACCGAAACCGCGGTTTTGAAATTTTTCGGTTTTTTGGAAACTCTAGTATATACTGTATTGAATCCATTCGAAATGATATCGCAGGACATGTAATTGAAAACCCGAATAAAGAATTAGAGACATGGCACAAACGATATGGCCATTTAAACTCATTGGATTTAGGAACGAAAATCTAATGAAATGGTTCATGGTTTATCCAAATTGAAAATTAAAGATATTCAATGTGTAAGTTACATGCGTGGTAAACAAACCAGACAATTTTTTTCAAAGAAGAATGAAACAGCATCTACTGAATCATTGCAACTGATACACATGGACTTATGTGGTCCAATGCGTATAGAGTTCATAGGTAAAAAACTTACTTCGCCACGTTTATTGACGATTTTACCAGAAAGGTACACGTTCGTTTTTTAAGAAAAAAGAATGAATACTTAGAAACTTTTAAAGATTTTAAGAAACAAGTTGAGTTGGAAATAGGCTGGAAGATCATATCTGTTAGGTCTGATAATCCAGCAGAATTAACAAGTCGTGAATTTGAAAACTTTCTTAAAGATTGTGGTATTAAACATCAACTTCGTGTAAATGGGTGTTTAAAACTAAATACACACCTGATGGTAAGGTTGAAAAATTGAAAGCCCGTTTAGTAGCGAATATGATATTGACTACAATAGTACATTCGCACCCGTTGTAAAACAAAACTCATTACGTTTAGTATATGCACTTGCTGTTGAAAAGGATCTTAAATTTCGACAGTTAGACGTGCCTACAGCTTTTCTCAATGGAAATTTAGATGAAGAAATATTTATGACACAATCGGAAGGCTTCGTGAATGATATGAAAAAAAATAAAGTATGTTTATTGAAAAAATCTATTTACGGTTTGAAACAAGCCAGTCGACAGTGGTACAAGAGAGTAGATGCAGTCTTAAGAGAATTTAATCTAAATAAATCAAAGTACGATCAATGCATTTAAACGATGCACAAAGGCTCTGATACAATAATAGTAGCACTGTATGTAGATGATGTTATTATTGCAAGTAATAATGAAAATACCACTGAAGATTTAATAAAACTGAAGGTTTTAAAACATTTGAAATTCGAGAAATGAAAAATCCAAAACATTGCATAGGCTTAGAAATAGTTCAAAAGCCAGGCTCTTTAACTATTTGTCAACCAGGTTACATTGAAAATTTAATTGAAAAATATGGTCTTAAAAATGCAATAACATATAAGAATCCAATGCAACCAAAATTAAATCTTGAAAAAGAACCAACGATTCCTGGAGAAGGGGAAAATATAGATACAAAGAAGTTTCAAGAAATGATTGGTTCTTTGTTACATCTAGCCATATTCAGTCGACCAGATATTTTCTGCAGTGTGAACAAGCTTTCATAGTTTTCTCAAGATCCGAGGAAACAACATTGGAACACAGATTTGGCTATAATTAGATTGGATATGCAACTGGTACTCCTACTTCCCTTAAATGCGATTCTCAAAGTTCCCAACATATGGCAAATTTCGGAAGTCACCACTCTAGGACGAAACACATTCATTACCGTTATCTCTTCATACGATATGCTGTTGAAAATGGTACCGTCAAAATTGAATACTTAGCAATAGACAAAATGATTGCCGATATGCTGACGAAACCAGTCCCTAAAATGAAACATCAGCTTTGTATTAAAGGAACGGGCTTAATACATAAAAACGATTGCAGTTGAGGAGGCGTATTGGAAATACACTTTATAGTTTTATACTTTGTGAAAATATTTAATATATATCTAGTTGTTCATAGAAATTATTGTATTCAAACATTTTCAATACTGTTTAATGTATAATATATATTCATTCAATAAACACAATTACAATAGTATTAATGTGTCTAATAAGGTCCGATCGTTTTGCGTTAACCTGACACTTGCAATAAATACATAATGCTCGTGTATCATCTTTTAGTAAAGGTTTCTTCCATTTTTTAAATAATAGATCGGACTCCCATACCTTTCTGTACTTCTGCACATAACGTTCCGTCTAAAATTGAGCTAGTTACAGATTTCCAACAAAAAATAACTAAAATAATTACCATTATAAAATATCATTTATTTAAGCTGCTGTTTTGACGCTGTCAAATATTTATTTCGAAAAATTTTTTATTGCAAATTCTTTAAACTTCGAACAAACATTTTTATGAAAAACCACTTTTCTGCACAAATATAAAATAAATTGGTTGACACTCTCACAAAAATGTTTAAATGAACAGTTTAGTAAAAGTAGTAAACATAAGAATAATGCATTATACATATTGAAGACAGCAGAATACCAACTGCACGTTTATATGAAGACGATTCTTTTGACGACAGCACAGATACACTACCACTCGACTACTTTTGCCGCTGCAGCCGAATTAAGGGTGGATTAGCCGACCGTAATGTAATGTAACCTTAACGGAACGGAACAGCTGATCGTTTCTATTGTGTGTAAAATGGTTAAAGCAGTTATAGTGAAAAAATGTAACGTAACTGTAACGTCTGAACCTGTTAAAAACAGAATTTCTTTACGTTTCTACGTGACATTTACTAACGGTGTTGTCAACTTGTTAATTTTAAGTCTTGTATAAAAAATACTTATTTTGCACAGAACGCTTAAAAATATTTTCAATGTTCTAAAAATGTTTTAAATATTTCAATAATAAGTATAAATACATAAAAAAATGTATACTAATAATCGGCGAAAGTATTTAAGTTTCAAAATATTAAATTAATATTTTGTATACACAAATTAACTATACTTAGGGCCATTATTACAACTTGCCTTTATGTTCGAAATAGTAAAAGTTAACTTTAAGCATATAAAAAGGTAAAGGGTCAACTTTTACTATTACGAACATAAAGGCAAGTTATAATAATGGCCCTTAGTATAAAGTACAATACAATATTAATTAATTTTTAAGTTATCGGAACTTAAATAAATAAAGTCTGTATGACAAGGTAAAAAATAATATTTATAATTGTCTTCTAATGAACAATGATGATGAATACATTATGTGTAAATAAATACGGTTTATATGTAAGTACTATTACCAAACAAAGTTTAATAATCTTTTTTAAAATCGCAGAAAAAAATTATAAGATCGCTTGAACAGTATTTAAAACAAATGTGTTGATAACACCTTCAGCTGTTAAAATGTTGAAAATTTCAATCAGCGACATGCGCGAAATATTAAAGAAAAACTTAAAATTAAACAAAACTTATTAAATTTATCTTTATTAAAATGAACGACGAACAATTGATTTTATTGGTACAGGACAATGAAAGTTTATACAACAAATATAGTTCCGGCTATATTTTGTTTTGTTTGTTTATGTCAAAAACATATGACACGTTTTTAATGTTCTATAATCGCACTAAAGTCTTACGTTAAGTCAACATTACGGTTACATTACATCAACGGTCGGCTAACCCAGCCTTTAAGCTAATTTCCATTTTTGTCAACCACAAAACAGAAATAGTGCTGCTAATATAATAAAAAATATAAATCAAATTAGTGCTTAAAATACAATTTTTTTTTACTTCATTAAGAAAAATATAAATAATATATTTACTCAAAATAATTGTTTAAATCTTAATTACTTTGGAATTGTTTACTGTTATTTTTTATTAAAGTAAAAACCAACAAAAATAAAGTGACACCACTTAGTTATAAATCAGCTGTTTGCTTTGTAGCTGTCTTTAAAATAATTCAGTAGCTCCCACACGACTATATTACTTCTCTTAATCAAAACATGACAAACATAATGTCAATCATGCAAAACACAATTCAAGAGCTTTTGAGAGTGCAGAACACCAAATGCTTCAAATCCTCCTATGAAAAAAATGAGTTTCTTGAAAGTTTGTTTTTGGAATGCAAACGTTTTGAACAAACATAAATCTGAGGTTTATAATTTTATGATGAATAAAGACATCGATGTGATTTTAATTTCTGAGACTCGTCTTACAAATAAATACAACTTTAATATTCCAGGATTTTCATTCCATAACACAAATCATACTGGTACTAGTATCTTGATTAAAAGCCGTTTAAAACATTATGCCCTAGATGAATTCTCAAAAGTATACATGCAGGCAACTTCCATTCGATTAGATTGTTTATTTGACAGTGAGTTCAATATATTGTCCCCCACGATTTCGGATGACTAAGGACAAGTTTGAAGATATCTTTGAAACTCTAGGAGATCGTTTCCTGGCACGTGGTGATTACAATGCTGTAACGTTGTCTCTGGCTGGGGTATACTCGCCGGTGCCAGTGGTTCATTACAAAAATTTATATTTTGTAGACTGAGAGAAATAAGAACACAACGTTTTCAATGTACGTTATAAACTTTATTCTTATACTTTACACTTTCGCCTCGCCTCCGTGGAGTTCCCACGAGCGGCTATACTCTTGCGGTCCAACCACGAGAGTATTCGCAACCGGTGCAACTTCCACTCTTCAGATAAGTGTGTTGTTGGGAATTCCAAACTCCACAACAACACCACTTCATCTACCAACAGAGTATTCTCAAGCAAAGGATCGAAGCGGTCCAACCACCAGAACCTTTACTTCACAATAACTCACTCAATAAGATAAACTATTTGCCAGCGGTCCAACCACCGTACAAGTAATTTGTCTTACCTACCAAGAAGCTCAGTGAAGACTCAGCCTCCTTTTACTCTAACTAACCTCCT
This sequence comes from Calliphora vomitoria, assembly GCA_942486065.2. NCBI lineage: Eukaryota > Metazoa > Arthropoda > Insecta > Diptera > Calliphoridae > Calliphora > Calliphora vomitoria. The sequence goes on from OW818029.2 coordinate 103,131,983, forward strand.
TATATACCAAATCTTATCATAAAACACACTGACGACAGCAGTCAAATCCTTAGTTGCTAAAAAGGTATCTTAGTATACATAGTTGCATTTAATTGTATGTGATCTTAGCTTAAGTACGATTTTTACACCTAGATGGCGTTGCTTAATAAATAGCCGTTAAGTTTAAAAAATAACAATACAAAGTAACTTTAATTCATTTCAAATCAATTATACCATAAAAACTACAAAATAATAAAAACAATAATTGTACTATAAAAACGAGGCGACGACTTTTATCGTTACAGTTCCTCCCTTCCATCAATTTAAAAGAATGTTCATTTTAGTAACTCCGCTTTTGCGTTTCCACTCTTTGCTATGGTTACGTTATATGTATGGTCATCAACAGTAAATAAAAATTTGACACGTTGGCCTCTCTTTCTGGTACTGCAAATGTCTTCAATTTTAGCCCGTAGTTCATTTGGCATGTCTGATATATCGTTCCATCCTTCAGGCAAGGAACGAATTGGTTGTATTGTTGGCGACTTCATTGGACTGTGCTCACTGCTCTCTACTATTTGCTGCATACATTCCTTTTCATTATTGACCGGATGTGCTGATGACTGAGGTGTTGATGGTTTAGTCGATAATGGTGATGAGGGTGATGATGAGGGTGATGGTGATGGTGATGATGATGATGATGATGATGATGATGATGATGATGATGATGATGATGATGATGATGATGATGATGATGATGAGGGTGATGATGATGACAGATTTTGAGAATGTAGCGGGTATTCTTCTACCATTTGTGACGAAAATCGTTCGGGTGTAGCACTGTTTGGAGCAAAATACAGTAAATTAATCTGCGATGTCTTTGAAATTTGTGACCCAACTGACGATAATGCTGACAGATTAAGTGGTGACAATATTGGGGTTGAAAATAATGATATAACGGGCGTAACGATTGGTGAATTATCCGATGAGCTCTGTGATAAACGTCTCATGGGTGTTTGAGTGATGGTGACCAGTCTGGGCTTTGGTGAAACTTCTAACCACGACAATTTGGATGAACTGGGTGAATCGAGGTATTGATTTTCTTTATTATTTGCATCTGCGTCTGCATCGATTTCTGGGTGTTGTTTACCTTTGTCGACCCAGAATCGGTAAATAATTGCTCTTTGGTATCCCATATGACCACAAAAGTTGTGACATCTTTTGTCTTCTATGTCAATGGTGAAAAAGCATCTCCTTTTTCTTGGGGTTGACGATGTTGACGAGCCATTTGATGTGATTGGTGATGATTGACGGGGACACAGAGTTTCATCCAGGTGTCCAAATGAAGAACGGAAGATTTCTGGAGAATATACATCGTAACTTGATCTTCCAGGCGTTATTGGAACTTCTGGTTCGTCATAAATCGGACTGAACCACGGTTCTTGCTCCTCATTTACCAGAGCCTCAATATTAATTGGATGCGTATATCCAGGCGAGTATACCACATTGTTACCAGGTGTGGGTGGTATATTTTCTTCAAAATTAGGGGTTACGTTTTCTTCCTGGCAACATCCTTTGCCATTGTCTTCTTCTTCGTCCGATGACAGTATGATAACTTCATCATTTTTATCATCGCAAACAGGAACTTTACTTTTATTGGATGAGGTATCTTCTCCTTTTGATGTCGACTGAATCTTCTTACTGCAATTCTCCTTCATCTTCTCAGGCAATTTATCTTTCGTCCTGACTGTTGCTTGGGGTTTTGCTGTGCTCATACGATAGTACGTTGCCGTTTTTCTGGGTTGATTGCTGGTCTTTCTTCCTTTACTAGTTGTTGGCATCTCATCATCAATAAATATGGTTTTACGGACCTTAGCCTTCTCTTCTTCCATACGTCTTCGAAACTTCTTGCTGGTGTCATCAAATTTGTCTTCACCGTCCATTTTTCTTTTTATTTCCGTATGTTGTCTAAGGAATAGTTGAACACAAAAATATAGAATTAGCAAATAAGAAATACTAATTTATATAAGGTTTAATATCATTTAAATGAGCTGTTCTAACTTCTTTATTTTCTATACTCTGAATTTTTACTATAACAGGGGATAGAAAATATTTAACTAAATACGGGCCTCCAAATTTTGGAGCCAGTTTTGCCGCAAAATTTTCTGTTGCTTTCGACAGTGGGTGCAGTCGAAGCCAAACTAATTCACCAACTTTCGGTTTCCATTTACGTCTTCGTAAGTTGTAATATCGTTTTTGGTTTTCTGCTGATTTACTCAAATTTCTTTTAACAATTTCAAATATGTCTTTCATCTCCTCTTTTCGTCTCGATAAACTCGAACTTTCTACTCCTGTACCAATTGTTACCTCGTCGTACAGTGTTTTTGGTAAACGTGGATCTCTTCCTTGAGTTATAAATGCTGGTGAAAATCCTGTTGACTCAGATACGCTCGTGTTTATAGCCAACATAATCTCGGGGAGTAACTCGTCCCATCTATTGTGTTGATCACTAGAGAATTGCGCGATTATTGTCTTGATTGTTCTATTAGCTCGTTCAGTAGGATTTTCCTGCGGCGTGTATGGTGCAGTTAACTGTTGGTGTACGCCTAATTCACTTAGAAAACGCTTAAAATTTCTCGCAGTAAATTGTGTTCCATTATCTGTGATTAGAACTTTAGGGATACCATATCGAGAAAGTATACGTTCACGAAACGCTTTTATTACTCCATCTGATGTAGCTTTGCGCATCGGAACCAATTCACACCATTTAGAGAATTTATCGAAGAAGACCAATAACATAGAATTTCCATGTTTAGACCTGGGCAGAGGACCTACAAAGTCAGCACAAAGGGTGGCCCATGGTTCATCAGGCAATCTTGTTAACATTTCTCCAACTGGTTTCTGTTGACTAATCTTGTAACGTTGGCAGGACAAACATCGACGAACATAACGACTTATATCTCTCGACATTCCAGGCCAATAGTAACGACTAGCGATTCTATTAATCGTTTTACGTATACCTAAATGTCCAGCAGTGACATGGTCATGATTTTCTTCAAGAACTCTGTTCCTTACTTGAACGGGTACACATAGTTTCCATGCAGTATCATCTCCATCTCTTAACTCTTGTGGAAAATGGCGGTATAGTTGATTGTCCACAATTGCAAAATCGGAATATATTACCGGGTTTTCTTTCACTTTCTTCTTCATTTTCTGGATCCAAACACACTCGTTCGTTTTTACTGATTCACAGTTAGCTAAATTTGCGACTTCTACGGGTTGACGTGATAGTACGTCAGCGACGACGTTGAGTTTTCCTTTTCTATATTTTACTATAAAGTTGTATTGTTGCAGTTCAAGTGCCCACCGGGCTAATCTGCCTGCAGGACTCTCGATGGAATTGAGCCACTTTAGAGCTAGATGATCGGTGATAACTACAAATTTATAACCTTCGATGTAAGCTCGCATTTTACGAATGCCCCATAAAATGGCTAAGCACTCCTTTTCCGTTGCTGAATAGTTTTTTTCCGCACTGTTAAGGTGACGACTAGCATAAGCTATTACTCTCTCTAAACCTTCAAATTCTTGGGTTAAAACTGCTCCTAATCCATAATTACTAGCATCAGTTTGTAATGTAAATGTTTTTGTAAAATCCGGACATGCTAAAACAGGTGCTTTCGTAAGTTTGGTTTTTAGTAACTCGAATGATTTTTGTTGATCATCTCCCCATCTCCAGTGTTTGCCTTTCTTTAATAATTGTGTTAACGGTTGCGATATAGTTGCGAAATCTGGTACAAATCTACGATACCACGAAGCAATTCCTAAGAATCTTCTGACTTCTTTAACATTCTTCGGCGCATGTATTTTTGCGATTGCGGATACTTTATCCGGATCAGTTTTTATACCTTCCTCACTCACCACATGACCTAAATATTTGGTCTCACTTTTGAAGAATTTACATTTCTCTACATTAATCTTTAAATTAGCACTTCTCAATCTTCGAAAAACTTCTTTCAGGTTTTTCATATGTTCTTCCAACGATTTTCCGACAACTATAATATCATCAAGATATGCAAAAGCATGGGGTTCCATTTCGGGTCCGATTACACGATCTAATGCCCGCTGAAAAGTTGCTGGCGCGGAGTGAAGTCCGAATGGCATCACTCGCCATTGGTATAAACCTCGACCAGGAACAGCGAAAGCGGTAAACCCTTTACTGCCTTCATCCATTGGAATCTGCCAATATCCGTTTTTCAAATCTAAACAGCTAATATATTTTGCTTCACGTAGTCTGTTCAAAATACTGTCTATACGAGGAAGAGGGTATGCGTCGGGTACTGACCTAGCATTTAATTGTCGAAAATCCATACATGTTCTCCAGGATCCGTTTTTCTTCTTAACGAGGGTGATTGGGAAGCAATATGGGCTATGTGATGGTTCTATACATCCTTGTGAAATTAATTTGTTGATTTCGGCATCAATTATTTTTTGCATAGCTGGGTTTCTGGGACCGTAGCTAATTTTAACAGGACGATCATCCGTGATGATTATTTTATGCGTTGTAATTGTTGATAGACCACGCATGTTTTGGAATTTCGACAGCTCAGTCTCTAAAAATTTGTTGATGATCTCTTGACTTTTTTCATTTAATCTTATATTACCGTCATGTATACGTTCTTCCTTATCTTCCTGAGGCGTCTCCTCATTGTTGATTTCATCGACACTCATACACTTTGCATCTATCTTAGTACAATCTAGGGTTAAACCAGCCATTTGTATCGTTGTGTTAAAATTACGCATAAAATCTAATCCAATAATAATATTTTCGCTAGTTTCTGACATCACGAGAAAATTACATCTTTTTGATATTTTTCCTAATTCCACATTAAATTCTACTGCCTTTGATAAAGATCTGGAGGAGCCATCAGCTAACAATACATCGATATCTTCATTTACATATGTTGGATTATTGCTAAGTGTTTTCACAAAATCTTCTTGGATAAAATTTCTACTTGCTCCGGTATCTATAGTTGCTTTGACGATTTTTCCACATATTAGTAACGAGGCGGTTAAACGCGAATCTTCACTTTGTAAGCCAGTTTTAGTATTTGAGGGTTGTGTTTTTGGAGGCTCGACGTCCCTCAATTCCGACGACCTCCTGAAGCATTTCCCGATCGGTTGTTATTAGGGCAACTTGCTGCATAATGTCCAGAGTTTCCACAACGATAACAATTATTATGTGGACCTGTTGTTGTACTGGATAAGACACGTTGATTTTCTACGCGTGTTTGTGAATGTGTTGAAGGGATGCATTCTAAATCTTCAGCTAATGTTATTAATTCAGCTAAGGATGAAAAATCTTTTCGTTTAATGTACCACTGGTAGTCTGGAAGAGCATTTTGAAATATTCGTTGCAACTTTTGTTCTTCTGATAAGTTGGTATGCCGCATTAAATTTTGAATTGATAAAACATAATTTTTGAAAACTTCTCTCGGACGTTGAACTCTTTTACGGATTTCATCTTCTATTTTCTCAAAATATCTCGCGGGGAGGAAAAATGATAAAAAATCTGATTTGAATGATTTCCATACTTGCCAGTGTCCATTGTTGTTCCTGAACCAAATTAGCGCTCTATCACGTAAAAATTCTGGCATAATTCGTGGGAATTGATTTAAAGGTACGTTATAAATTTCGGCTAACTCTTCTATTCGTTCGATGAATGCTAAAGGCTCTCGTCCACCATCATACGAAAGTCCCCATTTTCTTACATATTCAAATTAATTCATTCTGATGTCATCTGTGTTACGAGCTGGAATCGACACTGCAGCTGACGGCTGGCTAACTGGATGATTTGTTTCCATTTTAACAGGCGAAGGGGTGGAACCGTTTTTCAAACTAGGTAACATCAGTGAGTTTTGTTCATGATTTCCTTGTATAGTTAATAATCTTTTAGTTTCATCCGCATCATGTTCGGCATTAATAAATTTCGCGAATCGTTTTCTTATTTCTTCGACCGTACCGACGGTATCTAATTTAAATTCATTTAAGTATGAAAATAATTCGTCACGCTTTAACGAATATGCCCAACTTGATTTTAACATTTTTAGATTTATATATTTTTTTTTTTTTTTCAATTGTTTTATATTTTTTTTTTTCAGTTATTTAATTTTCCGTTATTAAAATTTTTAGGACGACAGTTATTACAAAAACACACAACACGATTTCACAAAACAACAGATATTTGTATTCTTGTATAAATTACTCAACAATGTCCCGTTGCATAGTTCTTTCATAAGTGCTTTCTCTTTATTTTTCCGTTTACTTTCACAGTTCTTGTTACAGTCTTCACTTTTAAACCTTTTTTTTTTTATTCTCTTATTTACTTAGTTCTGTTTTTTCACATATGCTTTTCTTATACTCCGCATTTCTCTTCACAACTGATACACTTTATTTCCAGCAACCTATTCTCTCACGGTTCCTTAATTTTTCATTTAACACCACGTTCTCTTGAACTCTCGGTAACAGTTCTCTCTTAATCTCTCGATAAGGTTCTTCTCTTAATAACAGCTCTCTCTAAATCTCTCAGTAAGGTTCTTCTCTTAATAACAGCACACTCTTAATAACAGCTCTCTCTTAATCTCTCAGTCCCTGCTCGGGCGCCATTGTAACGTTGTCTCTGGCTGGGGTATACTCGCCGGTGCCAGTGGTTCATTACAAAAATTTATATTTTGTAGACTGAGAGAAATAAGAACACAACGTTTTCAATGTACGTTATAAACTTTATTCTTATACTTTACACTTTCGCCTCGCCTCCGTGGAGTTCCCACGAGCGGCTATACTCTTGCGGTCCAACCACGAGAGTATTCGCAACCGGTGCAACTTCCACTCTTCAGATAAGTGTGTTGTTGGGAATTCCAAACTCCACAACAACACCACTTCATCTACCAACAGAGTATTCTCAAGCAAAGGATCGAAGCGGTCCAACCACCAGAACCTTTACTTCACAATAACTCACTCAATAAGATAAACTATTTGCCAGCGGTCCAACCACCGTACAAGTAATTTGTCTTACCTACCAAGAAGCTCAGTGAAGACTCAGCCTCCTTTTACTCTAACTAACCTCCTTATATACCAAATCTTATCATAAAACACACTGACGACAGCAGTCAAATCCTTAGTTGCTAAAAAGGTATCTTAGTATACATAGTTGCATTTAATTGTATGTGATCTTAGCTTAAGTACGATTTTTACACCTAGATGGCGTTGCTTAATAAATAGCCGTTAAGTTTAAAAAATAACAATACAAAGTAACTTTAATTCATTTCAAATCAATTATACCATAAAAACTACAAAATAATAAAAACAATAATTGTACTATAAAAACGAGGCGACGACTTTTATCGTTACAATGCGAAACACACATACTGGGGTTTACGGCTAATAAACTTTAGAGAAAGACAGCTTTACAAAGCCCTAGTTGACAGTAATAATTGCCTGGATGTCGTATCCCCTGGCAACCAACATACTGGCCTACTGATCTTTAGTAGATTCCTTACCTTATCCAGAAATGTAGATCGAAATTCAATACTACGGAAATATCTTTTGATTTATCTTCCGACCATTTACCTGTAATAGTCACCAATTACGGAACAAATATACCAAAATCTCCTGCAAATATTCCGTTTTACAAAACAAATTGGCTTAAATACATGAAGTTCATCAGTAGCCATATCCACACAAATCCAAATATACAGTGTGAGGGAGGGATAAACGAATGCATCAATGACTTCAGGTCATTCAAGGATAAAGATCTCTACAAAGCCAAAAATGCATATTTCCAATTCAGATATTGAACGATTACTTCTCGAAAAGAGAAAGCTAAGAAGAGAGTGGCAACAAAATTGATCACCTGCTGCAAAGCACAGGTTATCCATCGCTTCTAGAATACTGAAGAGAGTCCTTTGTTTAGAGGTGAATCGCAGAAACAGAAGATACATTGAGAGTTAGACGAATTATAAACATACGAACTTTTCTCTTTGAAAGCCACACGTAACATCAAACCAGTACTGTTAGGCGTGTTTTGGAAAAAATTGTCAAAATTAAGAAAATAAATCGTCAAATTCGTCACAAAAATTTTATCAAATCGTCTAGACTTAAAATCACTTTGTATTCATTCAATTCAAAAAACTTTTTATACAATTTAATTCGTTCAACTATATAGAGTATTCCAGCCAAAACTTACCCTTGATCCAACAAATTATAATTTTTTTAATCACTTCAGCTTTTTTTAAAAATATGTCTTCTAAATCATCAATTCTCAACAGTTACTTCGGACAAAAATAGCAAAAGATTTGAAGGTTCATCGTCACACTGTTTCAAAAGCCAATAAACAGTATAAAGAAGACTTGAACATTGCTTACTGCGACGTTATTTACCGTGTGATAGTAAAAAAACTTTGAAGATATTTAAGAAGCATATAAGGTTATACAAATATTAAGTTTTTTCGAGGATCGCTGATTTGCCTTTTTATAATTTTTTACTCAAATCTGAAATTTTTGTTAAGTTTGGATAGATCTGAGGGGTGTTGTGTCCGCTTAAGAGAGCCAAAATTTACTTCACGCGCTTTTGCATTAAATTCTCTTTCCGGATCATATAAAAATTGTATATAGTCCCGAAGAAAATTTGTTTCTACAAAAGAAAAAACATATGGGCCTTTTTGGGGAAAAAACTTAAAAAATATGTCACTTTTTACATGTTCCAATTTTGGATGCGTTTAACTTTTTATAGAGACAATATAACTGTTAGGAAGTTGTTTTTATTTTATTTAGAATTATTATTACCAATATAGGTGATATTTTAGAAAAAAAATTAGACCCTCCGTAGGCCCGCCACATCTAAAAAACCATAAAAAGATCGAGCAAAATTAAAAAAAATAAATTAATAAACCTAAATATATTTTCAACTAATAGAGATAACCTACACATGTAAGCTTATTTTTGTAGATCTTCTTAAGCACTATTTATATTTTAAATTTCAGCTCATTCCGATTTTTAAAAAAAAATTGAGACCCGAGGTGACCATATTTGAGGGTCAACGCACTGGCCTCCATTAGCGCTAGGAAGCTGAACAACTGCAATCAACTCGAAAATACCTCAGCGCCAACCATGTGGAATTTCGTAACAATATCTCAAATAGTTCCCGAGATACCGAATTATTTCCAAAAAAAAAAAACTATTCTAAACCACTGTGCTCCGGTAGAGGGAAAGACTCCGTTGAGAAAAGCTGATGGTAATTGGGCAATAAATGCTAAGGACAAAGCATTAATTTTTGCCGTAATGTAATGTATTTAAATAGTAATGTATTTAAGCCAAATCCACCCAATAATAATTATGAACTGTAAAATCGTTCATGAGACAGCGGATGATCATATCAGAGTAAGTCCCAAGGACGTTCGAAAAGTTATCAAAAATAACATAAATACGAAGAAATCTTCAGGATATGACAAAATTACGCCATCCATGACTAAAAACCTATCGAATATAGCTATAATCGTGCTATCTGTATTGTTTTCTGCGATTATTAGACGAGGCGTTTTCCCAACTAATTGAAAAATTGCTCAGATCATAATCTTCATACAGACCTATAATTCTACTTACCTGCATATCAAAGTTATTTGAGAAAATATTGCAATGTAAAATTATGTCATACTTAAATAACCAAAATATAATCCCTGTTCATCAACCTGGTTTTCGTGAACAAAATGATTCCATGTTAATCGATTGACTGAAGAGATTAGAAAATCTTTTGAAAATAAAAAGTACTGTTGTGCTATATTTTTGAATATCGTCCAGGCCTTTAACAAGGTATTGCATAAGGGGTTAATTCACAAAATTAAGTGTCTACCACCACCAAGTACGCATACATTGCTGGAGTTATACATATCAGACAGAATTTTTAGAGTGTTCTCGGATTAACACTTTATTTGATATATACTTACGATTTGCCTGTGTGTGATAGGCTTACCATATCGACATTAGCTAATGATACTGCAACACTTAGCTCCCATGCAGCTCCGCAGGTAGCTTCTATGGAATTGGGCAATTATCTCAGACTCGTGGAGATATGGTTGAATAAATGGAGAATACGAGTAAATGAACTCAAAAGTAAACACATCACATTTTCTCTCAGAAGGGGTGACTGCCCATCTATCACACTAAATAACATAAACATTCCACAGACAGATACTGTTACATACCTTGGTATTAACTTGGATAGAAGACTTACTTGGCGTCGTCATATAGAAGCCAAGAGACTTCACATCAAGTTAAGAACCTCTAGCCTTCTCTGGTTAATCAATGACCAATCAAAATTACGCCTTGACTATAAAGTCATCCTGTAGAAATGTGTTTTAAAACCAATCTGGACATATGGAATCCAATTGTGGGGAATGGCGAGTAATTCTCAGGACCATAATGGCTGCACCATGATACATAAGAAATGAGAACATCCATAGAGACCTACAAGTACCATTGGTTAAGGATGAGTTCAAGAATGTCCGTGAGAAATACTTCATGAAATTACGGAATCACCCGAACCCGCTTACAAACATGATCAAGACTTCGTAGAGCCGATCTATCACCCCGCTTAGATGTGGCCCATATGTCCATTAACGCTCCTGTCAGAGAGCATTTAGTTTTAATTTTAGTTATAAGATTTTAATACTTATTGTTAGGCCTAAGTAAGGCAGATTCGATAGATAAATAAATAAACGTTATAAAAAAAATTTATTACATTTCAGTTATGCAAACCTATGTATACACTTGTTAACATTAAATATAAATAAAATTATAATACAACTAAACTTAAACTTAATATGACTTTAATTAAAAATTAGATTATACAAAATTTTATAGAACAACTTTCACTAATTACTTGGAATACGTATTTACATTTTTTAAGAAAATTCACCAGTTATTACACTAATTCCATATACTTTAAAAAAAAGTTTATTTATTGGCACACTTCTAAGTAACAAACATTAATAAAACTTTATAAATTATATTTAGTTAAAAACTAACTGACTTTAAAATTCATAAATATACTGGGTATTGTCATGTTCTTCTTCATTCTTTTAAAATCTAACTGAAAAAGTCGATACCAAAGTAATTTGTTATTGTAAAATTTGTTGTAACATAATGTACTTTTTAATATTGTCTATTGAGTTAGTTTTTAGGGATCTTTGTTTATAACTGAAATGAACATTAAGATGAGCATAATTCGATACTAATGTAATTTGTTTTTGTAAAATATTTTTAATATGCTGAATAACATTTTTGCGCCGATTATTACCAAACTAATAAAATCGAGTTTAGAACCAGCAATAATTGTGCCTGATTTACTTAAAACGTCTATAGTGGTAAAAAAAACTGATTGTAATAATTTGGAAGATTTTGAAATTTTGGAAGAAATTATCGTCAGAAGACTCACAGATTTCTTAAAAAGAAAAAAATTATAAACAAAAATCAGTTTGGATTCCAGAAAGAAAAAAAATATTAACAATTTATTAGGATATATTAAGTACATTAACGAATGTTTGAGTAAGCAAATGCATGTCGATCTTAGTAAAGCATTTGATACCTTATCGCATACCAAATTAGTTCAAACTCTAAATAACGGTATAAGAGGAAACATACTAAACTGGTTTAAAAATTATCTAGAGTAGATATTATTGTGTCAAAATCAATAACAACTTAAGTAATAAAATATCATATGATTGCGGTGTACCACAATGATCAAAACTTGGCCCAATTCAATATACTCTTACAAAAGTGTACATACCACCAACAAATTTTAGTTTTTTAAATAAAAATGTATTAAAATGATCTGAATACTTTAACATATATTTTATATATGCTATAACATTTAGATTCGATGATTGTGTAGCACCCATTTTCGCAGGATGTTTTAAATCATTATCATGAAGGAATATATGGTTTTCACCAAGATCTAATAATTATATTAAACATGGAATAACAGCATGGGGAAATGTTAATACAACAGCACACTACAAAAAAAAAACAAGATCTTGTACTTAAAATTCTATGGAAAAAACATAAATATTATATCAACAGTACAGATAACAATAAACCAACAAATCAGAACACTCGTACGAAAATGCTGCAAAAGAATTAGAAATCCTGGGGGGTTACTCCCTAATTCGATTCGAAAGGAAATCGTTTCGAATTTCAATGTATTTAGCACACATTTTCGAACATTTCCGTTTTCGGATTGAGTTACGCGGTAACCCCCCTGAATCCCAATTGATCGTGCTCACAACACTAGACAGAGATCGCATGGACGATTCAAAGTCGAACGCGAAAACGAAAAAATACTTTATCAGTTTGCAATGAAAGGTAACCTGAACTATGTATAATCTAAACTTAAAATCGTATAAATTGTTTTTAACTTAATTTCCTGCAGACAAGCTTAATAGCTTTGCCGGGTATAATAATTTAAAAAAATATAAATCGGTGAATAAAAAAATAATAAAAAATATAATATATTGTGCGAGATCTCGTTTCAACTACATAAATATGAAACTAAAACACTGTTTGGATGATGGAGACCGAATGCAAATATATCTCTTTTGTGACAAAATAGTTTATTATAATTTGTTATATATTATACATAGATGGGCACTTTGCAGCAGAGTTTGTTTTTGCTTCACTGTGTTTCACTTTTACTTATTTGCTTAACTATAACTAAGAGAAAATAAACAAGCAAAGGCAATCAGCAAAGTCACAAAATAAAAAAATACTCATTTGCTATAGTGGTACAGTGAGAAGTTATCTGCTTACGTAGGCAGTCGCAGCGATTAATTTCACAAATGCTGAAATGCTGTGAGCATTTCATCATTTGGTTTTTCACTTATGCTTTTGCTATGCTTTTTGCTGCGCTCTTTCACTTGAAAACAACTGCTTAAAGTTTTTTATTAATGTTCAGAAATTAACTGTGTGTTTGCACCATTCTCTTTGAATTGTAGTATATTGTGTTTGGATTTCTCCAAGGCAAATTTATTTACAGGTATACCCAATTCTACAACAAATACAATTTTACAAAAAACAACACATATTTTGTTTTTGTAAAAATATTTCCTAGCTGTCAAACAGCAAAACAACGGCAGACTGAAAAAATCAAAAACAGGGGTGAAAGTAAATAAATACGTGAAATTTACTTTCACGAAGTACAGTAACGCTTTTTATTTATATTTTTTTATATGTTGATTGTTTAAAACGATCACTTATTCACTTTTCTACTGTTTTATATTTTTTCTTAAAAGAGACAAAAACGTTATATTTAAATTAACAAAGAAATGTAAACAAACTTTGACAGATAGCAGTGAAAAAACATATCGAGCAAAAAATAGTCAGCTGGCTTTTCGACGTCACCTTATTAGATTCGCCTTGGGATTTCTCATGCCATTATTTTTTTTAAGTCTCTTGTGTTTTTTTTAAGTTTTTTATAAAATTGTTATTAGGGAAATAACCGTTTTAAACAGATTTTTGTTGGTTGATTTTATTTTAAAGAAAAACAAAACACTGATTTTTGAAGAAAAATAAATATGTAAATTTTATTTCATTTAAAAAAACCTACATATACATATAAAAAACTAAATTAAAATTCATCATAAGTCCCCATCCATACTGTGAAACATTTGCTGCAAAACATTTGAGTTTGTCGATGAAAGGGGAAAGAGGAATGGAAAAGGGTACTATGTTTCATGTACATGAAGTTTTTGTTGAGTATGTCATTCACATTTATTCGTTCATATTCGTTCTGTACAGAAATGTCAAAATCTGAAAAGCAAAAACTTCACTGTGTGGACACGAATGCAGTTTCAAAAGAGAATTTAAAAATGTTTTGCAGCAAATGTTTCACAGTGTGGACCGGGACTAAAGAAGGAAGTCAGTTATTAAAATCCAATATGTATTGTACAGGTATATTTAGTGTTTATTCTTCATCATCTTCAAATATTGGTAAATTTTCAATTGCTTGGTCTAAATATGCAGGGGGGTTACTCCCTAATTCGATTCGAAAGGAAATCGTTTCGAATTGCAATGTATTTAGCATACATTTTCGAACATTTCCGTTTTCGGATTGAGTTACGCGGTAACACCCCAGAATTCAGCTTAACAAGCAATATATTTTCAAGAGTATCTTGTTTAATTCGATTACGATTATCAGTCAAAATAAGTTTCAACGATGAGAAGGCACGTTCAATAATTACCTCAAATTAGAAATTGTTAAAATTTAAACGGTTATTAGAAAATATAAATAAGGGAAAATATTCAAAATAATATCAATTATCTTAAAAATATTCGATATATTACCTGAGTGGGAGGAACCGCGAAACAAATATTACTCAATTCATAAAGTTCTGGATCGCTATGCTGCTTATCTCTCCAAAAGTGAAGGATGTTCGAGTCCACTCTTAAAAATGGCAGCTGTAAATTATCTATTCTTGCGCCTACTTCAATTTCTTCATTGGATGTTGATCCAAAATTTTTTGTCAAATATTCAGTTAGATATTCGTCTCCTTTTTGTGAAAACTCAATTATTTCTAATTGTGATGAAGAGGAAAAAAATTCTGTGTTTTTCTGCTCATTATGTTTTTTTATATTTTTGATTTTTTCATGAAGTTTTTTTAAATAGTTGGTTGCTTCAAGTTTTTGTATAGGCGTTAAAGTGTGGTTGAAACGTGGATCAAGGTAAAGGCATGCAATCAAACTCTCGTTATTTAAAAGTTTTTTTGTTCTATTTTCCATACTATTTAAGAGACTTTTTGATATTTTTTCAACATATGCATTACCGCCTTTTTCAAGAATTTTTTCCGTACATAGTTTGCACTTCATCCATTCGGCATAAAAATTTCCATAATGCAATTGTTCTTCTTGGAATTTAACAATTGTTCGCTGAAGAGGCTCAAATGCAATATAATATCCTTCAATAAAATTCCAAAAACTATCGCCGACTTCAAAATTTTCATCAAGCGATTTATTTTTAATTGGCTCAATATTAATTAGAACATCTTTAGCATTTTTTAATGATATGATCATATTGTATGTAGAGCCCCATCTTGTTGGACAATCAAGCTGAGGTAACATTAAACTTTTTAATTCAAAAATATCGCGATATCCGTTCGATGGTTTTTTTATAAATTTAGTTAAATTTCTGCAACTTAAT
Source organism: Calliphora vomitoria (assembly GCA_942486065.2). Classification (NCBI taxonomy): domain Eukaryota; kingdom Metazoa; phylum Arthropoda; class Insecta; order Diptera; family Calliphoridae; genus Calliphora; species Calliphora vomitoria. Next base: position 103,147,202 of record OW818029.2, read on the forward strand.
AAAAAGTTCTTTATTTCTGAATCTTTTGTGACATCTAAAGCACATAGTTGAGCCGTGTGTGCAGCACAACGGCAAATTTGGATGTCACCTAAATGCATTTGGGAATTGTCTTCAAATATTTTTATATTTTTTAAATACATTTCATTACCATCCTCGATATCTTGGCCTTCGTGTCCTTCTTCGAAAATAGATCAATGAGATAGTATTTTAGTGGTCTTAATCATATTTGCCCCATTGTCGGAGGTTATTGAAATAATCTGACTTAAATTAACATTATACTTTGTTAAAGTATTTACGATTTTGGTAGCCAAATTTCTCGAGCTGCTGGAACCTGCACCCTTGAGTTCTACCATTCCAAGTATGCGGGATTGTATTTCATGGTTCTTTATAAATTGAGTGCTTATTCCAAAAATATTCCGCGATAAACGTGTTGCACTGTCGATTTTTAAAGACAATAGTCTCTGATTCAGGTCAGCTGTTATATCTTTCCGAATATTGTCGGCCACTAATTGAAGAACTTTTTGGGAGTTCCTACTATTAAGACACAATTTTTTCCCTAACTTTTCACTTAAGCCCACGCAAATTGGGTTTATAATGTTCTTAAAATTTTTTTATTTTTTATATGAATAAAAAGATTGCAAGTCTAAGTGTAGTCTATTTAAAAAAAATATTCAGCTGAACTTCCTACCACATACATACATAATTTTAAAACTTATTTTTTTCTTATTTCTTCTAAAATTTTAATTCTGCCTCCCTACGGTTGTTAAGCCTAGAAACAATTTCATTAACAACATATTACACTTAAAAATATAACGAATTTACCAACCGAATGAGAAATCCAAACACAATATACTACAATTCAAAGAGAATGGTGCAAACACACAGTTAATTTCTGAACATTAATAAAACACCTTAAGCAGTTGTTTTCAAGTGAAAGAGCGCAGCAAAAAGCATAGCAAAAGCATAAGTGAAAAACCAAATGATGAAATGCTCACAGCATTTCAGCATTTGTGAAATTATTCGCTGCGACTGCCAGCGTAAGCAGATAACTTCTCACTGTACCACTATAGCAAATGAGTATTTTATTTATTTATTCAGCTTTGCTGTAAATCAGTAAATTTTTACTGTATACTGAAAAAAATCAGTATTTTTGACTTTTTTTTAAAAAAAATCAAAAATATTTTTGATTTTTTTTTCAAAATGGGCCCTTTTTTTATTTTTTTAAGAAAGCTTAGGTCTATTCCTAAGCGACCTATCAAAAAAAATATTTTGTAATTCAAGATATAAAATTTTTGACTTTTTTTGCAAAATCAAAAACTTTGTTGACTTTTGTTAAAAAATTTTTTTTTTAAATTTTTTTTTTTCTGCTCAGAAGAAAGCTTATGTGTTTTCCTTTAACACCTTTTTTGTCGCTTAGTGGGATGCAAGTGCGATATATATCAAAAAAATGTTTTGTAACTCAAGACATAAATTTTTTTACTTTTTTTGCAAAATCAAAAACTTTTATTTATTTTTTTTTTCTCAAAAGAAAGCTTCCTTTAAAACCTTTTTGGTCGCTTAGTGGGATGCGAGTGGGATATCTATCAAAATAAATGTTTTGTAACTCAAGACAAAGGTTTTTACATTTTTAGCATATGCACTATATTGATTTTTTTTCATATTTGTGTGTAAACCTTAAAAATTAAACTTACGCACAGAAACTAGACACATTAGCCTTTCCGATGGTATGTAACATACCTAACTAAAATTTCATAGCCTCGATACTGTTATACCCATAATATGATAACCTCAGGAATATAAATCACTTTTTATACCCTACACCACCATAGTGGCGAGGGTATATTGGATTTGTGCCCAAAAATATTAGTCTAGCACCCACCTTAAAGTATACCGATCGACTCAGAATCACTTTCACAAATCACAGCGACCATATAGGTCGCTTAGGAAAAGACCTAAGCTTTCTTTGATTTTTTGATTTTTTTAAAAAAAAGTCAACAATATTTTATTTTTTTTAATTTTTTTTTTTTCCAAAGATTGCATAAATAGCTATCAAACTATTTGGGACACATTTTGCTAAGAACAATAGGTAATAAGTTATATGGATAAGAAAAAACACCTGTTTGTCAAATTTTGACCTCCTATAACTCAGAGAGTTCTTGACCGATCTTGTTGAAAAATTGTGTCCGAATTACTATCCAATAGAACTAACATTGGAGCAAATTTCATCCCGATCGGAAGACATCGATTTCAAAAGTTGGTTCACTTGACGTGAAATGCCCCACATATATTCGAGATTAATGAATTTTCCGGATATGTGTCTTATATATAATTATGAACCCTAGTCAAAAATCTAGCAGTATGATTTCTGTCTACTTTTAACTAATTTCTGTTCAATTTTTAATCGATATCAATGTTTATATTCGTGAATGTTTTTTGGATTGTGGTACTAATATGGAAGCTATGACCTATCATGAGTCAATCGTCATAAAATATTTTCACGTGATTTCTTTGTATTTTAATTGAATTTCATATTTACAAGAGTTTTATGGGTATTATAGTTATTATCGCAAGTGGAACTTATATGGAAGCTGTTGCCAATTATGGACCGATATTCACAAAATTCAATAGTATGATTTTTGGATTCATATTACTGATCTGTGTATTATTTTGATTCAATATATGGGAGCTGGCCTATTATGGGACTATTGCCATATAATATTGTAACGTGATTTCAAAGTATTTGAGGGCTATTTTTGTAAAATTTTAAAATGAAAAAGTGGACCTTATGTGACAGCTATATCGAATTATGGACCGATATTTAAAAAATCTTGTAATATGATTCTTGGATACAAATTACTGATCGGTGTACAATTTTGTTTCAGTATAAATATTTTTTAGATATTTGTGTAGGTTAATGAGTTTTTTCGGAAGTGGTACTATATGGGAGCTATGACCAATATGCCGATCATCATAAAATAAATTTTTAGTTTCGAATTTCAACTTAATAACTATATTTGAAATAAATTTTTGAGGATTTTATTGATTTTCGGGAATGGACCTTATATATGGGAGCTATGGTCAAATATATACCGATATTTACAAAATCCAGTAGTATGATTATTGGATACAAATTACTCATCTGTATATAATTTTATTTTGATATCGATATGTTTTAGATATTTATGCAGGTTAATGTGTTTTTCGGAAGGGGTCCTTATATGGGAGCTATGACCAATTATGGGCCAATCTTCATAAAATTCGGTACATTTATTTCTATGTATATGAGTATTATGTGTGTCGAATTTCAGCATTGTATAGTTATTTATAAGAGATTTGTGAGTACTTAACTGATTTTCGGAAGTTAACCTTATATGGGAGCTACGGTCAAATTTGGACCGATATTCAAAAAATCCTGTAGAATGACTTCCAAATATAAACTACGGATCTGTGTAAAACTTTGGTTTGATATTGATATTTTTTAGAACCGATCTTCAAAGTATTCGGCGCAGCGACTTTTGTATATATGGGAATTATTTGTGTCTGCTCAATAGCGATATTTATAAGATATTTATGAGTGTTTAAGTGGTTTTCGGAAGTAAATTTTATATGGGGGCTATGGTCAAATATGGGCCGATCCACGAAAAATTTAGTCTTGTGATTTCTCTTATTTTTGCTGAATTTTGTATGGATACTGCAATTCTGTAGGCATTTATAGACTATAGCACCATATTTCGGGAAGAAATTTGTGTGGGGGCTAGGAGAAATTATGGACGATTCTTTTAATTTTCAACAGAGTTAGGCCTTTTACCTTTTTACAGAAATAACAAAAAATATCATAACTTTGGGCCTACTGTACCGATTTTGCTGATTTTCAATACCAAACTGCTTAGGACAATAGCAAACATTTTTTTGAGAGTTTACTAAGTTTGTTTGTGTATTTTGGACGTGAGCGTGTTTTACATAGACGGACATAGCTCAATCGACTTAGAATTTTATAAGGATCAATAATATATATATGCTTTGTTGGGTCTTAGATGATTATTTCTCAATGTTACACACGGAATGACAAACTTATAAATACCCTCATTCACCACTTATGGTGGTGGAGGGTATAAAAAAGTATTTTGTTACGTCTGGGAAATAAAGTATGGGAAACAAATAAAAGCATTTTTACACTATCAGCAACTAAATCTATGGGAATAAGTTTCTTATGCCACTTGTATAGGTTTAGCTCAAAATTCAGAACAGTAAAGAAATTGGTCTCATTCGAAAACATATGTCCACAAACATAGTTTTTCCCGAATATGGAAAAATTTAAATCTGTAGGAGGTATTGACATAATTATTTCATGTTTTTATTCCCTAGTAGCTGACCAGACGTTGTCCTGTTCAAATTATAAAAAAAGTTGTGTTTCTGTTAATTTGTAAGAAATGTGTAAAAATGGTTCAAAAGAGAAAAAAAACTTATTTTTTAATGATAATTTCACTGTCAAGAGGGGCACCCAGCGGCTTAAACTAATTCGGGTACGCTGAATTCAGTGGTGCTAACCGTTTTTTTAGGTTAGCTCATATTTTAGAGATATACCGTTATTTCGAAAATGGAGGAGGTTGCACAAGATATATTCGCGTAACTCAAAAACGGTTTAGTTTATTGAATAAACTGAAAAACCGAAAGTTTAGAATTCGGGCTTATAGCACCAAGGTGGGGCCTAGCTACAACGCCCCAAAGTGGGGCACCTCGGGTATATCAAAAATTATGCCAAATTTTTACTTGCCAGCCGATTTGAAAGATTTTTTTACGAGTTGTTCGCATTTGAAAAGTAAACTTTTATTTTTTTACCTACCTTGGTCTACTTCTTTGCTAATAACGGATCCAAATCTTTCTCGATTTTCTTCAAATATCTTTTGTTGAATTAATAATAAATTTATTAATAACTAGAGTGACCCGGTGCGCTTCGCTACCCCTGTCGATGTAAAAATCGGTTCAGCCGTTTAGTAATTATTGTTTAAAAACTAAAGGTACCAATTTTACCCGTTTTTCCCCCTTTTTATCCCTTTCTGGTCCAAGTATTGAAAAAATTTATAGCCTATTGACGCTTCCAAGTAAGGATCTATCTACGTTCCAAATAAATAAAATCGGTTCAGCCGTTTAGGCGTGATGCTCAAACAAACAAACAAACAAACAAACAAACAAACAAACAAACAAACAAACAAACAAACAAACAAACAAACAAACAAACAAACAAACAAACAAACAAACAAACAAACAAACAAACAAACAAACAAACAAACAAACAAACAAACAAACAAACAAACAAACAAACAAACAAACAAACAAACAAACAAACAAACAAACAAACAAACAAACAAACAAACAAACAAACAAACAAACAAACAAACAAACAAACAAACAAACAAACAAACAAACAAACAAACAAACAAACAAACAAACAAACAAACAAACAAACAAACAAACAAACAAACAAACAAACAAACAAACAAACAAACAAACAAACAAACTTACAAAGACATTTATATATTTATATAGATGGTAAGTAAAAAAATCAATTAATTAAAAAATTCAGTAAAATAATATCGTCCGCTATCCTTTGCCCAGAATCTTATTTAATGTATTTTCACTGCATTCCTATCTTTTACAATACAATTACATACCTGAAAAAATAAAACTTCTATTTGATTGCACTTAAATTCTTTATTCACACAATTCAATATAAATTTTTATTTTGTACACCCAAATCAACGCACACTTGTTGTTCATAGTTTTTTTTCACATTTTTCTACTCATTGACTATATGCGGCAAAATATTTCCATGTATGTGGCGGAAATATTTTATAAATGAACATATTCGCATTAAACATTTTTAACTTCGCACAATTTCGTATTTTACATTTTTCAATTTTGTATGATTTGGCAGTCTACATTTAGCATCTTCCATATTTCCATTGTTTGAATTTTTTACAGCGCATATCGTTTGCAGTTAATGGTTTTCACGCTGCAATTTGTTTGCATGTTTGATGTTTTTGCAATAAATTTTTTGTATATTATACACAAGCAATATATTTGTTTTTGCTAACCAAAAATATTAGTATATTTGGGTAGCAAATGTTTTAAAAATTAAAAATTTTCATTTTGCCTTCTAGTTGCAACGTTAAATATTTTGTAAGGCAAAATATATGTTTTTAAATATTGTGCAAAGGGATTTCATAGCCCCGAGGTTGGTGCCTTGATGCAAAAATCAAAAAAAATACTAATTTGGGATTTTTAAATGTTTTTTGGGAATTGTCAAAAACAATTCACTAATTTCGTGTTCACTTTTGTTTTTCGATCAAATTTCATTAAAAACGATTAATAAACAAAACATTTATTGCATTCTTAAAATTAAAATTTTCCAAAAAGTTTAGCTACCATTTTTATTCCCATATTTTTCCAAAAAGTCTTCTATAATTTTCTTAATTCTTAAAAATTTTGTACATTTTTGAATTAGGACATAATTTCCTACACGTTGATATATAATATGTATATATTTTATATCAACGTGTAGGAAATTATATCAACGTGTAGGAAATTAATTAGCTTCATCATGTAGTGTTCTCCGATATTTGGTTATGTAAAAGTCGGCAAGGCATAATTATTTCTATATTGTTGATTTTGAATCCATAAATTTGACTAGTGGAAAAGAAAAGATATACATATCAGAGATGTGCGTGAAAACCATTCAAATGACATATTTTTTATTTTGCAAAAATTAATACTGAGTTATCACTAAACATAAACTAAACGAAAACTGTCATTGCATGATTCACCACAGCAAGTGTTTTGTTACAAAATGCATGTTATTGCTTGCATATTCTGTTAACATTTACAAAAGCAGCGAATCAATATGAGTGTTATGAATATAAGAAGAGCTTTTTGAGTTAATATACACTTTCCTATATGAGTATGTTTGAATTAATTTAAGACTGTATTCAGAAGGATTTTTCTTGCATATTTCTATCTTTAAAAACACAATTTTTATTATTTTTTATTATTTCGGAGTTTATTGTATCAAAATAATACGAAATTTAGTTCTTGAAACACGCGCGAGAAGTTATTTAAAACAAATTAATGCACTGATTTTGTACTATGCATTCAACTTATCATCGAGCTTTTGTGAATCATTTGAATACTTTGGACGTGTGCGAAACGGTAACAAAGTATTGTAGTAAGTAAAATTTTGACACTTCTGAGGTGAATAAAATTTCACTAGGCCTGGGGGCTAGTAGAATTTTTGACATTTGATTTAACATTTCTGACAAGCAGCAAATTCAAAGTTTAAATGTTTTAAAAATTAAAATAAAAACATTAATAATTTTTAAATAAAGGAAAATGGAAAGCGTTATGTTACATGTTATGTTGCATGTATTATGTTTAATTATATTTGTTGGGAGCAATTTAGAGCTTCATATATTGGTGGATAAACGTATTGAAAGAGATATTTGGTTCACTGGGAAGAACGTAAACAGCAATGAAGGCTGTAAGTAGGTGCATTAACTATTAATATTGCATTTAATGTTAAATTCATTGTAATAATTTTTCACAAACGTCAAAAATTTATGCTGTCAAAAAAGTTATCATTTCACACAGTAAAAACATGAACATTTTTCCCCACAGAGAAATATTTTTTTCCCATAGTACTTTGCTATCATTTCACACACGCCCTTTGCATTCAAATCAAACGACAGTAATCATTTTTGAGTTATTGCTAACGGCATTTTAAAAATTATTAAGAAAATGCAGTGCTTTTCACAATTGATTGAGACCGCAAGCACTGCAAGCAATATAATTAGCACATGTTGATGATTGAAAACACAACAAATGCAGTGATTTTATTCATATAGAAAAAAAGCGAATCAACTCATGTACATCTCTGATACATATTAGCGGTATTCACAATGTAGAGTACTTGGCCTAGCAAAAAATCAGAAAAGCTAGTTATTGACAAACATTTCAATATCTTTTGTTTATAAAATCAAAAGTTGTGGACAGATCATAATCATTTATAGGTATATATAAAAAATACGAGCTAACAGGTGCCCCACTTGACATTTTTTTCAACTAGCACAGTGTTTTTATTCATATGCATATGTAGGTTTGGGGCATGGTACAATCAGTGTTTCCAATGTTCACCCCTAAAACGTCAAACTATGTATTTAATCATTTAACCTTTTTTAATTTGTAAGTAAATGTTGTGCAATGTTTGGAAACAAACACCTTTCGAATGAGTTCGGATTTTGATTCGGTGAACTGGCAGAATGCGACGGGAAATTGAATGCAACCGGTCATGTCAACCGGGATTTGCCGTTGCCAATGCCCAGCAATTGTTTCGAAAATACTTCTTCAGATTGTATGTTAGATTTTAATTGAGTTGCATGTTCAATAGCAACTTGTTGCCAAAATCAACGCGATCAAAAAACCCTCCAGTTCCATATTTCACAACTTTCATATGAGTGTCGTACTCATATTTTTGTTGTCGATTCAACAGTGAAATGTTTGTTCGAACAGATTTCCTCAAGGCATCCCAATTGTATTGTTTTTTGCATCGCAACTCTTGACTAAATGTGTCGTGCTTCCTGTGTTACCATATGTCAAGAATTCCCTTTTTGAGATGCAAAAAGATTTATTTTTAAAAAAAAAATTTTTTGGAAAGTTGTAAATTTATGATATCTAACCTAGCGTTTACACATGCAAGTGACAGTTCGAAAAACTCAACACATTCATACTTTTGCACTAACACAATCATTCATGCATGTGTAAATTTACACACGCATGTGTGATTGTGTTAGTAAAAAAGTATCAATGTGTCGTGTTTTTCGAACTGTTACTTGCATGTGTAAAGGCTAGGTAAGTTGAACCGTTTATTTCAAATGATTGTCCCCAAATTCATTTACTAAATGGTAAGATTTTTTTATTTTTATTTATTGTATCTTCATTACTTAATGAACTAACAAGTTTTTTTTGAAATCTTATATCTAATAATTATAATTTAATTAGTTCAGCCAGTGCCGGACGAAAAATTGTTTATTCATTGTTGCTTTGATTAAATAGGCATTCTTCCTTCCAGTCTTTGGATTAGGTCTGCTGTGTCCCTCCTTCTTAATTGAGTGTGGCCACGGTTATCTAATATGTTGCGGGCCAGTGGGTTTGGGTGAATTTCAAGTATTTTTAAAATATTTTTATACGCTTTTCTTACAATATTTACAAGTCTATGGGTTTGTTCGTTAGTACTGTGTTTTCTTCTAAATCCAAATTGATGATTCGGAATACTATTGTTTTCAATTAACATCGAGTACAACTTGTTCATGAGTATCGCTTTGATATATTAGACAATAGGCTGATTGGTCTATATGATTTTACTTTTGTGTGATCTTTTCCCGGCTTAGGTATAATGGTAACCAGTGAAACCTTCCATTCTAGGGGATAATATTCAAGGCGTAATATAGCATTCAAAATAATTATTTTTTCTATCCGGGGTAGCTCCATAAGCATCTTGTTACTGATTTTGTCAATACCAGGTGCTTTCTTGGAGTTTAAATCAACAATAACCTTTTCGATCTCTCGAATCTCAAAACGTAGGGGTGTGGCTGCTCGAAAATGGGGTACAAAAGGTGGCAACTCAATAGTATCATTTGATGTGATCGGGGTAAATACTTGCTTCAAATTATTAACAAACAGATTCGCTTTTTCAGTATCATTTCTTGCCCAACCGCCACTTGAATTTTGCAAGGGGGGCTTACATATGACAGGTCTTTTAAGACATTTTGTGGCTCGCCATAATGAGTAAACCGATTGCGGGGTTGCGTCCAGGCTTTCCAAGAGATTTTTAAGTCTTTTTATACAATCTTTAAGCTTCGATTTGAGTTGGGGGGATCTGTGCAATTGCCACTCTCTTCGAACTCTTCTTTTTTCATTTAAGAGCCGTTCGACATCTGTAGAATAAATTCTATTATATCTGATTTGTCGGGGGGTTTGGGTAGCATGTTGAGCAGCCAGTTTGAGATTTTTATCGAAATTGATATGAGAGTGATCGATGTTTTCTGGTGTTCTTAGCGGTATGTTTTTCGAGCAATGTGTACTGATGTATTTTTTATATTTGAGCCAATTAATTCTTGTTCCTGTCATCACTAAATTACCAGTCGGGGATACCATTTCTCGGGTGTTCAATAAAGTAACAATAGTGGGTGAGTGATCTGAAGATAGTTTCAGCAAGGATTCAACTTGAATCATTTCTCCAGGGATATTTTTCATCACGCTAAAATCGATAACATCCGGAATTTTTCGCGGGTCAGTAGGCCAGTAAGTAGGTTGGGGAGATTTATTTGAATATATTTGAAGCACAAAATTCACATCAAGTATATAAGTCTAATTTATGTACGAATTTGGTTTTTTAATTTTAGTATGTATGTACTTAAAAAAGTTTTTTTTGTTAAAATAAAGTTTTTTTTAGAAATAAAAAGTTTTCTTAAAAAATATATCGCAACACTGCGTGCATCGGATATTACCCTGTTCGACATCACCAAACACATGTCCTCAATTAATATCAAAGCCTCGTTGTAAATTTCCTTGCTCAGTTGCAAATTTGGATTTGATGTTCTAATACGCATCTGAGGCAAACTATCATCACACGGCATCTTTGTATTTGTTCCACAAATCAGTCATGCATTAAACACATTGAAGACAGCAGGCTACACGGACACAAATGCTGCTGATTGCAGTTGTAGCGTGTGGCAGCTACTGAATTCTTTTAAAGACGACAGCTACAAAGTAAGCAGCTGATTTATAATTCTGTGGTGTCACTTTACTTTTTTTTTTTTGTTTTTCTTTAATAAAAAATAATACCAAAGTTATTAAGATTTAAACCACTATTTCGAGTAAAAATATATACATGGTTATAATTACCTGTTATTAATTTATTTTAATATGGTTATCAGAAACTTCTCTTAGGCCCATTATTACAACTTGCCAATAGTTAAAGGTATGATGTTATCGGACAGATAAGAAGCATTTGGTTATTATATGTTTACTTTAAGCTAAAAGTGACCGATAAGCCAAAGGGAAGATCATCATGCCTTTAAATTTCATAGTTAGGTTTATGTTCGAAGTTGCCATATTTTCTGCAAAATGTGGAAACTTCATGATAAATAAATAAATTTATATTTTATTTAGCCAATAATTAAATAAAAATAGAAAGCACACGTTTGCTTTATATCAAAAAGCTAGAAAATATTTTTCAAATGTATTTGTTTGCTGTGAGTAAACAAATAAAAGTATATCGTTGCCAATATGTACAATTAATTTGCCAAATGTAATCGGTTTTTTCTCGGGTATTGCCATATTTTCGAAAAAAAATAATTTTATTTTACAAGGAAGTTGTAATAACGAAAAATTTTAAAGGTCACTTTATTCCTTACTTAAATTAAAGTTACATTTTACTATTACGCACATTAAAGGTTAATTGTAATAATGGTCCTTAATCAAGTAAAAAATATATATTTTTTAAGCTCTAATTTGATTTACATTTTTTATTATATTAGCAACATTCTATTTTGTAGTTGACAAAAATAGAAATTAGCCTAACTCGGCTGCAGCGGCAAAAATAGTCGAGTGGCCGTGTATCGTCTTCATATAAACCTGTTGCATTAAACATATTCACGACAGCAGGCTACACGTCTGCACGAACACAAATTCTTCTGGCTGCAGTTGTAGTCGTGTGGCAGCAACTGAATTATTTTAAATACGACAGCTGATCAGTATTTTTTACGTTTTGATAATAATAAAATTACTTTTTAATATATGTGTGAAAAAATGTCTGCAGAAAATTTAATAAACTTCGTAACAACCGTTACTAAAATAATGCGAACAACGGTTACAGTGTATGAAGTGAAAGATAAACTATATAAAAGAAATAACAGAAGATGCTAGTTCCGGCCGGTAAATATAACCCGAGATGAGGAATTTTAAAGTAAATAAACTTGTAATTTCAGTTACTTGGCGCAAGGATGCAATATTCAAGTTCTTGCTTGGGCGTACAAGCTGGGAATTTCCACTGTAAGGAAAATCATTTACGAAACATGCGAAGCCATTTGGGACGAGCTACATGTTGTTTATTTGTCACCTCCAAACATTAATGAATTTGTAGCCATATCTGACAAGTTCTATGTGAAGACTGGAATGCCAAATTGCTTAGGAGCTATTGATGGTAAACATATTCACATAGTTTGCCCAAGAAAAAGCCGTTCTTTGTATTATAATTAACGTTTAGCATTGTATTAATGGCAGCTTGTGATGCCAACTATGTCTTCACATACGTAGACGTTGGGGCTTTAGGCAGTCAGAGTGATGGTGGAGTACTTGCTCGAAGTAAATTTAGAAAGCAAATATTAAATGAAACTTTGAAAGTTCCTGGCTGTACTAATTTACCTGGTACTTCTACAAATTTTCCACATTATTTTGTCGGAGATAACGCATTCCCATTAAAAAATAATTTAACGCGGCCGTTTCCCGGACACCACTTGCCACCAGATAAAGATAAATTTAATACTATGTTGTCCAAAGCTCGAGTGCATTTTAGCTAATAGATGGTGAGTATTACATACAACAATGCATATGTCTCCAACACAACTTTTTGATGTTGAAAAATGACAGGAACTATTTCACTCTTGAGCTTGTTGACCACTCGGCTGACAAACGAGATATTCAAGGTCAGTGGAGGGATCAAGTAAATTCTCTGCCATCATATCACACTAGAGCAGCTAACCGCTCATCCACAAGTGCTTTTTAACTACGGGGTATACTAAAAGATTTTATTGAAAATAATACTTGTAATACACATGTGTTTGAAATTATTACACTGTGCAACAAGAAAATCTTTCCCGAATGAGACCAACGGGAAATGAAAGTAGATAATTAGTATACCAAAACCCCCAAAAGGTTTTTCAAAGTTAGCTCGTGTTTTAAAGTTATTCACCTTTAAAGTTCAGCTTTTTTGAGTAAAAATGTTTCATATATATTTTATGAATAATCTATTGAAGTAAGTCAATATTTATATAAAGTAATTATAGTTGAATGTTCTAGTCCTAATATACTTAAAATTCATTAATTTTAACACTTTTTGCAGATTTATTTTTATAGTTTTTGGTACTTAGATACGCAATTACCAATTTTTGGAGAATTGCTGAATATTGCTGTAAAAGTATTTTTAAATTCAAATAATCTCTTGGCCCCTGGAACCAAAATATCAGCCTACAGACATCGCCAAGCAACACTGCAAGAATATTTTTTTGCAAATAACGAGCAAACATCTGCTTACTGCAAGGATGTGGACAAACTAATGAGCCAAATGGACATTGGTTACAATGCGGCTGAGTGGACACTTTTTAATGATAGCTCCAAAACCAGTTTAAAAGCAGTGTTGCTCCATCAAAGAGACGTATGACTCATTAAAAACTATTCTTCAAGAAGTAGACTACAATAAACATCAATGGAAAATATGCTGTGACTTGAAGGTGGTAGCAATTCTTCGGGGATTGCAATCTGGATACATTAAATACTTGTGCTTTCTATGTGACTGGGACTCCAGATATAAAGGTGATCAATATGCAAATCATGAATGGAAGTGTAGGGAATTAAGCAAACGTGCGAATGCCAATATCATTGAAGATCCCCTGGTACCTCAAGACAAAGTTTTATTACCACCATTACATATAAAACTCGGTATAGTAAAAAGTTTTCTGAAAACTCTGGTTAAGAGGGATGAAGTTTACACTACTTTAGCAAAAAGTCCCACAAGTTTGCGAAATGCTTGACGCTGCAAAATCGAGAAATTTTTGAAACTTTTCACTATCACATTTCTGAAAAAAATAAATAATTTCAGAACCAATCGGCTAATAGCTGCTCGAATTAATTGTTAAAACATTAAGAATGTTTATTGAAACCAAAATTCTTATGAATTTGTCAAAGTTTCTTTTGAAGATATTCATGCCAATTGGTTGAACATTTTTTTTCATTGCATCTCGTAACACATCGTTTTAAATCTTATATTAAATTGGTAGTGGTATCTTTTTTAACCAAACATTTAGCGTACACACATTTTACAATAATCAATTGTGAATTCAATTCGAAGTTAGAGAATTACACCTTGCATTGAACTGCACATAAAATCCGACAATTAGAAAACTTTTTGAAAATACTGCTATGGATTTAAAGATTATATCATATGTTATCATACGTACAAGGTAGGTCAAAAGTAAACACCCAATGTTCTTTTGCTGTTATTTTTTATTAAAAACTTTTTTCAAAAGATAACCAAAGTTTTTTATTAAAAAAAATACAACAAAAGAACAATGGGTAATTACTTTTGCCCACCTTGCACATTCAATAGCATTACGCATCTCTATTTTTAATTCACAGAACATGAAATAAAGTTCACTTATTGGTAATTTATTGCTAGTATCGATAATAAAACAACCTTAACATAATTACTTTATCCCCATAAAATCCCCGAAATATTTTCAAATATCCCCAATAAAATCCCCGACCGACATTTTTTGACCCCAAAAACCTTACAAAATCCCCATCTTTGGGGACAAATCCCCAAGACTGGCAAGCCTGTGTAAGAATCTCGAAGCCCCTTCCATCGCTTCTTGCATTCTATTTCTGTAAAAGCACTTGCAATTAAAATTAAGAAAACAATTATATCTGTTAACTTTTGACAAAACAACTTGAGTGTAATTTTCATAATTTTCAAGAGAGCGCAAAAACAGTATAAATAATAGATAATTAATTTATTATTTGTCTTTGAAGAACTTTATTATTTGTCTCAATGAATTATACAAAGCTTTCGAAATTATTCAAGGACAAATAATAAAATTATTATCGATCAATTCATCAGTTTTTGCGCCCTCCTGAAAAATTTTAAAATTACACTTAAGTTGTTTTGTCAAAAGTCCACAGATATTATAGTCTTACTTACCATTTATTTTCGTAGCAGCAGCTACTTCTCTCCTGGCTAACTCCTTTTTTTAAGTTTTTGTAGTCCGGTTGGCCAAGATCGTATAATATTATACGGTGGCGCACTTCCTCGATGAGCTGTTCGTCGACGTCCATATTATATTTTGGCCTGTAGTTTTTAAACAAAACAATAAATAAATAGTAACAATAAAAATAACAATAAAATACTTACCAATCAATAAAAAACACAAATTAAAATAAATAAAAACCTAAAACTATGTTTAAATGAAATATTTAAATAAATGAACGCTGGTCTTTCAATGGTGCCACTTTAATTTTTTTTTTGCGATTTTAAAAGTTTTATATCATGTAAATTATTGTATTGACAGCACTATTTCTGTTCATTGCCACCTAAAAAATAGAAATGAGTTTAAATTGGGTACAACTACAGCTGTGGTTGTGTAGCCATGTTGTCGTGAAAGTAATTATTTTCATATACACACATGTATTGTATTTTTGACAGGTTGTAGTCGGCAGCCTTCTGTAGTGAATGTGTTTAATGCATGTGTATTCTATTTTTGATAGATTGCAGTCGGTATCCTGCTGTCTTTAGTGTGTTTAATGCATGATTATGATTGAGATAATGTTCGTATTTCATGAGCATTTGACGAAATCAGAGCATCTCCGAGGGAGTATTTCCAATAAGTGTCATTCTCTAACAATCGGAAGCGTTGACACGCTTCTCTATACGTGTCAAACAATTCACAATTTGTATACCCTTCACCTTCGTGAGAAGGGTATATATAAGTTTGTCATTCCGTTTGTAATTTCCACAATATAATTTTCCGACCCTATAAAGTATATATATTCTGGATCCTTATAGATAGCGGAGTCGATTTAGCCATGTCCATGTTTGTTGAAATCTTCGGGATCCAAATCTTCAATAATTTGTCAGACATGTTTTCGAGAAAAAAAATCTTACTTGATTTTTTTTATATTTATTTAATTTTAACAACCTAGTCTATTGGCCATAACCGGTTATAAATTTATACTAAAAAATTGTTTACATTAAAAAATATAAATATGAAATAAACTGTGCTACCTTTGGTTACACATTTGCAGATATATTTGATAAGTGGACGTATTTTTCAAAAATTTTAAAATATAGACTTGAAACTGCCGTTAAATAATTTAATTTTGTTGGACATAGCTGCGAATAGGTGAGCGGTATCCCCCCAAAACAAAAACTCATACGCAAATAAATGAATTTATGTGCTGCATTTTAAAACTTTAAAATGTATCAACCCTTACAGGCCTACCTAAATAAAAGCGTAAGGCGGAACGTTTTTTTCCGCTTAGCTTTAACGCTGAAATGTCATACCTAAATAAGAGCGGCAACGCTACGTCAAACAATAAAGATTATCAACAAAATAAATATAACGACCCGGATTATTTAAACAATAAAGTACATTGTATTGGTGTTCCTGATTTTTGTTTTGTGATTTGTAAACTAAAATTTAAAAAAACTAAATATTAAAGTTTAAAAAATGAGTTTCTTGCATATTTGCTTCTCCTTTTGTATGTATGTGTTTACATTTGTTGTGTTTTGCAACTAACTTCACTACTAAACGCGCTGTCAAAATCGGAGTTTCCAATTGTAAGCGTTGCCGCCGCGTTATTTCGGTATGCTGCATACAAATTGTATGGGCATGAGAGTTTTTGACAAGTAAAAAACGCCTTCCGCTCCAGTTTAGGTATGCGTGTTATATATTTAAAAATGTACCACAAAATGAGACATGTTAACGGTCTGGGAAATTTTTAATAACTTAAACATTTTTTAACCAATGTTTGTCTTTTATATCTCACTAGCATATTAAAATAAGAGTATATCAATGTGCAATTGAAAAATGTGTTATTTATGTAGCATGAAACATCTTAACTTACCAAAATATTTGATTAGCAAATAATGTTTGTACACATCATGTTTTTTATGTCCCTCAAATAATGAAAAGGTAGCAAAAGTCTCCCCCTTGAATTCTCACCCACGACCATATAGTTATGCTTAATTTCATGTTTCTAGGTCAATTACTACAGAAAATTCAGAAAGTATCATTAGATTAGATTGATTTCATGTTTCTGTATACCTAAGTAAAAAAAAAATACCTTTCTTTAAAAAAAAATCACTCAGAACTAGAGTTCCCAGTTCGGTTTTAACCAAAACCGCGGTTTTTCAAGGCCTAAAACCGAAACCGACAATTATTCTTCGGGTTTTACTTATAATCTATTTTCAGTAGAAAAATTCAAAATTTAGAAATGAGACAAACTTTTTCATTTTTATATTGTATTACAATAATTGCTTCAGATTATGTAGCAGGCTAATTTTTATAGGCTAGACAAGGAAACCTGGTAATAAAGAACAAACTCATTTAAAAATATTGATCTACGAGTATTTCCTGACAATTACTTCAAATGACTGTTTTTTATTTAATTTAAAAAATAATGCAAAATTTTTGTAACAAAGACTAAGGGCCGTTTTCTCATTAGGTGATTATCTTTTTTCCCAACGAAAAACTGCAGATTAAAGAAATTTGGTTTTCTCAATGTCTCATTTGCTTCTATTCTATCGCAAAGCTAACCCGACCTCATCTGCCAATTATTTATTTATTTTTGTAAACGAAATTAAATAGATTTTATAAAAAAAAGTTTAATAACATTCATTTGATGGAGGACGATAAATTTATGTCTACATTTAGTAACAGACAGTTTGTCGATACATTGAGAAAACGGGCCTTAGTTATTTCCAAATATCCGGTGCGCTTTGACACCCCAATTGGAAGAAATAAATATTAATATTAAGTCTCCCTTTGTGAATTAATACTAATTCAGGATAACATGTCTCTAGTTTCATTGTAATGTGGATTCTAGCTCATTCGAAACGTATTATTAGAATAAAAAATTACCATAAAGACCCACATTTTGTATTCTTGATTCTGGCTCCATTATTATAGAAAACTAGCGGAACCGGCGAACTTCGCCTCGACCCAATTTTAAGCATTGCGACAAACTTTAGAGTAAAACACGATTTTCGATTTCTCCAATTTTCCGACTTTTCCGGAGGGATTTTCCAAAATTGTCTTCCTTAAAAACTTTCTCCTCGAAAATACGAACAACTGACAAAAATTTTTACAGAAATCAGTTCAGCCGTTCTCATTTTATGAATTACTATACAGAAAGGTACCACTAAGTAATTTTTTGTGTATTCTAACTTATTCAGAATCATGAGCACCTAATATTTAAATTTTAGGTTTATTATTATAAAATATTCAAAAAGTATTATTAGTTGCAATAAAGTACCTTTGAGTCCCATTTTTAGATTCTAACTCGGTCAGGATCACATGTGTTTAATTTTCTGTATAGGTTCATTATTATAGAAATTTCAAAAAAATACCATTCGAAGTACGAATAATTGAATGTAATAAAAAGGACCATTAGAAGAAAAAGTTCAAATTTTCCACACTTGGACGCCCGTCAAGTTTGGAATCAAAGTAACTTCCTGATTCTATGTTCAATATTATAGAAAATTCAAAAAGTACAATTTTGAAGAACCTATACTTGATTATTTCTGAAAAGCATATTAACCAACTTTAAAGTATATAGGCTAAGTAACTAATTTAATATAGTAAAAAAGTACCATTAAAAGAAAATTTCCTTTATCTTCTTGAACACCCGACAAATTTGAATTTTAAATTTGCATAGCATTTCCTATATTATCAACTGATTTTGTTTCTATATCACTTAATATTTAACAAATCATCACAAAACCGAAACCGATCGGTTTTTGGAAACTCTACTAAGGACCATATATGCTTAATTTCATATTTCTATGTCCATTATACAAAAAAAAAATATCAAAAAGTACCATTAGAATATAGAAAAAGTACCAAAAAGACCCCACCTGTGGTTTCCCACTTACTCGGGTCCACATAACTTTTATTTCTTGTTTCTAGGTTCATTGGTGATGAAAATACAAAAAGGATGCCTATGTCATTTTATAGAAAAACATATTTATGAAAAAAGTACCAAAAATAAACACAATTTTTATCCCTTAACTGTTCTAATTTCCAAAAAGTACCAAACTTATATTTTTTATATTGGTTTAAAATATACATAGGGTGCCAAAAAAGTTCCAAAATACAGTGTTTACCCGTTTTCTCCCCTAAAAGGTTCGAATTTAAAAAAAGTACCTAACACCTGTCTGATTTTTTTTACGTTCGAATTTACAAAAATCCCTTCTTAGTGGATCGTTTTGGGGAGAGAGGAACCCACAGTTAAAATTTCATGATTCTAGCTTCAGTCGTTTGGGCTGTGCGATGATGAATCAATCAGTAACGTTACTCTTTTATATATATAGATTAGAGCGACAATTACGTACACCTTTTTTGTTATTTTACATTCAATTGCAAAAGTGATTATTTAGTTGGAAAAATTTTACAAAAACTGAACAATTTGCAATTTATCCGAATGTTCGCGATAATATAGTTTGTGGGTAATTTTTGACCCAAAGATATAAGGGTTGATATATTTAAACTTTTTTAAAATAATGAAAATAGTAAGATGTGCTATATTATACTACCGCTCTGTATTTTGAAATGCAGCTCATAAAAATTATATTTGGACCACTCGTATGAATATAGGTATATGTATATAGGTAAGTATGTTTAAAACAAAAGTGAAACAACATAATAAATTCGACAGCATAAATTTAACCCTCTTTTTTCTCAGTTTGTTTGCATTGTGGGTTTCCTCTCTAAAATCAAAGATGAAAGTAAAAACAAAATGTGTAAAATAAATCATATAAATATGTACGCACATACTTATGTATACCGATCAGTGTTGCCGTTTAATATAATTTTTCATAACTTTTGAAACCTCTTTGTAATACTTATGTTTAAAAATCCTCTAGTAAAAATTACATTTCTTAGAATAGTTCCAAAATCATTTGATCATAATAAAGACATTTTAACATACATACTTGTTTTTGTCGTTAAAATTGTATTTTGTAAATAAACAAACTATTTTCTGTTTCCTTTTAAAAATATAATTTTCTATCATATTTAGTATAGACTTAAAAATTTAAAGCGTAATCTATATATAAATATATAAATGTCTTTGTAAGTTTGTTTGTTTATTTGTTTGGGCATCACGCCTAAACGGCTGAACTGATTTTATTGAAATTTGGAACGTAGATAGATCCTTACTTGAAAACGTCAATAGGCTATAAATTTTTTCAATACTTGGACCAGAAAGGGATAAACAGGATACATATTTTTCTTACTACGACAGGGGTATTTTAAGCATTTTTAAAAATTTTGTAGTCGTTTTCAATAATTTGATTTTGTGGCTTATTGAGTTACTGCAATAAACCCTTCATTTATATTTCCAGGAAAAGACAAATCTTAGGGTAACCTAATACCAAAATTGTATATTACAAATGGTCGGTAAATAAAATAGATGTTCTGCAAAAATGCTGCTTCTGCAAAAATCAATTGTATTATAAAAATGAGTTCTGTAGTGCGTTTCACTATTCATTTTTAGCGATAATCGCATTGTTAAAAAATGGTAACGACATATTTTCTTTTGTTGTTAGCTACACGATTATCGACAAAACCAAACGGCAACTATTTTTGTGTCTTTTACAAAATCGACAATTGTCAGCTGCTCAACTGAGATGCGACTTCTTTAGCAATGTAACATTAATAAGCAATATATGAAGGTATTCATTAATAATAATGTTCCAATCATTTACACATTTTATTTCATTTTATTATATAAAATTAATAAAATTTAAGAGCTAAAGTGTTTGACTTTCATAAATTCAATTGTTTTTTTTTCTATTCCTCTTTGTGTTTTTCGCTTTGACAGAGATGTCAATATCAATATGATATTAAGTTGTCTACTATTTGTAAAATAAGTTAGGGAATCACGTAATCGTTACTGCAAACTACAAAAATTGTCGACTAATATTACGATTGTCTGATCGTTAAAAGTTAGTTAATCGCACTACTGAACAGATTGAAAACAATTTCAATACAAGTAAATAATTTTATTCTCTTTGGTCATTTCCATCTCATCGCACATGACATTTATATGCATATAGAGTGGAATAGATTTTACAAAAATACGAGTAACTTAAAAACAATTTATTCTTTATGTTCCATTTAGAGCGTACTATATTTTTTCTGTTTCCTTTTAAAAACATAAATTTCTATCATATTTAGTATAGACTTAAAAATGTAAAGCGTAATCTATATAAATCAATATAAATATAAGTATTTATATTGATTTTTGAGCATCACGCCTAAACGGCTGAACTGATTTTATTGAAATTTGGAACGTACTTGAAAGCGTCAATACATTTTCGCACATGACATTTATATGCATATAGAGAGGAATAGATTTTACAAAAATACGAGTAACTTAAAAACAATTTATTCTTTATGTTTCATTTAGAGCGTACTATATATATTTTTTTTAAATAGTACATTTGAAACATTGTTTTCCAAAATATCGAACGAAATAAGTGTATACGTACGTGACATAAAACGGAAGAGATTTTGAGTTATGTATATGTAAAAATATGCGAAAATCTGGGAATCGTGGTAAGTTTTTTTTTAATATTTTTTTTAATATTACAATCAGTGTATTGAAATAATAACAATCTTTGGACGATTTTGTAATAAATAAAATATAATATCGTTCGTGACATACCGTACGCGACAGATTTTGCTCTAATATAATAGTAATAAAATATACATTCTATACAAATATGTGTACAAAATCTTTTCGGTTTCCGAAAATAAGCTGATAACAGCAAAATTGAGCGTTTAGTTTTCGTCGCCAACTACATACAAATTAAATCAAAAAAATATATTTTTACACTTCTAAATTCTGAGAAGCTCTAAATACCTCTACATATAAAAATTTAAGTGATTTTTCCCATGATAAAAATAAAGAAGGTAGACTCAATCAATTTTTTTTATAAATATGTTTTTTTGAAGTTTCCTTTTATGTGAACATTAAATAAACCATTGCCACATTCCTACAAATGATTTTAATTTTCGAGAAATTTTTAACAATAAATGCATTATCTTGTGTTGAAAATTATTGATTCAATTCCTAACTTTCGCTTACTTAAAATTAAAAGACGTTGACTATTTTGATCCATCCACTGTTGTCGTGTGTTGGGTAATATAGGGACTTCAGAATCCTTAAGCATGTCAGATATAGAATTTGAAAAAATAAAGAGAGAATAATTACATTACCTTTTATTATTTTTCTACAAAGTATGTTTTTTTTCTATTCAACTCGTCTTGAAAAAAGTATCAAGGATTTTAATTTTTCAGTCGTGGTTGACATATTAATGGAATTTCCCATGTTTTATTTGTGTGACGTATAGTTTCTGTGCTAACGGGATAATTTTCAGCCAAATGTTTACAAATATTCTATCGATGATCACCCATTTAAAAAAAATTTGGTGAAATTTTGTAAATTGTAAAATTTATGTTATTCGCAATAATTTTGAAAACTATGACATCTTTATTGCTTTGAAAATTACAAAATTCGTTGTATGAAAGATATTAAATGCAATTTGCATTGGAATCGCAAAACCTTCTCCTTTAAGAAATATCTTAAACTAAATTATTTTTTAACTTATTTTGAAAAATTAAATTAAATTCAATTTTTTTATATTTCAAAATGGGCCTCCTTCTATTTTCTGAGATATGAACATAAATATTGAAGTATAGACTCTAGAAATGTTTACAATATTTACAATTTTTATAATTTGATAAAAAAATTTATTAATACTATGTACTAATTCTAGAAGTTTATGCTAAATCTTACTAATGATTCATTAAAAACTTAGTGATGATTTTACCAAATCTTAAATTGAATTCTTTCAATAAATTTGACTTCATTAGTGTGTTTAGTTTTTTTATTTTTGATATCTGTTAATGCAGTTTTATTAATTATTTGTTATGATTTATAATGACAAATTTTATTATTATAATTATTTTATATTAAGTACATAGTTATACTCAATTCCATTTGACTGAGATGATAATTTTTAAGTATTTACAAATTAAATGGACTTAGCACTTTTGCATATATATAGTTATTAAATAATAACCATTCCTGACTACTAAAAATGTCGGTTTACCGGTTAAACCGTTTTATTCGAAGTCGGTTAACCTAACACGCATACCTAAATTGGAGCGTTTTATACTTGTCAAAAATTCTCATGCCCTTACAATTTGTATGCAGCATACCGAAATAACGCGACGGCAACGATTTGCAATTGGAAAATCCGATTTTGACAGCGCGTTAAATAGTGAAGTTAGTTGCAAAACACAACAAATGTAAACACATACATACAAAAGGAGAAACAAATATGCAAGAAACACATTTTTTAAACTTTAATATTTAGTTTCTTTGATAAAATTTTAGTTTACAAATCACGAAACAAAAATCAGAAACACCAATACTGCAAGGTACTTTATTGTTTAAATAATCCGGGTTGTTATATTAATTTTTTTGATAACCTTGTTTTTATTGTTTGACGTAGCGTTGGCGCTTTTATTTAGTTATGACATTTCAGCGTTAAAGCTAAGCGTAAAGAAACGTTCCGCCTTACGCTTTTATTTAGGTAGGCCAGTAAAAAGTCCAATCTTCGGTCAACCGACAAATCGAGGCTTCAGTTTGTGGAATGGATTACAGCACACTTTTCGAAAAGCCATTTTGACTAAATCCCAAATACAAGCGAATTCAAATTTATTTTCTCATCTAATATTTTTAATAATATTCGGTAATTAAACAAATAAGTAATACACTAATCCTTTTTTTTATTAAATTATACAAATTACAAATATTTTAAAAATGTATGTTCATATATCAGAAATTAGAAGGCTGTAAACCGATGTGGGTATTGTATTCAATAAATAAAAAGTAGCTTTTTTAAATCAATTTTAAATTTAAGTTTTTAAAAAAATATTACAAAAGTCTGACAAAAATTATGTTCAAACTGATTGTGAATAAAATTAATTTTACAAGCTTGGAAACTCTCCTCCACCATTTCACCAACCATCGAAAAATACTTGTAAATAAAAATTGGAAATACTCAAATGTTTACTTATAGATAGAATAATTGACCTTTTTGAAGGTCAGTGATTTTATGTAAATAAAAGATTATTTATCTAATTTTTAATATAATCTGACGGTTCGGTGGGATTATTTCCAACTTCCTCAGGGATTGCATTTTATTTAAATATATATATATTTTTTTTTGTCAAGTTTATATCATAAAATATATCACATTTTTGTATAAGTGGACAACACAAATTTAAAAAGTATTAAAATAAATGCACAGTAAATTTGTCTTATTCGATCAGAATTGTTGTTTTCATCGACTTTTTTAAGCAAACCCTGACAACACTGATACCAATCCATATGAATGTCTTTACATACGATTTAAAAACATATGTATGTATGTAAGTATTAATGTACATACGTATGCATATATATTTGTTTATATCTGTTTATAAACTCATAAAATGCTCCACCATCATTAGGTAATATGTAGTGAGTAACAGCCAAATTTTAATAAATCTCCATGAATGAATGCTTTGGGCAATTTTGCATATTTAAACAAACAATACAAAATTTTACCAATTCATTGCCATACAACGAATACTTACATACACACATACATTTGGTTAAGTTATACAACTTGATATAAAATTTCTTTCGATTCGTCAGGTATTTATTGTGTGCGAACGCGAATTCCGGCAACAGTAATTTTGATGCTTAAAAAAAGCAATCAATTTACTAAAAATGTTCTCGTTTACTTGACATGATACAAAAGTATACAAAATAAATTTAACTCGTTTTGTATAATGAAAGCAAAAGTATAAAAAATATTTATGCCGGTGAATTGATAAAATGTATAATTGTCCAATTCACAACGTAGTTGTATGTTGTACGTTGTATGATACAACTATTGTGGTTGTGAACACAAATTTTGCAAAGTCTTAAGTTTACCTTGTCAAGCGTTGAAAATGCCAAAAGTGGAAGATCAAAACAAACATTCAAAAGTCTATTAATATTTACAATCAATAATGCAAGCGAACAATAGCAAACTAATATCTATAAGCATTGTGTGAAATTGCAAACAATTGACAAATATTTAAAAAATAAATCAGCGGTATTCAGTGTCTTGTGCGTTTTAGGTTGCAACTGTTTGCTATTGGAATAATTTTGCCATTGACAGTGAGCGGTATTTAAAGCAACATTGCAATGCTATATTCAATTTATGTAACAGCTGATATACAGAATTATTGGTCGAGTAAATTTATAAAAAGGTGTTTGATTATTTTGTGAAATTGTTTTAAAATGCCGCGAAATTATCTAGAACAATTTTTATTTCATCTAGCGTCCACTTTTTGTTGGGTTTTTCTCTTTGTAATTTTTTATTTAGAGTGGTCGGTTCCATAGCTTCAATTTTGTGTGACGATATTAAATTATTTTTTACAAATATCAGCTGTTTTTTGCTACGCAATACACGCAGCATAAAAAGCTATACAGTTTTAGTATTGCGCAAAAGCAATATGTGATAATTGCAATTCTGTGTATTTTATTGTTGGATTGCAAATAAAAGCTACAGTATTTTGCATTTGCACTTTCGCAAGACCATATGCATCAAACACTGAACTCCGCTATCGTTTTTCATAAATTAAATAAATCAACTGATTTCAGTGTTACCGTTTGGTTGTTATTTTGCACTAAAATGTGGTAATTTTTTGTTTATTTATAGATATGAACTTTTACTAACACTTAAAATACAACATACGACGTTCGAAAAAGATATGTAAAAATGTTGTAGATGTTATACAAAACATTTATATAGAAATTATCATCAACATTGGTACAACCATTGTAAATATAGACGACTTATAACTCATACGACTGTACAACGTCACACAGTGGTTTAGAAAAGTTTTTTTTTTTTTTAAATAATTCGGTATCTCGGGAACTATTCGAGATATTGTTACGAAATTCCACATGGTTGGAGCTGAGGTATTTTCGAGTTGATTTGCAGTTATTCAGCTTCCTAGCGATAATGGAAGCCAGTGTGTTGCCCCTCAAAGTTGGGTCTCAGTTTTTTTTTTTAATCGCCAAAAATCTATTTATGATCGGAATGAGCTGAAATTTAAAAAATAAATAGTGCTTAAGAAGATCTACAAAAAATACGCTTACATGTGTAGGTTATCTCTATTAGTTGAAAAGATATTTAAGTTTATTAATTTATTCTTTTTAATTTTGCTCGATCTTTTTATGCTTTTTAAATGTGGCGGGCCTACGGAAGGTCCAATTTTTTTTTTCTAAAATATCACTTATATTGGTGATAAAATTCTAAATAAAATAAAAAATCTTCCTAACAGTTATCTTGTCCCTATAAAAAGTTAAACGCATCCAAAGTTGGAACATGTAAAAAGTGCCATATTTTTTAAGTTTATTCCCAAAAAGACCCATATATTTTTTCTTTTTTTTTCAATTATTATATAATCCGGAAAGAGAATTTAATGCAAAAGCGAGTAAAGTTAATTTTGGTTTACTTAAGCGGACACAACACCCCCCCTGATCTATCTAAACTTGGCCAATTTTTAACAGATTTGAGTAAAAAAATTTTTGAATTTTTAAATTGAAAATCGTTTATTTTCAGATCCGTAATTGATATTGCTCTGAAATTTTTTGCATATTATTGGTAATTTAGTTATCTAACTAATGAACAAAATTTGTCTATTCCGTTCAAAAGTACGCCCTATATTTTTAAAAAAGCGAACCAAGGTATGTCAAAATTTAAAAATTTCAATTTTGAAATTCTTGGTTACCATCTCGTCAAATTTTATCCCGATCGGGCCATCCGTTTAGAAATGCCAGATTTATTTCCAAGAAATTTTGATTCTGATCCACTGTGCACAGCAAGTGTTTTGTTACAAAATGCATGTAATTGCTTGCATATTCTGTAAACTCTTACCATTCACAAAAGCAGCGAATCAATATGAGTGTTATGAATATAATAAGAGCTTTTTGAGTTAATATAATCTTTCCTACATGTGTATGTTTGAATTAATTTAAGACTGTATTCAGAAGGATTTTTCCTGCATATTTCAGTTTTTTATAATACGGAAAACACCATTTCGGAGTTTATTGTATTAAAATAAGACGAAATTTGGTTCTTGAACCACGCGCGGAAAGTTATTTAAAACAAATTAATGCACTGATTTTGTACTATGCATTCAACTTATCATCCAGCTTTTGTGAATCATTTGAATACTTTGCATACAAATCAAAACACAGTAATAATTTTTGAGTTGTTATTGCTAACGGCATTGAGAAAATGGCAATCAATTGTGAGACCGCAAGCACTGCAAGCTATATAAGTAATTAGCACATGTTGATGATTGAAAACACAACAAATGCAGTGATTTCATTCATATAGAAAAAAAGCGAATTAACTCATGTACATCTCTGATTTACATAAACTACATAAAATCTTATTTGAAAGAGATTTAATCATAATCTTCCACAGTTTAAAGGATTTTAATACACTCAAAATAAAATGCATGAACTATTAATAACATCAATATTTTTAAACAATAATGTTGTAAATATACAACATTATTGTTTAAAAATCTAAAGACTATAATAACACAGTCCATCAAATTAAGACTTTTTGATTGGAACAGAATAGCATGTTGAGTAGATCAGTTTTGTAGAATAAACTCATAGTCCAGCTGGTCTGAGTTTTTTTTACAGTAGGACAAAGTTTTTATTTTTTGATCGAAGGAAGCATTATAATAAATGAAAAATATATTGTATAAATTAATGGCTGAATAGTCAGAGTTATATTGTGGAATTTTATGGGGATAATTTTTGTGGAAGATCTTAACCCTCTAGCTCCTCTCTTTAGGGCTCGGGTCACATTTCACATTTTTTTAAAAAATCGACAAAAATCCATGTATAATCCGAATGAGCTGAAATTTAAAATATGAACAGTAGGGTGGCCCTTAATAAACAAAAGTTGGATTTTTGTCAGTCTCACCCCCAGTTTGGTGAACTTTGTTAAAAAAAATCATCCTAAAAATGTTAAGGTAAATCGGTTTGGGTTAAGACCTTCCGCAAGCGCTCTGAAGTTTTGAGATGCATTTACAGTTTTTGTAAAAGTTTTGCCATTGAAAAAAAAAAATACTTTTGCAATTTAATTTAAAAGAATAGAAATGTGTTCGTTATTGTCATTCCAATGAATTATTAAAAATTCCCCAGGCCATTAACGTGTCTCAGGCCAATAGAACAAGAAATGTAGAAACAAAATTAACATATTTTGAGAAATATTAACATAAAAGCTCTGTTTTATTTAAAATATATCCATATTTACTTGTATATGAGTTTTTGGCTTCGTATTATTCAAAGGTATGACCAAAAAAATTCAATTATTTTAACGGCAGTTTCAAAACTCCATTTTCAGATTTTTAAAAATATTGTCAAACAAATTTCAGAATTTTTTGATCATCACATTGGAATTTATTGAGAATATAATAGGGAATAAAAATATTAAAAAATTATGAAAACATCTCCTTTAGTTTTTCCGTACCAGCGATTTAAATTTCACAATTTTCGAGAAAAACACATTAAGTATTTGACAACTTTTAGCGAATGAGCTCAATTTGTATACTGTTATGAATGTTAAGTAAAACCTATTCAGAATATTATAGTCCAGAAAACGGAAAACGTTAAACCTTAAATCGTGAAGGTCAAGCGTCAAATTTTTCAATATTCGGAATTTCTAATGGAAAGATAGCGAAATATTGTATATTTCTGGGACGATTTTGATGAAACATTAGAAAAATGTAACATGAAGTCTAGTATTTAAAATAACAGAACAAGAATTGAAATTAACCCTTAATGGCACTTGGGGTTAAAATGACCCCAAACTTTTAAAAGCATAAAAAACCTTGTCAATTTTAATAGTGCTGATCAAAATTTGATTTTTAAAGTAAGCAAACTTAAAAATATTGTAGTGTGTATTAGAAAGTAGTAAGTTTTAAAAATTTTTATCAGTTTTGGCCACGCATTTTTTAAACGGCAAAATATTGTGTTTATACCTAATTTTTGCCTTAATAATGTAATTTATATTTTATTGCACATTTTTGAAGAATAAAGTTGATTTAACCCTTTTGTATACTTTAGATTTATTAAATTTAAAAAATATCTTTTATGATTCACTTTATTTAATTATAAAAAACATCAAAATTAGGACCATTCATATTTACTGTATTTTTCATGATTTTAAAAGTTGGGTGTCATTTAAACCCCAAGTGCCATTAATGGTAATTTCCATTTTGGAGCTGTTATTCTAAATAGTAGACTTCATTTTATATTATTCTTAAGTTTCATCAAAGTCGGCTCAAAAATATTAAACATTTCGCTATATTTACATTAGATATTATAAATATTGAAAAATTTGACATATGACCTTCACGATTTAAGGTTTAACATTTTCCAATTTTAGTAAAAATTTCAGAGTATATTTAGAATTGCCTGGACTATAATATTCTGAATATATAAACTATATTTGTGATAAAATTCCGAATAAAATAAAAATAAACTTGCTAACTGTTATCTCGTTCCTATAAAAAGTTACATAAATTCCCTAACGTTACTTACATATATGGGGCATTTCACGTCAAGTGAACCAACTTTTGAAATCGATGTCTTCCGATCGGGATGAAATTTGCACCAATGTTAGTTCTATTGGATAGTAATTCGGACACAATTTTTCAACAAGATCGGTCAAGAACTCTCTGAGTTATAGGAGGTCAAAATTTGACATTTTGGCCAAACAGGTGTTTTTTCTTATCCATATAACTTATTACCTATTGTTCTTAGCAAAATGTGTCCCAAATAGTTTAGATAGCTATTTATGCAATCTTTGGAAAAAAAAAATTAAAAAAATTAAATAAAATATTTTTGACTTTTTTTTTTAAAAATCAAAAACATTTTTGACTTTTTTTTCAAAATGGGCCCTTTTTATTTTTTTTAAGAAAGCTTAGGTCTTTTCCTAAGCGACCTATATGGTCGCTTAGTGGGATGCGAGTGGGATATCTATCAAAAAAAATATTTTGTAACTCAAGATATGAAATTTTTTGACTTTTTTTGCAAAATCAAAAACTTTGTTGACTTTTTTTAAAAAAATGGACCCATTTTTTAAATTTTTTTTTTTGCTCAGAAGAAAGCTTATGTGTTTTTCTTTAACACCTTTTTTGTCGCTTAGTGGGATGCGAGTGGGATATCTATCAAAAAAATGTTTTGTAACTCAAGACATAAATTTTTTTACTTTTTTTTTGCAAAATCAAAAACTTTTTTGACTTTTTTTTCCAAAATGGACCCTTTTTTTAATTATTTTTTTTTTCTCAAAAGAAAGCTTAGGTCTTTTCCTTAAAAACCTTTTTGGTCGATTAGTGGGATGCGAGTAGGATATCTATCAAAATAAATATTTTGTAACTCAAGACAAAGGTTTTTAAATTTTTAGGATATGCACTATTTTGATTTTTTTCATATTTGTGTGTAAACCTTAAAAATTAAACTTACGCGGAGAAACTAGACACATTAGCCTTTCCGATGGTATGTAACAACCTAACTAAAATTTCATAGCCTCGATACTGTAATACCCATAATATGTTAACCTCAGGAATAAAAATCACTTTTTATACCCTACACCACCATAGTGGCGAGGGTATATTAAATTTTTGCAGATGTTTGTAGTACCCAAAAATATTAGTCTAGCCCACCTTAAAGTATACCGATCGACTCAGAATCGCTTTCTGGGTCGACTAAACGATGTCCGTCCGTCCGTCTGGCTGGCTGGTTGTCCATGTAAACCTTGTGCGCAGAGTACAGGTCGCAATTTTGAAGATATTTCGATAAAATTTGGTACATATAATTTGTTCGGCCCAAGGACCAAGCCTATTGAAACTGGCTGAAATCGGTCCATTATTTCACCTAGCCCCCATACAAATGTCCTCCTGAAAGTGGACTTTATCGGTCACAAATGTTTAATTTATATATGTATCTACACAAGTTTTTCTCCAAATAAGTTTTATATATACGGAATTCATGTCACCAAATTTTATTATGATCCGTCCATAATTAGTCATAGGTCCCATATAAGGCCTGCTTCCGATAATCACTTTAACGAGCATAAATCTCCTAAAAATGTTGGTATACACATAAAATGCAACATAAACAACTTTCATATAGACATTAATAACACCACCTAATTTCATGATGTTCGGTCCATAATTTGACATAGCTCCCATATAAAGTCCACTTCCAAAAATCGCTCACGAATATAAATTATTGCGCTGAAAACTACCTATAGGATTGAATAAAAAAGCCGCAAGATGCAAAACTCAGACAAATTTTGGGGGTGGAAAATTAATAGCGGTCGGCCTCACATTGCACCCCTCCAGTGGCTATTATCGGTCAGTTGTAGTGTTTTTTTTTAAGGTTTGAAATATGAAAATATGAAAAAAATCAATTTAAAAACCTTTGTCTTGAGTTACAAAACATTTATTTTTATAGTTATCCCACTCGCATCCCACTAAGCGAGCATAAAGGTTTTAAAGGAAAAGACCTAAGCTTTCTTTTGAGAAAAAAAATAAAGAAATAAAAAAGGGTCCATTTTGGAAAAAAAGTCAAAAAAGTTTTTGATTTTGCAAAAAAAAAAAGTAAAAAATTTTATGTCTTGAGTTACAAAACATTTTTTTGATAGATATCCCACTCACATCCCACTAAGCGACAAAAAAGGTGTTAAAGAAAAACACATAAGCTTTCTTCTGAGCAAAAAAAAAATTTAAAAAATGGGTCCATTTTTTTAAAAAAAGTCAACAAAGTTTTGATTTTGCAAAAAAAGTCAAAAAATTTCATATCTTGAGTTACAAAATATTTTTTTTGATAGATATCCCACTCGCATCCCACTAAGCGACCATATAGGTCGCTTAGGAAAAGACCTAAGCTTTCTTAAAAAAAATAAAAAAAAAAATAAAAAGGGCCCATTTTGAAAAAAAAGTCAAAAATGTTTTTGATTTTTAAAAAAAAAGTCAAAAATATTTTATTTAATTTTTTTAATTTTTTTTTTCCAAAGATTGCATAAATAGCTATCTAAACTATTTGGGACACATTTTGCTAAGAACAATAGGTAATAAGTTATATGGATAAGAAAAAACACCTGTTTGGCCAAAATGTCAAATTTTGACCTCCTATAACTCAGAGAGTTCTTGACCGATCTTGTTGAAAAATTGTGTCCGAATTACTATCCAATAGAACTAACATTGGTGCAAATTTCATCCCGATCGGAAGACATCGATTTCAAAAGTTGGTTCACTTGACGTGAAATGCCCCATATATATCTTTTTTGCATATAAGTTAACTTTTAACTACCTCGGTAGGTCACAAAGTATACATTGGTGTAACGCGACAAAAGAAATTTATAGTGGGCGTCACACCTCCCACACAAAGTAAATAGTTACTATGAAGTGTCTGGGATTTACTTCGGCACCATTGTGCACAGCTTTGATGAAAATATATGAGCGTGGAACCATCCATACAACGTAAATAGTTATTTTCGCATATTAGCAGAACTATAATTATTATCACTTCATGAAATTTAACCAAAAATTGCTGGGATCGGAAAGGGGCTAAGTTAAATAGTTATTTCTAAAAATCTTGAGATATAATTATAATTGCAAGAATCTTCAAAATTTGTCCGAATGGCTGTCTTCTAAATGTACATAGTTTCGCTGAACAAAGTAAATAGTTAATTTCAAATATATGGAAAACAATTATTTATTACTAGCTAGACCTAGTGCGCTTCGCTACCCCTGTCGTTGTAAAAAATATGTAAGGATGTTATAAAAAAATTCGGTTTTCCCCCAGTTTATCCCATTCTGGTCCAAAATTATAGCCTATTGACGCTTTCAAGTAAGGTTCTATCCTCGTTCCAAATTTCAATAAAATCGGTTCAGCCGTTTAGGCGTGATGCTCAAACAAACAAACTTACAAAGACATTTATATAGATTACTAGCTTGACCCGGTGCGCTTCGCTACCTCTGTCGTAGTCTATGTTGGAAATTTCAATAAAATCGTTTCGGCCGTTTAGTATTTATTGTTTAAGAACTAAAGGTACCAACTTTACCGGTTTTCCCCCTGTTTACCCCTTTCTGGTCCTAGTATTGAAAAAAGTTATAGTTGACGCTTCCAAGTAAGGATCTATCTACGTTCCAAATTTCAATAAAATCGATTCAGCTGTTTAGGCGTGATGCTCAAACAAACAAATAAACAAACAAACTTACAAAAACATTTATATATTTATATAGATTATTGTACTGAGTTTAGCTGAAGATAGGCAGAAATGGATTTGTGGGCGTTGTACCTTCCATAAAAAATAAATAGTAATTTCGAATATCTGGAGAATTATAATTGTGAAAGTCTTCAGACTTTACATGATTCAATTTCTTATCAGTGCATGAGGCTTAACCAAGAATGGGAGGGATCGGAACAGTAGGTGGGTCACTTTCCATTAGGGATGCCAATACCGAAATCCCGATCCCTAAAATCCCGGGATTTTAACAAATCCCTCACAAATTTTTCGGGATTAAGAAATCCCGGAAAATTTTGGAAGCTCCCAAAATACCTAGATAACTGCTTCGTTGAATGCTGTCAAGCAACTACAAAAAATTTTTATTTTTACGCTCTTGTTGTGTGTTTTGTTTGCAATCGTGTTCTGTACTTGTATATTCACGAAAATCTTCGTAATCTAAACAATATAAACGCGCAACACTGGAAATAAACCGCATACCTTTGAATGCATATAAAAGCAGTGTTGCAGTGGGTTTTCGAGGGTGCCGAATGTAGAGGTATGAAGAAAAAAATTTTGCGTCGGGGTACCAGGAAAAATTGACATGGTGAGTAGTAATCCTCATGGCCAGAGCACCTGCCGCATTACCTAATGGCCGTGCTTCTCCATAAATTATATTTATACCCTTCACCTTCGTGAGAAGGGTATATATAAGTTTGTCATTCCGTTTGTAATTTCCACAATATAATTTTCCGACCCTATAAAGTATATATATTCTGCATCCTTATAGATATCTGAGTCGTTTTAGCCATATCCGCCTGTCTGTCGGTCTGTTGAAATCAATTTTCTGAAGACCCCAGATATCTTCGGGATCCAAATCTTCAATAATTCTATCAGACATGTTTTCGAGAAGTTTCCTATTTAAAATCAGCAAAATCCGTCCATAAATAACGAATATATGAGCAAAAATCCGAGACAACCTCTATTTTTGGCCTATTTTTGATCTATATCTCGATTATTAAGTCATAAATATTGACAATATGCATATATAATGATATATAATTCAAAGTCCATTGCAACGATGTATAAAAGGCTATAAAAAAATTATTTTAAAGTATAATTTGGTGAAGGGTATATGATTCGGCACAGCCGAATATAGCTTTCTTATTGTTTTTATTTATATTTGTAATTTCATAGTCGGAATGGTCTACCTTGTGCGTATTGAGGATTGCCAATCCGCAGTAGACCATTGGCAACAGGGGGGGGGGGGGGAAATCTTGTTCATGCGATCGCCCGATCTAACGAGTCGCAGTTAAGCCCCGCTGTATCGATAAAAGAAAAGGAGAAATTAATAATTTATTTTAAAAAATGCATTGAAACAATACATACCATTTGAATTTATTATGTTTTCTTGAAAAATTAAACATATGGTATTCAGTGTTGGATAACGTTTAATCTGTAGTGCTGTTTTTTACTATTGTAAATTAATTTCGTTTATTTTTTACAGTAGGTAACGTAGTAAGACGGATGAATGAATTTATTTCCTTTTTGTAGTAATGTTTTATGTGTTATATAGTGGGCGGGACAAATGAGTAAATCTGAAGACAAAAAGGGACATACAGTTGGGGACAAATTGTTCACAAAACAACCAATATTAAATATAAATAACTAGCTTTTTCTTCATTGTTTTTATTGAAATTTTTTAAATTGGTTTTAATTTTTACATTATGCTTTAAGAAAAATAAAATAAAACTAACAAAAAATAGTAAATTCACTTTTTAAACTTAAAAAAGTTTTACATGTTAGCTGTGAACAATTATGACCCTTGACGAAAATCCTTTTGGGCACCATGTCCATTGGTGCCCATCAGAACCAATACGGTTGATTTTTGTCTCATCTGACCAAGTTACCTTCATCCAGTCGTCTGTCGTAAAATGCTCGCACTTGTTTGCAAAATTTTAAGTTTTGTTCTTGGCGCTAAGCCGCCGGATTTTAAACATCTTCGAACGGTTTTGGAACTTATGTTTAAACTATACTCTTGGTTGAGTATTTGTGTGACCTAAACAGCTGTATTAGCCTCACCAGACACAATCAATCGACGAGCTTCTCGAGCATCGGCAAGCGAAAGTTTTTTTGGACGACCATATTTATTTCCCGTGGAGTTTAAACTATTCTGATTCTTTATTTTATTCACTAACCCTATTGATATATTATATTTTTTAGCGATTTCGCGATATGGGACACCTTCCATTATGTCTTTTGCCACATTTTGTTTCAATTGGGGAGTCTTATCTTTTCCCATTATAAAAGGCTAAATAAATTATTTAAAAGAGTAGTATTTTATTTAAGTAACTTTAAATAATGTCCTTTACTTACGTTATTAAAAAATTTTGTTTTTTTTATTATATTTTTAAAAAATTGAGAAAAAGATCTGAGGGTCAAAAATGTTCACACACGTGGATATAGTTGTTTAATTTATTTTTAGTAAAAAAGTAACGGTACTCCAAAAAAATGTTTCCATACAATAAACAACATTGTGCCAGACTACATAACACAAAATGGGTTGCCAGACCTAAGTTTGTAAAAAAAAAATTCTAGATATATCTTTAATCATACTTTTTGTGAACAATTTTGTCCCTAACTGTATATTAATTGTTATGTTAGAAAAGGATAAATGCACGTATAATAGGGAATTTAAACTAAAGATTGCTCTGTTGGAAGATTTGATTACCCAGTCCAGCCTTAGCCGTTTGGGTATTCGACGCAAGGTAGTGCGCAATAAAAAAGATTGATTTTAAAAAGAAAAAAGTAACAATTTATAAACAAATTTAAATAATTTGATGAACTGTGTCGAAATAATTAGAGAACAATAAGGTGAGCAAATGATAAATAACAAAACTGTTGCTAGTTAGTTCACTGTTACTGAATGTGTTAATTTTTTTTGTTAGGCTAAATATAATATTTGTTTGGGAAGAAGATAAAGTTTAATGTTCCTAATATTTGTTACCAATAAATTGGAGAACGTAAGTTGTGTTTATATGCATATTAATATTGTGTTTATATAATGGACATGTCCTTTCATGAGTAATTGATGTGTTGGCTTTTTGTTTCTGTATTGAAAGTTAATGCACGTGTTCAACATTTTTTTCGGTCCAAGTAAAAAAAAAAATAAATTGGTACAGTTACGTAGTGGAAATTAATGTTTGGTTGCTTTATATAGTTAAAGTGGACACGTAGTTTTGCACATATTTGATAAGTATTTAAGTACATTTAGATTAGTAGGTAAAATAATTTTTTGCCACTGTAACCCAAGTTCGTGTAATGTGGACGGACCACTTTCTTTTTCTTTGTGAGTCATTCATTTTGTCATTCATTTTATTATAAACTTTGAAATAGTTTTACATTTTCTCTTAATTCTAACCCCGCGAAGCCTGTCTTGTCTGCAGGATGTACTGGTCCTTTGTAAGCCAAGAACGCGTCTTTTTAGTTTTATTCATAAAATTATATTGAAATTTTTTTTTAATGTTTTCAGCTGGATCATGAATTTTATGTGTTAAATATTTTTCCACATTACCCTCATATACTAGTCCATATTACCCCCCACTTATTATTGCTGGTTTTTGGGTTCCTTACAATATTTTCACATTATTTTTTTCTTTTCTGACGCAAACAATTGTCAACTTCAAAAACAATTAGAGAATACATTTGCTAATTTATTGGTACACAACTTTTTTAATATCCATATATATTGTGGACAAAATTTAGAAAATACAAAACTGTAGTCCACATTACACGCTTTATCCCTGTCAGCAACTGGAAGATATATTTTCGATTTCTATACTAAAATGTGTCTAATTTGTGTCACAAAAATGTTTTTCAGCATGTAAAAAACATTTTACAAAAACAAATTGCATTAGTATCGAATTATGTTCATTTCAGTTATAAACAAAGATCCCTAAAAACTAACTTAATAGTAATTATTTTACAAAAACGATCCATTTTAGTATACAAAAGAATATTATTTTTGATTAGTAACAAATTTTACAATAACAACTTACTTTAGTATCGACCTTTTCACTCAGATTTTAAAAGAAAGAAGAAAAATATGACATTTATGAATTTTAAAGTCATATTTGTTGTTGTCTTATATAAAAAATATGTGTGTGTTTAACCAAATATAATTTATAAAGTTTTATTAATTAATTAGTGATAAATTTTAATTATATTTGTAATATAAGTGTTTGTTAAAAGTGTGAAAATAATAAAGTGGAAAAACTAGTGAATTTTTTAAAAAAGGTAAATACGAAACATTAGTGAAACTTTTTTATATAATTTTTTATATTCTAATTTTTAATTAAAGTCGTATTAAGTTTACTTATATCAATATTTTATTAATATTTAATGTAATTTTAATTTCCATTTTAATGCAGGAAGCCGATTTAGAAACATTATCTTCTCTCTAGACACTTTTTAGATACAAATTTAGATATAATATTAATACACTAAAAAATATAAACCTCTGTGTATCATATGCGTGGAACGTTTTTTCCCGCACGGTGACACTATAACGATAAGAAAGCGACATATTCGATGGGTTTCAACTTCAAGATGATACGTTTGGGACACTTCTTGGATATTAATTGTTGGCAGGGATAATGTACAAGAATGCAGTTGATGTTTACTCTAACAGCGCCTATGATAAACTGACAGCCGACTGTAATCTCTGCCTCTATTTATACAGCGTCATCTTCTTTCCAGTAGCCTCATGAATGATATTAACGGACAAAACTAGAATGTTCGAATTCTAGAGCTTTTAACTGCTTTAATGTAAATATTATCAGCTTAAACATTTACAGCCGTATGCATAAAAATTTACAAAAGGTTTATAAATCAATTATAGGCAATTTTTCATAAAATTGTATTCATAAACGATTAATAGCCTTGTAAACCTTTAATAAACTATTTATAAAAACGAAAATTTTATTGTTCGATTTACCCTTCTTTAAACCAACAATAAAATTACATTTTGACATTTCGTTATAAAAAATTAAAAATTAATTGAAAAATTGTAAAGAAATTGCGATTTATTTATTAATATGGATTCGATCAACTCAATTCGCCTAATAGGTATGTGCAATTGATAAAACTGAAGAAAATTCACTAACAATCTTTAATACTTACAGATGTTTTAGCTCAGATTTCAAATCATCGACAACAGAAAGTCTATAAGGAAAGGACAAATCCATTCTCCATTCCAGATAAGCATTTTAAAGCTAAATATCGCTTTAATAAATCTACAGTGCTCAAAATTGTGGATTTAGTCAAAGACAACATCGCTGTAGATAGCAGAGGGTGTGGGACGCCGAGCTACAGGTAATGAATATACATTACCTGTAGCTATATTCATGTATATATTTTAGTACCAAGATGATGCAGCCGACCTTCATGGTCTCACACAAACAACAGTATCAAGAATTTGTGGAAGAGTTGCTAGAGCTTTGGCTTGTTATGGCAGAAGTACAATTAGAATGCCAACGTCTTTAGAGGAGGAGGCGTTGTTAATGAGAGAATTTAAAGCAATCCGAAACTTCCCGGGAGCAATTGGGGGCATTGATGGAACCCATATAAAAATAAAAAAACACTGGTGGTGATATGACGCAATATTACATAAATAGGAATGGGTATTACTCTCTAAATGTGCAAGTAAGTAAATTTTTGTAAAAACGTAAAATTTTAAGAACTCTAATTCATTTGTTTTACGTTTACAAAGGTTATATGTGATGCGAATTTAAAAATCCGAGACATTGTGGCAAGATGGAGGGGTAGTACCCACGACTGTAGGATTTTTAATGAGTCCAGAATTAAACAGCGTTTTGAAGGAGGCGAATTTAAAAGTTGATTACTTGATGACTCAGGCTACAAATTAACACCTTATCTATTTACACCTATACATCAACCTCAAAACGAAAAAAAGATAAAATATAACGTTGCTCACATCGCCACTCTAAATACAGTGGAACGATGTTTTGGAGTATGGAAGCAAAGATTTCGATGTCTGTTACGTGGAATGACAAAAGTTGTAATTTTTGCTCTTGCCGTGCTTCACAACATTGCGTTAGATGAAAAAGATTCAGTTCCGGGTAATATAATACTTTCTTAGAATTTTTCGTAGAATGCGTTTCTGCTATACGATTTTTCGTGAAAAAAAATTGACCCACCCTAATGTACATACATATATATGTATGTAAATTATGGATGACATACATATGTAAATAAATACATACCACATGACTTGTTTTTATAAAAAAGTAACTTAGATTGAAGTACTTCAAACTCCATAGATGCAGCTCTTGCCGACATTCAACATTAGTTGTAACGATTTTTAAAATGCTTTCCTCGGCATTACTCTTTTTCTGAGCAGTGGTCTATATAATAAAAAAGTAAAAGTATGTCATTACGGATTGAAAGCACATTTACTTTTATACAAACCTTTTTTTTGTATGGAGTAACTTTGTTAATATTAACTTTTGGTTCAACTTCGTTATCCATGGTATTGAGTTTTTCAACTAGGAGAGACTCTAAAATATTTTCTACGTCCTAAAAAACGAAAATTAATTTTTAACAATTAATTTAAATCGTATTTAAAAAATTATATACATACATTGGCAAAATCAGCGCCTATATATGGGCTGTGGACTGTTAACGTGTTAATACACAATATTTACAAACCTTGTATTCCATTTCATTTGGTAATTCTTTCTGTTTTTCATATTCTCCATCCATTTTTATTATAATTTATTAATTTAATTCACTTTTTTTCAAATTCAACCCGTTTTTTACAAGTTACACACATGAAATAAAATAAAGCTAACAAAACATATTAGTGATGCAATTCAAACGTAAACAAACTCATTATTCGAATACTTTTCTTACTGTATGTACCTAAAACAGATAAATTTAAACATTATGTGTAATAATTTTTGGTCAAAACTTTTCACAAACAGTTTTAAATTTACAAAAAAATGTTCATTTAGTTGATTACCGGGTCAATCGTATATTTGGATAAAGCATCACTAACAAGCAAATGACAACCAAATAAATAGAGAGTTGCCCAACTTAAATAAAAAATCATAACAAATGTTCAATAGCTACAGAACTGTTATTGTTCGTTTATGAATACAAATATTTAAAAGTGATTTATAAGACTAAAAGTCTTTGATTACTATTTTCCTTTTAAACCTAAAATAAGAATTTTTATGCATATAGCCGAAAGTGAAAGTGAATTAGAGAATAGAACAACAGAAATTTTTCGTTACTTTACGATATTTTTAAAAATAAAGAATTGCGGTATTGATTAGAAACTGCGGGTAGTGGTGCTTATGTGGGAAGGCATTGGGCATTATCAGAAAGTCTTCAAATTATTCTTGTTGGTCCATATATTTTATTTTTGAAAAGTTTTCATGTGGTATCTGCTTTGGATCAACCTGATGGGAAAATGACTACGGACAGATGGCTGCTTCTGGAGGAGCGGATCTTGCGGGCGCTGGTTGATGAACTCGTATGCAGTGAGGATGATTGATTTACTACATTCGATGGCGCCAAATGGCTAGAGTGTCAAGATCATCGGGTATGGTAACGAAAAGGCCATAGGCTTTCTCAAAAACTGCATCCGAGGAGTTGGCGAACTCTGGCCCAACCCAAGGATCGAAATCGTCCCCCTGAATCAAGTACCTTTTCTTACGACGGTGAGAGTGTGGGTTCCTCCTCCTATCTTGGAGGACGAAGCCACGCTAACACTTATTAAGCGTCAGAATAAGGGACTTGGTACATAGGAC
Organism: Calliphora vomitoria; assembly: GCA_942486065.2. NCBI lineage: Eukaryota > Metazoa > Arthropoda > Insecta > Diptera > Calliphoridae > Calliphora > Calliphora vomitoria. The sequence goes on from OW818029.2 coordinate 103,188,515, forward strand.
TGGACGGTTGAACGAGGACGCGCGAGGGATAAAGGAGAAGGTATGGATCTCTGGATCAAAATTGGTTCAGAATCCCTCCGACTCCTACGTTCCTCGCAAGGCGTCATTAAGTACGGGCTTAACCAACTCCGGTTGATCCTGCCCGCGATGAAGCGCAATGATGAGCCCAAGCGGCCTGAGAGTGGTGCAGATTAATCTGCACCATTCCGAAGTAGCATCGGATGATTTGCTGCGCTTCATGGAGAAGGAATCCCAGAACCCTGGCTTGTAGCCATTAAAGTTAGAGGCGTCCGGTCACGAAACTTTGTGCTCCTTTCTCCAACCCCTGAAGGTAAAGTAAGGAGCTGTATTTTGGTCAGGAAAGACAATGAGGGTTTCCTTTTACCTAATTACAGTTCTGGTGATTTAATGGTAGTTGCACTAGAGCGACAAGGGTTACCAACCCTAATCTGCGTACCTACCTTACGACGAAGATAATCCGCCCTCACATGCAGTACGTACACTTGTGGACTGGTGTAATACAAGGGACCATGATCTCGTCATAGGATGTGATGCTAATGCCCATCATACTCTGTGGGGAAGCTCGGATATAAATGACAGGGGTGAGTGTTTACTTCAATATCTTCTATCTACTAACATAAGTGTTTGCAATAGGGATAACAGACCAACGTTCTTCAATAGGATCAGGAAACAGGTCATTGATATTACTTTGGTAGGGAACACCGACTCAGTTAGGATTCTTGATTGGAGAGTATCACTATCCTATGGTGATTCTCCGATCACCATAGGATAGTCTTTACGATACAACTTACACTGGATAGGGAAAAACTCTTTAGGAATCCTAGGAAAACCAACTGGGCCAAATTCGGTAACCTCCAGAAATGGATAGAGTAAATGGTACACGGGACTTGGACGACTCGGTAGATTTTCTATCCAGGTCACTAAGGCAAGCCTACTATGCTTCGTGTAGGGAGCGACAGGGACCTAGGAAATTCCGGCAACCATGGTGGAATCCTAAGATAATGCAGCTAAGAAAGGACTGCAGAAAACTTTTTAATAAAGCAAAGAGGGACCAAGACCCGTTAAGCTGGGATGACTATCGTCAAAGCTTCAACACTTTCAAGAGGGAAACCAGGACAATGAAGAAATCGTGGACAATTTCGTGGGCGGTATATTCCCAGCGTTACTCCAAAAATCAATTTCAACCATCATGCCATGGCTTTTTTTGATTTTTAGGAACAGCCTGGAAACAGGATACATTCCTAAAGAATGGAGAGAGGTTACAGTGGTATTTATCCCCAAAGCAGGAAAGGTACACCATAGTGCCGCCAAGGACTATAGACCGATCAGTCTGTTAACGTTTTTATTGAAAACACTGGAAAGGTTGATCGATAACTATGTCAGGAATATCCTCTCCCCAGACCATTTCTGGGTTGATCAGTGGATAAAAAATTTGACCGAAAATATGCTTAAGAGCAGGGCCATAAACTCTAATATTGGTATTGGTAGGACAAGGAAAGTTGTGACAAGGGGCACACCACAAGGTGGTGTCATCTCTCCAATTCTGTGGAATCATGTCGTAAATAAAATCCTTTTCAGGCTCAGTAGGACAGGCACCAAAGTAGTCGCATATGCTGACGACGTTGTGCTTCTTATTCAAGGGAAGTTTCTTCCCACAATAAGTGAACTCATAGAATCAGCTCTCAGGGTTTTACTATCATGGGCCAGAGAAAATGGTCTAGGTGTAAACCCTGCCAAAACCGAACTGGTTCTTTTCACTACACACAAAAAATTATTCGAGGTAATATTACCTTAGCTCGCATAGTTAAATTATTTTTATATGAAACTAAATAAATAAGTTGTATTACCTATGCCAATAGTTAATTTATACAATACATTTTAACTAAAAGCTATGTTAATTCTACTATTGTTGTTAGTTATCTTCTTCGAACATTTTTGTGTGTGTTTTTTCAACTTATTGTCATTTTAAAAACATTTATGAAGAAAAAAGGTTTGTACAAATTTTATTTAATAAAATTTAATAATTCTATATTTGCAGCCTTTCTTTGCAACCGCTCGCTAATGGGGCGATATATATGGGCGGTTCAGGTTACAGTTGTGGCAATGAAAACATGCCTGGAGCAAATATTGACATCGATATTAAATGTGAGGATATACACTCCACCCTTGACTCTGTATACAAGACGATAAGGAACAAGTTCAGAAAAACATTGTCCAGCAATTCTCCCAGATATAAATGCTGTTTAGTTACTTATTTGGTATTATTAAGAATAATAAGAATGTGAATGTTACTATGTGGAACGTCCATCTCTACCTCAGATTGCAGATTTCAATCAAAATTTTGTGATACTATAAAAAAGGTGTTCTTAAGTACCTTCAAATCTGACTAGTACTGGAACAGATCAAAAGATATACATGGACATTCCTCATGGTAACATTCAAATTCAAAGGGTTGGATAGTAATTGTTTCCCAAATCAATTTTATTTGTAATGTTTTAGTCCTTTAATTATTATTTAATATCTAAACATTAATCTTTTCTTTTTATCAATAAATAAAGATAAATTAAATAAAGAATCAATTTTATTGTTATTTTAACTTAACTAAACAGATATTTTATTACATAGATAATTTACCAAAAATAAAAGTATAAATTAGCTTTGCTATCATTTGTAATTTGAAAAGTTTATAAGCAAGTTTGACAAAAGTTGTTGTTGATTTTTCGAACAAGGAAATCAACTAAAATTTTAGGCATATTTACTTAATAACTTTGTAAATGCCATTCTACCCTTGCGCTTAGTTGAATTTATACTATATTTTTAGGTAATGTAACCTATAGAATTTTTTGTGTGTAGGAGATACAAAATCCCGGAATTCAGACCTCCACGACTGGATGGAGGTTTTGGATCAAGGTACCGACAAGCGATGACTGGGCCGCGAACACTGTCCTAAGGGACGACGTGATCTCAGTCTACACTGATGGTTCAAAGGCAGAAAGAGGCACGGGCTCCGGAATTTCTCCGATGAGCTATACCTTTTGCTGTCTCTTCGATTACCCGATACCTGCACGATTTTCCAGGCTGAGATATATGCCATCGATACAACCGCTAGAAGAATCCAGGGACTGAATCTCGAAAATTCGACTATACATATTTACTTGGACAGCCTTGCATGAATCAAGGCTCTTAACTCCAACTTTATTAAGTCGAAATGTCTTCTCAACTGCACCCAATCACTGGCACAACTGACACAACATCACGTCGAGTTGATATGGGTCCCAGGACATGACGGCATCCGGTGAAATGAAGTATCTGACGAAATTGAAAAATGGGCTTTGAGTGAGACGGAACTCATCACTTGTAGAATATCCAGACTGCTCTGGCCCACTCTGACAGAGGATAGGACTAGGACTCTTTTGTCTCTTTGTAGGAATTCGATTAGGCTTCTTACGGTTATGATTGGACGCATGTCGGAACATATGGGTTACCCAAGTTATAGCTATTGTAGAAGTTGTTTGGATGACGAGGAGGAAGAATCGGTACAACACCTTCTATGCGACTGCCCAGCCTCACAAGAGCATAGACTACTATATGTTGGTAGAGCTCTTTTTCATGATCTTGACTGTCTCAGAGATATGTCACTAGTAAGTATGATCAGATTTATTAGAAGTACCGGCTGGTTCTTACGATGATCACAAGAAGCACATAGTCAACGAAATTAGGGAGAGCAACTATTCTCCCTTTATGTATGAAATTTCAACACAAGGGAATGGTAATTCTAAGGGTATCTCAATGGGCCACAAGGCCTCCGAGTGAACTCGCCAACTTGCGAGCAACCCACGTAACCTATACATGGTGCAAATTTTATCCCAATCGGAAGACATCGATTTCAAAAGCTTTTTCACTTGACATGAAATGCTCCATATGTATTAGTCAGTAATTTTAGGCCATACTACCATTTGTCCTACAGAGTGTAATGGAAGTAAATTTATATCGCGAAATTTTAGCAAAAAACGTTTTAAAATATTCAGGTAGTATTATAACATACTAATTCTGTGATACTAGCAAATTCTTATTATAATTACTAGATGAAGTGTGAAATGTACAGCGGTCCTAAATAACATCCCAGCAAAAACTTCGCTTACGAAGCTACAAGTAATGTCTTTTTTTAATAACTTACTTTTTAAGTAGTTAAGTCTAAAAAAATCAAAATAAACAAACAAAACAAAAAAAACTGTTACTCTTTTTCAATTTGGCAATTTTTTTATTGCATGTTTATTTTTAGAAAAACAGGAAAAAATAAAATTACTAAAGGTAGGGTCAGACTACGCAAACTATTTGACACAAGATGTTTCATGTGTTTGATCAAAACTACATCAAATGTTCCATGAGTTGATTTTGTGGTCACACTGTTCACATTTATTTGCTATATTTGGTTAATCAAACAACAACGAAATACTATCAAACACACGAAGGGGAAAATATATTTGTCTTGTGGTCACATTTATGGTAATATTTTTTCTAAATAATTATTAAATAAAGCTGTAAAAAAACTTTAATTTCTTTCATCGATAAAAAATACATTACTAGAAAGTAAAATACTACTAGATTTTGCTTTACATTTAAAAGAATTGTGAAATTTCAGTACTTTTATTTAAACGTCAAATATTTTATCTTTCTAGTTTGAACACCAAATATTTTTGCACGGCAAACAAGAAAACAGCTGAATTTGGTCAAACAAATTTATTTGCCGATAAGAAATCTTTCTTGTAATGTGACCAATGTGTGACCACTAAACAGGAAATATTTTCCTCAATTTTGGGTAAATTTTTATTTGATCTTGCAATTCATTTGCAAGCGTCAAATAACAGCTGTTGCATCATGTGTTATCGCAAAAGTAGTGTTGCTAAAAATCGCCTTACTCATGATAAAATTTACAATAATCAAAAAAGCGAACTTTTTTAAAAAAATAAACATTTTTAAAATGATGATACCAAACTATACAAGTAGTCCAACTTGTTGACAGCAGTATGTATATTTTTCACCAGACACACAGAGCTTCATAGAAATTTTTTAAATTAGAATTTGATTGAATTTTTAAACTCCGTTTGATAGTTTAAATTCTACCACTAACACAAGAAGTAAAATGTCAAAAATTAATAAAAAAATGTTTTTTAGTTTGTGCAAATTGAACGCAAAACAAAATAAAAATGTGCTAGAAGTGTAAAATAAAATTATAGAATTAACGTGAATTGAACTATATTTAATCGACAATTTTTTCTTAAAATTTCAGACATTTGATGTGTTCACATTTTTCAGAAGGGTTTTGAATTCACCCATTTATGTAAGAGAGTTATATTGAAAAATAGAGTCGGACTTCTTGTTATACTTTGGTTGAAACTATACTTATATGTAGAGGAAAAAAAGAAATTGATAATTGAAATTATTTTTTTTAATAAATATTATTAATCGAACAGGACTTTTACCAAACTGTTTAAGAATTATTTTTTAATTACAATCAAATCATACTATTTATGTACGTCTAAACTATTTTCTTTGATTTTAAATTCAACTAGAGGACCCGGCGAATTTATCCTCGCCCCAATTTTAAGCCTTAAAATGTTTTAATAAAATTTTGGGTTCTGTTATCGCGAAAATTAAGTTTTCGCGACAGGTCTGATTTTTAATTAGTCGCGAAACCCGAAATGGTCCAGCTCACGAACGATTATCAGTAGACCCAACATATTTTGGAGGACACCCTAAAGCAAACCAAGGTTTCATCTCCATACGAAGTGAGTCGCTTTAATGTACATGTATGCATAAAGGTGTTACATTAATTCATAAATAACTTTGTCACGTTTTTATTTTTCAAAAACGTTGTACAGTGGTATAGAAACAAAGACAGAGGTAAATAAATATAAAAAAATAAAAGAGGAAGTGTTTTCGAGTTTAAGTTTTGGCACCTCGGGTATGTTCAATTTTTAAATCGATCATATTTCTTCGTTTGTATTTCGATTTAAAAAAAATTACACATATACAATCGAGCACTACAAACAACCTCGTCGTAGCAATTATCTCTTATAAAATGGAGATATTCGCATTTGAAAATAAAATTTCAATATTTTTAAATATCCAACTCCATTTTTTTTTTATCACATCGGGTCTATTTCCAGAAATTCTCCATTTTATTGGTCTAACAATAAATATATATGTCAAATCAAGAAAGAATTGTTTTAAAATAATTTTTTTTTATACGTTTTATTAGTTTATTGAATCTGCTTTTTATAGGCCTAACAATAAGTATTTAAATCTTATAACTTAAATTAAAAATAGTTGCTCTCCAACAAGAGAGCCTTCATGGTAGATCAGCTCTACGGAGCCTGGATCGGGTTGGGATCTGCACAAGTTGTCTTGCAAGCGTATTGGGATGGTTTTGCAGCTTAACAATATATTTCTCACGGACTTTCTTGAACTCTTCCTTTACCAATGTCACATCTAAGTCCCTGTGGATATTTTCATTTCTTAAAATAATGACTGAGTTCAAAGTTATATGCATATGAATTTTTGGGAAAAAAGTAATTTTATTATTTTTAAATTATCTAAAAAAATGTTAAAAGATGTATAAGAAATTTATACTTTTTGAAAAGCTAACTTTATTTACACCAAATATTTTCTATGAAAAAAATTTTAAAATTTTTGATACCGAGGAGACCAGGTCCATTTAGGGCAAAAATTCGCAAATCGCAATATGTTCTTAATTATTTTGTAATTGGTTCCGGTACCGCGCCCTTGGTATGGATATTATAATCAAAAAACTAAAAAATCCCATTTCTGTGAATTGCGGGATTCCAGATTACAAATTTAAAAATTAGTTTTTATTTTTCATAAATAAAAATTTAGTTTCAATTTTAAAAACTTGTATCTTTGCAAAAACTCAATAAAAAGCATTTTTTTTTAATATTTTTCAAAAAAGTATTTTATGAATTTTTTAATTGTCAAAAGTTATATATATTTTTGAAAAATATACATTGATATATAACTCCTTATGTTTTTTTCGTGGCAAAAACTTAAAAGCGGAGAATTAATCTAGCACTGTTATTAACATTCATAAAAATGTTTATAGGTAGTCTAACATACTTTTTTTTATGCATTTCTATGTTAGGTAAATTCTTTGCGGGTTGTTTAGTTAGTCCAATAAAAGAAAAATGGCGAAAATCGGGAAATATTTGGACCCGCTGTTATCAAAAAACTGGAGTAGTGTGGGTAAAAATGTATTCTAGCGGACCGTGTGATAGAAGTCAATACAATAATTATTAATTGTTAACATAAAGATATCTCTAATGATCCGGAAGCTACAGAATTAATCAAAAAATTCCATGATTTAAGACCACTGTGAAGAATTATATTTTTACACATTGACTTCGTTTTATTTTTTATTTTTCCATATAAACAAAATTATTCTCCTGCTAATATTTTATACACTACTGTATATTAACGGTATCAATGTGTGAGGCTGTGTTTGTGTTCACTATACATTGTTTATTTGTAGCTTAAATGTGATTACGACGATCTACCAAAATTTTACGCACGCCCAATGTAAGATGTAATATTATGAATAAGTATAAGTACATAAATACAACAGAGTAAGCTTTCGAATGTTGTTGATGATTTCATAATACATTAACTGAGCATTGTCACCGTTTTTTCTCATCGAGAGACGCTCATGTATATATGGATATGTATGTATATATGAATGTACATATATAAATAGTCGATAAATAGTTTTAACAGTTTAAGGTGCGAACCAGTCGATGATCATCAAGCGTCGTAGAACTTGTAAAAGCAATGATTTCATTTATTTTACTTGGTGCTCTGGCAATAACAGTTTTTGCTGCACCTCAAGGATATGAATACAAAAGACCGGCGAACGTAATAGATAGTTTCAACCCGCCGTGTACACATGCAGCGCAAAATATTGAGGGAGTACCATTGGGCTTGATCCAGTCACAATCAGAAGGTCGAATTGTCAACCACAAAACAAACTATGAGGCAAATCATGGTCTTGTTGCAGCTGCCAGCGTATACAGTCCCCAATTGCAGTCCAACACTTTACATGACGCTCCTCCACAACATTTTGCCAATGCTGGAAATGGACAACAAACGTCGTCTATTCAAAGCCATGGATATTCCTATAATCAAGCAACTGTAGCAGCAAATGTTCAAAATCATAATTATCCAGCACCACAATTTGCTCAATCATCCGCACACCATAATATACAACAAGTATCTAATGCTGCAAACTCTGTACTCACATCTGGTGGTAGCGAAGCGTATACTGGATCCTTGGTAAATGCAGCATACCATTACCCAGCACAACAATTTTCCCAAACTGGACATAATTTAATTAAACCCGACTATTCGGCGACATCAGCATACACACATAATATACAACAAGTAACTAATGCCGGATCGAATTCGGCTAACTCTGTATTGTTATCTGGCGGTAGTGAATCACATACTGGTTCTTTGGTTAATGCAGCATCTCATCAGACAGCAGCTCTCAACAGTTTTACAACGAATACCAACCAAGACTTTAATGTTGGAGCCATAAACGGTCAACTAGGACATGTGATACGTGAGACATTTGCCAATGCCCCATTAGATCCCTCAATTGAAAAACACATTTATGTACATATTCCTCCAGAAGATCTCGAGGAGAACAACAATGAGAAAGTCGTAAATCAGCAACAACTATTAACCCCACCTAAAAAACATTATAAAATAATTTTCATTAAGGCTCCATCGCATCCGACACCCAACTACAGCCAATTAGCAGCTGCTCCACAAGTAGAGGAAAAAACATTGGTTTATGTTTTAGTGAAAAAGCCTGACGTTCCTTCCTTAGAACAAATCCAACAAATTCAACAGTCTTCACACAAGTCTAGCAAGCCTGAAGTATACTTCATCAAATACAAAACTCGCAAAGATGAAAAAGATTCCCCTCAGTATTCAATTAATTCACAATATCCAAACGAAATAATTGACACGCATTCCACTAAAAGTGATAATGGACTCATTGATATAAGGTCTGGAGGAGAAAGTAACTCAATAAGTACGTCTATTTCATATAGTTCAGCCAACAACATTGAACCGAAGCACGAACTTTACGGAGTACCATTGCAATAGAATTTTGCAAATTTATATTTACTTAATTTTAAAACTTAGGCCACATTAATCAAACATTTGATCAAATATATTCGTACCTCTTTTTTTATTGCAAATATGTATATAATTGTTTGCTCTAAAAAATGTTTTGTAAGACCTTATCCGATCAGATATTTGCCTAATGTATGCTTAAAATAACTTAAAACATTTTATACATATTTATTGTTGATCATCTATTTATTTTTATTTATTTATTATTCATGTCATACTTATTTTCAATTTTCATTAAAAAGTATATATGCAGATCTTTGTGTTATTTAGAATGGCGAAAATAAATTAAATGCTTCCATTTTCTATTTTTATGCCGCGCAAACTTATATACTTAAACATGTATACACAAATAAAGCTATTTTAATTTCTTATATATTTAAAAATGCAACGCTATGTTAGGTGATTCATTATTTGGTCATTCTTAATCAATCGTACGAAACGAAATTTTGTATATCTTCTAGGATGTTTTTCTTCAAAACAGAACATACAGCTTTAACCATTATAAAGTAATTGAAAAGTAGATGTGAATCCAAAAACGTATAAAAGTTCCACTAGTTTCAGAAGAAGTTATAAGATAATAGTAAATAGACTGCTTAACAATTTTCAAAAGGAAAATGTTATCAGACCAGTGTTACAGGAAAAATGTTCCTTCATGTCCCCAATTTGATAATAGATGTCCCCAAAAAATCCACATGACATAATTGAAATCCCCAAAATGTTGTTATTATAGAAAAAAATGTTTCTAATTTTTTGTACCACTGATCTAAACCCTTACACCAATATTCATAACAGTTTTTAAATTTTACAAAAATTTAACATAAACCTTTGATAAATGTTTATTAATAAAGTCTTTAGACTAAGTACACCAGAATGTTTATTTTGTTATGTTTAAACTACTAATTTTATTTTCGAACATAATCACCCTTAGATTAAAGAAACAGTTTGCATTTTATCTTTAATCTAGTACGAAACAGTCGTAGGCATAACATGTTTACGCCAACCACGATAAGGGTGAATGTTTCACCCAATTCCCCATTAGTGAAATTCAAATCTAACTATAGTTATTAAAACAAGTAAGAGAGCTATATTCGGCTGTGCCGAATCTTATACACCCTTCACCAAATTATACTTTAAAATAAAAATTTTAAATAAACAAAATTAAAATTCTTTTTTTTCGAAATTTAAAAAAAAAAATCAATTTGGTTTTCAAAATTTAAAAAAAAAAAATTTAATCTTTTTCAAATTTTAAAAATTTTTTTTTTTGAATTTAATAGTGAAAAAATATTTTGTGGTTAAAAGAAAATATTCGGGCTAAAAAAAATTGTTCCCGATTTGGCCCATTGTAGGTCCAATTACTATAGCCTTATATAAATCGTTGCAATGGACTTTGAAATACCTATCATTAGATATTCATATTGTCTATATTAATGATTAGTAATCCAGATATATATCAAAAATATATATATATATTATTATATATTATTTGGGGGCAACGGAAGGTTGATTTCAACATACAGACGGACATGGCTATATATAACAATCCAGAATCTATATATACTTTGTGGGGTTGCAAATGAAAAATGTAGAAATTACAAACGGAATGCCAAACTTATATATACCCTTGCCACTCATGGTGAAGGGTATAAAAAGGTCGAAAAATATCGTAAAGGTAAAATTAATAAATGTAAGGTTTTCAGCACTTTAACGGAATTCTAATGGTGAAGGTCTGAAGATTATGTCATATTTTTTATTTTTCAGAGAGCAAACATCTTTGCAGATTTTTCGAAAACAATTTTGAATAATCGAGTGTTCCCCACAGATTAAGTCATACTCGCTATTTATGTTAAAAAATTTTGCAAAAAGTATAGAACTTCTTGATGTAAATTTATTTATTTAACTAATAAAACGCATGTTTTTGTCAGTATAAATTATAATGTTATTCATCTGGCAGAATTTTTGATTTTCATAAACATAGAATACTTAAAAGTTAGAACTTAAGATTCTCTGAGACTTAAAACCCAGGGACTTTATAGTAGTTCTATATTCTGGCTGTAATTTTCATTTTGGCTTAAACAATGGAGATAAATAAGTACACATTAGGGTATTCAATTAATCGGGTTTCTGGTTTAATCGAGCGAATAATTAATCGGGGTTTAGATTTAATCGGTTAATTTTAAATTATCCGATTAACCGAATAGTTTCTATTTTCATTTTAAATTCAATATATAACCACGAATTTTGTGTACTTATTTAAGCATTTCGAAAATTAAATAATAGCACAAAAATATACCATAATCATAGTCAAAAAATAAAGTCGGTTCTTTTTAAAAACAACTTTAAAATAAAAACCCGCTTTTTATTATTTTCTAACTATAGTCAAAATTAAAGAATGTTTTAAATTGAAGCGACTTTAACTGGGTGTCGCCTCAAATGTAGAAAATGTTTTCATACAATATACAACAAAATATAGACAAGTAACATCGGTAAACAGCTGACTTAGAAAATTAAAAAAAAAAAAAAAAACAATAAATGTAACCAGGAAGCTAAAGAAAAAACAGTTTGTGGTGGAAAAATAGAAAAGGAAAGATTAATATCAAATGTATTCTATTTCGGTACTAATTTTATTGATTCAATATTAAATAATTGCAAAATCTCTGCCAATATCTTGCAACTTAAACATTTTTGACTTTCTGTCGAACTTTTTTACATGGCGATGAACAGCTGATGCTGTTGTTAAATGAGTTAAAACAACTTCAGCTAGTTTTATATTTACAGTCGACTTTAACGTCAGAAGTATACTTTAACTTGTCTATGGTAGACCTAAAGTCCACTCTTAAGTAAAGACGACTTTATTTCTCTTAAAACAGACTTTATTTTTGAGTATGATTATGGGCCATGGTATTTGAAATCCTTTTTATATACACATATGAGTTTTTTAAAGATTTTAGTGAGTTCTTCTGAAATAATCTCTTAAGAAAGGAATATAACTTAAAGGTTAAAGGGTTTCCTTATAAACGATTTTTCTTTACTTTTAATACAACTTGACTTGGAAAAAAACTCTCTCACTGATTTTTTGGTCATGTTTTGATAAAAGATTCGTTTCAGTAATGTCTTCAGTTTCATCTTTTATCATGCCTTCCTACGACTCATTAGGACAAAGTTCATCATGGAACATTCTAGAATAAAGGCCATTTCCAAGTTCCTTAGTTTCAGTTTCTGAGCTATACTTCAAACAACTATTGTTAGAAGCGAATGTTCATGAGTTAAGAAATAAAATTTGTGTATTTAAAACTATATTTCTACATAAGTACAAAAAAAAAGAAATTTCGGTTAATCGACACAAATTAATCGGTTTATTTGTTATTTAAAAATCGGCAATTACAAATTATTCTAACAGTTAACCGACCAAAATTAATCGGTTAACCGATTAACGGTTAATCGATTGAATGCCCTAGTACATATAGTTGTAAATATATCTGCGTAAAGTAAGAATATACAAAGAAGATTTATTGGTAATTCGTGGACACTTTACCAAAAAAATTAGAAAGATATAAGTTATCTATTCCATGTGAAATTATCAGAATACCAACCCAAATCCTAAAAATTCAAAATATTCTTGATTCTTAACAATAAAAAAAATATTTGTCCGTCTGAGTAAGTACTAAGCATGAAAATGTTGGTATTTAAAATCAGCGAAATCCATTTACAAATCATGGAGTTATAAGGAATTTACAAGGTGTTCCCATCGAAAATGCGTTCTTGGGCCATTGCAATCAATTCTGTTTTTTACATCGCATATATTTTCTGAATTTGTGAATCTTTACTTTGAGTTTTTTAAACATTGACTGAGCTATATGAATGCCTACTTCTGATCGAGAAACATATAATTTGATAATTATGGTCTTGAGTAAAGAAAGATTATACTAGAAACCTGGGTGTTATAATAGTGGTAGTGGTATCAAATGTTCTTAATGATTAATGATCCCGAGAGTTATATCATAGGTTTCAGGTGTGGCAATAAAAGGCGATGGGTTTAATTGTGCATTTAAATTAATTAACTTTTTTTCAATTTTATGAAAATGAACAACAAATATTTCAAATCTTATATCTAAAAATTATTATTAATTAACTTATACAAATAAAATTAGACACACATATCTACTTAAGTTTAGTAATAAACCACTATAGTAATCTATATCTATATAAATATATAAATGTCTTTGTAAGTTTGTTTATTTGTTTGTTTGTTTGAGCATCACGCCTTAACGGCTGAATCGATTTTATTGAAATTTGGAACGTAGATAGATCCTTACTTGGAAGCGTCAATAGGCTATAAATTTTTTCAATACTTGGACCAGAAAGGGATAAACAGGGGGAAAACCGGTAAAATTGGTACCTTTAGTTCAATAAATTCTAAACGGCCGAAACGATTTTATTGAAATTTCCAACATAGACTACGACAGGGGTAGCGAAGCACACCGGGTCAAGCTAGTAAAATACTATTTCTTCGCATTTAATAATTTCAATTTATTTCTTGATTATATTGGGATTTCTTTTGACTTTCGGATGTGTCTGCATTACCAAAGAAATGTGAACGTTTTTTTTTTCAAACAAATTTTGTTTGATTTGGTGGTATTGGACTTCCTTATGGAAAACATAATTATACCCTTCACCTTCGTGAGAAGGGTATATATAAATTTGTCATTCCGTTTGTAATTTCCACAATATAATTTTCCGACCCTATAAAGAATATATATACTGGATCCTTATAGATAGCGGAGTCGATTAAGCCATGTCCGTCTGTCTGTCTGTCCGTCTGTCTGTTGAAATCAATTTTCTGAAGACCCCAGATATCTTCGGGATCCAAATCTTCAATAATTCTGTCAGACATGCTTTCGAGAAGTTTGCTATTTAAAATCAGCAAAATCGGTCCACAAATGGCTGAGATATAAGGAAAAAACCAGGACAACCTCGATTTTTTACCTATTTTTTGACCTATATCTGGATTACTAAGTCATTAATATAGACAATATGGATATCTAATGATAGATATTTGCAACGACGTATATAAGACCATAGTAAGTTGGACCTACAATGGGTCAAAATCGGGAAAAAATTTTGACCAGATTTTTTTTTTCACCAAAAGTTTTTTTCGCTAAATATTAAGAAAAAAAAAATTATAATTAAAAAAAAAAAAATTTTAAATTTAAAAAAAATAAAAAAAATTCGAAAAATATTTTTTTCCAAGAAATTAAAAAAAAACAAGTGGAAAAAAAATAAATTTTGTTTACCTAAAATTACCTAAAAATTTTTATTTTGAAGTATAGTTTGGTGAAGGGTATATAAAATTCGGCCCAGCCGAATATATCTCTCTTACTTGTTTTTTATATACATTTATACAAAACATTTCCTGTAGAAAATACAGGAACATATTTTTCTTCAAATCAAAACATGCTTAAATTATACAACCTCTTTGAACACACATTTTTAGCAATGAGTGAGTTCTGCATTTGCATTACTCATTAGTCCACAAATTTTAAAGTCAGTGGTATTTTGAATTTGTAAACAAATATACAGGTGGCTGTTTTGTTAATGGGTGGCGTATAAAAAATTAAAAAATTACCATAACTATGATTCATACCTGACTCATAAACCTTTTCTTTCTTCTAATGTCATTATTTTCTTATTTTTCGGAACTAAATATTTTAAGTTTATTTGGCTTATACATACGTATCTGAGTGTAGTAGTGTTTCATCTAAAAGGGACTTAATAGTATTTTTCAGCAGAGGTTAGTTAGGAATACAGCAAAAGGTAATTTTGCTGTATTCCTACAATATACCCTACACCACCATAGTGGGGAGGGTATATTGGATTTGTGCAGATGTTTGTAACGCCCAAAAATATTAATCCAACACCCACATTAAAGTATATCGATCGACTCAGAATCACTTTCTGTGTCGATTAAACGATGTCCGTCCGTCCGTCTGGCTGGCTGGCCATGTAAATCTTGTGCGCAAAGTACAGGTCGGAATTTTGAAGATATTTCAATAAAATATGGTACATATCTTTTTTCGGCCCAAGGACCAAGCCTATTTATATTTATATATTTCCCTTTGGGGAAAAATTTTCATGATTTTACTGTGTGAAATGATAACCTTTTTGACAGTATAAATTTTTAACGTTTGTGAAAAATTATTACAATGAATTTAACATTAAATGCAATAATAATAGTTAATGCACCACTTTCAGCCTTCATTGATGTTTACGTTCTTCTCAGTGAACCAAATATCTCTTTCAATTCGTTTATCCACCAATACACAGTGGGGCAGAATCAAAATTTTTTGGAAATAAATCTGGCATTTCTAAACGGCATAAAATTTGACGTGGGCGTTGCCAAGGAGTATTCAAGTTTAAGTTATTAAAATAGACCCTACAAATGCTCCAGGCGCGGCGGTATGGGAGCTCAAAGTAGGGTACCTTTGACATGTAAAATTTTTAAATACATGCCTTTTTTTTGTTTCCCAAACAATTGTAAGAGCGAATACACACACAAAAGAGTTTGTGTTTCTCTTTAATGTATTTGATTTGTGTACTTACTTGTTGTTGTTGGGTCTTCTTTATTTAAGTCGCTTGGACAAGTGGACACTCATAGGAATCCAATGGCATATAAAGAATTTTTGGAAAAACTTGAACGTGGGGGTAGGCCCATTCAAACTTTGATGTCAAAATTGTGGCAATTTTTTTTCCTATTCTTTATATGCCATTCGATTCCTATGAGCGTCCTCTTATCGTGCCCGTTCCCAGATATGATGCCCAAGGTCTTATATAATTGTGGCAATATTTTTTCCGATTTAAAATTTTTCATGAAAAATGGTTTTGACATCAAAGTTTGAATGGACCTACCACGTTCTTTATATGTCATTCGATTCCTATGAGTGTCCACTTATCGTGCCCGTTCCTAGATATGATGCCCATCGTCGTGTATAAATTTGGTAATTTTTTTTCTGTATATATCAAAGTTATTGCAATTTTTTTAATCATTACTTTATTTTAAGGTTATGTTTTGGTTTGTTCATATGCAACAAACTTCATTTTGACATTTTAACAACCAAAAACAAATTTTCAGTTTTATATTCACCACATCAAAATAAATAATATGGTATGTACAACATCAACAAAAACAATCAGCTGTTTCCGGTTTGTTTTGTTCGCGGGCGTTAATTTGACAACACCGGCTTGTTTCTCTGCTTGCTTCTCCAATGCTCAAGTTTGTAAAATTTGTGTTTTACTGAAAATAAGGTGTATTAACTTATGTTTATGAACAAAACACCGCAAACCATTTGTGATAATAAACTCTTATAAAATGAATATCATATGCATTAATCTTGTTCTGGTAGTATTGATTGGATTATTGGATGCAAGATCAGTTATTGAACGTGTGGATGATTCAGATTTAGTACATTTGCTTACCGGTGAAGAAAATGTTGTTGTGTTGTTTAGTAAGTGATTTCATCAAGCTAAAACCAGTTTTTGTATAATATGTTCTCACGCATACTAAACATTGTATTTATCTAATGTGTATTCAAACATATAGCAAAGAACAATTGCGAAGCTTGTGATGAACTGGAGGCTGTACTAGAAAATATACAGAATGAATTGAAAGATGATATTGGGGCTGTTGTAGTCAAAGCTCATAATAGTCATATGGTAAATCTTTACGATCCATCGAAAGAACCTGCATTGATATACTTCCGACGAGGAATGCCACTACTCTATCACGGTGAACCTAATGCAGAGGAAATTGTGCAAAGATTTAGTGAAAATAGAGAACCAGTCGTTAGGGAGTTGTCCGATATAAATTTTGAACATTTAACTCAAGCTGGCACTGGTGCTACCACTGGCGATTGGTTTGTATTTTTGTAAGTACAGACAAACATTTTTTTTAAATTTGTACACGTTGCATACCTATATTGTGCCATGATCGCGCAAATATCTTAACCAACAATGTTATTGTTATGCACTTAAGATTTTCAGAGATTAAGGCTCGATAATTGATTTACATTCTTTAATACACAGCTATTCAGCAGATTGTGTTTTTTGTTTACGTCTTCATGCTACTTGGGAAGCTGTTGGAGCAAATCTAAAACATCGCTTGAACGTGGCCAGAATCGACAGACTGGGATCCGGCATTGCTACTGCGAAACGCTTTGGTATAGTAGAGTCTCCAGAATTTATATTGTAAGAAAGATGTTAACAAAATAATCAAGATCACTAGCACATCTTAGTAGAACCGCCTTGCAAAATAAACGTTTATGTAGAACCTGAAATATTGGAAATCCATTATCAGGGTAAAGAAATCTATACATATGTAAAAACATTGAGATGTGGTGGTAATCTTGATGTGAGAAGATTTTAATAATATCATTTGCTTAAAAATTAATTTAATTTCATTACAGTTTACGACAAGGAAAAGTGTATCGATACAAAAGCAAACAATATAACGCAAATAAGTTAATCGAATTTGTAGAAAAAGACTACATGAAACAAACTAAAGCCGAAGTTGTTCCGCCTGAGGGAAATAATCTGTAAGTTGTATAATAAATTAAATATGTATGAAAATATATTAAATATTTTTCGCTTATTACATAGGAATTCTTTCTTTGACATTTATACTGATGCCTTAACGAACCACCCTCAGCTTCTAATGATATCCTCCATCGCTGTTTTATTAACAATTATTCTTGGATGCATTGTAAAATGTGTGTCATGGAAACGGACTACAGTAGAAAAAAATAGCAAAGCTAAAAAAGCTAAATAGTTTTTCATATGTACGTATGTATGTATGTAGATACATAATCCAGATATACCTAAAAAACGCCGAGGCTTGAAATCAAATTGATAATGATTTGATATCAACACTTACTATGGGTCAAATGATTTTTATAAATATTAGATTGCAAGTATAATTTCAAGGATTTAGTAATACACATATGTTTTGCACTAGCTGTGTGGACCCTGCATGGCAATATAATTTTTTACATATATTTAAAATGATATACATAAAGTAAATTTTTTAAAAATATTTTTTATGAACACTATGAACTATAAATAAAAAGAATTGTACATTATTTTAACTAACTAAAGAAATTACTTCCGGTTAAGTATTGATATAAAAATATAAATACAATGTACGCCATAGTACATATTAACATTACTTAATTATTATACCCTTCACCTTCGTGAGGAGAGTATATATAAGTTTGTCATTCCGTTTGTATTTTCAACAATATAATTTTCCGACCCTATAAAGTATATATATTCTGGATGCTTATAGATAGCGTAGTCGATTAAGCAATGTCCGCCTGTCTGTTGAAATCAATTTTCTGAAGACCCCAACTTACAAACTACATCAATATATCGAGATTTCTTCCGCCTCGGTTGCTATTTAAAATCTAGAAAATCGGCAAACAAATGGCTGAGATATAAGGAAAAAACCGGGCCAACCTCAATTTTTGATCTATATCTGGATTACTAAGCCATTAATATAGACAATATGAATATCTAATGATAGATATTTCATAGTCCAATGCAACGGTCTATATAAGGCTATAGTAATTTGGACCTTCAATGGGTCAAAATCGGGAAAAAAAATTTTTACCAAAAAAATTTTGTTGTCATACATTTTTTTTCATTGGTATATTAAAAAAAAAAAACTATTTCGAAAAAAAAAAATTGAAAACAATTTTCAAAAAAAATATATTTTTGAATTTTAAAAAAAAAAATTTTTAAATTTAAAAAAAAAAAATTAATATTTTTTTTTACCTAAAAATATTTAAAATTTGTATTTTAAACTATAACTTGGAGAAGGGTATATAAGATTCGTCACAGCCGAATGTAGCTCTCTTACTTGTTTTTCAAATTTTATTCTTACCAGTGCAAAGTGGGGCAGAATCAAATTTTTTTGGAAATAAATATGGCTGGTCCGGATTAAATTTGACGTGGGCGTCGCCAAGGACCCTACCTGGGGCGGCGCTATAGGGGATCAAAGTACATTAAAACACGTGCCATTTTTTTGTTTCCTATCTGATTTCAAAGATATATATGGGGCATTTCATGTCAAGTGTCTTCCGATTTGGATGAAATTTGCATCATGGTTAGTTCTATTGGATAGTAATTCAGACATAACAAGATCGGTCGAGAACTTTCTGATTTAGAGGTGGTCAAAATTTTACATTTTGGCCAAGCAGCTGTTTTTTCTCCTCCATATAACTTATTAAATATTGTTCTTAGCAAAATGTGTCCCAAATAGCTATACCATAGAGAAAATATACATAGAGCGGAAACTAGAAAAAAATACTCAAAAATGTTACACATGCGTTACACACTAATACATTCTCACCACTGAGTTTTTTTACAACTGCGTTAGGTCTTTGACAGGAGAGTTTCCGATCTATGTGTATTTATGGCTATGGCTATTACTCCAATCTTTTCCAAAATCAAAAACATTTTTGATTTTTTTTTTTTCAAAATGGGCCTTCTTTCTCTCAAAAGAAAGCTTAGATATTTTCCTTGAATACCTTAGTGGGATGCGACTGGGATATCTATCAAAATAAATGTTTTGTAACTCAAAACATAAAATGTTTGACTTTTTTTTGCAAAATCAAATTCTTTGTTGATTTTTTTTTTTTCAAAATTGGTCCTTTTTTAAAATTTTTTTTTGCTCAAAAGAAAGCTTAGGTTTATTCCTTTAAGAGGTTTTTGATCGCTTAGTGGGATGCGAGTGGGATATCTATCAAAATGTTGTAACCCAAGTCATTAAATTTTTGAGTTTTTTTTTTTTTTTTTGCAAAATCGAACTTTTTTCTTCTAAATGGGCCCTTTTTAATTTTTTTGTGGTCAAAAGAAAGATTAGGTCTATCCTTTAAGAGATTTTTGGTCCCTTAGTGCGATATATTTTATTTCATTTGTTTTGTAACTCAAGACATACAATTTTTGTGTTAAAAATTTATTTTGATATATATCCCACTAAGAAACCAAAAAGGTCATAAAGGAATATATCTAAGCTTTCTCTTGTGTAAAAAAAAGAATTTAGAATAAGTTCGATTTTGCACAAAAAACTAAAAAATTGTATGACTTGGGTTACAAAATATATATTTTTATAGATATCCCACTAAGCACTAAAAACCTCTAAAAGCTTTCTTTTAAGCAAAAATAAAAAAGAGGCCCAAAAACCTTTAAATGGAATTGACCTAAGCTTTCTTTCGAGCAAAAAACTTTAAAAAAGGGCCCATTTTGAAAAAACAACAAAGTTTTTGATTTTGGAAAAAAATTACAAAACTTTTTTATTTTTAATTATTTTTTTTTTTGGAAAATTGAAGAAATAGCTTTCTAAACATTTTGCTAAAAATAATAGGTAATAAGTTACATGGATGAGAAAAAACACCTGCTTAGTCAAAATGTCAAATTTTGACCCCCAAGTTGACTCAGAAAGTTCTCGACCGATCTTGTTGAAAAATCGGAAGACATCGATTTCAAAAGTTGGTTCACTTGAACTGAAGTGCCCCATACATATTTTTGGAAAGCGTTCGGCTATCTCTTGAAAAAACCTCCTTCCGGGTGCTATTTAGCTCTTATACTTTTGGAGTTATCGGCATTTCAAAATTGAACTTTTAAAGTTTTGCAATACCTTGGTCCGCTTTTTTTAAAATATAGGTCGAATGGACTCGAATTTTGTTTGTTAGTCAGATAACTGAATTACCAATAACATAAAAGATTTCAATTATGGATCCAATAATAAACGACTTTCAATTTAAAAGCCTTGACTATAAAGTCATCCTGTATAAATGTGTTTTAAAACCAATCTGGACATATGGAATCCAATTGTGGGGAATGGAGAGAGGGTCCAATCAAAAATTCTTAGGACTATGACGGGTGCACCATGGTATATAAGAAATGAGAACATCCATAGAGACCTGCAAGTACCGTTGGTTAAGGATGAGTTCAAGAATGTCCGTGAGAGATACATCATGAAATTACGGAATCACCCGATGTCGCTTCCAAGACTTCTCGCACAGACCCAAACACAATCAAGGCTATATGTCAGTCATGGGCAAAACTGAAATTCTAATGCACGCGTGCATAGGCCAAGAAATTCTGCTGACGCTTTGTTGACACACCTACACTATAAGCTTGTGTGTATTAGTGTGTCCAAGGCGAATTTATACAAGGTGGAGTCAGTCAATCAGCTGATAACTTTTTTTTTCGCTTTTTGGTTCTAACAGTTGTCAAAGCTTGTGTTTATATTTAAATATATACATATTCTAAGCTTATTAACAAAATATTTATTTTTTACATAAATAAGTAAAGCCCTCACTATTCAATTATCAACACTATATTAAGTTTTAATACATATTTGTTTAATTTTTCATTTTTGTTTTTTGACATTTGTTAAGACCAATTGTTGTTTTTGTAGAACTGCCACCACCTTGTATAAATTCGCCTTGAGTGTGTCTGTGTTTTACTAAAATGACCACTTGTTTGTTGCTTTGTTACGATCTCAGAGATCAAAATCAAATCAGTTGCTGTTCAGCTTTTGTAGAAGCAAGATCACGTTGCGGATTTTTTTATGCTTATGATTTTTTCTCTTTTATTACACCTAGCAAAATGTCATCTCTCTGCTGCTTAACGCACACAAATATACACATGGTGGTATGTGTTTGCCCATGACTGCTATATGTCCATCAACGCTCCTGTCAGAGAGCATTTAATTTTAGTTATAAGATTTTAATACAAGGCGAATTCATACAAGGTGGTGCCAGTTCTACAAAAACAACAATTGGTCTTAACAAATGTCAAAAATAAAAATTAAACAAATATGTATTAAAACTTAATATAGTGTAGATAATTGAATAGTGAGGGCTTTACTCATTTATGTAAAAAATAAATATTTTGTTAATAAGCTTAGAATATGTAGATATTTAAATATAAACAAAAGCTTTGACAACTGTTAGAACCAAAAAGCGAAAAAAAAAGTTATCAGCTGATTGACTGACTCCACCTTGTATAAATTCGGCTAGATTATAATACTTATTGTTAAGGGCACCATACACTATCAAAATACTCATCAAGAACTGTGGTAGTAATAGTGAAAATGTGTTTGTATGTGTGACACCGACAACGCTTGATGAAAAATCAAAAACATTTTGATTTTTAGCACGCTTAAGGCTGGGTTAGCCGACCGTTGATGTAATGTAACCGTAATGTTGACTTAACGTAACACTTTAGTGCGATTATAGAACATTAAAAACGTGTCATATGTTTTTGACATAAACAAACAAAACAAAATATAGCGGAACTATATTTATAAACTTTCATTGGCCTGTACCAATAAAATCAATTGTTCGTCGTTCATTTTAATAAAGACAAATTTAATACGTTTTGTTTAATTTTAAGTTTTTCTTTAATATTTCGCGCTTGTCGCTGTTTGAAAGTGTAATCAACACAATTGTTTTAAATTCTGTTCAAGCGATTTTATAATTTTTTTCTGTGATTTAGAAAAAATTTATTAAACTTTGTTTGGTAATAGTACTTACATATAAACGGTATTTATTTACACATAATGTATTCATGATCATTGTCCATTAGAAGACAATTATAAATATTATTTATTACCTTGTCATACAGACTTTATTTATTAAAGGTCCGATAACTTAAAAATTAATTAATATTGTATTTATACTAAGGGCCATTATTATAACTTGCCGTAATAGTAAAAGGTAACTTTAAGTAATAGAAAAAGGTTGCTTTAAAGTTAACTTTTACTATTGGGAACATAAAGGCAAGTTGTAATAACGGCCCTAAGTATAGTTAATTTGTGTATACAAAATATTAATTTAATATTTAACTTAAATACTTTCGCCGATTATTAGTATACATTTTATAAATGCTTATATGAATTAATTTGTATAATATGTAAATATTACCATAACATTAAAAGGTTTTGTTTTTTATTTATGTATTTAGAACACTGCAAATATATTTAAGGGTTCTGAGCAAAATAAGTATTTTTTATACAAGACTTAAAATCAACAAGTTGACAACACCATTAGTAAATGTCACGTAGAAATGTAAAGAAATTCTGTTTTTAACAGGTTCATACCAAGGCGAATCTAATAAGGTGACGTCGAAAAGCCAGCTGACTATTTTTTGCTCGATATGTTTTTTCACTGCTATCTGTCAAAGTTTGTTTACATTTCTTTGTTAATTTAAATATAACGTTTTTGTCTCTTTTAAGAAAAAATATAAAACAGTAGAAAAGTGAATAAGTGATCGTTTTAAACAATCAACATATAAAAAAATATAAATAAAAAGCGTTGCTGTACTTCGTGAAAGTAAATTTCACGTATTTATTTATTTTCACCCCTGTTTTTGATTTTTTCAGTCTGCCGTTGTTTTGCTGTTTACAGCTAGGAAATATTTTTACAAAAACAAAATATGTGTTGTTTTTTGTAAAATTGTATTTGTTATAGAATTGGGTATACCTGTAAATAAATTTGCCTTGGTTCATACGTTACAGTTACGTTACATTTTGTCACTATAAAGGCTGGGTTAGCCGACCGTTGATTAGTGCGATTATAGAACATTAAAAACGTGTCATATGTTTTTGACATAAACAAACAAAATATACCCGGAACTATATTTGTTGTATAAACTTTCATTGTCCTGTACCAATAAAATCAATTGTTCGTCGTTCATTTTAATAAAGATAAATTTGATACGTTTTGTTTAATTTTAAGTTTTTCTTTAATATTTCGCGCTTGTCGCTGATTGAAATTTTCAAAATTTAAACAGCTGAAGGTGTTATCAACACAATTGTTTTAAATACTGTTCAAGCGATTTTATAATTTTTTTCTGCGATTTTAAAAAAAGATTATTAAACTTTGTTTGGTAATAGAAATTACATATAAACCGTATTTATTTACACATAATGTATTCATCATCATTGTCCATTAGAAGACAATTATAAATATTATTTTTTAACTTGTCATACAGACTTTATTTATTTAAGGTCCGAAAACTTAAAAATTAATTAATATTGTATTGTACTTTATACTAAGGGCCATTATTATAACTTGCCTTTTTGTTCGTAATAATAAAAGTTGACTTTAAGGGTACCTTTTTATATTGCTTAAAGTTAACTTTTACTATTTCGAACATAAAAGCAAGTTGTAATAATGGCCCTAAGTATAGTTAATTTGTGTATACATAATATTAATTTAATATTTTGAAACTTAAATACTTTCGCCGATTATTAGTATACATTTTGAAAATATTGACATTGAAAATATTTTTAAGCGTTCTGTGCAAAATAAGTATTTTTTATACAAGTTGTCAACACCGTTAGTAAATGTCACGTAGAAACGTAAAGAAAAACAGGTTCAGACGTTACAGTTACGTTACATTTTTTCACTATAACTGCTTTAACCATTTTACACACAATAGAAACGATCAGCTGTTCCGTTCAGTTAAGGTTACATTACATTACGGTCGGCTAAAGGCTGGGTTAGCCGACCGTTGATGTAATGTTGACTTAACGTAAGACTTTAGTGCGATTATAGAACATTAAAAACGTGTCATATGTTTTTGACATAAACAAACAAAACAAAATATAGCCGGAACTATATTTGTTGTATAAACTTTCATTGACCTGTACCAATAAAATCAATTGTTCGTCGTTCATTTTAATAAAGATAAATTTAATACGTTTTGTTTAATTTTAAGTTTTTCTTTAATATTTCGCGTTTGTCGCTGATTGAAATTTTCAAAATTTAAACAGCTGTTTGAAGGTGTTATCAACACAATTGTTTTAAATACTGTTCAAGCGATTTTATAATTTTTTCTGCGATTATTAAACTTTGTTTGGTAATAGTACTTACATATAAACCGTATTTATTTACACATAATGTATTCATCATCATTGTCCATTAGGAGACAATTATAAATATTATTCATTACCTTCTCATACAGACTTTATTTATTTAAGGTCCGATAACTTAAAAATTAATTAATATTGTATTGTACTTTATACTAAGGGACATTATTATAACTTGCTTTTTTGGTCGAAATAGTAAAAGTTGACTTAAAGGGTACCTTTTTATATTGCTTAAAGTTAACTTTTACTATTTCGAACATAAAGGCAAAGTAAAAATGGCCCTAAGTATAGTTAATTTGTGTATACAAAATATTAATTTAATATTTTGAAACTTAAATACTTTCGCCGATTATTAGTATACATTTTATAAATGCTTGTATGAATTAATTTGTATAGTAAGTAAATAATACCATAACATTACAAAGTTTTGTTTTTAATTTATGTATTTATACTTATTATTGAAATATTTAAAACATTTTTAGAACATTGAAAATATTTTTAAGCGTTCTGTGCAAAATAAGTATTTTTTATACAAGACTTAAAATTAACAAGTTGACAACACCGTTAGTAAATGTCACGTAGAAACGTAAAGAAATTCTGTTTTTAACAGGTTCAGACGTTACAGTTACGTTACATTTTTTCACTATAACTGCTTTAACCATTTTACACACAATAGAAACGATGAGCTGTTCCGTTCCGTTAAGGTTACATTACATTACGGTCGGCTAATCCACCCTTAACGGCTTTAACTACTTTACACACAATAGAAACGATAAGATGTTCCGTTCCGTTAAGGTTACATTACATTACGGTCGGCTAACTCAGCCTTTAATGTCACTTTTTGATAGTGTATGGTGTTTTCTCATCAATCACGAAGGCATTTACAAAAATATTTCAAGGCGTGAGGTTGATAAGTGTGTCGGATGAAGACAATAATTTTTTTATTACATATTTCTTTTATTATTCTTGTTTTTTCTTTTGTCTAAACATGCTGCCGTTATTGCAATTAAATTTTCATCCGATATTGACATTTTTAAATTCACTTTTAGTGAAAATTAAAATGGATTATAATTCCCTCTATTGGTGTTAACACCACAAAATCAAAAATAAAATGCTGATTGACGAGTCATCAATCAAGTGTACATCAAAGCATCAAATTACACGTACACGAAAGTGACATCAAGCATTTTGATAGTGTGTGGGCACCTTGGCCTAACCTAGTGTTTACACATGCAAGTAACAGTTCGAAAAACACAATATACAATATAATTGAAAAAGAAAATAGTAGAAATGGCAATTAATACGTATCATTTTCGTAAAAAACACCAATTTCATAAGTTTTTATAAACAAAATTGTTAACACAAACATTTTCCCCAGAAATGTTTGTATTTGAAAATTATGGTAACACTTTATTGTATTTAATTAAAATAACAAAATTTGATTTCAAGCCGCAAATGGACTTAAAATAGCAAATGCTAATATTATAAAGGTTTATTTATTTAATTCGCTGTTATTTTCTTATATTTGTGGCTTTTTGGCGACATCATTCTCCTTTGCTAATATTTGCAAAATGAACTTTTACTTGCATGTGTAAGCACTCAAGCAACTTGTAAACAATTCGATGTATTTTTCGAAATTTTCGATAATAATATGTTTACTCAACTTTCATCAATCTACTTGCATGTGTAAACGCAGGGTAAGTAAGGCAGAACGATAAATAAATTAACGTTATAATAAAAAATAAAAAAAAACTCACGAAACAGCGAGAAAACCAACGATATGTCGCTCAAGTTCTGTTAATGTATCAGTATAGTAAAAAAGTGCATAAGAAATCAGTTTTCTAAAAAAGTGATTGAAATAATATTGTTAATTTAATTAAGAATATCAGTAATTTGTAATTTTTTAATTCTGTTTTTTGGTAGATATAATCCCACCAATCTATTTTTTTTTACTAATTTCATACTTTCAATTACAATTATTATTTTAAAAATAACAATTATGTATTTTTCCCTATTTCATTATTATTTTATGAAATATACCTACAAATTGTAGCAATACTCTTTCTTTATTTCTTACTGCCTCAGCATACCATAAATAAATTCACACACATTCAATAGCACACATAGAAAAATTCATTTATGAAAACAAAAATAATTTGAAAATTCTTGAAACAGTGAATACAAACGTTGTATCAAATCAAAAATATATACACGGCAGAGCATGGCAGCATACGATCGTATACACACATAACAAACTTACATTCGTTTTATTTTTCAATGTCAGTGAGCAACTGAATGTTAAAGCTTTGACGAGCGAAGTGAAACATTGAAACAAAATGAATATGCTTGTGCAGCTCTTTCATGAGTACTGATAGAAATATGTCCATACCGCTAAGTTGAAAACGCTCAGTGCTGAGCTGAAAACGCTCAGTAAGATGAATGATTCACTTCGCTCCGTTGAGTGAATAATTCAATTGTACTAGGTCATTAATGAGC
Source organism: Calliphora vomitoria (assembly GCA_942486065.2). Lineage (NCBI taxonomy): Eukaryota > Metazoa > Arthropoda > Insecta > Diptera > Calliphoridae > Calliphora > Calliphora vomitoria. The sequence continues at coordinate 103,216,176 of OW818029.2, forward strand.
TACACAACTCTAATGATGAGATGTATGTATGGGTGATTTGTGTAATGGATGAATAGCGTGATGAACATATTGTTACGTTTTAACCTTTTTAAAACGTTGGTTTATTTCCTTTAAATAAACCGGATACTTTTGATTGCAAATAAAAGCCGTTTAAGAGTTTAAAATTTGTAACAACTCTTTTATATGTAACAAATGATCAGCTGTTGGTTTTAATTTCGTGCGAAAGAAGTGCTGCTTATGTTATTTCGTGTGGAAAATTAAGGTTGCCAGATGTATTTCACATGTTTACTGCTTTTGCGAAATTATTTCTCATATATTTCATTCCTAATATTTTATATGTAGTTTGACAGCAGTTCGCACGAAATTTTGAACAGAGTACTTAGCTTTAGTCATTATTCATTTAGTGTGGCCATACTTATAAACAATGCTCAACTCATAGCTTTTATTCAATGTTCTACAGCAATGTTAATAATACCCACAGATTTGTTAAAGTTTGAGAAGCACTGCTGTTAAGAGGCATTATACAACTTTAAACCGGCTGTTAAAACAGTTATATTTAAGTTCAAGTACAATTTCGTAACACTGCTCCCCCGCTTAAGCCTGTTCATCCCGAATAGGCATAGGTCCACTTCTCCCATAGGCAGTTAGTCGTTCTAGATGTACAATCTTCATTTTAGATGTCGTTTTATTTCATAATAACTTTGTATGGTCCACCCTAATGGGTTTGTAGTTTGGAAGACAGTCCTTTTTGACGTTGTTTGTTATACAGCAGTACAAGCAGGCCTTAGTTAAATCCTTCCGAATTTGCTGATTTAGTCTTGAAGAGCTGATCTGCGTGCCAATAGAAATTTAGGTATATGTTCATCTCAGTCCTTCTGGTGTGCACTGACCACTTTCCTTAAATATTCCTCCAGAGTGCGATTGAATCTTTCGACCATGCCATCAGATTGTGGATGCAATGGCGTTGTTCTGGTTTTTCTTATTCCGTATGAATCGCACATTTCCTTGAATACTCCAGATTCAAAATTTCTACCTAGATCAGAATGTGGAACACCATAGCGGCACACCCAGTTGTTCACAAATACGCTTATAACCGTCTTAGCATCACCATTGGGTATGTCATATACCTCTAGCCATTTGCTGAAATAATCCATAACCACTAGAACGTAACGGTTTCCGGCATCACTGACAGGGAAATGGCCTGCTACATCCATTGCAATCCGCTCGAATGGCGCACCTGAGTTATACTGCTGAAGTTGTCCAGGACTTCGTTTATTTTAGAGGATGGTACCACAATTATATTTGTCTCAGTTTTACCGTCAGCACTTTCCCATATGCGGTATAAGCAGCCATTTAACAACTGTAGACTATTCCATAGGGCCCAATATGATTTCACCAGTGGACTTTCGACCGATATTCCATTGCGGCTGGCCTTCTACCTTCTTCTTTTGCCAATATTATTTTCTCCAGTGAACGGTCACTTCTCTGCGCTACAGACCTTCACTGGACTCTATATGCATTCGGCTTTTGTACAATGTTTGGATTCCACGATGCTAAAGTCATTGCTCTGAAGCCGCACAATCCAACGAGCCAGTTGCCCTTCAGGTTGTTTAAATTGCAGCAACCACCTGAGGGCAGAATGATCGGTTCTCATTTGGAAGTGTTGACCATACAGATACTTGTGGAAATGCTTCACACACTTTAATACTGCCAGAAGTTCGCGTCACGTTACACAGTAGTTTCTGTCAGCCTTATTCTTCTGCTGTAATAACCTATGACATTTTCCGTCCCATCGATGACCTGTGAAAGCACACCGCCTATACCATATCCGCTCGCATCACTATCTAGCTTGTCTTCGAGTGAAGTCCTTTCAACACATGTTCCACTAAATGCTCGAATGTGGCTGGAGCATTTAAAATTACATATAAATTTTAATCGAACAACTGAAAGGATATATTAAGGAATTACAAAAATTAGAAACAAATATAAAAAACCAGAGTTTGCACTTTCCGGTATAAAACAGAAAAATTAGAAAGATTATCATTGATAAAAACCGAAGTAGAGACATATTCTGAAGTTTTAGAGAACGAGGATTTTAAAGCGTTAAATATTGAATTCCAAGAACTGTACAGCAACGCTAAATTACTACTACAGAATTTAAATACAAAGGATATTAAGGAACAAATCGAAAATATTGAAACCATTGTTTAAAAAAATATGGCACATTTTGATATATCAGTAGTAGGCAAAAATCTTCAGATTTTTTAAGGATCGTATTTGGTCCAGACAGAACTTTTACACGATCTTTTAATAACAGAAGATAGAGAAGTATTCATTAAATACGTATTTAATTTTAAATAAACAGCTCATGTTAAAAGCGTTATAGGACGTGCTAACACACCTGTAACCTTTTCTGATTTCAGAAATTCTCTAATTACAGCCTATCCGAATCCTAACAATTTGCAACAATTTTTACCGAATTTGATACTTTGCGACAAGGCAATTCTGACATAGCTACATTTAGGGACAAAATTTCTTTACTTTCGGACCAATTGAATACATTTGAAATACAATCCCTTGAAAATCTAACACAAAAGGATGCTATATACAAAATGAGCGAAAGGAGTAAATCAAAAATTCCAGTACCTTTTGATCCCGAGCAATCCGAAAACATTAAATAAAGCAGTGGAAAAATGTATAACTTCGGAAAGAAACAAAGTTACCAAAAATATTTTTAGAGTAGGAAATCCTAACAATAGAAATAATTATCGAAATTAAAATACTAATAGTCGTGACAACAACCAACATAAGAAACTCAATTATTGAAGTTACAATAATAATAGTACAGACAACAATAATCACAATAATCGTAGCTTTCACAATGATAATAACCATGATTATCGAAATAACTATAATAGTCAATACAACAACCCATATAATAATATCCAATACAATAGTAGATTCCACAACATGAATAGAAATAACAATAGCAATGCCTACAATAATGGTAATAGTTACAATAATAACAGCAATGCCTACAGTAATACCTACGGTTACAATAATACTAATAATTACCGCTACGGAGGGAATAGGGAAAGTGGAGACCATTTCAACCGCAACAGAAACAAAACGAATAGGGTTACAAGCTGAGATATACAGGGAAACTAATGGGGCAGGATGACAAAAATAGATATCCAAAGCCTAAATTATACACTTTTTCCACAAATAAAAATAACCCAATTACTAAAACATGTAGAGATATTAAAGGAAATCTAAGTTTTTTGATAGATACAGAAGCAGACATTTCCATCTGCAAACAAAGAGATATTGATACCATCATAGAATAGAACAAACATTTCAACACTAAGTGGTATTACTTTAGATACAATCGAAAGCATTGGCACCGCAGATTTAAACCTACCCATTGAAAATCATCATATAAAACACAAATTTCATATAGTTCCTAATGATTTACCATTACCCAGTGATGGAATCATTGCTCGAGACATTTTGGGGAAATTTAAATGCAAAATAGACTTTGAAACATACACAATAAATTTCAGTGTATCGGATGATGAATTAATATTACCAATCACACCTACATGCGTCTATAATGCTAAAATTTGTATACCGGCACGTTCAGAGTCAATTATACCTAAATACATACACACAGACAAGAAAATAGTAAATGATAAATTCCCATTAACGAGAATAGGGGATGTCTTAGATAAGTTAGGAAAGGCAAAATATTTTTCCACTTTGGATATGAACAGTTCGTTCCACCAAATCAATCTAGACGAAGATTCTAGATCTTTAACATCATTCTCTACAAGAAATGGTCACTTCCAATTCACAAGGATACTGTTTGGTCTTAAAATATCGTCAAACGGTTTCCAACGTATGCTAACAATAGCATTAAGCGGTTTGAGCGCGTAAGCATTTTTATATGTAGATGATATAATTGTGTTCGGATGTAGTATACAACATCATCATAATAACTTGCTAAAGGTCTTCAAACGTTTGAAACAATATAACCTAAAACTAAACACCAGCAAATGTTGCTTTTTGATAACTGAGGTGGTATATTTAGGTCATCTTATATATAGAGGAATACGTACTGATCCAAACAAGGATAATGTGATAAGAAATTATCCAATACCAAAAAATGCTGATGAAGTCAGGAGATTCATTGCATTCTGCAATTACTATAGACGATTTCTAATACCAAGAAATTTAAACTAGCTATTAACCCTCCGTGATACACATGTTTTATTTTTCACATTAGTAACACATTTGGCCCGTTTTTACGATTATAAAGCCAAGAAAATTTTAAGAGGGTACCTGAAAAATCAAGTCTCTAGCGATACCCCAAATTCGTTTAAATTGCAAAAAAAAAAAAAAAATCCAAAAAAGTCTGGCCAGTCCTATATGTATGTCTAAGGGTTAAAGAAGAATAAACCATTCGTATGGGATGAAAAGTGACAGAAGTCATTTGAAACGCTAAAATCTAATCTGTTGAACCCACCAATTCTCCAATATAGAGATTTTGAAAAACCTTTTATTTTGACAACAGACGCATCTAATTTTGCACTTTCCTCTCACAAGGAGAAATTGACTCAGACCTACCCATATCATACGCAAGTAAAACATTACCAAAACATGATTTAAATAAATCCGTTATTGAAAAAGAACTTCTAGCAATACATTGGACAATTAAGTTCTTTCGTCCATATCTTTTTGGTAGACAATTTTATGTAGTTACAGATCACAGACCATTAGTGTCATTGTTTACACATAATAATCCATCGTCCAAAATGACTCGGATTAAACTAGATTTATGGGATTATGATTTCGAAATATCATACAAGAAGGGCAAAATGAACACTACTGCTGATGCATTGTCAAGAATAATTATAGATACAGACACATTAAAGGCTATGATCCCACCTGAGGCAGAACCCATCAAGCAAGAAAATATTGGCCATAACTCGTGGTATGAAGAATAAATTAGACAAAAAAATAACAAAGATGGAACCTTAATTTCTGGTGAAAAGCATCATAAACTTTTTACATGGGAATGCACATCGATTTCAGATATAAAAGGTGTAATGAAATTAAGATTTGAGATAGATACTATATTTAGGGAACCTCACATAATAGTTACTGATATGGAGATAGTAATAAAGTGCGGCGATAATCCAATAAGCACACAGTTGTCTTTGGAGAAACTTTTACCAATAACACTATTTAGAACTAGAATATTCGAATTCTAGAGCTTTCGATGTTAGTCATTAATCATTAAGTGTTGCCATACTTATAAACAATGCTTAACTCAAAGCTTTTATTCAATGTTGTATGTTCTACAGCAATGTTAATAATACCCACAGATTTGTTAAAGTTTGAGGAGCACTTCTGTTAAGAGGCATTATACAACTTTAAACCAGCCGTTAAACAGTTTAAATTCAAGTACAATTTCGTAGCAATATATAATTTGGTATAGGAACATTTTGCTTTTTGAGCAAACTGTCAAAATAGTTAACATTTGCAATTTAATTACCCTAACTACATTCACATGCAACCATCGCCGTTCATAGGGAGATGACAGACATTCTTTATTATTTGTTAGATAATTTAAATCTAAACCTATGTTACGCCTGTTGTTCATTCTCACACAATTTATACATTTGTTTATTTGTTCTATTGCATTTCTTTTGCTTTGTGATTCCCATGGCTTTTGAAACAACTGTCATGTGCACCCTGTGTGTAAAGGGTAGAGGTTGGCAACGCCATATGATGATGAGGTTTTGTGAGATGAAAACAGAAGGCTAGCAAAAGGAAAATAAAAACAAACAACAACAGGCGCCAGGCAAATTAGATTGCTGAAAGTCTTTTTTGCCTGGAAGAAATAAATGTGTTTAAAAGTTATTGCTGAGTTATGTTTTGAATTTGGACCTTAAACACTAAGGTAAGGCGGAGTGTCAAGGCTCCAAAGTGGGGCATCTCGGGTATATGAAAATTTTTTGAAAAGTAAACACAATACCCTACACGTTGATATATAATATGTATATCATTTCTATTTCACTAGTCAAATTTATGGATTCATTAAAAAAATGATAGAATCTATTTTTTAAAATATGGGAATACATAATAAATCTTAGCAGATTTTTTTAGAAAATTTTAATTTTTAAAATGCAATAAAAATTTAGTTTATGAATCGTTTTTGATGAAATTTTAAATTTATATGGAAATTTTTGATCAAAAGTGAAAAATAATTTCAGGGATTTTTTTGAAAATCCCACAATTCCCAAAAAAAAGCTTTTCTAAAATTCCAAAAATTGTATTTTTTAAATTTTTGACTTTGTTGACGGTACCGGGGCACGGGCTTTGCAAAATAATGAGGAAAATATTGCGCCATACAAAAGAGGTTTCAATTATTTGAAAGCACTACAAAGAGCACATACGTGTCAAATGACCAAAATATATAAGTTGGAGTCAGCCAAGTGATAAGACATTTGTGACAATTACTGTCTATAAGGGATACATTGACTACATGCTTAACTGCTGGGAATAAACAAGATTGCGACATCGACAATTCCGTTATTTTAGTGTAGTCTTTTACTGTTTTTTTCGTGACGTCAACAGTGATTGTTTTCTTATGTTTTGAATGTAAAATACTTACTTTTTATATGAAATTTCAAAACAAATAGTGAAAAATAAATAAAAAAAATTAATTAAAATTAAAATGTGGTGTGCAGTCAAAAATTGCAATAATAATAATAAAAAATCCAAATCGTGTGCAATAAGTTTTTTTAAGTTTCCATCAGATCCTACCTTTTTAAAGCAATGGATAAGTTTTTGTTGTAGCAATACAAAAAAATGGACGTTAAAACGTCAAAAATATGTATGCCGCATTTCAAAACCGAAGATTTTGAAAACAATTTACAATTCGAAATTGGTAATAATTTTTTTTTTTAATTTTTGGCTTGAAGAATTTGTACATTACAAAAAATAGTTAAATCGGTATTTTATTACCAAGTACAGTGTTATAAAGTCTCTATTGGAACAGGCTCACCACATCAAATGTGATGAAAAAGTAAAAACTCTATTTTTTCGTTCAAGAATGTACTTAAAAATAAGAAGAACTCAGAGATAGTACAACATCAAGAAAAAGAAAATATAAAAAAATAATGACTTGAACTAATATTGAAAATTAATAAAGTAAAATATGTCTAATAACATAAAACCTAAAATACATTTTATTTTATTAAACATAAAAAACTTTTAAACATAATTATTGACTTTTACTTTATAAATTACATACAATTTTCATATAATACAATCAGTTTTAATCACTGTTGACGTCACTGAGCTTAAGAGAATTTTTTTAAGAGAGCCATGTCGCCATCTGTGTTTATTTCTTTATGGGTTAGTAACTTCTTTTACTAAATATGAGTAAAAAACCGAACAGATTTCTATAAAATATATATTGTGCACATCTGTGAATAATTACTTTTAAAATGGCATATTTTTTCCCCGAATTGAATGTATAATGTGACCGTAAAAGGGGTCTAAAGAAATCGACTTACCTATTAATATTATGAATTAAATCTTATAACTAAAATTAAAACTAGTTGCTCTCTAACAAGAGAGCCTTCATGGTTAACTGGCACTCATCTTAGCGGGGTGGAAGATCTGCTCTACGGACCCTGGATCGGGTTTGGATCTGCACAAGTTGTCTTGCAAGCGTATTGGGATGGTTTTGCAATTTAACAATATATTTCTCACGGACTTTCTTGAACTCTTCCTTTACCAATGTCGCTTCTAAGTCCCTGTGGATGTTTTCATTTCTTATATACCATGATGCTCAAGTCATGGTCCTAAGAATATTAGATTGGGCTCTCTGTAAAAGATCAATACTGGTGCTGCTAGAAATTCCCCATAATTGAATTCCATATGTCCAAATTGGTTTTAAAACGGTCTTATACAGGATGACTTTATATTCAAGGCTTAATATCAAGATAAGGAATTTTTCTAGGATCACTTGGCCAATAAGTTGGGTGTCCAGGAGATACGAAATCTAATCTATGAAACGCATAAAATAGAAACAGAAAAAAAGAAAACTGTAAGCATTTTATAAATCAAAATTATTTGGTGCAAAAAAAACTGTGATAAATTAAATAAATTAAAATTAAAGACATAAATTAAATAAAAACAACTTAGGATTGAAGATAAAGAAAAAAGAATTTAACTATTCCAGTGTGAAGAATCCTGTAGAGATTGAGGTTATATATTATTTGTTTATACATATATGTATGTAAAAGAAAAATAAAGTTTATTTGTTTTAATTTTCAGAAGAAATTGAATCCATAGCAGCAGCGGTGTTGTTGAAAGAGGAGAACAACGTGCCCCGTGCTTCTTAACTGTATCACATTGTGACGAAGAGTGTAGGTCTCCGCACGCAACACATACTGTGCGTAGGGTACAATAATTTCATATATGTCCAAATTTCTGACAATTACTACACTGAACTGGACGTTTACGCTTAAGAGATTCATCTATATTTACTCTACTATTCAACATATATCTTAGAGAGTACATAGGGTAAGTTTAATTTTTCTTTAATTTTTCATCATCACGCTCCACAGTGGGACAGAATAAAATATTTTTGGAAATAAATCTGGTATTTCTAAACGGCTGGTCCGATCGGGATAAAACCTGACATGGGGGTAGCCAAGGAGTATTCGAGTTTAAGTTACTAAAATGGACCCTACAAATGACTAAGTGGTCAAAAACCTCTTAAAGGAATGGACCTAAGCTTTCTTTTGAGCAAAAAAAAAAAAAATGTTTTAGAAAAAAATTTAGATTTTGCAAAAAAAAAAAAAAAGTAAAGAATTGTATGTCTTGAGTATTTATTTTGATAGATATCCCACTAGCATCCCACTAAGCGACCAAATAGGTTTTCAAGGAAAATATACAAACTTTCTTTTGAAAAAAGGGCCCATTTGGAAAAAAGTCAATAAAGTTTTTAATTTTGAAAAAAAAATTACAAAATTATTTATTTTTTATTTTAATTTTTTTTTTTTTCGAAAGATTGAAGAAATAGCTTTCTAAGCTATTTGGGACACATTTTGCTAAGAACAATAGAAAAAACACCAAAACACAAAATTGAGAGGCTTTCTCATCGCACTTATTAATGTTCATACACATTAATGTTGGTGGTTTTTTTCATATATGTATGGTCGGCCTTTGTTTGTATTTATTTGTTTCTACAAAATAAAAAATACGGCCCTTTTTTACATGTTCCAACTTTGTATTTATTTTATTTAGCACTAGTTGTTTTTATTTTATTTAGCAATAGCTGAACCCGGTCCGCGTTGCTGGCCTTTAGAAAAAATATGGGGGGTTACCGCGTAACTCAATCCGAAAACAGAAAATGTGTGCTAAATACATTGCAATTCGAAAGGATTTCCTTTCGAATCGAATTAGGGAGTAAGCCCACTGTTTTATATTGCATTTCGATTTTAATATACAATGTCGGACAAAGTCGGTGATCCAACCTTCAATGTTAATACAACCGGCTGGTTCCAATGAATTCAAAAATTTAGTAGGATAATAGACGGCTTGTTCTTCGTTCATTTTGTTTCCCCAGGCAGCTTTAATTGTATTTGCTTATTGAGCTTGTTAACATCTAATCAGCACATTCCCGGGGATTTCTTAAGAGGTACTTCAAAACGCTGCAATGTAAGCAATGTTTGTTCATTGCGCCAATCAGTATGTCCTTGTGATTCCTGGTGTCGTCATACTTATTGTAATAAAATGCCGGCAACTTTAAATCGATTATTTCTCTTGATCGAGCCATTCGGGAGCGATTTTCTTCTAGTATTTCGATATGCTGTTGAAGTGTCTCTGCAGCACTCGATGATGATGCACTGCGACGCATTTGCTGAAGCCGTGATTCTCGTTCTCTTCCCGTTTCTGTGGCTCTAGACGTAGATGCCCTTTCGAAAACAAATTTTATTTGAATAAAACCGTTATTTTTTATTGAAAGTGGAATGTGGAGAGTTATTCAAAATATTATTTGTTTTTAATAGATTTCATATGAAAATTTCTTATTCATTGTTTATTACCGATGGATAATATAAAAGAACTTTAATAATACCGGACATGCGTTCAGAGTACACTACTGTGAATTACAATTTTTAGAATGATGTTAAGCAACGAAATGAAAATTGTCATTGTTTGAACGTTGGGAATAAAAAAAAGGTATTTATTTGTCCAATTGAAAAAAATGTTTGGTAGACAAATTCTTTTTGTTGAGAAAAAAATTGTTTGGACTAAATTAATTTTTTTTTTTGTAAATTTTTTGTTTTTATGACAATTTTTTTTCAACAATCACTGACCTTGTATACCTGTATATAGGAAACTAAATAAACTAGAATAATCTTCTTTTTTTTGTGATGTCAATAGTATATAATTTTTATTTGATGAAGATTCCGTGAAAATTTTATCAAAATTGGTCCAGCCGTTTTTGATTCCATACGGAACATACATACACACATCTGTTTTTATATACATACATATGGCATTATCGGTATAATGTAAACATTTGATTTTTATACACCCCTCCGCCCACAGACTGAAAATCAAAAATCTTCCCAGTGTTACCCGCAGGGCTATTCTGCAAATTCCCTGAAAATTTCATCAAAATTGGTCCTACCGTTTTTGAGTTCATTCGGAGCATACATACACAGATACATAGTACAAACATTAATTTTTATATATGGAGCAAGTGAACCAACTTTTGAAATCGATGTCATCCGATTGGGATGAAATTTGCACCATAGTTAGTTCTATTGGATAGTAATTCAGACACAATTTTTCAACTAGATCGGTTGTGAACTTTCTGAGTTAGAAATTTGACATTTTGGCCAAGCAGGTGTTTTTTCTCATCCATGATACTTATTACCTATTGTTCTTAGCAAAATGTGTTCCAAATAGTTTAGATAGCTATTTCTACAATCTTTCGAAAAAAAAAATTAAAAATAAAAAATGTTTGTAATTTGTTTTCCAAAATCAAAAACTTTTTTGACTTTTTTTCAAAATGGGCCCTTTTTATTTTTTTCTCAAAAGAGAGCTTAGATTTTTTTCTTGAAGACCTATTTCGTCGCTTAGTGGGATGCGAGTGGGATATCTATCAAAATGTTTTGTAACTCAAAACATACAATTTTTGACTTTTTTTGCAAAATCAAAAACATTGTTGACTTTTTTTCAAAATGGACCCTTTTTTAATTTTTTTTTTAGCTCAAAAGAAAGCTTATGTCCATTAGGGATATAACTATTGACATTTTTGCAAATATGCAAATTGGCATAGCATAGTCGAATAGAGCATTAAAAAAGATGAAATACCACGGTATTATTTTTTCGCAGTTGTTAAAAAAGTAGAGTTGTGTAGCTCATGAAAGACCTTGTTCAATTGAACTATTCACTCAACATGAGCGAAGTGAATCATTCATCATACTGAGCGTTTCAGCTCAGGGGGCTTACTCCCTAATTCGATTCGAAAGGAAATCCTTTCGAATTGCAATGTATTTAGCACACATTTTCGAACATTTCCGTTTTCGGATTGAGTTACGCGGTAACCCCCCAGTACTGAGCGTTTTCAACTGAGCTGTTTATTATGCACATATTTTTTCAGTACTCATGAAAGAGCTGCACAAGCACATTCATTTGTCGTCTTAGTGTTTCACATGTTTCACTTCGATCGTCAATGTAGCATTCATTCGCTCACTGACATTGAAAAGTGAGTATTGTGTACAACAAAAATAAAACGATCGTTTTAATATATACGCTCTACCGCGTATATATTTTTGATATCGAGGGTTTATATTGAAATAGTGCTATAAGGAAAATCAACATTTTACAGGAGAGCGAAAAAACTGTTTTTTTCGTTAAATCTAAGATTATTAGCTAAAGTTTATTTTACAATGTTATTTAAAAACGACGACTAAATCCTACATATGTTAAGTTTTTATTAATTCCTTCCTGAAGTTTTTCGATTCTAACAGTAAAATATGTAGATAGCACTATTTGAACAAAAATAAAAATGCGCTTTAATGTAAACTTTGAGGTTTTTATGTGAATAATAGGGCTCATACAAAACACCATCATTGATGTGCCATCAAGTGATTGTGCAATTAAGCTGGACACACACACTACACCAGCATGCTGGTACAGAATTAATTTTTTACCAAAAATTTTGTGGAAAAGGTTGTAATGAATTACACCACAAGCTCATAAACGGCCAATCAGCTGGTACAATCACTTGATTGCACATTCATGATGGCGTTGTGTATAAAACGAGTTTTTAATAAAATAATTACTTGTTTTTTTTAACAAAACAATATTTAATATATAATGGATAAGTAAAATATTAAGAACACTTTATCATATTAAAGAATTTTAATTAATTTTACATTAAAATATATATTAAAATGCAACAAACAATTAATCTTTACCTGCATGTTTTAAATTATCATAAAAATAATGATATTCTTGCGGAATAGCAGGCTTCAATGCTTGTAAATGCTTCCATTTGCTTAGTTGAATAGGACGTGGGCCATATTGTAAGGGATTTGCTTCTATATGACCGCCGTATGTTTTGATTATAGTCGGAAGGTTATTGTATTCGTCATCAAAATTAACTTTATAGTTAATGATACCGCTCGGTAGATACATAAGAGATTTTATTTGTGATACGGTGGGGTCATTTTTTTTGTCGGCCAGGACTAATAGATGTGAAACGAATAAGTTTTTTGTTGGTGTACTATTTAAAGAAATCATAGTTCAGATATAGAGCATCTTTACTATTTCATTATCTATTTTATAAAAAACACTTTTAATATTTTATTATATACACGAATATTTCATAAGCATATAGCACTTTTTTACTAACAAAATAAATTGTGTGTTAGATAGCACAATATAACTTTTATGAAAAAAATCATTGGAAATATATATATATTTTTTTTTTTAATTAAAATGATAGATGACAAATTAGTCAGGGAATACGTTTCTATAAAAAAATCATTTTCGAGAAAATGTCGTATAGCACTATTTGAATATAAACCCTCGATATGATACAACGTTTGTATGCAATGTTTCAAGAATTATTAGAGTTTTCAAATTATGTTTGTTTTCTTGAATGAATTTTTCCATGTGTGTGAATTTATTTATGGTATGGTGAGGCAGTAAGAAATTAAGATAGAGTATTACTACAGTTTCTAGGTATATTTCATAATGAAAAAGGGAAATACATAATTATTATTTTTAAAATAATAATTGTAATTGAAAGTTTGTAATTAGTAAAAAAAAATACTATTTAAATAATACATTGGTGGGATTATATCTACCAGAAAACAGAATTAAAAAACTACAAATTACTAATATTCTTAATTAAATTAGCAATATTATTAGCAAATTTATAATATCACTTATTTTAAGAAAATTTCTTATGCACTTTTTTACTAGACTGATACATTAACAGAACAGAACATTTGACAGGTACCATGAGCGACCTATCGTGGAGTTTTTCGCTGTTTTTTGAAAGTGATACAGTTTTTACAATACTTTTAAGTTGTAAACTTTTATTTCCGAAAAATATTAATTAAAAAAAAAAAAAAATTTTAATTGTTATCATTTATTTCATGCATAAATCTCTAATTGTCAAAATACTGTGTGTTTTTACAACTAACAACAGAAATGTTTGATTTAATTCACACTACAAGCAATTCACAAAATGAAATGGTCGTTATACATCATACTGAACTAATGAGCTAAAAGAGCGACCTAGTTCATTTGTGTGAGCTGAGTTGAAAAGAGCGGTCATTTCACTGAGCTAATAAACCCAACTCTATAAAAAAGTTCACGCACCAAACGCAATAAAGTTTTTCATTAAATATGTTCAAATATTTTGAAATACAATATATTTTATTTTAGTAAAAACTGCGGACATACTTCAAAATATAATCTTAAATATGGGAAGTATCCCTCACACTTGCAAAAAAAGAATATGAAATAATTTACATAATTGTTCAGAGAAAATAAAAATTTGGTTTAGTTTAGAAATTGGTGTTGGTGCGTGATGTTTTTGATTCCAAATAAAAGCAGTTTTAGTAGTTTAAAATTGTAACAACTCTTTATTTATTTAAATGTACAATAACAACAATTAAAATAGTCACTCAGTGTTTTTATACAAGTTAGACTGACTTTTGTGGTGCTCTCACGGCTAATTTATATTCACTGCCTTACCATCTAGATTTCGATGTTAATCATAAATCATTTAGTTTTGTCATACTTACAAAAATGCTCAACTTAAAGCTTTTATTCAATGTTGTATATTCTACATACTGCAATGTTAATAATACCCACAGATATGTTAAAGTTTGAGAAGCACTGCTGTTTGAGAGACATTATGCAACTTTAAACCAGCCGTTAAAACAGTTATATTTAAATTCAAATAAAATTTCGTAATATGAATATTTCGATGTGTAACAAAGGGAATGACAAATTAATTTTTAAAAAAATTAAGCCATATCCAGGGGTGGATGAAAAGTCCGCGACTTTTTAAGTGAAACACAGGTTTTTGGATACAAATTATTTTATTTTTCAACATAGTCTCCATTGAGCACTTTGTCCAACGTTTCTCCATTTTTTTTTATCCCTTCTAAAATTATGATTTCTTCGTTGGACTCAGATCTATTTCCGCCGAGACATTTCTTCAGTTTTGAAAACCATAAATTGTCACACCATGGAAACTGCACATGTGTATACCCCTTTGTTAGCAAACGCGGCACTGAAAAATTTCATGAAAGAGATATGGTCCTGTATGCGTGGTCGTGGTGGCCATTTGACTGATGTTGTTTTTCATTATTAACGGCATACCTCCCTGTTTATTATGAAATAAACATTCGATCATTTATCTCAAAAAATTACATTTTTCTTTGAATACCAAAATAACACCTCTTGTTGGAAAACCCTGTATATATTTTTTCTACACGTATAGTAGTAATATATATAAATATATAGCAGTAAATTTACCTGAATTAAGGCCCAACTATAATATGCCCACATTAGGTTAAGTCAGCTTAAGCAACTACGCAAATTTCATCGATTTCAAAAGTTGGTTCACTTGACATGAAATGCCCCAGGAAAATATGGCCCCAAAATGGAAAACGAAAAATGACCCCAATTTTGGGGTCATTATTCATTATGAAATATCACCCAATTTTTTTAATGAAATATCACCCCAAAATTATGAAGAATTACCCCAATACTGAAATGAAAGATTACCCCAAATTCTGGGGTAATTCTTCGTTATGAAAAATTGGCCCAAATATATAAATGAAATTTCACCCCAAAAATTGTTTTGACCACCAATTTAAAATGAACATGTTCTAATTCAAAGTCTTAAGAATTGTTACTCCAAATATTTTAAGTAAAAATTTTATAAATTAAGTGAACAATTCTTTGAAATAAGCCGAATATAAAAAATAAGTACAAACAAAAAATAAAATGTTGAATATTTATTTATATGTATAGATCCATTCATGCCTTTACTAAACGTCTACAATAAAGAAAATGGAACATATTGCAATTTGCAGACAGTTTAATTTTTCCTAAACTTAAAAATTTTAAATGTTTGCAAGGCAACAAGACTATGTTTACAATTTCCTCTATATCTTCTTCAAAAATCTTTTCAACTAGCACCATACCATTACATATGTCGTAGATGTGGTGCATCAATCAGGAGAGAAAAGTGGTGCACCACAACTTACTATAGTAGTTAGTTTGAAGTAAAGGTGGCAGATTAATAGTTTATTATTACTGAAACATTTTTTGAAAAATCGCGCGATTTTTCTATCTATCTAAACTTACTATAGTAGTTAGTTTGAAGTAAAGGTGGCAGATTAATGATTTGTTATTACTGAAACATTTTTTGAAAAATCGCGCGATTTTTTAAAAAATGTTTCAGTAATAATAAACTATTAATCTGCCACCTTTTCTTCAAAGTAACTATCATAGTTAGGATTATTGCAAATAATACACATTGTTACGGGTCGGTACGAAAATCTATTGGGCATAAACTTAACCCTTTCCTTTCAATTACTTCGCCAACATGCAATTCCTACGACCTCTTTATATACCGATTTTTTCTTAAATATCATATTTTCTTCTTTTACAAAATGATGTTTTTAGTTTTTTTTCCGAAAAAAACGCACTATTATCACTTTAATTTTACACTTTTATGTTTTAAGTTCAGCACTATTCACTTAAATTTTTTTATGAATGAAGCTAATTATGATTGACAATATTAACTTCACAATGCAACGAAATAAATATTGCATAATAATAATAATGAAAAATCACCTCCAATTTGTGTATTGGATTGTGGTCCTAAAAATCCAATACATAAATTGGAGGTGATTTTTCTCAACATTATTTAATTTCAACATATTTTGCAATTTTATCAAATGAAAAGTAGCCCTAAAGTAAAATTAAAAAAGTGTTTGGGGCCTTTTTCATTTCTCACTTAATGTAAAATCGCCCCAAAGCACAAATGAAAAAAGGCCCCAAATTTTCGTGTTGTTGTGAGTTGTGTTATTTTTTTCGTTTTACACATTGGGGCCATATTCCAGGGGCCATAATTCGCAGCGCCCATTTATTATTGGATTTTGTTTTCTTTGTTCTTCTATTATTTCCGACTCTGAATAATCAAATATTATGTCCGTTATTTTAATTTTTAAATCTTTTTGACCGGTCATCTTAATTTCGTAATTTTTATTTAATTGATTTTGTATTGCATTTCTTATATTATCTCTTTCTTCGGTATTTTTGCTTTGAATTACCACATAACAAGAAACATTTTTTTTACCATGCGGTTGACTTACAAAAATATTAAGAAGTATTGTTAAAAATCTCATTTTGTTCGATAATTTATTAACTTATGCATTTGACAGGGTATTCGTTAATTTTTGACAGTTGATTAAGCTAGCTTATGCACATTATAGTAGGGCCCAAAGTATATTTATACAAGTACATGCAACTCTACAACAAATCAACAATAAAAAAAACAACATTAATTTTGTTTGTGTAAAACATTGTGAGATTGTCAAAAATTGTTTACAATTACATACAAAAAATGTAAACAAACAGAAAGAAAAACAACAAAGTAAAAAATTTTGACAATCTCAAATGTATTTACAAAGGAGAAAATAATGAACAGCTGATCACTTGCATGTACTTGTATAAATATACTTTGGTAGGGCCCAAGGCGAATTTATACAAGGTGGAGTCAGTCAAACAGCTGATTACTTTTGTTTCGCTTTTTTGTTCTAACAGATGTTAAAGCTTGTTTTTATATTTAAATATCTACATATTTTAAGCTTATTAACAAAATATTTATTTTTACATAACTAAGTAAAGCCCTCACTATTCAATTACCTACACTATATTAAGTTTTAATACATATTGGTTTAATTTTTCATTTTTGTTTTTTGACATTTGTTAAGACCAATTGTTTCTTTTGTATAACTGCCACCACCTTGTATGAATTCGCTTTGGTTGGGCCCAATGCGTATTTAACAAGGTAACATCAGTGGCGAATTGAAATAAATACAGACGAATTCACTTATTTTTTATATATGGAGTTTGACAGAAATGTGTGCGGGCGAATATTTTTTTTATGTGTAGTTTGACATTTATGCGGGCTATTTCTATAATCAGTTGTGCTCTTGATGTACCTTAGTAAATGCACTTTGTTTTGGCCTTTAGTCTTCGTTAAGCCTTCATACCGTGTTGACGCATGTTTAACGAATTAATGCGTACGCGTGCGCTGTACGTACAACCAACTACATAAGTATATTTTAACAATGCATATTGATCATTAAAAAGTCCGTGGCAAAGAAAACTTTCCGATCATGTTCACCTACTTAGTGTTATTTTATTTCGTGTGTTTGTGTACATCTATCTAGATTTTTTATTAATATATAAATAATACCAATTTGCATTTAATAAATGTGTATACACATATGTGTAAGAGCATGTAAATATTTACAATCATTAAAAAAACAACAGCAACAGTTAGTTTTATAAAAAAGAAGAAGTGTTATTACTACCAAACTTGTGTATTCCCCCCTGTACTGAATTATGCTTTAGTGCATAAACTCATACGCGTCATCATGTAAGCAATAAATTTATAAGTTTATAAACATACAATGTATGTATTTCAAACACCTAGAAATATGTAAGGGTGCAAAAGACCTTTATCTTCGCCCAGTTCAAAATTATACGATACCTTCACACATCACATACATTTCGATTCTAATCGTTTACTTTTTTTTTAAATTAAAATTCAACCTTTGTGAAACAAACAAGTCTTCGGATGACATTATAAAATCGTTTCTTTTACTGATTGAGCACACGCAACAAGTCAGGCGAATTTATACCAGGTGTTGGCAGTGGCGAATTCAGACAAATACGAGCGAATTCATTAATTTTTTATATACGGAGTTTGACATTCTCAACAATGAGAGAGCTGATTTGAATGTCAAACTCCATATATAAAAAATTAATGAATTCGCCACTGCCAACACCTGGTATTAATTCGCCTTGGCTACAAGTCTTCTGAAAAATTGAGTAAAATATTTATACTCCGTGAATAAAACGTATGTATCAGGGATGGCATATGAAATTTTAAAATTGTACCATCCCGTATTAGAAATTGTACTTTTCCAAAATTTTAACAAAAACGAAAAGTACAAAATTTACCAAATTAAAAATAGATACAATGTAGATTGATCGTTATGTTATTTACTGCCTGTTTATAGAAAAAGATATACAGTAAGCTGAAAGAAAATTCTACTCGTGTTTTGTCTTTATTACAATAACAAAACACATGAAACATGACTTATTCGATCTTGTTTTATAAACAGGCCATTAGTTATAAGTTTGGAGTATATGTGAGTATTTTTGGTGTTAAATATGATTCTGGTACCACAGTTTATAAATGTTTTCGACAGAAAAAAAAAACAAAAGGTGACAAACAATCAATGTAACCGGAAACTAAAGAAAAAAAGTAGTGTGGTGGAAAAATAGAAAAGGAAAGATTAATATCAAATTGATGCTGTTTTGGTACTTATTTTATTGATTCAATATTCAATAATTGCAAAATCTCTGCCAATATCTTGTAACTTAAACATTTTTGACTCTTTGTCGATCTTTTTTACATGGCGAAGAACAGCTGATGCTGTTGTTAAATGAGTTAAAAACAACTTCAGCCACCTTTATATTTACAGTCGACTTTAACGTCAGAAGTATACTTTATGGTAGACCTAAAGTCCACTCTTAAGTACTTTATTTTTAACTACGATTATGGGCCATTATCTTTAAAGAATTTGTTTGAAGTTGATTCTATATGGTAGCTATGACCAACTATGAATCAATTAACATGCCATTTTATGTGTTTTATGTATGAATCATTGGTGTTAAATTTATCACAAACTATGACCTGCTCTAGTGTTGGAGGGTATACTAATTTTTCCAGAAAAACATAACAGAAACTATTACATCTTCTCTTAATTGTTATTTTGGTTAAATTAGTTAGTTATTAATATTTAAATAGAAGAAATCTGTTATTTTATTTCTTTTACAATTAAAATCAATTATTTTATTGTATTAACTTATATAACTTTCATTATTCAACAAATATTTCAAAGATCACACATAACATAATTATTATTAATATTTTAATAAAATTAAATATTATTGTTGAAATTTAAATTTATGAATCTCAATACATACATTTATTTTTAAAATTAAAGTATAATTTTTAAATTGTACCGAATGATGCATTTGTATATTAATGTTCTTTTCCGAATCGAATTGTACCAAAAAAAAAGTACTATTGTACCAACTTTGGCATCCCTGATGTGTATGTGTAATAGAGAAATTCACATAGGACAGAAAGACGTAAAAACTCAAACAAAATACAAATTCCACATTGTTATTGTTTTCGTAAACTTTTTTTTAGAAATTCGGGGATTTTTTATACGCGTTATTTTTATAGTAACAATATGTTTTCAGATTTAGTTGTAATTACCAAATTTGATGCTGATCGAATTAAAATCTATAGTATTCCATTTAAATTAATTCTTATTCTATTATCTTATGATTTACAATATATTTATGTGCTGTTTTTATAATACATATGAGTACTTTGATTGGAAATTTTACATGTATTTTGCTTTTGTTACAATAACAAAATACGTGTAAAATTTCCACTCAAAGTACTTGCTTGTTTTATAAAAACAGGCTATCTAAAATTAGTTTCTAATGTAATAAATATTACATTATTTAATTTTTATTTGCTAACCTTAATGAGAATTGTAATAAAATAGAAAAGTTTATAGCAAACAATATTCTTATTTAATGTTTAGTATATGGGCAATTCCATTATGTCGAACGGGACAGTCGTACACATTTAAAGTGAAAAAAGTCAAAATAAACAAAAAAAAAAAAAAAAAAAGGCTTAAATTACAGCTTTTAATGTAATTTTGGTCAAGTTTTTATTTTCAAAATAATTGCAAAAAATCCGGTGTATTCGCACGGCGCACAGTTGTTTAGAAACGTTTTTTTTTGGAAATAATTCGGTATCTCGGGAACTATTGGAGATATTGTTGCGGTTGGAGCTGAGTTGATTTGCATTGGTTCAGCTTTCTAGCGCGAATGGGGGCCAGTGTATGGCCTCTCAAAATTGGTCACCTCGGGTCTCAAAATTTAAAAAAAATCGCCAAAAATCCCTTTATGATCAAAATGAGCTGAAATTTAAGATATAAATAGTCCTTAGGAAGATCTTAAATTAAAATACACTTACATGTGTGGCTAATCTCCATTAGTTGAAGAGATATTTAGGTCTATTTATTTATTTTTTTTAATTTTGCTCGATCTTTTTAGATGTGGCGGGCCTACGTAGGGTCGAATTTTATTCTAAAATATCACCTATATTGGTGATCAAATTCTAAATAAACAAAAAACTTGGTAACGGTTATCTTGCCCCTATAAAAAGTTAAACACATCCAAAGTTGGAAAATGTAAAACGTGCCGTATTTTTTAAGTTTTTTTTTCCCAAAAAGGACATTATATTCAGTATTCAGTACAACTTTACTGATTACTGAAAAACAAATCAGTATTCAGTAAAAATTTACTGAAAAAAAACCAGTATCGTTAAATTGAAGTCTATTATGCACTACCGGTAAAATTTTATGAATTACATGTTAGAATTTTGAGAATCATCACTATCAAGATCTGAAAAATCACTCATTTCTTAAAAATAAATTAGTTTTCTTTGAAAATAACCATTTACTGTATCTGTGAACTCAAAATTTCGCTCTATATTGAGAATAATTTAAAGAAAATCTTGGAACAGCGGTGACCGCATACGTGAAAGTGTTTATAAACAAAAAATGTAAGTAATTGTTATTTTTTGTCAATTGACCGAATTTATTTTTAAATATTTTGTTTAAAACGGAAAGCAAACTGTTATTTATATTGTGTTGTGGCTACGCAGTGATGTTGTGGCTACAACAGTGGACTACAAGATTGACATCGCTGGTTCGAATCCTAGACGTGTTAATTATTTTTTATATATTTTTTTTTTATTTTTAAAAACAATTTTAAATTTTAAATATTTTATATTCTCAACAAAAACTTCACTTACTATCCTACAATCAGTCATGACAATTTAGCACTTTTTGTAGCAAAAGTAGTAATAAGGGGATTTTCTTAAAGTTGCAACTTGAAAAAATAACAAGTTTCGTTTAAATAATTAATAAAATTTTACCGGTAATTGCATAATGGATTTCAATTTACTGATACTGATTTTTTTCAGTATTCAGTAAAATTTAACTGATTACTGATTTTTTTTCAGTATTCAGAATACTGTTTGTTTTGATATATTTTATAAATGATGTAAACTTGACAAAAAAGAGTATATATTAAAATAAAATTCAATCCCTGAAAAAGTTGGAAATAATACCAACGAAACGTTGTATTATATTGAAAATGATATAAATAATCTTTTATTAAAGGAAACTATATAAACTATCTATGAGAATTGAAGATTGAGCGATTTTGCATTCGAATATATCGAAATGGGTTATGAATAAATGTAAAATTTCTTTACATTTTTTAAAATTGATTGCTTCCCTATTAAAATATCATAAAACAAAGTGTTTTCAAAAACTTAATTTTCTGGTGGAAATGTCCATATATAACATTTTTATTAATTATTTATTTTTTTAATGCCTTAGGATATACAATATTGGAGGTGCCATGCCCACTAATCCAATCCCACCATATTCAGCCAAACTGTGTAAAATGTAATTATAGTTTTCAAGATATTTATAAATAACTGTTTACTTTGTATGGGAGGTTACTCAGGTCCTGTTCCGATCCCTCTCATTTTTTGGTTAAACTTCATGCAGTGATACGAAATTGATTTATATAAAGTTTGAAAACTCACAATTACAGTTCCCGAGATACTATAAAATACCAAATACGTATAGTGATATGAATTTAATTCGTACAAAGTTTAAATAAGGAATTAAAAAATTAAAACTTACAGTTTACAGTTTTAATTTTTTTTATTTGATTGAAATTATTATTACAATTTACAAAAAAAAAAAAGATTTTTATAGTTTTAATCACTAGTGATGAACTTTTGAACCTTTTTCGGAAACCCTTCCATTAACGTTTTTATAGCGCTTTCTGTCACTTTGCTCGAATAGGTAGTCCATCTCCGTTTAAAATCTACCACACTTTTAGACACCTTTTTTGTGCTCTTCAATTCTCTTTTAATAAGAGCCCAATATCTCTCCACTGGCCTTAGCTCCGGGCAGTTTGGAGGATTTGCGTCTCTTGGTACAAATACCACATTATTGTTCTTGTACCACTCAAGGGCTTGTTTACCATAGTGACAGGATGCCAAAACAGGCCAAAAATAAGTGAACACATTATGAAGTCTTATGAATGGAAGCAGCCTTTTTTGTAAACATTCCTTGATGTAAATTTCGGTATTTATAGAGCCCGTTGTAACAAATGATTGGCTTCTTTTGCCGCAACTGCATATTGCTTGCCATAGCAAGAACTTTTTGGGAAATTTTGTCTGCTTTTGGGTCCTAATTTTTTCTTCAACATTAACTCGAGCATCAGCAACATAAAATGTTTGACAAGGACGTTGCGAAAAATCTGCCAGAATATACGTTTCGTCATCTATTATGGAGCAAGAATATTTTTTTATAAAACTTGACTTCAATTTCCGTGCTCTGTTTTTGGCCTCTAAATTTTTAGCAGCGTTCCTGTCAGGAACTTTTTGAGCCTTGTATATTTTTGAACCTGCATTGGCTTTAACTTTTCGTACTAAATAGTCCGAGCACTTAGCTAACCGGGCTGCTTTCCTACCGGATGTGTTGGGAGCTCTTTTAAAATGCTTTCTAAATTTGAAAAATTACGAAAAAAATTAAAAATAATGCGAAACTTTTTATAAAAACTTACAACATTTTTTGGAATATATATATGAAATATATACAGTCGAACTTCCCTATAATGAATCTTGACGGGACCAGAAAATCACTTCGTTATATAGAAACTTCATTATACAGAAATTATATTTTTCCCCCACTTTTTATTTAAAATAATTAGGCATATTAGTTTAGGTTACACTTTTCCATTTTTCTTCCACATCAAAACCTTGTAATACCAAATAACAAAACCATTATATAAAAATTTATATTTTTTCCATTTCTATTTAAAATAATCAGGTATTTTAGTTTGGATTACACTCTTCCATTTCTCTTCCTCAACAAAACCATCTAATACATTAAGAGATTTAAATACATTAGTCGGCACGTTACTCCTCATCTCCACAAAAGTACTTTTTGCTACAATACCATGCCGTTTTTTGAATTTGTCTAACCATCCTGTGCTAGCTTCAGAATCTTCCCAATGCATCAGTGAACTCTTTGGCTTTTTGCTTCATTAATTGCCCAGATATAGGAAGATTCCTACCACGTGCGGCAGTTACCCATTTGAGCATTGCTTCATCAATATCCTCAAAAAAGCAGGTTCGAAGCCTTTTGCGTTTAGTGCTCAATTGCTCGTCTTCTAAATTTTTTAGAATCACAGCCTTGTTTTTTTAAAATATTTGATAATGTGCTGGAAAGAATTCCAAACTGCCTAGCCACATCTTTTTTTAATCCTTCTTCAACTTTATTAATAATTAATAATTTTGTTCAAGAGAAATGCTACTTCGCTGCTTCATTTCCGATCACTGAACACCGGCAACTGATTTCAAAATTGTTATTAATGTGGCTTTCTTCTTTTTTTTTGTTCTTATTTTCCTTTTTTGGGAATCCCCTCATTATATGAGTTGTTAGTATGCGTAACAGAAAATTGTTTGAAAAATTCATTATATGGAGACAAAAACGCATGTGAGTCAAATATTACACCTGCAAAATTGCTTCATTGTATAGAAATCTTCATTGTATGGAAATTCATTATAAGGAGATCAAAAACAATGAAATTGGAACGGAAAAAGTTGTGTGTTTGAAATCAATTCATAATAGGGAGAGCTTCATTGTATAGAAGTTCACTATAGAGAAGTTCGACTGTATATGAAAGCTTAATTCTTTGCCTAGCCATAACTGTTTAAAATGTGCGAGTTAGAGGTATTAAAGTACTATAACCTACCCTAAAACAGTTTTTTCAAAATAACTCAAAATTTGGAGGGTGTTTCAAAATCTGGGCCTACAACCAGGTCGCTTTTCAAGTTCTGACATAAAGTTTTATTTTGTAACAGAGTGTAATTATTGCAGATCTCATAAGAGTAATTGTTAGATGATGAAAAATATATGAAACACCAAATGAGTCATTGGTGTACCATTGTACTTTTAAAGATCAAATTGTACCAAAAAAGTACAATTGTACCAACATTGCCACTCCTGATTTATATCCATTCGAATATACATACATATGCATTAACACACAAAGTACCTGTTGTATTCGAAGCAAATGTTTTGTAATCATATAAAACAGTAGTGTTCAAAAATAAAAATGAAGATGTATTGGTGAGAGAGCTACCCAGCAACCATAATGTCAAAAACTTAAAATCAGAAAAAAATAAAAAAAGTTTAGATATAGAAATTTTATCAGATTCAGCCATATTATTAAATGAATATAATTTAAATGTTAAGAAAAAATACACATTATACGCCCGAAATTCACTTAAATTTTTTATTTATTGCTGACTTTGTTTTTTTGTGTTCAATTGTAATTGAAAAGCGTGTGTTTGCTGTGCTTCGTCAAAAAACAACCAACAACAATACTTAATGATTTCTGAAAAAATTACGATAGTCCGCCGCATGTGTTTTCATCGCTTGCTCAACGATGAATGAATAAAAGTTTTTAAAGGAGCATAACAAATGTGTGTAAATTTTTTAAACAATTGTTGTATGGCATGAACATCACTGATTTAAAACCGAAAATTGTTAATATTCAAGTTATTACTTACTCATTGAAAAGTATGCACTTTTCACATTTATGTATGTATATCAGCGATAGGCATTTTAATACTACCAAAATTTGTAAATTTGTCATTGTGTGAGTTATTTATTGCGCTCTGCTACTCTCTATGCACTGAGCGAAATGGATGTAAAAGTTTGAAGTGGTATTTGTTGAATAAAAAGTGTACGTGAAGTTATTTATTTATTTTCTTTCACTGTAGCCGAGAGAAAAACAAAAACAATAGCTGAAAAAACAAGCAAAAACCCGCAACACAACCTACCTGTATCAAAGCTCATACGAGACTGACTAGTTTGATTTGTATTTTACAAAATAAAAACAACAACAATTGCTGAAAAAAACAAGCATAAAAGCGTACACGACCAACCTGCATCAAAGCTCATACGAGACAGATTGGTTTTAACTTTTTATACAATGTGTGTGCTTGCGTACGTGTGAAAACAAAGAGAAGAGAGCTCATTTGAGAGCTCAATGCCTTTCGCGGATGTATATGCACCTAGCAATTAAGCAAGTAGTCAATGTATCTCTTATAGACAGTAACACTGGGTTTAGACCAGAGCCCGGAAACACATGCGATTGGTCAGTTCAAGGCGAATTCATATAAGGTGTACTCGTTAGCCCAGCTGATCATCTGCTGTTTCATCTCAATTGTCAAAATTTGTGTTAATATTGGTGCGCGTTGTGTTTGTGTGTTTTTGATGGGTCCACTTTTTTCCTATTGTTTTATATTCAATTTCTTCTGTTTCTCCACGCGTTTGAACTTTCATCGAACATTTTAACATCCTCCACATTAAATAAAGCAATAAATATAAAACTTACACTGGTTTGTTGTTAAATTCATCTTCAATGTACGCTCAAACGAGACTGAATGAGTTTTTATTACGTGTGAGTACGTTGTTGTAAATTTAATAATGGCCGAAAAGCACGCGTGCATAGGAAATGCCTAGCTCTGGTTTATACCCAGTAACTGGCCTACCTAAATAAAAGCGTAAGGCGGAACGTTTTTTTCCGTTTAGCTTTAACGCTGAAATGTCATACCTAAATAAAAGCGGCAACGCTACGTCAAACAATAAAAACAAGGTTATCAAAAAAATAAATATAACAACCTGGATTATTTAAACAATAAAGTACATTGCAGTATTGGTGTTTCTGATTTTTGTTTTGTGATTTGTAAACTAAAATTTTATAAAAAAAAAACTAAATATTAAAGTTTAAAAAATGAGTTTCTTGCATATTTGTTTCTCCTTTTGTATGTATGTGTTTACATTTATTGTGTTTTGCAACTAACTTCACTATTAAACGCGCTGTCAAAATCGAATTTTCCAATTGCAAAGCTTTACCGCCGCGTTATTTCGGTATGCTGCATACAAATTGTATGGGCATGAGAATTTTTGACAAGTAAAAAACGCCTTCCGCTCCAATTTACACGCATACCTATATGAACCGATGTTCACGCAATCTGTAAAATTTGATAACGATATTTTTCAGATATTTATGAAAATTAATATGTTTTTTGAAAGTGGTCCATATACATGGGAGCTATAACCAATTATGAGCCGATCTTCATTAAATTCCCTACAGCGATTTTCATGTGCATGGGGACTATGCAAGTCGAATTTCAACCTGACACCGATATATATAAGATATTTAAGCGTATTTAAGTGATTTTCGGAAGTATACTTTATATGGGGACTATGGTCAAATAGTGCCCGATCCAAAAAAAAATTGGTCTCGCGATTTCTGTTTGCACGAAACTTAGTTGTGCTGAATTTTGTATGGATACTGCAATTCTATGGGCATTTATATACCATAGCACCATATTTCGGGAAGAAATTTGTATGGGGGCTACGAGAAATTATGGACCGATTCTTTCCAAAATTTCATGGTGTTCTCTGCAATGAATTTACCCAAAGTCACAAAAATCATGTGAAAATTATCAAAATTTTCGGATGTTGTCTTACATTTTGATCCATAACCCTGGTTCTACCAATTCGATTGTGCTGATTTTCAATACTAAACTGCTTAGAAAAATTATAAACATTTTGGTATACATTTCATTAATTTGTGAGAGTCTTTTACACAGACGGACATTGCTCAGTCGTCTTACAATTTCATAAGGATCAATAATATATAGACTTTGTTGGGTCTCAGATGAATATTTCTCAATGTTACACACGGAATGACAAACTTATATATACCCTCTTTCACCACTTGTGGTGGTGGGGGTATAAAAAAAAATTAATATTAAAGTTTTAAAAATGAGTTTCTTGCATATTTGTTTCTCCTTTTGTATGTATGTGTTTACATTTATTGTGTTTTGCAACTAACTTCACTATTAAACGTGTTGAAAAATCGGATTTTCCATTATGATTATTTCGGTATGCTGCATACAAATTTTATGGCCATGATAATTTTTGACAACTAAAAAACGCTTTCCGCTTCAATTTAGGTATGGTTGTTATTAAAAAATACATTACTTGTAGCTTTGTAAACGAAGTTTTTGCTGAGATGTTATTAACAGATGGAAATTTATGAAGAAAAATCATAAAATTATGGCAATATTCTTAGATTTCTAAAGAGCTTTTGAAACAATTGATAGAAACATTCTGTTACAAAAAATACATAAATATGGTATACAAGATATTGAAGTGATTCCAGTCATATCTGTATAATCGTAGACAAAAGACTAAGGTGAAATATGCGAAATCATACGAAATATCAAATGTCTTTGGAATACCTCAGGGATCAATTCTGGGAGCACTTTTATTTATTATATATATCAACGATATTCCAAAATCATTAGAAAAATGTGAAATTGTAATGCATGCAGACGATACTCTAATATTTACAGAAGCTGAATCAGAGGAAATTTGTAACTACAATTTAACAAACTATATAAATAATATTGACAAATGGTTAAAAATTAATAAATTGAAATTAGACGAATATAATACTAAGTTTATGGAAATAGTTATGAACAGTAAGGGTACGGTCAGATTAGGCAAACATTTTACTAAAATTGTCAAATATTTATTTGACGTAATCTGATCACAACATAATTTCGAGAGGTAAACAAGAAAACAGCTGATTTTAGTCAAACAAAATTATTTGCCAAGTGTGTCAAGATAGCAACGATATTTAGCAACGCCGGAAATGAAAATGTAAAATTGTATGGGAATTTACAAAAACGAAAATTAAAATTCCTATTGATTAAAAAAAGTGTTCCGTGCAAAAAATCTGCTGACCCGTTCCTGAGAAAATTGAATTCCTCCACAGTAGTCAGAAATATATAGAATTTAATATTCCATCTAACGTGGCCAGTGCCACGAGGTTACCCATATTACAGATGGCAGTATACATGGTATATATTAAAAAAAGCATTCCGTGCAACAAATCTGCTGGCCCATTTCAGAGATAATTGACTTCCCCCAAATTGTTCAGAAAAAAAATGGAATGTAATATTCCCTGGAATGTGGTCAGTGCCAAGAGGTTACCTATATTAGAGATGAAAGTACACATGGTATATATTAAAAAACGCTTTCCGGGGAAAAAATCTGCTGGCCCATTTCAGAGATAATAGAGTTCCTCCAAATTGGTCAGAAAAAAATGGTATGTAATATTCCATGGAACGTGGCCAGTGCCACGACGTTACCTATATTAGAGATGAAAGTATACATGGTATAGATTTAAAAAAGCTTTCCGTGCAACAAATCTGCTGGCACATTTTTTACACGGAAAGCTTCGGAGAGGGTTTCCGAAAAAGTTTCAAAATTTCATCACTAGTGATTAGAACTACAAAAATATTTTATTTTATTTTTTTGTAAATTGTAATAATAATTTCAATCAAATAAAAAAAAAATAAAAACTGTAAGTTTAGTGGTTTCATTTTTATTAACATATATGTATGTTTAGAATTTTTCGATCTCAGTCCTAAATACAGTTATTAACATATACACAGTCTTACAAAAGTTTACATACCCCTAATATGTTTCATCTTTATTAATAAATATTTAGTGAACAATTCTTTAATTACTTTTTTTTTAACACAAAACTAATTTATTTTCATTAAATTCTACTAAAAAACTTAAAATAATTAATTTTTTGACATAAAGCTAATTTCTATAAGTTTACATTCGGGATAAAAAAAAAACTTAAATTAATATTTTGTATGCCCTCCTTTGGCTTTAATTACTGCAGATAATCTATTTGGCATGGACAAAGCCAATTTTGTTCTTATTTCTGGAGTAATTTTGCTCCATTCTTCCATCAACGCTTCTTTGAGTGCTGTAATTGATGTTACATGTCGATTTTTTAGATCTCGTTTTTTGAAATATCCCATAAATGTTCAATAACATTAAGATCGGGGGACTGCGGGGGATGTTCCAATTTGTTTTTAACGTTATATAGAAGCCATTCCTTAAATAACTTTGATGAATTCTTCGGATCGTTGTCCTGGAGAAATATTGAGTTGTCCTCCAGATCTGAAAGTTGGAAGCAGGGAAGGTAGTTATCCTTTAAAATATTGATATACATGGCCTTATCCATAGTACATGAACCTGAGCTTACCGACACCATTTGCCGCCATACATCCCCAGACCATGACTGACCCGCCTCCATGTTTTACGGTGCAATTAAGATTTTGTAGTAATAACTCTGCATTGAGCTTTCACCAAACTTTTGTTCGTCCAAAATGTAGGGTCATTTACATGAGCATTTTCGTACTTTTGGGCATATTCTAAGCGCTTCTGGATATTCATAGATCTAAGTAATGGTTTTTTTCTGGCAACTCTGCTATTCTACCCATTTCTCTTGATACATCGGCGAACAGTCTGATCAGAAACGGTAATTTCTAGATTTGTTCGCATTTTCCGGTTTAGTTCGACGCCACTTAGCTTAAGATTTTCTTGAATGGAACGTATAATAGACCGTTCTGTTCGTTTGTCGAGAATGCGGGGAAGCCCACTACGAGCTTTTCTTTCATAATTTCAATTTTCTTTGAAATTTTTTATTATTGTTTGAACTGTGCTTTTACTTAAATTTAATAAAATTTCAATTTCATTAAAAGATTTGCCATCATTTCTCAACTTATTGACGGTTTCGATTTTCTTTTGCCAGTGTGATCACTTTTAGTGAAAGTTAACTTTCTACCACCGATTTTACACAAAGCATCATAAAAATTGTAGCGTAAATTTTAACGGTTCAACATTTTTTTTTTGCAGAGTACGTAAACTTATGTAACGTTAAAAGGATACCAATTACTCGTGTTTTGTTGTTATTTATTCAAAATACCAACAAAATATTATAAAATATGCTGGAAATATATTTTTTAAGTGCATTAAACAAATATATAGTTACAACTCTTAATAAAATTATATATTTTCCAAAAAAAATGTATAATACTATCGTTAAAACACATTTTGAATACGGCTGAACGGTTTTATACACATGCTGCTCAGATGTACATATTGATAGACTACAAAAATCACAAAATAAGGCGATGTAATTGATACATACCGATAAATAACATGTTAAACACTCTTAAGTGGCTTAATATAAAATAACGTTTACAATAAAATACGATAAATTTAATACAAAAAATTAAAATTGGAAATGCACCAGAATATTTGAAAGAACAACTAATATATGTTGGTGAAATTCAACGCTATAACTTAAGCAGCGGTTC
The DNA here is from genome assembly GCA_942486065.2 of Calliphora vomitoria. Taxonomy (NCBI): domain Eukaryota; kingdom Metazoa; phylum Arthropoda; class Insecta; order Diptera; family Calliphoridae; genus Calliphora; species Calliphora vomitoria. The sequence goes on from OW818029.2 coordinate 103,247,491, forward strand.
TACAAAGGTTTAAAACTATACAATATGATGCCAAATAGTGTTAAAAACTAAATAAACAACAACCTATTTAGAAGGAAAGTCTAATTTATAAGAAATGTCAATATAAATTAGAGCTTAAATATAATATCTGAAAATTGTTATACAAAAGTATTAAAAGAATACTAATAAGACACAAAAAAAAAAAATAAAAATTTGCGTTTTTTGATTTTTTTTTTTAATTGTTAAATTCTGGATAGAGTTGGGGGCTTAAACAAGACAACAATATAGATTTTATCTGTTTTTTATTTTATTCAGAATTTTATCGCAAATATATATAGCTGATACTTTCGATAATCGACCATCCGTAGCCCCACCATATCTAAAAAACCATAAAAGATCGAGCAATATAAAAACAATAAATTAAAGCGTATTTTTGTAGATCTCAAAGACTATTTATATATTAAATTTCAGCTCATTTGGATCATAAACTGATTTTTGGTAATTTTTTTTTTTAAAAGTGAGACAAACTTTATAAATTAACTCGAAAACACATAAGCTTCAACTTTGTTACGATATCTCCAATAGCTCCTGAGTTATCGAATTATTAACAAAAAACGTTTCTAAACCCCCATAAAAATATACTTTCGAACAGAGTTTACTTATTCAAAACTAGCTGACCCGAGAGACGTTGTCCTATCCCAATTACAAAAATAATGTTTGTGTTCGATTTTCGAATTTGTGAGAAGCGGTTTGAAATGTGTAAAAATAGTTAAAAAGAGAAAAAAGTATTTTTGAATGATAATTTTTATTTATATAGATTTGGGGTATGTTTGATTAACATTTGATTTGAAAATATGTATATCCAATGAATCTTATGGTGTTCTATTTACATTTTGATTAAAAGATCGAGGTTCAGGTAACCTATTAAAATAAAGAAATACTCTTTTCGTTTGCTATGCTGTGATTTCATAATTTCGTTTATTGCAATGCTATGATACACGACATTTTTTGTTTAGTTGTCTGGCGCGTAAACAAATAATACTGATGGTGTTCCGACACGGGAACAGGCAACGTACAATTGACCAAGCGAGAAGCATGGATTTTCAAGGTCAATGCCGCAAACACGCAATGACTGCCTTTGAGATTGTCATTGCCTTTGAGATTGTCATTGCAAATGTAAGTCGTACCGGAAACTGCAAGCGTTTAAAATCGAATGGCATGTTGGTCGGAGCCATTGGGATCCGTGGTATCAAAACGTCTTCTCGTTTGTACTTTCCTTAAAGTATTGTTGCCTTGATGAAGGTTTTTTACCGTAAGTCTGGTGGCATTCCAAAGACGTGGTTTGTTTATGTTTCGTAACATTATGATTACCGATCCGACTTCCAGTTAGATAGTTGACGACACCATCTTGGAAAGTAACGAAATCCACCGATTTGTACGTCATCAATTCGACAGCAATTTTACTTTGAATCTCAAAATTCAATTCGTTGACATCAATGTTTTACGCATCAACGTTCGCTCAACCAATTATAATTTTCGGCAATGTTTGGAAACACCTTTCGGATGAATTTGGATTTTGATTCGGTGAACTGTCAGAAAGCGATGGGAATGCAGTCGGTCAAAATGTCAACCGGGATTTTGCCGCTGCCAATGTTCAGCAATTGTTTGGAAAATACTTCTGCAGATTGATGTTCACAGTCAACCTGACTTTCCTGACGTGTTTGCACATAACGGACGACTTAAAACATGCATTAAGTTCATCGGCTGGCGTTGACAGTGGAATCACTGGCATTGTTTGCCGAAAATCACCTGCCAACAGAATAATCGCACCACCAAACTGCCTTAGATTGTTTCGTAAATCAGTTTGCTTTGCTGCAAAATTATGTCCATCGCACTGTTCTTGTATTCATGTTGGATTTTCCTTGATATTCAATGGTAACTTTAGTGCTGATGAGCAGTTCAACAGCTTTCCAACAGCGTAGCTGCAACTCCTGATGAAGCAAGTGCAATATCATTCTGCGAACGTATCGTTGCCAAAATCAACGCAATCAAAAATAATTTTCGGTTTCACCGGGAGCGTCCAAAAAAAAAACGCTCCAGTTCCATATTTCACAACTTTCATAAGAATGTCAGTGTGGAACGTTTGTTCGAACTAATTCCCTCAAGGCATAGCAATCATATTATTTTTTGCTTGCAACTCTTGATTAAATGCGTCGTTCATCGAATAATACCTTGTTCGACATCATCAAGCACATGTCCTCAATTAATATCAAAGCCTCGTTGTAAATTTCCTCGCTCAGTTGCAAATTTGGATTTGATGTTATAATACGCATCTGATGCAAAATATCATCACGCATGGGATTTTTGTATTTGTTTCACAAATCAGTTGTATTTGATGAGCTTTTGACGAAAGCATAGCATATCCGAGGGTGTATTCCCAATCTAACAATCACAAGCGTTGACACGCTTCTCTATACGTGTCACACAATTCACCATCTATAGATCCCAAATCTAGGAATGATGTTGGACCACGAACGTTGACTAATATTAAAAGCAAATAGAAACACTCATCGTTTCTTGGATGGAATGTGTAAATGCGACCTAATGCGTCGGTGAAAAATAAATGGGAGAAACCTGGAACTCGATTTCCTTGTTTCCGCCGTTGGAATTTCTTTGACGATTGATTCCAAGTAAATCTGGTCAATGAGGACGGTCGATCAACTCGTTGTAATACATTCCCCTCAGTAAAGTATACTCTTTTATTATTTTCCAGTGTACGGCTAAATGAACAACAATGCGCCAAATTGCTTCGTTACTGCTAACATAGCGGTCCATTTGAAATTTAACCTTTTTTTTTTAATTTATTGTGTCTTCACAAAATAATGTGAACTAACAATAAGTTGTTCAAATCTTAAATCTAAATATTAATTTTTATTTACGTCCCACCACAGTTTGACGAAAAATGATGTTAAATTTTTTGATCCTATCATCAGCGCAGGTCTGTTGGATTCCTTCTTCTTAGTCGGATGTAGCCATTACTTCTCATTAGTGTTCGTGCAAGTGGGTTAGGGTGAACTTCTAACGTTTTCAAATATGACTCCGCTTGTCTTTTTTTATTTCATTTTTCACCAGAAAGATACCTAATTCCTTATGAATGTTAATATTTCTCAATTTTTAATATTTTATTTTGAAATCTTTGAATTTTACCAATATTGGAAGCCGAGGCCGTGCCCCATAATTGAATTCCATAACATGATATGGATTTTATTATTAAGCTGTACAGCAAAAGTTTACAATCTAAACTCAATATCGAGTTTTTAGCAATTAGCCAGTAAATTTGTAGTAATTTTAACTTCAGTTGAGTTAATTTCGTATCTATATGCTTTTTCCAGGTAAGACGTCGGTCTAGGTGCAGACCTAGATATTTAACTTCAGTTTGTTGACGTATTATATGATTGTTTATTAGGATTAGGATAGGAGGGCACGATTCTCTACGCAATGTGAAAGTAAGATGTATACATTTTTGCTCGTTTACTTTAATTCTCAATTGTTTTAACCACCTTTCTATGTCGAGTAACTATATGGTTGATTTTAATCAATAATCCTTCGTGCCAAACTTTGTCGAAGGCTTGCGAAACGTCGATGAAGAGCGCAGAACTATATTTTTTTCTTCAAGTGTCTTAGATATGATATCTACCAGCCTGTGAGTTTGTTCTATGGTGTTATGTTTTTCTCGAAATCCAAATTGATGAGTTCAAAATTATTCACTATCGGTTTTAACTTGTGCATTAAGAATTTTTCGAATAGCTTTGATATATTTGACAATAGGCTAATGGGTCTATATGATTCTAATTTAGTGTGATCTTTTCCCGGCTTAGGTATTATTGTAGCTAAAGAAACCTACCATCCTGGTGGATAATATTTAAGGCGTAATATAGCATTAAAAATAAATAGGATTATTCCTAATGCAATTTGGGGTAGCTTGAGGAGCATCTTGTTACTGATTTTGTCAATACCAGGTGATTTTCTGGAGTTTAAATCAAAAATAGCCTTGTTGATCTATGAAATCTCAAAACGAAGTGGTTCAGCTGTAGTAATATGGGATAAAGTAGGTGGTAACTCTATTATGTCGTTTGACTCATTCGGGGAAAATACGTTCTTTAGATGACTAACAAACAGGTTGCCTTTTCAGTATCGTTTCTCGCCCAGCCTTCACTTGATTACGTAGAGGAGGTCTGCTCCTAACAGGTATTTTTAATTTGTTTGTAGCTCGCCATAGAGAGTAATTTGAGTACTGGGTGGCATCTAAGTTCTCCAGATATTTATTAATTGAATCAGTTTTGCGTTTGTGAAGAAGCATACTGAGGCGTTTACGACATTTTCTAAGCTCCGTTTTAAGTTGAGGGGATCTGTAGAGTTGCCACTCTCGACGAACTCATCTTTTTTCAGTTAATAACTGTTCAATGCCTGCAGAATAGAGTCTATTGTATCTTATTTGTTGGGTTATTTGAGTGGCGTGTTCAACAGAAAGTTTTAAGTTCTGTTCAACATTTTTGAGAGAGATGTCGATATATTCTGCTGTTTTTAGTGATATATTTTCTGTACTGTGACTGCTAATATATTTTCTATATTTCAAGCAATTTATTTTCGTGCTTGATATTGCAGAGTGACCAGTCGGGGGTACTATTTCTCGGGGGTTCAATAGAGTAACGAAGGTGGGTGAATGATCCGAGGATAATTGGTAAATTTTTTGTAACTGCAAAATCAATGACATCTTGGACATGTTGGTTTCGTCCATTTTATCGCCTTAAAAGTGCAAAACGTACCACACACCTCTCCACTTATTTCTTGCATAAATTTAGAATAAGTTTGATTTTTAGTGCTAGGTTTATCAGTTCCGGAGATATAGATATACCGATTTTACAAATTTTTACCCCCTTAGTGGATGTATTCATCGGGAGAGGTGCTTACATACAAAATTTGAATGGGAAAATTCGAAATTTCGGTACACGAATGGTCCTAATGTATTACTTAAGGTGTCTAAAACCAGCTCCACATCATTCCCTTTCTAATGAAACCGGTTTGGAGCTCATCGGTTGGATGGTTTCAGAGTCTATAAAGGATATAGGTAGAAACATATTTTTGTTTTATATATATAGATAGATATTCAAAATTGGGGAAAATGGTTGTATGGAAAAATTCGAAAATCGGCTTTACGAATGGACCACATGTACCTAATGTAGCAATTTAGGTATCTAAAACCATCCTCAGAAAATTTCTTTTCTGAGGAGGTAATCGGTTGGATAGCTTCAGAGTCTATATATAGATTTATTAATATAAATATATAAATGCCTTTGTAAGTTTGTTTATTTGTTTGTTTGTTTGTTTGAGCATCACGCCTAAACGGCTGAATCGATTTTATTGAAATTTGGAACGTAGATAGATCCTTACTTGGAAGCGTCAATAGGCTATAACTTTTTTCAATACTAGGACCAGAAAGGGGTAAACAGGGGGAAAACCGGTAAAATTGGTACCTTTAGTTCTTAAACAATAAATACTAAACGGCCGAAACGATTTTATTGAAATTTCCAACATAGACTACGACAGGGGTAGCGAAGCGCACCGGGTCAAGCTAGTACATTCATATATTTGTAAAGTACATTCATATATGTAGTCAGCCTAGGACCATATGTCTCTATGTTAACAGTCTTTCTCTATTGACAATTGCAGTAGTTAAAATGTCGACGACTTTCCTTCAAGCGTCAGTAGAAATACGTTAGAGAAAACAGTTCTAGTGTATATCTTGTGACATTGTCAACGAACTCGTCAATAGTTTGGTTTTTTAAATTATACTCAATAGGTATAGGTATATAGTAGAGATACAGTCTACTGGTGGATTTTCAACGACATGCTACTAATGTTAAATGTCAATAGAAAATTACATTGACTGGGGTACATATGGTAGTAGTTCCACTGACAATGTCATTAGTAAATCACTACAAATTCACTACTGGCATTCCCTGCATAGATATTATTTATTAAAAAAAAAAAAAAAAACAATTTTTTCATACAATTATATCACACTGATAACAAATATGACAAACATTTTAAAGTATTACTGTCAGTTTTCGAGATATTTGCACTTTTAAGTCATCACTGTTTTGTTTTTTTGCAGTTTTACTTAAAGAGAGTGGAGTTTAACTAAAATAAATAAATATTTTGTATTAAAATTGGAAAAACATTGAATATTTTAAAAACTATTGTAATATTCGACAAATATTTCCTATATATTTTTAAATTTATAAAGTATAGTTACATTTTGTACTGTATTTGTGTAATAACTTACACAATTGGTCAATTCACAAGGTCTCTTATCATGTCATATTGTCATAATATCCTAATATTTCATAATAGCAAAATATGTCCTAAAATAATACTACTTTCTGTGGTATGTTTATTGTGATATCGTAACGAACTAGCAGAGACCAACGCCGAATGCCGAAGTGTCGGTTAAGCCGAGCCGCCGATTAGGACATTATGACAATATGACTGATAAGAGACCTTGTGAATTGACCAAATATTTAAATAAAAAGTAAAGTAAGGTGTTTTATAAAATGATTTCAAGGCTACCATTGGATAAATTTTTCAATAACATTGTAAGGACACATTTCATCTGTTCAATAAGCAGCATATAATATTGAGTTACATAATTAATAAATGTAATTTTCGTTTTTATTTTTTTAAATTTATTTTTATTACTTATTGTACATTATTTTTATACCCTTCACCTTCGTGAGAAGGGTATATATAAATTTGTCATTCCGTTTGTAATTTCCACAATATAACTTTCCGACCCTATAAAGTATATATATTCTGAATCCTTATAGATAGCGGAGTCGATTTAGCATGTCCGTCTGTCTGTCTGTCTGTCCGTCTGTTTGTCTGTCTGTTGAAATCAATTTTCTGAAGACCCCAGATATCTTCGGGATCCAAATTCTCAATAATTCTGTCAGACATGCTTTCGAAAAGTTTCCTATTTAAAATCAGCAAAATCCGTCCATAAATAATGGAGATATAGCAAAAATCCGAGACAACCTCTATTTTTGGCCTATTTTTTATCTATATCTCGATTACTAAGTCATAAATATAAACAATATGGACATCTAATGATAGATATTTCAAAGTTCATTGCAACGATGTATATAAGGCTATACAAAGTTGGACCTACAATGGGAAAAATATTTTTTAACCCGAATTTTTTTCACAAAAAACTTTCTCTTGTCATAAATTTTTTTCACTAATAAGTTAAAAAAATTTAAAAAAACTTAAAAAATTTTTAAATTTTATTTTAAGGTATAATTTGGTGAAGGGTATATAAGATTCGGCACATAGCTCTCTTCCGAATATAGCTCTCTTACTTGTTATTATTTAAAAACAGTTGAAGACTTATTTAAAAAAAATACATATATTTTATACCGAAGCTCAATGCTGTTGGAAGGCTGTGCTGTATTTAGTGTTTTTATTGGGGCCTTATTTTCTGTTTGAGGAAACTACTACTTTTTCATTGGTACAAACGACTTTAATTTTTGTAAAAAATTTATTTTGAATATTCTTCTTGATCCTCTTAAATGTCTTTTAGGAGGATCATTAAATATGTCTTTGCAACTCCATCTAATTAACCGATTTGGATATTATTTCTTTAGCGAAATTTCAATTTAAAATTTTTGTAAGTTCCGACTTGAATTGTTAGCAAACTTTTGCACATATATAGAAATCTGTTTTTTCTAACATTTCTTGTAAGAGTTTTACATGAACCTTTAGTCGATACACGAAACGACTGAATAATATCCAAACTAGCCTTTGAGGTTAGATTATAAATATACCTGATTTTCTAAATCAAAAAAACTAAAAATTCTGTTTACATTTTACAGTTTGACGTTTTATTTTCTGTGAATATACTTTTAGAAATTCATGAATAATTAATATTGCACAAAATTGTTTAACTCATATACACATTTATGTGTTTCATGGAAAAAACAGAAACCGATCAAAATATTATATTATAAATAATGTGATCGTATAATAAAATTTGATGTAAATGTTACATGCCATTTTTCAATTAATTTATAAATAACTTAAAATACATAAAAATGTACTATAAAAATTCACTTGCGTTTTCTAAAACTATCAACAAACAAGTGTTTTGATTATAACAGCTGTTTAATTTGTATTCAAACAAAAAATACCGGAATTTTGGATTCACAATTCGAAGGCTAATGGTTTTCAATGTGATGATACACTTATATACCACACAAAAAGGTTAGACACAAACCTTTTTGCATATAGATATCACCATTATCATTGAGAACAACGTTATATTTACATTCATATTTTTATGAAAAAGAAACAACCTTGTTTAATAATGTTATTCTTTTCCATCAAAATATATGTATTTTTCTTCTAGATTTCTTAAATTTATTATTCCTCCTTTAGTTTCTTTGTTCTATTTATTATATATCTAAAAAACTTGGTTATGGGAGGAAATATCTTTTTATCCTCCCGTGGATCAGCGCCTGCGCTTTTTGTAAATAATAAAACTGGAAACCAGGAATATTTTTTTCTTTACAAACAAATAATTATGTTTGCCAAACATATTTTTGTTTCGTTCGCTTGCTCTAAATTTGATTTATGGGCAGATTAAGGCATTGAAATATTTGACGAAAAACGTCAAATATTGGCCTTGTCTGACCTTACCTTACACAATAATACTTCAGGGTATGAAGTAATTTAACTGTATTAGTTTCTTCATTGATAGTTAAGCTGCTATTATAGCACTGAACATAGGTAATTTAGGTCTAAAGTAGTAGCCGCTGTTACAAAGAGCTTGAATTTCTTCGCAAACAGCATAATATTAAACGTTGCTGTGTGCTAGGTCATATAAAGTTTCGAATATTTACTTTTTATGTGCTTTCAAATAGGCGATTTAACATTTTTGTATATTATTTTCTTCAGAACATAACAACTATTTGAGGCATAAAGCAATGGTTATTATTAGGAAGTACAGTGCACTCGCGGTAACGTGAACACCGTCTAACGTGAACACCGCCTAACGTGAACAAGCTTTTGTTTACATTGACTACTCTGTAACGTGAACAAACTCAGAAAGCTCTATAACGTGAACAATTTTTTCACTGCATTTGTTTCCTAATCATGTAGACAACACTGAAATACTTACATTAAATTCGATTTTTAAAGTTTAAGAAATCCCCTTGTATTAAAAATGTGTTTGTATCCTCTAAATTAATATTTTTTGTATGTAATTTAATTTGCTATGTAATTTTATTTCAAAGTATATTTTTTCGTGAACTCGTTTTGTTTTGTAATGCATTTTAATCAATAATTTTTGTTTTATTTTTTAATAATGAAAATAATAATAAAAGAATTTTACGTTTAAGCGTGTAAAACACAGGTTTCTATTATCAAATTTTATATTTTTCCATGAAATTCGACAATCGATAACGTGAACAATTTCACTAACATGAACTCCCTTGGTTTTAATTAGTTCACGTTACCGCGAGTGCATTGTATACGAAAATTTTACAGTGATGCATTTCAGAATGGGAAAAGATGCGAAGGAGAAGAAGAAAATAAAAGGAATCATATTGATCCTTATTGGCCTCTATGGGCACTGCCCTGCCAGCAATTTGAAATTATATTTTCGATACGTATACTAAAATGTGTGTAGTTTGTGTCGCAAAAATGTTATTTAGCATATAAAAAACATTTTACAAAAACAAATTACATTACCATCGAATTGTACTCATCTTAATGTACATTTTAATTATACACAAAGATTTCCCAAAATTAGCTTAATAGTCTATTTTAGTATATAAAATCATCGGTTGTGTTAAATAAAAAGTCCGTGTTTTTAACTAATAATTTATAAAGTTTTAGTAGTTAGTGATAAAATTATATTTGTAATTAAAGTGTTTGTTAAAGTGAGTGTAGAATTAGTGCAATAACTAGTGAATTTTTTAAAAAAAGGTAAATACGTATAACAATTAATTAGTGGAACTTATTTTATATAATTTTTTATATTTAGCTTTTTAATTAAAGTCATATTGAATTTAGTTATATCATTATTTTATTTATATGTAATGTAAATAAGTATATTGTTACGAATGTGCAATGACGATTTGAATTTAAAGGTCTGTAACGACTGCCTGCAACATTCATCATATTTGAGGGCACGTCCATCAGTAGCATGCACACAGAGAAAACAGATTCGTGATAGCAACCGAATTTCTTGCCAATCGAATGATTCTACCTTAGAGACCGAACTTTACAGTTGTGGCTACAAAATTTTAGAAAGGGTAACAATATTTTGGTTGCTTCAACTGAAATTCGTCCTTATCAACTGACTTTCTGTTGATAGAACCGAAAAATTCTATGTGTGCAACCGAATCATTCGATCGGCAACAAATTCGGTTGCTACTACGAATCTGTATTCTCTGTGCAGTTGTTGGCATTGTTTGTAAGTATGGCAACACTAAATGTTTGGGCTGCTGGCAATGACATCGAAGGCTCTGGAATTCGAATGTACTTGTATGTCCGTTAAGAGCATTGTAGAAGATTCCCGATAGATGGCGCGTGTATAAATAGTGGCAGAGCTGGCAGTCGTGAGTTGAGTTGATCATTGTCGTTGTTAGAGTTAACATCAACTGTAGTGTACATGTGTGTTTGTACATTATAAAGTTTGTGTGCATTTCTGCGAATTGATAAACGTGTATAAAGACACTGAGTGAATTTTAATTCTGTTGTTGTTGTACATTCTAAATAAATAAAGAGTTGTTACAATTTTAAACTACTAAAACTGCTTTTTATTTGCTATCAAAAGTATCCGGTTTATTTAAAGGAAATAAACCCACGTTTTTAAAAGGTAAAAACGTAACAATATGCATAGTGTTTTCATAACTGGAATGCAATAAAATATTTCCATTTTAATGCAAGAATTAGAACAGAATTGGAAACATTATCTTCTTTATGGACACTTTTTAGATATAAATTTAGATATAATAATACACTAAATAGTACAAACTTGTGTGTATCATATGCGTGGCACATTTTTTCCCGCACGGTGACATTATAACGATAAGAAAGCGGTATCATATCCGATGAGTTTCAACTTCAAGATGATACGTTTGGGACACTTTTTGAAAAGTAATTGTTGTCAGGGTGGTTTCTAATTGGTGTCATCCATATAACAATTTCTAACATTTCCGCTAACAAAGTGCTTCCGGTTTATTGGCAATCACCGCATTGTTTGCAACGTTTTTAACAGATTTAAAGGTAACATTATTTATGTAGTAAGTACATACATACATATATAGAAATATGGAAAAATTCAAATTTTGTTTGCTTATGTAAACTCTTCATAAAAAATGTACATACTATGTTTGATGTGAAAGAAAATCTAACAAATATTTTTTTCTCTTGTATGACTTTTAAAAATTTATCATAAGAAATTTAGAATTTAATACAATTACGCACGCAGCGTAATTGTATTAAAGAGAGTGTCTAATCACTCTCGCAGTCTCATGCGTAATTTCATTAACATTTTGCCACTTTTGGAGTTATAGTCTATCTATCAGGGTATACGTTGTAGTCATTACTAAGTATGTTAATCATTTTATTTATTTTTTCAGAAATTTGTCTGCTGCAATATGTTAAATTGCACCGATTTGGCTTGTGTACTTCATCATCATCATTTTTATGCTCATCTACATCATCTGAAAAGTCATCTACAGGATGATAATGACCACTCAGGTAAGACGTTATTGGATCTGCAAAAATTTTGTATAGATGGGTAGGAATATACAATAAAATATACCAAAATTTGTCCCACTTTTTCATTACAATATCGTATGTACTAGATTTTGATATTATATTAGTTTAAAACATCTAGAATAACTTTATTGTCTCATATTTATGAATAGTAATCAAAATGTCCTATCATTGATTCATCTATATATATTAAAACAAGGTTGGCAACCGATTCCCCTATTAATACCGATTAAATACCGTTTAAAATTGAGTACCGGTATTGATACCGATACCGAAATGATTATTTCGGAAAAATACCGGTATTCAAATAACGTTTACCCTAATATCGATATTATACCGGTATCAATACCGTTATCATAATGATATCAAACCTTTATCACTCCGATTTGTCAATCAAAAATACAACAAATCATATGTTTGATACAAAAACAAAATAAATTGACTAACATGTATTTTGTTGTTGCAAGAGTTAGGTTTTTTACAACAGACTTATGTTTTAGACAATTACGTATCGTCACTATGTTACCCTATGATTACATACATAATTTAAAAATCTTGCTGCTAGTAGAAAATAGTATTTGAACCTTGACGCCAGCGATGGTGAAATTATTACGATCGTACTTTTTTGATACTATCGGTCGATTTACAAGGTATCGTGCCATATTGTCCTAATGTTCTAATATTTCACGACTCGGCGGATCGGCTTAACAAACTCTTAGTCGCTCGGCGAAGACCTCTGCTGGTTGGTTACGATAACACAATAAACATAGCATACGAAGTAGTATTTATAGAATAATATATACATAGAAGCGTTACTGATAGGGATAAAACCTAAGTCTGTTGTCAAAAACCTAAGTCGGGAGAATGTATTAGTACACAGTTTTGAGGATGTATTGGTGCCTTTTTAATTTTCACCAGACACACAGAGTTCTATAAAAATTTTTAAATTTTAATTTATTTAAATTTTCTTCCATTTTTAATGCCATAAATTAAAACTCTGTTCTATAAATTAAATTCTACCACAAATAAAATTAAGTGTCAAAAATTAATAAAAAATATTTGTTTTCTAGTTTTCTATTTATGACCACAGATGTTGACAATTTTAGTTTCTAAGATTCCAATCTTACGGGCTATTTATGGTCAATCATTTGTTACCAAATGTATAGATAAAAATCAAAATATTTTCATTCTCATTCTTCACCCAACGTTTCGTTTGTTTGATTCAAACTTCTTCAGGGGTTTTCTTTTATTGTTGAATTTAAATTGTTTACATTGTTTGTCAATTAACTTATTATTTAAAAAAAATGGAATCCACGACACAAAATAAATAAATAAATAATCATTACACAACATATACTATAAGTCAAACTTAATACTAGTTTCATAGAAATTCAACTCAAGGACGTTCGTTTGACCAACATTAACGTGTTCCCGAAATAAAGTGTCCTGCAAAGTATTCAAGAAATTTGCCTAATATTGTGTATAAGTAATAAAGTGGTTCGGTCTGTATTTAGTCGGAAAATAAAAGTTAAAATTTCAAGTATTTTGATGTGCTAAATATATCAAAGTGGCATCATACATTTAACCCCATCGTAAGAAAGGAATAGCAAATATGTATGTAAAATGTATGGCTATCCTTTTTCTTAGATGGGGTTAAAATTTAACTCCATCTAAGAAAAAGGAACCGGTAAATGAAGAAAAGCAGATACAACACTTTTTTAAACGTCAGTTATGGCGAATCTGCATATATGTGGTTAATTCTCTCACAAGTATGTTGAATTCACATATCACAAGTACGTGTGAAGACAGTAATTATTGCAACTCTCAGGTAACTCCCAGTTGTGTCTCTAGTTGTACCCTATGGTAGCATTATTTTAGGATTTCGAAATTTTTTTTACAGAATATATGTAATTTATAATTTAGTATTTAAAAAGTATTATGTTGTGTTGGAAGTTATTTACGCAATTCCTAAATTACTTATAATTAAAACACGTTGAGTATTTTTATAGGTATTTCTTTATTACTAGGCAAATATTTTATATCTTTAAAACGGAATTCCAAAATAAAACGTTTCAAAAAATTTTTTATCCAAATTTACATTAGTTAAATTTAACATATAATTTGCATTAAATTTAAAAAAATTATATAATTTCCATCTTTTTTATTTGATTAGAAATTAGCTTTGTAATATTTAAAAATGAAGATCTTACCTTTGATCCCAATTTGAAAGTAAATATTTTTTAATATTTTTTAAATTAATGAAAATTATATAAGGTAATGCCATATCAATTTAAAATTAATATGGCATTACTATTTTTATGAAAACTTCAAAATCCTTAAGCATGTCAGATATAGAATTGGAAAAAATAAAGAGTGAATGAAAATACCTTCTATTTTTCTACTATGATAGTACCTTGATACACCCGAGTCTCATTTGATACTCTCAAAACATCTTCAGTGTTTTATATGACATTATTACTGTTAAAACAGAATAGATAATTCAACAACAAAATGTAAGCAAAACTTCCAATGAATGCAATGCAACAAGATCTACAAAATAGCGTGCAAGTTTATCGGGCCGAATTGACAGAAACGTTCCTCTGCTTCGGAACAAAAATCTTATGGCCAGACTGTCATTCGCAAAAAATCATTTAAGTTGGTGCGAACCAGCTGGTGAGAAGAAGTTGCATATAATAAATTAGTTTGGAAATGATAACGGTCATAATGTGTGTCGTCCTCAGAATAAGGAATTTCAGTAACGTCATACAAAAAAGACCGTCAAGCACGATGGTGGCAACAATATGATATTGGGAAGTTTCTCGTGGTATAATGTTGGTCCCATTTATCGTATTACCGATAGTAAACCACGTTTTGAATACAAAAATATATTGGAGGACACAATGTTGCCATACGCTGAAGAAAACGTGCCGCTTAGATGGGTTTCCAAGCAGGATAACGAATCAAAACACACATCCTGCTATGTTGAAGATTGGTTCCCTGAAAATAGGATAAGTCTTCTAGACTGTCCAAGTCAGTCACCGGATCTAAATCCAATTGAAAACCTTTGTGGGTAGTTGAAACATAAAATAAGTAAGCAAACATTTCAAAATAAAGACCAACTTTGGGATTTTGTTCGAAAATCGGGGTATGCAGTAAGCCAAGAATAGTACACTAAATTATTAAAAATAATAGAGGATACACTAGATATTAATAAAACTAATAAAAATATAACAAATAATATTCAACTATAACTTTTAATTTAAGGATTTAAACAATGTACTTATTATTTGGCCATATGTGTATATATATTTTTGTTGTTTTGTAGTTCTATTCACAATGTTATTTCCTTGTGAGAGCGATGTAAAAACACGTCTATCCACTATGAGAATATAACAAATTTTATATCGATTTTGAAATAGTTCTTTCCTCATAACACTAACACATTTGTTGTTAATTAAAAAAATATATTTGAAAAAAAAAAAAAATCGGGAGAAATTTGTATCTGCTATTTGCAAAAATCCAGACCAAGGTAAGGAAAAAACATAAAATTTTAATTTTCAGTGGTGAATATCTCGAAAACTATAAAAGATAAAATATAGTTGTAGCTAAGTTATTTGTAGCACTCTTCTTCTAGATTTTAAATATATTCAAATCTTTCAAATCGGATCGAGAACAATAATTTGGCATCATTTTTAATTTTTAATATACCGGAGGCACCCCAATATGGGTCCTTGAGGAACCGCTCCACCTTAGTGTTGAAAGTCTGAATTCGATACTTATGCTCTCCTCTATAGTCGTGGGAAATTTTATTAAAATCGGATTATTGGTTTAGAAGTTACAGATTTATTTGCACTTTTTTATTTTCATTTCCCCCACTGTGACCCAAAAGCTCGGTTTTAGGTTCTCGAACAACCACGATATAAGATTTTTTTATTGGAATCTTTACTAAGCGAAGGTTTTTACATATTCCAGAGAATAAAAGCTTAACCGTTTTTTTTAAATTAAAAACAACATTGCATCAGAATTGGGAATTATTTCACTGCTGTAATTTCACATTTTTTGGGAATGTTAACAATGAATAACAGTCTACACCTTTTTTATACCCTCCACCACCATAAGTGGTGAATGAGGGTATATATAAGATTGTCATTCCGTGTGTAACATTAATAAATAATCATCTAAGACCCAACAAAGTATATACTTATACTATAATTGATCCTTAAGAAATTCCAAGTTGATTGAGCTATGTCCGTCTGTCCGCCTGTGTTAAACACGCTCACGTCCAAAATACACAAACAAACTCTCAAAAAAATTGTTTATTAGTGTTCTAAGCAGTTTGGTATTGAAAACCAGCAAAATCGGTGTAGTAGGCCCAAAGTTATGAATCAAAATGTGAGACTACCTACAAAAATGTTTTTGTTATTTCTGTAAATATATTGCAGATAATACCATAAAATTTTACACTCGTTATTTTTATGATAAAAGGACTATAAAGGTGCTATAGTCTATAAATGCCTACAGAATTACAGTATCCATACAAAATTCAGCAAAAATAAGTTGCGTGCTAAGAAAAATCACAAGACTAAGTTTTTCATGGATCGGGTTATAATCACTTAAACACGCATAAATATCTTATAAATATCACTATTGAGTTGAAATTCGACACAAATAATCCGCATATATACAAAGTTGCTGCGCCGAATTCTATGAACATCGGTTCATATTTCTTTATAGCTCTCATATAAGTACCACTTCCGAAAAACATATTAACCTGCATAAATATCCAAAAAATATCAATATCAAACCAAAATTTTACACAGATCCGTAATTTATTTTTGGAAGTTGTACTACAGGATTTTGTGAATATCGATCCATATTTGATCGTAGCTCCCATATAAGGTTCACTTCCGAAAATCAGTTAAGTACTCACAAATCCCTTATAAATATCTTTATAATGCTAAAATCGACACATAATAATCATATACATAGAAACAATTGTACCGAATTTTATGAAGATTGCCCCATAATTGGTCTTAAGGACCACTTCCGAAAAACACATTAATCTGCATAAATATCTAAAACAATTCGTTATATCTAAAACAAAATAAAATTATACACAGACGAGTAATTTGTATCCAGTAATCATACTACTGTATTTTGTGAATATCGGTTCATATTTGACCATAGCTCCCATATAAGGTCCACTCCCGATAATCACTAAAATCCTCATAAATTTCTTACAAATATAGTTATGAAGTTGAAATTCGAATCCAACAATTACAATATATGTAAAAATCATTGTAAAAAAATTCTATGATGATCGGCCCATAATTGGTCATAGCCTCCATATAAGTACCACTTCCGGAAAACACATTAACCTAGACAAATATCCAAAAAAATATTTGTACTGAAACAAAATTATACACCGATCAGTAATTTGTATCTAAGAATAATATTACATAATTTTTCAAATATCGATCCATTATTCGATATAGTTGTCATATAAGATCCACTCTTGTTAATAGGGTTGTTTAAATTAAGTTTTATTAGTTTTTTTGTTTTTAATTTTTTTTTTAGGTCAGCTCCCATATATTGAACCAAAATAATACGCAGATCAGTAATTTGAATCCAAAAATCATACTACTGAATAATTTCCACTTGCGATAATAACAATAATACCCATAAAACTCTTGTAAAGATGAAATTCAAATAAAATACATAGAAATCACGTTAAAATATTTTATGACGATTGACTCATTATAGTTCATAGCTTCCATAGCAGTTCCACAACCCAAAAATACATTAACGCATATAAAAATTGATATCGATAAAAAATTCAACATAAATTAGTTACAAGTAGACAGAATTCATACCGCTGGATTTTTGACTATGGGTTCATAATTATATATAAGACACATCTGGAAAATTCATTAATAGCGAATATATATTAAAATTTTGTGATATAATTCCTTTCCATATGCAAAATTTTTAATTTTGTCTAAATATTGTTACCTTTTAAAAACGTGGGGTTTATTTCCTTTAAATAAACCGGATACTTTTGATTGCAAATAAAAGCAGTTTTAGCAGTTTAAAATTGTAACAACTCTTTATTTATTTAGAATGTACAACAACAACAGAATTAAATAATCACTCAATGTCTTTATACACGTATATCAATTCGCAGAAATGCACACAAACTTTATTACGTACAACCTTAAATGCACAAGACAGTTGATGTTAACTCTAACAGCGCCAATGATAAACTCACTCACGACTGCCAGCTCTGCCACTATTTATACACGCGCCATCTATCGGAAATCATCTACAATGTTCTTAACGGACATACTAGTACATTCGATTTCTAGGGCTTTTCGATGTCAACATTTAGTGTTGCCATACTTACAAACAATGCTAGTCTCCACTAATGGAAGTGTTCATAAACATGATGAATGTTTGCAGGCAGTAGTTACAGACCGTTAAATTTAAATCGGCATTGCACATTCGTAACAATATATTTGTATACGCTTTTTTATACTCTTTTTCTTCACTTTTGGAGAATAAGGATAATGTTGATCCAATCAGTTAATGATAACCAATTTTTAGGTACATACATATATAAATTGTTAAATGTCATATGTTATAATAGGAATAAATGACAACCTCTTTTCAAAATGGTAAGAATCTGTAGTTAAGGTAAGTATCTCTGCTTAAACTAGTCTTTCTAACAATTGTTATATTATTTCATATATTTATTTAATAGTATTTCAATAATATTGTCTTAATCCACATACTAGGAGCGCACTTCTAATAACAAATGTTGAATATGGATATTAGAGTGTTTATACCAGTGTAACTTGTTTTTTTACATCCCGCGGTATGAAAAAATTTTTAAATTTCAGTATTGAAATGCCTATAACTCCAAAAATACAAAAATCTTTGAAATCGGATGGGAAACAAGGAAATGGCACGTGTTTTAAAATTTTACATGTCAAAGGTACCCTACTTTAATCCCCCATAGCGCCTCCTCTGGAGGCCATTTAAATAACTTAAACTCGAATACTCCTTGTCTACGCCCACGTCAAATTATATCCCGATCGGAACAGCCGTTTTCAAATACCAAATTTGTTTCCAAAAAAATTGGATTCTGCCCAACTTCGCTATTTTTTCCCTGACTTTTTTTGGATTAACCGAATTTCATTTTTGGCAAAATATAGTTTCTATGACGTTAAAAATAAGAAACAATTTTTGCATTGCATAGCAACAAATTAATGTGTCTGGATGAGATGACATGTGGATATATTGTTCTAAAACTTTTAAACCTGTTGAATCGATTTTGTCCATTTTCAATACTAAACAATTCAGATAAATAGAGAATATGTGTAGAAAATCGTATTCTACAGACATTCGGTTAGAGTTGTCAAACCGATTTTCGAACTATTCGACAAAATCGAATATATTATTTTTTATTTTTTTCATATTTTATGCAAAATTTAGAAGCTTTAACTTTGCAAGTTAAACATCAAAAGAAGTTCTTTCTTCTTTAATAAAAAATAAATTAAGAATTGTATGTCCTCAAATCTTCTTGAATTATAATTTTTAAAATATACAATAACATATACACATATTAGTATTGTTACGTTTTTACCTTTAAAAAACGGTATTTCCTTTAAATAAACCGGATGCTTTTGATTGCAAATAAAAAGAGTTTACTAGTTTGAAATTGTAACAACTCATTATTTATTCAAATTTATACAACAATTTAAACGGTCACTCTATTTTAATACACACATATTCATGATACAAAAATAGAAGGTAGTCTCACTTTCTCTTTTTGTCGCCATATTAACGTTCTGACGTTTATTGGAATTATGAAAAATCGTGCTACCGTATTCATTCTTAAAATCCCATTTTTTGTTTATTTAAAAGTAAAAAAAAAAATAAAACAGCAATCAGAAAATCTAATAAAAAAAATGTTAACTTAAGAAATTCTTTTTTGAAATAATTATAAACTATCCGTTATACAGACTCCAAGAAAGAAAAAACACAAAAAGCAAGAAGCCGAAACAAATTTTTAATATAAATTACACATTAAAATTAAATATTTCTTAAACCCTTTTTTCCCTTTTTTCATATGTGGCAAAGACTTTTTTATTGTTTACAAAAAAATAATTTCAAATAATTCCAATAAACTTCAAAAATATTTTTGTGAGAGAGAAGTGGATCAACCTTGTATATTTCAATCATGCACATATTACACAATTTAAAAACACACTGCACAGTGGGGCAGAATCAAAATTTTTTGGAAATAAATCTGGCATTTCTAAACGGATGCCCCGATCGGGATAAAATTTGACGTGGGGGTAACCAAGTAGTATCTGAGTTCAAGTTATTTAAATGGACCCTACAAATGTTCCACGCGCGGCGCTATGGGGGCTCAAAGTAGGGTACCTCGACATGTACAATTTTTAAACACGTGCCATTCTTTTATTTCCCATCCGTACTTTTGAACCAAGTGGACTCATATGTTGTTCATTAATTAGATAACTAAATTACCAATAATATGTAAAAAATATCAATTACGTATCCGAAAATAAACGATTTTCAATTTAAAAATTCAAAATTTTGTACATTTTTGCTGTTTTGCGGGTGAAAAGGTGGCTTAAATCTTTTTTTTATTAAAATAAAACTTTCTTTAAGAACATATAACAGTTTTTCTGTAAGATATCTTTACGGAGAATATTTTGGTATAAAAACAAGTTATATTTTTCGAACATGTCGCCCCTACGCCCTTCGCAATTTGACCTATTTTTTATCAAAATTTTAAATTTGGACCACATGTTCTAAAATCCTAAAGCTGAAATCAGAAAACCGAAAGCAGCCTTCGAAACCTTGATGTGATCCCTATTTATTTCCAAAGTATTTTCCCAGCCCCAAAGAAAATGTGGACCCTATGGTCAAAATAGTAAAAAATATAATTTTTGGGATTTTCTCTCCAGTTTTTAGGAATTGCGGGATTCCCTTTGACCTTTTTTTTTACACTTTGTTATTTAGAATGAGAAGTTTAAAAAACCTTACAAATTTCGTTTGGTTTTGTTAAAAAATAAAGATTTTATTACATATTACATTTGTATTGAGGTCTAAAATTAAAATTTGTATCAAAATTTTGATAGGATTGCAAATATTAGGAACAATTTGGTCCACATTTTTTCCGAACTAATTCTTTTTGTTTAGATAAGTTCATTTCTGATATTACAAATAAAATTTCAAGTCAATATATCAATTATATTATTTTCGGATCCGTAATTGATATTGCTTTGAAATTTTTTGCATATTATTGGTAATTTAGTTATCTAACTAACAAAAGAAATTCGAGTCCATTCGGTTCAAAAGTACGCCCTATATTTTTAAAAAAGCGGGCCAAGGTATGGCAAAATTTGAAATTGTAAATTTTGAAATGCTTATAACTCGGAATTTATATGAGATACATAGCACACGCAAACATGTTTTTTCAAGAACTATCCGAGCGCTTCCTAAAAATTTAAAAATCTTTTAAATCGGATGGGAAATAAAAAAATGGCACGTGTTTAAAAATTTTACATGACGAAGGTACCCTACCTTGAGCCCCCATAGCGCCGCGCCTGGACCATTTGTAGGGTCCATTTTAATAATTTAAATTCTAATACTCCTTGGTTATCCTTACGTCAAATTTTGTCCCGATCGGGCCGTCCGTTTAGAAATGCCAAAAAATTTGTATTTCCAAAAAATTTTGATTTTGCCCCACTGTGCACTGTAAGGCTTTAAAATAGATGGACTCATTTGGGTTCTTGCTGTCGCTATTTATACTTGGTTATCGTTTTCTAGATAATTCACCATCTAGTGACATCTAGCATTATCGGAGACATTCACACAGTTATGTTAACTGCTGTTAACCGGCAGCAGTTAACATAACGAAGTCACCAGATGTAGAAAAGTTGAGAAACCTGATGGAACTTTAAACCAGCCGTTGAAACCGTTATATTTGAATTCAAGTTGTTAATAGGTAAATTTATGTTATGTATGTTAAATTAATGTTTAAATGATTTTTTATTTATTTTAATAATAAAACATTTTAATTGAAAATAAAGCAATGAACCGGTTATTCAAACAGAAACCAAGTTTTTAAAAATTACGCTTTTTCGAATTATTCGAAAACTGATTTTTTGTATATGTCGAATAACTGATAACTCTACATACGGTCATCTTAGGCTTTCGTGAGGACTCTGAAAATAAATATTTATGTACTGTATATACATTTTTGGGTATATAAAAAAATTGTAGATCTGCTGCAAACGGAATGACTGAATCAATATACATAAGTACCCCAATAATTTTGGTGGTGGGTACAAAATAAGATAAGATTCAAACAGATCTGGCATCGACGTGTTTTACTTTTAGTATTTTTATCTGTCATTCTCATATTTTCACTTCAAGATTATTGTTCCCACCTGTCTTCGGTTATTGCTCTCGGCAATGTGTTGGTTCTCTCGTTTTTAATATATGTAAGTACAGGTATGTGTTATTATTGCCAACCGCCGAATATTTACTTAACTTGTGGCTGCTACTACAACACTTGTTTATTTCTCTACGGGCTTTCATAATGTTAAACCGCGATCACACAATTCAAGTACGAGTAAAATATCGCATTTAACTAAACAAACAAATTAAAGTGGAAAATATAATTTTTAATACATATTATTCATATGTACCTAGTAGGTATAGGTAGGTACCTACTATATATTATAAAAAAATATGTATGTGTATAATACATTTTATTATTTAAAACATATTTATTAAAGCGATTAAATACATTTTGAATGAATACAATGACATTCAGTTCTCAGTTTATGAATAAGTGCGCGACGCGATTGTTAGTAACGTTAGTAAAGTAAAATAAAGTAAAGTGAACTTTTTTGTAACGTTAAGTTTAAATTACCGTTAATTAGTAGTAATGTGCCAAGTTATTATTGATTAGAATGTTTCTAGTGCCAGTCACACACACAAATCCGATTATATACTATACTTGCTTGCGATTACATCCATGTGGCTTGATAATTCGTTGTTGAGAAAAAAACAAAACAATTTCGAGTTTTTTATTCAAACAAGATACTCAAAACTGGATAACTTTTTATATTATGGATCAGAGAATAAAACAGAATTACCGGTGACACAACCTGGTATGTATGTAGCATGTGTATTTATATTATTCCAATAATAATAATTATTATTATTATTTTCATTATCATATACAAAATAAGGTTTTTAGATTTTAATTGTACTTACATATTTCACCAATCAGTTCCCATTAGCGTTACGTTACTCTATTGAACTTTCTCAATAGACTTCTTACTACCTTCATTCTGCAGGAATCATTTTTTAAACTGATTCAAAGAAATCTTTTCGATTAGATGCAGTTAGTTTTTGTTTGTGTTTTTTTTCCAATGACCTTTAAACAACTGTTTTATTTTGTTGGCTACAATAATATATTGTATAAATAAATGCATGTGAATCACGGATGGAAGATACAATATTTGTTCGGTATCACAATAATATTTAAATATTACTTTTTTCAACCTCATAGCACTAACATGTCCAATGTTATATATAAAACGGTTTCATGAAATATTACGTTTTATGAATTGAAAAAAGTCAAATAATCGAACACAGGTCTAGTGTACCTACAATACATGAGGCGGGGGTTCAGCTAAAGCCTTTAGGAGGTCATATTTTTCAAGTTATCAATTACTGTTTACCTCTCTTTTATTATAGGGAGAAATTAAACGATTCCGAACGAACAAAGATCATTAGATTCTCACAATTCGTATTGAATTTATTTTTACAAAGGTTCAACTATTTTTTAATACAATACATAGTTATTATAACGTTTGAACACCCTCATTCATGATTTTATATTTATTTTGATAAAAAAGGATATTGAACCAAATCTATATATATAGAATTTTAACAACATTAATTATAATTAATTATAATGTACATTTTCTACAGTTTTTCTTAAGACTACCGAAAGTGGGTGTCAAATAAATATATGTATTATGTAAATCAATTTATACATTAGTACATACATATATGTATTGAAAAGGACAAACGTTCCGTTGCCAATTTGACACCGTTCAATTGTCGATTTGATACAATTTTGTGTAATCCTTTCCATTGCAAACCCACGCTAATTCAATTGAAATAAAACATGAATATGTATATAACTCTGTGGACTTTTGACAAAACAACTTAAGTGTAATTTTCATTTTTTCAGTAGATGGCTAAAACTGTTGAATTAATCGATAATTATTTTATTTTTTGTCATTAGAGAATTTCGACAGCTTTGTACAATGCTTTGAAACTAATAATAAAGTCCTTTAAAGACAAATAATGAAGTAATTATCGACCAATTCAACAGTTTTAGTGCACCCCTGAAAAATTTGAAAATTATACTTAAGTTGTTTTGTCAAAAGTCCACAGAACTAATTGTTAAAATTTGTTGTGAATTTCCTTTTCTCTCCGTGGAATCGCGCTTGAACTACGTATTCATGTATGTACACGCAGAAAAAAAATATAGTTGTACATTGTTACTGTAACCATTTCAAATTTGTGAATGGTTACTGTAACAATATCAAAATTTTTAACAATATTATAGTCACAGTAACTATATATATGATTGTGGTAACAATAATATGGTTAATTTACGATTCACATGAATATTTCAACCATATATATGGGGACAGTAACCATGTATATGTTTGTGACAACCATTTATATGTTGAAGTACTTACCATATTATGATGCTCTCATATCATAATCTGAGAACAACATATTATGATAAAATTATTCATCATATAAATGGTTGTCACAAACATATACATGGTTACTGTAACCATATATATGGTTGAAATATTCATGTGAACCGTAAATTAACCATATTATTGTTACCACAATCATATATATAGTTACTGTGACTATAATATTGTTAAAAATTTTTATATTGTTACAGTAACCATGCACAATGTACAACTATATTTTTTTTCTGCGTGTAGTTTTGTTACAATACATATTTGAAAAAGTAAAATTTTTGTATGTATGTATGTATCTTTACACCTTGATGCTGTCATGGCAGAGACGATAAATGTGAAAACAAAATGCTAAATAATAAATAAACATTGTGTAATAACTTACGAAGTAGGAAAACATCTTATTTTAACATAACAAATTCTAGAAAAAAATATGACCTTTTTCTGTTCCTTTTGTTGATTTTTGGTACTATAATGGATATCTATTGCAGACAAATTTGGTATCATCGTAAAGGTATTAAAAAGTTCTGCCCAATGATGTATATAATTTATTTAGAAATATATCAATATTTTGTGAGAAAAATAAATATTTGAATTTAAATTGTATTTTCGACCAAATTGTACTGACTGGAAAAAACAAGTATAACATAGTAATGAGCGTTTATCAACTCATACAAAACGTAGTTCAAATTTCGGACACCAAAATGTCTGGTCCGCTGTGTTGTATATTTTTTAAACAAGTTAAATCCTTGAAACATTTCAGATAAACAGTTTTGAACAAGTAAGCATTTGAACAAGTAAAAAATCATTAAACATTTATAAAAATATGCTAAATGCTTTTTAGCACTTTTATAATATCAATATTAATTAAATAGCTTTATTAATTATACCCTTCACCTTCGTGAGAAGGGTATATATAAATTTGTCATTCCGTTTGTAATTTCCACAATATAATTTTCCGACCCTATAAAGTATATATATTCTGGATCCTTATAGATAGCGGAGTCGATTTAGCCATGTCCGTCTGTCTGTCTGTTGAAATCAATTTTCTGAAGACCCCAGATATCTTCGGGATCCAAATCTTGAATAATTCTGTCAGACATGCTTTCGAGAAGTTTGCTATTTAAAATCAGCAAAATCGGTCCACAAATGGCTGAGATATAAGGAAAAAACCAGGACAACCTCGATTTTTTACCTATTTTTTTACCTATATCTGGATTACTAAGTCATTAATATAGACAATATGGATATCTAATGATAGATATTTCAAAGACCTTTGCAACGACGTATATAAGACCATAGTAGGTTGGACCTACAATGGGTCAAAATCGGGAAAAAATTTTGAACCCGAATTTTTTTTCACCAAAAGTTTTTTTGGCTAAATATTAAAAAAAAAAAATTTTAAAATTTAAAAAAAAGTTTTTTAAATTTAAAAAAAATAAAAAAAATTAAAAAAAAAAAAAAATCGAAAAAAAATTTTTTTCAAAAAATTAAAAAAAAACAACTGAAAAAAAATAAATTGTGTTTACCTAAAAATATTTAAAATTTTTATTTTGAAGTATAGTTTGGTGAAGGGTATATAAGATTCGGCCTAGCCGAATATATCTCTCTTACTTGTTTTTTTTTTTGAAAACGCTTCTAAGCAAATTTTACACCATTAATAGTTAGTTATAACTATGGACGGATTTTTATTACTGGATTAATATGCTTAAAAACATTAAAAATATGACTTAAAAATTTAAAAATATGCACTTATATATTTGTGCAGAAACATAAAATAATTAACTATGGCTCGTTCAATGGCCAAATAACACAGCACAATTCTCAGCAGTCCTAACTAACAATTAGGTACTTAAAGTTTTAAAATCATAATTGTTTTTCTGAGAAGACGTTGTATACACATATTAATTCTAATATATTGGTATGAATACTTAATCAACGCCATAATCTTTAGAGATTCCAGGGCAATATTATTGTAATACAATTTTTTTAAAAAGAACATTAAAGAATTGTTCCACTTTTTCCACTAAAAGACCAAAACTAATTTTAAATAAAACTTTATAAAAAAAAAAATCATGACAATAATTTTTTTTATATTCAGGACAGATATACCGAAATTGAGACTTTTTGATTGGAACCGCTTGTCTGTTCCAAACAAAAAGTCTCAATTTATTGGACAGTGTAATTATTGCTGGGAGTTTTAGCACATATAATTCAGAAAGGGCATTTAGAGTAAATCATTTTTGTAGAATAAACTTATGAGATTTTTTTTACATGAAATGAAAAAAATGTTGTATGTTAATGTCTGCGACTATTCTTATTGTCAGAGTTATATTGTGGAATTTTATGGGAATCATTTTTGTGGAAGATCTTAACCCTCTAGCTCCTCAATTCAGAGCATTTTTTCGATAAAATCTAAGAAAAGTTCTTTCAAAAAGGACATTTAAGGATTAACATTTTTGCCGGAAAATTTCAGTGTGGGTCACCAAAGTTGTAAATAAAGCTCTTTACGCTTAATTAGCAAAATTATATGCCACCTTGTGTTCAAAATTTTTTTAAAAATACATCTATGATCCAAATCATCAGAAATTTAAAATATATAAATAGTCCTTGAGAAGATATACAGATATAAAAGTTTTCTCGTCTTCATAAAAAGATAAACACCCATATTTGGAAACATGTAAAAATGCCCGTATTTTTGAGAGTGTGCAAGGTTTGTGGAGCTTCTGAAGATTAAATATAAGCTTTTTATATATGTGGTTGGTATTGGTAAAAACTTAGGACTTGGAGATTTAAACAATTTTTTAATTTATCAAAGGTTTATAAAACAACTTTTGTATGGAAATTTTGTTTTATAAACCTTTTATAAATTTAAAATTTTTTTATGCATATGGGGGTAATAATTTAGTAAAATGAAACAATTTGATGAATTTTTCAGACGTCATTTACCTAAGAAACTAAAAAATGATAATATAGTGATATAAAATATAAAATTTTGCTGTAAAAGATTCCACAACAAAATTTAAAGCTAATATAGATCTAAATGTGCTTAAATAAATGGCATTATAATTGTTGCAATTCTTTGTTTTTAAATATCGAAATTCCTAAAACGGGAAAAATGTGTTCCAAAAACTAATTTTTTTTTGAAAAGTGCCCACCGTGTATTAGCAAAATAACTTTGTACGTATTTAAATAACACATAGCCTTATACAAATATGGAGCTTCATCTTGGAGCGTAGATGAGTAAAGAATTGTAGAATTCTTTACTCAAACCTATTTTTTTTAAAATTGGCCACGTTTTGATTGGTCTGTGGGGGGCTTATGTCCTATTAAATGAGTTGTACTTCCAGGTCATAAAAAAGTTGTATATAGTTCGGTCGAAATTTTGTTTCTATAAAAGAAAAAATATAGGGACTTTTTTAGGAAAAAACGTAAAAATACGGCCATTTTTACATGTCCTAATTTTGGATACGTGTTATTTTTTATAGAGAAGAAATAGCTGTTAGCAAGTTGTTCCTATTTTGTTTGATATATTTGGTGACGCTCACTGAAATTTTCAGGCAAAAATTGTCGTAGACTATTTTAATCCTTAAATGTCCTCTTTGAAAGGACTTTTTTGATTTTCTCGAAAAAAGGGTTAAATTGACCCCTAAAGAGAGGAGCTAGAGGGTTAAGATCTACCACAAAAATGATTCCCATAAAATTCTGACTCTGACAATAAGAATTCTCTCAGACATTAACTTACAACATTTTTCTCATTTAGTATAATGCTGCCTTCGATCAAATAACTCAGACCTGCTGGACTATAAGTTTATTCTACAAAAATGATCTACTCAACATGTCCTTTCAGAATTATAAGGTCGCTATTCTGTTCCAAAAATGCTCTTGGACAGTGTTATTATTAATATTTAAATAAATTTATTAAAATGTATTGTTGGTGGGATAAGCTAGTTCCAATACGCATATCGGTGGTTGCTTAGGCCAGCTCATCAGGAAACCTTTACCAAATTTTTGTGAAAACTCAATGAGAATTAAGCAGACCTCACACAAAAAATATTACAGTTTTGACAAAACAACAATACACAGTGATTTAATTAGTTCTTACTTGCTTAATTTCGATTTCAAAAAGTACTTACATCGCTGATGTACAACAACAAGAAAAAACGAACAAACCAAAAAAAAGCATTGAGCTTTTATCTCTCTAAAAATACAGTTTAAACTATAAAGCAATTAGACGGTTCCTTAAGACTCAACAATACCAGTAATACTATGATTATATATTTACAATATACATAGATGATTCATAAACAAACAAAATACATATTACCGACCACCGACCTTAGTCTGTCTACAGTGTAGACTCTACACATACGCATTCGACACATGTTTGTAGATATGTATGTAGTTTGGTGGTAGTGTTAAAATCTTATATTTATTTTTTTTTTGTTAAATTATTTATTTACACAATTCACGACGTAGTTGTATGTTGTACGTTGTATAATACAACTATTGTCAAGCGTTGAAAATGCCAAAAGAGGAAGATCAAAACAAACATTCAAAAGTCTATTAATATGTAAAATTAAAAATGCAAGCGAACAATAGCAAAATAATGTCTGCATTGTGTGAAAAATGCAAACATTTGACAAATATTTAAAAAAATATATAATTTTTTCGTAAATTAAATAAAATATTATGATTTCAGTGTTACCGTTTGGTTGTTATTTTGAACTAAAATTATCAAATTTTTTGTTTATGTCTAGATATGAACTTTTGGTAACACTTAAAATGTTATACAACATTCAAAAAACATATCGCTCATTTGCTGCAACAACGTTATAACTCAAAATCCGTATTTTTTGAACTGAGTAAATATGCACCATTCTATTTAAAAAAAGTCAATTATTTTTTGCGTGAGAGTGTTTTATTTTTGTAAACATCAAAATTCATGTTTTTTCGTATATTTGACAAGAAAAAATTTGGGTTAAATACAGATTAGAATGATATTAACATCTACTATTTAAATCAGGTTTTATTTCTGAAATCCCATGATTTGATAAAAATTTATTTAAGAAATAGTAAAATGTCGTAAAACAATCAAAGCCGTTTTTCTCGAAAAGACTTTTTTTTTAATTATAACGTTGTTGCAGCAAATGAGCAATATGTAAAAATGTTCTACAAAACAGTTATGTACATATATAGAAATTATCAACAACATTTGTACAACTATTGTAAATTCAAACGACTTATAACTCACACGACTGTACAACGTCAGTTGTGAATTGAACAATTGAAAACAAATACTATGTTTAATAACACAAGCTTACAAAAAAAATTATTATATTTTATGTTCATTGAATGAAACATATATTTTTGAGAAAGGCCAATTTTTTGTTGAAATTTTAATCGATTAAAAATTTTAAAAAAATAAATTTTAGTATAATTTGTATGCAGTTCAATTAAATGCTATTCAAAATAATAACATTTTTACAAAATCTGATACTATCAAAATTAATTTTTTTTTTATTAAATCTTTTTTGTGATACTCTTTTCAAAATTGTCAAGGTAAAAATCGAAAATTAAAAAAATTAAACTTAAATATCATTTAAAGTATAAGAGATAAGTTAGTGAAGTTAGCAGAATTTTTTTATTATCGGATTTAAAAAAAAAAATTTAAATCTATCCGTATTTGTACATGTTATGAGCTTTACAAAGATTTGCTAACTAAATTTGGTCAACTTTGTCACCAGTATCTCACCTTGTATTCTAACAGGTTGTCACAAATTTAATTTTATGAAAGCTTACGATTTGTAGTTTGATTTTGTTGTATAATTTTGCAATCGGACAAGTAGTTTAGAAGAGACTGAATTATTGGAACCAGCATATGGTAAGAGATTATAGTTATAGTGCTGTGAGGGAGACAAATGAAAATATTTATAAAAATAGAAAAAAATTTATGTTATTTTTAATATTTTATCTCTTAATAATTATCTGAAAATTTTGGCGTCCAGGATATTTTTTTTTAAAATACTCTTCCCGCAGTTAGAAGGCCTAAAATTGCAAACCCATATACATACATATGTATGACCAAAAACCTTGTATACTAGTGTAATCAGAACCTGATTTGTTTTACCTTTTGATTAAACACATTAACACAAATAAACGTGAAGATGATCGACTTGTACTTTGTACGATTTTTGAATTATTCGCAAAAAAAAAAAAAAAACAAGTTTGACAATTTCACACAATAAGTTATTAAAAAGAGAAGCTGGTGATCAGTAAGTCGTTTAGTTAAAATAAAGATCCCTACAAATGTAAGACTAATACATATCAACATAAGTACATATACCATGTAAACAAAAGCTTGGTATATGTATGTACTTATGTTTAGTGTTGCCGATTTCATATCCGATGTCGGTACGACAATGTACCGATATATGTATGAGTGGTTGAGAAGAAATCATAACTCTTTGTCTGAGGAAATTCGTAAATTTTTCAGACTTGTCGGACTTGTCTGTACGAGTTCTGAGGTAAATTCCTATTCCTATTTTAACGGAATTTATTACATGTCTAATTGATATTGAAAAATTTAAAAAATAGGCTCTTAGTTTTTATTTGGTTTTCATTAAAAACTAATTCAAAAAAGGTTTTTTTATTAGTATGGAAAAACGAAATAAATTTGAGAAAAATACAAATTTGTTATTGGTGTCAACGAATTTAATTTTTGTAAAAAATTTAGTTTAAAAATTCTTCTTGGATGGGCTGATTGTTTCTAAAATTTTGTTCATTACTTTTATTAGTGAAAATTAAATGTATTTTAAGAGGATCATTAAATGTCCTCGCAACTCCATTTGTGCTGAAGGTAATAACAAAACACAAATTTATATGGATATATATTCTCTAGCCAAATTTCAATTTAAAATTTTTGCAAGATTCCACTTGAATTTTTAGCTAACTTTTGCAGATAAATAGAAATGTGTATGAAAAGAAATAAAGCTAGAAGTTTTCTAATTTTCTAACATTTCTTGTAAATTTTTTGAAATGTTTTACATGAAGTAAACATTCTGTTTACATTTAACAGATACCTTTAGAAAATCATAAATAATCCATGCATTTAAAAATACTTGAGTCACAATTACCACTGAGTCAAAAGATATGTGCATTAAACCCCTAATGGTTTTGCATGTGGATGACACATTTATATACCACACAAATAGTGTAGACTCTAAAAAAAATCAGTTTTACACTTTAAAAGACTTGGGCATAATTCTTGAACACAGTACCAAAATAAAACTGTCAATTTTCAAAGACAATAAAAAATAAATGCTTGTTTTAATCTAAACACATGAATAAGAGACACGTTTACGAACAATTAAAATTAAAATGGCACCCATTCAATTTTTCGTTATTTAGTTATTCAATATTTTTGTGTTGGGACACCGGTGTCCCTGTGGTCGTCAATGGGTTAATAATGTAATACTTTTTCTGAATAGCTCACAAAGATCACTTTGCACCTTAACAATTTTAATTTTATAAAATTTTTTTTGCCATCATTTATTTTAAAATACCGATATTCCAAAAACGGGGAAAATGGTTTCCAAAAACTGAGTTTTTTTAGAAAAGTGCTCACTTTGACGGTATTTACAGTCATAGTAAAAAGCTTCGCATGTATTTAAACAACATATAGAACTATACAAATATGGGCCATTTTCGAGTATCGTTTGTATTGGGGGGCTAATGTCTGCGTAATGGCCATTTTTTGACTTCGTATTTAAATACTTATTTAGTTAATTTTTACTTAAAATTAAGTGGTACTTATTAAATACTGTTTGAATTTAGCAGTGCTATATAATTTTTCTTATTTAAATAAGATATAAGTATGGTAGCACTACTAAATATTAACAAATTATCGATAGTGAGCATAAAAAAAGATTTAAAAAAGGGGCCTATTTTGGAAAAAAATTTAGATTTTGCAAAAAAAGTCAAAAATTGTGTTTTGAGTTACAAAATATTTATTTTGATAGATATCCCACTAAGCGACCAAATAGGTCTTCAAGGATAATATATAAGCTTTCTTTTGAGAGAAAAAAAAAAATAAAAAGGGCCCATTTAAAAAAAAAAGTCAAAAAAGTTTTTGATTTTGGAAAAAAAATTAGAAAAATTTTGTATTTTTAATTTTTTTTTTTTTCCGAAAGATTGAAGAAATAGCTATCTAAACTATTTGGGACACATTTTGCTAAGAACAATAGATAATAAGTTACATGGATGAGAAAAAACACCTGTTTGGCCAAAATGTCAAATTTTGACCCCCTCTAATTAAGAAAGTTCTGGACCGATCTTGTTAAAAAATTGTGTCTGAATTATTATCCAATAGAACTAACTATTTCATCCCAATCTAAAGACATCGATTTCAAAAGTTGGTTCACTTGACATGAAATGCCCCATATATATCTTTCCACTAGTCAAATTTATGGATTCAAAATCAACAACAAACAGAAAATTTACAGAATCTTGACGTTTTGTAATATATTTTTGTGCTCTGCATTGCCGATTGCAGTACTAAACATTACTACGAGTTATGTATTTTGTTAAAATGTTAGGGGATATTTGTTTTATCTTTTGTGAATAAAATGAAAAGTTGTGGACATATTTAAATCATTTAGGGCTTGTTTTGTATGTCCTTATTTTCTATGCGCGTAGGAAAAATTAACAACGTAGCTTCAATTTCCAATTGTTTATGCCTTTTTAAAAAAAGAAATTTCGAAATTTGACTAAGAAATTATTTTTTCTTTACCAAAAAAAATTCATATGTTTAAAACGACTGCGCTGATTAAAAAAAGTTTCAGTCTTTCTTAAAGGTAATTTTATTGCGGAATTTCGGTTTATTTAATAAACTAAACCATTTTTAAGTTAAGCGAATATATGTCGTGCAACCTCCTCCATTTTGGAAATAACGGTATATCTCAAAAACAAGAGCTAACCTAAAAATGTGGTTAGCACCATTGAATTCAGCGTACTCGAATTAGTTTAACCCGCCGGGTGCTCCGCTTGACAGTTTTTTCAACTAGTACAGTATTATTAGAATGGGAATACACTCTGAGTTTCAATGCCGTGCAATTCGCACTATAAAAGATCGTGTGATCAAAATTTGTGGGTCCCTTATAGAACGATAAAGTCAAAATTTAGAACGATGTAATGTAGGTACCCCACTTCTTGTAAAAACAGGGAAAATTTCGATGACATATACAAATAAAACGTTTCAAATGTGCAGAAATATTTTTTATTCAAAATTACAATGTGAGTTATTAAATTTAAGCTATTTATAATTCTAATTCTAAAATTGAATCTATTTTATTTGAGGGCATAATCTATATATATAAAACACAAAAAAAGGGTCCATTCGTGAACCGGAATTTTGAATTTTCCCATACAAAATTTGTTCCCAATTTTAAAATGTGTAGATCCACTTAGGGAGAAAAATTGGGTAAAATCTATATCTCCGAAACAAATAAAGCTAGCACCAAAAATCCAAATTAATCTAAATTTATGCAATAAATAAGTGGATAGTTGTGTGGCACGTTTTGTACTTTTAAGGGATATCCCATATCCCAGAAATTAAATTTAAATGGAATTGCAGTCCTTCTCAAAAAATTTCAAATGGACTGTGGCACTTTTTTGAAATTCGAACATACTTCTTTTTGGTACTTTTTTTGACAAAACTATTTTTTATGTACATTAATATGGTAAAAAAATGTTTATTGTAAAACCCGTCTATTAATAAAGAATTATTAGCGTAGTAGCACACGCCGGGTATCCGCTAGTTCAATATAAAACAGATTAATTCTACTATTTTTCTGGTAGGTGTTGTCGAGTATAAAAACCACAGATATATATACAGATTCGTCGAAACTGATGTTTACGATAGTGGTGTATCAGCTTTTCTTCATTTAACCCCATCAAAGAAAAAGGATAGCCATACATTTTACATACACATTTGCTATTCCTTTCTTACGTTGGGGTTAAAAGTGTGATGCCACTTTGATACATTTTAACACCGTGACGTATCTGCTTATCATCTGTGATAAAACAATCTGTTTTGAATTCATTATGAATTAATTTATAGGCTTAATTCCTTTGTACTTCAAATGTATTGAATTCATTACTATGAGAATTCATTCCTTATTAAATCATTTGAAATTGAAATGTTAGTTAATTAAGCTCAAATTTAATTAATTTATTCGAAGCTCTTCTTATAAGTCAATAGCCAATGGTATATATGCTATTCCAGCACCAACCAGAAGAATACTATCATTTCCCAGGAATTTCTAATTCAATCCTATTTGTATCACTGTTTTATCTACAACAAATTGATTATAAATTTTGATTGTACATTGAGAAAGCTTGTCTTTTAAATAAATGCCAAGAAAAACTTCCCCGCTTTTTTCCATATTTATTTCAATTTCTAAGCGATTTTACAAAATAAATCTTCAAACGTCAAATCTCTACAAAATCGTCCAATTAACGTAAAACCGCCACACCTAACACCACTGATTGTATTGTATTTGAATTATTTTTTAAGTTAATCATAATTGATAGCAAACATACTGAGAAATCTAATTTTAAAAGTAATGAAATCACGAGACGATTTAAAAGTACAATTCGATTAAATAATTTGACACACGTTCTAAAAATTTTTAAATCAAATAAATTTATAAAACTTTATACTGATGTGTGTCTCCAATTTGAATGATGTTAATTAAAAAATTAAATAGAATTAACTTATTTTTAGAAATGAATAAAAAGACTTAATTCAAAGTTATAGAAATGTCTTTACGTAGAAATGTAAAAAGTATTAATTTGAAATTTTAAACAATGTTTATAACAGGGTGTTCTCAACATTGTTTATAAGTATAACTTTTTGCTGATGAAAATGTAGCAGCCTTTACCGACCGTTAAATTAAAATTGATAATGCAATTTCGTTATACTGCCCCCACTTCAGTCTGTTTGTCCCGAATGTACAACCTTCATTTTAAATCTAGGAAACTGCGCAATTTGTGTAGATTTTATGTATGCAGTTACGCAATGTCCCAAATACTTAACTTATTTCAGGAATTCGTTAGGACTTCTCAAATGTTTTTCAATGTTTTTCCCATGACAATTACGTCATCGTGGTACACCAAGCAAGTCTTCCAGTGAAGTCAATTCAACACTCGCTCCAGTAATCGCTCGCATGTGTCCGTTCTGCTTTCTATAATCGACGCAGAATCTAGTGCTGTCGTAATTTTTCTTAACTAAAACCTCGCCCGTGGTTTTCTCTATTTCGTTTATCAGCTCCTTAACTTCGCTTCGTTTTGCTATATGAATACTTCACTTCGCCAGAGTCTATTTGATGTTTTGCAATTACCATCTACCCATTTCTTGACTATAGACTGTGATGCTCATGTCTCTGATAATTCTTGTGATGATTGATGATTTGACTGCTGGTTGCTTCTTGGAGGCGAAGCAGATCTGGTTCCTTTTCTTGGTGCTCGACACTTTCGCTGAATATGACTGGATTTACCGCAGTTATAACATTTAACTTTGGCTTTACTTTGTTCCCCATTAAACGCCTCCAAAATTTCTCTCATTTTCAGCGATAACCTCAATATTTCTCACCTTGCCTAATAATATTTCCGATTTTGACCCATTGCACAGTGGGGCAGAATCAAAATGTCTTGGAAATAAATCTGGGATTTCTAAACGGCTGGTCCGATCGGGATAAAATTTAACGTGGGCAAGGAGTATTCGAGTTTAAGTTATTAAAACGGAACCTACAAATGCTCCAGGCACGGCGCTATGGGGCTCAAAGTAGGGTACGTTTGACATGTAAAATTTGTTAATACGTGCCATTTTGTTTCCCATCCGATTTCAAAGATTTTTATATGCATGCGTGTGCACATTGGGATTTATTGAGATTATAATAGCGAATAAAAATATGAAAAAATACCTTTTACAGTTTTTCCGTAGCTACGATTTAAATTTTGTGATTTTCGGGAAAAAATATTTTGTTGGCCATATTTTTGCCAATGTGAGTAATTTCCTTACTGTTTCGAATTTGAAGTAAAACCTATACAAAATCTTATAGCTCAGATAATTTTACTAAAAGCGGACAACTTTAACCCTTAAATGGTGAATGTCAAAGGTAAAATTTTGCAATATTTGGAATTTCTAAATGAAAGATAGCGAAATATTATACTTTTTTGGACCAATTTTAATGAAACTTGCGAAAAATATACCTTAAGGTCTAAAATTTACAATAACAGTGCAAAAATGGAAATTAACCCTTAAAAGCACTTGGGGTCAAAATGACTGAGGTTTTCGTGATTTTAAAAGTTGAGGGTCATACAACTTTCAAAAGTTCTCGGAGAGAATTAACCTAACAAAAAAATGTTGTTAGTTAGGCAAACATACTTTGTTATGAATTTCTATGTTAAGTAAATTCTTTGCGAGCTGTTAAGATTTCCCTAAATAATTTGCCACGTAAAAAACATAAGGTAGACATGTTATATATCAACGGATAGGGGATTTGATCTATTTTTCAAAAATATATATAACTTTTGACAATTATAGAAATCATGGAATACTTCTTTGAAAAATATGACAAAAAATGGTTTTTATTTAGTTTTTGCATATATAAAAATTTTCAAAATTGAAATTAAATTTGTATTAATGAATATTTTCCCGAAAAAGTTTTGAAAAATCCAAAAAATTGGAATTTTTATGTTTTTGACTATAATATCCATACCAGGGTAGGAATTATCGGAACCCTTCACAAAATAATTAGGAACATATTGGGCCATATAAAATCGGTTACTATTTGTTTATATCTTTGAGAATTGTTGCCCTAAATTTGAATTTTGCATAAAAAATAGGGGTTTTTTTGATGGACCTGGCCCGTTTGGTATCAAAAACTTTTATTTTATTTTTCATTTCAAATATTTAATGTAAAGTTTCCTTTTACAAAAGTATAAGTTGCTTATACACCTTTTAAGAAATTTTTTAAATAACTTAAAAAGAAAAAAGTGTTTTTTTCCAAAAAACTAGCGAAAATCGCCTCTTTTAAATTTAACTGCATATAACTTTGGATCCAGTCATGATTTTTAAACAATTCTTTTTCGTTTTGACACATTCATTTATTGTTAGTCCAGTATAGGAATGGAGAAAATCGGGAAACATTTGGATCCAGTGTTATCAAAAAACTGGATTAGGGTGGGTAAAAATGTTGAAAATTTAATTTTCAAATGCGAATATCTTCTAAGCTGTACGAGATAATTCATGGGTGCGATAAGGATTTTTGTAGTGCTTGACTAGGAGATTCTATATATTAAATTTTGTATAAATCGGAATACAAAAGAAGAATTAACATACACGATGTGTCCTATTTTGGGGAGCCCTGGCCGCGCCCCAGGTGCGCCAATGTAGTCCAAACTCAAATCATAAACTCGATAGCACTTTCTCTTTGCGCATGTAAAATTTTATTTAAATTTGACTATCCGTTTAGATGTTACAGATTTATTTTCATATTTTTGTTTTCTATGCCAATGTGCATCGCCATCTAGCGTGCGGTTTAGTTAAAAATAAATATCGAAAATGGATTCCTCGACCCCAAAAACATTAAGATACCACAACTTTCTAGGATAATTAAAATAAATAAGCATTATTTTATCAAATTTTTAATGATTTTTTCTTGTTAGACAGCGTTCCAAAATCACCAACTTCAAATGCGTATAAAAAAATCTAGCGCTGAACTAAAAAAAGCCTTGAGGGTTTTGTTATGGAAAACGTCACCTTTCATTTGCTTTTGGTTTCATTCCATTCCGATTATAATGAGATTATAAACTGTTGGTCTTGTTTCATCTAATAGCTTTGTCGACATTTTTGTTTCTATACATAAACTTTTAAATTTTAACATGAAAATAAATATATTTGACGTTTGATTAATCGATAAATATTGATCAAATAATTTTTTATTCTAAACTAGCGGATACCCGGGCTGTGCTACTACGCTAATAATTCTTTATTAATGGAAGGGTTTTACAATAAACAGTTTTTTACCATATTAATGTACATAAAAAATAGTTCAAAAAATGTACCAAAAAGAGTACGTTTAAATTTCAAAAAAGTGCCATAGTCCATTTACAATTTTTTGGGAAGGACTGCAATTCCATTTAAATTTAATTTCTGGGATATGGGATATCCCCTTAAAAGTACGGAACGTGCCACACAGCTGTCAATTTATTTCTTGCATAAATTAAGATTAAGTAGGATTTTTGGTGCTAGCTTTATTAGTTTCGGAGATATAGGTTTTACCAAATTTTTCTCCCTAAGTGGATCTACACATCGGGAGAGGTGCTTACATACAAAAAGTTGCACTAATTCTCCAGAACTCTGAGTAATGATTATTAAGTCTGTCACTTAAAAGATAGGTACATTAACAAATCGAAGTTGTTAATTTTGACTGTAATGCAGGAAAGAAGAAGTATGTACAATGTTTGGCTTATTTTATACTTTTTCCTTCTTAATATAAAATTTAGCTATTTTTGTAGTTTTCGTAGTGTGATTTGACGGGGAATGTTGAAAAAAAGTTGACAACCGTGAATACGTGTGAAACTCATTGTCATTAAATAGACAGCCAGTAAGATATGGATGATTATTTAAACAATTTATTTTTTTGTTTTTGTAGCTAATGAAAAATAAATGAAATCGGATTTTAAATACATATGGCTATTACTGTGACAATGACTATCTAATCAGAAAGTGAAAAAACACACCAGTTATCTACAAACGATTGCTAATTGGAATTTACTTGAAACAGCTCCATCGTGATTGCTGTGCGGTGATTTGTGCGATAACACGAAACTAATTTGATATAAATTATATGTAAAACTGACGATTTAATTAAATCATATATTTTTTAATTTATTGTTCATACCTACACACCCATTAACTGTGAATATTTATGATAAAAAAACAAAATATTTTTTAATATTTTAACAACTACAAACAATAAACTAATTTATCAATACATTTAAAAGCTTATCAAATGCTATTACTAGAAAAAACTTCTTGAGTACTTCACTCTACAATTTCATTTTCTTAGAGCTAGTTTCTGGGATAAACTAAAAATTGAGTTTCCCACTTATTGTTTATTTAGTATATAATCTAGGTTTAACTGAGCATCATTGGTGAGTTAAACCTAAGTATAAAATGCCAAAGCACAAACAGATGAAAAATAAAATAAACAATTCAGCACAGCTGCTCTTTGTTTTGATTTGCTTTATTAACATCAATATAATTTTTAATATACATTTTATATATTTTAATGTCACTTTTTCTTTTCCAAAGTTAAAATTTACAACAAAAGTTATGTTATGACAAATTTTGTGGAATGCACATGTGATTTGACTGAAAAGTATGACAATGCTAACAAAAATTAAACCATTAGTGAGAAACACTAATTGTCGCTACTCGTATTTTCCATATTCGTATTTTCTTAACCATCTAACTGGCAATACCGTAAAAGTTATCCGATGAAGCCAAAAAAAGCATTTTGAACGAACGCCAGGTAAAAAATTGTGAAGGCCGCCTGTAGGCAGTCTTGCCAGTTTACGTGTAATATGACACCAAAGGTAAATTTTATATATAAACAAATTTTATTGAGAAAAGGGAACATGCATTTATATCAAATTGACCGCATAAAGAGAGGTCTCATTTGGAACAAACGACTTGGGTGTCACATTTTGTGCAATGTTGCACCTTTTTTTGGCTTTTCTCTCCACCAAACAAGAAAAAGATCGTCAGCATCGAACTGTAAATCAGCTACTTGATGAGCAGCTCTTTTCCCAACACCTGATATGTCAGGCTGTAGTGATAAAGGCTCACCAAGATTTTGAACAGATGGTCATCCTACAGACGATATATTTTTGAAGGAAACAAGTCCAGCAGATATTTCATCCCGCAAAACTGGAAGCTATAGAAGCAGTTTTTTAATCGGAAACATTGTTGGAAGCATTGGCTTCATCGGCCTGCAGTCGTTTGTATTAAAAGAATGCATTTGTAAAGACCATGCCCACAAAATAGTAAAACAACCTAATTATAATATTGCGAGTCTTAGCTCAAATATGGTATCGATCCTGGATCGATCATTGTATTTCTAATTTCTTCTGCTTTCTATCATACCGAAGAACCTTTGATTGTTCTTCGCCAGGATTGGTTCTTCTGAATCGGGAAGACATATTTGTTATCCTTCCATAATACAGTATTCACATCGACGTGTGTTGACGTCATGTGTTCTACGCAAAATCATCTCTTCTCTTGGTTCATTTCACAGTTTACACAAAAGCAAATCATGATCAACATGCAATATGACAAAACAAAATTAGTACCTCAAACCATAAATTCCTCTGGCTCGTAAATAGACTAACAGCGGCTTCGATTTGTAAAAGTTATCAAAATACAGGATGTGATGCATGAAATTAGGATTCTCTAAACATTGTAGGTAGCTCCAATGTCCGGTATAACAGGTAAAATTATATTATCTTCGAACCCATTGTAGATTAAAAATCGGTAGACAAATCCGTTTGAATCACAAAGCACGAACAATTTGATCCCTCTTTTATGCGGCTTATTGGGCATGTATTTTCGAAAATGGTGTTTCGTCTTTGGGACATAAGTGGAATCAGCAACACTGTAATCGCCATCAATACTTTCATCTGTGCTGTCTACAGAACTCTACAGAATCGATGAACTCGAGAAATTGTTCATCAGAAATTTGCTCCAAATTGATATTTTTCGTATAAGGACGTTTAGTAATATTGTTACGTTTTTACCTTTTTAAAAACGGGGTTTATTTCCTCTAAATAAACCGGATACTTTTGATTGCAAATAAAAGCAGTTTTAGTAGTTTAAAATTGTAACAACTCTTTATTTATTTAGAATGTACAACAACAACAGAATTAAATAGTCACTCAGTGTCTTTATACACATTTATCAATTCGCAGAAATGCACACACACTCTATTACGTACAACCTTAAATGCACAAGACAGTTGATGTTAAGTCTAACAGCGCCAATGATAAACTCAACTCACGACTGCCAGCTCTGCCACTATTTATACACGCGCCATTTATCGGGAATCTTCTACAATGCTCTTAACGGACATACTAGTACATTCGATTTCTAGAGCTTTCGATATCAACATTTAGTGTTCCCATACTTACAAACAATGCTAGTATCCACTAATGGAAGTGTTCATAAACATGATGAATGTTTGCAGGCAGTAGTTACAGACCGTTAAATTCAAATTGTCATTGCAGATTCGTAACAATATCCATCTTTAACACAATAGTAAAATAAAAGGAAAAATAATAGAACCATAAGCAAACAATAGAGTTTTATGAACAAAATGTGAAAACTAC
This sequence comes from Calliphora vomitoria, assembly GCA_942486065.2. NCBI lineage: Eukaryota > Metazoa > Arthropoda > Insecta > Diptera > Calliphoridae > Calliphora > Calliphora vomitoria. The sequence continues at coordinate 103,289,607 of OW818029.2, forward strand.
AATGTAAGAGACGGGGACATTTTTGTACACGCAAACCGGCAAGACCACCTTGAGGAGGCCTTCGCTATTTCGTTTTTAAATCAAACTTTTTATTTCAAATACGTTTTAAAACTTAAATATAAAATGTTATCTATTTACCGTAAAATTTTGATGTCGATCATTTTATTCTATATATTGTTTTTTAATAGTTAAATTTGCGAAATAATTTTCGATGCTAATTTTATGACTTTTTGCACTTAATTGATCATAGCTGACAAACGACTTGTCAGAATATATTGGAAGTTATAAAGAAAATGTAAAAAAGTGTTGTCTAAAGACAGTTTTCACTATTTTGAAGTGAACAAATGTTTAATGCAGCACTGGGGCCCAAAAATCAAAGACCGCCTTGAGGTCTTACCGGTTAGAGGGTTAAATGTTTCCATAGCGATTTTTTACATATTAAGATACTTTAAAAGCCAGTTTTTAGGCAGATTCAATAAAAAATTTAGAAAGAAAGAAAATCTATATTCGCCTGTACCGAATCTATTAAACGTATTAAAGATAAAAAAACAAACAAATATTGATGAAATTTTTTGAAAAAGAAATTTAGTTGAAAAAATTTTAAAAATAAATATTAAATTAAAAAAATGCTAACAAATGTATACAAGAAGGCAATATACAGTGTTGTCAACTCTTTTATTTCAAAAAGCATTGAACTTAAGAAAAAACGCGTGACTTTAAGTTTTGAATTTGGTCATTAAGCACTAAGGGGGCGACTTCAAGACCCCAAACTAAACTATTTCGGGTATATAAAAAATTAAAAATGATGCCAAATATTTGTTCTTGATCTCATTTGAAAGATTGTATATATGTAGAATCTAGGAGAATAAACATTGAATTTAAAATTTCATTTTTTTTACCTACCTTAGTCTGGATTTTTGCTACAAGCGAATACAAATATCTCCCGATTTTTTCAAATTTATATCTATTCATTTACAACAAATTTATAAGCATTCTCAATTCAAAATTTAAGATACTGCGAGGTCCAGAGACTTCAAAGTAGACTTATTTTTATGTAAATCTAATAGCATAGCTGCTTTGAAAAAATTAAAACCTTTTTTGCACTTTTGCATTTTTATTAAAAATTTCTACATAGACATACATATAACTGTAAAATTTAATTTAAATTCTTAAAAATTGTATACATTTTTTGAAAAGATATATGATATATAATAAGGGTCCTCATGTAAACGCTTAAAAGCCTCGCAAACTGTGCAATCTGTGCATTTTAATACTGTCGCAAATGAACTGTCAAAAAATGTATGGATAAATTTGCGCGACAATTTAGACTCGCAAACTTGAATTTATTGTGCATTTGATTAATCAGCTGCTTTTGTTTACTTTTATTTATGAAAAATAAAAATCAAATAAAATATAAATATTTTGTGCATGTGAAAATTGTGTAACTTTGGAACAGAATTATTGGATTGAATGGCATTATGTATGGAAACATTAACCATCAGCTAGAACATAAACAAAATCTTCAAAGTATGTATATCATCGTTTGTTCAAAGATTTAATTTTCATTCAACATTTTTAAAATTTAAATTTATACAATTTGAAAAACTTTTTTATAGCTTTTGTTGAATTTATTTTTATTTAACATTTTTAACAAATTGTATAAATTTTCTGTGTAAACTTGCACAATTGAAAAGGTGGGTTCATGAAACACGTCGCGCAAATTTGCACATATACACAAATGGGAAACTTAAGCGTTTAAATTAGTACCCTTAATATGTACTGTGGTGGCCAGATAATTCGGGACAAATTTGTTTCCTATATTCCAAGTGATTTTCAATTAATTTTTTCAAATATTTGCACAAATATATATGCTTTAGCATATTACCCGCTACTTTGTTAGCGTATACTGTGGTATTAAAATTAAAGTATATCAATGTACAATTAAAAAATGTGTTATTTATGGAGCATGAAACATCTAACTTACCAAATAATTTGATTAGCAAATAATGTTTGTACATAATTATCAAAATATTTATTCCATCTGATTTCAATTTAATTTAATTTTTCAATGTCCATTATTATAAAATGTTCAAAAAGTATCACTAAAATAAATAAAAAGTACCATAAACTCCCACTCGTGAATTCCTACACGCTCATGTCCATACAAACTTTATTTCAAGTTCTTATGTTCATTGTTCATCATACAAAAAGTACCATTTGAATAAAGAAAAGCTAGCTAAAGTGTACCCCTTGAATTCTCACTCACTTATGATCATATACGCTCAATTTCATGTTTCTAGGTCCATTATTAGTGTACCCCTTGAATTCTCACTCACTTATTATCATATACGCTCAATTTCATGTTTCTAGGTCCATTATTATAGAAAAATCAGAAAATACCATTCGAATAAAGAAAAGGTACCATAAAGTCCCCGCTTTGAAGTCTCACTTTTTATAGAAAATTTAAAAAGTACAATTAGAAGTAAAAAGTACCACTAAATTGGGTGTATTTATTCGAATTCTAACTCATTCAGGATCGTATGTGTCTAATTTCATGATTCCAGGTTTGTTATTACAAATGAATGCAAAAAGTACCATTAGAATAAAAAAGTATATAGTTCAGTTCTCACATGTTGGAACCTATATATTATCCCCTATTCCTAACTCTAATTGCACTATACCTATCTAATATACATATACCTATCAGCTAACTTTCATATCGATAAGTTAAATAATTTAAAATATTTTGAAGTTTGAAATTTAAATACACCATTTTGCGAAAAATGTTTGTGCTATAGACATGTCTCAAACGATTAAAATCTGTGTTAATGTGCTCAAGAAAAATATATATTTAAAAAAAGTATCAAACTATTTTAACGGATTTGGCCCAATATACACCTTGGCACTGAAGTTCCAAATAGCACTCTGTTAGTTAATTTTTGTATGAATCCAGGAACCAATGTTAAAAAAGTTATCAAAATTGGCTTAATAATCTAAATTAAATGTGTTTTCCCGTTTTACCCCCTTTTTGGTACCTTCTAATTTTATTAAAATAAATTTCCGTATCATGGTGGGAGCTCATAATAAAATATTTGTATGGCTATGGCAATTTATAGAAAAACATATTTTATTGAAAAAGTACCAAAAATAAAGACAATTTGCATCCCTTAAGGGTTCAAATTTCCAAAAAGAACGAAACTTATATTTGTTATTTTTTGATAAGTAAAGAATATGATCTAAAATTTGTTTCTATGTTTATTGATTTAAAAGATACATAGGGTGCCAAAAAAGTACAAAACTACACTTTTTACCCGTTTTCTCCCCTATAAAGTTTGAATTTCGAAAAATACTAAACACCTGTCAGCTTATATAGAAAAACTACCATAAAGACTCCTCCTTGAATTCTCACTCCCTTTTGACCATATATGCTTATTTTTATGTTTCTAGGTCCATTATTATAGAGATTTTCTTCCGCTTAGGTCCATATAAGCGTTATATCATGTTCATTGGTGCAGATAAATAAAATACAAAAAGTATCATTCGAATAAAGACTAAATACCAAAAAGTCTCCCCCTAGAATTATCATTCACTTATGATCATATATATTCTTAATTTCATGTTTCTAAGTCCATTGTTATAGAAAATTTAAAAAAGTACCATTATAATAAAGAAAAGTACTATGAAGTATCTCCTTGATTTTTCACTTACTTATTACCATATTACCATTACAGAAAATTCAAAAAGTACTATTAGAATATACAAAAAGTACCATGAAGTATCTCCCTGAATTTTCACTCACGTTAGACTGTGCAAATACTGACGAAGAAGCTATTGATTTGGCAAAAAGGCGGATTTTTCATTCGAAATTGGAAATCGAATTCAAAAATCGAAATAGAGCGTCTTGGTGAATTAGAAGAGGCAAATAAAGTGCCAATTGGATCCAAAATGATTGATGACTACGGAAAAAGTTGATGATAATTTCACATACTCTTTAAAATTAAATCGCGTTAATAAAGATGTTTTATCTTTAATAAAAGGATAATCTGGATTAAACTTCTACCTAATATTGAAAGTGTAAAAATTCCTCGATGGTACTCAATTCAACCAGGGTCTTCAGTTCAATTACACATATTTGTTGACGCTAGCGAATTGGCTTATGCTGCTGTTGCGTATTAAATAGTGTCATCAGCAGATGGAATTCAAGTTTCCTTAGTTAGTGCAAAAGTAAAAGTTGCTCCGAAGCAACCTTTGTCAATACCACGTATGGAATTGATGGCTGCAGTGCTGGGAGTTCGTTTAGCTAATTCAATATGTAATGTTCCCAATCTACAATTAGAAAAGCGTTATTTTTGGTCTGACTCTAATACCGTCCTATCAGGGATAAACGCAGATCCTCGAAATTACAAGCAATTCGTTATGTATCGGATTGGAGAAGTCCTTGATTGCAGTAAACCGTCAGAGTGGAGATATATACCTACAAAATACAACGTTGCTGATCATGCAACAAAGTGGAAGACAGAATATAAATTTGACATGAAAAATCGTTGGTTCGATGGCCGACCTTTCTTAAAAAAAGATGGTTCCGATTGGCCACCAAATAAATCAGAGATTTCAAAAGTTTCAGAAGAACTTAAAACTATGCTATGAACTTGTTATGATGCACCTAGAGGTAATTGATGCTAACATAATTGATTTTCATAGATTTTCATCATGGAAAAGACTTCTTCAAACTGTTGTCAAAGTTTATACATTCATTCACAAGTTGAAGATGAAGTTGCATAAGTCAAGAAATCAACCATATTTATTCCCAAAAGCATCTAAGCTGAATGCTATGGCTGAAAACATCATTTACCGAAAAATACAGTACGAAGGTTTTAAAGATGAATTTGCTATCTTATCAAACAAGAGCGGACAAATTTCAAAATCAAGTGTCTTATACAAATGTTCCCCCTATATAGATGAAAATTTGGTAATTCGAATGAACGGAAGAATTGGTTTGACTCCTGTAATACATGAAAATGCAAAACATCCAATAATATTACCAAGAAATCACTATTGCACTGGGTTGCTGATACAACACTTTCATACAAAATTTTACCACATTCACCATGACACGTGCCTCAATGAATTGCGTCAGTATTTTTACATTCCAAGATTAAGAGTAGAGTTAAAAAGGGTACGTAGGAATTGTCAACTTTGTAAGAATTTAAATTCAACACCTGTAGTTCCTGAAATATCCATGCTACCAAGAGCCCGACTATCACCCTTTACACGTCCATTTTCGTATGTCGGTATTGACTATTGGGGTGTACTCTTTACGTGTCTAACTATAAGGGCAATACACCTAGAAGTTGCATATGATATGACAACTGACAGTTGTATTATAGCAATTCAAAATTTTATTGCACGGAGAGGTTCACCTATTGATATATATTGCGATAATGGCACAAATTTTAAAGCAGCTGAAACGGAGCTAAAAATGCTCTTAAATATGTTGATTTCCAAAAAAATACTTTTTAATTGACGTCATCATCAACAACCTGGCACTTTAATCCACCAGCGGCACCACATATGGTAGGCAGTTGGGAATGTTTAGTTCAATCGGCAAAGAAAGTACTGAAACAAATAATGCCCATGTTCGTATTTAAGGATAACACGCTGTACAATGGATTACTAGAATGTGAGCGCATTATTAACTCTAGACCCCTAACTTATGTTGATCTAGAATCAACAACTGATGAAGCCTTAACTTTAAATCATTTTCTCTTGGGATCTTCAAATGGTGACAAGCCTTTGGGCAAATTTTCTGTGGACGACTGTGTGTTACGAAAACATTGGAGAAAAATGCAGCATTTTGCTGATCTATTTTGGAAACAGTTTATACAAGAATATCTTCCGACATTAACGAAACGTACAAAGTGGTTTAAAAAATGTAGTCCCCTTCAAGTTGGTTATATTGTCGTCATAGTTGATCAAAATCTACCAAGAAACAATTGGCCTAAGGGAGTAGTTCAATCAGTCTGTAGATCACACGATGGTAATGTTAGAAGTGTCGAAGTTGTTACCAAAAATGGTGTCTTCAAAATACCAGTAGCAAAGCTAGCTGTATTGGATGTTAGGCGAACGACAGATTCTCAAAATTGTGATGGTTAAAACAAGGTTTTAACGAGGTGGAGAAATGTTACAAATAAGTACTTGTTTATATGTTATCAACTTTATGCTTAATCAATCTTTATACCCTAATTTAAAAAAAAATATTTAAAATGATAACTTTGAATATAATCTATAAATGTCTTTGTAAGTTTGTTTGTTTGAGCATCACGCCTAAACGGCTGAATCGATTTTATTGAAATTTGGAACGTAGATAGATCAATAAGCTATAACTTTTTTCAATACTTGGACCAGAAAGGGGTAAACAGGGGGAAAACCGGTAAACCGGTACCTTTAGTTCTTAAACAATAAATACTAAACGGCCGAAACGATTTTATTGAAATTTCCAACATAGACTACGACAGGGGTAGCGAAGCGCACCGGGTTAAGCTAGTATCAAATAATTTGTTTAAAACTTCAGTTGGAAAATAATTGCTAAACTTAAAATAATTAATTTGTATTTTAAATTGAAAATTAACAGCCTGGCCCACGATGTCGAACGTTGTCGTTTCAAACGACAAACAGCTGTTTTGCGGCTCACTAATATTCTTAGTCGAAATAAAACAAATACGAACGATTACGTAAGCAACTCAATACAAAATTTGCGGCTCACTATTTACAATTTCGGATATTTGTACGAACTGAAATGTCAAATTCATTCACTTTTTATATATTGTCGTCTGTGCAAGAATCTAGTACAAAACTGATGCGTACTTATTTATTATTATACATTTGTGCACAATATAACATAATTACATATATTTTCACTCATATATACTGGTTTGTGCTAGAAAAATAAGTAGAATTTGACGAAAAGTCAATTTATTTTTGTTTGAGATGTCCCAAAAGTACTCCTTTATATTCTTTAGTAGAGTTATTTATAGAATTATGTATTTACAATAATAAAAAATAATCAAGTGCTGTATCTACTACACCACTGCTTAATTATTTTACTTTGTGTCAAATAATGGTTTTCTATATATTGTCGATTGTTTCTCAATTATATTTGGATTACGTTTGAAACGTAAAGCAAAGCGAACGATAAGTCGTAAGATAGTGGGGTTTTCACTCATCTGTATTATTAAATTTAGCGTTACAATCGTACATTTGAGTAGAAAACATAGAGAAGAGTATTTTTTCGTTTTGTTTGTCTTGCTACTCTGTTCACTATTATAATGAGTAAATCAATTACCAAACGTTTCTCAGAATGTTTCAATATTGTTCTTAAGGTAGGGTCACACATGACAAATATTTGACGAACAAGACGTAACCACTAAATAAAATATATTTGAATTCTTTTATTTATTTCAAATACGTATCTTATTGAGGATGATTCAAAACAACTATTTAGTTTTATTTTATTTGATTTGATTGTGCCATTTGAACAAAATGGCAAACTCATTCTCATTGTTTATGTTTGGTTTTTGTTTAACTCACTGCAAAGAACAAAACAAAACGAAAGCTAACGTTTCGTTTTGTTTGTTTCCGTACTCTGATGATGACACCTCTGTATCAGTTGGTATAATTGTACTTTTTTTGGTACAATTCGGTCTTGATATTTGGTATCAAAGTATACCAATTAGTCCGACTCTCAATATTTTAAAATTACTCTCTCACATATACTGGTACCGTGTGAGTTAAAAGAGATGTAAACAAATGTAACGGCTTGAAATTTTAATTTTTAGTTTTCGATAAAATAACGATTTTAACACATTATTACACTAACACATATTATTCTATATATTTTTTTATACACTTTTAGCACACTTTCATTGTTAAAACGTTTCTAAAAAAATATTTTCGGAATTTCTGACATGTAATTTTTTGTTATTGTAGAATTTAAATTATAGGACAGAGTTCTAATTTTTGGTACTGAAAATTTATACAAATTAAAATTTAAAACATTTTTATAGAACTCTGTTGCCTGGAGAAAATTTAAAAGGTACCAACACATGTGTAATTTTGTTACTAACACATGTTTAGAGTTAGGTACTTTTTTACTAACACATGAATAGAGTTAGGTACTGTTGTTATACTTTGTTTGGTATAATTTGAAAATATATTTCAAAGTTAATATAGAGAAACAAATTTTGGCGTTCATCATGAAATTTTATACTTGCAGTTTTTGTTCTCTAACAATTATGAATATATCAACAAACAAACTGTTAAAAAGTGTAGTTATGATATCTGTAATAATTGTTTTTTTAAATAATGAGAGTTGTAGCAATTAATACAAATGTTATTGAAATAGTTTTAATTATTTTTTTTAATACCAGAAAGTACATACACAAATTTAAGGCAATATTATTGTCATTATTTTCTTTAAATATGAATAATAGCTTAGAAGTTGTAATGTGTAATTCCTGTAAAAACATTAAATTTGAATATGTGTTAAATCCAAATTTTATTGATTTCAGATCGGTACTCTGTTCGCTTTTATGTGAAAAAAATTATCAAAGCCCATATAATAATACTATTAATGAAACTGCTTTGAAATCTATTCGAAAATGTTCATTTATTTTTTATCATGAAATGTTATTAGTAATCACACACATATTTAAATTATACAAACAATTTAAATTTTATAGAAATTTGAGAAATAAATAAAATAATTAGAAATTTTTAAAAATAAAAATCACAAATTATACTAATATGAATCAGCTGGTTTCAGAAATATGGGAATAGATATCAGAGAAAAGAAAATGTCTGAAAAATTTTAGTTGGGTGACAAAAATTCGACCATTTCAACTGTAAAGTTTCATTATTAAAAGACTATCTGTTGCTTGAACCGAAAGAATATATAGATATAACAGAATCATTCGATCAGCTAAAAATTTGGTCTTTACAATTGAATCTGAATACATATTGTAACTTTAAGAAGAAAGCGTATTATATAATTCACGAAACTTCAAGGGAATTTCTAAAAAATAATGTCCCGCGGAACCCTAGCTTTGGTACAATTACTGTCGAAAAAGTACAATTTTTAATGCTGATTGGTACAATTTTTAAATTCCATTTGCCATCCCTGCTCTGTATAGTTTGTGATTTTGACATTTGTATTCGAAGAGTCGAAAATAGAGAAAGCGAATTTTGTATAAAAACCTTTACGTTTTCGTTCGAGTCATCTAATATACACACATACATACAGTGGCGTGCAAAAGTGTTTTTATGTTAATAAATTTTCTACGAAAATGTCAATAAACATTTTTTTAGCTAAGATATTGTAACGAAAATTCACATGTTAATTCTTTATTTGGTAGATTACATTATAGTGATAAAATTTAATACAAAACAATTACAACTCTGGTAATATTGCTCGATCGCAAAATATATGTCAACTCGAACACTTTTGCACGTGCTAGTTTATGTCACTTTACAAGTGTCAATTTATAATTTAACGTTATTTTTTATCGAGTTATGGTTTGACATCGACTTTATTTTTATTTAAAAAAATTAAGTGCGGGTTTTATAATACTACCTGGCAATTTTAGTAAAATAAACATTGATAATTCATTTCTAACTTAAAAATTAATAAAATAAGCGTGGAAATGGAAGACCGAATAATAATTTTGACGGAAAATAGACAGTCATGCAGACAAATAGCAAAATATTGCCCATAGTACTGCGCAAAGTGTCCGTAAAAGTCGAAATATATCATCCAAATGTATTATATATGGTCGTCCAAGGTTATTAACAGACGCAGATGCTCGCCATATTGAAAGATTAATGAGAAATAGAGATACTAGAACACCAAAATTAGCTGCCATGACAATTAATAAAAACGTTAGTGATTGGACTGTTCGTAGATCACTACGTCGAATTGGTCTAGTCGCAGCAGCTAAAAAAAGAATCCAGCGCTTTCAGACAAAAACGTTAAGGCGCGTATGAACTTTTGTAGAGAATACGAAAAATGGACAGTAGAAGATTGGAAACGTGTGATTTGGTCTGATGAAACTAAAATTAACCGTTTCCAATCAGACGGCAAAGAATATTACTGGCACCGTCCACATGAAAACCTTCAGCGTCATCAGGTGAAGCAAACTGTAAAACATGGCGGCGGAAGTGTGATGGTGTGGGGGTGTTTTTCATGGTGGAACGTTGGTTCATTGGTTAAGATAGAAGGTATAATGAAGAAGGAAGATTATTTTAATATTCTTCAAACCAATTTGCCCGAATATGTGGAAAAAAGTTCATATCCCGAAAGTGCACACCTCCAAAATTTTTACCAATTGGTTGTCGAACCAAAAATTTCATCTAATTAAATGGCCAGCACAAAGTCCGGATCTTAATCCTATTGAAAATTTGTGGGCTCTTTTAAAGAGAAGATTGGCCGTATATGATAGAGCTCCAAAGAACATGGATGAACTGTGGCAAAGAGTTCAAGAGGAATGGGACAAAATCCAGGATGAAATTTTAAAAAATTTGGTAGAGAGTATGCCAAAGCGGATTAAAAATGTAAAAAAGAACAGAGGATTGTGGACAAAATATTAAAAATAGCTAATATGTTCGTTTTTCAATGTAGGTGCAAAAGTGTTCGAATAAAATTGTTTTGAGTTCTATTTATATTTATGAAGTATAGTATTATTTTTTTATTTCTTTATGTTAAAAATATAATAAAATATATAAATAAACAACCCTGAAACATTCATACTGCGTTCTCTTTCATAAAAGATTTTATAGGGCTTAAAGTAAGGAATTCAGCAACATGAATACACTTTTGCTCGCCACTGTATGTCCATGGAAGAAATCAAATTTTTTTCCGCTTAGAAAGCGAAGTTGAGAAAATACCTAACTTGCAGTGTTGCCAAAACTTTAAGACCATATACCACCAGATTGCACTTAAAATAACGCCAGAAACCACCAAAGTTTTAAATAAAACCACTGATTTAAACCGCTAACTTTTTATTTAACGATTTATAAAGCGAAACTGCTTTAAAAACAAAAATAATTAAATTTTAAATTAAAATGTGTGCCAAAAACGTTATATACTAAAAATAATTAAGTTCAATCCATTAGAAATTATCATTTAGAGATTTTGAATATATTTCTGAGGCATCAATTAAATTTAATAACTTTCTTGAGACTTCATAATCGTAGAAGCACTTTTCATGGCGACGAAGGCAATTTTTAATAAAAATAAATTTTATTAAATTACAATACAAAAATTTCAAAATTTCATTAACCATCAAGTTCTTAAGTTTGATTTTACAATATTAACCAGACTAAAAACTCGCTCCACTTCAGCATTTGACCATGGCATACAAAGAATTTGAAAAGTAAAATCAGCTAGTTCTTTGAAAATATTATTTTCTGCGGAATCCTGATACTGCAAAAGCTCAAACCAAAATTATCTGAACAACATCCAAATTGTTTCAAATATGAAATAACATATTGTTTTCTTATTGAAATGCATTATTAATTGAAAAACTATAAATTTTTAACAAAAAGGCTCTGAAAGTTTGATAATAATTAGTTATAGAAGCAAAAAATACAGAAATGTACACAACGTTGTCTTATTTATGATTCCTTTTCAGACGTAATATAACTATTTTGCTAAATGTAATTTTCAAAATATTCGATTTGAAACTGTCTTTCTGTTAAGTCATTAAGGCGCTTAGATTTTGGTTTAGATATTAGTAAAACACCATTTATTGATAAACCATAAAAATAACACAAAGATAATGTTCACTTAAACAATTAAAAAAAATTTTTGTCAAATTTTATTTTTTAGTTTCGTTTAAGTAAATACAAGATATAAAAAGCGCTAAAAACCGCCAACTGAAAATATTTTGCAGCTAGAAAAACCACTTAGCGGTTTTCTCCAAAAAATACCCGCTAACGACCATAAAATACCTCCAGATCTAGCTGGAAAACCACCGTTTTGGCAACACTGCTAACTTGATACTTTAAAATTAAACATTATTTAAATAAATTTAGATGATTTCATTAGTAGTGTTCATTAGTAAACATAAGAAATGAAACTTAAACTACACAAATATTGTAATTGTTCAAATGAATAAATGTTAAGTAATATTAAACAAACACTTAAAATATATTTATAATTAGATTTCTGTTACAATAATGTATTAAATATTTGTTTTTAAATGAGTTTGATAATGAAAATTATGTAAAGCAATGTCAACTTAGCCTTATTTATACATACATACATACATACTGTTTATGTTTTAAAAAAAGCATGACGTTTACAATTAATTTTGTTGGTTACTTTTTTAATTTTGAGGGTGTGTCAACACTGGATAAGACCGACTTATGCCAATTGATTTAGGCGGTGTATGAGTTTACTCACTAAGATTCGGCACAGCCGAATATAATACTCATACTTGTTCTTCCTCTTTTTATACCCTTCACCTTCGTGAGAAGGGTATATATAAATTTGTCATTCCGTTTGTAATTTCCACAATATAATTTTCCGACCCTATAAAGTATATATATTCTGGATCCTTATAGATAGCGGAGTCGATTAAGCCATGTCCGTCTGTCTGTCTGTCTGTCTGTCTGTCTGTCTGTTGAAATCAATTTTCTGAAGACCCCAGATACCTTCGGGATCCAAATCTTCAATAATTCTGTCAGACATGCTTTCGAGAATTTTCCTATTTAAAATCAGCAAAATCCGTCCATAAATAACGGAGATATGAGCAAAAATCCGAGACAACCTCTGAAAATTTCATCAAAAAAAGACAATTTATTGCATGCTTTGACAAAAAAACAACAAAATGTATGTGTGTTGGATTCATTGTGTGTTGGCTTCATGCTTTGTGTATTTTGTTTTTGTTTTTTTTTTGTGTTTCACAAAAAAGCAACAAAACGTGCATATGTTTGGATGTTTGTTGCCTTCATTATTTTGTTTCTTTTTTTTGGTGTTTGACAAAAAAGCAACAAAACGTACATATATATGTTTGGATGTGAGTTGGTTTCACTGCTTTGCGTATTTTTTTTTTTTTTGTGTTTCGTTTCGTTTGGCGTTGTTGTTTTTGAGAAGGGTATATATAAAATTGTTGTTTCGTTTGCAACTTCTACAATATAGCAATTAAATGTAAAATTTTTAAAAGTTTCTTGATATATTTAGGATGATATACGCTGAAAATGGGCAAGTAATGCATCCACAACAAAGGTGAAGGGTATATAAGATTCGGCATAGCCGAATATAGCACTCTTACTTGTTTTAACACAAAAGTTTCATGCTATTCCCAAATTACTCGAAAAATTTTAGGTCTACATATGGGCAATTCCATATTATCGTGCGTGACATTTGTACGCCTATAGACTTGAATAGATTTTGCAAAAATAAGAGTATCTGAAAAATAATTTGGTCTTTATGTTCCATTCAGAGGGTACTATATTTGAAAAAAATAATAAGTTCTTTCGAAACATTGTTGTCCAAAATATCGAACGAAATACGGGTATATCGTACGTTACATAAAACGAAAGTAATTTTGTAAACAATAAACTACTGTAATACTTATTGTCCATTTAATATGAATTAGTAGAATTTTGAGCATTCTTACATACATATAGATTTATTTTTACATTATATATCTTACTATCCATGAAATTATATTTATAAAAAAGCAGGAAATTAAAGCAAAGTTTTATTTTTGAGGCGTTCGCTTTTAATTTCAGAAAAAAATATCCTTACCGAACAGATAATGTGATATCGAGTCTAATATACCCAGGTGAGAAAGAATACGAAGTTAACAGATTTGAAAATTGCTATAATGCATATAATCAAATTGATTAATTGTTTAAACGATTACTTCAAACGATTTATCAAATACTCAGTTTGAATAATATTGTAAATTTTTTTTATTGTTGTACACGCGTAATTTGTGAAATAGGTAGTTCACATTATTTCATTATTACCAAGAACATTTTGGTCTGAGTCATAGATAATGAAAGATGCACAATTTATATCTCGTTGTTTTTAAATCAATTTACTTAACTTATTATAGTGCACATAGTGTTACATAACGGATTTTTTTAAAAGAATTTCTATAAGTATTATTACCGGATATTTTAAAAAAAATAATATATAAACACAGTAAAATTATTGATAGTGAGTAAACTTCTACACCGCCTAAATCAATTGGCATAAGTCGGCCTTAACCAGTGTTGTCACACCCTCAAAATTAAAAAAGTAACAAAAAAAAAAAATTTATTGTAAACGTCATGCTTTTTTTAAAACATGAACAGAATTATGAAATTTTATTTTATTTCTTATTACATTTTACAAAGGTTTTTTTACTTCAAAATAAATTTTATATCAAGATTTCAACATTTTTTGATATCATTTCAAAGGGCTTGAATTGCCAATCATTATAGATATAATTTGAAAACTCTATACGATCTCGTTAGGATCATATATTTAAATATGGAAAAAAGTAACCAAAATGAAAAATAAATACACATCTACACATTAGGACAAAAAATAACCAATTTTGGTTATAAATAACCAAAACGGCAACACTGGTCTTAACCTAGAAACGGTCCTCATTGTTATATAACTTGTGGTCCCAACACAAGTATAGAAGCCGATCTAAGAAACTAACTGACTAAAAATCTTAACGTTAGGAGTTATATGAACATGGATGGAGATTTCCACCTATCATAGTACTATGAAGTTCCTAAAGTCTAAAAATATTACTCCAAGTGATAACTTTGCTACCAATTTTCTTCATTAATTAATACTACCTACATTTCCCAAACAATGTCCTAAAATTTACAATTAACAATTTTAACTCAGCTATATGTCTAAATCATTTTTGATCTAGCATTATTAATCCCTTTACAACTTGGTAAAATTTCATAATTAGATTCGCATATTGATAAATCTAAAACAATAACAAGTTATCAATAACACTGTTCACGAAATTGACACTTTTTTTCTGTAAAGAGAGTCACCCAGCGGCTTAAACTAATTCGAGTAAGCTGACCATTTGTGCTAACCGTTTCTTTAGGTTAGCTCGTATTTTCGAGAAATACCGTTATTTCGAAAATAGAGGAGGTTGCACAACATGTATTCACGTAACTCAAAAACGGTTTAGTCTATTGAATAAACTGAAAAAATCGAAATTCCGCAAGTAAGGCTTAACATGTTTTTAATCTTCGTAGTGGTTATAGAAATATATATCGCTCATTTGCTGCAACAACGTCATAATTCAAAAAAACTCGTTTCGAGAAAAAAAGCTTTGAATGTTTTTTGACATTTTACTATTTCTTAAATAAATTTTCCCAAATTTTTACTTGTCAAATATACGAGAAAATATGAATTTTAATTTTGATGTGCACAACATAAAACACTCTCACACAAAATATAATTGACTTTTTTGAAAACTGATAAAAATATTTGAAAGACTAAAAACGGCGCATATTTTGTATTACACAGTTCAAAAACCCAGATTTTGAGTTATGACGTTGTTGGAGCAAATGAGCGATATATTTTTTTTATTTTACAATGAAAATTTGTTCGAACTTTTTTCGAAAATGTTTAATATCTTTTGAAAATATAAACCGATTTTAACAAATAATGTATCTTTATTGTCTACATAAATACCATGAATAATTATTGATGAATTTGAAAAATTACGAAAAAAAATATTGTGAAACTTTTTATAAAAATTTACGCAATTTCTTGGAGTATACATTTTATGAAAGCTTAATTTTTTGCTTTTTTGGTTTTGAAATCGGTCTAAAAATATGTGAGTTAGAGGTATTAAAGTACTACTACCTACCCTAAAACAGTTTTTTCAAAATAACTCAAAATTTTGAGGATGTTTCAAAATCTTTGAAAACGGTTTTAGGTCGCTTTTCAAGTTCTGACAAAAAGTGTTATTTTGTAGCAGAGTGTTATTAACCCAAATTATATACATATATACATTTATTTATCTCTTTGCGTATATCCCAATTAACTGAAGCCTATTAATAAATTGTTAACTCTTATTATAAAATCAAAATATGTAAATAAATAAAATTGTATACTGTGGATTTTTTTAACATTAATCAATAGTGTTATTATTGATTAATGTTAAAAATTTACACTTTTTTTGTCAATATGGGTACTTAAATGGGGCTTAAACTAATTCGGGTATGCTCAATTCAGTGGTGATAACCGTTTTTTTTTAGGTTAGCTCGTATTTTTGAGATATATCGTTATTTCGAAAATGAAGGAGGTTGCACAAGATTTATTCGCGTAACTCAAAAACTGTTTAGTTTATTGAATAAATTTAAATAAATTCCGTAATAATATTACCTTTAAGAAAGGCGTAACATATTTTTCATCTTCGCAGTCGTTTTAGAAATATAAATGAATTTTTTTGCAAAATTTCGAAATTTTTGTCTTTAAAACGGCATAAAAAATTCGAAAATATATATACACTCTTTAAATTCCAAAACAAGCCCTAAATTATTAAAATCCGTCTACAAATTTTAATTTTATTCACAAAAGAAATGAAAAAAGTGGAAATAAATGTGTAACTTCTAAGCGAATAGAATTTCCCCAGGCAATAAGGGAGGCGTTGGTAAGTTTAAGAATTTGGACTTATAACATTAAGGGGGAGCCGAGCCACAATGACCCAAAGTGGGACACCTCGAGTATATCAAAAATTAAAAATGATGATTGTTTGCGAGTCGATTTGAAAGATTTTATATATATATATATCATGTCAAGTGAACCAACTTTTGAAATCGATGTCTTCCGATTAGGATGACAATTTTTCAACAAGATCGGTAGAGAACTTTCTGAGATAGAGGGGATCAAAATTTGACATTTTGGCCAAGCAGGTGTTTTTTCTCATCCATGTAACTTATTACCTATTGTTCTTAGCAAAATGTGTCCCAAATAGTTTAGGTAGCTATTTCTTCAATCTTTCGGGAAAAATAATTTAAAATTTTTGTATTTTTTTTTTCCAAAATCAAAAACTTTTTTGACTTTTTTTTTCAAAATCGGTCCTTTTTTTCAAAAGAAAGCTTAGATATTTTCCTTGACGATCTCTTCAGTCGCTTAGATACGAGTGAGATATCTATCAAAATAAATGTTTTGTAACTCAAAACCCTTTTTTTAATTTTTTTTGCTCAAAACAAAGCTTAGGTACATTCCTTTAAGAGATTTTTGGTCGCTTAGTGGGTTATATATAGAGATTCCAAACGGAGAATCCCGGGATTTTGGGATTTCTTCAATCTAAATTCTAAATCCCGTTTTTCATAAATAACGGGAATTTATGTGCATTTTTCATGCATTTTGACTTATACATGCTCGAATATCGCAAAGTGATGTTCAGTAAAGTTGTTAAGCTCAACACCTGCTGCAACATAGTTATGTATGTGCCTTCAACAGATACAAAAATCAAAAAAATTCCAATACATATTGAGATTTTTTTAAATTTTTTTGGGATTGTGGGATTATCCAAACAATTCACTAATTTCTTTTCCACTTTTTTATTTTGATCAAAATACAAGTGTAAAATTTCATTAAAAACTATTAATAACAAAAATTTTATTTCATTTTAATAATTAAAATTTGCCAAAAAATCACTACCATTTTTTATTCCCATATATTTCAAAAAAGTCTTCTACAATTTTTTTACTTCTTAAACATTGTACATTTTTGAAAAGAGGACATAATTTGCTACACATTGATATATAGTATGTACATCTTTTCTTTTACGAAAATTAAATTCACTATATGACAAAGTGAATTTAATTTTCCACTTTTTATTTGATCAAACTGCAGCGAAAAAGAAACATTCAATATAATTATTGCCGTACACTATATCAAATTCTTTCATGATATAATTGTTTAACCGAAGAGAGCGAAAACAAAAAATTATTTGCTCAGGAAATTATTTAAATGTTTTTCACCATTTTTATTTCCTAAGTACAAATACATTTTCAATATTTCCTAAACAGTTGATATATAATTTTTTTTTAATAAATATCAGAATATTTTATTTTGATTATCAAATTATATTTTACTAGGTCAGAAATAGGCATTCGTATTGCTCAGACGAAACTCATGCTATTGAGTAATTCAAGCAAGAGTGTTATATTCATCTGTGTCGAATTTTTTATACTCACCCTCAATATGTAGGTCTTTTTTATTTATTCACAATAAAGTATTTGTTTGATATAGGGATTATATGGAGAGGGTCAATTTTGGAAATATTTAGGTTCATATAAAACATGTTTATGTCCAATTTCATCATGATATTAATCGTTATAAGGCAATTATGCATGTTCATGTCATTTTCTGAGGGGAACTAGGGACAAATGTTGCCATACTTTACAGTATAGTTTCAGAGTATTTGGAACAAGTTTGTGCAAAATTGTAAGAGGATTGCCGTATAATTAACATATTTATGACTGCACCACCAGTATTTCGGGGGACATTTGTATGGGGGCTAGGTGAAATCATGGACCAATATTGTCCATTTTCAATACCAAATACTGTTTATAAACCGGTTAACCGAAAATCCGGGTTTTCTTCGAAATTTCGGTTTTTTGCGAACCGGTAAATTTAAAATGTTGATTTTCGGAAACCGGTTTATACGGTTTATATCACTCAGTTAACCGGTTTTTTTAAATTTGGGACTAAAATCAATAAATCGCATGTTTTGATGAATTTTTATATTCATTGTATACACATATGGTTTGATTTGAAACCTAAGATTCTAAATAGTAGAGAACGATGAGTTTACTTAAAAACTTTTTCAGATAATAATTTTGAACTTTTTACAAAATAAAATGGACTTAGCACTTTTGCATATTTATAGTTATTATATATATTAACCATTCCTGAGTACGAAAAAACGATACATTTTAAAGCTATGTATAATGTATTGTTTAAAGTTTTAAAATAATTCCTTTCAATGTCGGTTAACAGGTTATTTCGAAGTCGGTTAACTGAAAACCGTTTTTTTTGTAAAGGACAATTTTCGATTAACCGACAAACCGGGTTTTTATAAAAACTAATACCATACAAAACTTTCCAACAGATAGCACCTTTCGTTTTGGGTCCTATTGTATTTTCAACAGACAGGCAGTCGGACAGACAGACGAACGTAGCTACTTAGATCGTCTTAGAATCTCATGAAGACGAATTTTTTTGCATGTATTTATTTGCAATTTATTTTACAATAATAAGCAAATTTCTTAAAAATTTACATTAACATAGGTTTCAATCCCCATTGTGCTTGAAACAATTCCAGAAATGTATTTATATACTTTTATAATCTATAACTGTATTTAAATATTTACAAAATGAGTAAAGATAGAACATGGTATATTTTAAGTGGAATGATTACCGGTCAAGGTACCTCGTACAAAAGCTTCTGATTTCCTCCTTTATTTTGGCTACACCTAAGTCTTTATGAATGTTGTTGTTTGTTATAAACCAAGGAATATCAATAATATGTATATTTTTTGATAGTGGGTATAAAAATTACAGCTTGTATTTTTTGAAATGTTTGTTTCCTATCGAAGTTTGTTTGAAAATGGTTGGGATAGACCCTCCCATACAAAGTTAATTATTTTTTCTAATACTTAACTATCTAGAGAACTATAATTCCTAAAGTCTTCAAACTGTGTCCGAATGTCTTTCTTATTATTCTCCGTTGTTTGAAAATGGACGGTATCGATCAGCAGGCGTGGCACTTCCCAAACCAACTGGTCAGGTGGTATATGAGCAAAAACACTTTTCATTTAAAATTTATGAAACAGACTTTAATTTTTTGGCATTATTTTTGGTTATGATTTTGAGGATATAGCAAATAATTTTGTATTAATGACACTTGTTATTAGCAACAGAATTGTTTCCTAGTTAAAAATATAAACAAATTATTAAAACGACACAAAGTTTTTTTATTTTTTTTAAATTTTTTTACACCAATTTAAATTTTCGGATTTTTTTAATGAATTGCTCAGCAGATATGGAGGAGCAATATTGTTATATGCGATATTACGGAATCAGTGACAGGTAGAATGTTGTAATTTGCTATATTTTGAAGCCAATATTTTGACGATATCTATTTTTTTAAAGTGAATTTTGAAGCTTGAATTTGAAAAAAAATAATAATAATTTTTACGATGTACATTCACAGGATTATATACAGTACACTGGTTATTGCGAGAATTGATTTGTTTTCACTATCAAATAGTATTGACAGAAGAGGGGCGGATGGAAAAGGACCTCTTGAAAATTTCAAACAATTCCGTAGTATGAAAAAGCATCTCTGTATATTTTGTTTAGAACTTAAATCGATTAGTGAACCATTGTGTTTTAGCTTAAAGTCATTCAGCTAATTTCAAAAATATTTTTGTATATGTGATTTTTTTGTAATTTAATACTTTTATTTCAGATCTCTCTCTCGATGGAAGCGGCGTAAATAACAACTATATAACCCAGTTTGACAGCAATGAAAATGGTATGTTACATGTTATTATTATCGAATCCCTACAATATTTATTTATCAATTTTATAAAAAGTAGTCGATATTCCCAACAAAAATTAAGTATTTGAAGAGCGCATTGAACGGCATGTAATTTCTGACCACAAAATATAAGGATTTTTGAAAATTTGATATGATTTTATTTGGATTAATTCACATTTAATAATCCAGTAAACATTTTTCGAAATTTATATAACTTGTTAGTGCAAAATATATCTCTAATCTACTAGGTAGTTTCCAAATCCTTCTCTTTCAATATCAAAAAGTTCAATATTAGCAAGCATCAAATTCAATCGCCGATATCACAATATCACTTAAAGAACTCAAATCAGTGTTGCAGCCTGATTACAATTGTAACTGCTGTCCACTGAATTACACAGACAAAAATTAAAATTAATCGCAATTACGAAATTGCTTATATTAATTTAAAAAAATATTTGATTTTGATCCAATTAAAATTGTGGATAATATACGCGTTCCAAAATAAAAAATCTAATATATATAATCGTACTTACCTAACGAAAGTGTTTTCGAAAAGAAAATGTCAAAATAAATGTTTTGTAACTCAAGACATACAATTTTTGAGTTAAACATTTATTTTGATATAAGTATATCCCACTCGCATCCTACTAAGAGACCAAAAAGCTCTTAAAGGAATAGACCTAAGCTTTCTTTTGAACTAAAAAAAATTAAAAAAAGGCCCATTTTGGAAAAAATGCTCGATTTTGCAAAAAAAAAAAATAAAAAAATTTTATGACTTGAGTTACAAAATATTTATTTTGATAAATATCCCACCCGCCCTAAATTAGCCTAAGCTTTCTTTTGAGCAAAAAAAATTAAAAAAAGGCCCATTTTGGAGAAAAAGTCAACAAAGTTTTTGATTTTGCAAAAAAAGTCAAACATTTTATGTTTTGAGTTTTTTTTTATATTCGTATTTTTATTTATTGTATCTTTACAAAACAATGTGAACTAGCAATAAGTTGTTCAAATCTTAAATCTAAATATTAATTTTTTTTTACGTCCCACCACAGTTTGACGAAAAATTATGTTTAATTTTTTGATCTTATCATCAGCGCAGGTCTGTTGGATTTCTACTTCTTAGTCGGATATAGCCATTACTTCTCATTAGTGTTCATGCGAGTGGGTTAGGGTGATCTTCTACCTTTTTCAAATATGACTCCGCATGTTTTTTTATTTAATTTTTCACCAGGAAGACACCTAATTGCTTATGAATGTTAATATTTTTCACACACCGGGGGGCTGCTGTTATCATTCTTAATATTTTATTTTGGAATCTTTGAATTTTATCAATATTAGAAGCTGAGGCCGTGCCCCATAATTGAATTCCATGGCATGATATGGGTTTAATTATTGAGCTGTACAGCAAAAGTTTACAATCTAAACTCAATATCGAGTTTTTACCAATTAGCCAGTAAATTTGTAGTAAGTTTAACTTCATTTGAGTCAATTTCGTATCTATATGCTTTTTCCAGGTAAAACGTGGGTCTAGATGCAGACCTTGATATTTAACTTCAGTTTGTTGAGATATTATATGATCATTTATTAGGATTGGAGGGCACGATTCTCTACGCAATGTGAAAGTAAGATGTATACATTTTTGCTAGTTTACTTTTATTCTCAATTGTTTTAACCACCTTTCTATGTCGAGTAACTATATGGTCTTGTAAAAGTACAGATGCTTCTTGGGGGTTTTCATGAATGGCAAGAATAGCTGTATCGTCAGCAAATGTTGATATGTGGGTTCGACTGTTAGTTGGCATATCACAAGTATATAGCAAATATAGGAAGGAACCCAGTATACTTCCTTGGGGCATGCCTGCTTCAATAGGCTGTGGTGAACTTATGAAGCCTCCCTCTTCAAGAACGAACTTTCGATGACTTAAATAACTTTCTAGAAGCTTATGTGTATTTACTGGTAAATATTGTTTTATTTTAATCAATAATCCTTCGTGCCAAACTTTGTCGAAGGCTTGTGAAACGTCGATGAAGAGCGCAGAACAACATTTTTTTTTTCTTCAAATGTCTTAGAGTTGGAATATAATCAAAATGATTCACTATCGGTTTTAACTTGTGCATTAAGAGTTTTTCGAATAGCTTTGATATATCTGACAATAGGCTAATGGGTCTATATGATTCTAATTTAGTGTGATCTTTTCCCGGCTTAGGTATTATTGTAACTAAAGAAACTTTCCATCCTGGCGGATAATATTCAAGGCGTAATATAGCATTAAAAATAAATAGGATTATTCTTAATGCAATTTGGGGTAGCTTGAGGAGCATCTTGTGATTTTCTGGAATTTAAATCAACAATACCCTTGTTGATCTCTGAAATCTCAAAATGAAGTGGTTCAGCTGCAGTAATATGGGATAAAGTAGGTGGTAACTCTATTATGTCGTTTGAGTCATTCTGGGAAAATACGTTCTTTAGATGACTATCAAACAGGTTGCCTTTTTCAGTATCGTTTCTCGCCCAGCCTCCACTTGATTACGTAGAGGAGTTCTGCTCATAACAGGTCTTTTTCATTTTTTTGTAGCTCGCCATAGGGAGCTATTTGAGTACTGGGTGGCATCTAAGTTCTCCAGATATTTATTAACTGGATCAGTTTTGCGTTTGTGAAGAAGCATACTGAGGCGTTTACGACATTTTCTAAGCTCCGTTTTAAGTTGAGGGGATCTGTAGAGTTGCCACTCTCGACGAACTCTTCTTTTTTCAGCTAATAACTGTTCAATGTCAGCAAAATAGGGTATATTGTATCTTATTTGTTGGGTTATTTGAGTGGCGTGTTCAACAGAAAGTTTTAAGTTTTGTTCAAAATTTTTGAGAGAGATATCGAAAATTTGGCTTTGGGGATATGGGGATTTGATGGGGATGTTAACTACATTTCGGGGATTTTTAGGGGAATTTCATTTTATAAGTTAAAGCAATTAATAGAGATTATAGAAATTAATTTTAGTTTCATAAGCAAACCAGCGAATATTTTTACTGAATTATGAAATGTGAAGACAAAATACTGATCTCAAAAATATGTATTATTTAGATAAATTCCCAAATTGGCTTAAGGTATGTTTATATTATACCACAAGTAATTAGATTTGTCAAATGACTTTCTTTTTTTTATGAAATGGTTGAAGTCTCATTATCCGGGCAAGTTTAAAAATGCTAGCAATAAAGCTAAAAATAAACTGGAAAATATGGAGACAAAAGCATAGGTATGCATATTAGAATCAAAATTGAAGTTTACGATTTATTTTACTGTAATAACAAATTTGGTTAAAAAGTACAATCAAATTATTTTATTTAAAAAATAATATTTTGTAAACTAAATTTAAAAATGGTATAAATAAAATCTGATGACAAAAAATATTTTGGCTTTCATCAGGCAGACAAACGAACCGAAGTAGCTACATCGTATTTAAGTTTTATAAGGACCTAAAGTATCTAAATTATGAGGTTTAAAACCAATATTCGATGGGTAAACAACTCAAAAGTAATATTTTCTTTAACAAATTATAGTCGAAGTGCGTAATATGCACATTTATGCAAGGATCAGCAAAAAATCACTTCTTAAATGTATAAAATATGCAATAGCTTATTTTTCAAGCTTGAACAACTTGCCCTACTTACTGTAGCAGATGTTTATTTCATTTCGTTCTATTAATATTTATAGTTTAATTTCATATTTTTACTGGGGATTTTTGGGGATAAGAAAAACTGTGTTTTGGGGATCTTTGGGGATAAAAAATAATTTGTTGGGGATAAGACACAAACAAAATCTGGGAACCCTGGGGAGATGGACAACCTGTTCGAACAAAGTGACAAAAAGCATAATAAAAACCATAATGGAAGGGTTTTCGAAAAAGGTTCAAAATTTTCTAATTAGTGATTAGAACTATAAAAATATATATATTTTTTTTTTTTTGTAAATTGTAACAATGATTTCAATCAAATAAAAAAAGATTCTAAACTCTAAGTTTAGTGGTTTCATTTTTATTAGTATGTATGTATGTTAAACATTTTTCGATCTCAGTCCTTAGATGCAAAGTTGCCTCAAATGAAATCGAAATCAAATTAAATTAATTGGCTCTAATTGAAACTCTACGCTTAGTTTAGATTGTAAACTTCTACTTTATAACACGATCATAGAACCGATATTGGGATCACGAAAAATATTAAAAAAAACTAGAAATTCACCCAAACCCACTGGCCAGCAACAACACTCGACTAGAAGGAAGAATGCCAATTTATGCAAAGCAACAATGGATTTTTTTCGTCCGGCACTGGATGGGCTAATTAAATAATAGTTATTAGATATAAGATTTGAAATACTTATTGTTAGTTCATTAAGTAATAATGATACTATAAATAAATGATAATAAAAAAATAAAAAAATATGGGGATTTCATCTCAAGTGAACCAACTTTTGAAATCGATGTCTTCCGATCGGTATGAAATTTGCACCAAGGTGCACAATTTTTCAACAAGATCGAATAAGAATATTCTGAGTTGAAACCTATTGTTCTTAGCAAAATGTGTCCCAAAAGTTTAGATAGCTATTTCTTCAATCTTTCGAAAACAAAAGTTTTAAAAAAATTGTTGACATTTTTTCCAAAATCACCTGTTTGACCAAAATATCAAAACTTGTCTGAATTACTATCCAATAGGACTAACCTTTCATACCGATCGGAAGACATCGATTTTAAAAGTTTGTTCATTTGACATGAAATCCCCCATATATTAAACAATCCAAATATTTCGTTCAGTGGTCATGAAAAAATAGCTGTCTCAGTGACGACTAAACCAAAGAGAATAAGAATATGTATGTGGTTAGCTTTGCAAAATTGTGCTATGAAATGGGCATCAATTAAAGATGCCAAACTTAAATCACGAAACCCGGGATTTATTAATTTTAAATTCCGTTTTTCATAAATAGATAAAAGAAATTGTAATTTCTGTGTGCATTTTGACATTCTACATGCCCGAATATTGCAAAATGAAGTTCAGCAAAGTTGTTAAGCTCAACGTCTGCTGCAACATAAATAATAAAGGATGCTTTATATTTGGTTTTCCTTGAGTGGGGCCCTGGAAAATAAATTTTTCTAATTTTTTTTCGTAGGTTATCTAACAAAACTCATTTAAAATCATCTTCAAAGGAAATTGATTTATCTCAGATGAGGAGCTCGAACAAAATGAAAATATTTCGATTGCTCAAAGGCTAAAAGATCTATATCTATATTAAATATATAAATGTCTTTGTAAGTTTATTTGTTAGTTTGTTTGAGCATCACGCCTAAACGGCTGAACCGATTTTATTGAAATTTGGAACGTAGATAGATCCTTACTTGGAAGCGTCAATAGGCTATACATTTTTTCAATACTTGGACCAGAAAGGGATAAAAAGGGTGGAAAACGGGTAAAATTGGTACCTTTAGTTTTTAAACAATAATTACAAAACGGCTGAAACGATTTTTACATCGACAGGGGTAGCGAAGCGCACCGGGTCAAGCTAGTAAATATATAAATGTCTTTGTAAGTTTGTTTGTTTGAGCATCACGCCTAAACGGCTAAATCGATTTTATTGAAATTTGGAACGTATATAGATCCTTACTTGGAAGCGTCAATAGGCTATAAATTTTTTCAATACTTTTACCAGAAAGGGATAAACAGGGGGGAAAACTGGTAAAATTGGTACCTTTAGTTCTTAAACAATAATTACTAAACGGCTGAACCGATTTTTACTATGACAGTGGTAGCGAAGATAGATAGATCCTTACTTGAAAGCGTCAATAGGCTATAACTTTTTTCAGTATTTGGACCAGAAAGAGATAAACAGGGGAAAACGACTTTTTTTTATAAAATCCTTACATATTTTTTTACTACGACAGGGGTAGCGAAGCTAGTTATTAATAAATGTAAAAGCCCCCAAATAACAATAACGAAACCAAAATAAAAATTGCTCCAGCAAATATCAAAATGGCCCTAGCATAGTCGAATAGACCATTGAAAGTTATTTAAAAAATGGTATTACTACAAATCGCGGTAAAGTTTGGAGATAATTTTTTTATACAAAAAACGCAAATAATTTTTTTTATAAATATATCAACCTGGCTCGAATCTATATTTAAAATTTGCGGTAACGGGAAAGAATCCACTATTTTACTATAAAAAACTAAAAAGGGTAACACAAATTTGAGGAAATTTTGACTTTAAAAAATCATGTTTGTGTGTGAGGTTTTTATTCCAAAATGACCCGAAAAAAATGTTATAGTAAAAAATTTGGTTATAGCCATAATGTACATTGTACATACTTTAGTGTTATTTTTTCTAATGTACATACTCATGCATGTAGTTTATTGCAATCAAATGTGATTTATTTATGAATTATATTTTGTTTGTAAAAATATATATGGGGCATTTCACGTCAAGTGAACCAACTTTTGAAATCGATGTCTTCCAATCAGGATGAAATTTGCACCAATGTTAGTTCTATTGGATAGTAATTCGGACACAATTTTTCAACAAGATCGGTCAAGAAGTCTCTGAGTTATAGGAGGTCAAAATTTGACATTTTGTCCAAACAGGTGTTTTTTCTTATCCATATAACTTATTACCTATTGTTCTTAGCAAAATGTGTCCCAAATAGTTTAGATAGCTATTTATGCAATCTTTGGAAAAAAAATTAAAAAAATTAAATAAAATATTTTTGACTTTTTTTTTAAAAATCAAAAACATTTTTGACTTTTTTTTCAAAATGGGCCCTTTTTATTTTTTTTAAGAAAGCTTAGGTCTTTTCCTAAGCGACCTATATGGTCGCTTAGTGGGATGCGAGTGGGATATCTATCAAAAAAATATTTTTTAATTTTTTTTTTTTTTTGCTCAGAAGAAAGCTTATGTGTTTTCCTTTAACACCTTTTTTGTCGCTTAGTGGGATGCAAGTGGGATATCTATCAAAAAAATGTTTTGTAACTCAAGACATGAAATTTTTTACTTTTTTTTGCAAAATCAAAAACTTTTTTGACTTTTTTTCCAAAATGGACCCTTTTTTATTTATTTATTTTTTTTCTCAAAAGAAAGCTTAGGTCTTTTCCTTTAAAACCTTTATGGTCGCTTAGTGGGATGCGAGTGGGATATCTATCAAAATAAATATTTTGTAACTCAAGACAAAGGTTTTTAAATTGATTTTTTTCATATTTTCATATTTCAAACCTTAAAAAAAAACCACTACAACTGACCGATAATAGCCACTGGAGGGGTGCAATGTGAGGCCGACCGCTATTAATTTTCCACCCCCAAAATTTGTCTGAGTTTTGCATCTCGCGGCTTTTTTATTCAATCCTATAGGTAGTTTTCAGCGCAATAATTTATATTCGTGATTGATTTTTGGAAGTGGGCCTTATATGGGAGCTATGTCAAATTATGGACCGATCATCATGAAATTAGGTGGTGTGATTAATGTCTATATGAAAGTTATTTATGTTGCATTTTATGTGTATACCAACATTTTAAGGAGATTTATGCTCGTTAAAGTGATTATCGGAAGCAGGCCTTATATGGGAGCTATGACTAATTATGGACGGATCATAATACAAATTGTTGACATGAATTCCGTATATATAAAACTTATTTGGAGAAAAACTTGTGTAGATACCTATATAAATTAAACATTTGTGACCGATAAAGACCACTTTCGGGTGGACATTTGTATGGGGGCTAGGTGAAATAATGGACCGATTTCAGCCAGTTTCAATAGGCTTGGTCCTTGGGCCGAACAAATTATATGTACAAAATTTTATCGAAATATCTTCAAAATTGCGACCTGTACTCTCTCTGCGCACAAGGTTTACATGGACAACCAGCCAGCCAGACGGAAGGACGGACATCGTTTAAGCGACTCAGAAAATGATTCTGAGTCAATCGGTATACTTTAAGGTGGGTGCTAGACTAATACTTTTGGGCGTTACAAACATCTGCACAAATCCAATATACCCTCGCCACTATGGTGGTGTAGGGTATAAAAAGTGATTTTTATTCCTGAGGTTAACATATTATGGGTATTACAGTATCGAGGCTATGAAATTTTAGTTAGGTATGTTACATACCATCGGAAAGGCTAATATGTCTCTGCGTAAGTTTAATTTTTAAGATTTACACACAAATATGAAAAAAATCAAAATAGTGCATATGCTAAAAATTTAAAAACCTTTGTCTTGAGTTACAAAATATTTATTTTGATAGATATCCCACTCGCATCCCACTAAGCGACCATACAGGTTTTAAAGGAAAAGACCAAAGCTTTCTTTTGAAAAAAAAAAAAAAAATAAATAAAAAAGGGTCCATTTTGGAAAAAAAAAGTCAAAAAAGTTTTTGATTTTGCAAAAAAAAGTAAAAGATTTTATGTCTTGAGTTACAAAACATTTTTTTGATAGATATCCCACTCGCATCCCACTAAGCGACCATATAGGTCGCTTAGGAAAAGACCTAAGCTTTCTTAAAAAAAAATAAAAAGGGCCCATTTTAAAAAAAAAGTCAAAAATATTTTATTTAATTTTTTTAATTTTTTTTTCCAAAGATTGCATAAATAGCTATCTAAACTATTTGGGACACATTTTGCTAAGAACAATAGGTAATAAGTTATATGGATAAGAAAAAACACCTGTTTGGACAAAATGTCAAATTTTGACCTCCTATAACTCAGAGACTTCTTGACCGATCTTGTTAAAAAATTGTGTCCGAATTACTATCCAATAGAACTAACATTGGTGCAAATTTCATCCCGATCGGAAGACATCGATTTCAAAAGTTGGTTCACTTGACGTGAAATGCCCCATATGTATATGTATTTTATGGGTGTGTATTTCTTAGCATTTGCCCTTGCTTACACAAGAATTTAAATTTAACGTTTTTTTCAGTTGGTCTTGTTTCTTTTTGCAGTTAATTATTCGTTTCACTTTTTTCTTAACTTCTGGAACTCTATGATAGTTTTTGTTCTCTGTTTGTTCATATGAATGTATTCTTTTTTCTTTTTCCACCAAAGTCAAATATCAAATATTATATTTGAATTATATTGTAATCCGAATTTAAATCTTTTTGAGTACTCAAAAATCTGATTGCTTGTAGTAAAAGACACACACAACTTTTCGGTGTAACGTCACACTTTATTCTGATCTTCTTCTTAAAAACTAAGTAACAATCAGTTTCATAACTTAAAGATGGCAATGAAAGGATGTTTATAAAAAGCTTAATGTGCTGTTTTTATAAATCTACTTTATAAAAATGAGCAGGAAAATTATTTACATTAGTGAAATATTACAAGTAAACTCTAGTAAATATAAATACACATGGAGAAATATGCAATACTATTTAAATAAATATAATAATACACAAATATACTACTACAACATAAAATCAATAAAAACAAGTTTCTTATAGAAGGAAATCACTATAGTCGTTTTCATGCTCCCATATAAGGCTTACTTTCGTAAATTACTCTAACATGCATAAATCTCTTAAAAAATTTGACATCTACATAAAATTCAACACAAAAAAAGTTCCATATAATAATAGACCGATTCATTATTAGTCATAGCTTCTATATTAGGTTCACTTCTGAAAATCACTCACGAATAAAAAATGATTGAAATTTTTAACGAAAACTGTTTTTGTACATTTACTAATTGTACGTTATTATATGGTCGGGCTTGACCAACTATACTTTCTTACTTGTTGTAATATGTAATATAATAATGTTTTTTTACATTTTCATTTCAGGATCGGAACTTTCATCTTTTTCTCATGTTGGTAAGTTTGAATTGTTCAACTAACTAATGCTTTTCTACAACCCTCAGTGAGCCGACGGAAAATAAGTCGTAAACAAATTTCAAGCCAATGTTTTAAAATTTCTCCCGAAAATTTTTACTATATACCCGACCGACGTTGTCCTGTTCAAATTAGAAAAAAGTTTTGTGTTCGATTTATGAAAAGCTGTTTGAAATGTGAAAAATATGCTTGATTTGAAAATATGTACAATGAATCTTATGGTTTTGTATTTACATTTTAATTGAAAGATCGATGTTCAGGTAACCAATTAAAATAAAGAAATACTTTTTTCGATTGCTTCGATTGTGGTATCAAGTCGGGTGCCATTACGTGGTTGGTTAATGTTTCGTAACTTTATGATTATCGATCCAACTTTCAGTAGGAGACTGTTAGGCGGTAATCCGGTTAATTCCAGCGAGTTTAAAAACTCGGATGAATAGTTGACGACATCATCTTGAAAATACTTCTCCAGATTGATCGTTCTGCAGCTCGACATTCATGTTTACAGTCAATTTGAGTTTCTTGATGTGTTTCCACAAAACGGACGACTTCAAACATGAATTAAGTTCAACGGCTGGCGTTGACCGTGGAATCACTGGCAATGTTAGCCAAAAATCACCTGCCAACACACAGTAGGGCAGAATCAAAATTTTTTGGAAATAAATCTGGCATTTCTAAACGGCTGATCGGGATAAAATTTGACATGGGCGTAGCCAAAGAGTATTCGAGTTTAAGTTATTAAAATGGACTCTACAAATGCTCTAGGCGCGGCGCTATGGGGGCTCAAAGTAGGGTACCTTCGACATGTAAAATTTTTAAACACGTGTCATTTTTTGTTTCCCATTCGATTTCACTGTATCGTTTATACCTGCTGTGTTATTAAATATTTTCTCAGGTACTATATTTTAGTCAAATTTGAATTTCAGTGGAATAAAAGTGTTTGGTTAAACAAATTTTACTACCAAGAGAAAGGTCAAATTGTCCTCTTTAAGTCCATATATACTTGTTGATCTGTTTGTAGAACACTTTTTATTTGAATGAAATTACTCCCAAATTTTTGTATATTACCTGTTCATATGACACAAATATAAATACACCAATCAATATAAGTTGTGTTAGGCATCTTTAGTATATTATTATTTTTTTACTTTTTTTATTATTACTAATTTTTTGTGCGAATTTTACCTATTTTAACCAAAACAATCTTGGCAGACCTCCAAAATCAGTCAACAACTGTAGCGATAGATCTTTAAGACGGATACTTAAGGATATTAATGAAGAAATCGGATGTGAAAATATACAAGAAACTTTGCTATATCAATTTCGATCACAAAAACAACTCACAAAAGTCGACATCATTCAAAAAGTTTTTAACGCTAGTCCAGTGAGAACAAAACGGATTCTTGAAAGTATTCCAACGCTAAGCGATGAAAAACAGTTCTCCAATGAAGAAGCGTTATCATTATTTTGGATCTGAAGTTAACAAAACACCTCAGTTAATCAGCTCAGATTGCATGCTATTGAAAAAGTCTCAAATCTCTATCCATCATCATATAACTGATGCTAAGAAGGATTGTTTGCCACCAGTGGACACTATTACAATCACATCGATTTCGGTAGAGCTACTACTTTAAGATCTACTTAATCATACAACTCAGCGCTTGCTACTGGCATTTAAAGGAAATGATTTGAAGAAATATGGAAACTGCAAGTTAACTCTCTTTTGCAAATGGGGATGTGATGGCTCTTCTGGACAAAAACAATACAAGCAATTATATTGCGATTGACAACAAATTTGTAAGACTCGGAGCATTCGACCAGTAAGATCCATACAAAGGATATTTGAAAAAATCAAACACCATCTTCTACAAAATACTGAAGACCAATTAAGTTTGAATTTAAAAAAGAAACTCATGAAGTGATTAAAGTAGTCAGTGATATTAGAGCCCAAATTGCAACACTACAGCCATTAGAATTAGAGATTGACGGCCAGACAATTGAAATAAGCTACAAATTAGTGCTAACGATGATTGATGGAAAAGTAGGACAGGCTTTGACTGACACAAAGGCTTCCTCCAGCTGCATTATATGTCAAACCACATCAAGCCATTTAAACCAAGTGCCGGAAAAATCATTAGATAATACTGATGCATATGAATTTGGATTATCACCCCTACATACAAGAATACGATTCATGGAACACATACTAAAAATAAGTAATGATTTGGATTTTGGACCTACAGGATCAATAATAAACAACGACACCAGTAAGGAAGAATTTCTCAAATATGGGTAATAGATCAACCAAACCATGGATCAGGTAATACGAATGATGGGAACACAGCAAGAAGGTTCTTTTCAGATCCCGAAAGACCATCTAAAACAACATATGTTAATATAAATCTTATTTCAAGATTTAAAGCAATTATCGATGTACTTGTGTGCAAGGAACATATTGATGCTAGAAATTTTGTAATTATGCGAAGGAAATTGCACGAATGTATAAGTACAACCAAATATCCGTGGATAAATATGTCTGCAACTCTTCATAAAATCCTTTATCATGGAGAATATGTCATTAAGCATCATTTAGTACCACTTGGAGATCTATCAGAGGAAGTCCAGGAAAAAAGGAATACGGTTTATAGTTTTTATAGAGAGCACAATACCAGAAAAACATCACGAAATTCTACAAATGAAGATCTATTTAATATATTACTGACAACGTCAGATCCGCTCATCACTAGCATTCGAAGTCAATAGGAAGTAGAACATCGGGACTCAGATGAAGAAGCAAAAGGGCTGATGAAGGACAGAGATAATTTAGAACTAAATATGGAATATTTGCAGGCTATTTTCCAACCGAATTAATAATAGATTCTGCCCCATTTTGGAAATAAATCTGGCATTTCTAAACGGCTGGTCCGATCGGAATAAAATTTGACATTGAAGA
The DNA here is from genome assembly GCA_942486065.2 of Calliphora vomitoria. NCBI lineage: Eukaryota > Metazoa > Arthropoda > Insecta > Diptera > Calliphoridae > Calliphora > Calliphora vomitoria. The sequence goes on from OW818029.2 coordinate 103,323,004, forward strand.
CCTATTTGGTTGCTTAGTGGGATGCTAGTGGGATATCTATCAAAATAAATGTTTTGTAACTCAAAGCATAAAATTTTTGACTTTTTTTGCAAAATCAAAACAAATTGATGGTGCAAATTTCATCCAAATCATAAGCTGGTTCACTTAACATGAAATGGTTCACTCAAAAACTTCACTTGATGAAGTTTTCAGGGAATCTGCAGAATAGCCCAGCGGGCAACACTGTAAAGTCAGATTTTTTATTTTCGGACTATGGGCAAAGGGGCGTGGCAAAATATAATTTTTACATTATGCCATCTATATATATAAAAAACTGCTGGACTCTTCTAAATAACCCAGCGGGTAACACTGTAAAATCAGATTTTAGATATTCGGTCTGTGGGCGAAGGGGTGTGTAAAAATCAAACAAAAAATTTAAAAAAAATTCATTTTGTCCAAACAATTTTTTTCTCAACAAAAAAATTGTCTACCAAACTATTTTTTTCTCAACAAAAAAGATTTGTCTACCAAAAAAAATTTTTTTCCAATTGGAAAAAGAAATACTTTTTTATTCCCAACGTTCAAACAATGACAATTTCAATTTTGTTGCTTAACATCATTCTACAAATTTTAATTCACATTGGTGTACTCTGAAGTAAATGATTTGGTGTAAGCGAAGAAAGGAATACATTCCAACACATGTCCGTTACTATTAAGTTCTTTTATATTGTCCATCGATGATACAAAATTTTGTTTACTCTTGCATATTAGGTCCATGAATAAAATATTTTCATATGAAATCTATTAAAAAAAAATAATTTTTTGAATAACTCTCCACATTCCACTTTTAATAAAAAATCACGGTTTTATTCAAATAAAATTCATTTTCGAAAGGGCATCTACGTCTAGGGCAACAGGAACGGGAAGAGAACGAGAATAACGGCTTCAGCAAATGCTTCGCAGTGCATCATCAACGAGTTCTGCAGAGACACCTCAACAGCACATCGAAAGACTAGAAGAAAATCGCTCCCGAATGGCTCGATCAAGAGAAATAATCGATTTAAAGTTGCCGGCATTTTATTACAATAAGTATGATGACACCAGGAATCACAAGGACGTACTGATTGGCGCAATGAACAAACATTGCTTATATTGCAGCGTTTTGAAGTACCCTAAGAAATCCCCGGGAATGTGCTGTTCGAACGGTAAAGTTATTCTGCCACTAATTATTGAGCCGCCTGAGCTGGTTCTAAGTTACATTTCCGGCGCCAATCCTATTTCCAACCTTTAAAGTTCAAGGCCAAATGTACCACAGAATAGGATCATTGCTCCCGCTTCCCAATGATGATGCAAAGTTCCTTCATATTTATTTCACTGGAAATGAAGCTACAGAAGTCGAACGCTATCAACGAACACGCATTTGCCTTCTGCCGAAACATTTTCAAAACAATTGTTGGACATCGGAAGTGGAAAAATTCCAATTGATCCCGCCACAAATTAGATTTCGTTCCCGAACTTCTGCCAAATGCAAATTAATATTCAAGCCGTTGTCTACAAGGTATTCCCAAGTCTTACAACCAACTACAAAAATTCTGGGATCATGCAATTTTGGCACCAACAAATTATGATGTTAACAAGCACAATAAGCAAATACAATTGAAACTCCCTGGCGAAACAAAGTACAAATCGATTGACACAGTAATGAGTGAAGAACCAGCCGTAGATTATCCTACTGAATTTTTGAATTTATTGGAACCAGCTGGACTGCCACCACATGTATTAACATTGAAGGTTGGATCACCGACTTTGTCCGACATTGTATATTAAAATCGAGATGCTATATAAAACAGCGTGTTACAAGCTAGTATACATATATGGGAACTATGACTTATTATGGGGCGATAGTCGTAAAATATTGTAACGACATTTATATGTATTTGGGCCTATTTTAGTTGAATTTAACATATAACATAATAACGTTATTTGGAAGATATTTACGGGTGTTATTCGTGGAATTTATATGGGGGATATAATCAAATATGGATGGATATTCACAAAATCCACTATTTACGTTCGATATCGATATATTTCAAATATTTATATTCAAATACGTCCTTATATGTGAGCTATGACCAATTATAGGTCAATATTTATAAAATTCGGTACAATGATTTTGATATATACGGTGATTAGTTGTGCCGAATTTCAACCTGATGTAGGTATTGATAAGAAATTTATGAATATTTAAGTGGTTTTCAAAGTTTACCTTATATAGGAGATATGGTCAAATATGGACTGATATTCACAAAAACCAGTAGTATGATTTTTGAATACAAATTACTGTTTTATGTAAATGTTGGTTCAATATCAATATTTATATAATATTTATGAAGATTGATGTATTTTTTGGATGTTATCCTTAAATGGGTCGATCTTCATAAAATTCGGTACACCGATTTTCATAATGTATATTTATGTAAAATGTTATTTTTTAGAGATTTATGCGTATTTAAGCAATTTTAGGAGGAGGACTTTGATCAAATATGAACCAATCCAAAAAACATATGGTATTGCGATTCCTTTTTGCTCGAAACTCAGTTTTTGCAGAATTTTGTATGAACACGTCTATTCTATAGGCATTTATGCACCATAAAGAAATTTATATGCGAGCTAGGAGAAATCATGGATCGATTCATATGACAAAAGTTATTTATATCACTATAAATAACTTTTGTCACGGAATGACAAACGTATATATACCGTCACACAGTGAGGGAAATGAAAAAATTGTGGAAATAAATATATAACAAATTTACTGCGAGGTCCAGAGCCTTATTTTTAATGTAAATTTCAACTTTATGCCAAATTTTGTCTAATCACATAGCTAGCTGCTTTCAAATAATTGAGAACTCTTTAGTATGGCCCAATATGTTCTTAAATATTTTGCAAATTGAATTTATAGTTCGAGCCTCGGTACCGTCAAATGAGTCAAAAATCTCAAAAACACCATTTTTTGGATATTTTAAAAGTTTTTTGGAAATTGTGGGATTGTCAAAAACGGTTACAGTCAAAAAAGGTTACACTAATATCTTTTTCACTTTAGAATTTTGATCAAAAAATTTCTATATATAATTAAAATTTCATCAAACACGATTCATAAAAAAAACTTTTATTGCATTTTAGAAATTTAAATTTTATAGTTTTTGAGAGTCCAACAATTCCAAAAAAAAAAAATATTTCAAAAATTCCAAAAATGGTATTTTTTTTAGATTTTTGACTTTGTTGACGGTACCGAGGCTCGGGCTATAAATTCCATTTGCAAACTATTTAGGAACATATTGGCTCATACATAAGATGTTTTAATTATTTGAAAGCAGCTGCGATTAGAGAAAATTTGACAAATTAATTATTAATTAATCTATATCTATACAACTACATCAGTGGGACACACTAAATTTATGCATGTTGTTGATAAAAAAACTACCATATTGTGTTACGATAATATCGTATTAAGAAGAGATTGGACGGTGACTATAAGAGATCTTTCTCAACACCAGAAACTAAAATAATTCGGATACGAATTATTTAAGAACTGATTTTCAACGATTTCTTAACACTTTTGGAAAAGTTCATTGAAAGTACAGATATGCACGTGAGTGATATTTGGGTCTCGATATAAAATATTAAAATTCACGCGATCGCGCTCGCTAACATGATTTTTTTATTAAGCTAAATTGCTTGCTTTCTGATGTGATGCTATTCACAAAAAAAAACTTTTAAACAAGCATACACAAGCGTGAGTGTGAGATAATTAAATTGTTCAAATCCTGCATGAAAATTAAACATAACTGAAATAAAGAAAAGTAATTGGTAATAGTTTATTATTGTTTAACCCTTTGACGCATAAAACAAAACCGCTGAGGTTTTTATGGATATTATGGGTCCCAATATGCCTAAAAATCAATAAATCTTGTATTATAGTCACTTATCTGTTACAATAAATTACATTAAAATTAAAATTCGTACATACCATTTTTATAAATTCTGTCAAAAAATGTTTTGAAAACTACACAAATAAATTTCAAGATTTACTACAATTTTAAAGCATGTATTACAACCAAAATCGTAATAAAAATTATGTTATGTTCGTAAATATTTGGTTAGAGTTTCTACCAACTTAAAATAACGCTCTATTTGAAAAAAAAATACAAATAGTCTCGTATAATTAATCAGGACATTTGCACATCTCTTAAAGGGGGGGTCAAACGGCATGTATTCCATATGTATTGTATGTCAAAATTCACGTTATACATACGATTCATAATTTCCACGATCACATGTATATATGTAATTGCATGTGACATAACCTCTATTAGTTTAAATGTTTGTTATTTTTAACTATATATCTATTTAAAACATTTTTAAATACCATTTGTTGTAAGTATGGTAACACTAAATGTTTAAGCTGCTAACATTAACATCGAAACCACTAGAAATCGAACATACGAGTTTTGACCGTTAAAAATAATCTTGAATACTCAAATGAAGATGGCAGTGTGTATACATAGTGAGTGCGGTTACAGTAGTCAGTGAGTTTATCATAGGCGCTGTTAGAGTTAACATCAACTGTCTTGGACATATAAGTTTGTGCATTATAAACGTGTGTGTGTGTATTAAAAACACATAGTGACTATTTAGACTGTTGTTGTAAATAAAGAGTTGTTACAATTTTAAATTACTAAAACTGCTTTTATTTGCAATCAAAAATATCCGCTTTATTTAGAGGAAACAAACCAACGTTTTTAAAAGGTGAAAACGTAGCAGAATTTATTTGCGTAAATTATTTTTACTTTTTTTCTCAATATGTGTAATTTCAAACATACCGTTTCATATTTGACATTAATTTCTTACCTGCTAATGTAGAATTTTGTAAGCGGGTAATTTCAGTTTTCAAGATGCTTGAAATTTCTTTTTTCAAGTAATCCGCAAAATTAGTACCTCTGTGCAACGTGAACAAACGTTTTATCTGGTAGCATTTGCCAAAAGAGTCCAGTTTCGTCCGCATTGAAAATAACATCAGAGTTAAATTGTGCACAAATATAATTTTTGCATTTTTTTTATTGGCTGCACTTTAACTCGGGGTGATAATTTCTCTCCAGATTATTTTTTGTATTTCTATAGCTTTGGTTTTTAAAGAAATTCCATTAATTGGAATGTGTTATTTCCTCTGGAGTATTAACCTTTCTTTAGTGATCGAAGATTTTTTGAACCATTCTTGTAGCTTCTAAATTCGATAAAATTTTTGTTTTCATTTTCTTCAAAGTACATATTGTTACGTTTTTACCTTTTAATAACTGTGGTTTATTTCTTTACATAAACCGGATACTTTTGATTGCAAATATAAGCAGTTAAGTGGTTTAAAATTTGTAAAAACTCTTTATTTATTTAAAATATACAACAACAACAGTTTCAATAGTCACTCAATGATTTATACACTTTTATAAATTCGAATAAACACCCAAACACTTAAATTAAACACTGGTAATGTACAACAATACACTGGTAATACAGTTCAGGGCACACTTAGAAAGGTGACTGCGATGAAACAGCTGATTATTTTTTATATTCAGTGGTTTAGACCAGGGTTCCCAGATTTTTTTCGAGACTTTTCCCCAAATTTAAATTTTTCATCCCCGAAATTCCCCAAAAAACAGTTTGTGCTATCCCCAAAAATCCCCAATAAAAATAATAGGTTATTTTAATTTATACATACATTATTTGCATTTTATTTATGTACGTGTGTAAAATAATTTAAAAAATAAAACTTATAAATTAAAATTTGTGATTTTATTCCATAAGAAATACATTTTTTTTTTATTTACTAAGCCATTCAGATATTATTTTTTTAATTCTAGATTTTGTTAGTTTTTTAACTTTTGAAAAGAGAAAATACTTTAACCCCCAGTAACACTAAGGGCCGTTTTCTCATTAGGTGATTATCATTTTTCCCAACGAAAAACTGCAGATTAAAGAAATTTGGTTATCTCAATGTCGCATTTGCTTCTATTCTGTCGCAAAGCTAACCCGACCTCATCTGCCAATTATTTATTTATCGTACAGATAAATTCAATCAGCTGACTGCTGTTCATAGTTTTTATGTGTATGTGTTTTTGTAAACGAAATTAAATAGATTTTATAAAAAAGAGTTTAATAGAGGAATTAACATTAATTGTATAGAGGATAAACTCGAAGAACATGAGTTTCAAGTAAATGCTGAAAGAGTTTATCAGGATAATGATTTTTTCAAAAGATTCCGGCTTTCGATGGCCATATTAAACAGCTGATTTATGTAAACATGTTGTCACTTGAAGGCAGGGTTCCCAACTTTCACATCTATTTTGAGTGGTATTGCCAACTGAAAATAACGTTTTTTGTCGGTATATTGAGAAAACCAAAATTGTTAACGGACAGTTTGTCGGCCTAATAAATTTATGTCGACATTTAGTAACAGGCAGTTTGTCGATACATTGAGAAAACGGGCCTAAGTCTGTTAACTAATATTTATACTGACAGTTTTCATACAAAAATAATTTTAACCAACAGTATAACTATTAGTTAACGCCTAACCAGGCTTCGTGTTAATGGGGGTAAGAATTTTATATTGTAATTTTTAAAAATTAGGGGTTTTAATTTTTAAAAATGACAATATATTATATAATATATATATAATATATCAAATCACTTTTTTAGCAAGGATAAAAATGTCAAATAGCATATTGTTGCAATTTGAAGACTTAACAGACTTAAATTTGTATTCCAATGTTTTCATTCGATTAAAGCAAACGCTTACATAAATTAAATACTTAGAACAATTCCGTAAATACGAAAACTAAAACACAAAAAATAAAAATTAAAATAAAAATCCCCAAAAATATTCAAAAAATCCCCAAATCATACAATATTGCCCCAACCGTTCCCCATATCCCCAAACCCAATTATTTATCCCCATTTACAAAATAAAATCCCCAATTTGGGGAAAAATCCCCTAATCTGACAACACTGGTTTAGACAAGTGAACTGTCAATTAACTTGTATTTGTTGTGGCAAAAAATACAACAAACTCAAAAGCAAAATCAATTTTGACAATTCACTTATCTTTTAACAAAAACAAAATACAGGCAAATCCCGGTATAACGAACAATATGTTGTCAGGTCCATTCGTTAAATCGAAAAATTCGTTGCATCGAGATTTATTTTTTGAATAAGTTTTAAGCAGTGTGACATTAGGAGACGACTATCATCCAAAATTGTTCCATATTTTCTAATTTTTTTAATTGTTCTTCGGTAGGTTGACTTGAGGCATTACAAAAATTTAATAGAGCCTTCACTGAAAGGGATTTCAAAAAGTGATTCACCTTAAAAATATCCATTATTTCAATGAAGATAATTTACAAAAACTCGTTGCTATGAAACGTGAGCTGATTCTTTAAGAAGTCTTACACCATATTTTTTTAATGCAGATATCACTTGCATGAAACCCACCATTATAAATCCTATTTGTATTTCTATGGATCTCGATATTAAAGCAATTCAATTAACTGGAATGTATTTTTACCTCTGATAGAGTAATCAACAATTCAAATACTTTTCCACAAGGGGATACACATCATTTTTTATAGATCGATGATTATTTGAGCCATTCTTGATATAAATTTAAGTGTTAAAAATTGTATCGTTCGTTTGATTTTGTTTTATTTTTCTCTACATTTGTTAAATCGAGTACAAAATTGTTGAAACGTTAGTTATATAAGGTAGTTAATGTTAGAAATGTGGTTGTACGTTATATCGGATTTTCGTTAAAGTGAGATTCGTTATACCGGTATTTGCTGAAAATTCGCGAAAAAAATACTTTTTAAAATTTTTTTAATTTAAATGCAAATAACTTTTGACTCAGTAAACGTTTTTAAACAATTCTTTCTAAAGAATATTAAAAAATTTGTTGTTAGTTCAAACAAAGACATTTCAAGAAAATCGGGAAAGGTTGGCAAAAAACTAAAATTTTAATTTTCAAATGCAATTAAACTATAACAGATAATATATCGCTGCTATTGAGATCTCTTCTAGTAGATTCTATATATGGGGCATTTCACGTCAAGTGAACCAACTTTTGAAATCGATGTCTTCCGATCGGGATGAAATTTGCACCAATGTTAGTTCTATTGGATAAAAATTCGGACACAATTTTTCAACAAGATCGGTCAATAACTCTCTGAGTTATAGGAGGTCAAAATTTGACATTTTGGTCAAACAGGTGTTTTTTCTTATACATATAACTTATTACCTATTGTTCTTAGCAAAATGTGTCCCAAATAGTTTAGATAGCTATTTATGCAATCTTTGGAAAAAAAAATTAAAAAAAATTAATAAAATATTTTTGACTTTTTTTAAAAAAATCAAAAACATTTTTGACTTTTTTTTCAAAATGGGCCCTTTTTATTTTTTTTTTTTATTTTTTTTAAGAAAGCTTAGGTCTTCTCCTAAGCGACCTATATGGTCGCTTAGTGGGATGCGAGTGGGATATCTATCAAAAAAAATATTTTGTAACTCAAGATATAAAATTTTTGACTTTTTTTTGCAACATCAAAAACTTTGTTGACTTTTTTTAAAAAAATGGACCCATTTTTTAATTTTTTTTTTTTTGCTCAGAAGAAAGCTTATGTGTTTTCCTTTAACACCTTTTTGTTGCTTAGTGGGATGCGAGTGGGATATCTATCAAAAAAATGTTTTGTAACTCAAGACATACAATTTTTTACTTTTTTTTTGCAAAATCAAAAACTTTCTTGACTTTTTTTTCAAAATGGACCCTTTTTTATTTATTTATTTTTTTCTCAAAAGAAAGCTTAGGTCTTTTCCTTTAAAACCTTTTTGGTCGCTTAGTGGGATGCGAGTGGGATATCTATCAAAATAAATGTTTTGTAACCCAAGACAAAGGTTTTTAAATTGATTTTTTTCATATTTGTGTGTAAGTGTTTCTAAAACCTTAAAAATAAAACCACCACAACTGACCGATAATAGCCACTGGAGGGGTGCAATGTGAGGCCGACCGCTATTAATTTTCCACCCCCAAAATTTGTCTGAGTTTTAGGTAGTTTTAGGTAGTTTTCAGCTCAATAATTTATATTCGTGATTGATTTTTGGAAGAGGGCCTTATATGGGAGCTATGTCAAATTATGGACCGATCACCATGAAATTAGGTGGTGTGATTAATGTCTATATGAAAGTTATTTATGTTGCATTTTATGAGTATACCAACATTTTTAGGAGATTTATGCTCGTTAAAGTGATTATCGGAAGCCGGCATTATATGGGACCTATGACTAATTATTGACGGATCATAATAAAATTTGGTGACATGAATTCCGTATATATAAAACTTATTTGGAGAAAAACTTGTGTAGATACCTATATAAATTAAACATTTGTGACCGATAATGTCCACTTTCGGGTGGACATTTGTATGGGGGCTAGGTGAAATAATGGACCGATTTCAGCCAGTTTCAATAGGCTTGGTCCTTGGGCCGAACAAATTATATGTACAAAATTTTATTGAAATATCTTCAAAATTGCGACCATTACTCTGCGCACAAGGTTTACATGAACAACTAGCCAGCCAGACGGACGGACATCGTTTAATCGACTCGGAAAGTGATTCTGAGTCGATCGGTATACTTTAAGGTGAGTGCTAGACTAATATTTTTGGGCGTTACAAACATCTGCACAAATCCAATATACCCTCGCCGCTATGGTGGTGTAGGGTATAAAAAGTGATTTTTATTCCTGAGGTTAACATATTATGGGTATTACAGTATCGAGGCTATGAAATTTTAGTTAGGTATGTTACATACCATCGGAAATGCTAATGTGTCTCTGCGTAAGTTTAATTTTTAAGGTTTACACACAAATATGAAAAAAATCAAAATAGTGCATATGCTAAAAATTTAAAAACCTTTGTCTTGAGTTACAAAACATTATTTTGATAGATATCCCACTCGCATCCCACTAAGCAACAAAAAAGGTGTTAAAGGAAAACACATAAGTTTTCTTCTGAGCAAAAAAAAATAAATAAAAAATGGGTCCATTTTTTTAAAAAAAGTCAACAAAGTTTTTGATTTTGCAAAAAAAAGTCAAAAATTTTATATCTTGAGTTACAAAATATTTTTTTTGATAGATATCCCACTCGCATCCCACTAAGCGACCATATAGGTCGCTTAGGAGAAGACCTAAGCTTTCTGAAAAAAAATAAAAAAAAAATAAAAAGTGCCCATTTTGAAAAAAAAGTCAAAAATGTTTTTGATTTTTTTAAAAAAAAAGTCAAAAATATTTTATTAATTTTTTTTTCCAAAGATTGCATAAATAGCTATCTAAACTATTTGGGACACATTTTGCTAAGAACAATAGGTAATAAGTTATATGGATAAGAAAAAACACCTGTTTGGCCAAAATGTCAAATTATGACCTCCTATAACTAAGTGAGTTCTTGACCGATCTTGTTAAAAAATTGTGTCCGAATTACTATCCAATAGAGCTAACATTGGTGCAAATTTCATCCCGATCGGAAGACATCGATTTCAAAAGTTGGTTCACTTGACGTGAAATGCCCAATATATAAACATCTTTCAAATCGAATCGTGGACAAAAATTTGGCATCATTTTTAATTTTTGATATACCCTAGGTGCGCCACTTTGGGGGATTGTGGCTCGCTAACCCCTTGGAGTTTTAAGCTCAAATTCGAAACTTGAACTTATCAACAATCAGGCTATCCGTTTAAAAGTTACAGATTTATTTCCACTTTTTTCAGTTCGCCCACTGTGCGTCATTCACCACTTTTGGTGGTGGAGGATATAATAATTTTAAAACTAGCTTGATTTAAAGAAATGGTCGATAAATGAAACTATTAAATGTACTTGTAGTCCATTGACAAAACTCTAGTACATTAAAAATGAATGTACGTTTTTATTTAATATCAAATTTCTTTTCAGATGCACCGAACGATACCATATACATGATATGTGGGGTTGTGATTGCTATGCTTCTTGTGGGACTTATAATAATATTAGTAGCTGTTACAATAAAGTAAGTATATATATGGGGAATTTAAAAATGTTTAAAGAAATTCATTCATTTATCAGAATCATAGACTGTTCCGAATTTTAAATACCATCCACCTATAAATACAATTGAGGAGCCGCAGAACAAAAGGTACTTTTTTGCTCATTTAAAATTTTTTGGCAAATTCCATGAACCTGGAAATGATAACAAGTTTCTTACATGTCAATAGATACATATAACTGCCGCAAGTCAGCAGGTTAAATGTCGGAAAAAGAACATTTTGTTTAAAACAAAATTAAATAAGTACGTTTTATGCGTTTTCCTTTTTGCTAACGTTTTGTTAAGCACAATTTTTTTTAAAACCCATTTTACTTAGCAAACAAATTTGGTAACTTGGTTGTTTCTAGAAGATTTCAACGCAAATATTATAAAAATACCAAAAATCCAATTTGTCAAAAAATGCGAAAACGTATCTTTTGTTCTGCAGCTTCTCAATTATAAAAATTAAAGTGGTCTCAATATTGCAGCCAACTCAAAGGCAAGTTATCGTTATGGCTTGTGAAATTAAATTTTAAGAAAAAATACAAATTAAATGAAGCGGTGCGGATATTGTCATTTGTATTTCATAGAATAGCTTCCTCCTGGCCATTCACAAACAAATGTTAAAATTATAGCATGTTTACAGAGACACTTCTTTAGTAATTCGGTATCTCATTAATAATTCAAGATCATTTAATCGATGGCCGATACCAATGCAAATTAAATAATTAAATTTGAGCTTAATTCAGCAGTTTTTGTTACCAAATGTATAAATAAAAAATCAAAATATTTTCATTCTCATTCTTCACCCAACGTTTCGTTTATTTGTTTCAAACTTCTTCAGGGGTTTTTTTTATTGTAGAATTCTAGCGACAAAACATATACATTTTTATAAGAAATCATTGAAAAACTTAAGATATCACAGTTTAAAGCCTAGTACTCTGTTCATATTTGCGAAAAATTATGGTTTTTTCATGCGAAAAATTTTTTATGCAACATATGATCAGCTGTTGGTTTTAATTTCGTGCGAAAGAAGTGCTGCCTATGTTATTTCGTGTGGAAAATTAAGGTTGCCAGATGTTTCCGCAAAAGCAGCACGCTTTTGCGAAATTATTTCGCATATATTTCACTCCAAATATATTATATGTAGTTTCACAGGAGTTCGCACGAAATTTTGAACAGAGTACTTAGCTTAACTTACGAAATTCTATTGTTTACATTGTTTGTTAATTAACTTATTATTTAAAAAAAAAAAACTGGTTTGGTTTGCCTTGCCTCGCATTGCCGTTTTGGTCATTCCATTTTGGTAGGATATTTATTTTCAGTTTACTAGGATGGTAGACTGACTTTGATTTAGGTAGGTTGGTAATTTTGGACATTTCTTTATAGGTTTCTTTAAAATTTATATAGAAATATTTACTCTGCATAAATATAAATTCACATTTTAAGTTCTTAAATGTACATTAAGATTCCGTAAATTACTGCTTCTAAGTATATTAATATTATATACTAAGACCCTTAACATTTTAAACTAACATTTGACTAATTGTTCTTTTATTTAAGGGGAATTTGTGTCAATTGTTTTAAAAGCACTAGGCCCGTGACATGTGAAAATAGTGAATTTGTCAATCAATTAATTCTAATCCAATTATGTTACTGATATACAAAATAGAATAAGTTCGTTGTAGTTAAATCCCTTACCTTTCACAAAGTGTCTAAATGGTATCAATAACCACTTCAAGAGCCAACGCCATGTTCAAGTGACAGGTTCCTTTCATATAAGGTGTTCACCCTGGTACCCATCATGCAACCAGTTCTCTGCAAGTTCCTTTTCATCTGTGGTTTAGCATAACATCAAATTAAACTCTTATACTCTATAAATTTGTGGACGTGGGATAAATATGTTGTTGGCTATAAATATGCTGTTCGTAGGTTTTAAACGGATTTCTTTGATGTTTAGTAAAAATGTAGTAGGATGGAATATTTTCCCGAGGCAACACTGATAATGCCCCACTTTCCCGTTTCAAAATCATGCTTAATCAAACCGGTTTTCGAATTATTCGAAAAGACGGTATTTTCCAATTTTATTTGGAATATTTTTTTTATTTATTTTAGGATTATGATTACTTTTAATAACACTGTATAACACAAACAAAAAATTACAAGGTCCGGCCTATAAATTTTGATAGAGAAGACAAAAAACACGAGTATCGGGGTTTTGAAAGTTTAGATCTGAATTTTTGTGCCAAACATACAATCTTGCACTTTTTAACATATAAACTAATAGAAGTTATGTCACATGCAATTACATATGTACATGTGAACGTGGAAATTATGAATGGAATTCCATATGTATCGAATACATGTCCCAATTAGAGATGTCAAACGGGGAATCCCGTTCTTAAGTTCCTAAGCCCGGGATTTTTTAATTTTAAATCCCGGGATTTTCTAAATCCCGTTTTTCATAAATAAATAGGGGAAATTGAAATTTTGGTGTGCATTTTTCATGCATTTTGACATTCTACATGCCCGAATATCGCAAAGTGATGTTTAGCAAAGTTGTTAAGCTCAACGCCTGCAACATAGTTAATAAAGGAATGCGGTGTTTTTTGTTTTCCTTGAGTGCGGCACTGGAAAATCAATTTTTCATAATTTTCTTCATAAGTTATTTAACAAAACTCAATTAAAATTATGTTCAAAAAAATTCTCGAACAAAATGAAAATATTTCGATTGCTCAAAGGCTAAAATATATTATTAATAAATGTAAAAGCCCCCAAAGAACACTAACGAAACCAAAATCAAAATGACCCTAGCAAATATCAAAATGGCCCTAGCATAGCTATTCGACTTTGAAAGTTATTTTAAAAAAATGGTATTACTTGTATTATTGTTTTTGTGTGTGAGGTTTTTATTCTAAAATGACCCGACATTTGTTTTAGTAAATAACACAAAATTTTCCATCACATAGTGCTGGAGTCAAAATATGGTTTTCGCCTTAATGTATATTGTACATACTTTAGTGTTATTTCTTCTTATATAATGTACATTTTATTGCAATCAATTGTGATTTATTTATGAATTATATTTTATTTTTATTTTTTGTAAAGACATATGTATATATATATATATATGTATCTTTCTTATAATTTTCGGGATTTAAATTTTTATAAAAATCCCGAACCCCGGGATTTTTAAAAATCAGTCCCGATTAGCATCTCTAGTCCCAATACATATGGAATACATGCCGTGTGACTATTCATAATTTCCACGTTTACATGTACATACATATGTAATTGCATGTGACATAATCTCTATTAGTTTATATGTTTATTGTTTTTAATTATATATGTTTTTAAAACATTTTTAAATCACAATAAATATATTTAATGCAATGAAACTTATTTTGTTATGATTTTTCTCTACTCTTTTTTGTTTTGTGTCTTTTATTTTGCACTAACACAGTGTTGTATTTCAAAATACACACTTGATCAATTCACAAGGTCTCTTATCAGTCATATTGTCATAATGTCCTAATATATCACGTCTCGGCGGTTCGGCTTAACCGACTCTTAGGCATTCGGCGTTAGTCTTTGCTGGTTGGTTACGATAACACAATAAACATAGCATAGAAAGTAGTATTATTTTATGATGTTTTTTTGCTTGAAAACCAATAAAAACCATTGTGAAATATTAATTGACCAACTGTTAAACACAGGAAAATAGAACATGCTCTAATAGTGGGGTCACACGGCATGTGTTTTGTGACATGTATTGAGACATTTTTCCACATGTACATACCGTGTGATTCATATGAAACTTTGTGTATGTAAAATACATGTGTATGTCTTGTGACATTTTTGGCAATTAGAGCATGTTCTATTTTCGTGTGTTTATTAATATGTATTTTGAAATACAACACTGTAAGTATGCAAAACAAACAACACAAAATAAAAAAGAGGTTTTGCGAAATTACTTCGCATATATTTTATTCCAAATATTTTATATGTAGTTTGACAGCATTGCGCACGATATTTTGAACAGTGTACTAACAACTAGAGGCGCAACTGAGAGTAAGCTAAGAGTAACAATAATTACTCTCTTCACACGTACTTGTGATATGTGAATTCAACATACTTGTGAGAGAATTAAAAACATCAAAATACTTGAAATTTTAATTTTGATTTTCGGACTAAATATAAACCGAACTTTGTTACACTTCTACACAATTTTTGGCAATTTTTTTAATAGTTTGCAGTACACTTTTATTTCCGAAACACGTTAATTTTGCTTAAATGAAAAAAATTATTTTTAATTAATAAATTTAAATAAAATAAAATTTAAACATTTTTATAGAACTCTGTGTGTCTGGTGAAAAGTAAAAAGGCACCAATACAACCTCAAAACTATGTACTAATACATTCTCACGACTTAGGTTTTTGTAAGCAGACTTAGGTTTTTTCCCTCTCAGTAACGCTTCTATGCAAGATACAAAAATATAAGGTATCCTCACTTTCTCTTTTTGTCGCCATATTAACGTTCTGGCGTTTATTGGAATTATAAAAAATCGTGCTACCGTATTCATTCTTTTAATCCCATTTTTTGTTTATTTAAAAGTAAAAAAAATAAAAAAAGCAAACAAAAAATTGAATAAAAAAATGTTAACTAAAGAAATTCGTTTTTGAAATAATTATAAACTATCGCTTATTCAGACTCCAAGAAAGAAAAAACTCAAAAAGCTACGGATGGCAAATTAATATGTATTATACAATTACAAAGCGAGTGACAAACTTATGTAAAACCTTAATTATGGTGACGGGCATAACGTTTGCTGAATGAAATTGCAACAAAACAGAAAACGCTATATTTGTTTTCAACGTTCAACCAAATTATTTTAAATTTAAAAAAATTGTGACATTTTTTCACTTTAGAAAGTCTGGAATTTGAAGGGTGTTGGAAAACACCATAATCATCAGCGCGTGACAGTTGGATGATGGAACAGTTGAGAAGATCTTTCTTTTTAAAAAAATAATCTCTGATGTTTCATTTTATGAACTGACTAGCTTGACCCGGTGCGCTTCGCTACCCCTGTCGTAGTCTATGTTGGAAATTTCAATAAAATCGTTTCGGCCGTTTAGTATTTATTGTTTAAGAACTAAAGGTACCAATTTTCCCCCTGTTTACCCCTTTCTGGTCCAAGTATTGAAAAAAGTTATAGCCTATTGACGCTTCCAAGTAATGATCTATCTACGTTCCAAATTTCAATAAAATCGATTCGTTATTTCCCTTTTTTTATATGTGGCAACGACTTTTTTATTGTTTACAAAACACTCATTTCAAATAATTCCAATAAACTTCAAAAATATTTTTGAGAGAGAGAAGTGGAGCAACCTTGTATATTTCAATCATGCTTCTATGGATATATTATTCTATGATACTAACCTTTATATGGAATTTTGAATACTACATATCTGTCATTTATTCTCACTTATTTATTGAAAATTATAGTCTAAACAACAAAGATTTTTTAGTAAGATTTATTTTTGATATGCTAAATTTACAATTTTATTGATAAATTCTCTGAAATTTATTGTTGGGAGATAAGCTAGTTCCTTTAGCTTCGATAATATCGAATATTGTACCAACGAATCGTCATATGCGGGAAGTTTTGCTATAATTTTTTAATTTAAAAAAACAAAGTGCCGCAGAAGCTCACCGATTGCTCACCAATGCATATGATGAATGTGTTTCACCGGGTTCATCTTGCGAGTGATGGTATGTGCGGTTTAGAAGTGGTGATTTTGACACGGAAGACAAAGATTGCACAGGCGAGCCAAACATTTTTGAAGACCAAGAATTGGAGGCACTACTCCATGAAGATTGTTGTCAACGTAGTCAGCAATTTCAAAATGTTTGCAAACAGCAGGATTCATCCAAAAACAGGGAAATTGAAAATAGAAAGAAGTGGTTGGAAAGTTTTGCCTCATCCGTCTTATAGTCCAGACCTTGCTCTGGGATACGCATCACTTCAGAACAGAGTATCCAAAATTGACTTGATTCGTTCTTGGCCTCAAAAGATGAGCAGTTTTTTTGACGCATAAGCACATTTTCATGTGAAAGAATTTTCCCTTTACTACTCGTTTTGCATTCGTCGGCAAACCAATTTCATATACAGCAACCAAATTTTATAAAGGAACAAATAAATGATATTGCATTCGCGAGTGCGAATTTTAGAAAGAATTGTAGATCTTGGGTGTTTTTGTTAGACAATGTTTTGTAAAAATATTCTGATTTCATTGAATTCAAAGCATTAAATAAATAAAAAAAATATTGTTTTGGTGAACAAAATGCAATAACAGGTATAAGAGAAACTAACACAAGAAGCTACAATGAATTTAGATTTCAACGTGGATTGCAATATTTGACCAGCACGGCCTATATGACTTCTCCAAAAAACCCGAGGTGTAGCAGACGTTTCCGAAAGAAGAAATTTTCAAACATTTTAGAATTACCCATGACAACTATGCAACTACATTTTGTAAAGATTTGCGTTAAGAAAAAGATTTTACATACTGCGTGTTAGTGTTATACAAATACGTTGCTATAATTAAAAAAACATTCCAAGCTATATCAACCGCAAAATATTATTTGATGTCACTTTCGCTATTGACCCATAGGATGTTTTAAACAACTTGTCAATTAATGGAGTATTTGGAAAAGATATGTATAATCCAGAGAATCGGGATTACGAGATTGGAAGATCCCAAAACCACTTAGTTCGTAAAAGTAAAAGGTAACTTTAAGTAATAGAAAAAGCTTGCTTTAAAGTTAACTTTTATTATTGGGAACATAAAGGCAAGTTGTAATAATGGCCCTTAGAAATCTAAATTTCAGCATACTTATAATACTAATATCGCTTCCAATCCTAACGGAGACAGATTTTTTTAATTTCAATCAGGGAGCTGCAAGTCTCTCTAGCATTGAAAAACGATGTTTTTCATCATTTCTATACATTCCATCCATAATATGAATATAAAAATATGAATTTTATTAATTTTTGTTATAAAATAACAAATATTAATATAGGGAGGAAACACAAATTTTCGACAAAAGTACAACATTTTAAGATCCTTAAAATGTTTAAATTTGGAGTGGTCTGCATTCTGTCGAGGTTTAACTTTTAATGTAAAATTGTGAAGTTCCAATTGTGAATAAATTTTTAATTGCTTAACCATTATTTTCACTATTGGCCTTATAGTAATGTATCAATATATTTCCCTAAAATCCTTTTATTATGAATACAGGATATGTATTCAAAAAATCGTCCTTTAATAAAGGATATCTTTTGTTATCAAACATATTTATATTAAACCTCGTATTCCGAACTTTATGACAATAACAAAATTATAAAAAAAATATTTTTAATATCAATTTTCATACAAAAGTTGTAAAATTTTCTGTTTTGTTACAGATTTATCACTGTCGTAAAGTTCACAATACTGGGATAAATATGAAATATCTTTTGTTTCAAATTTATTTTAATTCAATGAATTAGTTTTTGTCTTGTTATATTTTTACTTAAATATATTTGTGAAATAAATAGATGTATTTGTTAAATTTTATGTTTTTTGATGTGAAACAAAAGTCCCGAAAATCCCTGTGTTTACATTTATAAAATCCCGAATCCCTGGATTGGTAAAACCCAGTCCCATTTGGCATCCCTAATATGTATACATGTGGTAATAACATTTTAACGGATATTTGTAATGGAAAAAAGAAGAGCGTCGCAGGTGATAAAGAGTTTGTAACAAAAATTGCCGGTTACATTACCAGTTCTGCAAATAAAAAATGATAATGAAAACTTTGTTCACCATTTTAATATTGGATTATTTTGAAAGCCAGTGCTTAGAAAAGGTAATTTTATTTAAACTTTTTAAGTAAAAACTTTTTTAATTTGATTATTTTTTATTACAGATTGGCCCAGGAGGAATTTATGTCATGCGAGATCATCTTCATCTCCCATTGTGTGTTAGGAAAGATAATTCTAAAAAAATAGAAAGTTTTTACATTTCCACAATTTTTGAGAGGCGAAGAGTTCACAAGGAGGCGCGATTTCGAGCAGTTTTCCAACTAGGGTTGGCAACCGGGTTGGACTTGTCCAGCTATTTTGATGCTTGTTCATTTTCAACCTAAAATTTAATTTGTCCAGCTAAATAGATATTTTCGACAAAAATATACATTTTTGTTTTTAAAAAAAATTTTAGCGCATAGAAAACGAATGATTAAAATTTGTCCACAACTTTTGATTTTATAAGCAAAAAATAAAACAAATAACCCTAATAACATTTTAACGTGTTTCCCATATTTTAGCAAAAAGTCTTCTATAAATTTTTTAATTCTTAAAAATTGTATACATTTTTGAAAAGAACACACAATTTCCTATACGCTGATATATAATATATATGGGGCATTTCATGTCAAGTGAACCAACTTTTGAAATCGATGTCTTCCGATTGGGATGAAATTTGCACCAGTAATTCAGACACATGTTTTCAACATGATCAGTCGAGAATTTTCTGAGTTAGAGGGGGTCAAAATTGACATTTTGGCCACCCATGTAACTTATTACCTATTGTTCTTATCAAAATATGTCCCAAATAGTTTAGATTTTAATCTTTAATCTTTCGGAAAAAAATAAAAATAAAAAATTAAAATTGTAATTTTTTTTGCAAAATCAAAAACTTTTTTTTTCAAAGTGGTCCTATTTTTTTGTTCTCAAAAGAAAGCGTAGATATTTTCCTAGAAGACCCATTTGGTCGTTTAGTGGGATGCGAGTGGGATATCTATCAAAATAAATGTTTTGTAACTCAAAACATAAAATTTTTGGCAAAATCTAATTTTTTTTTTTCCAAAATTGGCCAGTTTTTAATTTTTTTTTTTTTTTGCTCAAAAGAAAGCCTAGGTCCATTGCTTTAAGAAGTTTTTGGTCGCTTAATGGGATGCGAGTGGGATATCTATCAAAATAAATATTTTGTAACCCAAGTCATACAATTTTTGCCTTTTTAATAAATCTTTTTTTCCTAAATGGGCCCTTGTCAAAAATTGTATGTCTTGAGTTACATAATATTTATTTTGATAGATATCCCACTCGCATCCCACTAAGCGACCAAAAATTTCTTAAAGGAGTTGAACTAAGCTTTCATTTGAGCAAGAAAAAAAATTTAAAAATAGGACCCATTTTCAAAAAAAAAAGTCAACAAAGTTTATGATTTTGCAAAAAAAGTAAAAAAATTTATGTTTTGAGTTACAAAACATTTATTTTGATAGATATGCCACTCGCATCACACTAAGCGACCAAATAGGTCTTCAAGGAAAATATCTAAGCTTTCTTTTGAGAAAAAAATAAAAAGGGCCCATTTTGAAAAAAAGTCAAAAAAGTTTTTGATTTTGGAAAAAAAATTAGAAAAATTTTTTTTTAATTTTTTTCCCGAAAGATTTAAGAAATAGCTGTCTAAACTGTTTGTGATACATTTTTTTAAGAACAATAGGTAATAAGTTACATGGATGAGAAAAAACACCTTCTTGGCCAAAATGTCATATTTTGACCACCTCTTATTCAGAAAGTTCTCTACCGATTTCGTTGAAAAATACTGTCTGAATTACTATCCAGTAGAATTAACCATGGTGCAAATTTCATCCCAATCGGAAGATATCGATATCAAAATTTGGTTCACTTGACATGAAATGTCTTTTCCACTAGTCAAATTTATGGATTCAAAATCAACAACAAACAGAAAATTTATAGAATCTTTTCGTTTTTAAATCCCGGGATATTCCTGATTTTCTAAATCCCGTTTTTCATAAATAAATAGGGAAAATTGTAATTTTTGTGTGCCTTTTTCATGCAATTTGACATTCTACATGCCAAAGTGATGTTCAGCTAAGTTGTTAACCTCAACGCTGCAACATAGTTAATAAAGGAGTGCGGTATTTTTGGTTTTCCTCGAGTGGGGACCTGGAAAATCAATTTTTCATAAGTTATCTAACAAAACTCAATTAAAAACCTCTTCAAACGAAATTGATGAGGAGCTCGAACAAAATAAAAATATTTCGATTGCTAAAAGATATTACATATTAATAAATTTAAAAGCTACCAAATAACAATAACGAAACCAAATTATAATATAGATTTGCAACTTCCAAAAGAAATATATTATTTTATTTCTGAAGGAACAAGAGGAAAATACTTGCAGATTTGTTACAAGTATTTGAAAACGGCTTTGCCAATGTGAAAGAAGTTTTTCGGCAGCAGCATATGTCAGAAACAAAATCCATTTCAGAATGGCAGATGAAATAGTATTCTTAAGTAGCTATTTGAAATAAACACTTATTTTTTTTACTAAGGTACGGTTTTTTACCAGTATATACAATAAAGCTATAACTTTTTTAAATTTTTTGCAAATATCAAAAAAAAAATGGCGAATAGACCATTGAAAGTTATTTAAAAAATGGTATTACTACAAATCGCGTTAAAGTTTGGAGATAGTTTTTTATTTTTTTTTTATCCAAAAAAACGCAAATAATTTTTTTATAAATATGTATGTATATCAAACTGTCTCGAATCTATATTTAAAATTTACGGTAATGGGAAAGAATCCACTGTTTTACTATAAAAAAATAAAAAAAAGTAATAAAAGTTTGAGAAAATTTTGACTTTAAAAAATCGTTTTTGTAGATTTAGTTGAAATGATGAAATAACTATAGTTGTTTATTTGTAAATTTTCTTCAATTTCATTAATACATTAATATGAAGTAAGTAAGATATTAATGTTGATTTTATATTTTTTAAAATTTGTTATAATTGTTTTTTTTGTTGTAGTTTGAATAAAATTTGACAAGAACATAGCCAAGGAGTATTCGAGTTTAAGGTTTTAAAATGAACCCTATAAATGCTCCTGGGGCGGCGCTATAGGGGCTCAAAGTAGGGTACCTTCCACATGTAAAATTTGTAAACATGTGCCACTTTTTTTTGTTTCTATCTGATTTCAAAGAGTTTTATAATTTTGGAAAGCGCTCGTCTAGGTCTTGAAAAGCATGCTTACATGTGCTATTTATCTCTTATAATTTCCGATTGATAGGCATTTCAAAATTGAAATTAAAAAATTTTGCCTTACCTTGGTCCACTTTTTTAAAAATCGTATTTTTGGACCCAATGGTATCGAATTTTTTTGTTAGACAACTAAATTGCCAAAAAAATATACAAAAGAGGTAAGAGCAATATCAATTATGGATCGAAAAATAAACGATTTTTAATTTAAAAATTAAAAAATAGTAGATTATTGCTGTTTTTTGCGAAAATGTGATTTAACTCTTTCATTGTTAAAACTTTCTTTAAGAACATATAAAAATTTTATTTGTTTCTGTAAGGTATCTTTACGGAGAACATTTTGATATAAAAAGCTTGTCCTATTTTTCGTATTTTTGGACCCAATGGTATCGAATTTTTTTGTTAGACAACTAAATTGCCAAAAAAATATACAAAAGAGGTAAGAGCAATATCAATTATGGATCGAAAAATAAACGATTTTTAATTTAAAAATTAAAAAATAGTAGATTATTGCTGTTTTTTGCGAAAATGTGATTTAACTCTTTCATTGTTAAAACTTTCTTTAAGAACATATAAAAATTTTATTTGTTTCTGTAAGGTATCTTTACGGAGAACATTTTGATATAAAAAGCTTGTCCTATTTTTCGACTATGCCATCCCTACGCCCTTAGGAATTTTATCTATTTTTTTATAAAAATTTCAACTTTGGGCCACATGTTCTGAAATCGCAAAGCTTGGATCAGAAAACGGAAAGCAGCTTCGGAAACCTCCATGTGTTCCATATTTATCTCGAAAGTAGTTTCCCAGCAACGATGGAAATGTGGGCCCTATGGTTAAATTGTAAAAAATACCATTTTTGGGATTTTCGATCCAATTTTTCGAAATTTGAGTTTTATTAATAAATAAAGATTTTATTATATGTTACATACCTATTGAGGTTCTAAAACTAAAACACAGAGTTTAAAAAACGCCAAATCAGATCTCGAAAGCTTGAAAACTTACTCAATGCTTTGTTAACTATGGAAAATGGAATACAACTCCCATGTATGGGTCGGTGCTTCAAAGTTTATTTTGGAGCTGCTCGACAGCGTACAGGAAGAAGGTACAGGCGAAGGTGACTATTGGTGTCAGTAGGCTGTCCAACTCTATTAATTCACTGAAGCACCGTCGCAATGTGGGCTGCGTTTCACTGTACTATTGGTACTACAATTTAATGTGTTCTGATGAAATTAGGGAACTTGTTCCTGATACCCGCAGATTTTTACGTAACACACGTTTTTCATCAAAAACACATCCCCGCGCAACTCACTATAGGGAAATTTCGTTCTTTAGCCGTAGTGACCGTATGTGGTACAAACTTCCCGCTGAAGTGTTTCCTGCCATTTCCAATGTGGGAAAGTTCAAATCGAATGGCCACGAACACACTTCCTCTTTCCTCCCTCCAATAGCACTTAAACTGTTTATTATTCCTAATAGAAGAAGTAATCGAAATTAGAATTAAATAATATTTAAGCGTTTTAAAAAGGCCTATTTTTTGTTTTATGTTTTCCATGAACTATTTTTGTTTTAATAACTATTATTTAAAAAAATAAACTTTTTTTCTAGTCGTTTTAATATTATGCAAAAAAAAAAAAACGGTTAACTGCTTATTATTAAAAACCCTGAACCGGTTTATATTACATTGCAATTTTTTGAAGAAAACGATAACCGGTTTCTGAATTAATAACAATGAATAAAAATATGTTTTAAGAAAAATTATGTACACATAACCAAAATTAACATTTTATCAGTAATTTTTTTAATGTCCAGTATTTCGTGATTTGTCCAGCTTTTTAAACCCTAATCTCCAGCTTTTTGCGAATCTGAATCTGGCATCCCTATTTCCAACCTAGGCGGAACTTTGGAAAAATTAAATATTAACAAAGCCACAAAAATAAAAAAAAAGCTGTCAATGAATTAAAAGGGCATTGATGACATCATCCACATTCCTGAACAGAATGGTATTTCTTCAAATCCAAACTGGCACTGACATGGAACCGGAAGATAATCACTCCTATCGCGAATCAATATTTCACATGAAATATGTTCCCTTTTAGATGAAATATTGTAAGCAATAAACAGTTGTTACGAACAAAATCAACTATTATGAATGAAAAGTTCATGGGAATATCACGATAGCAATTTTCCCTTCGAGCGAAATGGGTGGATATTTTTGAAGACATGATATATTTGGCAGGATATAGAAGAAACACAATATAGAGTTGTGTGTTTGAACATTTGAAAATTTGTAATGAAAGTGTACTTAAATTACAAGCTCAAACCATTTCCAATAGTGAAAAGCAGTTCAATTACCCATTTTATCGTCTGCCGCAAACTATACAAGTTGTTTTGTGAATAATGTTTATAAAGCTTAGTCTACACGATATCAGCATATTTATGTTGAAAAATTTGCTACCAGTGCCAACATATCGTGTATACCCAAAATTTGTCCAACATAGGTACATATTAAAGACCTGCACAAGCTCCATTGTTTAACATGAAGGCAACTGCCACATGATGCGTTTGTCATGTCATGTTATGTTTTTTATACCTACTTAACAGCAACACGCAAAGGCAATGGCCCATAATCATAGTCAAAAATAAAGTATATTTTAAGAGAAATAAAGTCGTCTCTACTTAAGAGTGGACTTTAGGTCTACCATAGACAAGTTAAAGTATAATTCTGATGTTAAAGTCAATTGTAAATATAAAACTAGCTGAAGTTGTTTTTAACTCATTTAACAACAGCATCAGCTGTTGTTCGCCATGTAAAAAAGTTCGACAAAAAGTCAAAAATGTTTAAGTTGCAAGATATTGGCAGAGATTTTGCAATTATTGAATATTGAATCAATAAAACTAGTACCAAAATATAATACATTTGATATTAATCTTTCCTTTTCTATTTTTCCACCACAAACTGTTCTTTTCTTAAGCTTCCCGGTTACATTTATTGCTTTTTTTTAATTTTTTAAGTTAGCTGTTCAGCGATGCCACTTGTCAATATTTTATTGTATACTAGCTGACCCGGTGCGCTTCGCTACCCCTGTCGTAGTCTATGTTGGAAATTTCAATAAAATCGTTTCGGCCGTTTAGTATGTATTGTTTAAGAACTAAAGGTACCAATTTTACCGGTTTTCCCCCTGTTTACCCCTTTCTGGTCCAAGTATTGAAAAAAGTTATAGCCAATTGACGCTTCCAAGTAAGGATCTATCTACGTTCCAAATTTCAATAAAATCTATTCAGCCGTTTAGGCGTGATGCTCAAACAAATAAACAAACAAACTTACAAAGACATTTATATATTTATATAGATATAGATTGTATGAAAATATTTTCTACATTAAGCCTAGTACTCTGTTCATACTTGCGAAAAATTATGGTTTTTTCATGCGAAAAATTTTATATGCAACAATTGATCAGCTGTTGGTTTTAATTTCGTGCGAAAGAAGTGCTGCTTATGTTATTTCGTGTGAAAAATTAAAGTTTCACATGTTTTCCACAATAAAAACAGAGTACTGCTTTTGCGAAATTATTTCGCATATATTTCATTCCAAATATTTTGTATGTAGTTTGACAGCAGTTCGCACGAAATTTTGAACAGAGTACTTAGCTTTATAGGTGACACCCAGTTAAAGTCGGTTCAATTTAAAACATACTTTAATTTTGACTATAGTTAGAAAATAATAACCGACTTTATTGTTTGAGCCAATATTTTTACTTTTTAACAAATTTCCTTGTTTGCTGAGAAATATGTTATTTGTTGAAAAGTCTGTATAAACTTTTCAGCATATGGCAAATTTTATACCATATAGAATATACATTTTAACAAGCAATCGTGCTGATTTGTAGTTTTTACTTAAATTGGTCACTTTATGGCACATTACACCTTGAAAATATTTATTTGTATTTCTATAACCGCCAAAAAAATTTTTGTTAAAAATTGGGATAATATGCATATAAAACATTAAAATTCTCGGTGTAGGGTATCAATTTATGTGGAAGCTTTGACTAATTATGGACCAATCTCCATAAAATTAGGTGGCATGACTTCTGTATATATGAACATTATTTGTGTTCTTATTTGAATTTTATTTGAATACCAACATTTTTAAGAGATTTAAGCTAGTTAAAGTGATTTTCGGAATTGGGCCTATGTGGGACTATTACTAAATACACTATGCGACAAATGGTAGGGGTCGGGGGGCGGGGGTTCTGCCCACCGGGAAAAGTTATATCGGTAAAAAAAGTTACACGTGTCCCGGCCTTTTGCTGGGTCAGGTCTAGGAATCGAAATATTTATGAGGGCTTAACTATTTGCACATAGGGCAATAGTATTGGGGATAGGGGAAATAATGGACCAATTCTAACCAAATTCAATAGGTTTTGTCCTTGGGACAATATAAGAGCTTTTGTCCAATTATATTTGTAATTGCGATCTGTAGTTTGATTACAAGGTTTACATGGACGGACGGACCACTATGGTGGTGTAGCTTATACAAAATAAAACGAGCGTTACAAAACACTCGCATTCCACTAAGAGACCGAAAAGCTCTTAAAGGAATGGACCTAAGCTTTCTTTTGAGCAAATGACATGAAATGCCCCATATACAGAAATGGATGTAATTAATACAGATTTCTTGGAAAGTGCTTCCGATGCAAATAATTCCGAATGGGAAACACCTAAAAAAGTACAAGTTGCCAACAAATTGCATTAGACATAAATTTTATAGGAGAACGAACTGCAGACGAATGCAAAGCTAAATGGTCAAATCTGCTGACATTTAAAACAAACTTGAGCAAAAGCAACATACAAAAATCCGGATAGGCTGCTGGAGGATCCATTTTTTGGACATTTTTAAAGCAATGCTGTTTTTAGATTTGAATGAAAAGTCTAAAACTTGAGAATCAATTTCATCAATGGCACTAGTATACCGATTTGTTTTATGAGATTTTTTAATTCAATTTGTTTTATTTTTATTTCGATAATTAATTTAAAATAGTTTTACATTTTGAAACAAATGTTCACACGACTCAACATACATATCATCATATGAAATTCAACATATGGAGTAGACGGTACCGTGAAATAACTCCCAAATGAAATAATTCCCAATGAAATAACTCCCAATGAAGTAAATCCCATCAAAAATGAAATAATTCCCAAACTTGAAAAATGAAATAACTTCCAAAGGATAAAATGAAATAACTCCCAATAATCGGTGGTTTCATAATTTTAAAAATATTAGTCCCAAATAAAGCGAAATAACTCCCAATGAAATAAATCCTAATAGAAATGAAATAATATCCAATCCAAAGCAATTTATTTATGTATTCTAAGTCCCAATGAAATAAAGAATTACAAAGGTGGAATTATTCTTCGCTCACCAAAAATTTTTTGCGTTGCGAGCCTATGGCGTAGCGCTAAGGTTTCCTCCTCTGGGATGTATCAAAAACTGGCTTCGCTCAGAAAATATTACTTTCATTGCAGAAAGCTTTTATAATATTTCAGAAAGCAGATTTTCTTTTCGCACCAGAGTAAGAAATCGTTGCGATCTGACAAAGGCCGACAATGCAAAAATAATATTTTATGAGCGAAGTCGGTTTTTAATACACCCCAGAGGAGAAAACATTAGCCAAAGGCCGTCAATGCAAAAAGTTTATAGTATGCGAAGCCGGTTTTTAATACACTTCAAAAATTACATAAATGAAATAACTCTCAACACAGTGAAATTACTCCTAATTCCCAAAGTAAAATGAAATAAAACCCAACAAAAATGTCATTGGGAGTTATTTCATAATGAAATAAGTCCCAAGTTGTATGAAAAATTTGTTGGATGTTATTTAATTTTTTCGTGGCGAGTTATTTCATTTGGGAGTTATTTCACGGTACCGGAGTAGACCATAATACACTAATTGTAGAAGGTAGAATCACTAGGAAGAGTTTTCAATGTTTACCCCTATAACATCAAACTTTGATTTTCATTTTTTTCATATTTTCTTTTGTTTGACGTTACAAGAATTCTATAATTAAGAATTTACTTTGTAATGAGTGTACCTTATATTGTTATGTCATGGTGTAGACACAAAAAGTGTATTCTAACTCATATGTTGAAATATCATATGCTGACATATGTTAAAATTAAAAAAATTAGCTACTTTCAGCATATCGTGTAGACACCTAACATATTGAATATGCTAAAGATTTAAGCATACATATGCTGATTCAACAAAGCTTAATGTGTACATTAGAGTGTCAATCAGTTGTATGGAAAAAAATTTGAGTTCGATTTTTGAAGAGTGCCGGGTGGAATATTGTGACACTAGGTCTAAAAGATAAGTACTGAAAATTTGAGCCAAATCGGACAACGATTTCGGGACGCGCATCGAGGTCAAAGGTCAGATATATAACAAATTTTACTATTTATATGTGAAATTTTTTAACTTTCTGCATTATGTTACATAAATATGTAGATTTATTTATATTAATGAAAATTACAGTCAAAAAAATATTTTTCAGATTAAACCTATATCTCCTTTGGGTCAAATTGACCCACAAACTGTATTATCGTTAAAATTCGGAAAAAATGCAAATTTTTCAGTTTTTATAAAAATTTTGCTACTAAATAATTATTTTTGCAATCGAATGAATAAGAATCGAAATGTGTACGTAATTGTCGTTCTAATGAGATATAAAAGATAAAAATTGGTTAAAAAATTTTAAAGTTACTAAAAATTCCCCAGACCATTAAAGTGTCTCAGGCCACTTGATATTATAAGAATAATAATATTATAAGAAATTTGTAATATTAACATCTTCCTCAACTTCAGTAATGAAGTTGATAGAAGAGCTAATGAAAAAATGTCTAAATTTTAACCAGGTTTTTCCTAACATGCTAAACATATAAAGGGTATTCATTTCCAAAAAAATGGAAAATTACGCTCTGATTTTTTTACACTTGCTTACAACAAACAAGAAGGTAATTCCACCAAAAGTTATAAGTTTTTATTTGTTGCAATACTTTTAAGTAATATCTCAAATAATGCAAGGTTGGCAACCTATTAAAATTGAGTGCTGGTATTGATACCGAAAAATATAATCTTCTTAATTTTAAAATTCCAATTATATTGTGGTAATTCCGAAATATGCATCTAGGGAACAAGCGATAATAGAATATCTTTGAAAATGTCTTTTGTTTTTGTAATACAATCAGAAAATGCTTGTAATGCCATAGGCAATAAAGTCATATGGCGTTATTAAATATTGGGTCAATTCACGTCATATTGTCATAATGTCCTAATTTTTCACAATGGTTTAAAAATGTTGTTTTTTTGCTTTCAAGCAAAAAATTTCCTAAAATAATACTACTCTGTATGTTATGTTTAATGTGTTATCGTAACCAACGAGCAGAGATCTGCGACGAACGCCTATGAGTCGGTTAAGCCGATTCGTGAATTATTAGGATATTATGACAATATGACATGATAAGAGACCTTGTGAATTGACCAATTATGTTGAGAAATAAGACAATATGACTTTATTACTACCGAGGAAGTGAAATAAAGTAAAATTATTGGTAAAAATGGAAATAAAGCCATATCAGTGTAAAATAGTTTGTTATAATTACATACATATGTATAGTTATTTTCGCGTGACAGGCAGTGCCGCAACTAAAAAATATTTTATTATAATTTGCAAGAAAAGCTTCATTTAGCGAAGCTGCCTGACGTGTTCTATGGCGAAGAAAGCCCTTAAGAGCCGCCGTAGGCCTCCAAGAAGAAAAATATTTTGCTGCGAAACCGAATAGTTGCTCGCCATGCTACTGAGTGCAAAAAAAAAACTTGTCTTCTCAAATAAAGTTTTTCATATACCACCAGATTGCACTTAAAATAAAGCCAGAAACCACGAAATCTTAAAAACAACCACTGATTTAAACCGCTAAATTTTTATTTAACGATTTATCAAGCAAAACTGCTTTAATAACAAAAATAATTAAATTTTAAATTAAAATGTGTGCCAAAAACGTTATATACTAAAATAAATTAAGATCAATCCATTAGAAATTAGCATTTAGAGAATTTGAGTATATTTCTGAGGCACCAATTAAATTCAAAAACATTTTTGAGACTTCATAATCGTAGCAGCACTTTTCATGCCGACAAATGCAATTTTTAATAAAAAATTCATTTTATTAAATTACAATACATATATTGTCAAAATTCCATTAACCATCTGAGATTGCAAACAAGTTCTTAAGTTTGATTTTACAATATTAAGCTGACTAAAAACTCGCTCCACTTCTGCATTTGACCATGGCATACAAAGAATTTGCAAAGTAAAGTCACCTTGTTCTTCGAAAATATTATTTTCTGCAGAATCCTGATACTGCAAAAGCTCAAACCCATCGTTTTGGTTGAAAATTGTTGCAAATAAAAGGATAATAAAACAGAATTTCCATACAAAATTTGTTTTATAAGCATGTAATAAATTTAAAAATTGATTATTAATAAGGCCTTAAGGCCCTTACTTTCAGGGTTTCTGTACAAGAAACATTCTCAAAGTGATAACACCGAATTTTATCTGTTATGTTTTATTAAGCCTAAAATACGACTCACCAAAGTATACCAAGTAGTCCGGCTCTCTATTTACTCTGTGTGTCTGGTGAAAATTAAAAAGGCACCAATACATATACATTTTAGTTACTAACACATACTTATACTTAGGTACTTTTTCACTAACACATGTTTAGAGTTAGGTACTGCTGTCAAAGAGTCGGACTACTTGTTATACTTTGCTACTAACCCTGATTCCTAGAAATTCTCATAATCTGTGAGACAATGACATAAATATAAATGTAAACTGTAATAACACAAATTTACAAAACTATTCTCTTTTGTTCATTGAATGAAACATATATTTTTGATTTTTTGTTTCATAAATATACGTCACAATTTTAAGAAAAACTGGTTTTTATTTTTCATCTACCCTCATACATATATCTTTTTTGGATTTGAAAGCTCATTACAAAATGTTCGTTGAAGGTATCGCAATACTTTTTGAAAATTAAAAATTAAATTTAAAACAAATTAATTTTAGTATAATTTGTATGTAGTGGAATAAGATGATACTAAACGTTTTTGAGCGGACGAGTAACTGTTTAATGAAAGATTAATCACAATAAATTTGTGAAGAAATTTTAAAAAAATTTCAGGCTTAAATATAAATAGTTGATGTAAAACATCGCTGGATGACCAATATGATAGACAATTTCCTTCGTATATATAAATGCGTTAACCATGCTCTAACTGATTTTGGTTTGAATCCTTTTATATATTTGGAAATACAAGTTTTGAAAAACTTATCTAAAACCTTGAAGCCGTTGGACGTGGCTATAAAAGAGCTTTCTAAGAATTCTGCTACTTTAATTGAATTTAAGGAAATAATAAATTTTTTAATTATTTGATGAAGACCAACAATTATATTGCTAACGATTTAATTGAAAGCTTACAGGCTAAACTTAATGATAGACGAAATAAACACATTCATTATTTCGTAACTCAGTGTTTTCAAGTGTAGCTCAAAAGCTGAAACTAAGGAATTTGGAAATTACCTTTTTTCTAGAATGTTCTAAGATGAACTTTGTCCTAATGAGGCGGAGAACGACATGATAATAAACGAAACTGAATACATTACTGAAACGAGTATTTCATCCGAACTTAACAAAACAATTAAAGATACTCAAAATCTAACTGATATTATTTATTTGTTTGTTGAATTGTTATGTTTTTATATTTTTGTTCACTTTATTAATAAAATATTTATTTTCAATTTAAAATTAAAAAAGAAATTGAATATTCTATACAATATATAACAAAATTTAGAAAAAAAAAAAAAAACAAAAGTGGACAGTGCTGAAATCTGGCCAGACCATCACACATAACATGTACCGAACGCAACATATTCTACTGAAGCGAGCATTTTCAAAAAAACTCTCAGAACAAGCGGCCAGACATGAAACCGTAATATTCCAACAACGCTAGGACCTTTTAAAAACTATTTAGGAAGAAGTGGTTAAGAAAAATACATAAATTGTTTAATAATTGTTTGTTCTAAAAAAAAAACTATTGAATAAAGACTTTAAAATTATAAAATTCTATAA
This sequence comes from Calliphora vomitoria, assembly GCA_942486065.2. Lineage (NCBI taxonomy): Eukaryota > Metazoa > Arthropoda > Insecta > Diptera > Calliphoridae > Calliphora > Calliphora vomitoria. Next base: position 103,355,432 of record OW818029.2, read on the forward strand.
TATTTTATGTTATTCCACCTATTCAATAATAATGCTCGAGGTATTTTAAATAATGTACGACAATACTATACTGCACCAATTTCCCCCGCTAAAAATCGGGAATGTAATAAATACTGAGAAAAACTTTGAAACATCTTGTTAATTCTTTTACCAGTTCAAAGAATTTTCTTGTGTTTTAATAATTTTGTAATAATTGATTTATCCTTTCATATATGTGCATATATTTTATATGAGCATTTCCAGCGAAAAGTACACCCAGACTTCAAATCAAATTTCGCTCCAAATAAGTTTTATATATACGGTAATCATAGCACCTAATTTTATGATGATCGGTCCATAATTAGTCATAGCCCGTATAAGGGCCGCTTCCGAAAATAATTTAAAATCTCCGAAAATCTCTTAAAAATGTTGGTATCCATATAAAACTCAACGGAAATAAGTTTCATATAGACATAAATTACGCGATAGGTCCATAATTGGTCACAGCTCCCATACAACGCCAACTTCCGAAATAAATTATTGAAATTAAAAAACATGTTTCTCAGTGTAAGGTATTATATAGTCATGCTTGACCGACCATACTTTCTTATTTGTTTTTTTTTCTTTCTTATTTCTTAACCAAAAAATATCCTACTCCAAAAAAAGGTTTTATACAAAAAGTCTTGCCCAATTCGCAGAGATATGCAATTTTGTAATACAAGTCAAACAGCACTTCTGTTTTTGGTAACGTCACGCAATCGCATATTTTTTCTAATATCTTTAACTCCTTAGGGTCAATTGTTGCAATATTTTTTGTCAATAAAGTCGTACTTAAAATATAAAAAAAAACTTTTTACAAATTTTTCTTTTCCATTATCATTTTAAAATTTTGTCGTACAAATGTCACGTTGAAGCAAATCAGCACTTTGCTATTTTTAACGAAGGACATCCGCAAAATGCAGATATATTTTCATATCTGGCAGCCCCTCATTACTTACTTATATTCATTGTTGCCAGAAGTCGGAACTAAAAAAGTGCGTAATAAAAGTGCTAAATTGTTCAATTGCTGACAAAATTATTGCTAAACGATTTTCTAATTCCGTTGAGATCATCTTTTATTAAATCAAGTTTAAACATATTTCTTTAGAATTGTAAGAATAATATAAAATTAGTGCTTAGATGTTATAACGAATTATTAATGGCGTTCAATTCTAAATACTAAAAAATATTTTTCAAGTGAGGTGTTTTACAAAAAAAAGCAAAAATTGTGTTTTATTGAAATAAGTTTAGAAAAAGCTATATGCTTATTTTTATAAATTTATAATGGTCTAGTTGATATAAGCAACAATTTGTTTATTGTAAATGTTTTCTTATTTTTTTAAATTCTCTAAATTTTAAGCTGTTTTTTGATAAAAAAAAATATTTTTACTGTAATTTTACTTTTATAACTCTTACCCCCATTAACACGAAGTCTGGTTAAGCGTTAACTAATAGTTATACTGTCGGTTAAAATTATTTTTGTATGAAAGCTGTCAGTATAACTATTAGTAACACATAACCAGAGTTCGTGTTACTGGGGGTTATAAATATAAAATTCAAAGTATTTAAGATATTATATTGTTTTTATGTTTACGAAATAAAAAGTGAAGAGATAATTTTCAAACGCGGCTTTTTCTTTATTATTCTTTATTAATATCAATTTGATACATTGGGACTAGTGTCAATTGAAAAAGATTGCGACTAACGGAGGGTTAAATGCTAAATCTAGCATCGAAATTGCTAAAATGGCAACACTGCATATATTAGTGTTGATGAGAGAGTGTTTTTTTTTTTTTTTTGTATTTATTTGTACAAACAAGAGAACGAACTGCAAAATCGTTGCTAGGCAGCTGTTTCATTGTGTTTTTATGTGTTCCTCTTTTTCAATTATTCTTTGTTTGTAAGTGACGTCGGAGTATTTTCACTCTGCGTATTATCTACCAGCATTTTGCTTACTAACACAAACACACAGACCGTACAAGAACAGTTGACCGTGTGCTTGTGTGAGTATAAGAGATAAAACAAATACTATATACAAATTGTGGTATAAAAGGGACGTTGATAATGCGACCGACTCTCAGATACTCTGATGGAAGCGGACGGTGCGGTTGAAGATATTAAATGCGAAACGAAGTAAACACGTCAAAATAAATAAAATCGCGTACGTAACAAATTCTGAATCAGACAGTCTGGTTAAAAATAAATAAAAAAGCTAAATTAGATAATCTACACATGTATAATCTAACTTCAAAGTGAAAATACTGCAAAGTGAAAACATACTCGCACAAATATAATATTGGGCTTAGCCTTTCAAAATTGGTCGCACGCTATTAATCAGTCAAATGTACTATCTTGTGGCATACAGCTAGCAATTACTGCAATAAAAATGCTAAATTTTATTTAGCTTTGGATACGAATTTTATTATACAACAACAACCAACACTGTATTCATCCAACCCTCTTTGGCCGTATCCGTCCATCCAGAAAAACAAACCGAACTACCGTGAACACAGCCCACTCAGTAGCGAACCATAGTAATTCTAGTGTGAACAACGGCAACACCAAAAACAAAGACTATTTTTGTTTAGAAAATCAATAATTATTCTAGTCAAATTCTATATTTTGTTAAAGCAGCACAATCTATTGTGGTATACTTACTGCAATCGTTGCTAGATACTAGATACTTCTGTCATTATCTACCAGTACAATAAACAGATACTGAAATACAAAGCCAAGGAAAAAACCAACTTAAACATTAATATTTATTTAAAAAATTTTACTGTGATATACTTTCATTAAATATACTCCAACGTTCATATCTTTATACGCCAAGAAGAATTAACTGCGAAAAGGGATAGAAACACAAACATCCAAACATATGTACTTACTCGTTCAATACAATTAATATTGGTTTGAAATACATATATCATACTTATAAAGTACATACGTTTCATATCTAGTTGTAAACACATTTTTATACTATTTCAATTACATATACAGTATAAATAATATATTAAACAAAATTATGGTTGGTAATACTGGAACACTAATGACTATGCGTATTGTTCGTAGTAAACTGCGGAAACGGGATGAATCGTCTGCAACTGCAGCCACAGCTGTCACAATTGAGGCCCAGCAGCAGCAACACGGACATCAAAGTCGAAGCAATAGTTCTGATAATAACCACTATCATGAAACACACGATCAGCAAATTTTCACTACCACCATTGATATGTCTGATGGTAATGACAACAAATCTACCAACAGTTCAATGGAACTAGAGGCCATAACATTTGCCCGTACGAGTGGCTGTAACAGATCAAATGGATGGGTATTCCCACCAAAGGCTCCATCACCAAATATTTCCAACTGCGTAAATCATGTAAGTACAAAAACCAATGTAAATTTGACTTATTCAATCTAAACTAACTGAATTATTATTTATGATCATAATTAAGTACCTGCAAGAGTAAAACTTGAAAAAGCGGCCAAGTACAGTTTCGTTGTTAACTCAAATACATACATACAAGTACATAAAACAGACTGTATAACTGCTACTTACAATGTCAGCAAAAACTGGCTGACTTTCTTGCTTTTGAAAAAGACAAAAGAAATTTACAAACAAACATAAATATTTGTTGTACATATGTACGTACTATCAATGATATTGTAGCTTGTACATATTTACTCACTTAATGCAACTGTTCTCGTAAATATGCACATTTGTATATACATACTTACATATGTATGTATGTACACAAACATATAGATATATGTATAGACTATTTTTATAATATCAATTATATTGCCAGCCAGATTATTTAGAAAACTCAGAATTAGAAGAAGAAAAAAAAACAGAATGTTCAATTAATAACAAAATCGCACAACAAGAAACCAAACTGTTTTCACAATCGAGTATAGTATTTAAATTATTATTAGGTTTTTCTTGTTCTAGCTTAATAAATCTGTTCCGAACGAACAGCTGTGTTCAGACTATATGTAAAGACAATACAATACCACATACTACACTAAACAATAACAAAATTTCTATACTAAGAAAAAAAACATACCAAAAACAGGTAAAATATATTTACATACATACATATGAGCATTAGACAGACTCACAGAAAAAGTAATTTGTTACGCCCCTGTTTTAGGATGTCACCTAAAATATTTTGGGTTAGTGATCTGAAACATATGCAAAAAATATATATGTATATATTTTTCTTTAGTTTTTTTGAAAATAGTTGTATTTTCTCCCAAAACATTTTGTCACGTCCAAGCTTGCCCTTAATATTGTGATATTCAATCATTTACACGATTTTTCAAGGATTTTTTATGAAAATGATTATTATTTTGAAAGTAAATTGAAATATTCCAAAATTTGCGTGATTTAATAAATCGTTTAAGTTTTTATTTTAAAATTAGTACTAGTTCTAGATAATCTAATAAACATCATCTTGCAAACATGGTCAACATGTTTTGACACGTAGATAATCATAGTTCAAAATTTGTATCCTATATCATAAAATATTATACCCCATATTATACATGTTGTTTTGGGGGAAGGTTCAAATATTTAAAAAAAACTTAAAAAATGTTTTTTCTATGAACATTTTTCAGGTCACGAACGGTTACCACTAGACCAAAATTATTTTCGGTGATATCCTAAAACAAACTAATTTTTCCTCTCCATACGAATTGAGTCGCTCTAATGTACATATAAATTATATACATACAAATTAACCAAAAACTGAGAGTTAGGGATCCATTTATTTTCATAATTCACTTCTTGTAGTAAATCTCTGAGAGAAACATACATTTTCTGTTCAGTGTGTTTGAGAGAAACAAAACACAGCAAAATAAATTAACTATCAAAATGTATGTTTATGATTTTTATTTGTGAGCAGTGTGACCATTTCAGCATTTTTTGTGATTTTTTTATTTTTCAGTCAAAATTTACTTGATTCACAATTTTCAATGTAACTTTAAAACGAAGAGAGACAAATTTAATAAATTATATTGCAGATTTTGTATTATTATTAATATAAAATACGATTTTTGATATTGACCAATTTTTTGACATACATTTTATATTGATGAATAATTATGAAATATACAAAGGAAATCGCTTTACAAAAACAGAAAAGAATATGCTTTGCCAGTTAGGCGCATTTTATTTTCGGTATCATATTCTACAAATCGTAAAATTTGTTTTAAAATTAACTAAAAAACCAGTTTTTTTTTACACAAAAGTATTCATATCTAAAAATAAAAACCACAAACTAACCCAGCAAAAAATTTTACTTATTTGGTAAGTCTGTAAGTAATATTGCGGCCAAGGCATAACTAATTAATATTTGACTTAATCACTCCTTTTTTGTTCGCGATTTTAAAAAATTCATGGGTCACGCTTACAAATGTACTTACAATCTGTTAAGAAATAAGTAGTTATTTATAAGCTGAAGGGAAGTCAAAAAATAAATGGTTACCTATGTACTTACGAATAAAGTGCGAATAATGGGTTATTTGCTCTGTTACAAATATCAAAGAAATAGCTAGTTACCAACTCACACCTAGTTACCAACAAAAGTCAAATAATAAGTAGTTACCATTTTAATTATTAAACTTAAAAAATAAAATACTCACTACCAATGAAACATAAAAAGTTTTAATCAATTTAAAATATAAAATAATATTTATTTCAGAAAAACATCAAAATTGGTAAATTCATTTAGTATGTGTCTGCTGTAGTATCACACAAATACGAAAAAAATGCATATACAAGTACATATAAACTAAAAAAATAACAAATAACGTAGTAGTAGTTTATAGTTGGAGAATCATTGTTTCTGTTCAGCCATAGTACTGCAAATTATTTGATATTGTTCGACGGTAGTTTATAAAAAATGTACTTTATGTATTGTATTAAAACTAAATTATGTTTTGACTTACTTAATATCAATTTTTTTGAATTTTTGTCAGCATCTTCAGTTTTGATAAGGTTTTCTAAAAAATTAAACGATTTTTAGATATTAATTACTATTAGAACACTATTTTCTTACCTTTAATATTTTTTAATTGTTACCTTTAATATTTTTTAATTGTGTTTAAGTTTATTCAGAATTGTATTCAAGACATCAGGTTGATTTTGTTTTTGCTGTCTCTGCGTCATATTTAACAAGATATATTAATTTCTGGAATTAGAACAAAGCCAGTTTTAATTGGAAGTTTTACAACTTTGGAAAAAATATTTTTAAAAATTGTAAATTTCGGTGTTATTAGAAAAATCTTTAACATAGGCACTATTAATTAATATCCATTGATTTTATAGGATATGTAAAGAAATTTTGTAGGTTTTTAAACAATTGTCCAAAATATATTTTTTCATAAACAATTTAATTGATTTGCAAAATTTTTTGTTTTTCAGTAAACAAATATTGTCTGGGGATTTAGGACTAAAGCAACCTTTGGATAGGAACTTGCTTGGAAGTAAAATTGGTGCGTCCAAAATGTTATTCACAATTTGTGAGATATGCTTAGGCATTTTTATTTTTTGCATATAATTTTCAAAAATATATGCCTAGAAATTATTTAAATTTCCAAAATTGTTCAGCTCATTCTGGAATGTGTAGATCGTTGTGACCGTTGTAGGAAACGCTTGATCTACCATATAGAATATGAAATATTTCTACAAAACTTTTAATCATTTCCCGTGCGCTTTATTTTTCCGAGCTATTGGGAGAAAACAAAATTCTATAAAAACAATTCATCAGAAGAAAATGTTCATAAAGTTCATCAGGAATGTGGTCCTTCCTCCTGTGTAAAGAGCAAACTGTCTGAATTCGGTTGCTTTCCAGGGAGATAAGTCTATTAATGTTCTGTACTTCTTTACAAAAAATATGTTTTTTTTCTTGAGTTTAGTGCTTTTCAAAATTCAAAAGTTGACAACGCTGACACTCTTAATCTACAAGAAACAAACAAATACATACATATACTCATATAAATTAAAGTTGCGAGAGCTTTAGTGTTGCCATAAACTCCAAATTTGGAAATCAAATTTAAAAATGTTATTAAATTGCAAAAAAGCAATAATAAAAAAAATAATTTCATTACATTTTAAACAGTTTTTATACTACAGGATAAATTTATATATACACATTAACCAAAATAAAAGTATTACGTATTACAGTGAAAATAACCATATACAATACTATTAAACGTATGTATATCGAGAGATTATTTTCATTATTATTTCTAAGATTTTCATGAGTCTTCTCCGGTTATATTTTAAAATTAAAAATAATTATCTTTTTGGTTTAATGCCATTAATTACACAATCAATTTTCTGAATGAAAGAAGATTATTGAAGTCAACGTCTACTAAGCAATTTATCCAGACAACATAACTGTTGTAACAAAACGATTTATCCATCATACAATTATCATAAGTAATTTCTAACCTTGTTTCATGTAATGATAGTTTTTTGATCCTAATGTTCCCCATCCTAAATGTTTCATAAATTTTGCTTAACTGGTTAAGTTTAAAATCAGAAGAGGAGGCGCAGTAAAATATCCAGACTTTGAGATGCGCCAATATTTCAGCTAAAATCATATAAATACTAGAAACTTTAAAATATATACAATATTTACTTTTATTAAAGAGTACTCTAGTCAAAATTTGAAATGTCGTTAATGAAAAACCATTAAAGTGCATTCAGTAGCACTGCTAATTCTGTTAAATGTCGAAAATTTATTTTAATTAACTTTGCAAATATTTCTAAAATACAGGAGTAGTCTCTCGACATATAGGATGTTCAATAATATAAATTTCAGACAAAATGGAATAGCTTACAATACAATTTTAAATTTGACCACGAAAAAGTTCTGGCAACACTGGTGTATGAAAATATGTTTGATAAATTGACTGTAAATGTATTTTTTTCATAATTCGACAATTGGTTTCTATTGACGATCGCATGATACAAAACGCGGTGGGAAACGAAACTTTATTAAAGTCGTTGAAACGGCGAAAAAAGTAACAACAAATTATTTGAAATGATCATGAGACGACTGTTTTACTAAACAAAATCAACAAAGAAACCTGTTTTGAGAAAATTTTGCATGGAACGGTTGAATAACACAATAGACACATTTGTGTGCTTTACATTTATATATGTACATATATGTGTGTGTATGAATATTAGCTTGAATGCCCAGCAGTTAAGCAAGTAGTCAATGTATCCCTTATAGACAATGATTGTCACTAATGTCTGACCACTTAGATGATTCCATTTTATATATTTTGGGTCACACGTATGTATGTGCATTTGTAGTACAGATAAAAAATAAATTGGTCACTTTATATGTACATCCCAGGTAATCTAGTGTGAAGGCAATTGTCACTTAAGTGTCTCTAAGTAATCTAGAGTGTAATCATTTTAAATGTTTATTTGCACTGATCTTTTTTGGTTTTATACAAATTGTGTTGATATAATTCTCAATCAGTTTATTTTATTTTGCTTAAGTATACTGACTAGAGATGAGTGATATTTAATCACAGTGATTCAAAAATCACTGGTAACAACTGTTACTGAATATAGCAATACATCAAATCAGAAAATATTAGTTGTTGGTTAACATAAGAGCAGATTTTAAAATTGTTTTTTTTCGGACAGTCTCCTAGAACTGCTGAGTGTTGAACATATGAAATCGTATCGTACTTGTATGCATATATGTACGTGTAATTCTAAAAATAAAAGAAAAACACATTTACTCATTCGATTATTAAAATGTTATCAAATTATTTCGTTGAAAATATAGTAAGTACACTTTGTATATGTTGTATATTTTTTATGAATGACTAACTGACTTGCTCTCTTACCACTTTGTACATACTATGTTTGTTTGTATATATTAAAAAAGTGTGATTTCCCTCCCTGAAGCAATTCTAATGAATTGGGTACTTTTTAAAATACTTAGATTATTTATTTTATCGCATTAATACTTCCGGAATATTACCTGTAGAATAATAACCGCAGCAAATCATTCGAATATTAAAAAAACGGGTAAGGTATGTTTTTCATTTTGGCGAATAAAATTCGGAAGTTATATAATACTTTTTTGCATTTGATGGTATTTATTTCCTCTTATTTAATGTTTTGATAATCAAAACAACATAAATGTGTTAATTATTATTCAACATGTAATCTCGATGCGCGTGTTTTATCCATTATTTGGTGCAATTTTTAAACCACAATTTTGTTAAATTCTTCCCATATAAGTCCCAAATCCGAAAATCATTTTAACTAGCATAAATCTCTTAAAAATGTTGGTATTCCAATAAAATTCAATACAAATAAGTTATAAGGCATTGCATGTCAAGCGAACCAACTTTTGAAATCAATGTCTTCCGATTGGGTTGAAATTTGCACCATAGTTAGTTCTATTGGATAGTAATTCAGACACAATTTTTCAATAATTACTCAAAGAAAATTTAAATTTTGATTTTTTTAATAAAACTACAAATTAATTAATTTTTGTCCTAAATTCTCGTTTAATTTTTTCCAATTATCTTCTGGAAATGTATAATTGAGAACGTACTTTATAATAATTGTACCTTATTAGTTCTACCTATACTAGAATCATTTTTATTAGATCTATTAACTTAAAAAAATATAGCTCAAAATTAATACTGGTTTATAACAACCTTATAGCGTTATTAAATGCTGTTTTTTAGATTTTATCTTATTAACAGCTTTTTAAGCTATTTTAAACTTAAATTTATCTGAGTATATTAACAAAAAACCCTTTTCCAAAGGAAATTTATAATAAATCTAAACAATGACCTTTCAGCAAGGATGTTTTAAAATACATATCCCTAAATTATGTACATTATTATTTAAATGATAAATCATAATTTAAAGATAAATATGTATTAAATATAAATTGATTGCATAAAAATATTTTTACTTATATTTTCTATCAAAATGGAAATATACTTCGGCTTAACTATCATTTTTATCAAGTGATTTTTAACTTAAAATTATAAGCTATTTTAACTATTTAGTTTTAACATTTAAGTTAGAAATCTATATGACATTTTTACACCGACCGATGAGCTAGAGGCTTATCAGAAAATTGACAATTTCACATAAGTTTTCAATAGGGTTAAGTTATTGCAACCTTTGAGGTGGGATTTGGATCGTTGTCATGTTGGAATACCCAAGGGGTCAACATTTTCTTCCGGACAAGTACAAACACAACAACCTGCAAAATATATTGATACATATTACTTTCATGCTAAGTAGTACCATGACAGTATCGAAGATGCAAACGATGATTGGGATGCTGACGTACTCTTTTCGTTCCCCCCGAATTTACCATATTGATCTACGATTCGTCATAAAACAAAACTCTATTCCACTCATCGAGCTTTAGTATTTTTCTTTAATATTAACTATGATATTTTTTAACTAAATAACATCAACTATGTTATTTTTGATTAATATATTTGAACATCAAACATAACTGCTATTTTTTAATTTTGTGTTAACAAAAACAGTGAATTTATCAATAATTTATTGGGATATTTTGCACAATTTTTACTAAAATATTAATTTTGTATTCCCGTATAACTCTTTAAAGCAAGTTTTGTTTAGTTTGTTTGTCACATATTTAATATTGTGAGTTTCGACGGCTCGGCTTAACCGGCCTTTAGGCATTCGGCGTTGGTCTCTGCTGGTTCGTTACTATAACATAATAAACATAGCATAGAAAGTAGTAATAGGAAATTTTTTACTTCAAAAGCAATAAAAACCATTGTGAAATATTAGTACATTATGACAATATGACATGATAAGAGACCTTGTGAATTGACAAAATATTTAAATTATTTTTATATTGTAAGAGAGGGCAAATGTAACTATTTCTATCCTTAATAGAGGCTAATAAGCATTTTATATGAGTGAATAAAATGTTTGTAATGATAATTCATTTTCTCTTTATATGCAGAAATCTATAAATTTTTGTTTTGTTCAGTAAGTTTTGGTCGACACTAAAGTTAAATTTTATGTTTCCTATATTGATTTATTGACATAGAAACAAAATAGTCCTAAGTGAAATAAGGTTAATTTTAGTTTGAATACATAAGTTATACATAAGTGCTTTAATATAAAAAATATATATTTTATCAACAAATATATTAATTTATTGTTTTTTATTTCCAGGATGCAATGATCACTACAGGCGAACGGAACGGTTTTAAAGGTTTTAAGAAACAATTCAGCGGTCGATTTAAACGATTAGTATCCACTAAAAAAGACGCAACATCCCCAATACCTCCCGAACTAAAACCTCAACTGAAAACAATTTATGTCTATTAACATGGTTTTATTCTTTTGCAGTCAAGACAAGCAACTCATCGGCATTTTCAACATTCAACTAAGTAGTACTTCTGTTTTTCTCTGAATCGTAAAAATCTATAATTGCAAAAAAGGGACTCATAACTGTATGAATATGTTAAATGAATGTGAGAACATTTAGAATAATCTAGAATTGGACTACTTTTAAAATTTATTGCGCTAGTTTTTTTTTAAATATGTAATATTCTTCCTTATATGTATAAACATGTGTAAAATTATTTGCAAATCCTAAAGATTGTTTGTTATACTTCTGTCTATGTATTATATAAATGTATCTATATGTATTTTAAAATGACGTCTGTATCTAGTATCATATAAAAATTAAAAAGAACCGAAGTGAATTCGCTCACATTGAGTGAAAATTCATAAGATAAATTTATGTAAAATAAAATTAACCTATTAAAAGAAAATTCAGTTTAGATTATTTATAAAATTGGATATTTAAGTGTTTACTTATATACAAGGTAAGTATGTTTATATACATACTTACTGCTAAGTTATTAAGTATGTACTTAGCTTTGATTTACATCCACATATATGTTTATTTTTATATGAAAACTAATTGCTAACACCCATAAAATTACCTGGACATGGAAAAATCAATGTAAATCAAGATGTAACGTTTATAAAAAACGACATTTAAAACCCGATTAACAGAGATTGAAGGGAATTATTTTATAATAAGTTTCAACATTTATACATTATTATCATTAATTCCACCGTACATCACATACATTTCAGGAACTCGCGATTTTATTCTCCAATTTCGGTTCTTTAAAAGTGACAAAATTCTACAAAGTTGTCGTTGTCGGATTTTATTGATTCAGGAACCATGTGAAAGGTTATCATGACCTCTTTAAAGTAAAAAGAGCATTCATAATCCAAATGCACTTTTGATGTATTTTTGATCAATCTCATTCCTTTACAATTTTATTATTTTAATATATACAAATGTGAAAGTTAAGTTAACCATTCTGAGACAAGAAAGTTTACTAGTTTTATTTGTTGTAAAAAAGTCCAAGAGGTTTCTCATACAAAAATAAATTACTTTAGTTTGTATCATTCAGTATAGTGTTACATTTTTGGCTTTTAAAAACGGTGGTTTATTTCCTTTAAATTAGCAAAAAAAAATTTAAAATTGCAAACAAAAGGTTTAAAGTAGTTTCAAAATTATAACAACTGGGAGGAAACACAACTTTTCGACAAGATACCGTACCACTTCCAAATATGTTCAAATATGGAACACGAGTTCTCAATGCTAATACAAAACATGAAGTTCCTCAGAATGTTTAAATTTGCTCTGGTTTGAATTCTATCGAGGTTCAAATTTTATATTATATTCGCTGACCTACTACTTAGCTGATTTACTAGTGATTTGTACTTCATCTATATATATTTAAGAAATTATACTGAAAAATGGAATCTGTTAAATACTCGCTTCAAATGATTAACAATTTGAAGCGAGTATTTACCCCGAACACATCAAATGAAACTATTGAGTTGCCACCTGTTGTACCCCATTTTGGAGCAGCCCTACACCTATGTTTTGAGAACAATAGCCTTATTGATTTAAACTCCAGGAAAGCACTTGGTATTGACAAAATCATTAATACGATGCTTATGAAGCTACCCTGGATAGCAATAAAAGTAATTCTTTTTATTTATAATGCCTTGAATATAATCCTCCATAATGGAAGGTTTCACTGGTTACCATGATACCGGGAAAAGATCACACAAAAGTAGAATCTTATAGACCCATCAGCATATTGTCTAACATATCAAAGCTATTTGAGGAGATACTCACGAACCAGTTGTACGCGATGTTAGTTGAAAACAATTGTACCTATTCCGAATCATCAATTTGGATTTAGAAGAAAACACAATACTATCGAACAAACCCATACACTTGTAAATATTGTAAGAAAAGCTTTTGAAAAAAAAGTATTAAAGTCAACGAGCAAAAATGTACACATATAACTCTACATTGAGTAGAGAATCATGACCCCGTATTCATATCAATAATCAAACAATAATTCAACAATCGAAAGTAAAATACCTCGGAATACATCTCGATCGTCGCCTTACATGGAAAAGTCATACAGATGTTGTTGACTCAAGTGAAATTGAAATCAATTCAAATTAATTGGTTCATTGGCAGAAAATCTATGCTTAGTTTAGATTGTAAACTTCTATTTTATAACACGATCATAAAACCGATATGGTGTTATGTCATAGAGCTATGTGGCGCGGCCCACATTGGTTGAGGCATAGGCATTTTTTGTTTGAATCAATATAAAATGGAAAAATAAAAGTAATCCGCCCACTTTTACGCCCACCTCCCATTCAAAGTGAAAATAAAATTTTGACCTACGGCATTGTTTTTTGGCACATAGCATTTTTAAACACTCAGAGTCATTTGTGTGAAATTTGAAAAATATCCGCCTACTTTTACGCCCACTTCCCATACAACTTGTATTGAAAAAGTGGCATAATTTCCTTGGTTTTTAATGCATCAACTCAATTTTCACATAAAATGATTTTTTACATCATTATCGTACTCCAATTTTTTGATTTGCAGTTTTGAGCGAAATCTATTTATAAATGGGTCTGAAGACAATAATATATTATGCATTACGTCTTTATTAGTGGCTACACGTCCAATTCTTCGCGATTGATGTAATCTATAGTCTCTGTAGTCTTTATTCCTTGCTTCCTGAGCTTCCTCGGACATCACACCTGATACAAATAATCAATTAAAATGTAAAAATGAAATCATTGAATAAAGGCCTTTAGATAGAGACATACCTATTGGCAGAAAAGCTTCTGCTATAATTTTGCTACCATCCACCAGAATCTTATGCACGGTTACAGGCATGTGTTACCAGCCATAGAGATCAACAAACAACTTGGCAGTATCCATGCAATACATATATATGAAATTTGTTAGTGTCGATCGCTGCATTACAATTTATTGCGACCAAAATATTTTTAAATCCATGTATTAATTCCTCTTTTACGCCAATTACGTTTGCAGTTTTGGCTGGATTTTCGAAAAACCATACCTTGCATCACTGCGTCCACATTTATGCCCAGTGTCAACTTTAATCTCTTCTGAATTTCAGCTTTATTTGCTGCCATTTAAATTTTTGTGTGACTATCTGTTCTCCATTTTTTGAAACTTAGACGGTAAGAAATTTGCCAAATGCAACAATAACATGTAGGTTTTACTGTTTTTTTTGAAAAGGAGCAGGTAGGAGAAGCTGAATTTTATTTTAACTTTTAGCCGAGACTTCATGCTGTCTTTTGACATCTTTCGTCAGACAGCGCTCCACAGCGCTAAAAAGATGCAGTCCACTGAAGTTGATCAACATTGAAATTTTGATGTTGTTTATATTTTGTTCTACGAAATATTTTATATAGCACTTTTTCCAACTTTTTTTTAATGCAAATCTCATCTATGACCATTGTCATTTACGAAAATATACAACAAAGTCAAATGATAAGTTCACTTTGACTGTACCAAAAGATTGAGTATACAGTAAATGTACATGACATTTTAAGCAAGCGAACATATATGAATTTCCAGCGTGTCTGTCCAAACAAATAATATATCAGCCTAATATTACGGAACAATAATATTCAGATATTTGGCAACAAAATACCAAAAAATGTTCCAAATCGGTGAACATGAAAAAAATTAATTTCGGACACTCTTCAACCAATGTGCGGCATCAGCATCAAATGTAGCAAAGATCCAAAGGCACCAAAACAAGTTTTAAGGAATGATCACAGTTGCTCCCTGGTATATCAAGAACGCGAATATACAAAAAGTTCTAAACCTACCCCTTGTAGAAACTGAGATCACGAAAAATGTAGAAAAATATAAAAAAAATATTGAAATTCACCCAATACATATTAGACATACATGGGCACACTGCATTATATTTCTAATGCATTAAGCATTGCAGTATTCAGTAAACTTTTACTGGTAATGCAATCTAAATTTCATTACCAGTAAAACTTTACTGATTACTGAAAAAAAAATTCAGTATTCAGTACAACTTTACTGATTACTGAAAAACAAATCAGTATACAGTAAAATTTTACTGATTACTGAAAAAAAATTCAGTATTCAGTAAATTTTTACTGAATACTGAAAAAAAATTAGTATCATTAAATTTAAGTCTATTATGCATTACCGGTAAAATTTTATGAATTACATGTTAGAATTTTGAGAATCATCACTATCAAGATCTGATAAATCACTCATTTCTTAAAAATAAATTAGTTTTCTTTGAAAATAACCATTTACTGTATCTGTGAATTCAAAATTTCGCTCTATATTGAGAATAATTTAAAGAATATCTTGGAGCACCAGTGACCGCATACGTGAAAGTGTTTATAAACAAAAAATGTAAGTAATTGTTATTTTTTGTCAATTGACCGAATTTATTTTTAAATATTTTGTTTAATACGGAAAGGAAACTGTTATTTATATTTAAAAATAATTTACATAGAATCAGACAGCTACGCAGTGGTGTTGTGGCTAGAACAGTGGATTACAATATTGACATCGCTGGTTCGAATCCTCGACGTGTTAATTATTTTTTATATGTTTTTTTTATTTAAAAGAAAAAAAATTTTAATTTTAAATATTTTATATTCTCAACAAAAACTTCACTTACTATCCTACAATCAGTCATGACAATTTAGCACTTTTTGTAGCAAATGTAGTAATAAGGGGATTTTCTCAAAGTTGCAACTTGAAAAAATAACAAGTTTCGTTTAAATAATTAATAAAATTTTACCGGTAATTGCATAATGGATTTCAATTTACTGATACTAATATTTTTCAGTATTCAGTAAAATTTTACTGATTACTGATTTGTTATTTCAGTATTCAGTAAAAATTTACTGAATACTGTTTGTTTTTTCAGTAATCAGTAAAAATTTACTGATTACTGATTTTTTTTTTCAGTAATCAGTAAAACTTTACTGAATACTGAAAATTTTTTCAGTAATCAGTAAAAATTGATTTTTACTGAAATTCTACTGGTACTGCAAAGTGCCCATCTATGATATTAGATAACCGTAAAGACACTCGATTAAGAAGGAGGGATGCCAATTTAAGCAAAGAAACAATGAATAAACAATTTTTCGTCCGGCACTGGCTGGGCTAATTAAATAATAGTTACTAAATATAAGATTTGAAATACTTATTGTTAGTTCATTAAGTAAAGAAGATACAATAAATTAGAGTTTCCAAAAAACTGAAGAATTTCAAAACCGCGGTTTCGGTTTTTATTTCGGTTTTGTGATCATTTATTAAATATTAAGTGTTACAGAAACAAAATCAGTTGATAATATGGGAATGCTATAAAAAATTTTAAATTCAAACTTGACGGGTGTTCAAGAGGATAAATGAAAGTTGGTAAGTTTTAATATATTAAATTAGTTAGCTTATATATATTAAAGTTGACTAATATGCTTCTAAAGGTAGGGTCAGACTACGCAAATTATTTAACACAATATGTTTCATGTGTTTGATCAAAACTACATCAAATAATCCATGGGTTGATTTTGTGGTCACACTGTACACATTTATTTGCCATATTTGTTAATCAAACTACACCGAAATACTATCAAACACGCGAAGGGGAAAATATATTTGTCTTGTGGTCACATTTATGGTAATATTTTTTCTAAATAATTATTAAAACGTCCAATATTTTATGTTTCTAGTTTGAACAGAAAATATGTTTGCACGGCAAACAAGAAAACAGCTGAATTTGGTCAAACGAATTTATTTGCCGATAAGAAAACTTTCTTGTAACGTGACCACTAAACAGTAAATATTTTCCTGAATTTTGGGTAATTTTTTATTTGATCTTGTAATTCATTTGCAAGATTAAATTATATTACTACCAACGTATTAAAATTTGTAGGTATAATTGTGCTTAAAGTCTACAAAATATCCCTAATTTAATTAACAATTTTGGAATTTGTTTTGGCTTTGTTTGGATTTTGAACTAAAAATCGCATTATTCAAACAAAACGAATATTACTATAATAAAATTTACAATAATCAAATAAGTGAACTGTTAAAAAGAAAAAATATATTTTTCGAGACATTTGATGTGTTTACATTTTTCACAAGGGTGTTGAATTCACGTGGTACCCATTTATGCGAGAGAATAATATTGAAAAATAGAGAGTCGGACTACTTGTTATACTTTGGTTGAAACTATACTTATATGTAGGGGGAAATAAGAAATTCATAATTGAAATTATTTGTTTAATAAATATTATTAATCTAACAGGACTTTTTCCAAATTTTTTCATTCAGAATGTTCACAAATGTTATATCCGCATTAAAAAACATTAAACAGATCACACTGTTTAAGAATTAATTTTTAATTGCAATCAAATCATACTATTTATGTATGTCTAAACTATTTTCATTGATTTTAAATTCAATGTGTACAAAATTTCAATAAATATTCCATACATTTGAGCAATATTAAATTTTCTAAATAGACAAACTCCATGTATAAAAAATAATCAAACATCAGACTACATATGTTAAAGATATAAATCTCATAAAAATGCAAAAATCGCAACACAGACTTCATGTCTATAATTAGTTTTTTTCCCAGTATGTCATTCTAATCTGAATGACTTTTATGCGAAAAAGAAGACTTCATTTATTGATGCCATTTCTTTAGTGAACATAATTTAAAAAACAAATTTTCAAGAAATATTGATATGTATTTATAGTAATGGAATAAAAATAGTATAATTGTGTTTTTAATTTTGTACCAAAAATATTTAAATAATCTCCTTTTATTTTGCCGCCATGCTGAGCAAATAATTTTCTTTTTTTGGCTATATTTGATCAAACAATTATTTCATGAATTTTGATATAGTGTGACGGCAAATATATTTACTGATTCTTTTTCGCAGCAGTTTGGTCAAACAAAAAGTGAAAAATTAAATTCACTTTATGATAACAAAATTCAATAAAACTTTAATAAAATAATTGTTTTACAATTCGAAATAAGTGCTTTAACCTTAAAAAGTTTTGTAAGAACAAATTATATATTTTTTATGTATTTTTATATAGCAAATGGTCACACTATGTTCACATTAAGAAAATATTTTTATATTTGCTGACAAATAAATTTATTTTACTAAAATCACATGTTTTGTTGTTTGCTCTAAATTTTATTTGTGGTCGGATTCAGACAATGACCGTACCCTAAGTAAAGACATATCAATAATAGGGGTCTCAATGGTATTATGATACCTAAAAAGGATAATATACATACACGCAATAGTTTGCTGATATGCTTCTGAGTAAAGAAAGAATTATGGATACAGGGCTTAATGATATTGAGGAAACAAAATGTATTAGTATTTTTTCGTTCTTCAAATGGTATTTTTTGAAATTTTTATACTAATGAACTATAAGCAGGAAATTAAACACTCATAATCCCGACTGAGTTAGTATAAAAAAGGGACTTCACGTACTTTTTTCCAACTAGTACTTTTTGAATATTTTATAGCGATAGCGAGTTCATAGTGGTACTTTTTAAATATTTTATAATAATAAACTTTAAAATTAAAAATTATGCACATATGATTCTGAATGAGTTAGTATTCAAAAAAGGTGACTTTTGTATTTTTTACAAAAATGGACCCAGAAATATGAAGTTATTCACTCATGATGCTGCTGCGAATTAAAAATGTGGCTTTTTATGGTACTTTTTTTTAAATAATACGTTTCGAATGCGCTAGAATTCGCATTACAATGAACCAATAAATATGAAACTAAAGACATGTTCTCCTGAACTAGTAAGAATTCACAAAGGGAGACCTAATAATACTTTTTCTTTCTTCTAAATGGGGTGGCGAAGCGAACCGGGTCAGCTAGTACACCATACTCTTATCGTATATTTGAAAATAAGTAAGACTTTGTTATAAAAATTTGATATTATTTTTTTTTTTTAGATTAAATAAATAGTAATTTAAATATTGTTTTTTTCAAATTTTGTAACTGTATTATTCAAGCTTAGTTTTGTGAAACAAAATTAATATACTGTTTTATTTATCAGACATGCAACAATAGAAAAAACATAATCATTCCTCTTTTCATTTATATTTTAATATAAATTATATACTGGAAAAAATAATAGAAATTTTTTGTCTCTAATGCGCCAAACAAAACAACTGTGTGGAAGACAGCATAAAAGAAAATATAAGTAAACAAACAACTTATCCAATGGTTGATGAAAATAGTAATGCTACTGTGATCAGTGTCACAAATAGTAGCAATGATAATAACAACACTATAAGAACCGGTGTTGATAAGGGAAACCAAAAAATACTGGTGCCATAACGAAAAATACTCAAAGTATAGTGGGAAACATGGGAAAAATCCTAACAGGTATGGATCGTTATGTCACTATTACAAAACGCAAGTCCAGTCCTCGGACCTCAAAATTGGAACCAAATCCAAAACAATTGAGAAAAAAATCCGGTAAGTCAAAATCGTTTCGCAATTCTTGACAATCAAGAAAGTAAAAAAATTCCCGCAAAGCCTGTAAAAGACTATAAGCCACCTCCCCTATATTTACGAGAGCCTTCTACAAATGTTTTGGGGAATAAATTGTCCCAACTTGTAGGTAATTTCCACGTAGTCTCTCTGCGTAAAGGAAATATACACGAAACAAAGATACAAACATACACGGAAAAAAGTTTCAGAATAATAGTCGATAATTTCGATTCCGAGAAAAGAAATTACTATACATATGAACTGAAAAGTGCAAAAGGTTTGACAGTAGTCATCAAAGGTATAGATAGTTCTGAGCCAACTGAGGATATAAAAAAGGCGCTGGAGTCGGAAGGCTATGAAGTGAAGTCCATTCACAATATAATTAATAAGAATAAAATTCCTCAACCACTTTTTAGAGTAGAGATTACTTTAGCTCTTCTCAATTAAAGAAAAAGTGTGACACTCATCCTATATATGGTTTAGGATATCTCCTCAATCGTAAAATAGTTGTAGAAGAACCTATTAAGCGCAAAGGTCCACCTCAGTGCCTTAATTGCCAATCGTATACCCATACGACAAATGAGGGTCCAGTTACACCAATGAAAACAAACAATGGAAAAATGCCCCATCATTTTCATATGCACATGCATTAAAAGAGGGTGTACCAGTACCCGATACTAACTCTCAAAGCTCTATTGAGAATCTAATTCAAACCATGAACAGTTTCATGGCGAACATGCAAAATATGTTTCAACAATTGATGCAGAATCAAAGCATGCTCATGTAGATCCTGCTATGAATGAAGTACAACAATTTCTCCAGCTTCAGGAAATTGATGTACTACTCGTCTCTAAAACACACTTTACCCTAAAGAACTGTTTCAGAATTAACGGATACTACACTTATGACACAAAACATCCAAGTGGTAGAGTATGTGGCGGAACAGCTGTATTAGTGAGAATAGATATCAGGCATTTCCCAATGCCAGAATATAAAACGGACCACATCCTGGCCACATCTATAAATATACCTGATGGTAGAGTTACAATATCTTCAATATATTGTCCTCCTAGGTATAATGTTAATCGAGAGGAGTTTCTCGAATATTTTAGGACTCTAGGTCCAAGATTAATAGCAGCTGGTGATTACAATGCAAAACATACATTTTGGTGCTCTCGCCTTATTACTCCTAGAGGGAGGCATCTGTTAGAAGCAATATCGTCTAACAGACTAGATGCCATAATCAGTGCCAAAGAAGACTACACGTCGTTTTAAAGATTAATAAGGAATCTAATCTGAGAAATTATCTTAGAAACTTAGACCCTACTAAGAAAACAGAATATAGTCTCTGGAAAGCTGTGAAAAATATGAACGGAGAATGGGCAAAAAATACTTCAGAAAAAATCGAAGTATTTGCCAATCACTTGGAGAATGTATTTACCCCAAATAATACAATTCATATATTAGTGATAATGTCATAAATAATGTGGTGCCACCCCCAATAAAATTCCGGTTCTCTACCGTGAAGACGACAATCAAAGGTCTTTATGCTGGAAAATCACCTGATATAGATAGAATTACTACCACGATTGTAAGTAATCTGCCCAACTCAGCTCTGAGAATTACTTTGTTCATATTTAACTCAATACTACGTATTGGATATTTCCCATCCTCATGGAAAATATCTGAGATAGTTATGATACCAAAACCGGGAAAAGATCTCACTCAAGTGACATCATACCGTCCCATTAGCCTGTTGTCAATACTCTCAAAACTTTTTGAAAAATTGCATTATTCCTGACCATCAATTTGGTTTCAGAAGGAAGCATAATACTATCGAACAGGTACATCGGATAGCTACTCTTATTCGGAAAACCTTCAAAAGCAAGCAGTATTGCTCCGCATTATTTATTGGCCTTCGATAAAGTCTGGCACGATGGACTAATACACAAAATCATTAGATTACTACCTGCGAATGTACATAAACTGCTTAAAAATTACATAAAAGAAAGATCTCTTAAATCAGATCAAAAGATGTGATCTCTTCACGTCGAAAAATATCTGCTGGTGTACCATAGGAACAACTCCAGTCTCACATCGGCGATTTAGAAAAATGGCTGGACAAATGGAAAAAAAAGTCAATGCAACAAAATGTACTCACGTTACATTTACTCTAAGACGAGAAAGTTGTCCTTCGATACAGATAAATAATATCAAAATTCCAGAACAAAGCCATGTGAGATATCTCGGTATCCATCTTGATCGCCGTTAAACATGGACCCACCATATTGAAGCCAAGGTTACACACATAAAATTCAAGTCAGTTCAATATATAACAAAAAAAGGTTTCTCCAAATAAGTTTTATATATACGGAATTCATGTCACCAAATTTTATTATGATCGGTCCATAATTTTTCATAGCTCCCATATAAGGCCTGCTTCCGAAAATAAAATTAGCGAGCATAAATCTCCGAAAAATGTTGGTATACACATAAAATGCAACGTAAATAACTTTCATCAAATTTGGTCATGTGATTAATGTCTATTAATCACATGACCAAATTTCATGGTGATCGGTCCATAATTTGTCATAGCTCCCTTATAAGGACCACTTCCAAAAATCAATCACGAATATAAATTATTGAAATTTTGAAAGAAAAATGTTTTTGTTCATTTACTTAGTGTATGGTATTATATGATCGGGCTTGACCGGCCATACTTTCTTACTTGTTTTATGTTGAGCAAATGTCCGGTTTTAAAACTCGAATTTTAAAAAAGTACCTAAAAGATTTACACTAACTATTGTTCTGGGTAAGATGAATTAAAAATTGTATTTCAATGTTTATTAATTTAGGAGATATAAAGGTTAACAGAGTGTTCTTCTGGTTGGTTGGTTAGTTTACGTGGTAGTCCACTGCGTGCGCACAATCAAGTAGAGTCGAAGGGACTCCGTTTTGACAAGACCACACCACTCGTCAGATGTAATGTCGTTTACATCGTAATTTATGTAGAATATATACAAAAAAATCGAGTTTTCTTAGACCCAACCTGTAGCTGTGAGATATCTCAGTAGGTCATTGAGTTTAGACTCGGCTATCTCACCAAGTTGCGCAGGAATTTATGTCTCTTGACACTCAGGGCTGGGCATTTGCAGAGAAGGTGAAAAATTGTTTCCTCTTTTTCCCTATCCTTACAGCTACGACAATGATCGATAAAAGAGAGTCCCAGGCGATTTGCATGCTTGCCTAACGTCCAGTGCCCTGTTAATACTGCCAGAAACCTTGATATATCCCTTCTATTCCGGGTTATCAGTTGCATAGTTCGTTTCTGAAGATAATACCTTTAATTGAAGATATGTAAGGCAGATCCCATTCTGGGACGTCTGCCTTTTCATTACCGTAGTGGTCTCTGTGCGCAGGGACCCAAACCAAAGTAATGTCAGATAGACGACCTAGCCTTGACAGAGAATTCTTACATTGCCTGACTAGTGAAGATGAAGCTGTGTAGGCCTTCAGTGAAAGAAGTTCCGCCTGGCTGTCGACAAAAATACACATATTGCCGCGAGTATTATGATCATGTAGTGTATTACAAGCTACCATGATTGCAAAAATTTCCGCCTGGAAAACACTACACTCATTCGGAAGACGATATGAGATACCTACCCCAGGTTCATCACAGAAGACGCCAGAACCAACACCACAGCTCATTTTAGAACCATCAGTATACAGTGGCGAGCAGAAGTGAGTGCATGTTCACGACACTGACTTTCGTCATCCATAACAACAAAACCATACAAGCAAATCAAAAATATTTTTTAGTTTTATTTTTATTATTTTATTCGTAACAAATAGGAGTAAAGAAACAATAATAAATGAGATGATTTCAACGAGTTTGGAAGAAAAAACGAAAATAACCCGCATAAACTCAATTTTGCACGTTTTATGAATTGCACCTATTTTCGAACTTTCACATCTCTTATCAGCAGAAATCATGCAGATTTACCTTTATGCTTGTTGTTATCTTATTCTCCTTGCTCGTAGAGCAGTTTAAAATTTGTTTCTTGCGAATTAATGCCGATTTTGTCAATTACTATCATATTTAAAATAAATTGGTGATTTTTTGTATAAAAATTACAAAAATATCTGAAGAAATTTAAAATAGTGTTGTGTGCCTGACCGAGAAAGGCTATTCTTCACCTACCATTTCCGAAATACTTGGTATTAGTCAATCGGCGGTGATCGCAGCTCGAAAGAAACGAAATGTGATTCGAAATCGCAAGTCAAAGGTTGAAAAATATTACTAACCGACTCAGATGCTCGAATAATGATGTCCGAAATGAGAAAAAAACGCAAGCTGCTAACACCAAAGGCTGTTTCTCTGGCAATTAACAAAAAAGTAAGCGATTGGACTGCTAGAAGAGTTTAACTACTTTAACAGTTTGCTTCACTTGGCGTCTTTGAACACGTTCCCCGGATCTACGCCAGCAGTATTGCTTTCCATCTGACTGAAAACGATTAAATTTGGACTCATCAGACCAGATAATACGTTTCCAATGATCAATGGGCCAATTTCTATGCTCCCTTGCTAATTTCAAGCACGCTTTAACATTCTTATCGGACAAAGCAGGTTTGATTTTAACAGTTGAGGCATATCCGATATCATGGAGCGCTCTTCTAGCAGTCCATTCAATTTCATTTATGTTAATTGCTAAAGAAGCACCCTTTGGTGTTAGCAGCTTGTGTTCTTTTCTCATTTCGAACCTCATTATTCGAGCATCTGAGTCCGTTAGTAATATTTTGCGACCTTTGACTTGCGATTTCGAAGTCACATTTCGTCTCTTTTGAGCTGCGATCACCGCCAATTGACTAATACCAAGTATCTCGGAAATGGTACGTGAAGAATATCCTTTCTCGGTCAGGCAGACAACACTATTTTAAATTTCTTCAGATATTTTTGTAATTTTTATACAAAAAATCAATAATTTATTTTAAATATGATAGTGATTGACAAAATCGGCATTAATTCGCAAGAAACAAATTTTAAACTGCTCTACGAGCAAGGAGAATAAGATAACAACAAACATAAAGGTAAATCTGCATGATTTCTGTTGATAAGAGAAGTGAAAGTTCGAAAATAGGTGCAATTCATAAAACGTGCAAAATTGAGTTTATGCGGGTTATTTTCGTTTTTTCTTCCAAACTCGTTGAAATCATCTCATTTATTATTGTTTCTTTACTCCTATTTGTTACGAATAAAATAATAAAATTAAAACTAAAAAATATTTTTGATTTGCTTGTATGGTTTTGTTGTTATGGATGACGAAAGTCAGTGTCGTGAACATGCACTCACTTCTGCTCGCCACTGTATATCCTGGTGTCATATTCGTATACGAGATTACCCCTACCCAACTCACTCCTGAAGGGAATTGAGACCTTGAACACCCTATCAAAATCTGTGTATGGGATTATATAGTCAGAAGGTTGGAGAACAATCGAAGACAGTATGCCCTGAATCCCAGTGTGTCCATATGTTCTCGATCTCCAATTACCAGATGCATAAAGCCTCGCTGCACTACAGGCAGAGTTGGCCATTATGTGAAGGTCTTTTGGCACAAGGTGCAGTATAGTTTTCAGTGCCTCTGTATCACCAGTTTTTAGTGCGCCGGTTATACCAATGCAGGCTGATCTCTGGACTTTGTGTAGTTGGTTTACGACATACTTCCTTCTAGTTGCAGTCCACCATTCAAGAGATCCATACGTAAGAATTGGACGTACTATCAGTTTCCATGATAATTTAGAGTCCAGTATAACACCTAGATATTTTGCATTATTTGAATGGGGGATTTCACAGCTTTTCATTCGTGGAAGTTTGAAGCTTGGAATCTTGGTCTTTGTCGTGAAAAGTACAAGTTCTGTTTTGCTTGGATTCACCTTTTCTGGATTTCAACATGGTTACTACTAACCAGTCATTGATATATTCTTCAACATCTAGGTTATTAAGAGCTTGCTGAATTGCAAGAGTAGTAACATTATTGAAAGCAACCGCAATATCCAGGAAGGCTGCCATTGTGTATTGTTTAAATTCGAGAGATCTCTCTATAACTCTTACGACCTCGTGCAGAGCTGTCTCTGTAGAGCGACCCTTGAGGTACTGGTACTTTTTTGCCCGTTTTGGCCACCTAGAATATCGAATTTTAAAAAGTACCAGCCACCTGTCGGCTCTTTGTCTGATTAAAGGCAGACACATTAAAAATTTAATTTCTATGTTTATTCGTTTAAGGATATAGAGGTACAGGTTTTACACGTTTTTGTCAGTTCTATCCCTCTTGACGTTCGAATTTCCAAAAATCCCTTCTTAGTAGAACTAAATGATGTAAAAGGAACCTATTACCAGAATTTGAATAAAAGCTTTGAGTTGAGCATTGTTTGTAAGTATGGCAACACTAAATGATTAATGACTAACATCGAAAGCTCTAGAATTCGAATATTCTAGTTTTAAGATCATTGTAGAAATAGAGCTTTCTAGATAGTAATGCAGTGTACATAAAATGGCCGTGAAAACACCACAAGAGTCAGTCTAATTTGAAGCATCGTTAAGTAAAGACAAATCAACTGCCATAAAGTGTGCAGTATTACCAGTGAATTCTTGTACATTACCAGTGTGTTTATAAAGTGTTATATAAACGTGTGTGTGTGCATTAAAATTGTTTAAATTGTTGTTGTTGTATATTTGAATAAATAAAGAGTTGTTACAATTTTAAAACTAATTAACTGCTTTTACTTGCAATCAAAAGTATCCGGTTTATTTAAAGGAAATAACGTTTTCAAAAGGTGAAAACGTAACAATTGGTGTCAGAAGTCGGATTGCAAAATAATAAGCATGAAGTTTGATGAGCTTAAAGTGGAACAACTCAAGAGAGAATTGAATGAGCTGTAGTTACCTACAGCTGGCAATAAGGCAGAATTGCAAAGGAGACTGTTAGATGAATTCAAGCGGGGTGATATTGACATCGAAGCTTGCGAATTCGAGTATAAAGATGAAATGGAAGTTTCTACCCGTGCAACAAAAAGCAGCATGGATTTAAGCACAATGTTTGCGACTATGCTGGATAAAATGGAATTAAAATTTCAAGAAGCGAACGAAAATTCCAGATGAATTCAAGCGGGGTGATATTGACATCGAAGCTTGCGAATTCGAGTATAAAGATGAAATGGAAGTTTCTACCCGTGCAACAAAAAGCAGCATGGATTTAAGCACAATGTTTGCGACTATGCTGGATAAAATGGAATTAAAATTTCAAGAAGCGAACGAAAATTCCAGAACCATCTTAGAAACTACTAGAGTCAACTTCGAAACTTCGTGCTGAGGTTAAAGCAGAAGTCAAATAAACTATTAAACACTTAGGTGAAATGGAAGCGAATATTCAAGAATCCTTTATAGCCACAGATGAGAAAATTCAGGAAATGTCTGAGGTTATTAACAGCAGAGTGTATGTCATTGACAAGAAGGTATCAGATTTAGAAAATGGTGTGGATCAAAATCTACATGATCTTGAAATAAAGATGACTAATCTTCAATGCCAAGATGGACATGTGTGTATTATTCCAGAAGCATCCAGTAGAATAAAGGCCCCTGGTTTTGATGGCAGCACACCATTTAATGTTTTCAAGTTCCAGTTTGAAACAGTTGCCACGAAAAACTTGTGAAGCAATGAAGAAAAAGCTATCGAATTGATTTTGGCCTTGAAATAGAACGCAGCAATAGTTATTGAAAGCGTAACAATAAGTAACAGAAATAGTTATGATGTCATAATGGAGGCTCTACAACGTAAGTATGTTGGAGAAAGAAATATACCGAATGGATTTGCATGGTAGAGTATAGAAAACCAATGAGACGCTACAAAACGTTCGAACGTTTGATGCAGCTTACATACCCAGATGAAAACCATCCGTTATTAGATCACTTCAAGATTGAGGTATTTGTGAATGGCCTTCGTGACTCTGATGTAAAACATGCGGTTTATGCTACACGGAAGTCAACATTCGCGGAAACCGTTTCATTCGCGTTGGCTCAAGAAACAGCGAAATTAAGGTTATAGTTGAAAATAAGAGAAATATAGTCAGTGAAATTAAAGAGGCAGTGTTAGAGGCTTTAAATGAATACCTCAACGGTCAGAAGCACATTTTTACTATAGACACAGCAGGGTCGCAGTCTATCATCAGACCTGACTTGGTAAATAACTCAATTGAACCACTATGCGGGGTAAGTCTTCGAACTGTTACTGGGGAGCCTACCACTGTTTATGTTAAAGTAAATGTGAAGTTAACCGTTGCCAACGTTAGCGTTAATCATGTATTTATTGTTGCCGACATTGTGGACGAAGTCATCGTTGGTGCTGATCTCACGATTAGTCACGGCATTACTTTAGATATGGGACAAAAAGTTATGATTTGGCGAAATGTGGAAATACCCGTTGTGCTCGGATATGAAAATAGGACTCATGTAAGAAAGCTAGTTACCGTCGAGCATCAGAAAATACCACCACAGCCAAAAACTTTAGTATGGGTTCGTACGGAGGGAGATTGTGGGTGGTAGAACCAGTAGATATAAAAAGTGATCTTATAACAGCAAAAGCCCTCGTTAAACCCTGCAACCAGTGCTGTTAGGCTTTTTTTAAAAAAATCGTCAAATTCGACACAAAAATTTAAAAAAAATCGTCACGACCTAAAATCATGTTGTATTCATTCAATTTTATTATTTATAAATACTTATATTATTTATTTAAAGGGAAACAAACAATTCAGCAGCCTATAAAACATATAAAACATCGAATTTAATAAAGTACTTATGGCCAGTTTTTGACTTCGTATTTAAATACATATTTAGTTAATTTTAACTTAAAATTAAGTGGTATTTAAATACAGTTTGAGTTTTTCAGTGCTATAAAATTGTTCTTATTTAAATAAGATAAAAGTATGGTAGCACTACTAAATATCAAAAAATTATCGATAGTTTTGCATAAAACAGCTGTTCAACCAAAACAAAAAATAGGAAAATGCACAAAAGAATACCCAATTTTCCCGCATCGGAAGTGTAGTTTTAGCTAGATGCTGTAAAAAAATACAGCGCTACAATAGAGTGGAAAAAAACACACAACGAAAGTCAGCTGCCAAAAACATATGAAAGTTACATAGAATTTAAATGACCAACGTTGGCCATTTAAGTATCATTTAAAAAAGCACTGAGAAACTCATTTTCGTATTTAAATAGCACTTAAATATAATTGATATTTAAATAGGAAGTCAAAAATTGGCCCTTAATATGTAAAATATAATAACCCAATAAACCAAACGATATCGAAACGATATCATATAGATGATATAAACTATCATATATGATATCGTTTGCGTGTCATAAACGATAGTTTTTCCGGACTAAATTGTACCGTTCCTTATAATATCGTTTTTCCAGGCAATTATGATACCGTTTTCGCTATCATAATTTCCAATAAGAACGATAGTAAAATCGTCATGCTACAGATTTTATTTTGAATGCTATTTAATACTAAAAATTATATATATGTAGTTAATTATTTTATACTAGATATTTCGCTGAAATCAAGGCATATTTAAACATATTAGCTGAAATAATTCAAAAACCTGGAAAGGAAAAATAACATACATATTTTCATCACATTCATACCGCATATTTTTGCAAATATTTGAACGTTTCAAATATTGCATACAAATCACCGTAAAATTTAAGAAAATTATCGCGTTTTTATTACCTTCCCACTGTTTAATTCAAATAGTAACGGTTTAAATGATTTAATATTTATTTTGTTTTCGTATGTTGTTTGAAAATTTTTAATATAAATTATTTTTCAGTTTGAAGTTTTTTTCAAATGTTTGTGGTTTATTTATTTATTTTTTTGGAAGGAAAATTTTAGAAAACTATATTATGATAATATCGTTTTCAATAATAATATATGATATCATAATCGCCCCCATAAGGTAATACCGATTTTGCTATCATATCGTTTTCTGGTTTATTGGGAATAATTGTTCAATTCACAACTGACGTTGTACAGTCTGTTGTACAACTGTTGTTGATAATTTCTATATAAATAGTTGATTTAATTTATGAAAAACGATAATTTTTTTAAAATGTTTGTCAATCGTATGCATTTTTGCACAATGCGGACATTAGTTTACTAACTATTGTTCGCTTGCACTATTTATTTTACATATTAATAGAATTTGGAATGCTTTGTTTTGATTTTCTTCTTTTGACATTTTCAAGGCTTTACAAGGTATCAGTGTTGCCAGTTTAGCCTTTTTGAGGCTAAATTTAGCCTTTTTATTTACTCTTTAGCCTCGAAATTTTGGTTTTAGCTTCGTGGCTTTTTTCTAGCCTTTTTTTAATTTGAAAATAGCCTTTTTTAAATAAAAAAAGGCTAGAAAAAACCACGAAGTTAAAACCAAAATTTCGAGGATAAGGAGAAAATAAAAAGGCTTATATTTATATTTGTGAGACATTTTCATTTTAATTCATTACTGTTTTTCATTTAGCTTTTCAACATACTCATGAATTGTGCAGTATTAAAAGAACAAATAACAATTGCCAAGGTACCGTGAAATAGCTCCCAAATGAAATAACTCCCCACGAAAAAATGAAATAACACCCAACAAATTTTTCATACAACTTGGGACTTATTTCATTATGAAACAACTCCTAACGCGTAGGGTGTTATTTCATAATTTTTTGTTGGGAGTTATTTCATAATGAAATAACACCCAATGATACAACTCCCAATGAAATTTTTGTTGGGTTTTATTTCATTTAACTTTGGGAATTAGGAGTAATTTCACTGTATTGGGAGTTATTTCAATTTTGTCATTTTTAAAGTGTATTAAAAACCGGCTTCGCATACTATAAACTTTTTGCGTTGCCGGCCTTCGGCCGGGCGCTAAGGTTTTCTCCTCTGGGGTGTATCAAAAACCGGCTTCGCTCAGAAAATATTATCTTTGCATTGTCGGCCTTTGTCAGGTCCCAACGATTTCTTACTCTGGTGCGAAATGAAAATCTGCTCTCTGAAATATAAAACCTTTCTGCAATGAAAGAAATCTTTTCTTAGCGAAGCCAGATTTTGATACACCCCAGAGGATAAAACCTTAGCGCCCGGCCGTAGGCCGGCAATGCAAAAAACTTTTCTGAGCGAAGCCAGTTTTTGATACACCCCAGAGGAGGAAACCTTTGCGCTACGCCATAGGCCCTCAATGCAAAAAATGTTTGGTGAGCGAAGAATAATACCATTTTTGTAGTTCAGTATTTCATTGGGAGTTAGATTACATAAGTAAATTGATTCGGATTGGGAATTATTTCATTTCTATTAGGATTTATTTCATTGGGAGTTATTTCGCCTTTTTTGGAAATAATATTTTTAAAATTATGAAACCGCCGATTATTGGGAGTTATTTCATTTTACCCTTTGGTAGTTCTTTCATTTTTCAAGTTTGGGAATTATTTCATTTTTGATGGGACTTAATTCATTGGGAGTTATTTCATTGGCAGTTATTTCATTTGGGAGTTATTTCACGGTACCAATTGCCAATACCACGTGTTTCAAAATGAAATATAGTATTTTATATCTAAAAGCTATAAATGTCTAGCATATTCGCTTTCAAGACAAAATTGTTATTACACATTATATTCATCGTTATATAATGGACAAGAGCCCCACAAACTCTGGAAGGCTTGTGATACTAGATGGCTGTCGTTTGAAATAGCCGTTAAACGTATTGTGAATCTGTGCTTCGAGTTAAAACCAGCAATGCTTCAAAGCCAAACATTTAAGTGATTATATACTGATTATAATTTGGTGTATTATTTTTTTTTTTACACCAGTAAGCAATTCAGCGGATCCAACAATGCTGTTTTCTGTTTTAAAATTTCTTCTCCATAGTTTGTGTTTTCAAATTGTAATACAATGCAAAGAATTTGATACATTATCGTCCCCAATTGAAAATTGTTTAATGTTTTCGCCACATTTTTCATGCAAGTTTGAAGAATGAGAGATAAAATAACGAACGGTTTAATTAGTGACGATTCTGAAAAAAATAATACGGCAAATTAAACTAATTGAGCAATTGCGACAAAGATTTTAATATGAAAACTCTTCGCTAAATCGATTTTTTATCCGTTAATAATACACTTACTCGTAAAACCAAAAAAATATATTATGTATGTGAAAAATAGTAAATGCTTAGTGCTTAAATTAAAAAAAAAAAAAACAAAATTTAAGTTTTGTCTGTATAAAAATATATATGGGGCATTTAATGTCAAGTGAACCATCTTTTGAAATCGATGTCTTCCGATAGTTAGTTCTATTAGATAGTAATTCAGACACAATTTTTCAACAAGATCGGTTGAAAACTTTCTGAGTTAGAGGGGATCAGAATTTGACATTTTGGCCAAGCAGATGTAACTTATTACCTATTGTTCTTAGCAAAATGTGTCCCAAATAGTTTACATAGCTATTTCTTCAATCTTTCGGAAAAAAACATTTTTTTTTTTTTTACTTTTTTTGCAAAATCTAAAACTGTTGAAAATTTTTTTTCAAAATGGGCCCTTTTTTAATTTATTTTTTTTGCTCAAGAGAAAGCTTAGGTCCATTCCTTTAAGAGGTTTTTGATCGCTTAGTGGAATTCGAGTGGAATATCTATCAAAATAAACATTTTGTAACTCAAGACATACAATTTTTGAAATTTTTTTGCAAAATCTAAATTTTTTTCCAAAATGGGCCCCTTTTTTAATTTTTTTTTTTTGATCAAAAGAAAGGTTATTTCCATTGCTTTAGGAGGTTTTTGTCGCTTATGTGTATATTTATTATTTATTATTAATGATTAATGTTATTTTTCGTTTGCTACTGAAGTGTACCTTTATAATTTTATTTATTTTTATGAATTTTATGAACATATTTTCTAATTTTTTATTTAAAAATAAATATAAACCTAAATTCTTAATTTCTAATATTTTAGCTTTTTCTGGCCTCTTTTTGAAGTCAATATAGCTTCTTTTTTTGCCAGCTCCTGGCAACACTGCAAGGTATACTTACGACTTTGCGAAATTTGTGTTAACAACCACAATAGTTGTTTCATACAACCAACATACAACTACGTTGTGAATTGGATAATTATTTTAAAAATTACTATTTTACAATTTCCAAACTAATGACTTATTAAGGAGTAATTTTCGTTAGAGTTGGATTGCTCATGAACGAACAAGTTCAATGGAACAACTCAGGCAAAGGAACAGTGTGAAGATGTTCGATCTTCTTATACTTTATTGTTTTTTAACTCACATTACTATTTTATTATGTTGACATTGTTGTAGATGTTTGACAAAAATGACCAATTAGTAAAATGAAAGATTATACCCAACTCTAATTTTCATACCATTCTCTAAATACTCAACATTATTTCAATATTGATTGTACACCGAGAAATCTTGTATTTTACATAAATTCCAAGAAAAACTTCTTATCTTTTTATATATTTTAATTTCTACAAAAAAATTTAAGTTTAAAAATCGTCGGCATGTTAGTAATTTAAAAAAAATATCGTCAAACGTCAAATCACTATATTTACTCTACAAAATAGACAAAATGACGTAAAATCGTCACACCTAACACAACAGAATATTTCCTGTAAGAGTGCTAAACCTGTCCAGCTATGAAAAAGTCGTTAAAACAAATTCCAGAATAGGTCAATGCGCTTCAGCAGAAGCAGTAATCAATTGCGAGTAAAACCCGGAACCTGTCAAAAAGTCCATCTACTAAAACCGGTTCCACTAGAATCGGTTGTTTTTGGAAAAAATTACGATTTTTAAAAGTTTATTTTGTTTTTTATTTCAATACCATTAAGAACAAACTTTTTTATTTTTTATAATAAAAAAATTTGTTAATGTTTATTTTATTTTTTACTTAAGTAAAAATAAAAGAAAATTATAACTATTATTTATTCGGTTGGAAAATACCCTGCAAATATTCCATATTTAGTTATAAATTATTACTGTCCCTTGGCAGCCCTTTTGCTTCTTCATCTAAGTCCCGATGTTCTACTTCCCATAGACTTCGAATGCTAGTGATGAGCGGATCTGACGTTGCTAGTAATATATTAAATATATCTTCATTTGTAGAATTTCGTGATCTTTTTCTGGTATTGTGCTCTCTATAAAAACTGTAATCCGTATTCCTTTTTTCCTGGGCTTCCCCTGATAGATCTCCAAGTAGTACTAAATGATGCTTAATGACATCTTCTCCATTTTAAAGGGTTTTGTGAACAGTTGCAGACATATTTCTCCATGGATATTTGGTTGTATATATTCGTGCAGTTTCCTTCGCACAATTACAAAATTTTCTAGCATTAATTTGTTCCTTGCACACAAGTACATCGATAATTGTTTTAAATCTTGAAATAAGATTTATAGCAACACCTGTTATTTTTGATGCTCTTTCGGGATCTGAAAAGAACCTTCTTGCTATGTTCCCATCATACGTATTACCTGTTCCAAAGTTACACAATTTTCACATGCACAAAATATTTATATTTTATTTGATTTTTATTTTTCATAAATAAAAGTAAACAAAAGCATCTGATTAATCAAATGCACAATAAATTCAAATTTGCGAGTCTAAATTGTCGCGCAAACTTATCAGAGTTGTGCAAACGAATTTCCATACATTTTTTGACAGTTCATTTGCGAGAGTGTAAAAATGCACAGATTGCACAGTTTGCGAGGCATTTAAGCGTTTACATGAGGACCCTTATTATATTGTTAAAAAAAATGTTAACTATCGTTCTGAGGGTAATACATTTTTCCTCTATTGTTATTAATGCAGGTAACTTTAAAACTATCGTAAACAAATCATTGAGATATCAAATTAGTGTTCCAAAAAAAATATCAATGTTGGTATCATGATAAAAATATAGAAGGTAGTTCCAATCAAAATTTTTTTTTAAATAAGGTTTTTTGAAGTTTCCTTTTTTTGTGAGCATTATAAAAAGCGTTGCCACATTCCTAAAAATGATTTTGATTTTAGAGAAATTTTAAACAAACAATTTGTACACACGGTTGTCAGATTGTTAGAAACATGCTCAGAAAATGGTTAACACAACCATGAGAACTTATGTTGAAACATATGGTTGTTAACCATTTATTGAACATTTTCTGACAACATTGTAAGAATATGACAATCGTGTGTACGTAGCTTAATATGTTGTGATGGAAGTTATTGATTCAATTCCTAACTTTTGCTAGAAAGGAAATACTACATTAGGTGCATGTGGTCCATTCGTAAAGCCGATTTTCGAATTTTCCCATACAACAATTTTTCCCAATTTTGAATATAAGGAATTTTTGGCAATTCCAATTTAAAGGGGGTAAAAACAGAACTAATAAAACTAGCACCAATTTTCCTGCAAAAAGGCAATTGGTACTAACTGGGGTATTATACTGAAAGGTATCAATTGGATCTTCAAAGCAGTCGTTAAACCCATCTTGTTCTATGGAGTATTGGTGTGCTGGAAGGCTTTGGATAATGCTGAACGAGTTCTAAGGACTATCGCGATACTGATTACAGGCGCTATAAGGTCTACTTCCTCTAAGGCACTTTTTACTATTCTAAACTGGTTACCAGTGGATTTGATGGTGATACAAATGGCTTTCAACTCTGCTGTGAGACTAAATGCTGGTTTTTCGTGGTCTGGTAAGGACCTTGGACACTCTAGGATACTGAATTACTATGGGCACATACATGGTAATGTCGATTACTGCATCGAAAAACCTTTTTTCGATAGGCTTTTCCATATTATGATCCCGAATAGGGATTTATGGCAACGCGGAACTTTCCCCCAGCTGGCTCTAAGAGGGGTAATAGGGTCGGTGAAGGTTTATATATTGAAAACTTTTGGATAAAATCCTACTTTAGGCTGCCTAACTTCTGTACTGTACTTCAGGTGGAAATTACTGCCATTAAACGTGCATCCAACTGGTTGAGGTTTTATCGAATAACTGGTGATATATGTATTTTTACTGACAGCAAGGCTTCCGTTAATGGAATAGGGGGTGTCTTCACGAAATCTAGGTTAACCGAGGAATGCCTGGTATCCCTAAATGAGATAGCGAGACATTCTAGGATAACGCTTATATGGGTCCCTGGACACAATGGAAATCAGGGTAATTGTATAGCAGATGATTTGGCCGAAAGGGGTGCGATGAGGAGTGTGGAGACGATCGACCCCTTTTCTGGTATTTCCCTTGTTAAATGCAAGATGGCTGTTCAGCAGAAACTATATGAGATTGCACAAAACCGGTGGACTAATGAACCTTCCTGTGCTACAGCGAGGTCGACTTGGCCCGTATATGATGCCAGCAGGACGAGTCTACTTATATATTACAGTCGTGAGCAAATAAGGATAATTGTCTCTTTTATTACAGGACACCGTTTAATCGGAACACATGCTAGAATAATGGACTTACGGTACAATGATTACTGTAGAAGCTGCCATAATGAAGAAGAGGAAGAGACTGTGTATCACATTTTCTGCCAATGTCCGGCTCTGACAAACCTGAGGGAACGCATCCCCAGATTTCCATTCCTATCATGTTGGGACGAGCTATCAAGGATGAATCTGAGGCGAATCTATTCCTTCATCCGGGATCTCGTTGGTTTAATTTGGAGTCAATGGAAGTACTGTAAATACCCTGATGACTACCCCTTGGGTATCACAATGGGATCAGATTTGAATGGACCCAAGTGAGCTGTTTGAGGAGCGCCTGCCCATGGAACCTTACCTAACCTAGCACCAAATATCCAACTTAATCTGAATTTATGCAAAATACAAGTGGACAGGTGTGTGGTACTTTTTGATTTTTGTACATTTTAGTGTATAAAACGGGCAAAAGCCGAGTTTTTGTACTTTTTTGTATCCCATACCCCAGAAATTAAATTTAAATGGAATTGTGGTCCTTCTTGAAAATTTTCAAACAGAATTTGGCACTTTTTTGGTATTTGAACGTTAACTTGATCCTTTTTTTGGTACATTTTTTACAAAAATATTTCTTTCATTAATAAGGAAATATAAGTTTTTTCTACAGAGTGACAAAAAATTTACCAAAACGAGTCAATTTCGTATAATGGTTATTGAAACATAATGGTTCCTGGACTAATTGTTCTTGCTAGTTCGAGAATATATATTTAGTTTTCTGTTTCTACATTAGTGAAAACTGAGTGGTTAATAACACTGTCTAACACCATTTTTGGAACAGAATATCGACCCTAAATTGTAAAAGGCTATGTTGAGTAGATCATTTTTGTAGAATAAACTCATAGCCCAGCTGGTCTGAATTTTTTTTTACAGTGGGTCAAAATTTTAATTTTTTGATCGAAGAGTGAATTATACTAACTGAAAAAAATGTTGTAAGTTAATGTCTTAGAGAATTCTTATTGTCAGGGTTATATTGTCGAATTTTATGGGGATCATTTTTGTGGAAGAAATTTACCCTCCTCTATTTATTGGTCAATTTGACCCTTATTTCGCGAAAATCAAATAAAGGTCCTTTCAAAAAGTACATTTAAGGATTAAAATATTCGACGAACATTTTTACCAGAAAATTTGTAAATAAAGCTCTTTTCGCTTAATTAGAAAAATTACACGCCTTGTCGAGATTTGGAACGCCGAAAAACCTTAATGTTTACACACCTGCCGAATAAACTCAAAATATTGGTTATCCGCTAGCATTGAGATAAAAAGGGAAATAAATTAACAAAATTTCCCTTTTTCAAAAAATAAACAAAATGTGTTTATGTTTTAGCATAGTATAACACGCTGGGTATCCGCTTGTTACCTTATAAAATGTAAAATTGGGTAACATTATTTTCTAATGGTAAGCTATCGTCTTCTCAAGCTGAGAATTAAAATTGGAAAGATGGAGTCATTTCTTTTTTTAGATACATTCGATTTCTTTAAAATCACGTTTTTCTGTTTTGTATCTTTATTTTTGACATTACAGCCAAAAGCAGCTGAGAAGAAGTCTCCAGACAATGTTACCACAATCTTCTGTCTATTCTCCATTTTAGTGTAAAAAAACTGTTAAGGAACTCAAGTGTTTCTTATGTATAATTAACTTCTACCGACATTTCATAACACATGCCGTAAAATTTTACATGGAATTCACCAAAAATGATAAACTTCCTATTGAATGGGAAGAATCAAGAAAACAAGCATTCGAAGAATGTAAACAACAACTTGCCAATGCAACTCTTTTGTGTTATCTAAAAGAAAATGTTCCCATTTCCTTGTGTGTAGATGCATATGGGAGGTGTATAGCAATGGGAGGTGTATTACAGCAGTTTATAGAAGTTAAGTGTAAACCATTTGGATTTGTTTCTATAAAACTCAATAAGACCCAGATATCGTCGTCAATTTTGTATTTATTCCGATTACAAACCACTCATATACGCATTTAAACAAGTTATAAAGCTTCGCCTAGACAGTTAAGACAGTTGGATTATATAAGTCAGTATACTACCGATATTCGTCATATAAAAGGAAAATACAATATTGTTGGCGATACTCTGCCCCGTATACAAGCAATCGATATGCCTACAAAGATTTCCACAAGCTGGCTGAAGAACAAAAGATTGATGTCGAGTTAATGTCACTGTCCAATTCGAAAATAAGACCTTATTTGACAAAATCTTTTCGGAAATTAGTATTTGAGAATTTTCATAACATATCCCATCCAGGTTCTAAAGCTTCTGTAGATTTGGTACGTTCGCGTTATATTTGGAAATCATAAATCAAAGGAATTTAAACCACCAACAAAACGATTAAAGCATGTCAATATAGACATTGTTGGTCCATTGGAAAGTTGCTATACAAAATGGACGGAAGCTATTCCATTAACAGACATAAAAGCTGAAACAGTTTCAGCCGCTTTTACTAATATTTGGATATCTAGATTTGGAGTACCAAAACAAATAATAATTGACCAATTTGGAAAGTTCACGAAATAAAGTAAATTATTTCGTGAACTTTACAAATTATTCGACAAATCTTCGACTTCCTATCACCCTCAAGCAAATGTGCTAATTGAAAGATGGAACCGAACTTTGAAGTCTGAACTGAAGTGTTATGAGAAGAAAGATTGGGTAAGCGTTCTACCACTTGTAATGCTTGTTCTGCGCACAAGAATTATGACGGACTCCTGCTGTTGAAACGGTATATTGAACATCCCTAACTTTACTAGGAGAACTAATCGAAGAAAAATCTACTTATAAAAATTAGTGACACGGAGTGGATTAACTTATCTCGAGATCACATGTTGGTTGTAATAGCAACAGCAAAACATAGGTTAATGATAAACTTAAATATTGTGAACATGTATCGTCAGATGTGATTCAGTAAAAAAAATCTTCAACCACCATATACTGGACCGTATAAAGTCATTTCTAGAACTGATACATTTATTAAACTTTTAATTAACGGAAAGCAATATCTTGGTACCATAGATAGAGTAAGACCTTTTAAAATTTTACAGATTCCCCAGATATATTTAAAAAGTCAAAAATAGTCACATTCGCTTTTTGGAAATAAATCTGGCTTTTCTAAACCGCTGGTCCGATCGGGATAAAATTTGACGTGGGCTATTAAAATAGACCCTGTTTCAGGGGCGGCGCTATGGAAGGTCAAAGTACCCTACTTTGACATGTAAAATTTTCAAATACATACGTGTCATTTTTTGGTTTCCCATGGAAAGCGCTCGGTTAGTTCTTAAAAAAGATGCTTGCGTGTGCTATTTTTCTCTTATAATTTCCGAGTTATAGGCATTTCAAAATTGAAATTTAAAAATTTTGGCATACCTTGATCCGTTTTTTTAAAAATGTAGGGCGTACTTTTAGACCGAATGGACTCCAATTTCTTTTGTTAGTTTAGCAACTAAATTACTAATAATATACAAACGATTTCAGAGAAATATCGGTAATGGATCCAAAAATAAACGATTATCAATTTGTAAATTAAAAAAATAGTAGATTTTTGCTGTTTTTTTGGGTGAAAATGTGACTAAGAAC
Source organism: Calliphora vomitoria (assembly GCA_942486065.2). Lineage (NCBI taxonomy): Eukaryota > Metazoa > Arthropoda > Insecta > Diptera > Calliphoridae > Calliphora > Calliphora vomitoria. The sequence continues at coordinate 103,395,564 of OW818029.2, forward strand.
ATATAACAATTTTATCTTTTTCTGTAAGGTATCTTTACAGAGAATATTTTAATATTTTTTTTTTCGGAATTTTACCTATTTTTTTATCAATATTTCAAATTTGGACATGTTCTAAAATCCCAAAGCTTTTTACAAAACCCTGATGTAATCCCTATTTATCCCCAAAGTATTCTCTCAACTCCGAAGGAAATGTGAACCTTATGGGTAAAACTGAAAACAATACCATTTTTGGGATCTTCGATCTTTTAGGAATTGCAGGATTCCCTTTAATCTTTTGACTAGTTTTTTTACACTTTGTTATTTTGAATGATACATTTAAAAAACGTTGAAAATTTCATTGAGTTTTGTCAATAAATAAAGATTTTATTACATATTTATTGTGTTTTAAAGAACTAAAATTTGTATCAAATATTAGGAACAATTTAATCCACATTTATTCCGAACTAATTGCTTCGGTTAATTTAAGTTAATTTTTGGTCTGACAAAAAAATTTCAAGTCAATATCCGTAAAGATACCTGTTCAATATGGGATAAATATTTGAATTGAAACTGTTTAGGAAATAGTTTTTTCTGTGAATAAAGCAAATCAAATGTGTTAAAACACATTTTTTTTTTAAATACAATATTTTCCCAAACATTTCCCGTGTTCAAAAATTTCGATGAAATTTAGTTTTTGTTAAAATTATTTATTAAAAAACATTTCCATTTTGTAATTTAATATTTTTAGGACATTTTAACCTTTTTATATATGGCGTCAAATTGTCCAAGACATGCAATAAAAAATATTGAAATATCAAAAATATGTATTCTAATTGAATTTTTGAATATTTTTTCAAAATCCGTTATTACGTAAATAAATTTTTACACGCTTTGGCATATTTTCGGCCAATTTTTCATTTACTTCATTTGGCATACTCTCTCTCGTGCTCAATCCGTTGGCAAACCTCGTACAAATTGGTAGGAGTTACTTGGTATTGTTCCAACCGCCACTTCACGATTCACCAAAAATTCTCAATTGGATTGAGCTCGGGCGAAGATGATTTTTATTTAAGTTGTTTTTGTAGTTTTGTGGGCAATCGTTGCTTTATAAACTTGTAAAGAATTTTGTATTATATCGAGACGGTTTATTAGACTTTGGTTCTCGCTTTGTTCAGCGGATTTAAATAAATTGTGCACAACAAATAGGTTGAAAAACAAAAGGAAAGTTTTAAACATTTGGAAGTAAATACATATCATCTAAATTCTGTGTGTTTCTCTTTGTTGATTCCACAGCCAGAACGTTACCACACTTGCTCAACATTTGGTCCTTCGACCCTCGAATTATTGGATATTTGATCGGACGAAGATTATTTTTTGGAGAAACGACAATTCTTAAGTTGATACTTTTCCATTTAAATTTTTTTTATTTTTGTTCTTGTAACATTTTGTTAACAAACAAACAAAATTTCACAATAAAGTAATTTGATCATACATACAGTCCACTATTTACCCTGTATTAAAAATAGTGTTATCACAGAGATGTGTGAATTTGCTAATTAAAACTTGAATATACTGTATAACAAAGGTAGAATTCTTTGCTACCCAGCACTGTGTTACCACAATAGTTGTTGAATTAGCTAAGCATTCAACCGATTGCCAAAAAGGCAGCAAGCACACTGAAATATGATTACCATCATTTGCAGTGTTTTACACAGCTGGTTTTTGATCTTTTAACATTACATTTTTTTTTGGTAGAAAAATAATGGTTTATTTCCAATACATTTGATTTTTTGCTATTTGCGTGAAACTTATTGGAATTTCACTACGAATTTTCTCAGATTTTGAACTTATTGGGAAACAGCTATGTTTTACTTTTTAAGTTGAGATATTTTTGTATCATATTTTTGCAATTTCTTACATTCTTCAATTTTTTTTGCGAAACAATACTTTTTTTGATGCATATAACACTGTGCAATAAACTAAACCGTTTTTGAGTTACGCGAATATATGTTGTGCAACCTCCTCCATTTTCGAAATAACGGTATATAAAAAAACGGTTAGCACCACCGAATTCAGCGTACCCGAATAGCTATTTCAGCTATTTTCCCTTTTATCCCTTTATAATCCAAGTAGTGAAAAAAGGTAAAGCCTATTGATGCTTTGAAATAATAATATATCTATGTCGAAATTTCAATAAAATCGGCTCAGCGGTTTAGTATTTATTGTTTAATTTGAACGGGTTTCCCCTGTTTATCCCTTTATAGACCAAGTTGTGAAAAAAGTGTAGCCTATTGATGCTTCCAAGTAAGAATCTATCTACGTTTCAAATTTCAATATAATCGGTACAGCCGTTTAGGCGTGATGCTCAAACAAATAAACAAACAAACTTACAATGGCATTTATATATTTATAAACACGCCCATCAGTAGAAGCTTCTACTTATCAACAATGTTAATAGCACAGATGATGAACAGATACGTCACGGTGTTAAAATGTATCAAAGTGGCATCACACATTTAACCCCATCGGCAGAAAAGAATAGCAAATATGTATGTAAAATATATGGCTATCCTTTTTCTTCGATGGGGATAAATGAAGAAAAGCTGATACACCACTTTTGTAAACGTCAGTTTTGACGAATCTGTATATATATCTGTGGTTAATAGCACGCGGTTAACATTGACATCGAAAGCTCAGGACAATACTAGTTTGTCCATTAAGAGCATTGTAGAAGATTCACGAAATACGGCGTGTGTATAAATAGTGGCAGAGGTTGCAGTCGTGAGTGAGTTTGACATAGGTGCTGTTAGAGTTAGCATCAACTGTCTTGTACATTATAAAGTGTGTGTGCATTTCTGCATTACTATTTGAACTGTTGTTGTTGTACATTTTAAATAAGTAAAGAGTTGTAACAATTTTGGACTACTAAATCTGCTTTTATTTGCAATCAAAAGAATATGATTTATTTAAAGGAAATAAACCAACATTTTAAAACAATATGTTTCATCAATATTGGTGGACAATAACACACTTTAAAGTGTACCAAAAAAGGGTGTGGCCTATTTATATATAAGTTTCAATAAGTACTTTTTTCAACATCAGATTTTAATATGTTGTAAACAGTCCACAAATTGTCTGTCATCACCAAATAGTCTAATTTTGTAAGCAATAGCATTACTCATAAAATTTTCTTTATAAAATGCTGTTTTATACAAGATTTTCTATAGGAAATGTTGTTATACACATTTTCTTTATAAAATGCTGCTTTATACAAGATTTTCTATAGGAAATGTTGTTATACACAAGATTTTCTATAGAAAATGTTGTTATACACAAGATTTTCTATAGAAAATGTTGTTATACACAAGATTTTCTATAGAAAATGTTGTTATACACAAGATTTTCTATAGAAAATGTTATACACAATATTTTCTATAGAAAATGGTGTTGTACACAAGATTTTCTATAGAAAATGTTGTTGTACACAAGATTTTCTATAGAAAATGTTGTTATACACAAGATTTTCTATAGAAAATGTTGTTATACACAAGATTTTCTATAGAAAATGTTGTTATACACAAGATTTTCTATAGAAAATGTTGTTATACACAAGATTTTCTATAGAAAATGTTGTTATACACAAGATTTTCTATAGAAAATGTTGTTATACACAATATTTTCTATAGAAAATGGTGTTGTACACAAGATTTTCTATAGAAAATGTTGTTGTACACAAGATTTTCTATAGAAAATGTTGTTATACACAAGATTTTCTATAGGAAATGTTGTTATACACAAGATTTTCTATAGAAAATGTTGTTATACACAAGATTTTCTATAGAAAATGTTGTTATACACAAGATTTTCTATAGAAAATGTTGTTATACACAAGATTTTCTATAGAAAATGTTGTTATACACAAGATTTTTTATAGAGAATGTTTTTGGTTTATTAAAATTCAATTTTGTTTAGTTTGTTATTTAGTTCACTTTTCATTTTTATTAAAGGTAAATATTACAAATATTATTTCAGAGTTTTAAGTTTTGTCCACTTCTTTATACCCTTCACCTCCGTTTGTAATGTCCATAATATAATTTTCCGACCCTATAAAGTATATATATTCTGGATCCTTATAGGAATCGATTAAACCATGTCCGTCTATCTGTCTGTTGAAATCAATTTTCTGAAGACCCCAGATATCTTCCGTTTGTAATGTCCACAATATAATTTTCCGACCCTATAAAGTATATATATTCTGGATCCTTATAGGAATCGATTAAGCATTGTCCGTCTATCTGTCTGTTGAAATCAGTTTTCTGAAGACCCCAGATATCTTCGGAATCCAAATCTTCAATAATTCTGTCAGACATGCTTTCGAGAAGTTTCGTTTTTAAAATCAGCAAACTCCGTCCATAAATAACGGAGATATGAGCAACCGAGACAACCTCTGAAAATTTCATCAAAAAAAGACAATTTATTGCATGCTTTGACAAAAAAGCAACAAAACGTATGTTTGGATGTGTGTTGGTTATTGCTTTGCATATTTTGTTTTTATACTGTAAGCGTCAAAATAAAGTGTACAACACATTTTGTTATGATAAAGCTTCCATTTTATGTATTGGATATAAAATTAAATTAAACATTTTGGTGTTTTTTACTTTATTACATTGTTATTTACTGTTATTTACGAGGTCGTACTGTAAAAAATTCCGTTATATTTGGTTGTTTACTTGTTTTGCATTGCATGTTGTTAACGTTGATTTTAATAAGTTGCAATTGGCAGAGTAAAAACCTTTTTGTGGAAAGTAAATTTTAAAAATGGGTAAACAAACCTCCACTGATGGTAAAACTTGAAGGTAAAACTTTTCGTGAAATTGGCTCTTTTATCAATAGAAGCCATAACGCTGTGAAAAAAATAGTTGTTAAATACAAAAAATTCGGGAAAATATAAATCTCCCATTAGCTGACCGACCAAAACTTTTAAATGATTTATTTACTTTTTAAGTAAAGTCTATAGTGCGTGATGTGAAGAAAAATCCATTTAAAAATGCTGTTAAAATATCAGAGGAAGTTGCAGCAAGTGGAGTTGGTAGTTTGGTTTTTATTGAAAGTACTATGAATAAAACTGATTATCTGAATATTTTGGGAAATAATTTGTCAACCAGTGTAGAGAAATTGGGGTTGCAGGGTTCTTGGATCTTCCAGCAAGACAATAATCCTAAGCATACCTCAAAAATAATGATAGAATCGCTACTCTACCGCACTACTAAAATACTGGATCATCCTCCCCAATCACCGGACTTAAATCCAATCGAGCATTTGTGGGAGTATCTAGACCGCCAGATTCGAAAAAGGACAATTAGCAATAAGGATATGCTGAAATCCGTTATAATGAAGGAGTCGCAGAAAATTTCATCTGACGTAACAGAAAAAACTAGTAGAATCGATGCTCCGAAGACTTAGTGCAGTTATTAAAGCAAAAGGAAAAGCAACGAAATACTAACTGGCCTACCTAAATAAAAGCTTAAGGTGGAACGTTTTTTTCCGCTTAGCTTTAACGCTGAAATGTCATACCTAAATAAAAGCGCCAACGCTACGTCAAACAATAAAAACAAGGTTATCAAAAAAATAAATATAACAACCCGGATTATTTAAACAATAAAGTACATTGCAGTATTGGTGTTTCTGATTTTTGTTTTGTGATTTGTAAACTAAAATTTTATCAAAAAAACTAAATATTAAAGTTTAAAAAATGAGTTTCTTGCATATTTGTTTCTCGTTTTGTATGTATGTGTTTACATTTATTGTGTTTTGCAACTAACTTCACTATTAAACGCGCTGTCAAAATCGAATTTTCCAATTGCAAAGCTTTACCGCCGCGTTATTTCGGTATGCTGCATACAAATTGTATGAGCATGAGAATTTTTGACAAGTAAAAAACGCCTTCCGCTCCAATTTAGGTATGCGTGTAAATCTCCTTTAATTTTATGAAAAAATATTTTGTACACTTTTTTTGACGCCGAAAAAATTAATAATATTTTATTTTTGTTCTATAACTTTAGTCTTAGTTAAAAAATTATATAACACTGAGTCAAAAAACGTTAAAAAAAAACTTTATTAAAACAAATGCTTTTGTACACTTTATTTTGACGCTCACAGTATATAAAGAGAGAGTTGTTTATAATGAGTTCTCATATGAGCAACTCTATCATACGTAAACACCACACACACCCAACAACATAGAATAATATATCCAAAGTATAACAAGTAGTCCGACTCTTTGACAGCAGTACCTAACTCTATACATGTGTTAGTGAAAAAGTACCTAACTATAAACATGTGTAGACACACAGAGTTCTATAAAAATGTTAAAATTTTTATTTATTTCAATTTCATTTTATGTTCAATACCATAAATTGAAACTCTGTGCTATATTTTAATATCTACCACAAACAAAATAAAATGTGAAAATTAATAAAAAAAAATATTTTTTTTAGTTTGAGCGAAATGGAAATTATAAAATAATGTGCGTTAGTAAATTTACGTGTATAAAACTTTATTAATTCGACAATTTATATTAAAAATTTCGAGACTTTTGAAGTGTTTAATTCTCTCACAAGGGTGTTGAATTCACACGGAACCCGTATATGTGAGAGATTAATTAAAAAAAATAGAGAGTCGGACTACTTGGTATACTTTGATTGAAATATACAAGGTTGCTCCACTTCTTTCTCACAAAAATATTTTTGAAGTTTATTGGAATTATTTGAAATTAGTTTTTTGGAAACAATAAAGAAGTCTTTGCCTCATATGAAAAAGGGAAATAACGTTTAAGATTTTAAGAATGAATACGGTAGCACGATTTTTCATAATTCCAATAAACGTCAGAACGTTAATATGGAGACAAAAAGAGAAAGTGAGACTACCTTCTATTTTTGTATCGTTCTTTGAATATATCCATAGAAGCGTTACTCAGAGGGAAAAAACCTACCCAACAAACCAAGCCATAATCAAAATGTAACCAAATTTAAGAAATAACTTATCATTAAGAATTTTCTACAACATTTCATAAGCATACTTATGATGGGTTCATTTTATTGTAAATTATGAAAACTTGTAAAATAATCCTTCAAAAATGCTTCGTATAACAATAGTATTTGCAATAATACTTACTATATACTAAGTAAGAAAAACAAGATTTACAAATGTGATTATAAAAGACTTATACTCGTAATAGTTTTGTAAGTGTTTTCGGTAAAAAGATCCCGTTATTTCATTTCTTGATTTTCGTATTATTGTTCTTCTTGAAATCGCTAGGTTCATATCTTAGTCTGCTTTTACACAGGGCAAGTTTACTTGTAGCAAGTCTCTTCGATTCTCCTTTAAACTTGCTCGTCTGTTTAGACACAGCAATTCTGTGTTCAATTTTGTATGTCAAAACCTAATAGACGCCATACTGAAAATGAGAAAACAAAAGAGAATTGGAGATACTTGCCAGTACAACCAAGTGTGTACCCCTCTTCTTTCTTCTTGCCTCTGTCTCCTATAAACTCAGACTTGCGGCAAGAAAACTTGCCCTGTGTAAAAGCAGACTTACGTTGTAATTGATACATATGTTATGTAAAGCGCAGCATACTCTATTAATTTTAGCTGCCTTTTCTGGAGTGTAGTGCAATTCCCTTGCTCCAAGAAGGCATCGCCAACGGTTCTTTAACACTCCGTTTGTGCGTTCCATAATGTTTCGGCATTTAGCTTGGGTCTCATTAAATCGCATTTCGGATGAATCATCCTCAGGAGTTCGATGTGGAGTTAAAAGCCATGGTTCTAAAGGATATCCCGAATCTCCTATTTTTGTAAAAATAATAGTTAACATTATGTTCACTTTTTTTTAAATTTTACTTAACATCCAAAAGTTTGTTTCACCTTGCAAATACTTTTGCTCAAAATAAGTTCGCAGGTCACTGGTGTTCCATATAAAGGAGTCGTGGCACGCACCAGGATGTAAAGAATCGACATATCGAATTTTTAGCTGGTGGTCACAAAGCTGAAAATTTTCAAATAAAGTTTTCCACTTACATAAATATTATAGTGGGGAACTTACCAGCAAAACATTCATGCTAAATCTTCCTTTTCTATTGTAATACAGATGTTTATTGTCAGAGGGTGCTGGGAAGAGATGTGTTTCAAAAATCTTTATCACTTCTTCCAGTACTTTGCTGAAAGTTGACTGGGCTAATGAAACGTCAGAGTCTTTTCCTACACCAGTCTGATATCCTTGGATGAGAATGAGTTGTAAGAATTTCTAATAAATACCGAAAAGCGGGTTTATTCACTCTGCAATACTTCTGGAACCTGTTGCAAACTAAAAATTTAAACTGTGTAAACTGTCTTCTAGCAATCCTTTGGCTAATTCGTTGTTGTTCTTCTTCGACACCAATTTCACCTACAAGTGTTCGCATTGCTATGCTATTCATTTTTTATTTAATTTTTTTTTAATAACTTATTTATTGCAAATTTTAAAAAACAATAATTTTTGCTTATGTTTACACACACACACTAAAAAATAAAATTAAATGTCAGTAAGCAAAACAGCTGGCTTCGAAAAGCGATGATGCCACTTATTCATGTTTTTGCTCCCTCAGAATTTATAGTTGGAGGATTTGTTTCTCGAGAAAAGTGTTTTCCGTGAGAATGAAATTCCTTGAGAGTATTAGTGATTGAGCTGTATATGTATAAATACTATATATAGTATTTATATATAGTATTACTATATATAGTATTTATACATTTATTAATGCATTCGTTTTTTTTAATTTTACAGATGCCGCAATTTCTATTGGATTGGGTGAAGACGAGTTTATAAAGTGTACAAAATCATTTTTCCAATTTGCCAAAAATAGACAAATATGCAAAACTAAATATAAGGAAAAGTCTAAAATTGTAAAGAATTAAAGTTATATGTAAATTGTTTACAAGTTTTGCTATATCTCACTATTTTCATGAATTTCGTTTGTTTCCTTTTTATATTTTTGAGAATATTTTTAATTTTACTACTATTACAAGTTTATATAAATATGAAAAACATGAAAAAAATAAATAAAAATAAAAAAATATATAAAATTAAAAAAGAATTATTTTAATTGAATTTATAAGCCTATAAAAATGTTACAAAAATAAGCTTACTTCAATCATGTTTCAAAAACTATTTTCCAGTAAGCTTATTTAATAATTGCGCTTCTAAACTTCTTGTAAGTTTCAACTAGAAATATTATCACTAGGGTTCAATTTTCTTGATAAAATAATTGTTAACAAGCCTTTTACAATAATTATCATAACAGATCATTTTGTTTTAACTATTTTGTTTAAAGTTGATATATTTACCTTCATAAGGTTTTGTAAATCAATAAAATCCTACTTCTGTATAGAACCATTTCTTTAAATAAATGGGTTTTTGTATGGAGAGAATTAAAAAAATATTAGGACTTCTCGTCACAAACAATTTTAATGTCGCTGATTAGTTTAACACTTCTTAACATTATCTGAATACATTTATAATTTAAGGTGGAGACATTTCCAAAGGTACAACTGAAAAGTGAATTTGTTGAAAACAAATATTTTTTAACTATTTAGTTTAAAGAGTACAGAATTATCTTTTAAACTCATATTAAATCAATAATAGTTTTTGGAGATTTAAAAGAATGAAAATGGAAATGTCCAAAGGGTGTTTACCGACCGATGGTCGTGATATATATAAATTGATTCGCCAAAATAACTGAAGATAATTAGTTTAAGACTGTATTAAACGAATTTTATAACTTTGTGTTGCTGAACTGTCGATTTAAGATGTGTTAACAAATTATGTTGCCAGATTCCTAGCTGTGCTGGCATGATGGCGTTGTCTCCGGCTGGGCTCGCCGGGTTGCCAAAGTAATAGAGTTGTGTAGCTCATGAAAGACCTAGTTCGATTGAACTATTCACTCAACTGAGCGAAGTGAATCATTCATCATACTGAGCGTTTCCAACTCAGCGCTGAGCTCAGAGCGTTTTCAACTGAGCTGTTTTGTAGTATGCACATATTTCTTTCAGTACTCATGAAAGAGCTGCACAAGCATATTCATTTTGTTTCACTTCACTCAAGGTATATTAATTTATAAGGTAGTGTCATCGGCGAATTCAGAATACCGAGCGAATTGGTTATATTTTTTTTATATGTAGTTTGACATTGTGCCTGCACTTGAAGGCGAATTGGCTGTCAGGGAAAAATTAAAAAAACAGCTGACAAATAAATCAAAGCGAATTTTTATTAAACAAAAAATGTTTATAAATTTGAATTTGTTTGTAATTTAATTTATGTTTTTAAAAATAAAAGTAATTTCGTGTAGTATTATTATTGGTTTTAAAACATAAACGAATTTAACAGCAAAACAAAGTTTGACATTTACAAAATGTAAACAAAGTTTGACATTTATACTGCACCACGGCGAAAAATGAACATAGTAGCAAAAAACGATCAGCTGCTCTGATAACACTACCTTATAATTAATATACCTTGACTTCACTCGTCAAAGCTGTTCGATCATTGACATTGAAAAGTGAGCATTGTGTACAACAAAAATAAAACGATCGTCTTATTTTCGTGAGTTTGTTATGTTTGTATGTATATGATCATATACTGCCGCGTATATATTTTTGCTTTGATATGATACAACGTTTGTATGCAATGTTTCAAGAATTATTAGTTTTCAAATTATTTTTGTTTTCTTGAATGAATTTGGCTATGTGTGGTATTGAATGTTTGTGAATTTATTTATGGTATGGTGAGGCAGTAAGAAATAAAGTTTGTAATACAGTTTGTAGGTATATTTCATAAAACAATAATGAAAAAGGGAAATACATAATTGTTATTTTTAAAATAATAATTGTAATTGAAAGTTTGTAATTAGTAAAAAAATACTATTACAAAAATACATATCTACCGAAAAACAGAATTAAAAAACTACAAACTACTAATATTCTTAATTAAATTAGCAATATTATTTCAATCACTTATTTTTAGAAATTTCTTATGCACTTTTTTACTATACTGATACATTAACAGAACATAACATTTGACAGGTACCATGAACGACCTATCGTGGGGTTTTTCGCTGTTTTTTTTTAAATGTGATACAGTTATTACGATATTTTTAAGTTGTAAAACAATAAAATCTTATTCCTAAAATTTTGAAATTTCTTTTATAGGTATGTATATTGTAGTTAGAACATAAAACAATGAATGTCCTCTTTAACAAATATGAATTGTCTGAACATTTGGTTAGCATCGGGAATTATAAATAATACAAAAAATTAACTCTTATTTCCGAAAAATATTAATTTGAAAAAAAAAAATTAAATTTTATTTTTTGAAATTAAAGTTTTAATTGTTATCAGTTATTTCACGCATAAATCTCTAATTGTCAAAATACTGTGTGTTTTTACAACTAACAGAAATGTTTGATTCAATTCACAAAAGCAATTCACAAAATGAAATGGTCATTATACATAGGGATGCCAGGTACTTTTAATCGCTGCCCCCAACCAAAACCAAACATATCCCCGAAAATCCCCAAATATTCACCACTATCGCGAATCAATATTTCACATGAAATGTGTTTTCCCATTTTTCGTTCATCAACTTTATTCACGTGAAAAAATTCCCCAACATGGGAAATTTTTAGATGGAATTTTGTAAACAATACGAACAAAATTAACTATTGTGAATGAAAAGTTCATAGGAATATCACGATAGCAATTTTCCCTTCGAAAAAATTTGTTTGGAATTTACATCACACAAAACACTTCGCTTCTTTCCCTTGGAAATCCTAAATTCGGAAAAACGATTACAATATATTTTTTTGTTAAATTTTAATTTAAAATGACTTACGTTTGCTGATTTTGAATCCATTTTTATTTTTCTTTCCTTTTTATTTTTTTTTTTTTCAAAAGTAAATAATTTCCCAACTGTTGATTGATTGTCGACAGACTTGCCATATTGAAATAGCTAAATTCAGTATAAATTCAGTTTGATTTTGAGCATTTACGTCGAAGTTAATGAGCATTGGCATGGGGATAATTCACTAGTTAATTTGAATTAAGACTACTAATGCAAATTAACGCCGTCGTCTGTCTACGCTATTAACCTAATGACTTTATCCTGGAATTGCTGGAATTGTTTTGCTCGTACAAATTCTGTTAGAATTTTGCCAAGATGACTTACTGCCGAATAATTTTAAAAGCAGTCACCGTCCCATAACTTTAAAGGAAAATTTACTCCATTTTAAATTAAAAATTAAAGTCTTGAAATTTCTGTTCAAAGAACATTATAATGTGTAGTTTATTGTACATATACATAATTATTTGAAAGCAACTATGCGATAAGAGAAAATTTGGTATAAAGTTGAAAATTACATAAAAAATAGTTCTAGTTCGGATGGCTCTGGAACTCGCAGTTATGCAAATTTTGAAATTATTTGTCTTCTATAGTACTTCCTAAAATGTTATCTTTGAAAAAAATATAAACACATTATATCTTTTTTTCTGTATAACTAAAGATTAATGTGAGTACTTTTTCAGAAAAAAAATCGTCATAAAACTACTTTTTAAAATTTTTTCCTTTAAATGCTTATAACTCTTGATATAGTATCGATTTTGAAATAACAATTTTTTTTTGCTAATAGATTTGTTGGTAATTCAAAAATATGTATGCCTAAGCTGAGCTCAACCTATTCGCGTTTATTTGCTGTAGGAAATCTAAAAATGGAACTTTGAAATAAGAGTTTTACCTAAATTCACAAAACAAGGACAGTATATTTATAAGAAAAAAATATGTGTACGTAAATAATATCAACATGTATGCATGTAAATGTTAACATATATTACTGTCAGTCTGTCTAAGTCAATTTTAGGTACCTGTTATCCCTGGGAGATGTGGACGCCTACTGTCGGAGAAGAGGATGTTCCCGCTTTGTGTGTGACACGAAGGAGGTGGAGTGCTGATAAATATAAATTAATTTAGTAAGTATGTACTTCCTTTTTACCTTACTTTAGAGGATATTAATTTTTCTTTTTAAGGTTTAGGTGGTAAGTATTTTTTGTATACCTAAATTTTGCATACATAGATTTTTAGATTTAAGTTTTTAATTTTTGTTTCGTTTATTTAAGCATACATTTAAGTAGGTTTAATTTGTATGCTTAACTTCATCGGTTTTCTTTTGTATTTAGGTAGGTCTTTTACTTTAAGAAATATTTATTTCTTTTAGATTTTACAATTATATTTTAAGTTTTTCGAACTTTAAGTCACAATAAAACTTTTGTGTTTTCACTTTGTTGTCCTTTTTAATAATTTTTCATTTAATTTTGTTCTACCATCTTTTTATTTTTTTATTTTCAGCAATAAGATTTTAATTAGCTTTTTCTTTTTATATTTTTCCCATCCTCAAAACCCCCTACACTCTCAGCTGTTTACTGGTGTTTCCAAAATTAGCTTATATAACAGGGTGCACAGACAACTTCCAATTGAACAATTTAAAAAGTTAGAAAACAAATTGTTGTGATTTATAAGAACCAAATTTGTTACGAATCCGTTGCCATTATCCGAGTTTGGTGCGGAAATTTCTTCAACGATCGAGGAAATTGAATGCATTATTCTTTATAATATTCCACGACCTCAGTGGTGTTAGGTGTGACAATTTTACGTCATTTTGACGATTTTTTAGATTAAATTTAGTGATTTGACGTTTGACGATTTCTGTTGTAAATTCGCTAACATTTCTGTTGTAAATTCGCTAACATGCCGTGTAAATCTATTGTATTGTAGAAATTAATATACATATATATAAAAAAGAGAGGATGTTTTGCTTGAAATTTATGTAAAATACAAGATTTCTCAATGTATCAATTTGAAGTATACATAAATACCTAGGAAGTGATACAATTTTTCTGGTAGGTGTTGTCAAGAACAGTAAAAAAATGTATTTGCTTGATAAATACATGATTTCTCAAGGTTACTTAAATAGCATATATGTATATACCATATGATATGAGTAAGTTTCTTCTGTCTAAATCCGCTGAGAAACTAAAAATCAGTTGATATTCAACTAAGCTACTGGTTTATAAGCAGAGCTTCGAATTAATTCAATGTGAGCTTAATTCACAAATATTTTAATTCGGAATTAAAAATATCCAGACATTCATTACATAAATCCATTCCCAACATCTAATTCAGAACTTCATCCAGAGGTTTTGTTTAAATAGAATTCATTAATCGTTGAATAAATTTATAATATAATTAATTTCTAATAAAAATCTAATTGAAAAAAAATTTCATGGATTTGAATCAAGAAACATTTTAATGATAAGGAATTCATAGGAATGAATTCAATACATTTGAAATAAAAAGGCATTATGCATGTGAATTAATTCACAATTAATTCATTAACGGAATGGTTAAGGAATACAATTTAATTTCGAAAATGGAATTAAGACTTAATTCTATCGAGCCTTAGCTTCAAGAAATTTTATTTGCAAGACTTTTTAAAAAATAATTCTTCAGTTTGCTTAAATGTGAATATTATTAAAAATTTAGTAAAAAAAACACGGTGGCGCAAAAGTAATCCTCCTATCAGAAAATGCTATACATTTTGCGATTGGCCCCTAATGGCAGTTCTGTTTTGACATTTGTGTAGTAAACACATGCGAAATACACGTTAATAAACAATGTTACGCTACACTGCTCCAGAACGCAGAATATTGCTGACTATTTATTTGACCAATAATCGGTCGGTGACTTTGGCACAACGTGAATTTCCTGGTCCAACGACTACTGGTGAAACACTGCGACGTTTAGCCGCTCGCCTCGAAGAGACTGGGACAACACGAGATGCTGCCAGGCGTGGCAGACCCCGGAGTAGCCGTTCTGCAGAGAATATTGCTGCTGTAGCCGAGGATGTCATGGAAGCGCCGTCGACATCGACCAGACGACGTGCCACGCAAATGGGTATCAGTCGACGGTCTTTACAGCGAATTTTGGTACAAGATTTGAAGATGTTTCCGTACAAAGTCCAGACGGTGCATCAGCTGTTAGCTGCTGACCGCCAATCGCGTCTAACATACGCTCAAACCATCCTTAATCACCAAGAGGAAGAATTTGAGGACCTATCGCCGGAAGTTTTGGCCAAAAGGGCTCAAATGACAATCAACTGTGGCGACGGCCATTTACATGACATCATATTCTCGACTTGATGTAAAAAAAATTAAAAGACCAAATCAAAGTATAACAAGTAGTTGGACCAAATAAAAATAATCCACAAGAAGAATCAAAGTTTTTCATTTTTTTTTAATTACAGCCAAAAATATCGGAAGTTTACTTTTGCGCCACCTTGTACTTACACAAATACTGTTAGTGTTTTATTGATTATAGACTGCTGAATTGTTTGTTTCCCTCTTAATACATGATTTATAGTCGTAACGATTTCATGACGATTTTTTAAAATTTTTATGACGAATTTGAATATTAATTTTCTTAATTTTGACGATTTTTTTCCAAAAAAAAAAGCCTAACAACACTGCATTATGTATGTATTCGAAAAAAAACTGCACATATTAGAATAATGTAAGTACGTACTTATACATATGTACACTTCATTTTGAGGTTTTGATGATCAACATATTTTATGTTATTTGAATGACAAACATTGTTATACATTTGACATTTTGACAGCTTCTGTTTTCCCAAGATGCCAATGTTCAATTATGCACACAGTAAATTATAAGCAATTAAACCTAAAATGCTCAATTAACGTTAATACTGCAACATGAGAAACTACATTAATGTATATTAAGAATATGTATACATATCCCCGCAGTTAAGCAAGTAGTCAATGTACCCGGTATAGACAGTAATTGTCCCTAATGTTTGAACACTTGGTTAACTGCAATTGATATATTTGTATTGCAGAGAGAAGTCAATTGGATGCTTTATACATCCAATCTAATCAAGCGTGAAGACAATTGTCATTTTAGTGTCTCTAAGTAACCTAGAGTGCAGTCACTTTACACGTTTATTTTGTACTGCACTTTACAATGTAGTACGTATGTTAAAATATCTAGTTATGTAGCTGATCAGGTAACCAGTTAGGTAGTTAGTAAGGAATTGACTCTATGTACCCGGTATGTGAATCCATTGCTTTGAGTACTTTCGATCAGATATGAAGTAGACAGTCTCATTGTATTCTAAAATGGTTAATTGGCCAGCTGCTTAGGAGAGCACATGTTAAAATAATTAGTCACGTAGCCGGTTATGTAACTAGTTGTCACACTAAATTATTGGTTAAATCACTAGTTCGCGACAGTCTACTAGAACTGCTGGGATATGTATATCTATTCATACAGTATGTTTTATACCTACGTAAATATGAATATATATTTAGATATTTATATAGGAATATAACTTCACGTAACATATGTATAAGTACTATACATTAATGTATCGTTTATAGACAGTAATTGTCACAAATGTCTTATCGCTTGGCTGACTCCAATTTATATATTTGGGTCATTTGACACGTATGTGCTCTTTGTAGTGCAGAGAGAAGACAATTGGTTACTTTATACATCCCAGGTAATCTGGTGTGAGTCAATTGTCACTTAAGTGTCTCTAAGCAATATGGAGTGCAGACTGTTTTTTTTACAAATTGTGTTAATATAATTCTCTTCTATACATAGCATGAAGTCAATAGTCGCTTTAATATCTCTTAGTAACCTATAGTGAAGTCATTTTAAACGTTTATTTGGTATTGCACTTGAGAAAGTAGTTATTTTACGCACCGGAAGCAATCCATTGGAGAGTTGTCGAAGAAAGGTTTGTTTACAAGCTATCGTTTATTGGACTGCCTATGATATGATACTATTTGAGGTCAATTAGCACCCGTACATGTTAAAATAACTACTTATGTAGCTGATCAAGTTACCAGTTAGGTAGCTAGTAAGGTAACTGACGCTATTTAACCAGAATGTGAATCCAATGCGTTGACTACTCTGGACCAGCTATTAGACAGTCTCATTTAAGTAAAAAAAAGGTCAATTGACCCCCTACTTAGGACATGCACGTGTTAAAATAACTGTCACGTAGCTATTGAAGTAACTAGTTCCCACCCTAAATGATGGATAAAATTACTAGTTCGGGACTGTCTCCTAGAACTGTTGGGTACATACATATGTATGTATACATGTTTTAATGATTGAATTTAAAACAAGTGTTAAATATTTCTAACAAGGTGCAAAACATCTGACACCTTTTAACCTGTAATTAGCTAATACAATACAATATATGTAGCAGCTGTTGTCGGTTTCTAATTTCAACAAAGTTTAACGTAGTCGTAATGTAGCAATGTGCGTATAAAAACTCGCGAGTAATTGCAATGCTAAGGGCAGTTCAGGGTTGGTTTCATTTTTTGTCTTGGAGACCCAAAAATTACCCGATCGAGAACAGGGATAGCTAAGTTAGTACAATTGTTGTTTTTATGTCCTTCACAATGAGTGGTGTAAGTGGATACAAGTTTGTGATTCCATTTGTAATTTATAAAATTTTCATATATACATATTTATAAAGTATATATATTCTGGATCCTTATCGATAGCGGATTCGATTTGAAGATGGCCGTGTATTGGTTGAAAAAGAAAGCAAAATCGGGCCATAATTGGCTGAGATACATACATATAAGCAAAATCCTATGGCTATCGTGATGTTGTACCCAAAAAACACTCCCATATAACAGATAGAACAAAAAATACTC
This sequence comes from Calliphora vomitoria, assembly GCA_942486065.2. NCBI lineage: Eukaryota > Metazoa > Arthropoda > Insecta > Diptera > Calliphoridae > Calliphora > Calliphora vomitoria. The sequence goes on from OW818029.2 coordinate 103,413,374, forward strand.
AAATTGTATAATAGAAATACTTTCTGAATTATCAGTTTCAATTCTAAATCGGCCCATAAATGCCCGAGATATACATACGAATCTAATGGGTTTAGTATTCTAGTAAAGATTTTTAAGAACAAATCAAGATCCCCGAAACAGTTTATACTTTAATATTTTTTATTATTAATATTATCTTTTTCTGTATTGCTAACTTTCTACTTTGGGGTATATCGTACACAGACTTCGCTGAAAATACTTTTTTCATACATCAAAATGTTCTTTAGTTACACAGATTTAAAATGCAGTTTCGGGTTGAATTGCACCGTAGTATGTGTTAGTTTAAAGCAGGAGCGGATCCAGAACAACCATTTGCGGTATGGGATTTCGTTTTTTCCCACTGGATCCACGACTGGTTTAAAGGCATTTTAAAGTATTTTTCAATAATACCCATTGGGTTTCCCAATTAATTACATTTTTCTTTTGTTCGAATAAATTTAATTAACTCGCTCGAATAATTAGATTACATTTTTAAAATTAATGGAATAACTGGAATTTTTATTTAAAGCTTAGTAGTATCGTCTAAATACACCTTTAATAACACCGCTTATATAAATTATAAAATCATGTTTTATCTAACATAAATAATATGAAAAACGCTTGGATAATAAATAATTGATATTCGGCCAATATTTCGCCAGTATATTTTCGCATTACAGCAACCAAGTCGTATTCCAAAATCTGTCAGCCTTTGTATACCCTGCACATGAGTAGTAATTAGGGTTGCCATACGGCCTGGATTGTCCAGTTTTTTTGTGTCTTGTCCAGTTTCCAGCTAAAATGCAATTTGTCAAGTTAAAAAATAATTTCTTTCATTCTGAAAAATTTTTTTTTATTAATTACATTTATTATTAATTAATATATTGTACAGAAAAAAATTGTATAATTATACAGTTGTGATTGCAAATGTAAATTCAGCTGAATTTGTTTTGCTATACACACAAGAAAGGCGTAGAATGCACTTCGACCTAGTAAATGCTGATATTTTAATAAGGCTAAATTTTGATGAAAGTTGCAAACATTAAAAAGTAAAAGAATTAGTAAATTCTGTAAATAAAATGCAAAATATATGTGCAAAATAAAATAGTTCTACTTTTTTATGTGATTTAAATGAATATATCTTCACCTAAAATGCAAAATAACGTAACATCACTTTTTACAAGTTTATAGGAAAAGCAAAAAACGATATAAAATTAAAACTACTTTAGGTATTGAAACAAAATTTTCAAATCTGGATTACAATGAAACCAGAAATATATTTTATAAAAAAAGTACACTTTATGCTATGCGTCTTACGTTATTTTGAATTGATGTTTTCTAAAACCAAAATATCATCAATATAAATTTTAATGAAAAATAAAATCTTAAATAATAAAGGAGTTATAGATATTTTTATAGATACTTATTTAAACTAAAAAATGTATTTCATTAAGTAAAAGTTAACTTTTTTTACAACTTTAATTAATTTTTTACAACTTTAATTAACAACTTAAATTTAACTTTTTTGTGGGTTTTCGGTTAACCGGTTTTTAAAATTTGGGACTAAAATCCTTTTTTGGTGAATTTTTTATATTCATTGTAAAAACATAATGTTTTTACATTTGATGTTCAAACATTTGGTCTGATTTGAAACCGAAACTGCTGATATACAATATAAACCTCTTTCTATACAAATTTTAAAGAATTACAAAGATTTTATATACTAGAGGACGATGAGTTTACTTAAAAACTTTTTCAGAATCATTTCACATACTGAAACTATTAAAAATTTAATTCCTCATAATTCTAGAAGTTTGGCTAAATCCTACTAATGAGTCATTAACTCTTTCACGACCATAAGACAATTTTTTTTTAACAATTCTTGAACACAGATCAAATAAAACTATCAATTTTCAAAGACAGTAAAAATTAAAAGTTGTAGCCGAACTTGTTTTAACCTAAACCCATTAATAAGAAACACATTATTTTTTTCGTTATTTAGAGCTAGTTTCTGGGATAAAGATAATCTACATTCTTCGTTTAAACCTAAATTAAACTAAAAATTGTGTTTCTCACTTATTGTATATTTTGTATATAATCTAGGTTTAACTGAGTATCATTGGCGAGTTAAACCTAAGTATAAAATGCCAAAGCACAAACAACTGAAAAATAAAATAACTCAGCACAGCAGCTCTTTGTTTTGATTTGCTTTATTAACATCAATGGCCCATAATCATAGTCAAACAATAAAGTCGGTTCTTTTTAAAAACAACTTTAAAATAAAAACCCGCTTTTTATTATTTTCCAACTACAGTCAAAATTGAAGAATGTTTTGAATTAAACCGACTTTAACTGGGTGTCACCTCTAATGTAGAAAATGTTTTCATACAATATACAACAAAATATAGATAAGTGGCATCGCTGAACAGCAGACTTAGAAAATTTAAAAAAAAAAAAACAAAAAGTGGCAAACAATAAATGTAACCGGGAAGCTAATGAAAAAACAGTTTGTGGCGGAAAAATAGAAAAGGAAAGATTAATATAAAATGTATTCTATTTTGGTACCAATTTAATTGATTCAATATTCAATAATTTGCAAAATCTCTGCCAATATCTTGCAACTTAAACATTTTTGTCTTTTTGTCGAACTTTTTTACATGGCGAAGAACAGCTGATGCTGTTGTTAAATGAGTTAAAAACAACTTCAGCTAGTTTTATATTTACAGTCGACTTTAACGTCAGAAGTATACTTTAACTTGTCTATGGTAAACCTAAAGTCCACTCTTAAGTAAAGACGACTTTATTTCTCTTAAAATATACTTTATTTTTGATGATTATGGGCCAATATAATTTGTAATATACATTTTATATACTTTAATGTCACTTTTTTGTTTACAAAGTTAAAATTTACAAAAAAAGTTGTATACGCAGTGGCTTTTTCTTATACAATTTAAAGTATTGCCATATTTATATGAAAAATATTGAGGAATGCACATGTGATTTGACTGAAAAGTATGGCAATGCTTATCCAGTATGAGAAACACAATCATTGGTTAAATCCCGGCTAAATATATTTCAGGTTTAATATAACAGCGTGTTAAGCTGAGTTTAACTGACAAGTAAGAAACTAGCTCTTAGTTATTCAATATTTTTTTGTTGGGATACCGGTGTCCCCGTGGTCGTCAAAGGTTTAACAACTAAGTGATGATTTTACCAAATGTTAAAATCAATTTGATGTACATACCTTATTTTAAAAAATTTGACTTTATATTTACATCTTGAACTCCCATAGTTAAGGATTCGAGTATATTATACTCGTAAATATAAGCAGGTTAAATGAAAACAACTACAAAGATTTAAATAAAAATTTAAATTAAAATGCCATGAATAATATAGAGAAAATTAGCGTTATTTGAATAAAAATTGTTAATATTAAAAAATGTTGTACGGGCGGTTCCGGGCGTTTATAAAATTATATATAGGATTAAAGAGAACACTTTCAACTTTATCTGGGCGATGTATTTTGTTGATCCTTAAAAGTTACGTTCCTCTAAAATTTTACGTAAATATAGTACTTTAAAAAATATTTTATAACACCATACACAGGAAATGTATGTTTTAAAAGACTACAATCTAACCAATTTAGGAAAAAAGTTCAGTCCATTATCGATAATAGTTTAGCTATAATCATTTATATCTGATAAAATATAAAAAATTAACATTTTTTCTAAAATTAAATATTTATGTTTACCAGCATGACATACACGTAATTTCTGATATTTTGGCTTCCTTAGTTTTGATATGTTTACTAACTAATGGCAAAATTTATGTTTTGACCAATGAAAATCAATTATTTCCGACGACGAGAGGCATATTAGCCATATATTCAGTTATCAAAATATTCTCCATCGATTTCGAAGTTATCACAAAGGATTACTATAAAAAATTGGCCTGGGAGCATTTTGCAGGCCAGGTGATAAATAGGAGTGTGGCCACATATTACGTTATTTTAAATGTATTCATACATTTTTGTTTGTCTATTCAGCATAGCCAAATGTAACATTCTAAGTTATTTTTGTGTAAAATGTATGTGTTTTTTTAATTTAAAAATGTTAGCCCATTTTTTAGCCACTTATTAGCCGTTTTTTCTAAGTATTTTGACCTTTTTGTTCACCAAGAATTGGCAACACTTGTGTTTACTCAACAAAAACATACAAAATAATTGCTTTGTGGCCAGCTGAGAGTCGACTAAAGCAAAATCAAATGTAGTGGTTAACATACAGAACTGAAAAATGGTCGTAAATTTAGATATAACTTCGGGGTTACACGATCAATTCTTGCCTTTTAAGTTTTAATACAGTCACACTTTTTTACTAATACACTCACACTTTTAAGAATTGAAACGAACTTGCATTCAATTTCTCTTTCAAGTTGGAGTTTCAATTTACAATCAAGAAAACAGCTGATAACATTGTTTTGAACAATTTGTACTAAAATTGCTTTCAAGTTGCGTGCAGCATACTGAAACTCAATAAATGTAAAGTACCTATTATATTTCTTTAAACTGGTGATTTAAATAGATGATATTTACAGCTCTAATAATATCGACACAGAAGATGCCAATGATGGGGTTATGGCTATCACAGAAAAGATATTTCATTCTCCCATTTGTTTAACAATAATTATCTTTTTCCGTATTCTTTGAAATAACCAGGCTTGCCAGTATTGGGGATTTGTCCCCAAAGATGGATATTTTGAAATGCTTTTGAGGAAAGAAAATTTCGTTTGTGGAGAAAGGTAGGATGTAATAAATTACCAATAAGTGAACTTTATATCATATTCTTGGATAGAAAACTGTATTTAATAGAAATGATTTAAATCCAAAGTATTTGTGATGGTAAATTTAATGCCAGGTGCACTCTTTAATTTCGAATTGAATTTTCTTTAATCTGCTGTTTATGAGATGCATTTTTTATTTATAGTCATTGTCTGTACATTATATAAGACATTTATTTGGTCCGATTTAAAATCGAAACTGCTGATACAAAATATATTTTCTAAGAAGCTCCAATTTTCGGTTAACCGACAAACTGGTTTTTTATCTGTAGTTTAATTTTTCTGAAAAATTTTTTCAAGAGAAACAATTTTGGGGCTTTTTTGGGATACTATTAATTGTGGTTAGCGACAGCGATGAAAGGAATGCAAGGTACCCTGGAAATTACTAAAAATTAAATAAATTGTTTATAAAAAAATTTATATTGTTATGAAATTGCACTATCAATTTGAATTTAACGAGTTTAAAACGGGTTTCAATATCCAACATCTTTTGTATACATTGTCAAAAGTGGATGTTTGGCAGCACAGTGCTGCCAATATTAACTGTCAAAGCTACTAACATGAACATTATGCCTGTCGAAAGCTCTAGAAATGGAGCATTCTTGTTTTGTACATTACATAGATAATTCATGAAGCTTCTAGAATGTGGCACTGTATATATAAATAGTTACATCAATTTGCAGTCAGTTTAGTTTATCATAGGCACTGTTAGAGTAAGCATCTACTGCATTACCAGTGTATTCTTGTACATTAAAAAGTTTTTTATTTGCAATAAAAGCAGTTTATTCTATTTATTAGCCCTAACAATATTTCACATCATTATACTACACGACAGCGAAAAAGGTATCCTCGTGCAAAACATAATTTGTATATAATTTTGGCACGCTGAACATAAATATGGCAAACATTTTAAAATCATATCTGTAGTTTGCGAGATATTTCCATTATTAGATTTTCACAAAATCTGTGTTTTTTAACAATTGTATATCAGGGACATTTAGTTGTAAAACTTAAAAACGGTTTATGGTTTTATAATCTACGGAGTTTGAGTTTCTAATTGAGTACCATTTTTTAGTTTAATAATTGAGAATGGTTGTAGCATAGATAAATACACATAGATTGGAAACTCTCCTGTCAAAAACCTAAGTGGTGGGTATGTATTAGTAAATAAAACTATGTGAAAACAAAAACAACACATTCTTAAGTAAAACTGTTACAAAATAGGTTTTTCGTGAAAAATTAAAGTGAAAATATCTCGAAAACTACAGGTAGGATTTTAAAATTTTCATATTTGTATAGTATCTAGTGTTATCCATATATTTTTATATATATTTGTTGTTGTTATTTTTACAAATAATAGTGTTTTCAATTTTAATACGCTCTAAAGTTTAATTTTTAAATACCTTTAGCTTTTTCTAAAGCCGTTGGTAAAGGTTCCTGATGATATGGCCAAAGCAAACAGTGAAATATGCATAGGAACTAGCTTATCCCCCAACAACACATGTTTGTGAATTCATCCTACAAAACATTTTATTTTAGACAAACGTATCATCTTGAAGTTGAAACTTCTCGAATATGATGTTGCTTTCTTATCTTTATAGTGTCACCTTGCAGGAAAAAACGTTCCACACATATTTTTTTTTTTTTTAATTTAATTTTTTTATTGTATCTTCATTACTTAATGAACTAACAACAAGTATTTCAAATCTTATATCTAATAATTATAATTAATTAGTCCAGCCAGTGCCGGACGAAAAATTGTTTATTGATTGTTGATTGTTGCTTTGATTAAATAGGCATTCTTCCTTCTAGTCTTAGGTCTGCTGTGTCTCTCCTTCTTAACCGAGTGTTATCTAATATGTTATCTAATATGTTGCGGGCCATTGGGTTTGGGTGAATTTCAAGTTTTTTTTAAATATTTTTCCACATTTTTCGTGATCTTAGTTTTTACAAGGGGCACGTTTAGATCTTTGTGTATATTCGCGTTTTTGATATACCAGGGGGCAACTGTAATCATTCTTAAAAACTTGTTTTGGCGTCTTTGGATCTTTTCTACATTTGACGCTGAGGCCGTGCCCCATAGCTGTATGCCATAACACCATATCGGTTTTATGATCATGTTATAAAGTAGAAGTTTGCAATCTAAACTAAGCGTAGAGTTTCTGCCAATGAGCCAATTAATTTGAATTCCACACATATGAGAGAAGATAATGTTTCCAATTCTCCTTCTTGTATTAAAATGGAAATTATAATTTTACTGCATTTCAGTTACGCAAACACTCTGCATATTAGAGTGCTCTAAGATTGTATGGACGAACAAATTTCAAGTTAAAAACACGTTGTGTGAAATATTAGGATAACGTTACTTGTATATGAGTTTTTGTCTTTGCAGGTATGACAAAAAAAAATTCTCAACGGCACACACTGGGCCAGAGATCCCATTTTTTGGCCATAATTAGAGCAGTGGATGTATGAAATAAATAAATATCAGATATAAGGTTTTCGGTGACGCTGATTACGATTCTGCAAAAAAAAGTAGTAATTCAAAATGGCGGTCAAAATTTTTAAAAATTCAATTAATTAAATTTTTATTGAACACGTTTTGTAGACCTATGGTCACTGATTACAAATATGAAGTCAGATTTTGAAAATTGAATAAACTGAATCCAAAATGGCGGATCAAACATAAGAAAACATTAAATATTTCATTTCTTAGCAGTATTTAAAATGAAGATATTATGAAATCATTAGCTTATGTATTACAGGCATAAAACTATGCCATACCTTAATTAAATTTGAAATACTTGAAATATTAAAAATGGCGGATCAAATATGGCGGTCATCAATTTTTATTTATTGTTATTATATATAACTATTACTGAAAATATATAATTAAGATAACTTGATAATTATGAATCTTAATTCTTATTGCTAAAAACTAAAAATGAGACTCCAATATCCAAAATTAGTAATATGAAAATTATTCAGCCAAGTATGTTTTCTAATTAAGTGGTAGTAAATTAATTTTTTTTTGTTTTTTATTAGAAAAGTAATAATTAATAATATTAAAAAGTAATATACATATAGTAAGTAAAAATGCGAAATAATATTAATAACAATAAATAAAAATAATAAAAAAAATTATAGAAATTCATTAGGGAAATTAATTTTTAATAAATTAATCCTTTTCGGTCATAAGTTCCCAGTTATGTAATCCGTTAAATTGTTCTAGTAGATCCCAATCATTCTCTTTATTTTCTATAAAATTATTTGCTTTTGAAATTTCGGGTATAGCTAGTAGATTAATGACAGCTTCTGGGAGTGGTAAATGTTTGTTTCGGCCTATTCTAAAACGTAAGCTTTCCGTAGATATCGGATGTATCCATGGCTCTATAAAAAATATCTTCCATCGTAGCTTTACGTGAACATCCCCTGCTATGAAACTCCCTAAAGTTTTTATAATGCTTATTCCTTGCTTCATACGCTTCTTCGGCAAGCATAACAACTGGTAATACACTATTTTCAATAATTGATGAACTGTGAATAAGTATTTTATGGAGTTTTGCTGGCATTATATACCAATCGTATTTTTCGATATATATTTTATAGGTTTCGTCGCACAAAAGTTCATTTGTCATTTTTTTAAATGTGAGACTAATATCTGCCAATTTTATCATCAAAATGTTATATTACTAAAAATTAATTTTAATTATACCCTACACCTTCGTGAGAAGGTTATATATAAATTCGTCATTCCGTTTATATGTTTGTCTGTCTGTTGAAATCAATTTTCTGAAGACCCCAGATATCTTAGGGATCCAAATCTTCAATAATTCTGTCAGACATGCTTTCGAGAAGTTTCCTATTTAAAATCAGCAAAATCCATTCATAAATAACGGAGATATGAGCAAAAATTCGAGTCAACCTCTATCTTTTTCCTATTTTTGATCTATATCTTGATTACTAACTCATAAATATAGAAAATATGGATATCTAATGATAGATATTTCAAAGTCCATTGCAACGATGTATATAAGGCTATAGTAAGTTGGACCTACAATGGGTCAAAATCGAATTTTTTTTCACAAACATTTTTTTTTATCATAAATTAAAAAAAATTTTAAATATTGGAAAAAACTTTTAAAAAACAATTTAAAAGTATAATTTGGTGATGGGTATATAAGATTCGGCTCAGCCGAATATAGCTGTCTTACTTGTTTTTTCATTTAATTTTTACATGGTAAAAATATCCTTAGTTTCAACGACTATTTTTATATTATCGGCAATAACTCTTAAGTTTATGAACGGTCGCAGACGGTCGCAAAATTCTGGACAGAGAACGTATCAATGCGTCGATTGGTGCTATAACCATTAAAATATCCTTTGGCACTAGGTTTTGAAACTTAAAGTTTTTGGAAAAAAATCATATTTATAAGGTTTAAATAACACATTTTTAATAATTATCTTCAAATTACTAATAATTTTTATTTTAAGCACCAGTTCCATCTGTTTAATTAACTATCATTTCATGTGAATATTTTTGACTCATGTGAATATTATATAATATTTTTGAAATATAAATTATATTCACGAAAATATGAAAATTTGACTTTGACCTCATGTCATTTGTAAACGGTGACCTACAATGATACAAAATTTTACTGGTGTAAAGCTCAAAGTCCCCAGAGTTGAAATATATAACCTTTTATCTTCTCTACCTGAAATGGAATTTTTTCCAAAAAATGGGATCTCTGGCCCAGTGTGCGTTGTCACTTTATTTTAGGAATGGCGCTTGTGATCACATCAGCATTTTATCAAACCTTCCAAAATTTTGAAAATTTTCCCTTCTAGAAACTACAATTAATTTTCCTGACATTTCGAAACTAAAACAGGAATGTTCGTCATAATATAACGATAATTTATGAATGAATTTTCCTGACAAATACATCTCCTTATAATGTGTTTCATTAATCTTTTACAAAAATTTACGGACATACTATTCACAATAATAGGAACCCAAACAGCTGATCGAAATCTACTTTTATTTTTACATTGAACAAACAAGACACACTTTCTCAACTAATTTTATAAAAAAAAACAAACAAGAACTATAATAAAACAATAATATAAAAACAAATAGATTAAAAACACATAGAACAGAAACATAAATAAAATTCTACACATTGAAATTTAAACAAAACAAGAAACATATAAATCTCAGCACACGCTCCGGTGCATCAAAACGTAGTTTAGATGCTGGCAGGGCAGGAGCACAATTTGAAAACCCCCCAACAATTAGCTTTTGGACTACTCAGGTCACCCATCTATTCAACCAGCAAGCGATTAATTAGCAACCCACCCCATAGAATTAAGACTCTTATCAAATTGTTCTAATTATTACTTTTTTATGTTGTTTACATATCGTTGTAAATAGAAACTGATGGTGAAAAATAAACACCGAAACGTCGGATGAAAAATTAAATAATTTCTTTTATTTACATTTTAATACAATAATGACCTCGAAAGCCCACATTAGAGAAAATCTTATTAAAATAAAAAAAATGTACATTTATGAACTTAAAATGTTAATTTACATTATGAAGAGTAAATGTTTATATTTATATTTTTTCTATTATTTTCAGAAATAACAAAATATTTCTCGAATTTCTTAAAATTATTCCTGATCAAACCAAGTCTACCAAACTGAAAAAACTTACCAAATTTGGCATATAAAGCCTAAAACGGCAAAGCTGCTTTAAAATTTAAACAATAAAATTTCATGGTAATCAGAACATCCTAATCTCCGATTTATTTACAAATATATGGATTCTGTCCCACTGTGCAGTCGAGCATATGCAGTGGATATAAAAACGAATTAAACAAGTTTTAACTTACCCAAATTTAATTATACATTAAATATCATAATTGGATAAATTAGTGTTAAATTATGACAATAATATGCCACTTGAAAAAGTTGACTGCAGCGACAAACATATGTTTACTAATAATACATATACTACAAGGGACATAATAATTAAAAGATAAAAAATTCACACCTATCAAACAAAGGATACATAATTTATTTAGAACAAACGAATTTAAGGAAAGGTGGTGAGAAATAAATAAAGGGCTAATGCTAAACCCACGCACATTTTAAAATAAATATGTATGTATGTATGTGTGTAGTTTAGTTAATTGTCTTGTTCATGTGGTGTTAGAAAATACATACATTGTACGTAACTACCTACATATATTTGGTCAATTCACAAGGTCTCTTATCACTCATATTGTCATAATGTTCTAATATATCACGACTCGGCGGCTCGGCTTAACCGACTCTTGGGCATTCGGCGTTGTTCTCTGCTGGTTGGTTAGGATAACACAATAAACATAGCATAGAAAGTTGTATTATTTTAGGACATTTTTTGCTTGAAAAGCAATAAAAACCATTGTAAAATATTAGGACATAATGACAATATGACATGATAAGAGGCCTTGTGAATTGACCAATTATATTTTAGATTTTATTAAAATAACTCATGGCATTCAAATAAAATTTATTCGAATAATCGAAGCAAAAATATATTTTTAATTCGAATGAATAACAAAAAATTATTCGATCAATAATTCTCGATTAAATTTATTTTCAAATTAAAATTTAAAAAAAATATATTTTATACTAGCTTTAGTCAAACTGCTTACAATGATAGCAAAGTAATTTAAAAATGTTAGAAGACTGTTATATTCTAGCTAAGTATAACAGTTCTTTAGATATTCGAAAATAAGCATTATTTTTATCAAATTTTTAATGATTTTTTCTTGTTAGACAGCGTTCCAAAATCACCAACTTGAGGGTTTTGTTATGGACTGTGTAATTAATAAAATAAAATTCAACAGAATCATGTTTGTTTTATATAAAAGAAAATTTGCTTCTCAAATTTTGTGGTGATCGGTCCATTAGTGGTCTTAGCTCCCATATAAGGCCTACCCCTGAAAATAACCGTAACTCAGCTAAGCGCCCTAAAACAATAAAAACGGTCTAAAAATTTGGCTATATTAATAAACTGTTATCGGCAATATGTGGTGTATTTTTCTTTTACCAAAAATAAATGGAAGCAAATAATAATTAAAATATATACTTTAAATAAATGTGAACAAGTTATGTTATTTTTAATTCTTTTTGTTTTTTCAATTTCATTTACGCAATAACTGATCTTATTAAAAATAAATGTAGTTCTTATACATATTAATTATAAACCATCATCCAAATCATAATTTTCTTCCTATTTAGAAATATATACTTCTAAATATCGTCTTAAACATATTTATGTTTATTCTTTATGTTCCTATTTGAAGAAAATGCCGGATCCGAATGCAATAACATATACGTCTTAAAATCTTTATATGTATCTTTTCGTGATTTTCAAGAAACTTAATATTTTTTGTTTGATTTTATATTTATTAGTAACACTACGCAAAACTTTAAACATACCAACTCTAATGATTGTAAAATGTGAATTATAATATAATAAACGAATATTGAAACTTAAAAAAATGTATAGGGTTAAGTAAAAAATCGTATAGCAGAAACGCAATCTACGGAAAATTCTAAGAAAATTTCCTTAAGAAACCATAGGTCTAAAATAAAATCCTATCTTGCACATTTCGTCTTTCATCCAATAAAGAAAACTAATAAAAAAAAAAAATAATAATACTGATATATCATTGAAAAAAATACGAAATGCGCAAGATAGGATTTGATATTAGACGTATGGTTTCTTAGGGAAAATTTCTTAGAATTTTCGTGAAAAAATCGACCCACGCTATTATACATAGTATCTGTGCTTTGAGCTTTTAGAATTTTTTACTCAAACTTATCTTTTTTTTAAATTGGCCAAGTTTGGATAGGTCTGGTAGCAAATTTTACTTTAAACGCTTTTGCATTACGTTCTCTTTTCGGATTATATAAAAATTGTATATAATCCCAAAGAAAATTGTTTTTGGGGAAAAACGTAAAAAATAAGGCCCTTTTTACATGTTCCAACTTTGAGTCCGTGTAACTTTTTATATGGACGAGATAACTGTTAGCAAGTTGTTTTTATTTTATTTAGAATTTTTATCGCCAACATATAAAATTTTTTTTTTTAAAACTTTCGTCCCTCTGTAGGCCAGCCATATCTAAAACATCAAAAAAAGATCGAATAAAATTAAAAAAAATAAATATCTTTTCTTAAGGACTATTTGTATTTTGAATTTCAGCTCATTCGGATCATAAATGGATTTTTGACGATTTTTTTTTTAAAGTGTGAGACCCGAGGTGACCAGCTTTGAGGGGCCATGCACTGGTCCCCATTACAGCAACAAGCTGAACAACTGTAAATCCTCCAAACGTGTGCAATTTAGGAACAATATTACCAATAGTTCCGGAGATAAGGAATTATTTCCAAAAAAAAAAAAACGTAATGTTTTTGCTGGGTTTTTACTAATTCTTTAATCGAATTTAAGATTTTAATGTTATTTCAGATAGCTTGTAACTTTAACATTTAACAGTTCTCCAGATACTCCAAAATTATTTTTTTACTTTGTATTGGATGTGCTACCCCAATCCCGAAAAGTGTCAGCGAAACTATGATAAGCCAAAGTTTGAAGAATCTAGTTCTCAAAAAGTTTAGAAATAACTATTTACATTGTATGAGAGGTGCCAAACCCCTGGTTAAAGACTTTCACAGTTATAGTTCTGCATATATTCGAAAATAACTGTTTATTTTGTATTATTAATGATATCCATAATAACTATTTACCTTGTATTGGAAGTCCAATGACCACTTAAAAAAAATTGTCAAAATAAAATGGTTTAGCCTCCTATAAGGTACAACCAAACAAATAAACATATATAAACAGCCATACATTAATTTGTATATATGTATATTAGAGTAAATTTTAAAAATTTTATTTTCGAGTATCATAATTTGTTTGCGTAAATAAAAATCATGGCGGTCTTTTTTTGTGGTTCAACGCACCTAAAAACGCAGGATTTACAGCTCATTTTTCTATAAAGCAAAACCGGTTGAATATATTGGAAATCGGATGAAAATCCCGGGATTTTCGGGAACGGGATTCCCCGCTTGGCATCTCTAATTCCTACTCAGCATCATGAATGTCTAATTTCATATTTCTGTTTCAATTATTATTGAAAATTCAAAAGAAAGGTACCACTATAATCGCCTTTTGTGAATTCTAACTCATTCAGAATCGTTTGTGGCTAATTTTCAATTTTAAGGTTAATTATTATAAAATATTCAAAAAGTAGAAATAGTAACATTAATTATCCTTTTTTAATTCGCATTCACTAAACCATGAATGCTTAATTTCGTGTTTCTAGGTCCATCGTTATAAAATATTCAAAAAGTACTATTACTTGGAAAAGGTACCGGCAAGTCCCTTTTTTATATTCTAACTCAGTCAGGATCACGAGTGTTAAATTTCCTGCTTATAGTTTCATTATTATAAAATTTCAATAATAGTTTTTGTTACCTCAATATCATTATGCCCTCTATCCTTGATTCTTTCTTTACTCAGAAGCATATCAGCCAACTATTATGTATATATATAAGTAAGATAATTTAATATAATAAAAAGTACCATTAGAAGAAAAAGTAACAATTTTCCACACTTAAACCACTGTCAAGTTTGAAATTTCAAAGTAATTTCCTAATTCTAGGTTCAATATTATAGAAGAATGAAAAAGTACTATTTGAAGAACGAAAAATTACTCCTTAGTTTATTTTGGTATCATAATACAATTGAGCACCCTATTCTTGATTATTTCTTTCTGAGAAGCATATTAGCCAACTTTAATGTATATAAGCTAACTAATTTAATATATTAAAAAGGTACCATTAAAAGAAAATGTACCAATTTTCCTTTATCCTCTTGAACACTCGTCAAGTTTGAACTTTAAATTTGTATAGGATTTCCTATATTATCAATTGATTTAATAGTTAATAAATTATCACAAAACCGTAACCGATCGGCTTTCAATTTTTCGAATTAAATTCGAATTATTTGAAAATAATGCAGCCAAAAGGTAAGCTTTATCAACCGGGTCAGTGAATGATTGGTCATCCTTTAAAAGAGTATTATCATTTATTCATTATCATTTATTCTTTTAACGAATGACCAATAGCACACGAAGATCTCGTGACTCATTTTCGCCATTTTTGTTTTCACGCCAGATTCTGAATGTTTCCTCTCTGGATCTGATTGCAGTTTTGCATTTCTGATTAAACCAGGACTTTTCCATAGATTTAATCGAAATCATTATTATATTTTTTTTGGCATTGACATTATTGTCCATGAAACAGAGCTTCCAATTAAAATTCCGGAAAAAGTCTTTGAGCTCAGCCCAACGAGCCTTTTCGTAAATAAAAGTAGAACGTTTCGTAGCTGCACACAGAAAACAGATTTGTTGAAAATCGGTTATGATTATTAAAATTTAATAATATATATCGAATATTTATTTTAGTTATTAAATAACTATAAATGAATTCGGAAAGCACTACTGAATTATGTTCTGCATTTTGAGGGTTGCAATCGAAAAATTCGATTATGTTATATATATATGGGGCATTTCAAGTCAAGTGAACCAACTTTTGAAATCGCTGTCTTCCGATTGGGATGAAATTTGCACCATAGTTAGTTCTATTGGATAGTAATTCAATTTTTCAACAAGATCAGTCGTGAACTCTCTGAGTTAAAGGAGGTTAAGATTTGACATTTTGGCCAAACAGGCGTTTTTTCTCTGCCATGTAACTTATTACCTATTTGGTCACTTATCTATCTATCAAAATAAATGTTTTGTAACTCAAAACATAAATTTTTTTACTTTTTTTGCAAAATGAGCCCAAAAGAAAGCTTAGGTCCATTCCTTTAAGAGGTTTTTGGTAAATATTTTGTAACTCAAGACATACAATTTTTGACTTTTTTTGCAAAATCTAAGTAAAGTCTAGTATATATACTAGTACGTCAAGCGATGAAAAAATTTTGTAGTTTTTTTGTTATTTTATGAAAAGAATTATTAAAATAAAATTAACAGCCTGGCCCACGATGTCGAAAGAAAACTTAAGCGAACGATAGTCAGTCACTCACTTTCATTCGAAACAATGGCCCACTATCTTACGACTTGTCGTTCGCTTTGCTTTACGTTTCAAACGTAATCCAAATATAATTGAGAAATAATCGACAAAATATTGAAAACCATTATTTGACACAAAATAAAATAATTGAGCAGTGGTGTAGTGGGTACAGCCCTTGACTAGAAACCGGAAGGTTGTGGGATCAACTCGTGGCTGCGACTTATTTTTTTCTTTATTTTTTTTATATTTTTTATTATTGTAAATACATAATTCTATAAATAACTCTCCTAAGGAATATAAAAGATTACTTTTGGGACATCTCGAACAAAAATAAGTAGACTTTTCGTCAAATTCTTCTTATTTTTCTACCACAAACCAGTATGTATGAGTGAAAATATATGTAATTATGTTATATTATGCACAAATGTATAATAATAAATAAGTATGCATCCGTTTTGTACTAGATTCTTACACAGACGACAATAAATAAAATGTGAATGAATTTGACATTTTAGTTCGTACAAATATTAGAAAATGTAAACAGTGAGCCTCAAATTTTGTATTGAGTTGCTTACGTTATCGTTCGTATTTGTTTTCTTTCGAATAAGAATATTAGTGAGCCGCAAAACAGCTGTTTGTCGTTTGAAACGACAACGTTCGACATAGTGGGCCAGGCTGTAAAAATCTAAATAATTAAATTTTTTTACAAAAGAAGAAATAACCAATAATAATTATAAACGAGGATACGATAGGTAAGTTCTTCATTATTAATTAGGTCTTGCTAAAAACAATTTCATGTGTATGCATATTTTGTAGCTTTCCTAAATTTAAATTGTCACTAAAGATTTTTTAACATTATTTAAGAGAAGAATCATGACTGTATTTTCAACACTGCTTATAAACGCAGAAATCAAATGCTTTACTGCATCGCGCCTAATAAAACCTGAATATGTCTCCAATTGTCATACCAACTGTGATGGACGACCCATATACATTAGGCATATAACAAATTTTTGCGAAATTTTTGGCATACCACCACGTGATGGGCAATGTTGCATAAGTAATGAAACTAATTTTTTTAGGCCATTTGGAATCAAAAACATCACGCACCAACACCAATTTCTAAAATAAACCTATTTTTTTTCTCTGAAAAATTATGTAAAGAATTTCATATTATTTTTTAGCAAGTGTGAGGGATACTTCCCATATTCAAAATTATCTTTTGAAGTATGTCCGCAGTTATTACTAAAATAAAATATATTGTATTTCAAAATAGTTGAAAATCTTTAATAAAAAACTTTATTGCGTTTGGTGCGTGAACTTTTTTAACAACACCTTTTTTAATGCTCTATTTGACTATGCTATGCCAATTTGCATATTTGCAAAAAATGTCAATAATTATATCCCTAATATACATATATGACAAAAAATAAAATACGGGCCTGTTCCAAACTTCGTGAGTTCCTCTTATTTTAAGAATTATGTTGTATTATTTTGTTATATTTAGATATAATTAGAGATGTATCATTTTCATGTAATTTTAGTATAAACGAATAAATATTAAAAAAAAAAAAACTAATTTATGTATGTATGTGTGTATGTACACAGAGAAAACATGTATCCCTTGTAGACAGTAATCGTCACAAATGTCTTATCACTTGGCTGACTCAAATTTATATATTTTGGTCATTTGACACGTATGTGCTCTTTGTAGTGCAGAGATTAGACAATTGGTTACTTTATACATCCCAGGTAATCTAGTGTGAAGACAATTCACTTTAAACGTGTTGTGTGATAATTCGTTCAAACTGGTTTTATACAAATTGTGTTGATATAATTCTCATACAGTTAGTTTTTATTTTTGCTTAAGTATACTGATATCCCATGTAACATAGCATGAAGTCAATAGTCACTTTAGTGTCTCTTAGTGAAGTCATTTTACCCACCAGAAGCAATCGATTGGAGTGTTGTCGAAGAAAGGTTTGATATGTATTTTAGCTGACTATTTGATGTCAATTAGCACTCGTACATCTTAAAATAACTAGTTATGTAGCTGATCAAGTTACCAGTTAGGTAGCTAGTAATGTAACTGACGTTATTTAACCAGTATGTGAATTCATTGCGTTGAATACTTTGGACCAGCTATTAGACAGTCTCATTGACCCCCTGCTTAGGACAAGCATGTGTTAAAATAACTAGTCACGTAGCTATTGAAGTAACTAGTTCCCACCCTAAATGATGTGTAAAATCACTAGATCGGGACTGTCTCCTAGAACTGCTGGGCAGTTTCGTACTCACAACCGAATTTGTCGCCAATCGAATTCTGTCGGTTCCATGTACTATCGCATAATTCGATTACAATTACTGAATAGTTCGTACTTGTAACAGTATTCAAAAAGCAAATATCAGGGACTATTGTGAATTATATTTAAAATGAATTGACATTTTTTTTTTTAACTTATAATTGTCAACTCAACTTATTATTGTCATCTCCTTTTCTTTATATTTAACGAAACAAACAGTTATATTTATTAACGAAAGAAACAGTCTAATTGTAATTATATATAAGTAAAATCTATCAATAAATAAAACACAGTTAAGATGCAACCTTAAGAATAACAAGTGTTTTTTATTAAAAGAGTTGTAGTTGATCCTCCAGTTGTCACCATCCACCACAGAATTATTTTATTAAAACAAGTGTATTATTTATTAGGAACAATTTATTTATTTATTAAAATGTCAACTATTCTTTTCAATTGATACTTATGATCTAACTTCAACACACAATATTTGGCTCTTTTATATTATAGAAAAAATAACGGTAAGACTAGTTTTGAATAATGTAAGAAATAATGATTATGATAATGAAAGAAAAATAGTTCATAATAATTAAAAGTAACGATAATAACAATAAGGTAAAGAAAATAGTTGATAAAATATAATATAGTAAAATAAGAATAGTTAACAAATTCGGACTAAAAGTAAATAAAGATATGTAATACATAAAGGATAGAAAATAAATATAAAGAGTGGTGAAATAATGTAGTTATATATTAGTGAGGCTCATAAACATGTAACTACAGGTGCAAAAACATCTACTTCATATTTGTCCGGGTGTGAAGTTGGAAAAAGGTCGAGGGTGTTGTGTTGGTTCCCATTAACACATGAAATATGTGTTAGTTAAATTCTGCATCATACGTACCCAATGATTGCTGGTACTGGTACACAACTTCATTGCGAATGTACATGGCAATTCCCCGGTGGAAACTAAAAAGCGATAGAATTTTTAATGTTATGACTTTTTTGTTTCTCCTGTAAAATTATAAAAAGTGATGTTACGTATTTTTTGATTATCGACGACTATATATATTTATAGAAGGTATATCATATCATACCATTTATCTACAGATAACAATATATATAATCTTTAATCTTGTTCAAAATAAAATTTGTATTGTTACGAATGTGCAATAGCGATTTGAATTTAACGGTCTCTAACGAGTGCCTGCAACATTCATCATGTTTATAAACACGTCCATTATTAGAAGCTTCTACTTATCAACAATGTTGATAGCATGCGGTTATTAGCATTGTTTATAAGTGTGGGGACACTAAAGGGTGGATTAGCCGACTGTAATGTAATGTAACCTTAAAGGAACGGAACAGCTGATCGTTTCTATTGTGTGTAAAGTAGTTATAGTGACAAAATGTAACGTAACTGTAACGTCTGAACCTGTTAAAAACAGAATTTCTTTACGTTTCTACGTGACATGTACTAACGGTGTTGTCAACTTGTTGATTTTAAGAGTCTTGTATAAAAAATACTTATTTTGCACAGAACGCTTAAAAATATTTTCAATGTTCTAAAAATGTTTTAAATATTTCAATAATATAAATACATAAATAAAAAACAAAACTTTTTAATGTAGTGGTAATATAATATATCAAATATATCAAATAATTATATTTGAATTTCTTCTTAAAACCTCTAACATACTATTTTGTATACATAAATTAACTATACTTAGGGCCATTATTACAACTTGCCTTTATGTTCCAAATAGTAAAACTTAACTTTAAGCAATATGAAGAGGTAACCTTAAAGTTAACTTTTACTATTACGAACATAAAATCAAGTTATAATAATGGCCCTTAGTATAAAGTACAATAATATTAATTAATTTTTAATAAATAAAGTCTGTCTGACAAGGTAATAAATAATATTTATAATTCTGTGGCCACAAGCAATAACCACCTAAGTCGACTTAAAACAGATTTGAGTTAAATATGCTACACTATTCTTTTCATAGAACTGTATGTATACGTGAAATCCCTACATTCCTAATATTCTTTTTTAAAAAGTTATAAATAAGAAACATATTGGCTTAAGTTTTAAGGAAGTCTATTGCATTTACAATAAGCACCAAAATGTACTTAAGAAAATATTCAATAATATTTTATTTTGTTTAAATAGCCTATAATAACCTTAGTTATTCTTGTATATTTTTCACGAAAGAAATTTTCATAAATAAGAGTGCTATTATAGAGACAAACTAAAGATATGCGATTATTGCAAATTGAGAAAGTTTAAATAAATTTACTATATTGAGAAAAACTTCTTATGCATATTTGTTGAGAGGATATAAAGAAAGCCATATCGAAATAAGCAATCAATGCAAATGGCATTTGCTCTTGGTTATTGTACAAAGTACCGTTAGGCTATGATAATAAAATCTCTGCTTTACAATGATTTTAGTTAAGCTCTTTCGTCTGATAAGTACAGAAGTAGAAAAGTGTATTAATGTTAAAATTGAAAAGTAACTGTACATTGATTTGAATGAAATTTAGTGGAAAAGTAAAAAAAATTAAAATGAATACCGTTGAAATCAAACAAAATAAAGAAATCGTACAAGGTGAGATAATTACAAAAAAATGTACTGATTACACATTTTTTTAAACGTAATATTTTATTTTTGATAAAAAAGGTGATGATAGCAGTCACATGTCAATTGTGGATAGTGAAGATGCTTTGCAAAACAAATACCACGATGGGGGCAGCCGCATGTCTTTTTTGGACAGCAGAAATGAGAGTGACGCTGATTTATCTCAAAATTTTTGTAGTGCTCAACCACTTAATGCTGATGAAAATAACATGGAAAATAATCGAGAAGATTACCAATTTAACAGCGATGACTCACTCCAAGGTCCCGACTATGAGGCTTCAAGTTCTGTTGAGACTGATGGACAAGAAGATGAACTGCTCAATGAAACCGCGGACACTTCTCAAAGAGCTTATTCTAGAAAAATCTCACGCGAAAGAAGAAACCACGGGAAAACATACGTCAATGTAAAGGGTAATGTTGTGCCGGATAGAAAATTTAGACCTCTGGTGCTTGACTGTCGCAGGAAGTGCAAGGCGAAGGTACCACTTGTATTCCAAAAAAGTATTTTTCAGACATATTGGTCTTTGGGGACGTATAATCAGAGAATCTTGTTTATTGGATCATTGATTTCCATTAACAACAAAAAACGGCACACTTGCAGAAGCACCCAGAAAAGCACCGTGATCGAAAATTTCAAGCTGCCTATTATGTAGAATACGAAGGCCAAAGAGTGCAAATATGCCAAAAATGCTTCCTACAGTGCTTTGATGAGAGTGCAATTTCGTCAAAACTGTTCTGAGGAAAAAACTAGAGTGTCCTAATAGTGTCTTTTGTGACAAGCGAGGATCAGGTGGAGGTAAAAATAGACTGACAGAAGATGTAATTCAACTTGTAAAAGACCACATAAATAGCTTTCCCAATTACGAAAGTCACTATTGCAGGAGGGATACAAGCTGCAGGTATTTTCATGCTGAATTATCCCTGACACAAATGTATAAATTATATTGTGATCAATATAAATCCGAGGCAATCAGCATCTCAGCGTACACAAATGTTTTCAAGAGTAAGAAGCTTTTTATCGATACCTAAACGTATTTAACTTTAAAATCTTTTGCAGCCATGAACATAAAGTTTAAGAAGCCTACACTTGACACTTGTTCCACATGCGACGCACTCAGATCTAAAATTGCTATTGCTAATCAGGAAGCTAATAATATCCTATCATGTGATTTAGAAAGTGAACTTACAAATCATCAAAGTAAAGCAGTTTTAGCATACGATTTAAAAAAGGAATGACAAAGCCTCCGCTACCAATGATTCGACAATTAAAATGCTTTATGTGACATGAAGCATTATATTCTCGAGGTGGTAACCAAATTGCATCGTATTTATTTAAGCATATACATAATCTTAAACAAGTTAAGCACGCAATTTTTTATAGCGATTCTTGTGTAGGACAAAATAAGAATTCGTTTGTATGCGCAATGTATATATTGGCTCTTGAAATTAGTCAAACATTAGAAACTATCGATCATAAGTTTCTAGAACCTGGACATACACACATGGAATGCGATGTTGATCACTCAGTAATAGAAAGAAAAATAACCAATGCTCAAATACACCATCCGCATGATTGGTACAATTTTGTAAGATGTGCAGGCTCTAAAAATAAGTTTAACGTAATTGAAATGAATTCAGAAGATTTTTTCAACTTTTCTGCTCTATTAAAAACAAAGCTGATGTGGAGAACCACAAATGAGGATGGGGAAAGGTTCGCTTGGAAAAATATTAGGTGGTTAAGATTTACAAAGACAAATTTTGCTAAAATTCAATACAAAACCTCATTAGATGTAAATGCTCCATTTCGAACGTAAAATTTGTTAAAAAGAGGAACAAACTCAATTAAAAAAGATCTGCTTATGTTAAACGAAGATGTTAAAATTAGCTCAAAAAAGAAAAAGGATCTCCTGGATTTACTTCCATTTATAAATCCATGTTTTCATCCTTTTTATAAAAGTTTACCTGATACCTGCAGCACCAGACTTAGTTGAGGATGAGTCAGAAATAGAATAATTTATCTCTTTATTTAGTTACATATAATACCTGTTTTGCTTTATTTCAAAAATAAGTTATTTTAAGTTGATGAATATGTAAAATGTTGTTTTTTTTAATAAACTACTACTAAAGTAAAATGGCTTAATTCCTTGATACGTCAATTTTTAAATATGAAATAGCAGCTTAACTAAACATATGCCAAGCAACAATCAAAACACTTCTTTTCAACAAACGCCTAATCCGACATTAGCATTTTGAATTTTGTATTTCCGAGTTGCATTAAGCGTTGATATTTGTTTTTATTAAATATTTCTCTAATAAATAAAACATTCATTATAATTGTTTTATCTTAGCATTGTGGGGATAAGAATCTTTGATTCTGCATAACATTTTTTCTAATGCACTCTTTTATTTTTTTCAGAAACGCTTTTACAAATATAAATTGCCTTTTCTCAAAAACATGTTTTTTGAATTAGGCGGTTATTGCTTGTGACCACAGAATTGTCTCCTAATGGACAATAATGATGAATACATTATGTGTAAATAAATACAGTTTATATGTAAGTACTATTACCAAACAAAGTTTAATAAATGTTTTTTAAAATCGCAGAAAAAAATTATAAAATCGCTTGAACAGTATTTAAAATAATTGTGTTGATAACACTTTCAATCAGCTGTTTAAATTTTGACTATTTCAATCAGCGACAAGCGCGAATTATTCATGAAAAACTTAAAATTAAACAAAACGTATTAAATTTGTCTTTATTAAAATGAACGACGAACAATTGATTTTATTGGTAGAGGCCAATGAAAGTTTATACAACAAATATATTTCCGGCTATATTTTGTTTTGTTTATTTATGTCAAAAACATATGACACGTTTTTAATGTTCTATAATCGCACTAAAGTGTTACGTTAAGTCAACATTACGGTTACATTACATCAACGGTCGGCTAACCCAGCCTTAAATGTTTAAGCTGCTAACACCAACATCGAAAGCACTAGAATTCGAATGTTCTAGTTGCCGGTTAAGAACAATCTCGACTACTCGGATGAAGATGACAGTGTGTATAAATAGTGGCAGAGGTGGCAGTCGTGAGTTGAGTTGATCATTGGCGCTGTTAGAGTTAACATCAACTGACGTGTACATTTGAGCTTGTACGTTGTAAAGTGTGTGTGTGCATTTCTGCAAATTGATAAACGTTTTTGTACATCTATATAAATATATAAATGTCTTTGTAAGTTTGTTTATTTGTTTGTTTGTTTGAGCATCACGCCTAAACGGCTGAATCGATTTTATTGAAATTTGTAACGTAGATAGATCCTTACTTGGAAGCGCCAATAGGCTATAACTTTTTTCAATACTTGGACCAGAAAGGGGTAAACAGGGGGAAAACCGGTAAAATTGGTACCTTTAGTTCTTAAACAATAAATACTAAACGGCCGAAACGATTTTACTGAAATTTCCAACATAGACTATGACAGGGGTAGCGAAGCGCACCGGGTCAAGCTAGTTTTAAATAAATAAAGAGTTGTTACAATTTTAAACTACTAAAACTGCTTTTATTTGCAATCAAAAGTATCCGGTTTATTTAAAGGAAATAAACCCCCTCGATTCTTCGACTTTTTTTAGAAAAATTGCAATTTAATATAAATCGGTTTCGGTATTTTAATAATAACCGGTTTTTTTGAAAAAATATTAAATCGCCTAGAAATAAGGCACGTATTCTAATATCGAAAAATAAGCCTTTTTAAAACTCTTACTTTTTAATTCGAATTTTGATTACTTCTTTTAACGATTATAACGTCTTCGGGTAAAATTTTATCCATTTTGAAATAAAAAAATTTTTTTCTTGATATTTAATGAATTTCATTTAATTTTAAATGTCAACAGCTACGTTAGGTTTTTAGAAACACAAATTGGCATACAAAATATCTATAACATTTTTTGCACTTAAGGTTTTTGGGTCATATTTGACCTGGATCTAAAATCTGAAATATTTGTTACGCACAATTAAGTTAAATGTTTTCAGTGCTTTGATAGCACTACTATATATCTTTGGTACATCTGTCTGTTTTCATCTTTTCGAGGAGAAAAACTCGTTTCTTCGATATTCGAAATGTGAGCTTTTAAAAAAAACCGACTTAACCAAAAAAAACCGGTTATTAAAAACTGGACCGATCAGCCTATTATATACCCAATAAACCATGCAATATTAAAACAATATCATCTAGAATTATAGCATTTGCTGACTAAATTGTACCGTTCCTTATAATATCCTTTTTCCCGGCAATTATGACATCGTTTTCGCTATCATAATTTCCAATAAAATCGATAGTAAAATCGCCATGATACAGATTTTATTCTGGCAGTTAAAAGAAAACTATGTAAATTATATTCTTTTTTTAAAAGACTATTTCAGAAGATCTCACTAAAATCCAAAATAAAACTCAAGGATCTCAAATTACATATTTTTTGCTATTTATTTTTTTGATGAATTGTTATCTCTTGTTTGTTTTTTTACGTTTTTGTTCTTTTTATTAATAAAATAAAATTGAAATAGAAATTATTCGGTTAATCGAATAATTTAAAATTAACCGATTAATTCTAAACCCCGATTAATTGTTTGCTCATTTAACCGATTGAACAAAACCCGATTAATTGAATACCCTAGTAGACAGCGTTAAATTGCATTAACAGATTTTTAACCGATTAATTCAATACCCCGATTAATTATTTTCTCCATAAACCGATTAAACAAAAAACCGTTTAATTGAATACCCTAGTAGACAGACGACAGCGTTAATTTGCATTTCCTTAATTAATTTACCAAGTAAATAAGATAGACATGTTATATATCAATGGATAACATTTAACAATTAATAAATTTAAGGAATACTTTTTTGAAAAATATGACAAAAAATGTTTTTTATTAAGTTTTTGCGAAGATAAAAAATTTTCAAATTGAAATTAAATTTTTATTTAATTTAAAGTTTTGAAAAATTCTCAAAAATTTTTTGAAAAATAACAGAAATGGGATTTTTTAGTTTTTTGGTTATACAGTGCACTCGCGGTAACGTGAACACCGCCTAACATGAACAAGCTTTTGTTTACATAGACTGTAACGTGAACAAACTCAGAAAGCTCTACAATGTGAACATTTTTTTTTTCACTGCATTTGTTTTCTATGCATGTAGACAACAATGAAATATATACATTAAATTCGATTTTTAAAGTTTAGGGAATCCCCTTATAATAAAAATGTGTTTGTATTCTCTAAATTAATATTTTTTGTATGGCAACGAATGAGTCATTTTATTTGCTATGTAATTTTATTTCAATGTATATTTGCTCGTGATCTCGTTTTGTTTTTTTTTTTTAATGCATTTTAATCAATAATTTTTGTTTAATATTTTAATAATGAAAATAATAATAAAAGAATTTTACGTTCAAGCGTGTAAAACACAAGTTTATATTATAATATTTTATATTTTTTCCATGAAATTCGACAATCGCTAACGTGAACAATTTCACTAACATGAACTCCCTTGGTTTTAATTAGCTCACGTTACCGCGAGTGCACCCTTTATAATTAAGAACATATTGAGCCATCTAAAATAGATTACTATTTTTGATATCGAATATGCGGTTGGAGAATTTTTGAATTTTACATACAAAATTTGGCGTTAACAATTTTCAAATTCGTTATCATTTAAAATATTTTGTGTAAAATTAGCTTTTCAAAAAGTATAAAATACCGAAAAGCATCCAAAATAACAGGTGTTGATATAAACCTTATTTCAAGATTTAAAAACATGAACAAATTGACTCTAGAATATTTGATTGCAACCAAATAGAAATATGTTAGCAATTCACAAAATTTTGATTTCATATTTCGTTGTATGTTGTTTGTAAAATTATAATTTTAATTTTTTTCTATTTGAAGTTTTTTTCAAATACTTGTGTTATATTTATTTATTTTATTTGAACAAAAATATTTGAAAACAATATTATGATAATATCGATTTCAATAATAAAATATGATATCATAATCGCCCCCAATAATATCGTTCTCGCTATCAAAATTAAATAAAGTTTCTATCAAAGAAAAATGTATATGAATCTAGTGTTTACACGTGCAAGTAACAGTTCGAAAAACTTAATACATTTACACTTAATACATTTACACCATTTCATAAGTTTTTTTATAAATAAAATTGAAAACATTTTTCCCAGAAATGTTTATATTTAAAAATTATGGTAACACTTAATTTTAATTAATTAAAATTAAAAAACCATATTACAGACAAAAATCGTTTGAGAAATATCAGTGTCACAAACAAATTCGCCGAAATTAAGTATATAGATTTAGTTAATAATAGAAGGAGGGAGTAGCATTAGGAGAAAAAAGTGCTAATGGTACTTTTTTAATATTTGAAATTATTTAACATATCTACAAAAAGTTAGCAGATATGTTTCTGTGAAGTAAGAATTGGTGCTTAAAGGTATTAAGGTACCATAATGAGACCAAATGGTATTTTTTAATTTTCTGTAATAATTGACCTAGAAACATATAATTAAGCATATATTAAGCTACAAGTAATGTATTTTTTAATAACTTACTTTTTAAGTAAAAATTCGCGCGAATTTTTTATTTTCAATTCATTTACACAGGGAAACAGTTTCAAACACTACAATATAAAAGATTTTCTTTTAATTTCATTACATTTCCACATGGATTGAAAACATTTTTAAACATATTTCTTTTAAATTCAGGTTTCATTTTTGCCAAGCTATTAGGAGAAATGTTACAAAACAAAAAACCTTATTAGCATTTTTAAGATCATCCAAAAATGCGTCATTACTTTACCACAAAGTCTTAGCACTACCGTTATTACCACCAGATTTAATAAAGGATTCATTTAAGGATAAAAAATCTCAAATATTTTTAATGGACAGCAACAGTATTTTTCTACAATTTCTAAAATATTTTGAAAATCAGTGGATAAATAAGGTACCAGTAAAAATAGGTAATTTTCTTAGTTTTTCATTTCATATCTAAAATTTTACATGTAGGTTGGATGTAAAAACTTCAGCGTACATAATGAAAATATAAGAACGACATCTGCTGTTGAGGCTTATAATGGAGTTATTGGACGTTATGCTGAGAAAAATGAACACTTTTTTAAATTTGTAAAAGTGATTAGAGATGAGGAGTTTTTTAATAGCCGTCATTTTGAAATGATGTCTGAAAGTGGGGGATTGGTTGCAAAAAGAAGGAGAAAGAGCAGCACAGAAAAAAATAACAAAATTAAGGAAGCAACGCTTTTGTTACAACAAGGTAACATTACAGCTGCCATATTCCTTTCACGAATGTTGTACACAAAAAACGGCGTATGTACAAACATGGTACCGGAAGAAAACATTTTTAAGGATGAATCTTCTGACGATGATTTGTCGGAAGATTTTTATGATCCACCTTCAAATAATTACGACAATGAATGTGTTGTTTGTAAAGATAAAATGCCAAATATTGTGCTCCTGCCATGTAGGCATTTAAAAATTTGTGATGAATGCAACCTAAAACTGCAGGCTGAAGCCATATCGAAAGGCTTACCAAATTATAATTGTCCACTTTGCCGAAAAATCGTAGAAGATTCAATGCAAATTTATAATTAATGTTGTTTTTATTAATTGAAATTATACGTTATATTTTTATATTTATTTTAATTTAATTGAATTTACATATCTTTGTTAATTGCTTCCAATAAAATAAGAAAAAAATGGGGATTAATTTATTTCATTCCCCCTTTTTTCGTTATGAGAAATAATTGAAGAATAAGTTTGGGGGCTTAGTTCGTTCTGTTGGAGATTCATTTCTTTTAGAACAATGAACTAATTCCCCCAAAAAATTGGGGAATTAGTTTATGTTTGTTCCTTTGGTTTGGGGCTTAATTTCATTTAGAACTTTGGGGTTTTGATTCATAATGAATAAAGACCCCATTTTTGGGTTTAATTCATTTTCGGTTTGGGGACTTTGTTCATTGGGGGTTTCGTTCGTAGCGCCATTTTTTTTAATTATTTATTATAATGAAACTAGAATCATGAAACTATGTATTGGAATCTTATCCAATTATGAAATAAAATAAATCTTGTGTTGAGTTCAAAAATCGGAAAAGTAATGAATATTTTATCGAACAATTTCCTTCATGTATAAAGAAAATATCAGGGATAATTCGATATAAAATATTAAATTATTCAAAGTAATTATAAAACAGGTATATATTTTGTTGATATCTAACACTCCCTCTCAACAAAATATTCTGTCAATTAAGGCTTTAAAGGTTGGCAATGGTAAAGGTTTTGTGAGAAAATCTGCCAATTGTTGCTTTGAAAGACAATATTTAAGATCAATAATTCCACATTCTTGTAGGTTTTTGATATCGTGAAATTTAACGTCTATGTGCTTTGTTCTTGCACTGAATTTTGATGATGCGATTATTTTTATACAGCTATGATTGTCTTCATGCATGGGAATGGCTTATGGAAATATTTATGTCCGTCATTAACTGTAGTAACTAAAGACGTTCTTGACCCGCATATGAGGCAGCAATGAATTCAGCTTCGGTTGAAGATAAACCTATAGTTGATTGCTGCTTTGATGACCAGGATACAATGTTTTGTCCTAATAAAAATATGTATCCACTGGTTGATTTACGATCTCTCAATATTTAAAATTAGATTTCAAAACCAGTTTTCTGTTTATTGTTGTTTGAAGATATCGCAATGCATCAGAACATATGACAAGCAATCGTAAATTTTTCGAAAATCTTGAAAAGTCGTCTAGCAAGGTGTATATAGCTGATGGTAGATCTTTGGATGCAGTCGGTGTTGGTTATATTAATGGTAAATATAATAAATAATTTCTTCAAAATGTACTTTATGTTCTCGAACTCAACGGAAGTCTTTTATCTGTGAAAGCAATGGTCAAAAGAGGTTTAACTATCAATTTTAAAGATTCAAAATGTTATATTCAAAACAAACATAAGATTATCGGAATTTTGAAAAAAAAATTTATATATTTTATGTGAAACAATAAATAATTAAACTTATGTATCGGAAGTTTTTTTTGGTTGTGTCCATCTTTGACATCGTCGTTTAGGTCATCGTAACCTAATAGATATAAAGAAATTGTAAAGATAATGGCCTATAATCATAGTCAAAAATAAAGTATAGACAAGCTAAAGCATACTTTTGACGTTAAAGTCGACTGTAAATATAAAACTAGCTGAAGCTGTTTTTAACTTATTTAACAACAGCATCGCCATGTAAAAAAATTCGACAAAAAGTCAAAAATGTTTAACTTACAGATATTGACAGAGATTTTGCAATTATTGAATACTGAATCAATAAAATTAGTAACAAAATAGCATACATTTTATATTAATCTTCCTTTTCTATTGCTTCACCACAAACTGCTTTTTTTTTTGTTTTTTTTTTTAATTTTTTTTCAGCGATGCCACTTGACTGTATTTTTTTGTATATTGTATGAAAATATTTTATACTTTTAAGGTGACACCCAGTTAAAGTCGGTTCAATTAAAAACATACTTTAATTTTGACTATAGTTAGAAAATAATAAAAAGCGGGTTTTTAATTTAAAGTTGTTTTTAAAAAGAACCGACTTTATTGTTTGACTATGATTATGGGCCAATGATTTTTGTGATACTTGCGCTAAATCAAAAATGACAAGAATTCCTTTTCCGAAAAAGAGTTTAAATCGGTCAGAAATACCTTTACATATAGTACATTCCGATGTGTGTGGACCTTTCCAAGTTGCATCAATGAGTGTTAAGAAATACTTTGTCTCTTTTATTGATGATCAGCTAAAACCCGGTGTGCTTCGCTACCCCTATCTATATATAATGACGGAAATTTTCCAAATTATTGGATTCAAGACGATTATGCATTTTTGTAATACAATGTCTGCAAAACACACTCATTATGAAGCTGCCATTGTTACCAACACATATTTATTGGATAAACGGTAGGAAAATAAATTATCAAAATTATGACTTTTTCCAATAAAATTTTTTGAGGTTTTCGTAAAAAAATGTTGAATTATTTAGTTTCTCATATTTGAAATTACCCATCCATCTACAGTGCACTCGCGGTAACGTGAACTAATTAAAACCAAGGGAGTTCATGTTAGTGAAATTGTTCACGTTAGCGATTGTCGAATTTCATGGAAAAAATATAAAATTTTGTAATATAAACCTGTGTTTTACACGCTTGAACGTGAAATAAAACAAAATTATTGATTAAAATGCATTACAAAACAAAACGAGATCACGAGAAACTATAAATTGAAATAAAATTACATAGCAAATAAAATTACTCATTCGTTGCCACTAAAAAAATTAATTTAGAGGATACAAACACATTTTTTTTATAAGGGGATTCTCAAAACTTTAAAAATTGAATTTAGTGTATGTATTGAAGTGTTGTCTACATGATTAGAAAACAAATGCAGTGAAAAAAAATTGTTCACGTTATAGAGCTTTCTGAGTTTGTTCACGTTACAGAGTAGTCAATGTAAGCAAAAGCTTGTTCACGTTAGGCGGTGTTCACGTTAGACGGTGTTCACGTTACCGCGAGTGCACTGTATAACTTTTATTAGCAAGTAATGAGTTAAAATAATCAATTTTGGTACTTCAATACTTACTCAATAGCATTTTAAATCATTATTGTATCACAGTTAATAACTTATTGATTTAATAACTCATTGCTAGTTAGGTATCGCAGAAGCCGTTTCAGTAAAAACAGAATATGCATAAGCACGTCTAGAAAGTAAGCAGTTTTATAACAGATAATTAATAAGTCGTGTTGAAGCGACTTCAACCATTATATTGTTTTTTATAATTATTTTGTTTGTTTTTATAATTATTTTGATTTTATATAATTGTTTAAAATTTTTTTCAGTGTAGAGAGACTACACTAAAATTTTCTTTCATTTCTTTTTTGTATACATTTGTACCAAGAATGAAGTTCCTAATTTGAGTCATTTTTTTTTTTTTGTTGTAAATATTTAAGTACATAATTGAGTTACCCACTGGTCATTTAGTTTATAAGTAGATATTTGAATTCCAAAGAAGCAAGAAGCTTGAATAAAACTTTAATTTCTATCAAGAAAAAAAGGAAGTACCTAAAATACATAGGCTAAAAGGAAAGTCTAGCCTACATTTTGGTCCTTCGATAAAGTCTTAGAAGAGCTAGGAGTGAATTTTTTTTTTTTTTTTTATACGTTTTTATTAGTTTATTGAATCTGCCTTTTATAGGCCTAACAATAAGTATTCAAATCTTATAACTAAAATTAAAAATAGTTGCTCTCCAACAAGAGAGCCTTCATGGTTAACTGGCACTCATCTTAGCGGGGTGGTAGATCAGCTCTACGGAGCCTGGGTCGGGGTTGGATCTGCACAAGTTGTCTTGCAAGCGTATTGGGATGGTTTTGCAGCTTAACAATATATTTCTCACGGACTTTCTTGAACTCTTCCTTTACCAATGTCACATCTAAGTCCCTGTGGATGTTTTCATTTCTTATATACCATGGTGCTCCCGTCATGGTCCTAAGAATTTTAGATTGGGCCCTCTGTATAAGATCAATACTGGTGTTGCTAGCCATTCCCCATAATTGAATTCCATACGTCCAAATTGGTTTTAAAACGGTCTTATACAGGATGACTTTATATTCAAGGCTTAATTTTGATTGATCACTGATTAACCAATGAAAGCTAGAGGCTTTTAGCTTCATGTGAAGTCTCTTGGTTTCTATGTGACGGCGCCAAGTAAGCCTTCTATCAAGATGAATACCAAGGTAGGTGACATAATCAGACTGCGGTATATTAACGTTGTTGAGTGTGACAGGTGGACAATTTCCTCTCCTTAGAGCGAACGTAACATGTTTACTTTTCAGCTCATTCACCTTTATTCGCCAGTTTTTCAACCATGTCTCCACACGTACGAGATAATTTTGCAGTTGACTAGATGCTATGAGTGGGTTTTCGTGTGAACTAATAATGGCGGTATCATCCGCAAATGTAGATATTGTTAATTTGTCGCACGTAGGCAAGTCAGAGGTGTAAATCAAATATAACGTAGGTCCTAGTACACTTCCCTGTGGAACGCCAGCTCTAATCTTGTATTCTCTCGTCACATAATCATTGAACTTAACTCTGAAAAGTCTATTCGATAGATAAGACTCCAGCAATTTATGAGTACATAGTGGTAGTAAACATTTTATTTTATGTACTAGACCTTTATGCCATACCTTGTCAAAAGCTTGGGCAACATCTAAAAAGACGGCAGAACAATATTTTTTTAATTCAAAAGATTTTCTAATCTCTCCAGTTAAACGATTGACTTGTTCAATGGTGCCATGATGTTCACGGAAACCAAATTGGTGTACTGGGATAATATTTCCATCATTCAAAAAAGGTATGATCTTTTCCTGGAATATTTTCTCGAACAGCTTCGACAAACAAGGGAGTAGGCTAATAGGTCTATAAGAAGATGGCAGGGTTAAATCTTTACCCGGTTTCGGTATCATTATTATTTGAGAAATTTTCCAATTTTTTGGATAAATTCCAAGTTTCAAGATCGCATTAAACAATATAGAAAGCACAATTATTGCCACATTTGGTAGGTTCTTAATCAATGATGGAGTTATTAAATCATATCCCGGTGATTTTTTCAAGTTCAATTTATTTTTAATTACTCTATTAACATCCTCAGGACCAATATCGAATTGGGCTGCATTAGCCATTGTTGAAACCGGAAATTCTTCGAGCTCGAACTCATTTGCCGTGGAATTAGGTTGAAATACTTCACTTAAATGTTCAGCAAATATTGTTGCTTTTTCTATAGCACTTCGTGCCCAGGTTCCGTCAGCTTTTCTTAAAGCGCTTTGTGCCTCTACCGGTGGCTTAATGTTTCTCGTTGCCTTCCAAAGAGAGAAATTTGTGTATTTTGTGCTCGTCAAACTTTTAATATAATTTTCGTTTATGCGATCCTCTTCTGAATGAAGGGCTCTTTTTAGTTTTCGTACTGCTGTGGACAGCCTCTGCTTTGCAGCAGGTGATCTATTATGTTGCCATTCTCTTCTGAGTCTTCTCTTTTCGAGAAGAAGTCTTTCAATATCCGAATTTGAAATAGGTGTATTAGTTTTTGGAGGGATTTGGCACCTAGAGTGTTCCAGAGCCGAAATCATCAATGACGTGAAGTCATTGACGGTTTTATTTATGTCTTCCTCACACTGTAAATTAGGATTTGTGTGGATATGACTGCTGATATATTTCCTATATTTTAGCCAATTTGTCTTAAAACACAAAGAGTCCTTAGGAAATCTTGGGTTGTTGGGTCTCTCGCAATAAGTAATAATTACAGGAGAATGTTCAGAAGACAGATCATAGGATACCTCTTTGGATACTGTATTTCGACTAATATTTCTACATATGGCGAAGTCTATTAGATCAGGAATTTTTCTAGGATCAGTTGGCCAATAAGTTGGGTGTCCAGGGGACACGAAATCTAAGCAATTTTTGCGATCTACTAGAGCTTTATACAGCTGTCTACCTCTGGGATTCACCAATCGCGAACCCCAATATGTGTGTTTGGCATTGTAGTCTCCACATGCCAGAAACCGATCTCCTAGTGTTATAAAGAATTCTTCAAATTTTTCCTTGGTCATCGAAAAACGTGGTGGGCAATATATAGAGCTCAGAGTTAATTCTCCAGCTGGGTATTCAAGGCGAATAGATGTTGCTTGCATATAATCCTTTGAAAACGCATCTAGGGCATAGTGTCTCAATCGGTTTCTAATTATGATACCGGTGCCGCCATGTGCCTTACCATCCGGATGGTTTGTGTAATAGAACTAGTAACCTGATATATTAAAGTTATATCTATTTGTAAGATGTGTTTCCGAAATTAACATCACATCGATGCTTTTATTTAACATAAAATGGGAAATTTCCGATTTGTGCTGGTTTAAACCATTTGCATTCCAGAAACATATTTTTAAAAAAATCATTTTCTTGTTAATAGAATTTGAATCATTTGGTTCTGTGCTCTCAGAAGCTCTTGTATTGTGGTTTGCATGGATGACATGAAGTTAGTCATATTTTGATTAAGAGAGGAAATATTCTCAGTAAGTGCTTGCATAAGGTTTTCCAACCCTCCCACATTTTGGGGGACACTGGGCTTTTGATAACCCGATCTTAAAATACTGGCATATGAGCTGGCTTCAGCATTAATTGTAGCTTCTTGGTCATTTTGCTGTAATATTGGATGAGCCGCATTTATATTTTTATTTGAAAAAACTACTCCAGAGCTTAGTGGTCTAGATGTAGATTCCGAATTTGTAGTATTCTGTATTAAGTAGTATTCTGAAGTTTCCTCGAGGTCATTGGAACAACATTCCTATCCAATCTCACACGTTTTAACTGAAATATTACTTTTAAGGAAATGGACGGAGCACACCATTGGCTGATTTAGCAAATCTTCTTAACATTTTTGCAGTTGGGGAAAATTAAACTCATGCTTGTTAATTCTTAAAATAATGTTCACAAATTAGCTTTATAATATTTGAAAATGATGATTTTACCTTTGATCCCAATTTGAAAGTAAATATTTTTTAATATTTTTCAAATTAATGAAAATTATGTATTCCCAAAGAATGTAAGGGGAAATTTAATTATATTTTTCTACTATGGTACAAACCATAGAATAAACGTATAGAACGGAAGTAGAGAATTAGGTTTTTGACAACAGACAGAGGTTTTTGGCTCTCAGTTACCTATCTAGTTGTCATCTATGGTACAAACACTAATAAATAAGAAAAACAAGTTAGAGTGCTATATTCGGCTATGCCGAATCTTAAATACCCTCCACCTAAATTAGATGAAAATTATAGAAATTACATTAGCATAAACACTCTAATATCTATATTCAGTGTTTGTTATCGGGACTTAGCACCGATTATGAAGATTGGTAGAATGTTAATGTAATACAGTAGTTTTCGCTTATAGTCTACAAATACAGTTGCACAATTTTTGTGGAATAAGCTAATTAGGTCTATAACCAATTTATTTTTAATACACTTTATGGATTATAGATGAATCCTGATATAATACACATTTTGGACTATATACAAATTATGTACTTTCTTCAATAAAACCACTTTTTTCAAACAAAATAAAAGTTTATTTAAAATATAGTAGTATAGTAGTATTTTATATATTGTTCAAATGTATAAAAATGTTATCCAATTCAGCAATTTATAATTGAAATAACTACATATTCCTACCATTTCCAACAGAATCTATAATTTTATAATAAGAATAAAATGTACTATTTAACAATTTGTATACTTAATAATTGGTTAACATTACCGATTGACTCAACATTTTCCTTATTCACCACAAGTGAAGTACGAGAGTATAAAAAAGGGTAAACAAATATATTTAGACAAACTTCAAAAGTATATTTTTGTTCTATTCTAATGAATTTTCCGGATGTGAGCCTTATATATATAATTATGAACCCATAGTCACCAAGTCTAGTTGAAACTTTTACATTTTTTACCGATATGAGTGTATATATGCGTTTATGTATTTTTTGGATGTGCGACTTATTTGGAAGATATAATTAAATATTTTAACGTGATTTCTATGTATTTGAGGCATATTTTGCTTGATATTTTTCTCCATAACATTATTTACAAAAGTTTTATGGGTATTATTGTGATTATCGGAAATGGAGATAATATGGGTGCTATGGTCAAATATGGACCGATATTCACAAAACCCAGTAGTATAATGTTTGGATACAATATATTAATCTGTATACAATTTTAGTTCGATATCCATATATTTAACATATTTATAGAGGTTAATGTGTTTTTCGGAAGTGCTCCTTATATGGGAGTTATGACCAATTATCGGCCGATCTTCATAAAATTCAACACATCGATTTTCGTATATATGGGTAATATTTATTTGAAATTTTAACCAGATAGAAGCTTTTATAAGAGATTTATTAGTATTTAAGTAATTTTCCGAAATGGACCTTATATGGGAGCTATGGTCAAATATAAACCGATATTCACACAATCTAATAGTATCATTTGTGAATTAATACTACTGATCTGTGTAAAATTGTAATTCGATAAAGATATTTTTCAGATATTTATGAAAATTAATGTGGTTTTTGGAAGTGGTCCTTATATGGGAGCTATAACCAATTATGGGCCGATCTTCATGAAATTCCCTACAGCGATTTTCGTGTGTATGGGGATTATGCAAGTTGAATTTCAACCTGATACCGATATATATAAGATATTTAAGCGTATTAAAATGATTTTCGGAAGTAAACTTTATATGGGGCTATGGTCAAATAGTGTCCGATCCAAAAAAAAAAATTGGTCTCGCGATTTCTGTTTGCACGAAACTTAGTTGTGCTGAATTTTGTATGAATACTGCAATTCTATGGGCATTTATATACCATAGCACCATATTTCGGGAAGAAATTTGTATGGGGGCTACGAGAAATTATGGACCGATTCCTTCCATTTTTAACAGAATTTTTCCTTTTATCATATAAATAATGAGTGCGAAATTTCATGGTATTCTCTGCAATGGATTTACCGAAAGTCACAAAAAATCATGTGAAAATTATCAACATTTTTGGAGGTTGTCTTACATTTTGATCCATAACACTGGTTCTACCAATTCGATTTTGCTGATTTTCAATACCAAACTGCTTAGAAAAATTATAAACATTTGGGTATACATTTCATTAATTTTGCTTATGTATTATGGACGTGAGAGTGTTTTACACAGACAGACAGACGGATAGACGGACAGACGGACAGACAGACGGACATTGCTCAATCGACTTAGAATTTCATAAGGATCAATAATATATATACTTTGGTGGGTCTCAGATGAATATTTGTCAATGTTACACACGGAATGACAAACGTATATATACCCTCTTTCACCACTTGTGGTGGTGGAGGGTATAACAACGGAGTTTTTTTTTTTTGACATGAGCAGTAGCTTAAAAAATAATTGTCATACTCTTCACACTAGTTAACGAGTGTTTCAATTTCACTCGTTTCCCTAACTATCTAGTGTACAATTGAATATTGTTACGAATGTGCAATGACGATTTGAATTCAGCGGTCTGTAACGACTGCCTGCAGCATTCATCATGTTTGAAGGCACGTCCATCATTGACATTGTTTGCAAGTATGGCAACACTAAATGTTTGGGCTGCTGGCAATGACATAGAAAGCTCGAGAAATCGAACATACTAGTTGACCGTTAAGAACAATCTCGACTACTCGGATGAAGATGGCAGTGCGTGTATAAATTGTGGCAGAGGCTGCAGTTGGAGTTGAGATGATGATTGGCGGTGTTAGAGTTAACATCAACTGTCTTGTACGTGTATACTTGTGTGTTATAAAGTGTGTGTGTGTATTTCTGCGAATTGATATACGTGTATAAAGTCATTGAGTGACTATTTAATTCTGTTGTTGTTGTACATTCTAAATAAATAAAGAGTTGTTACAATTTTAAACTACTAAAACTGCTTTTTATTTGCAATTAAAAGTATCCGGTTTATTTAAAGAAAATAAACCCCGTTTTTTAAAGGTAAAAACGTAACAGTTTATATACAGTGGTGGCCAGCTAATAAGGGACAAAATTGTTTGATATATTCCAAGTGGTTCTCAATTAATTTTTCAAATATTTCCTCAAATATATGGGGCCATTTCATGTCAAGTGGACCAACTTTTGAAATCGATGTCTTCCGATTGGGATGGTTAGTTCTATTGGATAGCAATTCAGACATAATTTTTCAAGAAGATCGGTCGAGAACTTTCTGAGTTAGAGGGGGTCAAAATTTGACATTTTGGCCAAGCAGGTGTTTTTTCTCATCCATGTAACTTATTACCTATTGTTCTTAGCAAAATGTATCCCAAATAGTTTAGATAGCTATTTCTTCAATCTTTCAGAAAAAAAATTAAAAATAAAAAATTGTTTAATTTTTTTTTCCAAAATCAAAAACTTGTTTGACTTTTTTTCAAAATGGGCCTGTTTAGATAGCCTAAGCTTTCATTTGAGCAAACAAAAATTTTTTAAAAAAGGGTCCATTTAGGAAAAAAAAATTAGATTTTGCAAAAAAAAAAGTCAAACATTGTATGACTTGAGTTACAAAGTATTTATTTTGATAGATATCCCACTCGCATACCAACATGTGACGGCCAATGTTGTATAAGTAATGAAAATCATTTTTGTAAGTCATTTGGAATCAAAAACATCACGCACCAACACCAATTTCTAAAATAAACCAAATTTTTGTTTTCTATGAAAAATTATGTAAATAATTTCACACTCTTTTTTAAAATTATCTTTTGAAGTACGTCCGCAGATTACTACAATAAAATATATTATATATCAAAATAGTTGAACATATTTAATGAAAAACTTTATTGCGTTTGGTGCGTGAACTTTTTTAACAACCGCGAACAAATAATACAGAGGTTTTTCATATTTTTTAATGCTCTATTCGACTATGCTATGCCAATTTGCATATTTGCAAAAAATTTCAATAGTTATATCTCTATCTCTAATGAACATATGTATATCCGTAAAATGAATTAAAAAGTAACGCATATAAAAAGTTACATTTAGATTTACTTATAAATATGTAAAATTAGTTTATAAAAAAAACGAAACGTAAAAACTCTTTGCACTAACTTATTCAAAACTTCTTATTGCAATATGTAATATAATTCGCTTATAATTTATTGTACTTTTCAGATTCGTGAACTTTCTTTAAAATGACGTCTTTTGATTCATAGTATTTTGCAAATTCTGTACAACTTTTATTAGTGTTGCACTTGATTGTTATTATTGTCTCCACACAATTAATCTATATATTAATTATTTTTTGGTACTAAATATCATTAATTAATGAAAACATTATCTCCATGGCTGCATTAGTTCCTTGCAGACTAAAAACAATTTGAGCAAGTTTTAAACTTTCTGTAAAGGATATTGTATCTGTACTTATAAAGCTTACAATAAGAACAGAGCAAGCACGGCACGACATTTTCCATACGATTTGACAGAAAAAAGCGGTGACCGGTGTGACATAAAATTTGTTTTACATTTATAAAAATAAATATTGATTATGCTTTTAAAAATTAAGATGGCAGATTATGATGGCAGAAAGAGGATCACAGACAGTTAAAATAGATGATTGTCCTCTAAAAAAGAGGAGGGTCACCTTAGTTTTATTCAGCATATTCACCACGAAAACATACGTTTTTTTCTACAACATGACTAACATTTTTTTTTAAATAAACATATTTCCTAACTTTCATATTTTAGTTCCACTTGTTTAGGCCATATCATGTTATTAACAGCGGATGTTCGCTGTACATACAGTGGTGGCCATGAGGTTAGCACACTTCATACTTGCTGTTTTCTAAAGCAAATTATTTAATTTCATTGCAATTATAAACTAAAGTTTTTGGTAATTAGTGTTGTTTATGGTGTGATCAATAAGTCCCGTTACTTTTTTTTTGCATTCTATCGCTATTCTCTTTCAAATTTGCATTTTAGTGCAGTAATATGTAAAATAAGCTGGACACAATTTTAGCACATATAAGTATAATTAAATTTTTTAAAAGTTTTTTGAGGGTATAAATATTAATTGGTAAGTTTAGGTATTATTTAATCAATGAGGAAGACAAACTGACTTAATAAACATTATTTAGATATGGCTAAAAAAAAATGGTGTACAGAGGAACAACGAAAGATTATTCAACAAATGAACTCGAGAGGAACAAGTATAAGTGAGATTGCTTATACTTTGGAATGCTCCAGGAAGATGGTTTATAATGCATTAAGAAATATAAAACATCTAAAAATGTTACACAGGCTCCTCGGCCCAGAAAAACTTCACGTAAAGAGGACTCTTTAATATACATAGCCTCTGTCGAAGATCCTTTTAAGAGCTCCACCGTAATCCAGAGAGAAATTTCAGGAAAATATGGTATCAACGTGTCCAGCAGAACGATAAGAAGAAGACTTAATGAAACAAATTTACGTGGATGCATTTCTCAGCATAAGCCACATGTTTCAAAAAAGAACATACAAGCTCGGTTGTCCTTTGCTCGTGAGCATTTGGAAAAGCCGTTAATTTTTTGGAAAAATGTCCTTTGGAGTGATGAATCTAAATTTTGTAGATTCGGATCGGATGGTATGAGGTATGTAAGGCGTCCTCCGAACATGCAACATAATCCAAAGTACACCAGTAAAACAATAAAACACGGTGGGGGTAATGTGATGGTGTGGGCAGCATTTTCTGGGTATGGTGTTGGTCCTATAAAAAAGATTCATACTCGTATGGACCAGTATGTATACCAGAATATACTTCTAAATACAATGCTACCTTATGCAGAGGACCACATGCCACTTAGGTGGCGATTTATGCAATATAATGATCCAAAACACACCTCACGCTTAGTGAGGTGTTGCTTGGAATCGAACAATATCGACGTGTTAAAATGGCCAGCCCAATCTCCCGATCTCAATCCTATTGAGAACCTTTGGAATGATGTGGAGCAGCATATAATGAGAGAAAAGCCTAAAAATTTGGCCGATTTATGGAAAGAAGTAGAAAAAGCTTGGAATGATATTTCAGTGGTTAGCACACTTCATACTTGCTGTTTTCTAAAGCAAATTATTTAATTTCATTGCAATTATAAACTAAAGTTTTTGGTAATTAGTGTTGTTTATGGTGTGATCAATAAGTCCCGTTACTTTTTTTTTGCATTCTATCGCTATTCTCTTTCAAATTTGCATTTTAGTGCAGTAATATGTAAAATAAGCTGGACACAATTTTAGCACATATAAGTATAATTAAATTTTTTAAAAGTTTTTTGAGGGTATAAATATTAATTGGTAAGTTTAGGTATTATTTAATCAATGAGGAAGACAAACTGACTTAATAAACATTATTTAGATATGGCTAAAAAAAAATGGTGTACAGAGGAACAACGAAAGATTATTCAACAAATGAACTCGAGAGGAACAAGTATAAGTGAGATTGCTTATACTTTGGAATGCTCCAGGAAGATGGTTTATAATGCATTAAGAAATATAAAACATCTAAAAATGTTACACAGGCTCCTCGGCCCAGAAAAACTTCACGTAAAGAGGACTCTTTAATATACATAGCCTCTGTCGAAGATCCTTTTAAGAGCTCCACCGTAATCCAGAGAGAAATTTCAGGAAAATATGGTATCAACGTGTCCAGCAGAACGATAAGAAGAAGACTTAATGAAACAAATTTACGTGGATGCATTTCTCAGCATAAGCCACATGTTTCAAAAAAGAACATACAAGCTCGGTTGTCCTTTGCTCGTGAGCATTTGGAAAAGCCGTTAATTTTTTGGAAAAATGTCCTTTGGAGTGATGAATCTAAATTTTGTAGATTCGGATCGGATGGTATGAGGTATGTAAGGCGTCCTCCGAACATGCAACATAATCCAAAGTACACCAGTAAAACAATAAAACACGGTGGGGGTAATGTGATGGTGTGGGCAGCATTTTCTGGGTATGGTGTTGGTCCTATAAAAAAGATTCATACTCGTATGGACCAGTATGTATACCAGAATATACTTCTAAATACAATGCTACCTTATGCAAAGGACCACATGCCACTTAGGTGGCGATTTATGCAATATAATGATCCAAAACACACCTCACGCTTAGTGAGGTGTTGCTTGGAATCGAACAATATCGACGTGTTAAAATGGCCAGCCCAATCTCCCGATCTCAATCCTATTGAGAACCTTTGGAATGATGTGGAGCAGCATATAATGAGAGAAAAGCCTAAAAATTTGGCCGATTTATGGAAAGAAGTAGAAAAAGCTTGGAATGATATTTCAGTGGATCGCTGTATGGCCCTTGTAGAAAGTATGCCAAGGAGACTAGCAGCTGTGATCAAAAATAAAGGGTATCCAACTAAGTACTAAGTTTTTAGTGAAATAAGTTTTTTTTGTTTTGTTACTTTTTTAATATGAATAAACTTTTTTATTTTGTGCTAAAATACTGTCCAGTGTTT
This sequence comes from Calliphora vomitoria, assembly GCA_942486065.2. Lineage (NCBI taxonomy): Eukaryota > Metazoa > Arthropoda > Insecta > Diptera > Calliphoridae > Calliphora > Calliphora vomitoria. The sequence goes on from OW818029.2 coordinate 103,456,504, forward strand.
TTTTGAGGTTATTCTATTCTGGATAGAAAAACGCAAAATATATATAAAGGAATAATGCTGGACATGATGGGACGTGATCTTAGAAGGACAAGTAACACACATGCAAAAGATATCATAAAAAAATTAAGAAATATAGGAAATATTTGCGTTTAAAAATAGCAAGTAGCTAGTGTGCTAACCTCATGGCCACCACTGTATATGTTGTACCGATTTGTCCAAACATTTTTGAGCAACTAAAAATATTAATACTAAATCATAGAGAAACATAGAGCGGAAACTTGAAAAAAACTGAAACAAAAAAATTACTCAAAATAATCACACATACGAGTGTTGTTTTTGTTTTCACATAGTTTTTTTTACTTATACATTCTCAGCACTTAGGTTTTTGACAACTGAGTTAGGTCTTTGACAGGAGAGTTTCCGATCTATGTGTATTTATCTATGTACTAAATATTAATCCTTTTGTTTTGGCACTATCGCACTTAAAATTCAGTTGATAAAAATATATTTGTCGCTATAAAAAATTTGGCCGCCACTGTATATAGAGGCGCGGATACAGATGGGTGAAAAAAGAAAATTTCCCCCAAAACCGAAAAGTTTTAATATAACAAAAAAGGAAAATGTAAAATAAATTTTCAGGGACAGTAAAAAACGGTTATCCAGAAATTTTTAAATCAAAAACACTCTATGTTAGAGTCAACGGAGACCTATACTGTTAAATACCAATAGATTCGTATTGACGTGCTTTTTCAGAAACTTTGGCGAGATTACTCATTTGAGGAGTTTTATTTTTACCGTCAGAAAACGTTTTTTCAGTATATTTCTTATTGAGTCTATCTGATATAATGTGTGTAGTAATTCATTAAATTAAAAAAACAATTTAATGTGTGTAGTAATTCATTAAATTAAAAAAACAATTTAATAATATTAATCAGACAATAGCGAATTAAAATCCCACTTGTTTTTATTTTAATAACAATTTATTCAATTTCAAAAATAAAATAAACTGAGTTTTATTTTCTGACGGGAAAAATAAAACTCCTCAAATGAGTATTTTTTCTGACGGGAAAAATAAAACTTTTTTTTATGACGGCTATCTTTTTTTAAGAGTTTCATGCGAACTTTTATTTTTACGTTGAGTAATAACTGTTTTAGATGTATTTCTATTTTTAAAGTCACAAAATAACTGTTAAATAATTTTTTTGACATCACTTATAACCGTTACGGTCCCTGTAAATTTTAATTTATTTACACATCATTATGTATATTGCTGGTGGGTATATTACATTCGGTACAGCTGAATGTAACACTGTTACTTGTTATTTGCTTACGTGTTTCCTTCAGTATGCTTTTTTACTAAAATATTAACAAAATATTTGACTGCCCACTAAAACAGAGTTGCTATATGAGATCTCCTGCATATTTTTGGTGTAGCATAGTTTATTCGGCTTAATTTCCAAAAAAAAATTATTCTGATTATGTGATATACCTTTTTAGGTTTTTGCAGGGTACGTCCTATGGAGATGGCATTAGGTACTTATCCGTTTCAAAACATTTTAATAATTCCGGCATCGATTTTTTAGTGCATATTTTGCGCTTAAGAACATATTTTTGCATTTATTAAGTTTTACAGTATATTTATGGCTCATTTGGACTTTTTGGGGCATATTTTCCTTTTTGGAATATTTTTTTTTACATTTTTCTAATACTGAATTATTATTATTTTTTTCAGCACAAACAAAATTGTGTTTAATTTTTATCATAAAATATATTTATGTTGTGGATATACATACAGTATCGGCCATAACTAATATAACTAAATGGATTTTTTCATATCATAATTTTTTTGATAAAAAAATGTTTCTTGGGATGCATTTGGTATATATTTTATTAACTTATATCGTTAATATTCGTATAATGTTCATTTAGTACAGGATAATTTTATGAACAATTGATTTCAAATGATAAAACATATAAAAATACAAAACGCGACGGACAAAACAAAAGCACCACCTAAAAAGATGTATAAACATTTTATTATTTTTCTGCATACTTACAATGTCAGTTAACGGGTTTCACAACGGATGTATTTAAAAATTCCAGAAGATAAAAATAAAGGAAGGCGTAGTCTGTATAATTTTAGTTTTATACAGTTTCTTGTGAAAAAACTATGGATGGCAAGAAACAATTACTCCAGTGAATTCAATTAACAGATCAGTTATTTCCAGGCTGATTCCAGTTTTTGCAGAATGGTCGTATTTCACCGGGACATTCTGGAGGACGCCCGCTTAAAACCAAACGATATGATGATTTCTTGATCAAATGAGCTATACAAAAAGATTCTACAGCAACAGCTAGTCAAGTAAGAACAAGTTTAAGATTATGCATTAGCGAAAGAACAATCCGTAGAAGAGCAGTACAAGTAGGATTATTAAGCCGACGATCAGCAAAAAATCCATTTGCCAAAGCCCACATTAACTGGAGTGTCCAAAAATGGAAGACAGTACTGTTCTCTGACGAATCCAAATACAAATTAAAAAGTTCCGATTGAATAAGGCATGTACGCAGACGAAAAGGAGAAAGACTTAATCCTAAGTATTGCACAAGAACAATTAAACATGGAGGGGGGCAATGTAATGGCCTGGGGTTGCTTTTCTGGTCAATGAATTGGGCCTATTCATAAAGTTAATGGGATTATGGATCGGTTCATGTACCGTGATATATTGAAAGATGTAATGTTGTGTTATGCCAGAGAAGAGATGCCACTTATAGGGAGGTTCCAACAGGAAAACGATTCTAAGCACACCTCCAAAGATTGTAAGACTTGGCTACAGAGCAATAAGATTCAGATTCATCATTTGCCTGCTCAATCTCCCGATTTCAATACTATTGCGAACTTGTGGGAGATTGTTAATATGAAAATAAATCGTGAAAATTGCCGAAATAAGGATCAGCAGTTTTCATGATTTATTTCAGGCCGTTATTATAGTCTGGGAAGGAATCTCGCAAGACACCATATTCTATGCCTAAGAGATGTTCTTGTGTCATCCAAAACAAAGGATTTGCAACAAAATATAAATTAAAAAAACGTTTATATTATATCCCTGAAGGGGTATAAGTTAATAAGCATTTTTTGACTTAAAGTTACCTCTTATAGAAAGATTAACTTTGTTTGTCAATCTATATAAATATATAAATGTCTTTGTAAGTTTGTTTGTTTGTTTGAGCATCACGCCTAAACGGCTGAATCGATTTTATTGAAATTTGGAACGTAGATAGATCCTTATTTGGAAGCGTCAATAGGCTATATATTTTTTCATTACTTTTACCAGAAAGGTAAAAGTAAAATTGGTAAAATTGGTACCTTTAGTTCTTAAACGGCTGAACCGATTTTTACTACGACAGGGGTCGCGAAGCGCACCGGGTCAAACTAGTAGTAAATATATTAACAATTAATAAATAATACATAATAAAAATTTAAAACTTTTTTTTTATAAAAATGAATATAGTATGAAAATAATTCACTGAGGGGGTGCTTTAGTTATGGCCGATACTGTATATTTTATTTTTTTGTTGAATCTGCCTAAACACTGTTTTTCATAGTGTCTCAATATGTATCCATCTATTTTGTAAGAGAAAAAAAACATGAGAATTTTTGAATAAAAATCGATTTAATTTTGAAAAATTGTAATGTGTTTCCGATTTTTACAATTAACCAATTTCCTTGGCTTGATTTTTTATTAAAAACAATATAACAGATTTTAAGTATATTCAGCTATTTTTACTGTTGCTCAATATCTATGGTCTCAGCTGCAGATATGCAGTATAAAGAGTGATCACTGATGCAAAAACCTTTTAAAATAAGCCTAATATTTATTTATGTATATGGGGCATTTCACATCAAGTGAACCAACTTTTGAAATCGATGTCTTCCGATCCGGATGAAATGTTAGTTCTATTGGATAGTAAATCGGACACAATTTTTCAACAAGATCGGTCAAGAACTCTCTGAGTTATAGGAGGTTAAAATTTGACATTTTGGCCAAACAGGTGTTTTTTCTTATCCATATAACTTATTACCTATTGTTCTTAGCAAAATGTGTCCCAAATAGTTTAGATAGCTATTTATGCAATCTTTGGAAAAAAAAAAATTTTAAAAAATAAATAAAATATTTTTACTTTTTTTCTAAGCTTAAGAAAGCTTAGGTCTTTTCCTAAGCTACCTATATGGAGTGGGATATCTGTCAAAAAAAATATATTGTAACTCAAGATATAAAATTTTTGACTTTTTTTGCAAAATCAAAAATTTTGTTGACTTTTTTTAAAAAAATGGACCCATTTTTAATTTTTTTTTTTGCTCAGAAGAAAGCTTAGGTCTTTTCCTTTAAAACCTTTTTGGTCGCTTAGTGGGATGCGTGTGGGATATCTATCAAAAAAATGTTTTGTAACTCAAGACATAAAATTTTTTACTTTTTTTTGCAAAATCAAAAATTTTTTTGACTTTTTTTTTCCAAAATGGACCCTTTTTTTATTTAATTTTTTTTCTCAAAAGAAAGCTTAGGTCTTTTCCTTTAAAACCTTTTTGGTCGCTTAGTGGGATGCAAGTGGGATATCTATCAAAATAAATGTTTTGTAACTCAAGACAAAGGTTTTTAAATTTTTAGCATATGTACCATTTTGATTTTTTTCATATTTGTGTGTAAACCTTAAAAATTAAACTTACGCAGAGAAACTAGACACATTAGCCTTTCCGATGGTATGTAACATACCTAACTAAAATTTCATAGCCTCGATACTGTAATACCCATAATATGTTAACCTCAGGAATAAAAATCACTTATTATACCCTACACCACCATAGTGGCGAGGGTATATTGGATTTGTGCAGATGTTTGTAACGCCCAAAAATATTGGTATAGCACCCATATACCGATCGATCGATTGGTATAGCACCCATATACCGATCGACTCAGAATCACTTTCTGAGTCGATTAAACGATGTCCGTTCGTCCGTCTGGCTGGCTGGTTGTCCATGTAAACCTTGTGCGCAAAGTACAGGTCGCAATTTTGAAGATGTTTCGATAAAATTTGGTACATATAATTTGTTCGGCCCAAGGACCAAGCCTATTGAAACTGGCTGAAATCGGTCCATTACTTCACCTAGCCCCCATACAAATGTCCTCCCGAAAGTGAACTTTAACGGTCACAAATGTTTAATTTATATGGGTATCTACACAAGTTTTTCTCCAAATAAGTTTTATATATACAGAATTCATGTCACCAAATTTTATTATGATCCGTCCATAATTAGTCATAGGTCCTATATAATGCCTGCTTCCGATAATCACTTTAACGAGCATAAATCTCCTAAAAATGTTGGTATACACATAAAATGCAGCATAAATAACTTTCATATAGACATTAATGACATGACCAAATTTCATGGTGATCGGTCCATAATTTGACATAGCTCCCATATAAGGCCCACTTCCAAAAATCAATCACGAATATAAATTATTGCGCTGAAAACTACCTATAGGATTAACTAAAAAAGCTGTAAGATACAAAACTCAGACAAAGTTTGGGGGTAGAAGATTAATAGCGGTCGGCTTCACATTGCACCCCTCCAGTGGCTATTATCGGTCAGTTGTGGTGGTTTTTATTTTTAAGGTTTTAGAAAAAAATCAATTTAAAAACCTTTGTCTTGAGTTACAAAACATTTATTTTGTTAGATATCCCACTTGCATCCCACTAAGCGACCAAAAACGTTTTAAAGGAAAAGACCTAAGCTTTCTTTTGAGAAAAAAAAATTAAATAAAAAAAGGGTCCATTTTGGAAAAAAAAGTCAAAAAAATTTTTGATTTTGCAAAAAAAAGTAAAAAATTTTATGTCTTGAGTTACAAAACATTTGTTTGATAGATATCCCACTCGCATCCCACTAAGCGACCAAAAAGGTTTTAAAGGAAAAGACCTAAGCTTAATCTGAGCAAAAAAATAAAAAATGAGTCCATTTTTTAAAAAAAAAGTCAACAAAGTTTTTGATTTTGCAAAAAAAGTCAAAAATTTTATATCTTGAGTTACAAAATATTTTTTTTTGACAGATATCCCACTCGCATCCCACTAAGCGACCATATAGGTAGCTTAGGAAAAGACCTAAGCTTTCTTAAAAAAAAATAAATAAAAAGGGCCCATTTTGAAAAAAAAGTCAAAAATGTTTTTGATTTTTAAAAAAAAAGTCAAAAATATTTTATTTATTTTTTAAAATTTTTTTTTTCCAAAGATTGCAAAAATAGCTATCTAAACTATTTGGGACACATATTGCTAAGAACAATAGGTAATAAGTTATATGGATAAGAAAAAACACCTGTTTGGCCAAAATGTCAAATTTTGACCTCCTATAACTCAGAGAGTTCTTGACCGATCTTGAAATGCCCCATATATATATAAGTATTATTTTTGTTGGCTTGTATGTTTATTTTATTTCTTAAATTTATATAGCTGTGAAATGGACACATATTTTTGGATGTAAATATTATGAATGTATGTTCTTTAATTTTTATTCATAAATACATACCTATAATTATTTTTAAAATTGTTGTAAAATTAAAAATCCGTAAAATTGAAAAAAAACCGTGAAAATAACAAAAACACAATTTTCCTTTTACAAGGCGTTTCGATTCGTTTCGATGTCCTTTATTGTAAAACACGATTAGTATTTATATATGGTTGTAATTCTATAAATGAAATATAATTAATTTACCTTACCCATCACGCTGACTGCGTGTCCGTCTGCCTTTCAACTTACAATTCATTTATTATGTATGACAATGACAATCAAATAAGGAAGCCATAACTGGGAGGATACAATCACAACATTTCACGCGACATGCAATGTGAGTAAACATTGTGTTTGGTAGAATACCATAAAACGATTTAACCCCTATTGAAATTTTTGTTTTTTTTTTCACAGATACGATATCAATACGACGTAAATTCGTTCGTATGGATGTATGTATTAGAGTAACCAAATTATTTCCTTTTTATTTTATTCGAATAAATGATTTTAACTTCTACCGTTATTGTACTGAACACTATCGGTTAATTACAACCAGTGTTGCCAGATGAGGGGCTTTGTCCCAATAATAGGAATTTCAAGTTTGTTTTGAATACAAATCTTCGTGGAAGAGATTTGGGTGTTAAATGTGGGATAATTACTAAAATCGCAAAATTTTCTGCGACATTTTTAATTTTTTTAAATTTATGCCTTTAATTCTATTACATTTACTATTTTATGGAAAATATTCATCCAGGATTAGTGATACATACAGTGTTTGTATTACTTGCTGGAAATTAGCAACAGCACCTACAAAAATGCTTTGCTTACAAAAAATGCTTATTAACTTATAGTGGTACAGTGAGATATTATCTGCATGCGCAGCCAGTCACAGCGATTAAATTCACAAGTGCTGAAATTCTGTGAGCAGTTCAGTATTTTTGTTTTTTCTATGCCTTTGCTGTGCTTTTTGCTGCGCTATTTCACTTGCAATCAACTGCTTAATGTTTTTCTTAATGTTCATAAATAAAAGTATGGAAAGTGCCAAAATAGTATCGAGTGTGCCATTGTGCCACTCAAAACGTAATAGTGCCAAAAATAGCACAATTGTGCCACAAATCCCATCACTGCTATAAGCTAATAAGCATTTTTTTATTTTTTGACTTTGCTTGTTTATTTTCTCGTATTTGTAGTTAAGCAAATAAGTAAAACTGAAACACAGTGAAGCAAAAACAAACTCTGGATACATATTTCAAGATACATATATTTGTTTTTAGTATTCTCACGGTTATTATTTGCAAATTATTCAGTTGTCTAATAATATGATAACTAAATAAGACTGTAATCAAAAATTAACATACATAGATTGCTCAATATTTTTCAACCATCTTACACAGAATAAAATTGAGCATACATATAAATTATTATTTAAAAACCGCAGTTTTTTCGGTTTTGAAAAATTTTAAATTTTAAATATAAATGACTTAGAGCCAGTTTTTGACTTCGTATTTAAATATTAATTATATTTAAGTTCTATTTAAATACGAAAATGGGTTTCTCAGTGCTTTTTTAAATGATACTTAAGTGGCCAACGTTGGCCATTTAAATTCTATTTAAGTTTCATAAACTACCATATGTTTTTAACAGCTGTCTTTTGTTGTCTGTTTTTTTTCACTCTATTGTAGCGCTGTATTTTTTTACGACATCTAACAAAAACTACATTTCCGATGCGGTGAAGTTGGGGCTTCTTTTGTGTATTTTCCTACATATATTTTATTGTTTAATAACCTTTTTTTTTCTTATTTGACAAAATGTATCAATTTTTGTTTTGCTTGAACAGCTGTGTTATACAAAACTATCGATAATTTTTTGATATTTAGTAGTGCTACCACACTTTTATCTTATTTAAATAAGAAAAATTATATTGCACTGAAAAACTCAAACTGTATTTAAATACCATTTAAATTTAAGTAAAAATTAACTAAATACGTATTTAAATACGAAGTCAAAAACTGGGCATTATAGTAACAAGAAACATTTGATAATAGACTAAAATGTTATAAAACGTTGTTCATATGTTGGTAGAAGACCAATTTCCATTTTATGATAATTATTTGACAAATTGTATTAGTTAGATAGATTTGTAACTCCAAATCAATTTTGACCAATTACTTACTTTCCCGAATCAGCTGATTGATACAAAATAGCATTGATTTGATGTTACATATTTTGTTAAAATTGCATAATTTGGTTTGCGCATATAATTTGAATGTTATGGTCCTTATTGTAAAAACTTATTGCCCCTTAGTATACAAATAAAAATTGTATTTAATATTTATTTCGAAGTTTTCATAATTTATAGGCTGACTTCATAAAGGCAGTTTGCAATGCAACACTGCGAAGAAATTCGATTACAATACTTTATGACAATACTGCTTTGTCAAAATATGCAATGACATTTTAGTACATTTATGAATGCATAAATGTTTTTTTTTTTTTTTTAATTTACGTAAAATTATATACATATTTTACAAACAAAAATTGAACTTAACATAAATGCGCCATTTCTACCACCACATACATTTTTTGCCTCCTAAATAATTATTTAAAAACTATAACAATGTATTAAAGAATCATAAATAAAAACAATGCTCAAATGTTGCGCATTGAAATGCAATATGAATCTATTGAGTTTATGAACACTATGCTTTACAGCGTTGCATTGCAAACTGCGTTTATGGAGTCAGCCATAATTTATTACTGATGATGCTTTTCTGTTCTATTAAACTTGTAAACAAATTTAAATCAGCCACGGTTTTATGTGTATAAGTTTAAAATTAAAACAATAGCATTTTTACTTTAATTAAGGTTAGATTATTATAAAAAGTAAGAAAAAATAAATCAAAACATAGAAAAATACCCCATTCCAAGGATATTTGTAGAGTGGGGTGGTCAGTTTACTAACCACCGTTGCGGTTGGCATTAAAAATAATTATGATATAAATTTTCGTATTGTAAACATTTTTTGGATATCTAATAATTTTTACAAAATTTTCTGAACAAACAAACGAAATAGCAAAGTAACATTGAATTCGATGAACAATAAACACTATGTGCTTTTTTTATTGAATGCGATTTACAATATTTTCAAATTAATATATTTAGAGCACCCTGACGCAAAGTTTTGAAAAAAAAAACATAAACGATGACTTCAAGAAATATAATTGTTTAGCAAAATGCCAATAAACAATGTTTTAAAGGTGGCTAATAAAGTGACCACTAAACCACAAAGAGTTAAGGATGTTGTGTTTCAAACAAAAAAGTTCTAAACTAATAAGATTTTTTAATTATGTTTATTGTTTTGTCATAAAATAACACATTTTTGTTTGTAGCACAACAACAATTTGTTTAAACTAACATAATATATTAGGACATTATGACAATATGACTTAATAGCAGACCGTTTGAAACCCCCATTTATATTATAACAAAAACAGGCATTTTAATATTCCATTTTTCTAGTTTCAGTGAATATTTTTCAGATAATGCATACTTTTGTGAATATTTAACATTTTACAGTGAATTTATTTCTGTATTTTGTGCATATTTTTGATTTATAGTGTACATTTATTTTATTATATTTTTTAGTGCATAAAAATCTCAGTCGTGGTCATAATTATAATTGAAATTTAATTTTCCAATTTTTAAATGAATTGGCAACATTATTTTTTGGAAGGTTTCAAAAAATACAGAAGGCAGTATGTTACTTCACCCTACATAATTATTTAACACAAATATCATTGCAAATTAATCTATATAATAAAATTGTTTGATCGATTTAGCTTTGAGAAAGTAAATTGTAAATACCCCTTTACCTCCGATTTGTGTTTCATTACCTATTACTTACTTGTTTAAAAACTTGCAAATATGTATTCAGAAAATCGTATTTTTGCAGTCAATTACATTCTAGATTATTACTGGATGGATAGATAAATCGAGGATCTAAAATCGTGTTATTCATTATCAGGTCTGTTTTTTTCGAAAAGATTTCCTTTCGAATCGAATTAGGGAGTACCCCCCAGGCTCTATGTAAGAGGACAGCAACTCAGTTTTTTACATCGTAATCGTTTGTCCTATGTAAATATATCATAATAAAGTACATCATTCTCACCAAGGTATATTAATTATAAGGTAGTGTTATCAGACCAGCTGATCGTTTTTTGCTACTATGTTCATTTTTCGCCGTGGTGCAGTATAAATGTCAAACTTTGTTTACATTTTGTAAATGTCAAACTTTGTTTTGCTGTTAAATTCGTTTATGTTTTAAAACCAATAATAATAATACACGAAATTAGTTTTATTTTTAAAAACATAAATTAAATTACAAACAGATTCAAATTTATAAACACATTTTGTTTAACAAAAATTCGCTTTGATTTATTTGTCAGCTGTTTTTGATATTTTTCCCTGACATCCAATTCGCCTTCAAGTGCAGGCACAATGTCAAACTACATATAAAAAATATATAACCAATTCGCTCGGTATTCTGAATTCGCCGATGACACTACCTTATAAATTAATATACCTTGATTCTCACATTTGTTCCTTTTTCTCTTTCACTCACAAAATAAAATCGGTGAGGCTTTAATGGATAAGTATTTTAAATATATTTATTAAGAAAAAATTAAAGAAATCAGTAAGTTATTAGCAATAGCTTAGGACATTGTTTCCCAATATGCCTGAAAAGCCACCTTTAATTATTAATTACAATAAATTACATTAAAATTATAATTACTACTTACCATTTTTATAAATTCTATCAAAAAAATGTTTTGAAAAAATATATATTATTCTATCACTTTCAAAAAGATATAGAGATTTACTTACTAGCATTTTAAAGCATGCCACCGAAAATACGGGTAAAATCTGTACTTCTAAACCTAAAAAAGGAATAAACACAGAAATTAAATTTAAAATGTGTCCGCCTTTAATCCAAAAGGTACTTTTCAAAAATTCGATATTCTAGGTGGCCAAAACGGGTGAAAATAGTACCGTAGAACTCTCTGTAAATTATTTTCTAACTGATATTTAATATGAAACATTTCGAGGGAAAAAAGGGATATAAGCGGACATTTGATATTATTTATTAAATTAAAATATATAAAATATTCTTCCAACAACACAAAGAAGAACCCACAAGATGATATTCTGAACTCAAGAAATATGTGGTAAAGAGGGGAAAAATTCAGTACACATATTTTGTTACTTTTTATGAAATTTATTACTTCTATTCTATTTTAATTATTTCAATAAAATTGTTTTGCCTCCACGGACAGGACTACCTAAATAAGAGCGGAAGGCAGAACGTTTTCTCCGCTTAGCTTTAACGCTGAAATGTAAAAACAAGGTTATAAAAAAATAAACATAACAACCCGCATTTTTTAAGCATTAAAATACATTACAATATCGGTGTTTCTGATTTTTGTTTTGTGAATTGTAACTAAAATTGTATAAAATGCTTAATATTAAAGTTTTAAACATGAGTTTATTGCTTATTTGTTTCTCTGTTTGTATGTATGTAGAATAAATATATTTTCAGTTGTGATATTTGTGACCTTTTTCTAATAGATAAATCAAAAACTCATAAATCGTATATGAACAGCACATGTATAAAATACAAATTGGAACCAATATATTCTAATTATTATTTTTCACACAGTAGTGGCTCACAATTTTTTTTATAGGCATCTATAAGCATTTGAAATGTGATCGGAGAAGATATGTAAAAAGCCAATGAAAAGAAAAAGAAAAACCAACTACTCTCTCAGCTATACTGATTCAACCGTATCCAAAAAAACATAAAGCAAACAACAATTATTTCCAAAAATTTAATAATAATTTAATTATAATAAAAATTAAATAAACATATCGTTAAAACTTTTTTTATGTTATTTTTTACCTATTTTCTTTATTGAATCTTTCTTTTTAGAAATTGACAATAAGTATCAAAATCTTAACCTAAACCAAAACTAAAGTTGTTATTGCCGCTGCGATGTCCAACATGAGTGCTCGTTAAAATGATTATCTGGCCATATCCAGTGTTTCCTATTGCCTCAGTCGTTTATGACCCTCAAATGACAGCAACTCCCTGGAAAGGGGATTTAAATGATCCAATCGTTTTGATAGGTAGTTTAAACTGGAGAGTTTGATCTCCTCGCGTATTATGCGGAAATTGAGATCCCTATGGTCCCTATGCCCCTATGGGCACCTGTTATGGTCCTAAGCAGTTCTGACAGCTTTCTTTGCAATTTTTCAATGTTAGATGAGGAGGCTGTTCCCCATAGCTGAACGCCGTATAGCCATATCGGTTTTATAACTGTTTTGTACAAAATCACTTTGTATTCTAAGTCTAGAGTAGACCGTGGGCCAATTAGCCAGTGCAATTGACCTGACTTCAATTTTATGTGTCTAGCCTTGGCTTCAATATGGTGGGTCCATGTTAAACGGCGATCAAGATGGATACCGAAATATCTCACATGGCTCTGTTCTGGAATTTTAATATTATTTATTTTGATTTATGGAAGGACAACTTTCTTGTCTTAGAGTAAATGTAACGTGAGTACATTTTGTAGCGTTGACTTTTATTTTCAATTTGTCCAGCCATTTTTCTAAATCGCTGATGTGAGACTGGTGTTGTTCAGGAGCTATTGAGGGGTTTCCATGTGTACTTAAAAAAGCAGTATCATCCGCAAATGTATATGTGTGAGTCAGTGCGCTCGTAGGCATATCTGCAGTATATAAAATATATAGGAACGGCCCCACAATACTTCCCTGTGATACACCAGCGGTTATTTTTCGACATGACGAGATCACATCTTTTGATCTGATTTGGAAAGTTCTTTCTTGTATGTAATTTTCAAGCAGTTTATGTACATTCACAGGTAGTAATCTAATGATTTTGTGTATTGCTCCATCGTGCCAGACTTTGTCGAACGCTTGAAATATGTCAATAAATACTGCAAAGCAATACTGCTTGCTCTCGAAAGTTTTCCGAATAAGAGTAGTTGTCCGATGTACCTGTTCGATAGTACTATGCTATGTCAGGAATAATGCAATTTTCGTCAAGGTGTACTATAAGGCTCTCAAGTAACAACTTTTCAAAAAGGCTAATGGGACGGTATGATGTCACTTGAGTGACATATTTTCCCGGTTTTGGTATCATAACTATCTCAGATATTTTCCATGAGGAAGAGAAATATCCAATACGTAGTATTGAGTTAAGTATGAATAAAATAATTCTCAGTGCTGAGTTGGGCAGATTACTTATCATCGTGGTAATAATTTTATCTATACCAGGCTTAAGACCTTTGATTGTCGTCTTCACGGTAGAGAACCGGAATTTCATTGGGGTTGGCACCACATTATTTATGACATTATCACTAATATATTTATTTGTATTATTTGGGGTAAATACGTCCTCCAAGTGATTGGCAAATGCTTCGATTTTTTCTGAAGTATTTTTTACCCATTCTCCGTTCTGAATGCGTATGGGCGAATCATACACAATAGAGCATTACTTATTTTTCACAGCTTTTCAGGTCTAAGTTTTTAAGATAATTTCTCAGATTAGTTTCCTTATTAATCTTTAAGGCGACTTGTAGTCTTCTTTGGCACTGATTAAGTTTAACCTTTACGCTCGGAGATCGCGACTGTTGCCATTGGCGTCTGAGTGTTCTCTCTTCTTTGATAAGAGACTCAATGTTTCTAGGGCACTTTGAATGTCTGTAATTCCCCATGGTGACTGGGGGCGTAGACACTTTAACAGCGTTTGTTAAAATATCAGTAAATATATCGACCGCGGATTGTATTTCATATTCATTTTTCAATGAGATGTTCTGTGGCAAGTGTGAGCTTACCTTTTACTTCACTTGTAGTGAATAAGCTTGTTGAGCCAGTTGGTAATGTTAACCAATTATTAAGTATATAAATTGTTAAATAGTGCATTTTATTCCTATTATAAAATAATACTCTGTTGGAAATGGATATTAGAGAGTTTAAGCTAATGTAATTTCTATAATTTCCATCTAATTTAGGTGGAGGGTATTTAAGATTCGGCATAGCCGAATATCGCACTCTAACTTGTTTTTTCTTAATTTATGTTAATTTCTTTTTCATTAGTTGTTTATTTATTTAAATGTTAAATTTATTTTTGCGTTCAGTATTTAATCTGTTATTTATAGTAGTTTACAAAGTTTTCTGTGTGTTTTTCATATGTTTATTCAGGTTTTAAATTTCTCATTTCATACAATTCTTAAGGTTAGATAAATATTTTTGTTTTTTATTAATAATAATTTTTTTAACTTATTCCGTTCTGCTACCGCTTAGGGAGCCTTTAACTTTTGTATTTATTAAAGGACCTGTTAATGGCCTTCACTTTTAAAATTGTTTTGCATTTATACCACTTAAAGAGCCTTTTGTTTTTGTATTTATTAAAGGAATTGTTAATGTTTACTTCAAAACTACTTTGCAATATCACCACTTAGGAGATTTCTTATATTTTCGTTGGGCACCAGTTAGTAGAAATGAAACTACTTGTCGATTTGAGCACTTGACTGCAACTAAATTTATTTCATGTAATGAAAATAAATGTTTACTTGGTAAATTAGATTTATTTAAAAATGCTACAATTACAAAACTGCAGACATAGTGTCAGCAGTTTCGTATTAAAATTTAAAATCAGCAAAATTACCAACATTGTTTTTACCTTTAAGTTAAACAAACTAACCGGATGAATGTTGGCAAAATTTATTAAAAATAAAATTGTTGTTATCTTATATAAGTTTGTCATTCCGTTTGTAATTTCCACAATATAATTTTCCAACCCTATAAAGTATATATATTCTGGATCCTTATAGATAGCTTAGAAACTTGATTTATACATCAATATATCGGGAATTCTTCCGGCTCGGTTGCTATTTAAAATCGAGAAAATCGACCGGGGCAACCTCGATTTTTGGCCTATTTTGATCTATATCTGATATTTCAAAGTCCATTGCAACGATCTATATAAGGCTATAGTAATTTGGACCTACAATGGGTCAAAATCGGGAAAAATATTTTTTAACCCGATTTTTTTTACCAAAAAAATTTTTTTTATAATTTTTTTCACTTTTAAAAAATTAAACAAAAAATAATTCGAAAAAAAAGATTAAAAAAAATAATTTTTAAATTTTGAAAAAAAAAATTTAATTTAAAAAAAAAAAAAATGTATTTTGTTCACCTAAAAATATTTAAAAGTTTTATTTGAAAGCATAATTTAATGAAGATTCGACACAGCCGAATATAGCTCGCTTACTTGTTTTACATGAATTTGTTGATATTTTATAATAAATTTTATTACGTAATGATTTAGTTAAAATATGTTTAAAAAGATAGACCTATATTGACCAATCGTTCGAGATTAATCAACAAATTCTGAAACGAAAAACTATCATTAAAGATAATTATGTTATTATTGTTTTATAAAAAATTCAACATTTTATCATGTTTTTATTAAATTTTACAGAACTCTAAAATTTGTTCAGTGAGTCTAAATTTCATTTAAATCGAAACAAAATTAAAAAAGTTATTAAAGAAATAAAACCGAAAGTCAACCGGGTAAAGCGAAGGTTAATTTTGTTTTCGTTTTCTACGGTTTTTTCCATTAATATTTTTGTTTATTCAATTATTTTGTTAAGTTTTTACCTTTTAAACACGGTCGTTTTTTTTCCTTAAAAACGGATTCTTTAAATTACAAATAAAAACAAAGTTTTAAACTCTTTATTTGTTTATCGGATGTTATTCGTGATACCAGTATTTATATAACATTGATCGCCTACAGCATTTAAAGCTGATTTACAGTTAATTTAAGAACAATGTTAATAACAGCGTGTTATCAACACTGTTTGTAAGTAGATGTTTCTAAAGATGGGAATGTTTATATCTACTGATGCAAATGTTTATCCTTTTGATGTGCACTGCCTAATTTTCTTAAATATTCCTCGGGGGTCCGATTAAATCTTTCGACTATCAGATTGAATATGAAGTGGAGCTCTGGTTTTTCTTATTCCATATAATTCGCACGTTTCCTTGAATACGGCAGATTCATAATTTCTACCCTGGTCAGACTGTAACTCCAATGTAACACCATAGCGGCAGTCCCAGTTGTTTACAAATATGCCTTCAACATTTCTAGCTTCCTGGTTGGGTCTGAAATAATCCATAACCATCATAACGTAATGGTTTCCGGCATCAATGACAGGATAAGTTCCAGCTACATTCATTGTCCACGACTTCTTTTTACTGGGCCATTGGCTGCTACCCAATCAGATACTGCTTGTTGACAACCCTCCCAATAAAATGGTTGTTTTAACTTTGCTATGGTTTTTGTCATACCAAGGTGACTACCACGGGAACCGTAATGGAACTCTTTCATTACTTCATTCATTTTATAGGACGGTACCACAATTAGATTTGTTCACCCACAAAACGTGGTAAAGTGTGGAGATAATTTTTTTTATCCAAAAACCACAAGTAGCTTTTTTTAACTTTTGAAATCGATGTTTCTTGAAATTTTTTATTTTTTTTAAATTTTTTTTGCGAAAGATCTAAACTATTTGCGACACATGTTGCTAAGAACAATAGGTAATAAGTTACATGGATGAGAAAAAAACACCTGCTTGGCCAAAATGTTAAATTTTGACCCCCTCTCAGAAAGTTCTCGACCGATCTTGTTGAAAAATTGTGTCCTAATTACTATCCAATAGAACTAACTATGGTGCAAATTTCATCCCAATCGGAAGACATCGATTTCAAAAGTTGGTTCAATTGACATGAAATGTCCCATATATCAAACTGGCTCGAATCTATATTTAAAATTTGCAACAACAAAAATATGTTATCGTAAATAACACAACACTTGCCATCGCGTGGAGCTAGGGTAAATATTTGGTTATTACCCTAATGTTCATTTTGTCTTTTATCTTTAACTTAAAATATATATTTTGTAAAGCAAAATAATTACAAAAAAACTGCGACAAATATTTATATTAAAAAGCTTGAGCATATATGACACTCGTAAATAGTGGTCATGTTTTTAGCTGGGATATATACAGCAGTTAAGCAAGTAGTCAATGTATCCCATATAGACAGTAATCGTCACAAATTTCTTATCACTTGGCTGACTCCAATTTATATATTGTTACGAATTTGCAATAGCGATTTGAATTTAACAGTCTGTAACGACTGCCTGCAGCATTCATCATGTTTATAAACACATCCATCAGTAGAAGCTTCTACTTATCAACAATGTTGATAGCATGCGGCTATTAGCATTGTTTATAAGTATGGCAACAATAAATGTTTAAGCTGCTAACATTGACATCGAAAGCTCTAGATCATTGTAGAAGATTCACGATAGATGGCGCGTGTATAAATAGTGGCAGATGTTGCAGTAGTGAGTTGAGTTTATCATAGGTGCTGTTAGAGTTAACATCAACATGTACATTATAAAGTGCGTGTGCATTTCTGCGTTTTGATAAACGTGTATAAAGACACTGAGTGACTATTTAATCCTGTTGTTGTATATTTTAAATAAATAAAGAGTTTTAAACTACTAAACGGGTTTTATTTACAATCAAAAGTATCTGGTTTATATAAAGGAAATAAACCAACGTTTTAAAAAGGTTTATACATCACAGGTAATCTAGCGTGAAGACAATTGTCACTTAAGTGTCTCTAAGTAATCTGGAGTGTAGCCACTTTAAAAGTTTTGTGTGATAATTCGTTCATACAAATTGTGTTGATATAATTCTCATACAGTTAATTTTTATTTTTGCTTATCCCATGTAACAGCAATCCATTGGAGAGTTGTCGATATGTCTTTTAGCTGATTATTTGAATTAGCACTCGCACATGTTAAAATAACTAGTTATGTAGCTGATCAAGTAACCAGTTAGGTAGCTAGTAAGGTAACTAACGTTATTTAACCAGTATGTTAATCCAATGCGTTGACTACTTTGGACCAGCTATCGGACAGTCTCATTGTAATCAAAAGCGGTCCCTTGACCCCCTGCTTAGGACATACACGTGTTAAAATAACTAGTCACTTAGCTATTGAAGTAACTAATTCCACCCTAAATGATAGGTAAAATCACTAGTTCGGGATTGTCTCCTAGAACTGGGTATAACATTGTTAGCCAAACTCACACAACAATACATTTGCTTCGAATTTTAGTGTAACGATGTGTGTACACTGAACCAAATTTCTTATGAAAATATCCATTAATGTTTTTATTCAATAGCAAACATATTTGAGCACATTTGTTTTGAGCAGTGTAAAGACTACAAAATGTGTGTGCAAAGAAAAATCCACACACAGCCTTTCCTTTTGTTAGTTTTTATACGACTGAGTAAAAATCACAGTTGGCATGTGCAGTGTTGCCGATTCATGTGCTGTCATATACATTTACTTCACTGGCAACACTTGTAAAATAACTCATGTTTAAGTTATTTTATATACATATTTGTTTAATTTTTCATTCTTGTTTTTTGACATTTGTTAAGACAAATTGTTATTTTTGTAGAACTGCCATCACCATGTATGAATTTGCCTTGCTCATGTTCGTTTTTTAATTTTTGCACTGTTGCAGACCTCTGATATATAATGAAATATTATTTTCTTAAAATATTTGTGTAGTTGACATTTAAAATTATGAAGTATTTAGCAATCTTTTGCTAATAAGTAATAATTTTAAACCTTGCAATATCAACTGTTTTTAACGAATAAAAACAAGAATATACTAGCATTTCACTCGCTACTTAGTATCCAGAATTGTTAGTATAAAACAAAATAAAGTCAAAATAACTGAAACTGACAATATTTTAAGCTATTTTTGCTAAAGTACGACTTTGGCAATATTCAAGTAGCACGATTTAAATGCTTTCGGAGGTTGCCTTATTTATGTTTTTAGCTTTATTAAATTACTTTCACTTTTGTCGGTTCTTTTTTTTTGTAAAATTCATGTGTTTTGTTTCAAGCTTTATTAATTTTTTTTTTAGAATAACCAAAATATGATGTTAATTCCTCCTTTATTTTAAGTTCATTAATTTAGAAAATTCAAGATGAACCATTAGAATAAATAAAGTCCCCTTCAGCAATTTCACCCATTCAAGATTGTTTGTGTTAAATTTCATATTTGGTGGTCTTTTTTGATAGAAAAATCGAAAATCACTATTAAAAAATTAAAAGGTACCTATTTGTGCTTTCTCACTTCATTCTAAATCATTTGAGCTTAACATTTCATTTTTCTGTGTTTATTATTACAGAAATTCAAAAAGGGACTATAAATTGCCTATTTTAGATTCTCACTCAATCACCTCTTTATGAGGAGATCCATAATAACGCTATAATTCCACTTTTTAAATTTTTTGATTGAATCCTATACTACACATTCTATGTAACTATTGTTAAAATCCATAACAGAGATCAGTCATTTTATTGTAATTCATTACCAAAACCAAAGAATAACAAGAAGTGAAACGCTGTCAAAAAAAACCTAAGTCGGTTGTCATAAAAAACCTAACTCTATGAATGTATTGGTAACATTTTGTTAATATGTATTGGTGTGCAAACCACTTTCACCACACTCCCCAAACACACATAGTTGTAAAAAAGCGACCTTAAAAATTATAACAAAATTGTATTACAATTAAATTTAAAAATTCTAACAATTATCAAATTATTTGATGTAAATTTGACCTGAAAATATTTTATAAAAAGATTTTTCTGCTTTTTCTTCCATAATTTCTGCAGAAATTTAATTTATTTGAATTTCATATTAATTTTCAATACCTAATTTTACAAATGTGTTTTTTTCAGTTTTTATTTCTACCCCAAACAATTAAAAGTCAAAAAAATTAAAAAAAAACATTTTTCGTTTGTGCAAAATATACATGTTTCGGTTATTTTAATGGTAAATATGTGTGGAAAAAAATAAAAGAATATTATGTGTATATGAAAGAGTGTGTTAGAATTGCAATTTTATTGAAATTTTGAAGAAAAAGTTTTGAAGTCAAATCTCTCTCTCAAGTGTGTTGAATTCACATACTACTTGTATGTGAGAAGAGAGAGAAGTTGTTGTTGTAGAAAAATTGAGAGGCTTCCCTTCTTGTTATTCTTTGACCAAAACCTAAAATGAAAATTTTCCTATATCCTACTGTCTTTAATGAAATTTATTTGATTTTTTATGATTCATTATTAAAGAAAATTAATAAAATTCCATTAGAAGAACTTTTTCTAGGATAATACGAGCATGTCTCTAATTTAATGTTTATTTATTCGTTGTAATGAAAAATCGAATTTAGGTTCATTGGTAATGAAAATACAGTAGAATAAGAAATACTACCACAAAGACACTCCCCTGCAGACTTGTGCCGTTCTGAACTAAAATGCTCTTTTTAGTGATTAAGTTAAAAGGTGGACACATTTGGTCGATTCAATGACTAAAATTTATTGCATTTTTAATAATGAATTTTTTACAAGTCAAGCTTTAATATTAATATAAGCGATAAAAAAGTTAAAATTAAATGATTTGTGGTACTCCTCAAAACAGTTTCTCTTGCTTGTGAAGCAGAGATGCACATTGCACAAAAGTTGTGTGTTCTGTTCTCTATTCGCTTTTATGAACAGTTAACACATCTCTTCATTTTACCGGCCTTTTGCATGTTGTGTGCTGGCAAACAGCGTTTAATTTCAATTTTTCTTTTGGCACCTTCCTTTACCGTAGGCCTTGCTATTAGCCTAGAGGTGATATTATTTACCATACTTCTTGCTATAATTTGGCGATACTCGAGACTTGTTAAAGATGGACCTTCTACGTGTTTAGCTTCAAGTAATTTTTGATATATTATATACGAGTTGTTAAGTGCTATGTCCAGAATATCAAAGAATAAGCGTAAATAAACTTTTCGCTGATCCATGAGGTCAACGCCGTCCATATATTTGGTATACTTTGTGACCATTTCAGGACAATTCACGTTTGTGTTTTTAGAAGACCCTGATTGCTTTCTCTTTACAAAAGTTGTTGAATCTGGTTGTATAAAATTGTAAAGTGTATACCGATTTCGTATCCATTCATTTGATAAACGAAATTCCTTGAAAACTTTCGGAATAAATATCTCCTCTCTGCATTGTTTTATCTGTAGGCAAAGTATTGGGTACATTTTTCCCGTTTTGTACGTACAGTACCACAAGATTTTATATTTTAAAAAAATTATCAAAATAAACATCACATACAAGATCCTTTAACTTTTGAGTCAAATTAAGTACAACAGATTCGCCAAAGCCGACTTCGGCATTCATTTTTTTCCGGTATATAAGTCAAACTCAAAAAAATACTAAAACAGCAATACAATAAACGAAAACAATAAAACACTCAGCGCAATAAAAATATTGGGATTCCCCGTCAATTATTTGGCACTCAATTTATTCAATGTTGTCAACTTTAACATTTTACATAATACAGTGAGGCCTCGATTATTCGTGATTCGATTAACCGGCAACATCAATTATCCGGGAAAGAAAAAGAAAATGCTTTTGGATCGATTTAAATTTTTTTGCATCGATTAACCGTAATTACCTCTATTATCCGGGAATATAATTTTTTTCGATTATTTTTGAACAATCAAACACAATGTGAATAAAACGAAAAAGTCGAATTCCCTCGATCGATTTGTAAGGCCAACATTTTTTGATATTGTGCCATCGATTTTTCGATAGCTTTTAGCGTGGTTCTGTTATTGGCTTTAGAAACCGAAAAACATTAAAAACTGCTGAAGAACCAAAAGTAGATTTTGCTGTTTATGAATAATTCCGGAAGGAACGATTTAAAGGAATTCCAATTTCTGGATTAACAGTGAAGGAAAGCCTAAAATATTCCATTCAAAATTTAAGAAAAAAATTACATTGTATTCACAAACTCAATGTTGCAGGAGAAAAATATTCAGCTGATTAGCTGCTACAATTTTTGTGGAGAAATTAAATGAATTCAAATCAATGAAAAAGCTCATCAATGAGATAATGGAGAATGGAAAGTGTTTACTTGAGAGAAGTTTGGCTTGGCATAATGAAAATTTCATAGAAAGACAAGGTCTCAAAGGAGAGACTCATTAGTTTGCGTTAATGCTGCTGGTACACACAAGTGCAAAGCATTAGTTATTGGAAAAAGCTTTAAAAAATGTCCATGTGAATGGTTTAACAATAATTTAGTACCAGAAGGAGAGAGATTCTTAAGAAAATCGGTCTAAAAGATGATAGTAAAATCATTCTGCTATTTGACTTCAATGCTGAAAACATTATTGTGAAATTTTTTCCACCAAATTGGACGACTTTGATCCAACTGATGAATCAGTGAGAAATATGGAGCTTTAAATTTCATTATCGAAAAACTGTACTAAAAATTGATACTCAATTAACCGGGAAAATTGATTATCCAAAATGCTCACGGTCCCGACCATTACGGATAATCGAGCTCCCACTGTATAAATAAACTTTTTTTACATATTTAAAGCATAAAATGTATGTTAAGATTTAAAAAGATGTTTTAGTTACTAATTTAATATATGGGAATAATGTTTCCCATTGTCGTCAAAGGGTTAATAGAAAATACATATATTAAAAAATAAATGTAGAAATTCGTTTCTAATAAAATTTCCATTATTGATTCATTATGTATTAGCGATTTTGATTTAAGAAGGATTTTATGTTAAATATTTACTATGTTTTAATATACATTTATATTTTTTTATTAAGTATAAAGAAAAAAATTGTATTATTCGAAATATAACCCATATCCATACACTCGAACAAAACTAATGGTGTTTCCTTTTCTGGCATAAATGATGCCTTTCTGAAAATAATAAGTGTTGAATTGGAAGCAAACAGTATAGTTTTAGAATATTTAGAAGCTACATAAAAGAAAATTGCATAAATGGTAATGGTATGGGTAACCTTTCATAAATGGTAACGCCATAAGACAATAGTTGTGAAATTTTTTTAATTTGTTTAATACAAATATTTGTTATTCGGTACTGTACATTTTTAAATACTTCGAATAATTATTATAAGAAATTGTTAGAAAATTTTATCGTACATTGTGCGAATACCCTATTATGTACGTATGGATGAGTGTATTTACATGCAAACCACTCCCTGAAGTTTTGACATTTATGAAAATGATAATAGGGCAAGAAAAATATCAGGATGTAAAACACAAATCTGCTGACACGCTTAAATTTAATTTGCAACGGTAACGAATTCAGCTTACATTGGGATCATTTTATTATAACAACACATTATCCTTTGTTTACTTCACAATAACAACATTTCCAAACGAAATTCATACATATGTTCATGCGTACAAACATATACACACACACATACCTTTTTTTTACTTTTCTATGAGTTGACTAGAGTTGCCAGTTTATAAAACTGCCGGGATTTTAGACATTTAAGCCGGGCATAAAATTCATATAGAGGAGGATGTTACATTTGTTTTTTAAAATTCCTGTAGATATATTTTTAGGAACTTTAATATTCCAGCAATTAGGCAAGTAGTTAATGTATCCTTTATAGACAGTAATTGTCACAAATGTTTTTTCACTTGGCTGACTCCAATTTATAAATTTTGGGTCATTTAACACGTATGTACTCATTGTAGTGCAGAAAGAAGACGATTGGTTACTTTATACATCCCAGGTTATCTATTTTGAAGAAAATTGTCACGTAAGTGTCTCTAAGTAATATAGAGTGTAGTCACTTTAAACGTTTTGTGTGATAATTCGTACAAAATGGTTTTATATAAATTGTGTTGATATAATTCAAATATAGTTTATTTTTAGTTTTGCTTAAGTATACTGATATTTCATGTAGCATAGCGTGAAGTCAATAGTCAGTCCCTATAGTGTCTCTCAGTAACCTATAGTGAAGTCACTTTAAATGTTTATTTTGTACTTTACTTTAGAAAATAGTTATTTTACCCAGCAGAGGCAATCTATTGGAGAGTTGTCGGTTAGGTTTGTATACAAGCAATCGTTTATTGGACTGTCTATGATATGTCTTTTTACCTGCCAATTTTAGGTCAATTAGCACCCGTACGTGTGAAAATAACTAGTTATGTTATAGTAAGGTAACTGACCCTATGTAACCGGTATGTGAATCCAATGTGTTGATTACATTGGACCTTAGCAGACAGTCTCATTGTAATCAAAAATGGTCAATTGATCCCCTGCTTAGGACATGCTAAAAATGTTGGGTAAAATCAGTAGTTCGGGACTGTCTCCTAGAACTGCTGGGAGAAAACACAGGTATGTATGAATGTATAATACCGATTTGTTTTAATTTGCCCATGTTCTCGCTTACGGTTGAAAAACGTTGTTTTCAAAACCACGGGAATTGTTATTCGTTTCAGTAAACGCCAAATTTCTAGCGTGTTCAAATCGGAAACGCGATATACGCTTTTCAAAACATGGGCGAATATCTTCAAAATCACTTAAGAACACATTTTTTGGTTGGTTGATTTTTTTTTATATATTTCAACTAAAATGCTAAATGTTTTCAATTTAATAATGTTAATATTTCATAATCATGATGTCAAGAGGAAAATAAATAAAAAAATGTACAAAATTACGGTTGACGCACCTTTTAACTCCACATCTTGACGAGCCATCGTTTTGTGCTCACATGAACAAAACATCGGCAGAATTACAAACACAAATTTGTTCATGTTCTTGTGCAGAGAAAGCATGTGTAATTTGTTAATTTTCATAGTTCTCTTTGAAATTTTAAAATTGCGGCCGGTATTTTTAAGTAAAAATTAGATTTTATGTCGGACATAGTTGTGCGGAAAAGATAAAAAAGCCGAACAATCCCGCGAAATGCAAGACCTTTGGCAACACTACCATGTACATTGTATAAGATAGATTGTAGTTAGATATAATAGATGCAAATAATAAGGGAAATAATACAATACATACAACAATAAGCGAGAAGTAAACCACAAAATTGAAAATAAACACTATATTATTCACTAGCAATAAAAACGTTGAAAAATTTGCTATGGTCTGACTACTTCGTATTCTGATTTAGCTAATATGTTTTTAATTCTTATGATTCCCAAATACATGAGAACTAACAAATATATCATACTAAATGGCATAATTTTTATTGACATTTAAGGAATATTCAAGCTATTCCTGTTCTCACATTTATTTCAGTATTCTATGAATATTAAAGAATATTGATTTGTATAAAGCCAAAACTACTTATTGTTTGTGAAATGTTTAATTATATTTTACACTAAAGTTATACAGAAAAAATTATTGCTTAAAATTTCAATAAACTTTTTATTTGGTTTTATATTAAAAATAATTAATATTATTATTAAATTTTATTATTTGTTTTATTTGCTTATAAGTTTTATTTTAAATTAATGAAATCTGACAAATACTTCCAAAAAATAAAAAAAAATATGAAAGAACATTTTTAATTTTTATAAATTACTTCCAATTATGTTCTGAAGCAAAGATGTAAAAGAATTCATTCTCTAATTCTATTTTAGATATTGAACTATATTTAAAGGAATTAACTATTCTTATAAGACATTCTGTAATATATAATTCGAATAATTAATTCTTAAAGCTTTTGATGTTGTTGAATCAATTTCTAGGTAAATTAATTCCTATGGAATGATAAATCCCTTCTGATTGAATTCTTATTAATGTTAAATTCACTATGAATGATAAAATTTATTTCAAATTCAATCTATTACAAATTGAATTAAATAATTTTTTAACCATTCTATTTGTAACAGATTGAATGAACATTTTGATTGTTAATTTAAAAATATTTTAGTGTTAAGTTCTTGTTAGTTCAGCTAAAAGGCTGAATATAAAACTAAAAAATATTTACATATATATGCTAAGGGGAATTTGGATTAAACAAAAACACTGAATAAGAGTTTTTTGCAATTAATTTTTTTATTATTAAGATCTAATTTATTGTTATTTATTAGAATATATACTATATTTAACAGCTTGCAGTTTCAAACATTTTAATAGTTAAATTTTTGCTCTATAAACCTCACCAACAATACAAAAACTATATTTTGTTTAACATACTCATATACTTATTTATTTAGATTTTTGTATTTTTTATAAATAATAAATAAATAAGCATATAAATGTTTGCCAAACCAAAATAACATAGTGAAAGATGTTGTTTTTAAGTTTATTCGTAACTGTAATTAACCTTTAATGTAAATCGGTCAATGAGGAACGTCTTGGAGTATTGACCAAACCCGCGCCGATGATGTAATAAAAAGATTTTGATAAAAACATTCTTAAGTTTCGGATACCTATTCATCATTTGAATTTTAGTGGATTGATCTATCTTGTAATTTAGATATTCTGAAGTTGGGGAGTGTGTATTTGCTAGATCCCATTGCGCTATTTTAAAATAACATAATTTTATTTTTTCATAGAAATCAAAGAAGCAAGTACAGTAGGGTGTGGCTGACCACATCATGAGTATACATTTGTGTTTACTCTGTATAATAACCTTTTACTCATAAGCCATGTTTAAGTTAAAAAATCAGATCAAACACCTGTGCTTGTGTAACAAATGTAGGGTATAATAAGTGTAATTTTTATATTACCTTTAAATCCAAAGTTAAACCGAAACTGATGCCGTTATAACAAAATCAACTTTAGATGGCTGTTCAAAATACTTGTCGAAACGATTTATTAAACATTCTCCATTGCGTCAACAATATCATTCATTATTTAAAAATGTATGTTCGTCTTCGCGATTCGCATGCTATTTCCAATTGTAGCCAATGTTGGAAGCATATAACCATAATATATATTTTTTTCTTGTTGCAAGAAATCTATTGCTTCTGCAATGGGTTTGTGTATTGAAATATATTCTGAAATATAATGAAAATCATTTTCGGTAAAGGGTGTAGTTCTAAAATTGCTGATATATTCTTAAGTTTCTCTTTTATTTCCACAAGTTGAACAAAAATGTCGAAAAGTTAATTCCACCGGGTTATTTTAAAGAATGTCCCAAAATAGATTTGATTACTTTCGCAGATTTTGGACGCCGAGACTTGTTCCAAAGCTGAGAACATTTTTGCAAAATCTAAAAAGATTTTAGAACGATTTTTATATTAATATATCTACTGTTCTTAGGTTAGGTTCCATGGGCAGACGCTCCTCAAACAGCTCACTTGGGTCCACTCAAATCTGATCCCATTGTGATACCCAAGGGGTAGACAGCAGGGTATTTACAATACGACCGTTGCCTCCAGGTTAAACCAGCCAGATTCCCGGATGGAGGAGTAGATTCGTCTAAGATTAATCCTTGATAGCTCATCCAAGCATGATAGGAATGGAAATCCGGGGATGCGTGCCCTCAGGTTTGTCAAAGCAGAAAAGGTGTTACACAGTCTCTTCCTCTTCTTCATTATGGCAGCTTCTACAGTAATCATTGTACCGTAGGCCCATTCTTCTAGCATGTGTCCAGATTTAATAGTGTCCTGTAATAAAGGAGACAATTAGCCTTATTTGCTCACGACGGTAATCTGTAAGTAGATTCGTCCTGCTGGCTCATACACGGGCCAAGTCGACCTCGCTGTAGCACAGGAAGGTTCATTAGTCCACCTGTTTTGTGCAGTTTCATATAGTTTCTGTTGAACAGCCATCTTGCATTTAACAAGGGAAATACCAGAAAAGAGGTTGATCGCCTCCTCATTCATTATCGCACCCCTTTTGGCCAAATCATCTGCTTTACAATTACCCTGATTTCCATCGTATCCAGGGACCCATATAAGCGTTATCCTAGAATATCTCGCTATCACATTTAGGAATACCCGGCATTCGTCGGTTAATCTAGATGTCGCGAGGACACCCGCTATTCCGTTAACGGCAGCCTTGCTGTCAGTAAATATACATATATCACCAGATATTCGATAATACCTCATCCAGTTGGATGCACATTTAATGGCAGTAATTTCCGCCTGAAGAGCAGTACTGAAGTTAGGTAGCCTAAAGTAGGATTTTATCCCAAAGTTTTCAATATAGAAACCTCCACCGACCCTATTTCCCCTATTTGAGCCGTTCAATATTACTCAACATTACCATGTATGTGGCCATAGTAATTCAGTATCCTAGAGTGTCCAAGGTCCTTGCCAGACCACGAACATCCAGCATTTAGCCTCACAGTAGAGTTGAGAGCCATTTGTATCACCATCAAATCCACTGGTAACCAGATTAAGATAGTAAAAAGTAGCTTAGAGGAAGTAGACCTTATAGCGCCTGTAATCAGTATCGCGACAGTCCGTAGTACCTGTTCGACGGCCTTCCGGTGAGTAGCATTATCCAAGGCATGCCACCACACCAATACTCCATAGAACAAGATGGGTTTGACAACTGCTTTAATTGATACCAATTGATACCTTTCCGCATAATACCCCAGTTAGTACCAATTGCCTTTTTGCAGGAGTAGATAACCACATAGGCCTCATTAATCCTGTTTTGAATGTTTAGATTCCAGGACAGTCTCTTATCCAGAATGATGCAAAGATACTTTGCATTATCCCTGATCTAAAGTCATCGATCTTATACCTCCTAGTGAAGAGAACCAATTCCGTTTTTTGGGGGTTCACACTAACTCCACTCGATATACTCCACTCACTCACCGTACTTAATGCCGATTCCATACAACTGGATATTGTATCCAGAAATTTACCAGATATAAGTACTGCAACATGGCCACTCTTGAAACATCTATGCCACCTAGGGTGGCGCATATGACTCTATAACCGAGTATCTTTCCGACTATTCGGCGTACACATAGATCAATCAGAAGTTCATCCATCACAGATAGGATGGCGTCTTGCCTGACATTGGTAAAAGCTCCTTCAACATCGAGAAAGGCAACAAGTAAATACTCTTTATGTGATAGCGACTCTTCACTGGAACCAACTAACGAATGTAGAGCTGTTTCCACAGATCTGCCCTTGGTGTAAGCATGTTGGGATTTAGAGATGAGTTCCGTCGGAATAATCATTGTCAAGTATACGTCAATTACCCTTTCTAGGGTTTTCAGCAAAAAGGATGCAAGACTAATTGGTTTGTAATCCTTCGGTTTGGTATGATTCGCCTTACCTCCTTTAGGAATAAAGACTCACTACACCTCGTCCACCACGTTGGAATATAGGTCCATCTGATACACGCTGTGTATATATTAATGAGCCATGGTATAACTATTACTTCGTTTTTCTAATGATCAGCAGGAATGATGCCATCCGGATCAGCTGGAATGATGCCATTCTAGTGGAACTTTATTTAATGTTTTTACCTTCTTATGAAAATCGAAACATGTATATTTCTTCAAATTTGACTCAAAATATTTGGTGGCTAAAAGACTTAGTGTGTGAGAGCAGCATCGTAAATGGACAGAAGATTTTCTTATTCTTATATCGTCATTATGAAACTCGTATTCATCATCTTCATTTAAAGAATCCGATGAATCATAAAAAGTCTCAATTCCATATTCCTTAAATGTTTTGATGAAATTTGACGCATTGTCTGTCACTGTAGCAACTATTTGTCTGTTATTGAGGTTGTATTCGTTGTGTATTTCTTCAATAATTTCATTAATTTATACAAAATTATGGCAACCTATAAATCATCTACACGCTAATGCTGCAGACTTTCTTTCAAAATGGCCATTTATCGAGTGACACTATATCCAAAGAATAACTGGGTGCTGGTCGACCAAATATCTGCAGTTGTACATACATTAGCTACTTTCTGATGTTGCAATTTGATTTTCATTTTTACTTCAGTAAAATTCTTATTTAAAAGTTTAATTGCTGTTGGACAGCTGGGCAGTGAGTAATTGTGATTTAATAAAGCTAAAAAGTTTTTAAAACTTTTGTTTTCTACCTAAGTAAATGGAATCATGCAATCCGCAATTGTTTCCATTAATGTCTTATCTATTTTATCATTTTCACTTTCAATGTTAACAATTTCGCTTTTTCCTTTTTTAAAATTTGTTAAACAAGTCTTCGTGTATTTTTAAATGGCGTAAAAAATTTGAGGTAACATTTAATGTACCTTTAACTTTGGTATTGCATTCTTTGCATCTATCTAAACACCTTTATTTCGTTTTTGATATTCTGTGTCGGATATCTAAATGTATATCTGTCTTTAATATGTTCGTTGATGGATTTAATATTTGGTTTTAAATTACTTACATTTTTTATTATTATAAAATATTCTTTAAACAAAACATGTTTTCGGTTTTCTATTTCTTTGGCGAAATCATTTTTGTCGTTTTCCTTTAGTGGGGGTCATAATTTACATCTTCAATTGAGTCGTCCGAGGAAAAATCACATTCCCTCATTTTTTTTATTGAACAATATTTTTTGTTTAATTTTTTCATTGCAGTTTTGTTATATAATGAAAAAAAAAAGATTTGCAACGTACCAACTTAAATTAGTAAAAGCTCACAAATGATAAGATATGATGATATTATGACAAATAAATATGTTAATATATATATCCTAAAAAATGGGTTTAAATTTTTTAAATTTTATGATTTTCTCTCTAATTACAAAAAATTAAATATTCAATTTTGAAAAGTGTATATATATTTCGTGTTTGCCGAATGTATATTGATTTTAAAATTAAACTATTACAAATTGAATTAAAACTTTTTACAACCATTCAATTTGTAATAGAAGGAATTAAATTAATAGAATGATCATTCCTTATAAGAATGAACTCTGATGTGAATTAATTCTATTCAATGTAATGCCTTATGAATGAAGCTAAGGAATTATTTACGGTGAATGGTTTTAACGAATGGAAAATTCTAATAATTGAAGCCGAATTATATAATTTTAATGATACATTCAAAAATTTCAAGCTGAATTAAAAATATAAGTGAATTATTTCTCAATTCAATTCATTCTTTCACAGCTTTGTTCTGAAGTTCATATTGCAACAACATTCAACAGTAAAAATGCTCTCTTGACTCACCGGTACTATTTTTAGATTTGCCAGTTGTTAACAATCGATCTTTCCTGGGGTTAACGTTTCTTGAGATTGCAATTTTTGTATGTGTTAATTTCGGGTAAGAACTCTTGACCATCTCCATATAATAATTTTCCCAAATACAACGCAACGTTAAACGTAATTTTGTTTGCCTTTTCCTAGTTTGTGATGCTACAAACTGAGCTGCTCAAATTATTTAGAATTAAAGCTTTAAGTTTTATTTGTTTAAGAAACTCGGACATTCACACATTTCTACCTATGTTTGTATGCATATATAATTTAGAGTTCCAAATTTACTTTCATATGCGCTAAATTTCAAAGACGGAAATCAAAAATTGCACCTTAGATCAGGGGTGCCCAAAAGTTCCTTATGGAAGAGCAAACACCAATACATTTAAAGAAAAACTAATTTTTATGCAATTTTTTTGTTGTAAAAACCAAACACACAAATAATAAAGAAAAAAATACACACTTTTTTAAACAATACAATACGATAAACAAAATCTACATTGATGATCGCTGTCGTCAATGTTTACCAGCAAAGCATACGAAAGTGTTGTTGCTTTGCACTTGCGTGTAGACGGTGAAGATCGACAAAAAAACAAACAAGACAAAGTTGTTTCTGTATTTCATATTGCTAGTGCTGAGTGATCCATTGAGTATAGAAACACACAGCCTATAGCTAAGAGCATTTACAAAAACAAATGAGCACGAAGAGTATAGGGCTTGGGCACCATTGCCTTAGATGTTGAAATTTTGTCAATATCTTTCCATAATTCTACGTACGTTGAAATGTAGCTCCTGGAAACTACTTCTGTATTCACAGCATAAAATAAACTCTAAACAAATTATCTAAAAACACATCATTTTAGAAAAAAAAAGTTAAAAAAAAAATTGTTTAACCCTTTAAGCGCATTATTGTTTTTTTTTTTTGAAAAAAATACCTTTGTTCACAATTTATGCTGTAACTTTGGAATGGAAAGCGATAAATTTTTGAAAAAAATTGGAAATTAAAACATACTTAATGTGGTATTAAAAAATTCAAATTATAAATTTATTATAAATTTTTGTTTTACACAAAATTGTATAAGTTTACTAATTTTTTTCAAAAAAAGTCACAAAACAGAATATTATAATTTTTTAGTAATGAATAATTATAAATAAACAAAACACAGTATTTTAGGGGAAAAAACTTAAAAAAAATTTTGTTTTAACCCTTTAAGCGCATTATTGTTTTTTTGAAAAAAAAAAAAAATACCTTTGTTCACAATTTATGCTGTAACTTTGGAATCGAAAGCGATAAATTTTTGGATAAAATTGGAAATTAAAACATACTTAATGTGGTATTATAAAATTCAAATTATAAATTTATTATATGTATTTATTAGTTTAAATTTCATTTAAAATCCAATTTTTGTTTTACACAAAATTTTGTAAACTTAAAAATTTTTTAAAGTAATGAATAATTATAAATACATAAAAACACAGCATTTTAGAAAAAAATTTTTAACCCGTTAAGTGCATTATTTTTTGGAATGAAAAGCGATAAATAAATGTGCTGTTAAAAAAAATCAAATTATAAATATATTATTTGTCAATTCACAAGTCTCTTACCATGTCATAATGTCCTAATATTTCACAATGGTTTTTATTGCATTTCAAGCAAAAAATGTGCTAAAATAATACTACTTTCTATGCTATGTTTATTGTGTTATCATAACCAACTAGCAGAGACCAACGACGAATGCCTAAGAGTCGGTTAAGTCGAGCCGCCGAGTCGTGATATATAAGGAGATTATGACAATATGACTGATAAGAGACCTTTTGAATTGACCATATATGTATTTAATTTAAAATCCAATTTTTGTTTTTAAAAAAATTTTATAAAGGAAACATTTTTTTAAAAAAAGTCACAAAAGCGAATATTATATAGTTTAAAAAAAAAAATTGAAAAATCGTGATCCTCAATTTTCGCTGTAACTTTGAAATCAAAATCCATTTAAAGAATGAGTTAATAATTTAGTATAAATTTGTAAACAGTTTTTTTCAGTAAAAAATTAATCTGAAAAAATAAAAAAAAACTTTTTTGGGAATCTTTGTTTTCGTTTACCTTTTTAATAAAAAAAAATATAATATTTTTATTATGCTGCATTTTCAAATTCATCAAAAATACCCCAATTATCATCATTATCTTTATCATAATTATTATAATTTTCTTCATCATTATCATCATCACTATCTTCATCGTTGTTATCAGGAGCATCTTTATCACTATCTTGATAATAGTGCATGCTGTATAATCTCCGGCCCGTGAATAAAAAATGGATGCAAAGTGGGAGTCATACAAAACCATGGATATTTTTCAACAAAATATCTATCCGTATTGCGAGCAAATTTACTAAAATTTTCCAAATGAATCTCATGACGACAAGAAACGACAATTAGTAAAATTTATTCACTTGAATTTAGCTAAAAGTATTAAAAATATGATTACTTCCTGTAAATTGTGCGTGATACAATTTTTTGTACGTAAGCTTAAGACCGAAATCACTCACGCACTCATCTCTGAAAAAACAAAATGCGTCAATAAAAATAATAAAATACCAAAAATAAATAGAATGACAATATTAAAACACAAAAACACATCTACTGGTCTTGTTAAATAAATGACAACCAGAGTTTAATATTTTGTAGAAGTTAGATTGGCATAAACACTTCCATATCCATATTCAATATTTGTTATTAGAGGCTTAAGAAAATTTTATTGAAATACTATTAAATAAATATGGGACATTTCATGTCAAGTGAACCAACTTTTGAAAGATCGGTCGCAAACTTTCTGCGTTAGAGGGGGTCAAAATTTGACATTTTAGCCAAGCAGGTGTTTTTTTCTCATCCATGTAACCTATTGTTCTTAGCAAAATGTGATCCAAATAGTTTAGATTGCTATTTCTTCAATCTTTTTTTTCCAAACAAATTTTTTGACTTTTTTTTTCAAAATTTAACCTTTTTTCTCTCAGAAGAAAGCTTAGATATTTTCCTTGAAGACCTATTTGGTCAATTAGTAGGATGCGAGTGGGATATCTATCAAAATAAATATTTTGTAACCCAAGTCATAATTTTTTTTTTTTTGCAAAATCGACGTTGTTTTCCTAAATTGTCCTTTTTAAAAAAAATTTGTTTGCTCAAAAGAAAGCTTAGGTCTATTTCTTTAAGAGCTTTTTGGTCTCTTAGTGGGATATGAGTGGAATATACTTTATTTATTTTGTAACTCAAGACACACACGAATTCCACTAAGAGACCATTTTGGAAAAAAAATTTAGATTTTGCAAAAAAAAGTCTAAAATTGTATGTCTTGAGTTACTGTTTTAGAAATTTTATCTTTAAATAAACAAGTCAATTATAAAAAATATAATCTTTATTTAAATGCAACTTCTTTCTTTGAATACTCAAACGCAATTAATTATACCCTACACCACCATAGTGGGGAGGGTATATTGGATTTGTGCAGATGTTTGTAACGCCCAAAAATATTAGTCTAACACCCACCTTAAAGTATACCGATCGACTCAGAATCACTTTCTGAGTCGATTGCGCAGAGTACAGGTCGCAATCTTGAAGATATTTCGATAAAATTTGGTACATATCATTTTTTCTGCCCAAGGACCAAGCCTATTGAAACTGGCTGAAATCGGTTCATTATTTCACCTAGCCCCTACCGAAATTGGACTTTATCGGTCATAAATGTTTAATTTATGTAGGTATCTACACAAGTTTTTCTCCAAATAAGTTTTATATATACGAAATTCATGTCACCAAATTTTACTATGATCGGTCCATAATTAGTCATAGCTCCCATATAAGGCCGCTTCCGATAATCACTTTAACGATCATAAATCTCTTAAAAATGTTGGTATACACAGAAAAGGCAACATAAAGAACTTTTATATAGACATTACTCACACCACTTAATTTCATGGTGATCGGTCCATAATTGGTCATAGCTCCCATATAAGGCTCACTTCCAAAAATAGTTCACGAATATAAATTATTGAAATTTTTTAAGAAAAATGTTTTTGCTCATTTACTTAGTGTAGGGTATTATATGGTCGGGCTTGACCGACCATACTTTCTTACTTGTTTTAAAATGTGTTTAACAATTCTTTCCTATTGTAATTCATAACGGGATATTTCATAGGCAAAAAATATTTAAATATATAATATATTTAAATATATTATACATACATAGGTCTTTATACTTAAATAGTAATTATGTACACAAATATCGTAAGTGTCGATATCGTATAGTGAGAGTTGAAGAGTAAGATAATTATTTTCATTTACTAAATTTACTATATTGAGTTACTAGCTGACAGTGTTGCCATAAATTTTTTGAAGAAAACTTTTTATTTCTAAAACAAAAACTTTTTTTTCAACAAAAAAACTTTTTTTAAGTACATACATACTAAAATTACAAAATCCAATTCGTACATAAATCAAACTGAGATAATTTATGTGAATTTAGCACTTTATATATATGCAAATCAATCTCCCCATTTAGTAATCGAATTTGGAGACAATCATTTTGAAATAAACGGTTCAACTTATTGATAACATAGGTTTACAATTTTCCAAAAAACTTTTTTTTTAAAAAATAAAACTTTTTGCATCTGAAAAAACTTGCAAAAAAAGGGAAAACTGGACAAATGGTAACACTGCTAGCTGTACAAAATATATGCATAATAATAAGAGCAAATGAGTGTTTTTAATTCACTCAGTATAACGTTACAGTAAGTTACATAAATTAATAGCCAAAATATGTACATTTACAGTTAGGGACAAAATTTTTCACAAAACAACCAATATTAAATATAAATAACTTGCTTTTTCTTCTTCATTTTTTTATTGAAATTTTTTAAATTGATTTTAATCTCTACATTATGCTTTAATAAAAAAAGATAAAACTAACACAAAATATTAAATTCACTTTTTAAATTTAAAAAGGTTTCACATGTTAGCTGTGAAAAATTATGACCCTTGACGAAAATCCTTACGTTTTTGGCTATTAGTATTTCGTGTGCCCCCTCTTGCAGTTTTAACAGCTTTTATTCGTTTTGGCATACTATTTACAAGATTTATTAGCACCTGTGGGTTAATATTTACCCACGCCTCGATAGAACGATCCCAAAGTTCATTGATGGTTTTCGCTGGGTCTTTTTTAGCGAATATTTTCCTTTTCAATATTGACCAAAGGTGTTCAATCGGATTTAAATCCGGAGACTGGGGTGGCCAATCTAAAAGTTTAATCGCATTTTCTTCTAACCACTTCTTAGTAATTCCGGCAGTGTTTCGAGTCGTTGTCTTGCATGAAGATGTCATCCTGACCCGGGTCTAAACCAAATATATCCAAACTTGGCATGTATGAGTCTTCAAGGATTGTAATGTAATCTTTGGCACACTTTCTGTCAGTTATTCGGCGTAGTACACCCTACTGGTTTCCACGAAAACAGCCCCAAGCCATCAAAGATCCACCTCCAAATTTCATTGTGCTTGTAAGATTTTGCTCTTGGACTCCATTTCTTTTATCAACCCATGTCCATTGGCGCCCATCAGACCCAATACTGTTGATTTTTGTCTCATCTGACCAAGTTACTTTCATCCAGTCGTCTGTCGTAAAATGCTCGTACTTTTCTGCAAAAGCCAATCGCTTTTATCGATTGTGTTCGCTTAAATAAGGTTTTTTAAGTTTTGTTCTAGGCGCTAGGCCGTTGGATTTTAAACATCTTCGAACGGTTTTGGAACTTATGTTTAAACTATACTCTTGGTTGAGTATTTGTGTGTGACCTCAACAGCTGTACTAGCCTCACCAGACACAATCAATCGACGAGCTTCTCGAGCATCGGGAAGCGAAAGTTTTTTTGGACGACCATATTTATTTCCCGTGGAGCTTAAACTATTCTGATTCTATATTTTATTCACTAACCCTATTGATATATTATATTTTTTAGCGATTTTGCGATATGGGACACCTTCCATTATGTCTTTTGCCACATTTTGTTTCAATAGGGGAGTCTTAAGGTACGGTCAGACACAGCTAATATTTGACGATTATCGTCAAATATTTCATTGTCTGAATCTGACCACAAATAAAATTTAGAGCAAACAACAAAACAGATGATTTTAGCCAAACAAATTTATTTGTCGGCACACAAAATATTTTCTTAATGTGAACATAGTGTGACCACTAGCTATATAAATACCTAAAAAATATATAATTTGATCTTACAAATATTTTTAAGGTTAACGCACTTATTTTGAATTGTTAAACAATTATTTTATTAAAGTTTTATTGAATTTTGTTATCACATAGTGAATTTAGTTTTTCACTTTTTGTTTGACCAAACTGCTGCGAAAAAGAATCACTAAATATATTTGCCGTGTGGTCATACTATATCAAATACTTTCATGAAATAATTGTTTGATCAAATAGAGTAAACAAAGAAAATTATTTGCTCAACACGGCGGTTTAAAAAAGAGAATATTTAAATATTTTTGGTACTAAATTAAAAACAAAATTGCACTATTTTTATTCTTTAACTATAATACATATCAATATTTCCTGTAAATTTCTTATTTAAATTATTTTCACTAAAAAAATGGCATCAATAAATGAAGTCTTCTTCTTCACATAAAAGTCATTCAGCCTGGAATGACATTCTGGGAGAAAAAATAATTGAAGACATGAAGTCTATGTTGCGATTTTTTGCATTTGTATGCGATTATATTTGTATACGTATAACATAGTCTGATGTTTGATTGTTTTTATACATGGAGTTTTTCTATTTACAAAATTTAAAATTGCTCAAATGTATGGAATATTTATTGAATTTAAAATCAAAGAAAATAGTTTAGACATACAATTTATTCTTAAACAGTATGATCTGCTTAATTTTTTTTAATGCGAATATAAGTTTGGTGAAAGTCCTGTTCGATTAATAATTTTTATGAAAAAAAAATAATTTCAATTATGAATTCAATTTTTCCTTCTACATATAAGTATAGTTTCAACCAAAGTATAACAAGTAGTCCGACTCTATTTTTCAATATTACTCTCTCACATAAATGAGTACCGTGTGAATTCAACTCCCTTGTGATAAATGTACACATCAAATGTCTCGATATTTTAAGAAAAAATGTTCGATTTAATGTAGTTCAATTCTCGTTAATTCTTTAACACACAGAATTTTATAATTTTATTTACATTTCTAGCATATTTTCATTTCGTTTTGCGTCCAATATATAGTTAGGTACTGCTGTCAAAGAGTTGGACTACTTGTATGTACTTTGGTTTCAACATTTTAATATACTTTTTCTTTTTAACGGTTCGCTTATTTGATTATTGTTAAGTTCATCATAGTAATATTCGTTTTGTTTGAATAATGCGATTTTTAGTTTAAAATCCAAACAAATACAATAAAATTCCAAAATTGTTAATTACATTAGGGGTATTTGGTAGATTTTAAGTACAATTATACCTACAAATTTGAATACGTTGATAGCAATATAATTTAATAAATAAACTTTTAATAATTATATTATTAAATTGTTCAAGCTTGAGTTCTTTTCGAGATTTGTTTTCATTATTTAGCGATTTTTAATTTAAGATATAGCAACACTACTTTTGCGATAACACATGATGCAACAGCTGTTATTTGACGCTGTTTGATCTTGCAAATGAATTGCAAGATCAAATAAAGAATTTATGAAAATATTTGCTGTTAAGTGGTCACACATTGGTCACATTACAAGAAAGTTTTCTTATCGGCAAATAAATTTGTTTGACCAAATTCAGCTGTTTTCTTGTTTGCCGTGCAAAAATATTTTCTGTTCAAATTAGGAACATAAAATATTTGACGTTTAAATAAAAGTACTGAAATTTCACAATTCTTTCATATGTAAAGCAATATCTAGTAGTATTTTACTTTCTAGATATGTATTTTGTATTGAAGAAAGAAATTAAAGTTTTTTTCCAGCTTTATTTAATAATTATTTAGAAAAAATATTACCATAAATGTGACCACAAGACAAATATATTTTCCCCTTCGTGTGTTTGATAGTATTTCGGTGTAGTTAGATGAAACAAATATGGCAAATAAATGTGTACAGTGTGACCACAAAATCAAGCCATGGATTATTTGATGTAGTTTTGATCAAACACATGAAACATTTTGTGTCAAATAATTTGCGTAGTCTGACCTTACCTTTAGCTTTTCCCATTATAAAAGGCTAAATAAATTATTTAAAAGAGTGGTTTTTTATTTAAAGAACTTTAAATATTGTCCTTTACTTACGTTATTAAAAAATTTTTTTTTTTTTTTTGTTTTTATATTTTTTAAAAATTGAGATAAAGATGTGAGGGTCAAAAATGTTCACACACGTGGATATAGTTGTTTAATTTCTTTTTAGTAAAAAAGCAACGGTACTCCAAAAAAATGTTGCCATACAATAAACAACATTGTGCCAGACTACAAAACACGAAATGGGTTGCCAGACCTAAGTTTGTAAAAAAAATGTTTCTAGATATATCTTTAATCATACTTTTTGTGAACAATTTTGCCCTTACTGTATATTTATAATTATAAAGTAGTTGCGATCAGCTACTGGCATTTTGCAACAGTTACAAAATATTTATTTTGATAGATATCCAATAAGCGACCAAAAACCTCTTAATGGAATGTACCTAAGATTTATTTTAAGCAAAAAATAATTAAAAAAGGCCCCGTTTTGAAAAAAAAGTTTTTGATTTTGCCAAAAAAGTCAAAAAATGTATATTTTGAATTACAGAACATTTATTTTGATAGATATCCCACTCGGATCCCACTAAGCGACCAAATGGGTCTTCAAGGAAAATATCTAAGCTTTCGTTTGAAAAAAGGGCCCATTTTGAAAAAAAGTCAAAAAAGTTTGACTTTGTAAAAAAATTACAAACATTTTTTTATTTTTATTTTTTTTTTCCGAAAGATTGAAGAAATAGCTATCTAAACTATTTGGAACACATTTTGCGAAGAACAATAGGTAATAAGTCACATGGATGAGAAAAAACACCTGCTTGGCCAAATTGTCAAATTTTTACCCCCTCTAACTCAGAAAGTTCTCGACCGATCTTGTTGAAAAATTGTGTCTGAATTACTATCCAATAGAACTAACCATTGTGCAAATTTCATCCGGAAGTCATCGATTTCAAAAGTTCATTATTTAAAAAAAATCTGGTTTTAAATATATTATATTAAATTATTATTGACATGAAATGCCCCATATATGAAATAATATAACAACTGTTAGAAAGAATAGTTTAAGCAGAAGATACTTTAACTACAGATTCTTACCACTTTGAAAAGAGTTTGTCATTTATTCCTATTATATAACATTATATTATACAACGTATGACATTTTACAATTTATATATGTACCTAATAATTGGTTATCATTATCCGATGGGATCAACATTATCCTTATTCACCACAAGTGAAGAACAAGAGTATTAAAAAGGTTATACAAATATGTTTAGACAAAATTGTTGCGTTGTGGAACTAATATGGAAGCTATGACCTATTATGAGTCAATCGTCATAAAATATTTTAAAGTGATTTCTATGTATTTTAATTGAATTTCATCTTTACAAGAGTTTTATGTGTATTGTCGTTATTATCGCAAGTAGAACATATATGGGAGCTGTTGCCAATTACGGACCGATATTCACAAAATTCAGTAGTATGATATTTGGATTCAAATTACTGATCTGTGTATTATTTTGGTTCAATATATGGGTGCTGACCTATTATGGGACTATTGTCATATAATATTGTAACGTGATTTCAAAGTATTTGTGGGATAGCTTTGTAAAATTTAAAAATTAATAAAACTAAATTTAAACAACGCTATTAACAAAAGTGGACCTTATATGAGAACTATATCGAATTTAAAAAATCTTGTAATATGATTCTTGGATACAAATTACTGATAGGTGTACAATTTTGTTTCAGTACAAATATTTGTTTGGATATTTGTATAGGTTAATATGTTTTCCGGAAGTGGTACTTATATGGAGGCTATGACCAATTATATGCCGAGCATCATAAAATTTTGTACAATAATTTTTACATATATTGCAATTGTTGGTTTCGAATTTCAACTTACTAATTATATTTGTAAGAAATTTATGAGGATTTTATTGATTTTCGGGAGTGGATCTTATATGGGAGCAATGGTCAAATATGGACCGATATTCACAAAATACAGTAGTATGATTAGTGGCTACAAATTACTCATCTGTGTATAATTTTATTTTGATATCGATATGTTTTAGATATTAATGCAGGTTAATGTGTTTTTCGAAAGAGGTCCTTATATGGAGCTATGACCAATTATAGGCCAATCTTCATAAAATTTGGTACAGTTGTTTCTATGTATATGAGTATTATGTATATTATGTATATGAGTATTAAAATTATCAATTTTTTTTGTAGGTAGTCTCACATTTTGATTCATAACGTTGGGCCTACTGTACCGATTTTGCTGATTTTCAATACCAAACTGCTTAGGACAATAATAAACATTTTTTTGAGAGTTTACTAAGTTTGTTTGTGTATTTTGGACGTGAGCGTGTTTTACACAGACGGGCATAGCTCAATCGACTTAGAATTTCATAAGAATCAATAATATTATTTCTCAATGTTACATACGGAATAACATACTTATATATACCCTCATTCACCACTTATGGTGATGGAGGGTATAAAAACAAAATGCGTCAACAAAAACAATAAAATACCAAAAATAAAAAGAATGACAATATTAAAACACATCTACTGGTCTAGCTAAATAAATGAAAACCAGAGTTTTTACACAAAATTGAAAATAAAAAGAGGGCCGGGCATTGTCTGGACTTTTTGTTGTTTAAATATTATCAGATATTCTATACTATTCTAAAATTTATAAAACTAATTCCAACTTTTACTAACTTATAAGAACGAATCAAACTTTTACTTTAAATAACCCCAATATCAATATGGAATTTACAGACCAACATCCAACTTCTAATTTTAGTCGACCGGAAGCTACAATAGAGACCCTAGTGAAATCGGTTAACAATTTTACTAACTTTATGAGCAATATGATGCAGGAAATGCTTAAAATTCAATCAATGTTATTACAAGCTATCCTAAATAAACCATGATCTGTTTGCAGGAAATGCTTAAAATGCAATCAGTGTTATTACAAGCTATCCTAAATAAGCCATGAACTGTTTGAAAATATGTTTCTGGAATGCAAACGGCATACGCCAACACAAAAACGAACTCGAATATTTTTTAAGAAACCAACAAATTGATGTAACGCTGGTTTATGATATCAAAGATCCCAGAGGTAGATCATGCGGAGGCTGGGCAATTTTAATAAAAGCTCGAATCAAACACTACTTAATGTGTGATCTTTGCGAAGATTATCTTCAAGCTACTGCAATCTGTCTTGAAGATTTTCACCGAAACTTAGTGATTTAATCGATATACTCACTCAACCTAGATTTTCAATTACAGAAAGTCAATATAATAAATTTTTTAAATCACTAGGAACCCGTTTTCTGGCTGCTGGCGAATATAATGCTAAGCACAAATTCTGGGGATCACGACTAGAAATGCCAAACGGGGAATCTAAATCCCGTTTTTCATAAATAAATACTGGAAATTGTAATTTTTGTGTGCATTTTGGCATTCTACATGCCCGATTATCGCAAAGTGATGATAAGCAAAGTGGTTAAGCTCAACTCCTGCTGCAATATTATTAATAAAGGAATGCGGTAGTTTTTGTTTTCCTTGAGTGGGGCCCTGGAAAATCTATTTTTTCATAAATTATCTAACAAAACTCAATTAAAATCCTGTTTAACCAAAGCCTTCAACAAAATGAAAATATTTCGATTGCTCAAAGGCTAAAAGATATTATTAATAAATGTAATAGCCCCCAAATAACAATAACGAAACCAAAATCAAAATGGCCCTAGTATAGTCGAATAGACCACTGAAAGTTATTTTAAAAGCAAATATTTTTTTTTATAAATATATCAACCTGGCTCGTATCTATATTTAAAATTTGCGGTAATGGGAAAGAATCCGCTGTTTTACTATAAAAAAGAAATACAACTTTTAGAAAATTTTGACTTTAAAAATCGATTTGGTGTGTGAGATTTTTATTCCAAAATGACCCGACATTTTTTTAGTAAATAACACAAAATTTGCCATCGCATAGTGCTAGGGCCAAAATTTGGTTATAGTCCTAATGTACATTGTACATACTTTAGTGTTATATCTTCTTATATAATATATATACTTATGCATGTATTTTATTGCAATCAAATGTGATTTATTTATGAATATTTTTTTTTTTTTTGTAAAGACATATGTATATTAGGGATATAACTATTGACATTTTTTGCAAATATGCAAATTGGCGTAGCATAGTTGAATAGAGCATTAAAAAATATGAAAAACCTCTGTATTATTTGTTCGCGGTTGTTAAAAAAGTTCACGCACCAAACGCAATAATGTTTTTCATTAAATATTTTCAATTATTTTGAAATACAATATATTTTATTTTAATAATAACTGCGGACATACTTCAAAAGATAATTTTTAAATACGGGATATATTCCCAGCAAAAATGTTGTGAATTTTTGTAATGGCAACTAATTACCACATGCATTACTTTGTAATGAGTGGTGGTTATTTTATTTACTAGAATATGTACTTATTTTTGTACTGGTTGGTAATGAACTTTTGCATTTAGCACAGCTATCTTGTGTGTTTGACTGGAAAACGAGACGTTAGCGGTTCTACACCAGTCAGCGCCATTCATTTTTTTTTCAGATTATATTAATTTATATGTTAATGTTAAAACCATTGTTAACTTACAATAAAATAACTCCTACATGGGGCAGTGAGTTAGCAGCTTGACTAGCAAACACAAGCAAATAATGTGACGGTTCGATACCCACACGAGGCAATATTTTTCTGTATTTTTTTTTTTAGCTACATATTCTTATTGTCAATGTAATACTTATAATTGAGCTGAATGTAAGTATATTTATAAGTAGGACCCCTGAATTTTTAGAAAATCTCGAACAACAGTAACTAGTGTTTCAGCCAAATAATAAGTAGTTACCAGTTTGCTCCAATATTATTATTAATGGAAAATTAAAGTCGACGAACAAAAATGTACATATATAAG
Organism: Calliphora vomitoria; assembly: GCA_942486065.2. NCBI lineage: Eukaryota > Metazoa > Arthropoda > Insecta > Diptera > Calliphoridae > Calliphora > Calliphora vomitoria. Next base: position 103,501,493 of record OW818029.2, read on the forward strand.
ATTTACATTGCGTAGAGAATCATGCCCCCCTATTCATATCAATAACTAAACAATAATCCAACAATCGGAAGTTAAATACCTCGGTATACATCTCGATCGTCGTCTTACATGGAAAAGCCATATAGATGCGAAGTTGATTGGCAGAAACTCTACGCCTAATTTAGATTGTAAATTTCTACTTTATAACATGATCGTAAAACCGATATGGTATTATGGCATACAGTTATGTATGCGTCAAATGTAGAAAAAATCCAAAGACGCCAAAACAAGTTTTTAAGAATGATCACAGTTGCCCCCTGGTATATCAAAAACGCGAATATACACAAAGATCTAATCGTGCCCCTTGTAAAAACTGAGATCACGAAAAATGTGGAAAATATTTAAAAAAGCTTGAAATTCACCCAAACCCACTGGCCCGCAACATATTAGATAACCGTGGCCACACTCGATTAAGAAGGTGGGGGACACAGCAGACCTAATCCAAAGACTAGAAGGAAGAATGCCTATTTAATCAAAGCAACAATGAATAAACAATTTTTCGTCCGGCACTGGCTGGACTAATTAAATTATAATTATTAGATATAATATTTGAAATACTTGTTGTTAGTTCATTAAATAATAAATAAAAAATAAAATTGAAGAAAATTAAAAAAGTATTTTCCCAAAAAGGCTCATATATTTTTTCTTTTGTAGAAAAATATTTTCTTCGGGACTATATACAATTTTTATATGATCCGAAAAGGGAATTTAATGCAAAAGCGCGTAAAGTAAGAAAAATATAAAATTTGAATCAATGTAAAATTTTAACGGTTAAAGATATCATAAAATTTGGAACTTATATACCCTCAATTATCCTTAAATCAGCGACATTATAATTTTTGAAATTTTTTGTGTTCAAATACCGAAATTCCTAAGCCGGGGAAAATGTGTTCCAAAAACTGTGTTTTTTAGAAAAGTGCCTACTGTGACGTTATTCACCGTGTGATAGTAAAAAAAACTTTTTAAGTATTTAAGAAGCATATAGGGTTATACAAATATGAAACTTCTTCGAGGATCGGTGCTTTGCTTTTTTAGAATTTTTTACTGAAATCTAAAATTTTTTTTAAAAATTGACCAAGTTTGGGTAGGTCTGTGGGGTGTTGTATCCGCTTAAGTGGGCCAAAATTTACTTTACACGCTTTTGCATTAATTCTCTTTCCGGATCATATAAAAATTGTATATAGTCCCGAAGAAAATTTTTTTCTACAAAAGAAAAAATATATGAGCCTTTTTGGGAAAAAACTTAAAAAATATGTCACTTTTTACATGTTCCAATTTTGTTCCAATTTTTATAGACACAAGATAACTGTTAGGAAGTTGTTTTTATTTTATTTAGATATAGGTGATATTTTAGAAAAAAAAATCTACCCTCCGTAGGCCCGCCACATATAAAAAACCATGAAAAGATCGAGCAAAATTTAAAAAAATAAATTAATAAACCTAAATATCTCTTCAACTAATAGAGATAACCTACACATGTAAGCGTATTTTTTGTAGATATTCTTAAGAACTATTTATTAAATAACTCGCAGTTTTGTAGGGGGTGATTTTGCTGAAATCTTGGCTTTACAACTGGGATTTCCAACGTCTCACAAATTGATTTGCACTATCAAAAATACTACAACATTAAAATGCATCTCGACTTCATCTCCTTTATTTTGCAATGTTAACTTTTGTGATTTAATTATATTTGAAGCTTTGTACTATTCCAAATTGCTTTTATGCAAAATTACATTTAAGGCTCTGCAAGACTGTCACAAACCATGTGCAATCCACATATCATTTCGAATGTACTTAACGAATTTATTAATAAAAGTGTTTTCGATGACGAGTCTCTATCTTTCCACTCAGTTATTTTTACCAATGCTTTAATTATTAGTCCTATATTATTATTAATTTTGTTTTATTATTTGAAAAGTTTGTTTTGAAAATGTATGTGCTCTTCGTTTTTAATTTTTGAAATTAATTTGTATTATTTATTGTACATTGTTTTTATTATTTAAGAAAAAACAGTTTGAAGGCTTATTTTAAAACAGTTTTTTTTGTACCAAAGCTCAATACTGTTGGAAGGCTTTGTTGCATTTAGTGTTTTTCATTAAGGCCTTATTTTCTAAAGTTTATATGAAAAAACCAAGCATTAAACATTAAAAAATTTGTTTTCAATACAAATCAAATCCAGAATTTTTATATGTTGTTTTGGCTAAAATTTAGTAATTTTTTAATATTTTGTTTCTAGGTGCCGGGATTTAAAAAATAAGATGTCAGTTTTTATTTGGTTTTCATTAAAAACTTTTATTTGTATGGAAAAACTAAAGAAAATGTTAGGAAACTATTATTATTTCATTAGTGCAATAACAAAACACATATCGGCCCCTTTCCATAAAATTATCGTATGTTACATTTTACATAGTTAAATTATACCGATATTCGCTATATTTATTTTATTACAGTAATTTTGACATAGGTACCTGCACAACCAAGTTTGCACGATATTTTTTTGCAAGTAAGTTAAATATGCAGTTAACCTTAATTACATCATTTTTATTCAAAATCGTATTTTTCTTATTTTGTTTTGATTTAATTTGTATTAGGCAACTAAATGAAAATTTTTTTTCATTAAAATCAGTTATAGCATCCAAAAGTATTATGCACTTTTCATAAATGTGCAGGTATGAATATGAGGTTATGTAAATACTTAAATATACAAAACACAAGTTTTGTGCACTTATATACAAAAAGCTCTTAAGTGAAAGGTATGTATCTCAAAACTACTGTATTACTAAGTTAATTTTATCGTATGTGAAATTTAATTTACTCTAATCGGATTTAAAATTTGGTATTGATGAAAACAAAGAAATTTAATAAATATAATGCTCTCCAGTAAAATTTGGTACGATAATTTCGCGCAAATATGAATATTATTTTTCTAGCCAAATTTTTTTTTTTTAGAAATGTGTAGCAAAAGATAGAAATGTGTAGCAAAAGAAACAAATTTAGTTTTTAAAAATTTCTTGTAAATTTGTTTAAGCTTTTTTTAAACATACAAGAAACGACTGAACAATATCTACCTTGCATGGTTAGATCTCGGACATTTATTATAAATATCCCTAATTTTCTAAATAAAAAAACTAAAAATTCTGTTTACAGTTGTTATGATTTATTTTCTACGAATTGTCTGTATTTTAAAAAATACTTTTAGAAAATCATTAATAACATAGGTCAACATCAAAAAAAAAAGGCTTGACTAACCGCTATATAGATTTGATGCACAATGGCTACCTAAGTACAAAAATGGTAACATTTTTAAGTAAAATCAGAAATTGTGTCCTAGTACATGTGGCTTTGCGATAAAGACATAAATCTGAACAATTTCTGCCGTTTTCGATTTTTCATGATTTTTTTAAAATTGTTTATTATAACTCCGAAAATACTGAGCCGATTAAAACACAATATATAAACGGATTAAATGCTATGTAAATCTCAACTTTTATTTAATAACTAAAATAAACAAATAAAAGTTAATTTTTTTACATTTTCTCACATTTGGACTCATCGAAAATTATCTTATTGATATGTCGTAGTGGAAACTTTTTTTCCTAATGCCTAAAGCACAATATGGAACAATTTTTGTCGTTACAAATCGACCATATAATAATATTTAATGTAAATGTTACATACCATGTTTCAATCTTTATTTAATTAAAAAATAACTTAAAATGCACATACATCCACTATAAAAATTCACTTGTATTTTCTAAAACTTTCCACAAACAAGTGTTTTAATTATAAACAGCTGTTTAATTTGTATTACGGATTCAAACAAAAAAATATCGGAATTTTGGATCTACAATTCAAGGACTAATAGTTTAGCATGTACATGACACACTTATATGCCACACAAATAGTTTTGGCACGAACTAATAGCAACAATTTAATAATGTTATGCTTTTTTATAAAAATATATTTAAACAAATTGGATTTGGGGGGAAATATCTTTTACCCCCACGTGGATCCGCGGCTCGCTGAGTGTGTTACAAACCCGGTTTTAATAGTTCCAATATACCCTCAAATTTCCGAGATATGAGCAAAAGTATATTTAAACATTTTTAACTCAGTTATTATTTAACCAATTTAAAATTTTTAAATGTCATTAAAAAGGTACGAACGAGTGAAATGTATTTAAGAAATTAAATAGTATGTAGAGTTTTGGGACTACATGTATGTGTTTCTTCAAGATATTTAATTTGGAAAGTCCAGATGTTATAAATGCAATTTTTTACAACAACAGTTTAGAAGTTATGAACCAAAATATGTTATTAACAGGGAAACCGGTAATATGCTCTAAAATGTGATTTATGTGCATAAAATATACTGTGAAAAAGGGAAATTTAAAAAAATATGCTCTGAAAAACAAAATCTATATAATTTTTAAAACGAAAAAATTTGTTTTTAAAAACTCTTTACTAACCCATTTGCATTATCATTTTTAAAGAAATAAAGTAGAATTATAAATTATTGATTTTATGTATACATATTAGGGTGACAGCCGATTTTATTTTTTTAGATTTCAAAGAGTGCCGGGTGGAATATTGTGACACTAGGTCTAAAAGATAAGTACTGAAAATTTGAGCCAAATCGGACAACGATTTCGGGACGCGCATCGAGGTCAAAGGTCAGATATATACAAAATTTTACTATTTATATGAAATAAATTTGTGAAACTCCTTAACTTTCTACGTTATGTTACAGAAATATGTATATTTATTTACATTAATGAAAACTATAGTCAAAAAAATATTTTTCAGATTAAACCTATATCTCCTTTGGGTCAAATTCACCCACAAACTGTATTATCGTTAAAATTCGGAAAAAATGCAAATTTTTCAGGTTTTGTAAAAATTTTGCTACTAAATAATTATTTTTGCAATCGAATGCATAAGAATCGAAATGTGTACGTAATTGTCGTTCTAATGAGATACAAAAGATAAAAATTGGTTAAAAAATGTTAAAGTTATTAAAAATTCCCCAGACCATTAACGTGTCTCAGGCCACTTGAACAAGAAATGTAGGAACAAAATTAACTTATTTTAAGCAATATTAAAATAAAAGCTAATTTTTACTTAAAATATATCCGTATTTACATTTCTATGAGTTTTTGTCTTTGTAGAATGCCGTTAACATATTCGCAGGGATGGCCAAAAAAAATTATTTTTTTTAACGGCAGTTTTAAATCTCCATTTTAAAATTTTTAAAAATTTTGTTAAACAAATTTCAGAATTTTTTGATCATCACATTGGGACTTATTAAGATCATAATAGAGAATAAAAATATGAAAAAATTATGTCAATACCTCTTACAGTTTTTCCGTACCTACAATTTAAGTTTTGTGATTTTCGGGAAAAAATATTTTTTTGGCCATAATTTGGCGAATGAGAGCAATTCCTTACTGTTACGAATTTTAAATAAAACCTAAAGTAAAAATTAGCTTTTATTTTAATATTGCTTAAAATAAGTTAATTTTGTTCCTACATTTCTTGTTCAAGTGGCCTGAGACACGTTAATGGTCTGGGGAATTTTTAATAACTTTAACATTTTTTAACCAATTTTTATCTTTTGTATCTCATTAGAACGACAATTACGTACACATTTCGATTCTTATGCATTCGATTGCAAAAATAATTATTTAGTAGCAACATTTTTATAAAAACCTGAAAAATTTGCATTTTATCCGAATTTTAACGATAATACAGTTTGTGGGTCAATTTGACCCAAAAGAGATATAGGTTTAATCTGAAAAATATTTTTTTGACTGTAGTTTTCATTAATATAAATAAATATACATATTTATGTAACATAATGCAGAAAGTTAAGGAGTTTCACAAATTTATTTCATATAAATAGTAAAATTTTGTATATATCTGACCTTTGACCTCGATGCGCGTCCCGAAATCGTTGTCCGATTTGGCTCAAATTTTCAGTAATTATATTTTAGGCCTAGTGTCACAATATTCCACCCGGCACTCTTCAAAAATCGAACTCAAATTTTTTTCCATACAACTGATTGTCACTCTAATACATATTCCAAATATTCACATGTATTGCTCTTTTGCGAAAGTATTGAAAGAGTTATTGTTAAAATTGGCATTCAAAATTTAAAAATACTGTCGAAAAAACTTTTCTCACTACTGAAATCGTATTATCCTAGAAGTTTCCATAGTGATTTGATACACATTAAGACAATATGAAAAATAGTACATAGGCAAATTTAATACAATAAAAAAGCTATATTCCGCTGTGCCGGACATTCAAAATATTAATTTATTTCGCTGAAAAAGAATTTGAAATGTGATTTATTCATACCACTGCACAGAAGTCGGAGCTGTATGAAGTCGGCGGGCATAAATACTTTAAGTATAGGTAGGAGAGAGGTGGGCACCTTTAAACACTTTTTGCTTTCAAGCCTCATAAAAATGCATGTTTTTGAATTACTTTTTACATAATTTAACTAATGTGTATGGAAATAAACCATAGTTTAAGTCTACAAGTAACTTATTTTTGGTTCAATTTCAATTTTTTTTTAATGGATTAAGTCATTGTGTTCAAATGTGCCCCCAATTGTGTGCGTAGTATGCTGTTAAAATGAAATATTTTATGTCATTTTATAAAAAAATGTGATTTTTGTAAATTTGATTAGAAGAAAATTAGCATTACTCGCAAACTATTATCGATAATTGGATGATTTTTTTGGGTTATGTTGGTAGGATAATAGTTTTTAAGAACTTGTATAACTTCTCACTTTACCGTTTGTACCTGCTGTGTTATTACATTTTTTATCAGGTACTATATTTTAATCACATTTGAATTTCAGTGGAATAAAAGTGCTTAGGTCAAAAGGGGTTAAACATATTTTGCGACCAAGAGAAAGGCCAAAGTGTCCTCTATAAACCCATATATACTTGTTGAGCTGTTTGTTGAACATATTTTTTTCATTTGAATGAAATTAATCGAATTTTTTTTTATTTTACCTGTTCATATGACACAAATGTAAATATACACCAAGCAATATAGGTATCTTTAGTATATTATATTATTATTATTATTTTATTACTTTTTTATTATTACTAATGATGAAAAACAGTTCTAAAATGAAGAAGCATTAGCATTATTTTTGGAATCTGAAGTTAACAAAACTGCAATATAATCAGCTCAGATTGCGTGCGATTGAAAAAAGCTAAAATCTCTATCCACCATATCATCATATAACTGCTGGTAAGAAGGATTGTTTGCCACCAGTGGACACTATTACAATCACATCGATTTCGGCAGAGGTACTACTTCAAGATCTACATAATCATACAGCTCAGCGCTTGCTACTGTCATTTAAAGGAAATAATTTGAAGAAATATGGAAACTGCAAGTTAACTCTCTTTTGCAAATGGGGATGTGATGGTTCTTCTGGACAAAAACAATACAAGCAATATGTATGTGAAAATACTTCAGACACAGATACGTTCATGGTGTCATTCGTACCATTGCGATTGATAAAAATTTGTAAGACTCGGAGCCTTCGACCAGTAGGATCTATACAAAGGATATTTGAAAAAAGCCAAACACCATCTTCTACAAAATAATGGAGACCAATGAAAGTCAGTGATATTAGAGCCCAAATTGCAACACTACAGCCATTCGAATTAGAGATTGACGGTCAATTGACAGACAATTGAAGTAAGCTACAAGTTAATGCTAACGATGATTTATGGAAAAGTAGACCAGGCTTTGACTGACTCAAAGGCTTCCTCCACCTGCATTATATGTCAAACCACATCAAGCCATTTAAACCAAGTGCCGGAAAAATCATTAGATAATACTGATGCATATGAATTTGGATTATCACTGCTACATACAAGAATTCGATTCATGGAACACATACTAAAAATCAGTTATGATTTGGATTTTGGGCCTACAGTGTCAATAAGATGCAACAACACCAATAAGAAGTTAAGAAATTTAAAAAAGAAACATGTTCAGGACTAATTTCTCAAATATGGGTTGATAATAGATCAACAAAAACAAGGATCAGGTAATACGAATGATGGAAATACAGCAAGAAGATTCTTTTCAGATCCGTAAATAGCATCTAAAATAACAGGTGTTGATATAAATCTTATTTCAAGATTTAAAACAATTATCGATGTACTTGTGTGCAAGGAATAAATTGATGCTAGAAAATTTGGTAATTATGCGAAAGAAACTGCACGAATATATGCAACCAAATATCCATGGAGAAATATGTCTGCAACTGTTCACAAAATCCCTTTTCATGCAGAAGATGTCATTAATACCACTTGCCGATCTAACAGAGGAAGCCCAGAAAAAAAGGAATAAGGATTACAGATTTTATAGAGAGCACAATACCAAAAAGACATTACGAAATTCTACAAATTAAGATCTATTTAATATATTACTGGCAACGTCACATCCGCTCATCACTAGCATTCGAAGTCAATTAGAAGTAGAACATCGGGACTTAGATGAAGAAGCAAAAGGGCTGCTAAAATACAGAAATAATTTAGAACTAAATATCGAATATTTGCAGGCTATTTTCCAACCGAATGAGTAATAGTTATAATTTGCTTTTATTGTTACTTAAGTAAACAATAAAATGAACAATAATAATTTTTGTTATTATAAAAAATAAAAATATTTTTCTTAATGTTATTGAAATACAAAACAAAAACTTTTAAAAATCGTAATTTTTTTCCAAAAACAACCGATTCCAGTGGAACCGGTTCTTTAAAAACCGGTTTTGGTGGAATCTGTTATACAATTGATAAAGTGATAACCTGTTCTCAAAATTATCCAGGGTATTATTAAAAGGTTTTAATCCGCTGATAACTTTTTTAATAAGTAAAACTGATTCAAAAAACAAAAATTCGCATTTTCATACTAATGCTATACAAAACTGAAATGTTAAATTTTTCCTTAAATTTCTTAAGAACTGCTGAACCGATTTTAATGAAATTAAAACTAGAGAAAAATTCAAGAAGATATCTGTCCATCAAAAAAATTTTTTAAATATCTCTATCGGTTCATAAGTTACAGAGTTTTGGCCGATGAAAATCTATCCTGAGCCACTGTGCGGCGGTGGATTCATTATTATATGGGAGTGTTTCTCTTCTTCTGGTGTCGGTCCAATATATTGGATTAAGAACAAAATATGCGCCCCGGCCTACGTAAATATATTGCAAAACATAATGCTTCCATTTTCTGAGGAAGAGATGTCCTTGAGATGGGAGTTTCAGCAGGACAGTGATCCGAAGCACTCCTCAAAATTGGCAAAGGACTGGTTTGCTGTCAACAAACTACCTCTTATGGAATGGCCTTCGCAGTCACCGGAACATAACCCAGTAGAACACCTTTGTGGAGTGCTCAAGAAGAAGCCGGAGTGTTTCAGTCCGAAAAATAAGGACGAAATTGTGGAAAAAAATCCAGGAAAAGTGGTTTTCCATTGACAAGGACGTTTGCAAAAAAATTTGTTGATTCCATGAGTCGCAGAAGCAATAAGGTTGTGAAAAACAAAGATAGAGCAACAAAATATTAAAGTAAAACAATTTTTTAACAGAAAATAAAGAGATGTGCCTAAAAATTTAATCCATGTACGCGTTTCTATTATTTTTTCCAGTAAAAATATTGACTCTTTACATTGTTAGTCATATAATGTATTAAAATATAAATGAAAAGAGGAATGATTGTGTTTTTTCTTATCTTGTATGTCTGATAAACAAAACTGCATAAACATTTTTTTTTACAAAACTAAACCTGACTAATATTGTTACAAAACTAGAAAAAAAGCTCTCGTTTCTATTATTTTTTCCAACACTGTATATAGTACAATTATGGGAAATTTCAAGATACCCGTTATAATTGAATTTCGCAGTCAGATGCAAACGAAGGTAACTAACAAAAACTTCAAATCCTCAAAATACATATTTTAATCCAAATGTATGAAAAACATCATAGCAATCACAAAACAATATTATTTTTGTTAGCGACGCCCGTTTGTATTTAAGAGAACGATTAATCTTACTTAGTGCTGCTTGAATACTCTCGAAAACTTATTCTAGGACGTCCTCGATCTTGATTCAAGTCAGCTGTCTGTGAGTTTAATAACATCGACTTCTTTTAGGCAACCAATCAGAATATGTATTTTGAACTCTTGTTTTTATACGATTGCATTTTTGCCAAAATTCTGAAAATTTTTTGCAATTATAATTTAAGCGTGTTTCTAATATAGTTTTCCAAGATATCCTTCACTTTTTCGAGCTTGTTCAGCATTTGAACCTCTTTCTAAGTACCAAATATCAAAAATATGTGAGCACAAAAGTTTGCAATTATAAGATGTGACTATTGCAAAAACAATTTATAAGAAGAAAGTTTATAATTTTAAACAAACAAATTACGTTAAATTAAATGATTTAATGATCTAATAAGAATTGCAATGATTTTCTGTGATTTTCATGGCTGACATTTTTTATAATAGAATATATTCTTTCATGGATGAATGCACTACAAAACACAGTTCTTACCATCACACTAGTCACTTATAAATTATGGTAAATACTCTGTTTCTCAAGCTGAATACAATACTCTCAACAATTTCCTATATAATAAATATTTACATAAAATGAAGAATGATTTTAAACTTCACTCGAAAGCTTTTTCAACTCTAAAAGAAAAATAAATGAATATCATTCTGTAATGAAACTCAACAATTGTTAATCTTCTGTTGACGTTAACATAATATGTTTGCAGTTACATTCGAATACATATTCGGATGCACAATATGTCTCTGATAGTTACCCGTACTCATTATATACTAATAGTGATATCTTTCCCGAATATTGACACTGCTGATTTATTGGAAAGTTTAAAAATCTAAAAATTTCATATAATTATGGTCCTGATTGTGTTCCAAACTGCATATTACATTATTGTGCTCAGTCGTTCATAAAACCATTAATAATGTTGTCCAACACATCCATTAGATATGACGATTTTCCTAAAATGTTTAGGTCTTCTTACATTTTGAAATTTGAAAAAAAGTGGAAGTGTTAAAAATAGTTTAGTTTGTTTTATAATTCGTTTATCTACTTATTGTAAAATTATATTGAAATAATTTTTAGCTGTTTGTATTTTTATCAAATTGAAAATAAAAATTTTCAATTTTATTACATTTCATACAACCCACGAAATATTTTTCTCTACTAACATGTTTTAATAAATTTTATTCAATTTAACGGATTATAGGTATTTAACTATATTTTCTTTAAATTAAATAATTGATTTTTGTATTTCGTTTTTGTTTATTTTAATAAATTTTCGGTAGATTTGAATAAAATTCAGTTAATCCAACGAATTTTTTCGTTAAGGATTTAGGTACCTACTACATTTTTTCGTCATTATTACCTACGATTAATTTTCGCAAAAAATTTCCAGAATCAAAGCATAAAGACTGTGGTAAGGTTCAAACTAAAAATTAAACAAAAATGGGATGATGGTCTTAATTTTCCAAATTTTAATAATTTAAAATATAGGATAATCAACGCATTATTATAAAGGCCAAACTGGAAGGAAAACGCCCTTAAAAATGTGGTTAATAACTAAAATTAAAAAGTAATAAATGTACCTACAATTGAAGTTTTGGTTAAAAATATTTTAAGCACCTCATAAGTTGTTTAAAAAAAAATATGTGCGTAAAAATTCATAAAATTGTCAAATTCAACAACGTTGAATAAGTTGAAATCACTTCATGACAACCATAGCTCCCTAAATTAATGATACCTAGGTGTATTTAAAAAAAGTGATACTTAATATTACATTCTATTGCAAATACAGAAAAAGCTTTGTAAATAATTTTTTAAAAGAGCTAAAATCTGAATGGAATATATCAAGATAATCCAAAAAATAAAGCTAAATTATGTTCAAAAAATTTAATATGGTCACTCTGATAATGTACCTAAATATAAAATGTATAAAAATAGGCTCAAACAAACAAACAACTATGTACTACATATGTAGTTATACATGAAATTATAAAAGACAATTGGCTGCGCTTCACCAATTGGGTAATTGAAAATAATGTAAACAAACATTTAAAGATCTTCTAAACCATTTGACAATTGAAAAACATGTTGAAACCAAACCCATTTTTTGGTTCAGCCAATCAGAGGTGGTAGTTAATGGGGTTAATGGCATTTTACATACATTCTCATGTATGTGTATGAAAATGTATTGTTGTATTTTTCTACACACCCTAAGATATTTGTTGTCCTTGTCAGACAATACCAGCAAGATGTATCTGCCTTTTTCTGGCTGTATACTCTCGATGACAATCAACTTAATATGTAGTTTGAGAAACCATTGTATTTATGTGTAGATCCTCGTTAACTTCTCTTCATCGTTAACTGCTGACTGACTGAGTGACTATATGACTGACTGACTACCTTATTAACAAAAGGTGTACTTTTTTAGTTATTTATGTTTGCATTAGTGTTGCCAGAAGTGCCGCTTTTCGTGGGATTGTCCGTCATTTGTTCATTGATTCGTTATTTCCGCTTTTTAGATTTTTTTTCACGTATATAACTTATTTGACATTATGTAATAAAAGAACAGTTGAATTTGAACTAAAATAATTTTCTTACATACATTATCTTTATTAATTTAACAAAAATAATGCATTTGAAAATATTTATGTACCTACACACAAAACATTATTCGAGGTAATATTACTAATCGGGTTTCTGGTTTAATCGAGCAAATAATTAATCGTGGCTTAGTTTTAATCGGTTAATTTTAAATTATTCGATTATCCGAATAATTTCTATTATAATTTTAAATTGAAAATAAAACGACGAATTTTTTGTACTTATTTCATTAATAAATTAAATAATAGCAAAAAATAAATATGATATCTGAGATCCTTTTTTTAGGATTTTAGTGCGATCTTCTGAAATAAGCTTTTAAAAAAAGAATATAACTGAAATGTTTTCCTCTTAAACGATTTTTTCATTAGTTTTAATAAAACTTGATAATTTTAAATTAATTAATCGGTTAACCGATTAACGGTTAATCAATTGAATATCCTACTATTTCTACATTACATTATAAATAAAGGTACTGCCACACATAACAAATATTTATTCGAAGAACGTAACCACTTTTTAGCCCAAATTTGTTTGACGTTATTTGCAGCAAAATATAACCTTTTTTTGAAGATTTGTATAGATTTCTTAAGGTACTGATTACAATGAGTCTCTGTGACGGCTGGTCCAAAGTAGTCAACACTTAGCGTCTGTTACCTTATTAGCTACCTAAGTAGTTACTTGATCAGCTATGTAAATAGTTATTTTAACATGTACGGGTGCTAATTGACCTCAAAATAGTCAGTAAAAAGACATATCACAGACAGTCCAATAAACGATTGCTTGTAAACAAACCTTCCTCCGACAACCCTCCAATAGATTGCTTCTGGTGGGTAAAATAACTACTTTCTAAAGTACAGTACAAAATAAACTTTTCAAGTGACTTCACTATAGGTTACTAAGAGACACTAAAGTGACTATTGACTTCACACTATGTTACATGGGATATCAGTATACTTAAGCAAAAATAAAATAAACTGTATGAGAATCAATTATATCAACACAACAATGTATAAAACAATTTTGTACAAATTACTCACAAAACGTTTAAAGTGCCTACACTCTAGATTGCATAGAGACACATAAGTGACAATTGTCATCACACTAGATTACCTGGGATGTATAAAGTAACCAATTGTCTTCTCTCTGCACTGTCAAATGAAAATATATTAATTGGAGTCAGCTAAGTGATATAACTAGGGGGCGGATTTATATGCAAATGCATGTTTTTTCTCGAACGCTCAAATACAATGTAGACTTATTATCTATCCGAATCGCACATTTTGCTGTAAAATGGCATCGATTTGTTAGTGCATATTTTATTGATAATGCATATTTTGTTATATTTTACTTCAAAATGCATATTTACATGCATATTATCCAAGTTTTTAATAAAAAATTAATTTTTTGTCGTCAATGGGCAACATATTGTCTGGACAAAAAGTTTTTTTTCTAGAATTTGTTGTAGAAATATTATCAAATGATATCGACTAACTTCTTCCGACATCGAGAAACTGGCATTAAGTTCTTCATTTCTCTATCAGCAATTGAAAATTATCATTTCAAAACATTTTGCTTCAAAAAAGTCTAGAATTTTTTATGTATGTATCAACAATTTATTCAATGTATCGAAAACATTCATATTTGTTTTCATCGATTCTATTTATAAGATTTTGTAACTTCACATCCACAATTACAGGTCCTGGCAGCCATTTCATAGCAGGTCTAGGAGACTGTCCTGAACTAGTGATTTTACATATCATTTGGGGTGACAACTAGTTATATAACTAGTTACGTGATTAGTTATTTTAACACGTGCATGTCCTAAGAATAGGGTCAATTGACCCTTTTAGATAACTTAGAGACAAATGCACTACACAGTTAATGCTTAAAGTGACTACACTGTAGAATAATTTGAGACACTTAAGTGACAATTGTTTTTACGCTAGATTACATGAAATGTATAAAGTAACCAATTGATTTCTATCTGCGTTACAAATCTCAGAAGAACAATTATATATTTTTTCCTGGTATAATTTAAAGAATCCTAACTTCTGGGAACACTGTTGTGTATTTTTTGGACATTGCACGATCCATTGTTTATTATTATATGTTTCTTCACAAAAATATAAGTGCATATTTTTTAAACTTTAAGGTCATATTTTGATTTTTTTTAAGCATATTTTAGGCGCATATTTTCCAATAATAAATGCATGAAAATCCGCCCCCTAGATATAACATTAGTGACAATTACTGTCAATAAGGGATACATTGACTACTTGCTTAAATGCTGGGATAATATATATTTTTTAAAGAAAATTCCTGAAGAACATGTCTCTACATATATATAGGCGGCCCAAAGACATTCAGCCTATGTTGTCCAATATCTTTACTTTTCTGGCCACTGCAAACCACAAAGGAAGCTCACCAGCCACAGTAAACGTATTACCCACAACTATATGACTCCTGCACAAATGGCGCACCATGCAGTATCTTGGATCTTGGTGCAAAAATAAACATATTTTATAATTAAATAAACATATACTTATGTAATGCAAAATAATGAATTTATAATTATTAATGTGTTCAAGTCGTTACCAGGAATTCCCCAAGTAAAGATAATCACCCTTATTGTGGTTTAAAGATACAGTTTGCATTTTATCTTTAATATTGTACGAAACAGACGTAGGCGTAAGGCGTTTACGCCAACCACGATAAGGGTGAAGAATGTTTTACACTCGTAATTTTTACTACAAAATAAACTAAATTCAATAACAATAAGATTTGTTCTTGTTTTTACTCGCACTTCATTAAAATTGTAATTTCTTTTTAAACCTTCTAAAAAATTAACTCTTTAACTTCTGACAATAAAATTAGTAATGAACGGGTTCATCTCCGTACTATAATAAATTAAGGGACCTTAATTCCACCATGGATAAAAATAAAAAAAAATAATCAAATATTAAACGATTCCACGAGGATGACTTTATGCCACTACTACAAGTTTTACAAACCGAAGAGCTACCACGCTATCTTGCAGCCTCTGCTTTACCGGCAAGTGATAGTATTGAAACCACAAAATATACAGAGTATAGTATAGTTTTACAAATGAACTGCCCTTTTTGTTTTATTTTGGTTTTATATCTCTGCTGCAATAATTCAATTTATTTGCGATTGTGTAAAAAAAAAACAAAAAAATTTTTGTTTGAATTAAAATTTTTATTAATAATTTATTATTTATTACTTGAAATCATTTGTTGATTCACTCACCGCCCTAGGAGAAGCACTTTGATAGAAATCTGAATTTTGTTTGTTTTGTTAAGAGCTGCCCTAACATCTGATTTGGTATTACTGAAACGTAAAATTTGACACCTCTGTATACTTTGTCATTGAAGCAAAACCATTGGCATCTTACAATGTATTACAAATTGAAAAAGGCCTTAATCACAGCAGTAAAGGGTATCTCGAAGAATGAGATGAGCATTGGTGACTTGATGATAAAAACACCAAACTTGGAAGTTGCACAAAGATTTTTAAATGCAAAACATATTGATGTCGTAACGATACAAAATACATT
Organism: Calliphora vomitoria; assembly: GCA_942486065.2. Classification (NCBI taxonomy): domain Eukaryota; kingdom Metazoa; phylum Arthropoda; class Insecta; order Diptera; family Calliphoridae; genus Calliphora; species Calliphora vomitoria. The sequence goes on from OW818029.2 coordinate 103,517,810, forward strand.
ACACAAAACGCTAAACAGTTCACAAGGAAGATTTTTTCATGGAAAATCATTAACATTTCTGAAGAAAATACTGCCTCAATTGCGAAACCGAAACACGCATATCCTATGATCCTAACTGCCCTACTTTCTTGAAATATAAATCTGTAAATAAGGTGTTTAATGAAGAGGCATCTCTACATATAATTAAGCCCTACAAAAAACAAACTCAAACTTTCTCAAAACAAACTCAAACTTTCTGCTAACCTATAGCCGAAAATTGTCTTGTGTAAACCAGAAACTGAGCGACATTGTCTCGACATTTGTTCGAAAAAGTCGTTGACGATTTGACGTCATATGCCGTCGACGAATATACATTGTAGTGCAGCCATCATTGAGGATGTCTTGAAAACGTGGCCAACTGGGTAACAACGTGCTATAATCTAATATGAGCATTGACACAAATGATATACAATTAAACACACCCAACAAACCAAATTACTTGAGACAAATATAATAAGCTTACCAACATGTAATCGTTATTTCTGTGTTTAGTTTATTTAACTGTTAGTTAATTTAAATTTTAGGTTAAATTTTCTATAAAATTTAACAACATATTAGAATAACGTCTAATAATTGTATTAATTATAATAATTACCTTTATAAAGAGTTGTCTTTGTTGATGGTAAAAACATGGATTTGAAATACTTTTACATTTATCCAAATAGTTTTAAATACATAAGTATGTAAAAAAAAAAGTTTTCACTCATAAAATTCAAAATTTTTCAAAATTCACTGAATTGAACACATTAATTTATTTTACTAGCACTTACACATTCAATATTATTTTAAATAATAAAAAACTTTTTTTGTTTTTTATTATTTAAAAGAAGATCAATTACTTCTTTAGTTTGTCTTCTAACACTTTTGCATTCTTATTATCGTTTTATTGATTATTTATATATTTATATTATTATATTATTTCCCATTATTTTGCACGTCCACTCGCTACGAATTTTACCTGCCAAACACTTTCAACAATTTTACTCAAACAAATGTAACGGTACAACAAGACTTTCTTTTCAATAGTTTAGAAACAGTTGTGTATAATAAGAGTTTCTAAAGCATTGTTAAAAACTGCTTGTGAATTGACATTTTATAAACATTATTATAAATGAAATTAAGAAAAGCTTAAATACCACTATTTATATAAGCTTATTCTCAAGTTGTATTGTAGTTTGATTACTATATGGTATGTTGGACAATTACTTTACAATTTAAATACAATCAAAAGAAAATGGAAGCAACAACAATGACATTTCTAAAAATCAAAACAAAAATGGAAACAGTAAACAAAATTCAAAAATCTAAAATTACCATCTCTATGAAAAAACAAATATTACAAAATCAAGTACTTTAAAAACAACAACTATAAATCAAGACAAGAAAAATAAACAACAATCAAGAACGTCAGGAGAAGTCCTAAGAAATAATGAAAACTTAACAAATGAAAGAGAGGATACTGAAATGACAACATGCACTAACACAAAAAATAAAAATTCTAATAATCAAAAACAACTACACAGAAAAAATTATTACTTCATTTTTTTCAATTAAACCCATAATACTTTTTATTTTATAATTTAATACTTTTTTTAATTTATTTAATAATGCTTTTAATTGATTTCAAATGTTTTTGAAAAAACAAAAATAAATGTGACAGAAACAAAATGAAAAAGAAAAAATATATCAAATTTTTATTTATTTTGTGAAAAAAATTTTCATTGGCTTTTCTTTTGTAATTTAAATTGACTATTTAATCCAAATAGCAAGAGACTTTCTTCAGTAATAAGCGGAAGGATTCATCATTCCTTGTATTATATTATTTGCCAGGTAAGTACATAGAATTAAATGTGTATGTATGTTATCTAATGTTGTAAGAGTTTCGACGCTATTGCAGATTCACTGAAGTTCATGTTTGTTGCTTCTGATATTCCCGACTTATAGTGGTTGGCGTAAACGTCTTACGCCTACGATTGTTTCATACTAGATTAAAGATAAAATGCAAACTGTTTCTTTAATCTAGTACGAAACTGTCGTAGGCGTATGACGTTTACAACAACCACGATAAGGGTGATTATTCCGAGTGGCCTTAGGGATAATACTTCCGTTTCGGGTAAGTGCTTGTTCAAATGAGAAAATATGTTCAATTCAACTGTCGATGTGGAATGTCTTTGTTTTTGTGTCACCCCTAGGTCAAAATGCATCGATCATTGCAGGCTGCCACCGAGATGACGCCACGTTTGTTTTTAGTTTATAGTTAAATTTTAAGTACATATGTATGTACATTAGACATTACATACATTACATACATTACATACATTACATACATTACATACATTACATACATTACATACATTACATACATTACATACATTACATACATTACATACATTACATACATTACATACATTACATACATTACATACATTACATACATTACATACATTACATACATTACATACATTACATACATTACATACATTACATACATTACATACATTACATACATTACATACATTACATACATTACATACATTACATACATTACATACATTACATACATTACATACATTACATACATTACATACATTACATACATTACATACATTACATACATTACATACATTACATACATTACATACATTACATACATTACATACATTACATACATTACATACATTACATACATTACATACATTACATACATTACATACATTACATACATTACATACATTACATACATTACATACATTACATACATTACATACATTACATACATTACATACATTACATACATTACATACATTACATACATTACATACATTACATACATTACATACATTACATACATTACATACATTACATACATTACATACATTACATACATTACATACATTACATACATTACATACATTACATACATTACATACATTACATACATTACATACATTACATACATTACATACATTACATACATTACATACATTACATACATTACATACATTACATACATTACATACATTACATACATTACATACATTACATACATTACATACATTACATACATTACATACATTACATACATTACATACATTACATACATTACATACATTACATACATTACATACATTACATACATTACATACATTACATACATTACATACATTACATACATTACATACATTACATACATTACATACATTACATACATTACATACATTACATACATTACATACATTACATACATTACATACATTACATACATTACATACATTACATACATTACATACATTACATACATTACATACAATACATACATTACATACATTACATACATTACATACATTACATACATTACATACATTACATACATTACATACATTACATACATTACATACATTACATACATTACATACATTACATACATTACATACATTACATACATTACATACATTACATACATTACATACATTACATACATTACATACATTACATACATTACATACATTACATACATTACATACATTACATACATTACATACATTACATACATTACATACATTACATACATTACATACATTACATACATTACATACATTACATACATTACATACATTACATACATTACATACATTACATACATTACATACATTACATACATTACATACATTACATACATTACATACATTACATACATTACATACATTACATACATTACATACATTACATACATTACATACATTACATACATTACATACATTACATACATTACATACATTACATACATTACATACATTACATACATTACATACATTACATACATTACATACATTACATACATTACATACATTACATACATTACATACATTACATACATTACATACATTACATACATTACATACATTACATACATTACATACATTACATACATTACATACATTACATACATTACATACATTACATACATTACATACATTACATACATTACATACATTACATACATTACATACATTACATACATTACATACATTACATACATTACATACATTACATACATTACATACATTACATACATTACATACATTACATACATTACATACATTACATACATTACATACATTACATACATTACATACATTACATACATTACATACATTACATACATTACATACATTACATACATTACATACATTACATACATTACATACATTACATACATTACATACATTACATACATTACATACATTACATACATTACATACATTACATACATTACATACATTACATACATTACATACATTACATACATTACATACATTACATACATTACATACATTACATACATTACATACATTACATACATTACATACATTACATACATTACATACATTACATACATTACATACATTACATACATTACATACATTACATACATTACATACATTACATACATTACATACATTACATACATTACATACATTACATACATTACATACATTACATACATTACATACATTACATACATTACATACATTACATACATTACATACATTACATACATTACATACATTACATACATTACATGTAAATTACTTTTAATCTTTTAAATGTATATGTATGTATTTATGTAAAATAATTATAATATTGAAATAAAACTAAAAAATTGACAATTAATTGCAAAATTGTTTTAATTAATATTTTAATAGATTTAGTGCAAAATTTCAATTGCGGACTTAATTTATTCAGTTAAAAATTTAATTGAAATTTGTGTAGAAATTCAATTACTATGTTTAATACTATTTTAATTGAATTTTATTTCAATTAAAATTAATAATTTCAATTTAATTAATGGTATCATTTTTATGATTGGAGCAAAATCAAATATTTTTTTAATTAATATAATCAATTTCGTAATTGAAACTCATTTTTATTTTTTTCTGTATACAGTACGGGCTCGATTTGTGCAACTACCTATTATTGCAACTGACCGATTAGCGCAACAGCCTATTTTTTAACATTAGAGTCTTTATAACTGCAACTTTTTTCAAAAAACAGACGCTATAAGTGCAACTTTATTTTTTTTCAGATGTAATATTATTTAGAAGTTATTCTGTTCTCTTCTCTATTTATTCTGGTTGTTTTTTTTAATCAGAAGCGTAATTCAAAACTATTTGACAAATCATAGGCACCTAAAAAAATCATTTCACGACGACACTGCTCTCATAAAGAATTTTGGCTGTTTATTTACAGTTATTTTTTTGTTTTATTTTGTTTCTGTTTCTTTGATTTTATTTAAGTTATATTTCAGTAAAGTGAAGATCATTTTATAAGTTAAATATGGGATTAGTGAAAAAAATTGTAAAATTGACCATAAAACAAAAATTAGAAATTTTGAACAAATTAAAAAATGGTGAAACTGTGAAGAAAATTTGTATTGATTACAAAGTTAATAAATCTACAGTTAGTATGATTAAAAAAATGAAGTTTCCATTAAAAAATTTGTAAGAAATACTGAATCTGGAACAGGGAATCGATCAACCCTTAAGTCTGCAGAATATCCAAAAATGGAAAAAGCGCTGTTTAATTGGTTTTTAAATCAAAGATCAAGAAATGTTCTAATTTCAGAAGATATTTTAAAATCGAAGGCCCAGTACTTTCATAATAAAATTAAGGAAAATACTTTACATTTTAATGCAAGTAATGGATGGATGCAGAACTTTAAACGTCGCCATGGTATACGCAGGCTAAAAATATGTGGGGAGAAGCTTTCAAATAAGCCAGAAAGTGTTGATCAGTTTAAAAATAAAATCAACGAACTACAACTAACGGCTGATCAAATCTATAATTGCGACGAATCGGGGTTATTTTTTAGCCAAATTCAACTTTAGTAAGTTCGATGGAAAAATCAGCTCCTGGTAACATTTTTACCTTGCATGAATGCAAATGGAACTCATAAGTTGAAATTGCTAGTTATTGGGAAATCGGAAAATCCTCGAGCATTTAAAAACTTTAATAACAACCCAGTCCATTACAAAGGAAACAAAAGTGCCTGGATGACGTACGTTATTTTTGAAGATTGGTTGAAAAATGTGTTCGTTCCTGAGGTTTGTATTATAATCGTATGGTGTCTGATAAGTTTAGCTTAAGACTTGATTTTCTATATGTTTTATATAGGTAACAGAATTTCTTCAATCCAAAAGGCTTCCATTAAAAGCATTGTTGCTTATTGACAATGCACCATGCCATCCAAAAGATAACCAATTGAAAAGTGACGACGGTAATTTCATCATAATGTGCCTGCCTCCGAATTGTACAGCTATTCTGCAACCACTAGATCAAAATGCAATAAACTTAACAAAATTGTATTATAAAAAAATCTTCTTACTCATTTGATTGGTATAAGAGGTCCAGACTTGGAACAAAAGCTTAAAGATTTTAACATTCGTATGGCAGTTACCATTTTGGCCAATGCATGGGACAAAGTTTCACTCATCGCTATTAAGAAATGCTGGACCATTTTAATGTCAAGCAATAAACAATGGACAGATGAAGATGATCTACCTTTAAATACAATACGGGAGCATATGCTCCAGGAACAGGCCTTACTTTTGTCATCCATAAAAACATTGTTAAGAGATATTACACCTAATGTGACTTTTTCAGATGAAGAAATCAATATGTGGATCAATGATAGAGTTGAAGAAGAGCAGGAAGAAATATGCCTTTCTGACGATGAAAATTCAGTTTTTATTGAGGTAGAAAAAGTACCAAAAATAAAAACAGATGATGCCATTAAAGCACTTAATGTTTGTATAGATTGGGCAACAGCAAATTACTTTTCATTCGAAAAAATAGTCGCACTTCAGGATATAAAGGAGTCTGCAATTAATAAAAAATCAAAAGTTCAAACTAAAATCTCAAATTTTTTAGTTTAAAATAGTGAATACCAAATTTTTGATATAAAATATTAAAATATTTTTTTATTTTTACGAGTATTATATTTATTTACACCTTCTATTTTTACTTTGTTTTGTTTAATAAATGAATTAATTACTTTTTGTTAATTAAATTGCATGTTTTTGTTAAAAAAAGAATAAAAAAGAATAGCGTATATAGTGGTCGCTTATTGCAACATTTTGAATATCGCAACAACCCCGATTTCCTTTCGGTTGCGCAAATCGAGCCCGTACTGTAATTCAATGTAATATTAAAAATTCTGAACAATCATCTTGTGATATGGAAGATGATAGTATTTAGTACAATATTTTATTATCAATATGGATATTGGCTGGACATTAACGTTTTGCAATGGCTTTTTTAATCATAAATTTGCCTTGGATCAAGTTTTTTATCGCCATTTTCAGATGATCGAAATTTGGTTATACTCAATAACGGATCGCCTAATTTATTTAATACAAGACACACACTCACAATGGTTAATGTACATATCAGTGGTAAGTGCAGATATTGCACCCAATATAAACTGGATTACTTTGGCTCTACCTGTGGTAGGTCAATATATACTAGATTACCTGGGATGTAAAAAACAATTTATAACAATGTTTCTCAACAAAAACGCCTATTCGATAAACTTTAAAGAAAGGATATCTAAATCATTAAATGATTTCGAAGTATCCACAAACGGTAATAAAAAGAAAATCTCCAAATGAATTCATTCCAATGTTCGTAAACCCAGCGATAAAAAAGTCCGACATTTTTAAGTAATTCAGAAATTGCGAAGTTAACTAGACTAAAACAAATAACTTGTAATACGTTCAGGAGAAATGGTCAAAAAAACGCCTTAACTTTAGAAAGGCATGCTCCAAAGTGAAGCGTGAATGGATCCAAATATAAATACAAGAGAACTTTGGTCTAAAGATATTTTCCAGTTATTTATTGTACAGACACCGTTATACACTACTCACTGGATATTGAAAATAAATTTGTAGAACCTGGTGTTCCATCAGCTGAGGCATAACATTAAACACATATATAGTCGCAGTGAATTAAATGAATCATTAAAAAACGTAAAAGTTACTACAACATCAATGGATAAGATAACCTACTCCATGATAAGAAATGCTCCCAATATTTTCAAACAGCGATTATGTAGAAAATTGGAAAATTTTTTGGAAATATGCCCAGCAACGCATTTTAGACAAGCAACATGCATTAATTCCCAAACACGGAGTCCACTCTCTTTGTTATCTATTATAAGACATAAAAAATGCATTTGATCGGATGGTCTACACATTTGTACTAAAAGAACTCCAAGAATGGGGTACTACGGTAAAAATTAGAAAATTAATAAAATCCTTTTAACTAATCACAACATAAAAGTGAAAATTTATGGTTACTTATCGCAAATACATGTAATGGACAATAGAGTTCCCCAAGGTTCACAGTGGGTTCGATGGTACCCAAAGTGGCGATTAATTCATAGACGCCGTAGTTTTAAAATATAATATTTTTTTTATTGATGAGTTATTTTAAGCACATGAAAACAAAACATTATAGAAACAAGTAAGAGTGCTATATTCGGCTATGCCGAATCTTATATACCCTTCACCTTTGTTTTGGATGCATTACTTGCCCATTTTCAGCGTATATCATCCTAAATATATCAAGAAAACTTTTACAAATTTTACATTTAATTGCTATTGCTATATTGTAGAAGTTACAAACGAAACAACAATTTCATATATACCCTTCTCAAAAACAACAACGCCAAAAAAAACAAAATACGCAAAGCAGTGAAACCAACTCACATCCAAACATACATATGTACGTTTTGTTGCTTTTTTGTCAAACACCAAAAAAAAACAAAAACAAAATAATAAAGCCAACAATCATCTAAACCAGTGTTGCCCACACACATACTACAACAGTTTCGTTTGTGTTTGTTAGGCAGCGGAGAGCAAAATTCATCACAATATTTTAAGTCGTACACTGAAAAGCTTAAAGTAAAATGAAAAATGTTTTTGTTTCGTGTTTGTTTTTTATTTTTTCATCTCTATGTATGTATGTATGTATGTATGTATGTATGTATGTATGTATGTATGTATGTATGTATGTATGTATGTATGTATGTATGTATGTATGTATGTATGTATGTATGTATGTATGTTATAAAAAACCTAACGGTCTTCCAGTGCGTCCAAATCAATGTCTCCTCGATATTCTTTAATGCGTAATAGATCCGCTATATGTTTATCACTTAAATTATTCCGTAACTTACTTACAATTATTTTTAAGGTTGAAAATGCCACCTCACAGTTATATGTGGTGCCGAACATGGAGTACAATTTATAAATTTCGTTTTTAAGGTTAAAATATTTTTTTTCATCGATACCTTGCCAGAACTTTTCTCCAATATCTAAAGGAATTTCTAAATCACACCTTAATTGTCTTAGCTCTTCTTGCAGTGCAGCATCCTGCTCCTCTATAATGCAATTGAGGGGATTGTCGTGTAACTCTATTACATTTTTAATCAATTTCAAATCTTCAAATCTGTCCTTATAATTGTCTTTAATGGATTCCACTATTTCGGCATATTTTTGAATTTTATCATAACTATTAAACTTTAACTCTTCGAATATTAAGGAAGTTTTTTTTAAATTAACAATGCTATTATTTTTTAGTTGGTGAATTAACAAATCTAATTTTTGGCAAAAATTTTTTAAAATTGAATTTAATTGAAAAATGTGTACAATTTTCCCTTGAAGGGTTAAATTTAGGTCATTTAACATTTGCGTTATGTCGCATAAAAAGGCTAAATCCAACTGGAAGTCGTGGTCTTCTAGTGACGACACTAACTCTTCGGTGTCCTTACTTGGATATGTTTTAAAAAAAAGTATTATTTCCTTTTTTAAATTAAAAAGTCTTTCTAAGCTTCTACCCCGACTGAGCCAACGAACTTCCGTATATAGCAGTAGGTCGCCATAGTCTGCGTTAAGATTTTCAAGGAAATCTTTAAATTTTCGGTGGGTCAGTGCGTTATGTCCACCTTTTATTTTATTGATTATTTTAATTGCAATTTTCATTGTATTTGTCATACCCAACTCTTTAGAGAAAAGAGCTTGTTGATGAATTACACAATGAAATGCTGGACAATTTATTCCATTTTTGCTCAAAATCCCCAAAAGACCCTTATTTTTCCCTCTCATAACCTTTGCTCCATCTGAGCATATCGAAGCTAATTTGTTTTTATTAACAATGGAGAAAACTTTCGAGTTTATTGCGTCATATAAAACTTGTCCCGTAACATGGCTATGAAGAGAAACTAATTCAAAAATTTCTTCAAAACACTCCAATTTTTCATCGACCGTCTTAATACAAATAATGAGTTGACAAATATTATTTATATCAGTACTCTCATCTAGTGAAACTGAAAAATATTTACAGTTAATAAGTCTGTTCCTAGCTGAGTTATAAATATATTTGCTTATTTCTTCTGTTCTACGAGTAATAGTGTTTCTTGACAATGGGACATTTTGACAGAGTTTTAGCGCTTCTTCGCATTTTTTTCCAAAGCAATTCAAAACGTCTGTAGCTAAATTTAAAAAAAAAGTTCCGTCATCAAATGGGCGACATTGCTTGGCTAAAGCCAAAGCAACTGTATATGATGCCTTTTTTAAAGGCAATGTCAAAGTTTCATTATTTGATTCAACATTTTCAACGGTTTCATTATTTGATTCAACATTTTGAACGGTTTCATTATTTGATTCAACATTTTGAACGGTCGAATCATCAGCCATGAATTTTAAAAAAAAATTAGCTTTTAATTGAAATAATTTTAAAGTCCTATCTTTTCCCTTTAGATTACCTAAATATGCATGGCAAATCTCATAATGTCTTTTTATAAAAAATAAAGATTTACGACATAAAGTACGATAACACACAATACATTGTGCTTCGCCATCCATATTTTCTATAAAAAAAAAATCATACTCCCAATTCTCATCAAACATTTTGCTGTGTGTATTTGCAAAAAAATATAAGAGCATTCAAAAAAGTTGCGTAACAAGATCTTGCTTCAACAAGTGCTAAACAGCGACTGATTTGATTTTGTTCTCTGAGATGAAAACAAAGCAACAAACACATGATCATTATAAGAAACCACACAAGTAAGCTTATAGTGTATGTGTGTCAACGTAACGTTGGCAGAATTTGCTTGTCCTATCTCGCGTGATAGGAAAGCAAAATTGTGGGCAACAATGATCTAAACATATGCACGATTTGTTGCTTTTTTGTGAAACACAAAAAAAAAAAAAACACAAAATACACAAAGCATGAAGCAATACACACATACGTTTTGTTGTTTTTTTGTCAAAGCATGCAATATATTGTCTTTTTTTGATGAAATTTTCAGAGGTTGTCTCGAAAGCATGTCTGACAGGATTATTGAAGATTTGGATCCCGAAGATATCTGGGGTCTTCAGAAAATTGATTTCAACAGACAGACAGACGGACAGACAGACGGACATGGCTTAATCGACTCCACTATCTACAGTCGAACTTCTCTATAGTGAACTTCTATACAATGAAGCTCTCCCTATTATGAATTGATTTCAAATACACAACTTTTTCCCTTCCAATTTCATTGTTTTTGATCTCCTTATAATGAATTTCCATACAATGAAGTTTTCTATACAATGAAGCAATTTTGCAGGTGTAATATTTGACTCACATGCGTTTTTGTCTCCATATAATGAATTTTTCAAACAATTTTCTATTACGCATACTAACAACTTTGTGTACCGAGAAAAATGCCACATATAATGAGGGGATTCCCAAAAGAGGAAAATAAGAACAAAAAAGAACATCAATAATGCCTTTGTAAAATCAGAAACAATTGCGAATTGTTCCAGAAAGGCAGGATTTTCCAAAGATGGCGTGCGGACTCATTGGGATGAGGAAGACTTTCTTCCGTTAGCTGATTTGCCTGCTCTACAGGCTTCATTTAGGGAAGTAACGAACGTTGATGCATCATTTGAAGATTATGTCAATGTTGATATTGATGTGCAGACCATGGGCATCCCATCCGATGAGAATATTCTCATTAGTGTTCTGGAAACTCGTTGAGTTTCGGCTATGGCAGGTGCATACATATTTATTAGTTTTGTGTGCATACATACATATTTTAATCCTAATGCCAAATAAATGTGTGATGTACATTAATTTTACATTTATAGAGTCAAGAATTGGCTGATTGGTGAAGAATTGGCTGACGTCAATAAGACGATACCTATATTGGAATACGTTTCTTCATCAATAGATGTACTTCGAACTTTTGTCTAATCCAAACTAAAATACCTGATTATTTTAAATAAAAATGGAAAAAAATATAATTTTTATATAATGGCTTTGTTATTTGGTATTACAAGGTTTTGATGTGGAAGAAAAATGGAAAAGTATAACCCAAACTAATATGCCTAATTATTTTAAATAAAAAGTGGGGGGAAAATATAATTTCTGTATAATGAAGTTTCTATATAATGAAGTGATTTTCTGGTCCCGTCAAGATTCATTATAGGGAAGTTCGACTGTATAAGGATCCAGAATATATATACTTTATAGGGTCGGAAAATTATATTGTGGAAATTACAAACGGAATGACAAATTTATATATACCCTTCTCACGAAGGTGAAGGGTATAACATTTTTTTTTTTTTTAATTTTGTTTAAAAAAAAAAATATATATCCTGTAACTTTGGAATGAAAATCGATCAATTAATGAATGAAATTGGAAATTAAAGCATACTTAATGTACTATTAAAAAATTCAATTAATAAATTTACTATATTTATAAATTTTCATAATTTTAAAGAATACTGTAAAAGTTATATTTAGATACACTAATATTAATTTAAAACAAGAAAGAGAGCTATATTCGGCTGTGCCGAATCTTATATACCCTTCACCAAATTATACTTTAAAATAAAATTAAAAAAAAAATTTTCGTTTCAAAATTGTGTTTTAAAAGTTTTTTCCAATTTTTTTTTTTTAAAAATTTTTTAAATTTAAAAATTTATTTTTTAATTTATTAGTGAAAAAAATTTATGACAAAAAAATGTTTTTTGTGAAAAAAAAATTCGGGTTAAAAAAATTTTTCCCGATTTTGACCCATTGTAGTTCCAACTTACTTATATACATCGTTGCAATTGACTTTGAAATATCTATCATTGGATATCCATATTGTCTATATTTATGACTTAGCAATCGAGATAAAGATAAAAAATAGGACAAAAATAGAGGTTGTCTCGGATTTTTGCTCATATCTCCGTTATTTATGGACGGATTTTGCTGATTTTAAATAGGAAACTTATCGAAAGCATGTCTGACAGAATTATTGAAGATTTGGATCCCGAAGCTATCTGGGGTCTTCAGAAAATTGATTTCAACAGACAGATAGACGGACAATGCTAAATCGACTCCGCTATCTATAAGGATCCAGAATATATACTTTATATGGTCGGAAAATTATATTGTGGAAAGTACAAACGGAATGACAAACTTATATATACCCTTCTCACGAAGGTGAAGGGTATACCAAAGGGCCGGGCAATGTCTGGACTTTTTTTTTAAATATAAGCTGATATCCTATACTATTATAAAATCCATAAAACTAATTACAACTTTTACTAACTTAATACTTGTGGCCCGTTAAATGCGGAAATTATCCCAATTTTGTAACTTTTTTCAAAAAATTATTAAAAATATATACACATAATTTTTATAAAATTTTTTTTTTACTATATACTTTAATACCTGATGTTGAAAGTTCCATTATAAAAAATATAGTTTCAATAGATTTAATACTAACAATAATCGCTTGAATTGCAAAATTTCCAATTTTTTCACTTTTTTTAAAACAACAATAATTTGCTAACTTTGACCGCTCACCCTTCTCACGAAGGTGAAGGGTATAAAAAGACCTACACAATAATATACTAAAGATGTGAAATCTAAACCAACAAATTACTTTGCTTTGGATACCCTCCCATATAGGAATACAATGTATGATGTACCATGTTTTCCAAAAATATTAACTAACACAAATTAAACCAAACAATAAATAGCAAAACTGTCATAATTTTCTAAGACAAAAAATATCAACATAAAAAATATGTTTAAAATATTGCAAATGTAAACAAAACTAAGAAATTTTAAATTAATAAAAATTACAAGTTTTGCAAAGAAAAGAAGTAAAATAACACAAAACAAACGTTTTAAATTGATTTATAATAAAATGCAACTTATTTTAACAATTGTTGTACTTGTTTAGAAGATTCTATTGTAATGGGACGAATACGAGTAGGAATGCCAAAACAGTAAAGAAAGTAAAACAAACCTGATAACAATTATATCGTCCCTTAAAAAGTTACACGCATCCAAAGTTGAAGTATCTTTTTGTATAAGTATTTCAACTTTGAATGCGTGTAGTTTTTAAGTTTTTTCCCAAAAAAAGTCCCCATATTTTTCCTTTTATAGACTATATACAATTTTTATATGATCTGGCGAGAGAACTTAATGCAAAAACGGATAAAGTAAAACTTGACTCACTTAAGCGGAAATTTCCCCCCAGCCCTAAATTTTCATTTCACTAAAATTTAAATTTTCAAGTCCTGAGGTTTTGCATCAAGCCGGTCTTGCGTGATTAAGATTGGGAAACGAGTTGCACCCGTATCATACCGATAATGATTTGCCCATTCTTTGTTTTTGCAGCACAATAGAGAGGTATACACTCGAACAAAAAATCTTTTATTTAGCGTCGAAAAATAGTAAAAAACTAAAATGTTTAAAGTGCAAAGTGATTTTTGTGAGCTATTTAGAGTGCCTATGTTCAGATTGCATTGATATGTTCACAAGAGTTGTTCAGCTTTACCGTAGGCAACAACTATGCAAAATATTGTTAGTGAAAAATTGGGAGTCCGTGGAATTTATTCTAAAAAAATTTAAAAAAATGTTATTTTTTTAAAAAAAAAGTGCAAGAAAAAGCAATTTTTTTGAGAAATATATCAAAATTTTTTTGCACTCTAAACTTGTCCGTATGGACACAATGGAAGGTCGCAAGACATGCCCATGTACCCGGTCGGGGGCTTAATAATCTCCGGGGACCCAACTCCCCGGAGATTAATGATATTGTCACCCAGGCTAGTCAGGTGATTAAACCGTTCTAGACTAGTCTGTATGCTACCCGTGCCGCAGGAGGTCAATCTGGTACACCCAGATTGGCTGAATGTAAAAAACACAAAGCAAGGTACTTCTGGATTTTTACACAATTTCTTTCAAAGTTGCCCAAACCGGTTAAACCACATGTTTCGGGTGCCTCTGTGGGGAAAGCGACCAAGTCGCGCCTCTCACTCGCTTCCCATATAACAATTGTGCGATCAGGGTCTGTCCGATCGGGATAAAAGGAGTCTTCCAGTTTATGTTATTCAAATGAGCCCTACAAATGTTCCTGGGGCGGCGCTATGGGCTCTCAAAGTAGGGTACCTTCGACATATACAATTTTTAAACACGTGCCACTTTTTTTTATTTCCCATCCGATTTCGAAGATTTTTATATTTTTGGATTTTTATATTTTATTTCTTATAATTTCCGAGGCATTTCAAAATTTAAATTTTAAAATTTTGCCATATCTTCAAAACATAGTAGATTTTTGTTGTTTTTAGGACGAAAAGGTGACTTAACTCTTTTTTTATTAATTAATGATTATTTTTAAAATATTTTTAAGTAATATATTCAAATAAGTATTTCGTTAAAACCGGTTAATCGTGTTAAAAAACCGGTTTGTCAAAAAACCGAAAAGTTAAAGAAAACCGACATCTGTCAGTTTAACAAGGATGAAAAAACCGGTTGAGCGGTTTTAGGTTTTGGATACTCTATTAAGAACATATAACAATTTTATGTTTTTCTTTTCGAAGGACGCAGTTTTAAAGTGGTATATTTTTGAATCTAATTGAGATATTGACTTGAATTTTTTTGTAAGACCAAAAATTAACTTATCTTCACAAAAAAACTTAGTTCGGAGTAAATGTAGATCAAATTGTTCCCAATATTTTCAATCCTAATAAATATCGAGGGCCTATATTCAAAACCCTCTATCTTAAAAAACACAACTTTTCAGGAGAGCCAAAAAACTGTTTTTTTTCGCGTATTACTTAAGTTATTAAAATTCGGTTTTCTACAATATTTTTTTAAAGCAATGTCACATATAATTGGTTTTTAAAATTTTATATTATTGGGGACTTTATGAGAGATAGAGGGTTTTTCTTCTCAAAATATTCAATGTGTATGTATGAAAATGATAAGAGGATTTGCATTTTAATAAAATTAAATTATTTTCATTTCATTTATGCCATCTGTCAGTTCTTAACGTGATTTATTTAAGATAACGGCTAATAATACAACATAAGATAAAAATAAACAATATTAAACAAAAGTTATAGAAACAATTTTTTTTTCTTTTTTTGGAGTTTGATTTGATCGTAAAATAATAGATGACACTTTAAAAGTAGACACTTTTTAAGGAAACTCCAACTTTAACCATTTATTTTTATGGGACATTATATTTTCAAAAAACAAAAAGGTAAAATATTTTCATGGTAATTCAATTCAGAATCGGCATTCGCTATTTTGATAAATGATTGAAAAATGTAAAATTCATGTTCAGCATGCAAAAATTTGTAAGAAAACATGGACTGCAAGAAGAAATTATCCCAAAAAAAACATTTGAAAATGAATTATTTGAAAAGATAGAGGGCTTTGCATTCGGAAAAAATTGTATAAGATAGAGAAATAACAAAAATGCAAATAAAACAGCAAAAATAAAATGTTTTTTATGAAAATCACAACATTGATGCGGGCTGTTTTACTGAACATTTTACCATCAAAAAGTAATTTTCGTGAAAATCTAAGATAGATGCTCTCGGAAGAGGCCATGGAATGCAATGACGCCGCTGGTCCAATCGATATTAAAGATACCAACTCTGTCTCCTAACTGATTGGTACCTTTTTGAACGGATGGACGAGGACGCCCTCCCCTTGAAAAAATAGAGTGTGGTGAGGGTGGCGCAAATCAACCTTCACCACTCTAAGGCAGCATCCGCTGCACTGCTCCTCCGAATTGCCAAGAACGGCGAGGAGCTAGTCATGGTCCAGGAACCTTGGATCTATGGACTATGTTTGAAGGGCTATAAGCTCTACTACGTTTAATGTGCAGGTAAAATTATATCCTATATATTGGCTAAAAGCTCTTTAAATATCTTCTTTCTGTCTGATTACAGCAATGAAGATACAGTAGCTGTATCATGGGAAACCAATGAAGGCAGTTTGTTATGGTTGATATTCAGCTGTATGGGGAGCATCCGCCGAATGATGCTGTCCGTAGTGTTTTTAAACAGGCGAATGAGTCCAGTACCCCGTTTCTGTAACTATTTGTGAGAAGTTCTCACATCGAGAAGTGTGAAACAAAAAATTCCATCGTTTCTCGATTTGGGAGAAAAAAGTGTTTCTGTAACTTAAAGTGAGAAGAGCCAACACTAATTACGTTTTTATTGGAAATTTCCAATCAAGCTGTCAAAAACATAAAGAAGAAAATAAAAATAAACAAATCAATTTATATTAAAAAAAAAATTAAAAAGTAAAATTATAATTTTTTTAAAAAATAAATAATTTAATAGTGATCAGAAATGTATACTAATTTATTAATAGAGGCAGACCAACATGATCGTAGAAATATGTTGCGAATTTATCGCCAAAAATTAAGGAATACAACTGATCCATTTACTATTCCGGAGCAACGTTTTAAAGACCTCTATAGGTTAAGCAAGGAAAATAATTAACATTAATTTAAGTTTTAATTAAAAATAAAATCTTTTTTTGTATTCATATTATATTTTTTGAAAATATTTGTTTTCGCACCGTTTTTAAATGGGAGTTGTTTTGACAGTTCATGTGAG
Source organism: Calliphora vomitoria (assembly GCA_942486065.2). Lineage (NCBI taxonomy): Eukaryota > Metazoa > Arthropoda > Insecta > Diptera > Calliphoridae > Calliphora > Calliphora vomitoria. The sequence continues at coordinate 103,535,815 of OW818029.2, forward strand.
AAACTTTTCACAAAATTTTCTTACAGAAACACTTTGACTCACAAATTTCCAATAAGTTACGTCAAAAAACTTAAATGACAGATAGTTCTCACAAAATGAAATTACAGAAACACTTACATGTGAGATATGAAATCGTGTTTCAATTCACGTTGTTTTTTATTCAATTTCACTGTTTCATGCGAGAAATTTCTCGATGTGAGAGTTACAGAAACGAGGTACAGGATTCCTTTGGTTATCTGTACTGACGCTAACTCACACCACATTATATGGGGTAGCAGCGACACCAATCCAAGAGGTGGGAGTCGTTTCAGTTTCATGCATAATAGTAGTTTGGAAGTAGTAAATGTAGGTTCAAAACCCATATTCATCGTTTCAAACAGAAATGAGGTGCTAGACACTTAGTACTGAGCACCACAGTATGATACAGTATTATTCCGACCACCAATATATTGATTTCAATATGAGTGTAATTTATAGGAGTGTTTATACCTAAATAGGAGGGAGACCAGTTGGGAGATGAAATGTGTTGTACTCTCTCGGTATTTACAAAACCCGCCCTATATTGAGAGTAGGGAAGGTATTGTGGTAGCAGCTGAGACACTTACATAAGCGTTCCAATCAGCTACTAATTTCGGTTGTAATCCGAACACCCGCAGAGATAGGCATAAGCATAAGGAAAGTCTGGAAGGACTTCTCTGGCGGCGTGGAAGAATCCTCTGATAATTACTGATTACGTTAAATTCTATCAACCTCTCCGGTTGTACCAAGCTAAATTCAGAAACTCTGTGATAGATGGACTTTGAATGGTAGGGGAACACTTGAGGTACTACTAGACACTCATTTCTCAGGCTGCCTCCCAGTCGGCAATGAGACTGTGAATGGGGCTGCTGATTCTGTTGCTCCGTGCTGTAACTCTGTTCCGGTGAACAGGGAAAGTATCCAGTGGACAATCAAAAGCTTCGACCCGTTAAAATCACCTGGGCCGGATGGCATCATTCCTGCTCATCTTCACACGAGTGAAGATATAGTTGTACCATGGCTTATAAACATATACACAGCGTGTATCAGATGGACCTATATTCCTAAAGGAGGCAAGGCGACTCATACTAAACCACAGACCAATTAGTCTTGTATCCTTTTTACTGAAAATCCTAGAAAGGGTTATTGACGTATACCTGAAAATTATGATGGAATTTATCTCTTAATTTCAATATGCCTACACCAAGGGCAGATCTGTGGAAATAGCTATACGTTCGTTGGTTGACTCTCTCTCGGTATTTTTTATCTTTATTCTTTATTGAATCTATCTTTTGAGAAATTTACAATAAGTATTAAAGTCTTAACCTGAACTAAAACTAAAGTTGTTATTGTCGCTGCAATGTCCAGTGTTTCCAATCGCCTCAGTTATCTATGACCCTCAACTGACAGCAACTCCCTGACAAGCGGATTTGGATAATCCAAAAGTTTTGATAGGTAGTTTAAATAGGAGAGTTGGATCTCCTCGCGTATTATGGGGACATTGTGATCCCTATGGATATTACTATTGCGAATGTACCATTTGACACCTATTATTGACTGCATTCTTTGCAACGTAAGATGAGGAGGCTGTTCCCCATAGCTGAATGCCGTATAGCCATATCGGTTTTATAACTGTTTTCTTCCAAATCAAATTGTATTCTAGAGTAGACCAATTAGACAGAGCAATTAAACTGACTTTAATTTTATTTGTGTAATGGTGGGTCCATGTTGAACGGCGATGGATACCTAGATATCTCACATGGCTCTGTCCTGGAATTTTGATATTATTTATTTTGTGGAAGGACAACTTTCTTGCCCTAGGGTAAATGTAACGTGAGTAAATTTTGTTGCATTGACTTTTAATTTTCATTTGTAAAGCCATTTTTCTAAAACGCAGATGTGAGACTGGAGTTGTTCAGAAGCTGTTGAGGGCTTTCCATGTGTATCTAAAAAAGCAGTATCATCTGAAAATGTATATGTGTGAGTCAGTGCGCTCGCAGGCATATCTGCAGTATATAAAATATATAAGAACGGCCCCACAATACTTCCCTGTGGTACACCAGCGGATATTTTTCGACATGACGAGATCACATCTTTTGATCTGATTTGGAAAGATCTTTCTTGTATGTAATTTTCAAGCAGTTTATGTACATTTGCAGGTAGTAATCTAATGATTTTGTGTATTGGTCCATCGTGCCAGACTTTGTCGAACGCTTGAAATATGTCAATAAATACTGCAAAGCAATACTGCTTGCTTTCCAAAGTTTTCCGAATAAGAGTAGTTGTCCGATGTACCTGTTCGATAGTACTATGCTATCTTCTGAAACCAAATTGATGGTCAGGAATAATGCAATTTTCGTCAAGGTGTAATATAAGGCTCTCAAGTAACAACTTTTCAAAAAGGCTAATGGGATGGTATGATGTCACTTGAGTGACATATTTTCCCGGTTTTGGTATCATAACTATCTCAGATATTTTCCATGAGGAAGAGAAATTCCAATACGTAGTATTGAGTTAAATATGAATAAAATAATTCTCAGTGCTGAGTTGGGCTGATTACTTATCATCGTGGTAGTAATTTTATCTATACCAGATAATTTTTCAACCTTTAAATTTTGATTGTCGTCTTCACGGTAGAGAACCGGAATTTTATTATGGGTGGCACCACGTTATTTATGACATTATCACTAATAGATGAATTTGTATCGTTTGGGGTAAATACATTCTCCAAGTGATTGGCAAATGCTTAGTAGGGTCTAAGTTTTTAAGATAATCTCTCAAGTTAGACTCATTGTTAATCTTAAAGGCTACGTAAAGACTTCTTTGGCACTGATTAAGTTTAGCCTTTACGTTAGGAAATCGCGATTGTTTCCAGTGACGTCTGAGTGTTCTCTTTTCTTTGATAAGAGACTCAATGTTTTCAGGGCATTTTGAATGTCTGTAATTCCCCAACGAGACTGGGTGCGTCGACACTTTAACAGCGTGAGCTAACATACATTTTATACTTTAACCAGTTCGTCTTCTTGTTAGGGAAACAAGAGCAATAGTTTTCCAATTTACATGGACCTTCTAATGACGTTAAAACAGCGAAGGGATCACTGAAACAAATTCTCGTTTTATATTTTTGATTACAGCGAAGTCAATTAGACCGGGAATCTTATTGAGGTCTGTAATCCACTAGATATGGCATCTAGTCTGTTAGACGATATTGCTTCTAACAGTTGTCTCCCTCTAGGAGTAATAAGGCGAGAGTCCCAAAATGTTTGTTTTGCATTGTAATTAATCTTGGACCTACAGTCTTAAAGTATTCGAGAAACTGCTCTCCATTAACATTATACCTAGGAGGACATATTTATAGATCTACCATCAAGTATATTTATATGGTCCTTTTTATATTCTGGCGTTGGGATATGCCTAATATTTTTTCTCATTAATATAGCTGCTCCGCCACATGCTCTACAGCTTGGATGTTTCGTGTCATAAGTGCAGTATCCGTTAATTCTGAAAGAGTCTTTAGGGTAAAGTGTGTTTCAGAGACGAGTAGTACATACATTTTCTGAAATTGTTGTACTTCATTCTTATGTTGACTAAGGCCGTTAGCATTCCAAAAACAAATTCTTAGAGAATTCATTTTATATTTAGCAGGATCTGCATGAGAATGCTTTGATTCTGCATCAATTGTTGAAACATTTTTTTTTCATGTTCGCCATGAAACTGTTGATGGTTTAAGTTAGATTTGCAATAGAGCTTTGAGAGTTAGTGTCGGGTACTGGTACACCCTCTTTTAATGTATGCGCATATGAAAATAATGGGGCATTATTTCCTTTGTTTGTTTTCATTGGTGTAATGCTTTGATTCTGCATCAATTGATGAAACATTTTTTTTCATGTTCGCCATGAAACTGTTGATGTTTTGATTAGATTATCAATAGAGCTTTGAGAGTTAGTGTCGGGTACTGGTACACCTTCTTTTAATGCATGTGCATATGAAAATAATGGGGCATTATTTACATTGTTTGTTTTCATTGGTGTAACTGAACCCTGATTTGTCGCATGGGCATACGATTTTTTTCTAGTTTTCGCTCCATGTATATTTTCTCTATGATTGAAAAAAAGTAACTGTTTATATCTTTTGTGTTTTTATTTTAATTTTTTAGACTTAACTATTTTCTAGGTTTTTATAGTGGAAACAAAAAGTCGACTTTTCCACTTTCCGAGTTTTTTTTTTTAATGTATCCATAACAACATTAAATTCTTTTAATTTTCACTATTTGTTAAATTTTAAGCTCCCTAAAATCAACGAAAATTCAATGAAGATAAGTTGATTGTACTCTCATTGTTTCTTTAAGTAGCTTAGGTTAATTATAATTGATAATTATCATTGGATTTTAACAAAATAGTAAAATATAGAAATGAAAAATTGCAATGCAAGCAATAAAATTTTGTTAAGAAAACAAAATATTGAAAAAAATGCAGTTATGAGTTAAATATGCAAAAACATTAAAAAAAATATATAAAATATGCTGTATAAAGCAAAATATGCAAAAATAAGAACTAACAAATTTAATCCAGAATTCTTAAAATTGTCTGAAACGGATAAAGAATCAACTCATATGTTTATAGATACACAGAAAAAATATGATATTACGTATTTTTGGTTGCCCTGGTTATAACTCAATATAAAGCAAAAATAAAATTCTATTCGAAATCCTACAATTAATAAAAAAACTCAATTTTTTTAATTAAAAACTCATATTTTTGAGAACGAAAGCGTATTACATCTGATTCTCTGTAAAATTTTGAATAATATATATAAAATATGAAAAGAACAAAATGAATTACGAAAAGAAATTATGAATTAAATTACACGGTACTACAGTGAAAAAAAAACTCAGGTCTTGCTGAGTAAATTACAAATTGTGTCTTAAAATTTCAGAAAAACCCTCAAATTCAGAAGTTATTCTAAAAACCGTTTTCAGCGATATTCGTCAACCTATCGACCTGTAAATTAAGTCTCGTTTTTTTATATAAACTTGTCTTAAAAACACTGTGCAAAAAAATTGGCTTCGATATAAAAAAATTAAAATAACTATTGTTGAATTTGAAAAATTACGAACAAAATAAAAAAATGTGAAACTTTTTATAATAACTTACATAATATACATTTTGTGCATACTTTTGATGAAACATTAATTTGCCTCTCCTTAATTGTTTAAAATTTTGAAATCGTTCAAAAAATTGATTTTGTTTTATTATTATTATGCATGTGGGAAAGAACCCTTTTTTTAAGCATTTTATATTGATTAGATATTAATGTTTTCGAAATTTGTATCTATTACACCGCCCGACACACAATATTAGACACGACCCGGATGAAACTATAAATTAAATGGAGAAAAACTGGGTTTTCAGTTTTTTTAAAGGACAAAGTTTCAAAGGAGTATATTTTAAAAAAACCATATATTTTAAAATACTTCTGCTCATCGAGAAGAGTTGTAAAATATTTAGTATTATTTTTATTTTACCCTGCCAGGATCAAAAGATATTAAATGTCCTTTAAAATTGTTGTCCTTTAATATCCTTTTAGATTTCCAATAATTAAAAAAAAAAATAGTGCGTTAAAGATCCAAATAATGAATACCACATGCCAAAATTTCATCCTTCTAACTTCACTACTTAAGTGTTAAATAATTATTATGTTATATAATATTTTAAATTAGCATTATTTAATTTTTTATATTATATTTTAAAATTGCATTCAAAAAAAAAAAATATATAACAAAAACCTTTGTAAAAAGCTGTGGAGTTTTCCACTCGTGAACATGCAACTGTCCATGTGAAAAACTTGGATTTTCTAGATTTAGTCCACAAACTTGCAAAGACTGGCCTTGAGATTTATCAGTTGTCATTGCAAATGCTAAGCAACAAAAGATTCTCCAGGTATAGGATATTGTGGGGCCCTCATTTGTCCATCTTTGGCCTTAATAATTAATTCATACAAAGTTTAAGTTATTAGCTTGGTATCAATAGTGTAAATCAAATTCCACTTGTTCCATTATCTAACCCAACAAACCAAGCCATAATCAAAATGTAACTAAATTTAAGAAATAACTTATCATTAAGAATTTTCTACAACATTTCATAAGCATACTTATGATGGGTTTATTTTATTGTAAATTATGAACACTTTTAAAATAATCCTTCAAAAACGCTTCGTATAACAATAGTATTAACAATAATACTTACTATATACTAAGTAAGAAAAACAAGATTTACAAATGTGATTATAAAAGACTTATACTCGTAATAGTTTTGCAAGTGTTTTCGGTAAAAAGATCCCGTTATTTTATTTCTTGATTTTCTCATTATTGTTCTTCTTTATTTCAGTCTTATTCTTTTGTTTGACAAAATCAGTGTATTAAATGGTTTAAGAGTGGTATTTTAATAAATTACAAAATAAAAATAATATAAAATTTGTGCTAAAAAAGGTAATTAAAATTAAATTGTAAAAATGCCATATAAATTAAAACACAGTGTTCGAAAGGAATCAAAAGAAATTGTTGAATTGCTTTTAAATGTTCAAAAACCTAAAATAAACGATTCGAGTGAAGTTCCAGCCAGCTCTAGTCAGATTAGTTTAAATTTTAGTGATGAAAGTGAAAACGAGGTTTCAAGTTCTGAAGAAAATGTGAAATCTGACATAATTGATAATATGGATATTAAGAAAGAAATAGCTGTTTGGGCCGTTAAACATACTATAACAAATAGAGCTGTAAATGATTTGCTGAATATTTTAATAAAACATTTTCCTTTTTTGCCGAAAGATGCAAGAACATTAAAACAAACTCCACGGGATGCACCGATAGTTCCAATTGAAGGTGGAAATTATGTACATTATGGGCTGAAGGATTGCTTAACGGATTTTTTATCATGCACAACATTTCTAAATAATTCCATTGATTTAAATATAAACATAGACGGATTACCTGTTTCCAAAAGTTCTCTTTCACAGACGTGGCCAATTTTAATTAATGTTAATGGTACCGATTCAGTACTTACAGCTGGTATATATAGTGGAAATTGTAAGCCAAAAGATGTAAATGAGTTTTTACATCCTTTTGTGAAAGAATTAACCGAAGTTATAAAGGAACATTTTACATTCGATAATAAAATATATAAAGTTAATTGTCGCGCTATCATATGTGATGCACCGGCCAGAGCACTAGTTATGGGCATAAAATCTCATACAGGCTATAGTTGTTGCCACAAATGCACTCAAAAGGGCGAGTATATAAATAATCGAATGGTGTTTAAATATGAAGACAACACAATACGAAATGATGAAAATTTTAGGAATCGTTTGGATAAAAATCATCATAAAATAAACAATCACATGGCCATTGAAGACTTGCCAATAGACCTGGTAAAATCGTTTCCAATGGATTATATGCATGTGGTTTGTCTGGGCGTCGTAAAAACTTTAATGACTGCTTGGATAAAAAAAAGAAATGCATCATATTCGCTTCAAAAGGATAAAATTTTAAAATTAAATGAGCTGCTCTTATTTTTAAAAAGACAACTTCCACGTGAATTTAGAAGAAGTACAAGAGATGTTAATGAGTTTGATCGATACAAAGCTACTGAGTTTCGTACATTTCTTTTATATGTTGGGCCGTTTATATTAAAGGGAATTTTAGATGAAAAACGATATTTGCATTTTCTGCAACTGAGTTTGGCCTTGAGAATTTTATTGGACTCAGAACAATGCATATCAAACAATAAGTGCGCTGATGCATTGCTTAAGAATTTTCTGAAGACATTGCCTGACAATTATGATGATTCTATTTCCACTTACAATTTTCATTGTCTTACTCACATTGCTAGTGATTGTTTACATTATGGATCATGTGAAACTTTTAGCGCATTTAAATTTGAAAATAAACTGGGAATATTGAAAAGACTTCTAAAGAAAAAAAATCATATATCGGCACAACTGTATAATCGACTTGTGGAGCAAAGTATCAACACCTCATACAATGATAGTATACCAAAAGAAATAAATTTAATTTTATCAGCAGCTCATCCAAACAATTATTATAAAGTTGGAAATAATATTTTCCAAGTGTCATCAATAAGCAATCATGATATAAGTAAAGTAATTGGACATCGAGTTTTGAATTTGAGATCTATGTTTCACAATCCGCTAGAATCTTCTCTTCTCAACATTTGGGAAACAACAGAGTTAACAATTTCATTAGAAACCTACGAACATTGTTTGAAAGATGTCACTAAAATATGTGCCTTAAGAAATAAAAATAATGAATTTGGGTTTTTTCCAGTTATCCATTATGGCGGAAGACAATAATGTAAATTTCAATAATATGTTCCAAAACACACGCAATTTCACTACACTCCAAACAGTACTCAATAGTTCGCTATCTGAAGATGCGAATGTAATACAGCCTGTAGCTGTTGATGGTAAATATTTGATGATATATTGTATTATATAATAAAAGTTGATTTTATTTTTAGAAATGGCTGCAAAAATTTCAAAGACAATTGAACCGATATTGGTAAGGCTTACGTAATGAAATTAAGCAATTAAAGGAAGAGAAATCATCAGTAAAGTTAGTGATACCTGAAACCCCGTATAAAGTAATGGACGATTTTTTAAATTTTGAAAAACAGTTACAAGATGACAAAGACTTTTCGGATTCATTTGTAAGTTAAAATAAAAATATATTTTGTTGTTCTTCTCTTATGTTAATTTATTTTATATTCACAGGTAAAAGAGCTACAAACTGTAGCAAAGACTCCAAACTTCATCAAAAACTGTTGGCGGAAATTATTAGTAGATGAACTAGCGGAAAAGCTATGCTGGAAAGGAACAGAGGAAAAAAAGAGTGTGCGTAGCCTGAGTACATCAAAAGCCATAAGAAGTAATATACTATATATAGTATTTATACATTTATTAATGCATTTGTTTTTTTTAATTTTATAGATGCCGCAATTTCTATTGGATTGGGTGAAGACGAGTTTATAAAATGTACAAAATCATTTTTCCAATTTGCCAAAAATAGACAAATATGCAAAACTAGATATAAGGAAAAGTCTAAAATTGTAAAGAATTAAAGTTATATGTAAATTGTTTACTAGTTTTGCTATATCTTACTACTTTCATGAATTTCGTTTGTTTGCTTTTTATATTATTGAGAATATTTTTAGTTTTTCATTTTATTATTGTAAGTTTTATATAAATATGAAAAACATGAAAAAAATAATTAAAATAAAAAATATATAAAATTAAAAAAGAATTATTTTAATTGAATTTATAAGCTTATAAAAATGTTACAAAAATAAGCTTACTTCAATCATGTTTCAAAAACTATTTTCCAGTAAGCTTATTTCATAATTGTGCTTCTAAACTTGTTGTAAGTTTCAACTAGAAATATTATCACAAGGGTTCAATTTTCTTGATAAAATAATTGTTAACAAGCCTTTTACAATAATTATCATAACAGTTTTGCAAACGTAACTCTTATGGTAGTAAATTTGTTACAAACGATTTTTAAAGCCTTTTGGTTTGTTGGGAAGATACTTCTCCCTCTCTTGCACATTTAATTGGGTTTGATACATAATTTTGTTCGTGCACTTGATAGTAATGGTGCAGCAATGGAATATAGTTTTTCCAAAGCTAAGTACTGCGAAAATTGAGGCTGGTAGGTTAAATGATTAGAAGGATCATTTTTATTAAAGTATTATACATATTTTATGGTGTATTTAATGGACCACAGTTAAAAAAATTAATGAAATCGAAAAACCTTCCCAATTTATTTAAAGGCAGCATGGAATAGTTTGGAAGGTGTAATAAACTGTTTTTTGGGCAATAATAAATCTACAGATCATGAAGCTATTGTTAAGAAACTAGTGAATAGTTATGGGATTGTGGTAGTCATTATGTCAGTTAAAATGCATTTTTTGGGTTTTTCCCCCAGTAATTTAGGAGACTTTAGTGATGAACACAGTGAGAGATTCCATCAAGATTCCACAATTGAGAATCGGTACCGTAGAAAAAATACCGGCCATATGCATATGGCCGACAAGTGTTGGTCAACATAAACGACAAACCAGAACAAGTAAAAAGGTATAGTCGTGCAAGTCCGAGTATATGATTATGATATGAAACTTATTTGTATAAATCTTATTTGAATACAAACATTTTTAAAATATTTATATGGGAGCTATGATTAATTTGGACCGATCGTCACAAAATTTGGTGGGATGATTTGCGTTTATATGAAACATATTTGTGTTGAATTTTATTTGGATTCTAACATATTTCAGAGATTTATGCACATTAATGAAGTTATAGAGAATGGTGGTTGTATGGGTGCTGTGGAACATCGTCACAAAATTTGGTCGTGAGGGTTTGGTTATATAAGACTTAATTTGCCGAATTTGGTTTGGTTATCTATATAACTAAGATATTTTTATATGAGAGTTTAACTATTTTCAGATAGGGCAATCGTATGGGGGGTAGGAGAGATAATGGACCGATTCTAACCAAATTTAATAGGCTTAGTCCTTGTGCAAAATTTTGTCGAATTATCTTTAAAATTGCGCCTGTAGTTTGATCACAAAGTTTACATGGATGAACGGACAGACTGACAATATTTGAGGACAATAGTTTAGCATATTACAAATATCAGCACTATGGTGGTGTATGGTAGGTTATATATATATATGTATAAAGGTTGAAATTTTGGCATGCAGTATAAAATATGTGGGTCTCTAAAGCGCGTTTCGATTAATGGCGATATTGCGGTTTCGCAACATATCATTTATATGTTTATATGAACGCAATGTTAAATATTTTTATTCTACTCAGCAGCTTTTCATGTTCATATATCAATAAATAAAAGACATAGGCAATTTTTTATACCAATGGTTTATTACACCAAAAAAATAGGAAAATATTTCTGAATTTGGCTCAAGTCGATATAAATAGATTCATATTGAATTTTGTTAATGAATTTAGGTACTAATACCGCTGTCTTCTATGGATTCTCCACATGATTTTTTAGTCGAAATGTCAATTTTAAGACAAGAATTTTCAATGTTTGGATAAACGCCCAAGACAACAAAAATAAATCGGGTGCCGTTATTGAATATGTTATGAGTAAAATTGGAATGGATTGGAATAATGAGAAATGCAAAAAAGCAATGCAAAATCTACATAAATTTGTTCAAGACCATGTCCAGAAATGGAAAAATGTGAGTAGGAAAAGAAAATAATTTTAAGCTAAATATGTAAAGTGGGTTAATGGTGCCTTAGTTTTTGATATCACAGAAAATTATTCTGAAGTTTCTGGTCCCTCCACCTCTGTTACTCACAAACCAAAAAAAGGATTTTGTTGAAAAAAAGTAAGAGGACCCAAAATATAAGTAGTGTGAGGAATTGGTTTTAGCAACAGAAGTTAGTTTATACAAATCTGGCAAATAAAAAATATGATATACGAGTTTCTATACTATAAATTACTAGCTGAACCGCTAAACGTCTGGATAGCGGTATGAAATGTACTTTACGACATATTTTCATACTCACCAAATATATATACTAAACTTAATAAAAATCGGTTAAGCCGTTTCGGAGGAGTTCAAACACAAACATCGTGACACGAAATTTTTATATATTAAAACGGTAAAATTCTATAAAGTTATGAACAAGTGATATTATTATTATTATTTCGACACGCCCTATTAAATACCGCCCACTTTTATACGGTATAGTGGGCTCATTTCATTTTCCTTTTGCATTTCAAATTTCACGTTTGTAAGTGCTCTCAAAGTCGAATTACACTCTCTTGCACGCCAGATTAAGTATTTTGTCCACTTTTAAATCATGCAACTTCTTCCATTTATTAGGCTGAATTGATAGTGGATCAGAATATGTATAAGGTTGAATACGAACACGTAGATCAATGTGATCTGAATAAAAATTTAATTTATATTTTACGCTACCATCTGGGAAATATTAAAGAGATCTTAAATTAGACACAGTAGGATCGTTCTTTACTCGTCCTGCCCTAATGGAAGAAAAACGCATAAGTTTGTCGTCATTGTAATTACTAAAGAATCATAATTTAAATGTTCTGCATCAAACGGCTTTTTTACGACCTCATCATAGTAGGCACTTTTTTTAAGCAAATTCTAGTTTTAACCATTTATTTTTATGCCATGGACAGTAATTAACTTTAAAAGTTTTCAAGAGAGAGTTGAATTGATCGGTAATTATTTTATTATTTGTCCTTAAATAATTTCGAAAGCTTTGTATAATTCTTTGAGACAAATAATAAAGTTCTTCAAGGACAAATAATAAAAAAAATTATCGATCAATTCAACAGTTTTTACGGCCTCCTGAAAAATTTGCAAATTCCTTTTAAGTGGTTTGGTAAAATATTTTCTTGGTAATTCAATTCTGAATCCACTTTCGCTATTTTGATAAACGATTAAAAAATGTCAAATTCATGTTCAGCACGGAAAAAATAGTAATAAAACCTGTATTGCAAGAAAAAAGAAAAAAAATATTAGAAAATGAATTATTTGAAAAGATAGAGGGTTTTGCATTCAGAAAAATTAATTGTGTAAGATAGAGAAATAACAAAAATGCAAATAAAACAGCAAGAAAAAGTATTTGTGGACTTTTGACTTCAGTGTAATTAATTTTTTTTATTATTTGACCTTGAAGAATTTTGAGAGCTTTGCATAATTCTTTGAGACAAATAATAAAGTACTTCTGAAAAATGTTAAAACTACACTTAAGTAGTTTTGTCAAAAGTCCACAGATATGTTTGTTTTGAATTAGATGAAGGATGTTTTACTGAACATTTTATCATCAAAAGGCCATTTTCGTGAAAATAAAAAATAGAGGGTGTGAATATGGGCCCTCGATATATTATATTTAAATAAAATTACTATATAAATAATAATATGCCTATGGTAAATGCTTTAAAGTTCTGTGGTGCTATTTTTTGAAAGCAATATATTTATTAACATACATATATATAATATTAATAAACAGATCGATTTCTTTAACAATATTGTCATGCAAGACAATAAACGCAATAATGACTTTATATTATATTTTATGGACCGACGATCTCGATGTTTTTTTTTTTTAATGAACCAAAAAACTTGTGCTTCAGCCAAATAATAAATAGTTATTACTAGGGGCGGATTTATATGCAAATGCATGTTTTTTCTCGAAAGTCCAAATACAATGTAGACTAATTATCTATCCGAATCGCAAATTTTGCTGTAAAATGGCATCGATTTGTTAGTGCATATTTTATTGATAATGCATATTTTGTTATATTTTACTTAAAAATGCATATTTATATGCATATTATAGATTTTTTAATAAAAATATAATTTTTTGTCATCAATGGGCAACATATTGTCTGGATAAAAATTTGTTTGTCGAATTTGTTATAGAAATTGTTATACAATGAGGTTTCTTTGGTATAATTTGAGACTTTTGTAGTCAAAAATTCTGTTTATGGTTTTTATTCTCAGCTATGTTTTACCGAACCTAATGTTATTTCTGAATATATCGTTTAATATTTAGTATGTATTGTAACTTTTATTTTGCTGGGCTAATTATTGACCTTTAATTTAATTGGTTACTGGCTGGTCACATTAATATTAGTTAATTATTAAATTATATATTGATTCTTTTAATTTTATTATTATTATTTTGTATGTATACCCAATTTGTGAGTAGTATAATTTGAATGGATTATGGCCTATTGGCTAGGATTCTGTAACTGAATGAATAAATAAATGAAAATAAATAGCTTCAAATATTATCGACTAACTGCTTTCGACATCGAGAAACTGGCATTAAGTTCTTCATTTCTCTATCATCAATTGAAAATTATCATTTCCAAAAATTTTGCTTAAAAAAAGTTTTGTGTTTGTTTTAAATATCAAAAATCATTAAATGTATCGAAAACACTCATATTTATTTTCATTGCAATTAAGTGCACATCGCCTGTATGTTTACATTGAATTAAAATATGCATACAATGCTCCTCCTGAAAAGTTAGCTGTTTTGTACTGAAAATTTTTCGCTGTTAGGGAGCGATATGTTTCTATTTTAATTTTATCGGAAACAGAATATAGAGTATTCTTTTGGATCAAAGAACAAAGAAAGAAAATATTAAGCTAAAATTCCAACAATCTTCTTTTAAAACTTGCAACATTTTTTTGATCGGCACTCTGATGCACATAAATAATTAAGTATGTATGTATGTATGTATGTATATGCAAACGCAAAACAATACGTGAAGAGTGGTTAAAGTGAATTAAGAAGATTATACAAATTAAAATCGCTAAAATACGATTGTAATTTTCTTTTTCAACACCTTGTTTATCCATCGTTCCTTATTATTAGCTATTTCGCTTGTTCATTTGTATATATTTTATTATGGAGATTGTTTAGAGCATACCATATGTATGAAGAGTTGCCAATGTTCAAATTTAAGATCAAAATCATTTATGAGCTATTTTGATTCATATATGTATGTAAATCGAAACATTTTCAGTTGTTACACAAAATTCACTCTTCAATGCATGCAAAATAAAGAATTAAACATTATTTCAGATTACCAATACTGTTTTCAACTGTTACATTGTATAAAGCAAAACAATTTTACCAATATAGAATGCGTGAGTATTTTAATGTTTGTTTTTAAATGCACTAACCATATTGTTCACCAAAGCTTAACACCCGAAATAGAACAAATTTAATGATTCCTAGATGTAGATTAAAATCAACCAAGCAACGTATTGATTATGTAGGTGGTGTAAATTTTAATAATTTACCTGCGGATTTAATTAATCGATTTTAGTTATTTAAATCATCATGCAAACAACGTTTATTTAATAACTTTGAAACGCTTTTGTAATAATTTTTTTTGTTTAAATCCGTTTTTTTACATTTATTTAAATTTAGTAATCTTTTAACTTAAGTTAAATATTTTATTTGTATATTTAACAATGAATTATTATGTCAACTTGCCTCAATAATGCCTTTAGAGCGCTTAGGCCGAAATTGAAATGTATTAAAATTTATTGTACGAATAAATTTTTTTTAGAAATGTTTTTCTATGCTGGTGCGTATCTAAGGTTCTTATGATTCAATTAAGGAGGTTCATAACAAAACTTAATAATTCCTCTCGAACAAGTTTTTGGATAAACAAATAAATTTAATTAAAGCCAGTGGATGTACATTAAGATTGGCCAGTTTGTATGGAGGAAATATAAAATGAATATTTAGTTTGACGGTCAGTATTAAGTGAGCTGGATCAAAAGATAAAAAGGTAATTTTTTGTAATTTTTTTCATATTCCGTGCAAAGGTAACATGAAATATTAGTATCACATAATTGTTATTGAAAGATGTTTTCAATCCCATATTTGATTTCTTTTCCAAATCTTAAAATATTCGAAGTTTGGTAATTTTTGGAAAAATTAAAAAAAAATTCGAACTAGCCCCAAATTCGAAAAACGAAAAAATCAGTGTACGTGAAATTATATGAGGATTATAATATGATTATATTACATAATTATACGTACAAATTTAAAAAAGTTTTTGCAATAAATTACAAAAAAATTTAATATTTTTGGACTTATACGATCATTTTAGATACGGCATTGAAAGCGCCTTTCACATAAAGCTTTTATTTTAGTTGGGAACATCCACAACTTTTTTTTGGAGCTAGCCTAATATACAACATTCGAAAAACATATGTAAAAATGTTGTAGGTGTTGTACAAAATATTTATATAGAAATGATCAAAAACATTTGTACAACTATTGTAAATTCAGACGACTTATGACTCATACGAATGTACAACGTCAGTTGTGAATTGAACAACTGACTTAAGAACGCTGGATTTTTTTATTTTGAAACATTTGTTCAATATAGATTTATTCAAAGTATTTCATATTGTTAGCTTTTCTGCTAATCTTTTGAGGTGAGGCAAAACTTTCCAACCACTTCATCCTAAATTCTTTTTAACGGGTATTGCAACATGTGGCCGTGTGTTGTCATGATGAAAAACGAATCAGTTGCGTTCGGCACAGGTTCCCTGTGATTGTCTGGTTTGATTTCAGCAGCTCATAAGAGATAGGATCCTTTTGCTATCTCCAAATACGGCCTTCACATACGATCTCTTACGCTTCGGGTTATCGTAATGGATCCATTTTTCATTGTAAGTAATGATTAGGTGCAAAAATAATTTTCTTTAATAGCGTTCAAGCATCATTACATTTCAAGGTCTATAGGCTTCAATTCGTATGGTACTCAATTTCCCTGCTTTGTGATGATTCCTGCTGCTCGTTTTGAAATTGCTGCTTGAGTAGCTCCCAATGAATTTGCAAGCTTTTGTTGAGTTTAACAATGTACTGCCTCCAATTCTTGGCCTTCAAACCTTTTAGGCTGGCCAGGTCGATTTATACCTTCCACTTCTGAATTTTCGACGCAAAAAAAAAAATAAAAATAGTTGTTTACACTATAACATTCAATAACTAAGTGCGAATAAAGATCATATGTACCCTTAAAATGATAAAAGATACGCCATCTATTGTAAATCTCGCATTTTTAAGTCATACACACAATATTTTCCTATTTTTCCATATTTAATTTAGTTGGTCTCTTAAAACATTTAATAAAAGTGTAGACATTATTGAATTTTCACCGATTAACTACGAGCGTAACAAATCCGTTTCGAAGCATTATTATCATATAAAAAGGCTTGGACCAATATTGGAACACCAAATATTAAAAGAAGCAATTTAGTATTAAAAAATTCCAAGGTAACGAACATTTTTTTTATAGTAAAAGTTAGATTTATTACAAAAAAGGAAAAAAAGAAAAATGTTAAATAACTTTTACTTTATTTCAAATGGTTGACTTTATTCCGTGCCTGAGTGTGACCATTTTTATAAAAAACATATCTTTTAAATTAAAAGAGAATACTATTAGTATAAATCCGCGAAAGGCATTGAGCTCTCAAATGAGCTCTCTTCTCTTTGTTTTCACACGCAAGCACACACATTGTATAAAAAGTTAAAACCAATCAGTCTCGTATGAGCTTTGATGCAGGTTGGTCGTGTACGCTTTTATGCTTGTTTTTTTCAGCAATTGTTGTTGTTTTTATTTTGTAAAATACAAATCAAGGCGAATTTATACAAGGTGGAGTCAGTCAATCAGCTGATAACTTTTTTTTTCGCTTTTTGGTTCTAACAGTTGTCAAAGCTTTTGTTTATATATAAATATCTACATATTCTAAGCTTATTAACAAAATATTTATTTTTTACATAAATAAGTAAAGCCCTCACTATTCAATTATCTACACTATATTAAGTTTTAACACATATTTGCTTAATTTTTAATTTTAGTTTTTTGACATTTGTTAAGACCAATTGTTGTTTTTGTAGAACTGCCACCACCTTGTATAAATTCGCCTTGATACAAATCAAACTAGTCAGTCTCGTATGAGCTTTGATACAGGTAGGTTGTGTTGCGGGTTTTTGCTTGTTTTTTCAGCTATTGTTTTTGTTTTTCTCTCGGCTACAGTGAAAGAAATGGATGAGGAATCTTATGAATAACTTCACGTACACTTTTTATTCAACAAATACCACTTCAAACTTTTACATCCATTTCGCTCAGTGCATAGAGAGTAGCAGAGCGCAATAAATAACTCACACAATGACAAATTTACAAAGTTTGGTAGTATTAAAATGCCTATCACTGGTATAAATACATACAGGCAGAGAAAAAACATGGTTCGACATGATTACGACAACTATACCATGTTCTTTGTAACAATATATTGTTGTCGTAAACATATAATTGTTGTTTTAGTTTAATTTCAACAATATTTGTGTTACTGTAAACGTTTAAATTTGCATCGCTATTATAAATATGAATATTGTTCACCCAACCATAATTATTTTTCAAACAACTAATTAATGATAAATTAACATATTATATTATGTACAACCATTAAATGTTAAGTTTATATATGCGTAGTCATAATATGTTTAAGATGCAAACAAATTATGTTTACTTTTGTTCTCACCATTTGTGAGTGTTGGTGTTTGTCTAAGCTATGCAATGTGTATAAGTACATTTTGAGTGTCTGCAATTCTCATTCGCTCTATAGTTTTATAAGCATAATATCTTTAACTTTCCTGGAGCGAGTAACAATAAATTTCAGTGAATTAATCAATAATATTTTAATTGGGAATTAAGTACCATAAAACTAAGATTTTGTATTTTGAAAAATAAGTTTTAATAATAATTTGATTACTTTGGATTTCATTGGATCATAATATGATTTGATTAGGTCATAAATATGATTATTTTGAGTCATATTATGATTGATTTATATCGTTATATGATTATTTCAGAACATAGTGTGATTGATTTGTATCATAATATGTTTGGACTACAATCATAAATCTGATCATAATATGTTGCTCTTAGACTATGTTTACCATAACCATGTTTTATCTCTGCGTGTATAAATCAGCTTTAAGTCTAAGAAATTCGAAAGTTACAAAATCATGTAGGTATAACAAGTATGAATTTTATATTCTTCTATCTTCTATACCCACCATCAATATGTGATTATAAACTATATTTCTGATATAGGAGTTAAATGGGGATATGGTCAATTAATGACCGATCCTAGCTAAAGTAGGTAGAAAGATTTAGATTCATTTAGATTCATTCACCACGATATTGATTATTATAAGAAAATAATTTTTCTGAGGAGGACCTTGTTTGAGGACTACGGACAAAAGTTACACAATTTTATGATTGATCAAACAGTATTCCGGGAGAACTACTACGAAAGCTATCTGCTTTCATTTGAATCCTGTTGTGTTTTCAACGGGCAGACGAACGGATATAGCTAGATCGTCTTAGAATCTTATGAGGACCCATAATAAATATATGTACTAATATGGGTCTGCGACAAATATTTTAATGTGTTACAAACGAAATCAGAAAATAATAAACGCCCATTTTTTTGATGGGAAGTATAAAAAAAACGTTTGTAATGTCTGTGCGTTGGCAACTCTTGTATCGAGTATCTTAAAACCTGAAATATTTATTCAATACTTAAATCTTGATGGAGTAAAGCAAATAAATGTCTTTCTAGAGGGGTGTTAGAGGGGTGCGATGGATATAAAGTAGCCATTGTGTCTGAGAGAATCAGGTATTATATGGCTGCGTGCTGTCTGGGTAGTTGTTTTTGTTGTAGCATTGTTTGTGTTTATGAATTCCAGTCATTTAGCTTAAGGGAGCATTGTTATTTTACAAAGCGTATGACCAAGAGAGCAGTTGTTTGAGTTAATGTGGTTGGTTATAGTTCTTGTTTAACAAATTGTTGTTGTTATTGTTAATTTTATTCGTATTGGTGTCGTCTAAAGGTCTGTGATTTTGTTTAACATCTCTCTTGTTGTTGTAATGTGTGATTGGATTGCTGACTGTTTGGCGATTGGTGCTGTTTTTATGAATTTAGATTTGTGTGAGCGTTTATACAATTATGTAGCAAGCGGATAAATGTAATCGTCTCATCGCACATTATACAATTCAGTTTCCGAGTGTTAAAGTACAATAAAGCTACAAATGTACATATGTGTTTGTATATGCTGAGAGAAAATATCCGACGGAAATTGTGAATTGTTAAAATACATTAAATAAACAAAGCGACAAAACAAAAAGTTTATTAAAAATTAAAATATTAAATCTATATATACATATACTTGTTAAATACATACATACATATGTATACACATATAAAAATATTTGTTGGCTTATTACTTTGAAAAAATATTAAAATGAAAAAAATATAACATTAGTGTTGGGTTCTTAGTGAGTGTTTTAAATAATTTAAGCCTAAAATAAAATATTTGATATAAAAAGAATATTGAATGTACATAGAACAACAAAGAACAAAGAGCGCATGGTTGCCAGCACTAACGACATAAAGGTGCAAGTGACTGCGTGCGCTTTTATCGTGAAGCCGAAGATATGCCAAGACCGTCGCGCGAATCATATGGCGATCAGAAGCCCCCATATTCATATATCTCATTGACAGCAATGGCTATTTGGAGTTCGCCAGAAAAAATGCTCCCTTTAAGTGATATTTATAAATTTATAACGGACCGTTTTCCCTACTATCGCAAAAATACCCAACGATGGCAGAATTCATTGCGACATAATCTCAGTTTTAATGATTGCTTTATCAAAGTCCCACGAAGACCTGATAGGCCGGGAAAAGGAGCGTATTGGGCATTGCATCCGCAAGCGTTTGATATGTTTGAAAACGGAAGTCTATTGAGGCGAAGAAAAAGGTTTAAGCTGCATAAGAACGATAAAGATATATTAAATGAAGAACTGGCAGCGCTCGCAAATCTAAATAGGTTCTTCTTTACGTCAACCACTGCCGGCCACAGTGGAGCAATAGGTACGACGATGCCAATTTTGGACGTAACACAAGCGTCTCTAATGGCGGATCCTAGCTTTTATATGACTAGAATGCAATCGGCAAATATTGCTCTCCATTCCTCTCCAAATTCTACAATACAACAAATCCACGACGATATTTCGCCAACGGTATTAGCACACCATAATAATCATTTAATTTCCTCAATGCCAACATCGACTATAACATCACCGACAATTCATCCGCAACAACCGTCTCCCTCAGCCGCTATTGACGCTACTGGGGCGCTAATACAGTTCAACAGCTACCGTCCGAAGAGAGCATTTACCATCGAAAGCCTTATTACTCCGGATAAACTTAATGATTCGTCTACTGAAGGCAGTTTTATTGGAGATGATGACCGAAATGACGATATAGATGTCGTTGACAACACCAGTATTCTAGCAGATGAGATGCAGCCCATAACATATCTGGCCTCCCCTGATTCATCAAAAAACTCCCCAATCAATTCAACAAATAAAAGAGAACCTCCGAATGAAGAAGTATATAGGCCATTGCCTCCACTGCATACAATAACTGCAGCAGCAAATCTTCCGTTTTTGCAGTATACAACTGGTGTCAATGTCACTACTAGCCAATCCGACATGCCCCAAAGTTACGACATTCCCGCCTCACATCCGCTGCTAATGATGACAAATCCAATGAGCAACCTTCATCAAACATATTATTCAAATATAAGCATACCAATGACAGTGTCCAATGTTCATCATACAACTGCCGATATTATCCAACATCGCTCCAATTCTACTCTGCGGACAGTGTAGCAGAGCAGCTCTACTATAGTATTATAAATGGTATATAGCAATTCTAGTTCCTAATTTTAAATGTTTAGACTTTTTTTTTTCTATTTATGTATATCGTTTTAAAAACCATCAGTGATAGAATGGCCTAAAACACAAAAAAGTTCCAAATATCATTACAATGAAATACACTGCGTGTCAACTATAAACTCATATGTACATATATAAAATATATTTTTCGATTTATCTAAACATAAGGACCCTCTCGTCTTTGAAAATATTGACACAAAAAAGCTTAACCACTCTTTTTAGTACAAATTCATTTGACGTTCTTTAAGTTAAATTAATTTTAGTATCTACTCCTAATTCAGAAAAAAGTTTTTTATATAACCAAAATAATTGAAATATGTTTTATTCAGTGGTTACTTCTTTTTCGTAATATGTTTGTCATGTGTGACAGTAACTTTAGTCTATCATAACTAAAAACAAACTTCGAATATATCAATGCAGGATTTTTATTATAAAACTAAATAGTATTGTTTTAAATTTAATATTTCAACATTTATTTGACAAAATCACAAATGCAACACGCCTCAGATAAATTGATAAATGTAAAAGCAGATAAACGTTTTTTCAATTATGCAAGCTATGTCTTAGTTTACCAAAAAAAGGTAAACTAAGAGATTTATTTAAAAAAAAAATTAAATATATACCAGGAATCCGTGTTCGTGCAATTTTTTAAATTTGTTAATTTTGCCCTTCATTTAATCGCGCCGATTGCATAAATATGTAACTTCTAAACTACTGTTCAGATTGCCTTGTAACTTACAATGTCACTAATATTGTCTTATAAGTCTTATAAGCACATACGGCGCTACAGTGGGTAAAGGTTCGCTACCTCAAATATGAAAGATTAATTTCTAAATTTTACTAAGATATATAAAGAATATTGATTGATTTCAAAATATAAATTTTGCATTTTTAGCATTTATGTTTTTCCGTTTTTAGTTTTTGAAAATCTTAAATTTTTGAGCACAACCTTAAACTTTTGAGCCTATGTAAAAAATATTAATTTTCAATTTCGTTTAATTCAATTTGACAGAGTAATAGCTATTAACACGCTTGAAATTAATTGCGGCATCATGCCCAAAAATATTTGTGAACGATTTGTGAAAACACTAAATGTTTAAAAAAAAAAAACTATATAGATTTATCTTAAATTTATATTTTATATGTTATAATATTTAATATATTATAATATACAAGGAATTCATTCAAATGTCTCAAACTGTTCAAAAATATTTGCAGTGGATTTTAAGTCAAAGGTTAACAAAATTTCCTTTTCATATTTTGTGGATTTTTTTAATTAGTTTCTTCAATATGTATAACAAATATTTATACATTTATGAAAAATAGATATAAAATATGTATACTTTTTACACAAGTCAAATAACCACATTATATTTGCAATAACTCTTATCGTAAACGTTTTCTGACAGTTTCGTACCAGATTAAAGAAACATTTTGCATTTTATCTATAATCTATAGGGAACTGTCGTAGGCGTAAACGTTTACGCCATCCATGTTAAGTGTGAATGTTGCCTAAAATTGAGTAGTATTATTGAACAAATCCAACACCTAAATTGTAAAATAGACCGGCTTCAGTTTTCTTTAACTTTTCTTTTTTTGAGACGGTTAACTGGCTTCAACGAAATACTTAGTAAAGCTTTTTTTTTGAAAATTTTAGCATTTGACAATAAAATAATTGCATGAAGTGATTATGAATATTCCAAAATGTCAAATTTGGAAGGACTTAGTACACAATTCTTAACATATATTTTATTAGGGTCCACAAAGCTGAAATAGGATGGCAAAAAAATAACAATTAAATGTTAATTGTGTAAATTAGAAATCAAATTAGTGTTTTTTAAAATTGGAATTGATGCCAAAATGCTTATTTATTGCAATTATTTGTTTCATTCTGCTGAAAAAATAATAAAAAAGCTAAAGTTGTGTGTTAAAATCTATTTATTTTCCAATTGCACATGTACTTAATACATATAAAAATATAAAAATAAATTTGTTGAATAAAAATGTAATATAAACGCGTAACCGATTTTTTTAATAACGACACTTTTCGGTTAAACCGGAAACCGTTTTGAATTTGCCAGTGTTTTTGGCAACTTAAACATCATGGATTATGTGTTGTCGTGGTAGAAAATACAAAATTTATTTCCATTAACTAATGTTCTAACTACTTTTGTCAATTTTTTTTATAAAATTTTTAATTTTTATAGTAATTTTAGTTATCCTTAAAATGCAGTTTGCGAAATAACCCAAAATATCATAATCGAAAAAATGATGTTATAATAAATTAGCGTTTTGGAATCAATAAACAATTAATTTAAGGCTATTTTAATATACATACATACTTATTTTTTATATATGTACATATATGTAAGTTATATATTTAACAAACTTAACCCGGTGCGCTTCGCAGCCAAATCGTAGTAAAATAATAAATTATGAAAGGATTTTATAAAAAAATTAAATGGATTTATTTTTTATTGTTTATTCTAATTTTAAGGATATATTATGATATTCGTAAATACTTACAGTTATTTCGATTTCTTCGTTTTGGAGAAATAACGGTATTCTAAAAGTTACAACTTCAAAACATCATCAATATGATCTTTTGGAACTTATTTTAAATTAGTTTATATTGTTTGAAAGGTATGACTTTTACATTTTAAATGGAAAGATATCTGTTAAAATCGGTTGGGAAAGGGCTGAATTACGGTAGGCTAAAGTTAGGATGCTCCCCAACTAAACCAAAATAATGTCAGCTATGTTAAAAAAAAGAAGAAAAAACTGCACGCAAGCAGTTGCATGAACAAATCGAAAAGATGAAAAACATGTTATCACAAAAAGTAGCGCGTTTCATCAATTTTGTAATAGATTTTTATTTACTTATGTGTTTTGGAAAGCAACTTTAATTGTGCGTTTTTACTAAAATAAGAATATTTTACTGACTCACGATCAATTTAGAATTTTAAATTCAATTTTAAAACAACTTATGCTTTTTTGATGTTGTTACTTTATGAATATCCATATTTCACTACATTTGCTAATAAAAACAATACCAAACGAAGTGATCGAGAAAAGCTATAAGTATTTCTAAACACTCTGGATCAAACTGAAATTATACAAAAATTAAACGCTTATTAGCAAAAATTAATTTTCAGTAAATTTTACAATTTTAATTTATGAGTGCTTAAAAATAAGAACCAGTGAATTTATCAATAAAATTGGGAATTTAGCTTAATAAAATCTTATCAGTTATTTTAGTTCACTACAAAACATTCACGCAAAATAGCAAAAAGAGAGAAATAGCACCCTGAGCAATTTAGCTAAAATAGAAACCTATCTTAACCATGTTTAGGATAGTATGATAGCAAAAAGTTAACATTAAGAGTAGATCTTTTCTTTTTAACTTTTGGATATTTGGCTTACGGGGTGTGTGGTAAATACGTTTGTGACAAGATCTACTCTGGTTGCTAAATGTTTGCTGTAGTTGGCAATTAAGTTGATATGTTCATAATAGCATATGACAATAAATTGTCATATCAATATTTATATACCGTTTGCTAAAAACATGGTGCTTTTCTTTCTCTAATGTATTTAGAAGCGGTATTCAGTGTCTGTGCGATTTAGGTTGCAATTGTTTGCTATTGCAATAATTTTGCCATTGACAGTGAGCAGTATTTTAAGCAACATTGCAATGCTAGATGCAAATTAGGTAACAGCTGATATACAGAACTATTGGTCGAGAAAATTAATAAAAAAGGGTTTGATTATTTTGTGAAATTTTTTTAAAATGCCGCGAAATAATCCAGAGCAATTTTTATTTTATCTAGCGTCCACTTTTTGTTGGGTTTTCCTCTTTTTAATTTTTTATTTAGAGTGGTCGGCTCCATAGCTTAAATTTTGTGTGACTATATTAAATTATTGTTTACAAATATCAGCTGTTTTTTTGCTACGCAATACACGCAACATAAATTGCAATTCTGTGTATTTTGTTATAGGATTGCAAATAAAAGCTACAGTATTTTACATTTGTACTTTCGCAAGACCATATGCATCAAACACTGAACTCACCTAGAGATTAAGAACTTTAAATTTCCGCTGCTTTCAACAAACACAAAAGCTCTTTATAATCTATTTTAGTTTTAATAACAATTCAATATATTTTCTTACTTTTCACAGCAATTCCAGAATAGTTAATTAAAATAACAATATGTGGCTTTAACAAGACCAGTGGGATCAATTATCCCAAATGGAAAAACCCAACATATACGAATGTATAATAAATAATATAATAATAATATAATAAGTTATTTTATAATTTTGGAATGGAAAATAGAAATCTTTGATGAGATTGAAAATACTTGCTATTATAACTGTATAAAGGCGTATGTGCAATTTTTAGAAGAGAGTGTTAATAATACCAATATATTCCCAAGTAACTGTAGATACTCATTCCGAAGTAATCACAAAGGTTCGAGTGTAAATGTATTTGGCTATTGTTT
Source organism: Calliphora vomitoria (assembly GCA_942486065.2). NCBI lineage: Eukaryota > Metazoa > Arthropoda > Insecta > Diptera > Calliphoridae > Calliphora > Calliphora vomitoria. Next base: position 103,561,744 of record OW818029.2, read on the forward strand.
GGTCCAATTGTGGTCAAATGGTACCTACGCAGATATTTAAAATAGTATACAGATTAATAAGCCTCCAAAGATTTCAGTCGGAATGGATGAAAGAGTCGTTGAACCAAATATTTTACATTTTTCATATTTTTTTCAATGATTTAAGATAAAATAACAGTTACTGGTTATTACCAGTAACTGTTATGATCTTTATTATAAAAGTAAGATAACAGTTATTTTGTATTTTTTTTATAGCAATAATGCTATTTCGTTTGTGTTTAACTATAACATTTTAAAAGCAAAACATATTTTGAGCTTTCTTTGGCACATGAGTGTATTGTTGCTGTCAAAGTGACCCAAACCGCCATCTAGATAAGGTAAACGCCGTCGTCAGATACTTTTTAAATGAAACATGACATAATTTGTTTAGTTTTTTCTCACAATTTCTTGCAATTCTAAGAGTTTTACTGTTTACATAAAAAAAGTATATATTTACAATAGAACTTTAATAATATATTTTCTCCAAATTCCAAAAACTTGAATTAAAATTTACAGATAATGTCTTCAAATTGCAAATAAAAAGTGTTTCATTATAACTTTAGGATATTTCTGTTGTTTATTCCTCAAACAGGGTTATTTTATTCTTTTAATCAGTTTGTTTGTAAATATGAGATTTTTTTTTATTTTACCAAATAATGTACTGTAATTGTATAAAAAGGGTGTTTTTTTATAGAGGCGACGAATTAAAAATTTAAATAAAACAAAGAAAACTGTTTTTAATATCCACCCAAATGACTTTATTAATTAGATAATTTTATGGTATTAATGTTTAAAGTGATTTCGGCATGTAGCCTCCGCAACTACCGCGTAGATGGCGTAACCTAGAGATCAAATTTCCACATACCCGTTCCAGTAAATCCGCATGTATTTCGGCATTAACGTGTCAAATATTCACTTCCAAGTGCTCGATCTTCTAGTTTATCTACATAGACCTGGAACTTTACATATCCCCAGAGAAAATAATCAAATGGCGTCAAAAGCCACGAGGTCCATTTCTTGCGCATCGCGCGCTGTGTGACATCCCAGCAGTTCTAGGAGACAGTCCAGAACTTATCATTTAGGGTGATACCTAGCTACGTGTCTAGTTATTTTAACACGTATATGTCCTAAGCAGGGGGACAATTGACCCTTTTGGATTACAATGAGACTGGTTCAAAGTCAACGCATTGGATTCACATACTGGTTAAATAGCGTCAGTTTTCTTACTAGCTACCTAACCGGTAATTTGATCAGCTATTTATTTTAATATGTACGGGTGCTAATTGACCTCAAATAGTCAGATATAAAGACATAGCATAGACGGTCCAATAAAAGATTGTTTTTTAAACAAAACTTCTTCGATAACTCTCCAATAGATTGCTACTCGTATAAACGTTTAAATTGCCTTCACTATAGGTTACTAAGAGACACTCAAGTGACTATTGACATCACGCTATGTTACATGGGATATCGATTAAGTAAAAATAAAATGTATGAGAGTTATATCAATAATAAAACCAGTTAGTTCGAATTACTCACAAAACGTTCACTCTAGATTACTTAGAGACACTTAAGTGACAATTGTCTTCACGTATGATTGCCTGGGATGTATAAAGTAAACAATTGTCTTCTCTTTGCACTACAAAGAGCGCATACGTGCCAAAAGATCCAAAATATATAAATTAGGCAGTCCAATAAACGATAGCTTGTAACCAAACCTTTCTTCGTCAACTCTCCAATGGTTTGCTTCTGGTGGGTAAAATAACTACTTTCTAAAGTGCGATACAAAATAAACGTTTAAAGTGAATTCACTATAGATTACTAAGAGACACTAAAGCGACTCTTAGTAACATATAAATGGAAACAAACTTTTTCATCCAATTATTCATTCAATATCTCTAAAAACAGATCGCTAAAAATATCTTAAGATTTGTTTAAATTTTTTAAATTGTATTACAATAATTGCCTTTCGCAGGCTAGGCAAGGAATTCTGTTAATAAAACATGACACAACATAATAATCTCCGAGTATTTCCTGACAATTAAACTTCAAATGACTGTTTATTTATTAAATTTCAAAAAAAAAAAAAAAACAATTTTCTAACAAAGTCTTAGTTATTTTCAAATATCCGTCAAAAGTATGGAGTACTAGATGAACCGGTGTGCTTCGCCACCCCAATAGAAAGAAAGAAATAGTACTATTAAGACTCCCTTTGTAAATTAATAATAATTCAGGAAAACATGTCTCTAGTTTTATGTTTATTGATTCATTATAATTTGGATTCTAGCTCATTATAAACGTATTATTAAAATAAAAACAGTACCATAAAGACCCACATTTTGTATTCCTACTCAGCATCATGAATATCTAATTTCATTATCACCTTTTGTGAGTTCTAACTCATTCAGAATCATTTGTGCCTAATTTTCGATTTAAGGTTTATTATTATAAAATATTCAAAAAGTACATTTACAATAAAGAACAAGAATAAGTAACATTAATTATCTCTCTTGAATTCGCATTCACTAAACCATTAATGGCTAGAAACAATAGAAACACGATATTTTCTAGGTCCATCGTTATAAAATATTCAAAAAGTACTATTAGTTGGAAAAAGTACCTGCAAGTCCTTTTTTATATTCTAACTCAGTCAGGATCATGTGTGTTTAATTTCCTGCTTATAGGATCATTATTGTAGAAATTTCAATAATAGTTTATGTTACCTCAATATCATTATGCCCTCTATCCTTGATTCTTTCTTTACTTAGAAGCATATCAGTCAACTATTATGTATACATACATATAAGTAAAATAATTTAATATACTAAAAAGTACCATTATAAGAAAAACCGAACCGAACCTAAACCGATCGGTTTTAAATTTTTTAAAACCGAAACCGCGGTTTTGAAATTCTTCGGTTTTTTGGAAACTCTACTTAATATTAATTATAATAAGAAAAAAAAGTAAATCCAAATACTTAAAAATATACTTGAATTAAGAAATGTATTGTTAATTTTTTTCCCGTGGTATCTGACAGCCAATCTGTTAAACATCATGTATCAAACATTAAATTAAACAAATAGAATAAATACAACAAATATCGGGTGCCCCGATAGACTAGTCGATAGTGTGCTGTACAATTAATCTAAACGTTGTAGGTTCGATTCCCGCCAGAGACTCTAGGTGTATCTGCAGACAAGATAAACGAATGCATATGAATTCAAATAACTTAAAAATTACTTTCAGGAGTTTCAAGTTTCCAAGTTATTGCGAAAAGACTAGCATACACTAGGTGTCACAACTCTACTTTCTTAAAGTCGTTTACAAAAAAAAATAAGTTTTAATAATTTTGTTTTTAATTACAAAACAAAAAAATATCCATTCATTTTGAAAACTTTTACGCCACATATGTGTAATGAATATATTAAAAATAAATTGAAAAAAGAAAAACTTAATATCGGATAGGATAATCTCGACGATTAAGAACCCCTCTAAAGCCTATTTTGCATAGAATTGACGAGGCGTGTGGTTTCTTCGGATGTAATCATCTCCCATTCTTACTTTACCACGTTCTTGTCTTACTCGTTATTGAGCGCAAGCGAATTTTTCTCTTCAGCAATGCCTATAAGTGTTGTATTGGGTTAATTTCCGATTGTGGAGGAGTAGGTAACATTTTTGGCATATTGTACAGTAGCCAAAGATTAACAATTTCAGCAGTGTGCTTAGGATCGTTGTCTTGTTGGAAATAAAAATCAACCCCAATTTCTCAGCACTCTGCTTTATATTTCTTTTTAGAATGTCCAGTTAAACAAACCTATCCATTTTTAATCCATTATTATACATTCCCAGATCATTACTCACCCACCGCCTTTACTCGTTTTCCTCTACATGTACAAACATGTAAATTTTGGTTGCTTTTTAACCCTTATGTGTGTGACAAAAAAAAACTGATTTGACAGTCCCTCCTAAGTCGAGACACAAAAGTGTCCATTATAAAAAGTAAATATGTATAACAAAAAGTTAGTAGTTCTCAAAAAGTTACCCGGGTAACCTGTCACACACATTAGGGTTAAATAAGCGAATTGCATACTTTAAGAGCGTAGACTTATGACATCTAGTGTACCTTAGTCGCGAAACTCTACATACGATTTAATATCTTAAATAAATTTCACTTTTTACTAAAAAAAATTTTAAAATTTTTTATTAACAGCATTAAATATAACAAAAACAAACTAAACAAAAACAATTCACATGGTTTAAAAGCATTTAACGAAAAAAATAATAAAATTCTGCATTTCTTGTAACAGCAAAAGTCTACATACGATACATTTTTTGCATGATTTGAACAATATTTAATGGCTTGTATGTCCACTTTTTGCATCAAAGACTTCTTTTAGGCATCGAAGAAACTAATTTTGTGTTACTTCAGCACGAATATTTTCCCATTCTTCTTTTAAAATAATTTTTAACTGGGAAATTGAGGATGCCCTTCTATTTCGGAGTTTTTGTTTTAAATGAGCCCATAAATGTTCGATTACATTTAGGTCTGGGGATTGCGGAGGATGTGTAAGCTTCGATTTTACGTTATAAAGCAGCCATTCTCTCACTAGGCCTGAGCTATGTTTGGGGTCGTTGTCGTGCATAAAGATAAAATTATCTTTAAGATTTAATTTATCGACACTCGGTAAAAAATCCAAAAAGGTTAAACTTGCATTCGTCTGTAAAAATAACCCTTTCCCAAAACGTTGGATCATTTAAATGGACGTCTTTGTACTGAGCAGCATAGTCAAAACGTTTATTTTTATTTGTAGAACTAATGAATGGTTTTTTTCTTGCTATGCGCGACTGAAGTCCAGATTTTTTTAAGCAGCGGCGAACTGTATCTGCATGCATATCAATTCCATAGTCTTTTTTGAAATCGTTTTTCAATTCTACGCTACTTTTTTTGGGTTTTTCTTGGACTTCTCTTAAAATTTTACGCCTTAATCTTTCCTTTTATAGTTCCTAAGGATAGTTTGGACTGTAGATTTTGATAAACTAACGATTTCTCCCACTTTTGCCATAGATTATCCTTCATTTGACAACTAATTTTTGGACTTCTGTGGATATTTCCTTTCTTTTCGCCATTTTCAGATTTGATATATTAAAATTGAAAAAATACCACAAAATTTCACACACGCAGCTTCTTTAAAACTAAATCAACTTATTAATTATTAACGGCTTTACCATAACAATGTTGTATGTAAGTAAAAGTCGTATGTAGACTTTTGCAACGCTTCCTATGTTGCATATTGCTAAATTTAACAACAGTGACCATATTTTTTTAAACTTTTTTATTTCAGTGATGTAAAGTAGACCCTGATAAATATTAACAAGTGGTAATTTTCAAAGATTAAACATTAAATCTGAAATAATTTTTAAATTAAATCAAACTTCGATATCGTATGTAGAGTTTTGCGACTAAGTGTATATGGGAGCAATTATTTAATACATAGAATTTTACAAGAGTTTTTTGATATATATATTTTTTTTTCTAGCAGAAATAAAAGTTATTTTTAATTTACTTTTTTAAAGCAAACATAACATTTATTATTAGCATCAAGATTTTTTTTACACGTTCCATTTATTTACTGAATCTGTCTCTAATAAGTATATAAATCTTAAAAACTAACTAAACAATTTACTCTTTATTGAAAGCTTTATTAAGCTAATGGGAGTCAAATTTAGAGGCTTTGCAAATCCTTGTATGTGTAAGAGTTCGAGTGGGCTGTCTCGTAAGCGGGTTCGGATGACGTTGCAATTTAAGTACATATTTCTCTCGTATTTTTGCAAACTCTTCTTTTACCAGTGGGACTTTTAAGTCATTATGGATATTCTCATTCCTTATGTAATATATTTGACGTGTGGTCACACTATATAAAATACTTTCATGAAATAATTGTTTGATCAAATAGAGCAAACAAAGAAAATTATTTGCTCTACATGGCGGATAAATAAAAGGAGATTATTTAAATATTTTTGGTACTAAATTAAAAACAAAATTGCACTAATTTTAATTCTTTAACTATAATACCTATCAATATTTCTTGAAAACATGTTATTTAAATTATTTGCACTAAAAAAATGGCATCAATAAATGAAATCTTCTTCTTCACATAAAAGACATTCAGCCTAGAATGACATACTGGGAGAAAAACTAATTGAAGACATGAAATCTAAGTTGCGATTTTTGCAGTTTTTATGAGATTTATATTTGTATACGTTTAACATCTGATGGTTGATTAATTTTTATACATGGAGTTTGTCTATTTACAAAATTTAATATTGCTCAAATGTATGGAATATTTATTGAATTTAAAATCAAAGAAAATAGTTTTGACATACATAAATATTATGATTGATTGCAATTAAAAATTAATTTTTAAACAGTATGATCTGTTTAATTTTTTTAATGCGAATATAATATAATAAAAGTTTGGTAAAAGTCCTGTTCGATTAATAATTTTTATTAAAAAAAATTATTTCAATTATGAATTCTTGTTTCCTTCTACATATAAGTATAGTTTCAACCAAAGTATAACAAGTAGTCCGACTCTATTTTTCGATATTACTCTCTCACATAAATGGGTACCGTGTGAATTCAATAACCTTGTGAAAAATGTAAACACGCAAATGAATTGCAAGATCAAATAAAAAATTACCCAAAATTGAGGAAAATATTTGCTGTTTAGTGGTCACACATTGGTCACATTACAAGAAAGTTTTCTTATCGACAAATAAATTTGTTTGACCAAATTCATACCGTACGTGACAGATTTTTCTCTTATAGTAAAACAATATATTTAAACAATATAAACAATATTCTATAAATATATGTATGTATATGTGTATACAAAAACTAAAAAAATAAATAGAAAATATGTATTCGGTTTCAATAAACAATTTGATAATAACAAAAAAACAATCAGAGTCAAATTCATTTCATACTTCATGCTAATTGGGAGATTAGTTTTCGCCCATAGAAATTAAATATATTATCCTATTCAAATCATCTAGAAAAAAGTTTCTAGGGTTTTTGTTTTTTCGGTCGTGGTTGTATTTCTTGTGGAATTACCCATATGCACAGTGTTGCGAATAGAAATAATTTATGGTGCCATTGTCAGATGCACATCTGAGAATAAACTACTTTTAGCGGAGATACCTTAGTTGTCGATCATATTAGAGAAACAATAACGTTGACACCATCTGTAATTCTAAACTACGCTTCAGTGGCGTAACCACATTCGCTTGCATCTACAAATGTATGCAATGGCACGTCTTGATTAATGTATCTTTTAATCGTGTTTATATAACATCGAGGTAAACATACCTCGATGTTATACTATTAAAAGATTGTAAAAAACAGCCAATTATTTCACATTATCTTTTGTTTTGTTAAAATTGGTTCGTCTCACTCGACACCATGGTCCTTGAGGATCATAGATGCTTACAATATTTTCAAAACATCACATTAGGTTGGTTCTTTATTTCCACGAAAAAGCTGCTGGAATCCAAAACACGTCGAGATTTTTTTCTGTTTCTTAACCGACTCCCACATTACTTGACGATATATTACCTGCCTTGTTAATTTAGTGGAGTGTTGAGGCAAGAAAATCGTTCTCATAGTGGATATATCATTACTTTCATAACATACGCCGCAGGTTCTTTTGTTTCATCGCAGCCACGCCATAAATAACGTTGTGCTAGGCAATCTTTCTTGCGTATATAAATTTGGTTGAACATCTATTCTATATCACCACTGAGATATTTCTTTGACAAAATCGAAAAAGGATGGAAGAGTGGGAACAAATCTGGCACTTTGAGTAGCATAGAGTTTATTTTTGTTCAATACTAGAAATATTGATAAATACCATATATTTTTGTTACTCATTTGACTTTTTCCCAAATATTAAAATTTTTTTTCAAAAACATCAAACAAATCATTATTATTCCTCAAAGTTTTCTCGAGACAAAGTAATATTTTCTTTGCCATAGCAAAACTTTGTGGCATTGTAATATTATCGCATCATCACAACAAAACTACATCGTAGTGATTTAATGCCATTCAATAGTAAACGCATTGAAAAAATTAGATAAAAATAATGTCAATTGTGTGGGTGGCATGCTGTAAAAGTCAAATATTTTATATCTTTTTATAAAAAATGTGATTTTTGTAAATTTGATCAGAAGTAAATTATCATTACTAGCAAACTATTATCGATAATTGGATTATTTTTTTTGTTATGTTGGTATGATTTGTCACTGTACCGTTTATACCTGCTGTGTGCAGAGCAATTGAATTTGAATTTAAAAAGGAAACTTATGAAGTCACTACAAGAGAAGTCAGTGATATTAGAGCCCAAATTGCCACTACAGCCATTCGAATTAGAGATTGACGGCCAATTCACAGACAATTGAAGTGAGCTACAAATTAGTGCTAGCGATGATAGATGGAAAAGTAGGTCAGGCTTTGACTGACACTAAGGTCCATTATTTCTCCTAGTCCATTATTTCTCCTCCTTAATGATTAATGATTCATACCTGACCCAGTATAGTAGAGTTTCATCTATTGAAATACTATATAATTCACCTAATCTTCAAATATGTGCTTTAATAAATTAAACTTGAATGTTCTCACTTGCTTTAAACTTTATTTAATTTAAACGAAGTAGCGAGTTTAAAGCTAGTGTTATATGTATTTATAAGTTAAACTTAAAAAAATCATAATAACTTTTTAGACACTGACTGCATAACACACCCAGCATAAACATCGCTTACAAAGCTACAAGTAATCTCTTTTTTAATAACTTACTTTTTATTATTAAATAGTAAAGTCTAAAAAAAAAACAAAATAAACAAACAAAACAAAAAATTTGTTACTTTTTCTCAATTTGGCCATTTTTTGATTGCATGTTTACTTTTAGAAAAACAGAAAAGAATATTGTATTACTGAGTGAAAACCATTATTTGACGCAAAGTAAAATAACTAAGCAGTGTTGTAGTGGGTACAACAAATGACTAGCAATCAGATAGTTGTCGGTTCGACTTGGGGCTGCGTCTATAAATAACTCTACTAACAAAACAACTTATATTCGGCCAAAATATAAAGGAATACTTTTGGGACATCGGGAACAAAAATAAGTACTTATTTCAGTAGAAAAATAAGTATTCTAAGCAATTCCCCTTATTTTTCGGCTTATTTGTAAGTAAAGTTTTTGCTGGGCTGTGATCAAATGATTATTTTATATGACTTTATATCAGCAAAACAACACAATATTGATGTTATGTTACGACATATTTTCTAAACTATTCAATATTAGACAAATATCGCTTTTTGCGTAAAATATCCATTTAGAATGTTATAGTATCATATTTATTAATTTATAAAAGAATAATTCGATTAAGTCTTTATTTATTGCCTTAGAAATTTAAGATTTCATATGTAGTGTATAACTCGATTTATTTATATAAATTGATATGAAAATGTACATAAATATTTAAATAAACAAATTATCTGTATACAGAAATAAAGTTAAATATATTTTAGATCAAACTTGGAATCATTAAGTTAGCACAATCATTCCACAAGATGTTGTTTACTGCAAGACAAATCAGTCTATTGAATGTCAGAAACACCCCAAAAATGTATTCTAACGGGATTCCCCGTTTGGCATTTAAGAAAATGGGATTTTCGAGATTTTTCTAAATCCCGTTTTTCATAAATAAATAGGGCAAATTGTAATTAAAGGTATGCGGTATTTTTTGTTTTCCTTGAGTGGGGCCCTGGAAAATCAATTTTTCATAATTTTTTCATAAGTTATCTAACAAAACTCAATTAAAATCCTCTTCAACAAAATCCTCGAAAAAAATGAAAATATTTCGATTGCTCAAAGGCTAAAACAGAGCTACATTCGGCTGTGCCGAATCTTATATACCCTTCACCAAATTATACTTTAAAAAAAATAAAATGAAAAAAAAAAGTTTTTTTTCAATTTTTTTTTTTTAGGGTCGGAAAATTATATTGTGGAAATTACAAACGGAATGACAAATTTAATATACCCTTCTAACGAAGGTGAAGGGTATAATAAGGGTAAACAAATTTAGTCAAACTTCAAAATATTTTTGTTCTGTTCTGATGAATTTTCCGGATGTGAGCCTTATATATAAAATTATGAACCCATAGTCACCAAATCTACTTGAAACTTATTTCTGTTACATTTTTTTCGATATGAGTGTATATATGCGATATTCACAAAACCCAGTAGTATAATGTTTGGATACAATATATTGATCTGTATACAATTTTAGTTCGATATCCATATATTTAAAATATTTACAGAGGTTAATGTGTTTTTCGGAAGTCGTTTTTATATGGGAGCTATGTCCAATTATCGGCCGATCTTCATAAAATTCAACACATCGATTTTCGTATATAATGGAAATATTAACCAGATAGAAGCTTTTATAAGAGATTTATTAGTATTTAAGTAATTTTCGGAAATAAACCTTATATGGGAGCTATATGGTCAAATACGAACCGATATTCACACAATCTAGTAGTATCATTTGTGAATTAATACTACCGATCTCTGTAAAATTTTAATTTGATAACGATATTTTTCAGATATTTATGAAAATTAACGTGTTTTTTGAAAGTGGTTCTTATATGGGAGCTATAACCAATTATGGGCCGATCTTCATGAAATTCCCTACAGCGATTTTCAAGTTTTTGATTTTGCAAAAAAAAGTAAAAAATTTTATGTCTTGAGTAGAGTATCCAAAACCGAAACCGAAAACCGGTCAACCGGTTTTTTCATCTTTGTAAAACCGACCGGGTTTTTTAAGGCGGTTAACCGGTTTTAACGAAATACTTATTTGAACATATAACTTAAAAATATTTTGATAACATTTTTAAAAATATTCATTTATTTGTTAGAAAAAACCGGTTAACCGGTTTTTAGAATGACAAACCCGAACCCGGTCTTTTTAGAATGAGAAAACCGAAACCGGTTTTTTTATATAACACTGTTTTCGGTTAAACCGGAAATCGGTTTGTTGAATTTGCCGGTTTTTTGGACACTCTAGTCTTGAGTTACAAAACATTTTTTTGATAGATATCCCACTCGCAAGGAAAACACATAAGCTTTCTTCTGAGCAAAAAAAAAAAAAAATTAAAAATGGGTCCATTTTTTAAAAAAAAGTCAACAAAGTTTTTGATTCTGCAAAAAAAAGTAAAAAATTTCATATCTTGAGTTACAAAATATTTTTTTTGATAGATATCCCACTCGCATCCCACTATGCGACCATATAGGTCGCTTAGGAAAAGACCTTAAGGTAAGGTCAGACTACGCAAATTATTTGACACAAAATGTTTTATGTGTTTGATCAAAACTACATCAAATAATCCATGGGTTGATTTTGTGGTCACACTGTACACATTTATTTGCCATATTTGTTTAATCTAACTACACCGAAATACTATCAAACACACGAAGGGGAAAATATATTTGTCTTGTGGTCACATTTATGGTAATATTTTTTCTAAATAATTATTAAATAAAGCTGGAAAAAAAACTTTAATTTCTTTCATCAATAAAAAATACATATCTAGAAAGTAAAATACTACTAGATTTTGCTTTACATTTGAAAGAATTGTGAAATTTCAGTACTTTTTTTTAAACGTCAAATATTTTATGTTCCTAATTTGAACAGAAAATATTTTTGCACGGCAAACAAGAAAACAGCTGAATTTGGTCAAACAAATTTATTTGCCGATAAGAAAACTTTCTTGTAATGTGACCAATGTGTGACCACAAGACAGCAAATATTTTCCTCAATTCTGGGTAATTTTTTATTTGATCTTGCAATTAATTTGCAAGAACAAACAGCGTCAAATAACAGCTGTTGCATCATGTGTTATTGCAAAAAGTAGTGTTGCTATATCTGAAATTAAAAATCGCTAAATAATGAAAAGAAATCGCGAAAAGAACTCAAGCTTGAACAATTTAACAATATAATTATCAAATGTTTATTTATTAAATTATATTACTATCAACGCATTAAAATTTGTAGGTATAGTTGTACTAAAAGTCTACAAAATATCCCTATATAATTAACAATTTTGGAATTTTATTGTATTTGTTTGGATTTTGAACTAAAAATCGCATTATTAAAACAAAACGAATATTACTATGATGAACTTTACAATAATCAAATAAGCGAACTGTTAAAAAGAAAAAGTATATTTTTAAAATGTTGAAACCAAAGTATATACAAGTAGTCCAACTCTTTGACAGCAGTACCTAACTATATATTGGACGCAAAACGAAATGAAAATGTGCTAGAAGTGTAAAATAAAATTATAAAATTCTGTGTGTTAAAGAAATATACTTTGGTTGAAACTATACTTTTCATTCAGAATGTTCTCAAATATTATATTCGCATTAAAAAAAAATAAACAGATCATACTGTTTAAGAATGAATTTTTTATTGCAATCAAATCATAATATTTATGTATGTCTAAACTATTTTCTTTGCTTTAAAATTCAATAAATATTCCATACAATTGAGCAATTTTAAATTTTGTAAATAGAAAAACTCCATGTATAAAAAATAATCAAACTACATATGTTAAATGTATACAAATATAAATCGCATAAAAATGCAAAAATCGCAACATAGACTTTATGTCTTCAATTAGTTTTTCTCCCAGTATGTCATTCTAGGCTGAATGACTTTTATGTGAAGAAGAAGACTTTATTTATTGATGCTATTTTTTTAGTGAAAATAATTTAAATAACAAATGTTCAAGAAATATTGAATATGTATTTATAGTAAAAGAATAAAAATAGTGAAATTGTGTCTTTAATTTTGTACCAAAAATATTTAAATAATCTCCTTTTATTTTTCCGCCATGCTGTACAAATAATTTTCAGTTTTGCTCTATTTGATCAAACAATTATTTGATGAAAGTCTTTGATATAGTGTGACCACACTGCAAATATATTTACTGATTCTTTTTCGCAGCAGTTTGGTCAAACAAAAAGTGAATAATTAAATTCACTATATGATAAAAAAATTCAATAAAACTTTAATAAAATGATTGTTTTACAATTCGAAAGAAGTGCGTTAACCTTAAAAAGATTTATAAGATCAAATTATATATTTTTTTATGTATTTTATGCTAGTGGTCACACTATGTTCACATTAAGAAAATATTTTGTTTGCCGACAAATAAATTTGTTTGACTAAAATCATCTGTTTTGTTGTTTGCTCTAAATTTTATTTGTGGTCAGATTCAGACAATGAAATATTTGACGATAATCATCAAATATTAGCTGTGTCTGACCGTACCTTTAGCTTTCTTAAAAAAAATAAAAAGGGCCCATTTTGAAAAAAAAGTCAAAAATGTTTTTGAGTTTTTAAAATTTATTTTTTTTAATTTTTTTCCAAAGATTGCATAAATAGCTATCTAAACTATTTGGGACACATTTTGCTAAGAACAATAGGTAATAAGTTATATGGATAAGAAAAAACACCTGTTTGGCCAAAATGTCAAATTTTGACCTCCTATAACTCAGAGAGTTCTTGACCGATCTTGTTGAAAATTTGTGTCCGAATTACTACCCAATAGAACAAACATTGGTGCAAATTTCATCCCGATCGGAAGACATCGATTTCAAAAGTTGGTTCACTTGACGTGAAATGCCCCATATATATTGTTAAATAGTACATTTTATTCCTATTATAAAATTATAGATTCTGTTGGAAATGGTAGGAATATGTAGTTATTTCAATTATAAATTGCTGAGTTAGATAACATTTTTATACATTTGAAATAAAATATCTTCTGCGTAAACTAGTTTTTCTAACAATATATAAAATACTACTTTTACTACTATATTTTAAATAAACTTTTATTTTGTTTAAAAAAGTGTGTTTATTCAAGAAAATACATAATTTGTATATAGTCCGAAATGTGTGTTATATCAGGATCCATCTATAATCCATAAAGTGGGTTAAAAAGCAATTCGCTTATAGTCCACACAAATTGTGCAACTGTATTTGTAAACTATAAGCGATACCTACTTTATTACATTAACATTCTACCAATCTTCATAATCGGAGCTAACGCCCAATAACAAACACTGAATATGGATATTAGAGTGTTTATAGCAATGTAATTTCTATAATTGTCATCCAATTTAGGTGGAGGGTATTTAAGATTCGGCAGCACTCTAACTTGTTAAAAGGTAAAGACGTAACAATTGGTGTCAGAAGTGGGTTTGCAAAATAATAAGGATGAAGTTTGAAGAGCTTAAAGTAGAACAACTCAAGAGAGAATTGTGTAAGTTGGAGTTGCCCACAGCAGGTAACAATGCAGAATTACAGAAGAGGCTCATAGATGAGTTCAAGCGACGTGACATTGACATTGGATCTTACGAATTTGAGTAGAAATAAGAAATGGAAGTTTCTACTCGTGCAACAGCAAGCAGCATGGATTTATCCACAATGATTGCTGCTATGATGGAGAAATATAAAGAAGTTCAAGAAACTTCTAAAGTAAACAACGAGAAACTTCTTGCTGAAGTTAAAGAAGAAAATAAAATAATGGAAATGAAAGTGCAAGAAACTTCTATAACCAACAACGATAAACTTCTTGCCGACAACGAGAAACTTCGTGCTGAGGTTAAAGCAGAAGTCAAAGAAACTATTAAACATTTAGCTGAAATGGAAACGAAACCTCAAGAATCCTCTAGAGCCAAAGATGAGAAATTTCAGGAAATGTCTGAGGTTATTAACAGCATGGTGAATATCATTGACAAGAAGGTATCAGATTTAAAGATTGGTGTCGATCAAAAGCTACATGATCTTGAAATAAAGATGAATAATCTTCAATGCCAAGATGGACCGGTGCGAGTTATTTCAGAAGCATCCAGTAGAATAAAGGCCCCTAGTTTTGATGACAGTACACCATTTAATGTTCCAGTTTGATACAGTTGCCATTAGAAACATGTGGAACAATGAAGAAAAAGCTATAGAGTTGATATTGGCCTTAAAAGGGAATGCAGCAGTAGTTCTTATGATGAACTGCAGCGAGCAACAGAAATTCTTATGATGACATAATGAAGGCGCCACAACGTAAGTACGATGGGAAACATAAAAAGGAATTATACCGAATGGAATTGCGTGGTAGAATGCAGAATGCCACGCTACAAGACTTTGCGATGGAAATCGAGCGTTTGCTACAGCTTATTTACTCAAGCGAAAACCATCCGATTTTGGAGCATTTGAAGATAGAGGCATTTGTAAATGGCATTCACGATCCTGAAATAAGACATGTGGTCTGTGCCACACCCAAGTCATCATTCACAGAAACCATCTCATTCGCACTGTTACAGGAAACAGCAAGAATAATTTCAAAGCCCAAAATATGTAATGTGCGGAAAATCGAGGTTGTCGCTGAAAACGAGAGAAATGTGATCAATGAATTAAAGGAATTAAAAGAGGCAGTTTTAAAGGCTTTCAGTAAGAAACAAAGTAAAGATTAAATGTTATAATTGTGGTAAAATCGGTCACATTCAGCTTTCAGTAAGAAACAAAGTAAAGATTAAATGTTATAATTGTGGTAAAATCGGTCACATTCAGCGAAATTGCAGAGCACCAAGAAAACGAACCACATCTGCCTCGCCTCCAAGAAACAACCAGCAGGAGAATCATCAAGCATTAAAAGAACAACCTACCATCTCCATAAGTAACGCAGCAGGAAAATAACAATCTTACTGCCAGTGGGTATATCAACGGTCAAAAGCACATCCTTACTATGGGCACGGGAGCGTCGCAGTCTATTATCAATTGAACCAATTTGCAATGTAAGTCTACGCACAGAGCCAGCCACTGTCCATGGTAAAATTAATGTGAAACTAACTAGCGTAAATCATGTCTTTTTGTTGCCGATATTTTGGATGAAGTAATCATTGGTGCAGACTTCATGGTTCGTCACAGAATTTCTTTACATATGGGACAAAAAGTCATTAATTGTCGAAATGGTAAAATACCTCTTGACGTCGGATATGAGAGCAAGTCTCAAGTAAGAAGGCTAGTATTTGTTGAGCGCCAAAAGTTGCCACCGCAGACAGAGGGTTTGGTATGGGCCCGTGAGGAGGAGGATTGTATAGACAATGGTTTGTTGGTTGATGAAAAGTGGCCATGTAAAGATAGAGGCCTTTGTTGATCAGTGCAACGATAAAATGGTTCCTGTTGGAGTGCTTGGTCTTTCCCGAGGTGAAAAAGTAATCAGGACGGGTCCCAGGTTGGGTGAATGTGCTTCAGCAGAGGCAGTAAAAAATTGTGAGGAAGATACTGCCAATGAGTTCGCCAAGGAAGTGCATGGGTTCGTTCGGAGACGAATTGGAATGACCGACGACCGGATGAAAGCCAGATATAGCCCACAACGTAATAAAGGTTTGTCTTCCAAACTACAGAATCACTGGAAAGGACCACATAGGGTATTTGAGGAATTGTATGACATGGACTATAGAATACGGAAATGTGGAAGACCGGTATCGAGAATTAAGTTTAAACATCTGAAACGACTAGCTGAACACTGGAAAGGCTAATCTGTGCCTATTCGGGACGAATAGGCTTAAGTGGGAGACAGTGTTACGAATTTGCAATAGCGATTTGAATTTAACGGTCTGTAACGACTGCCTGCAACATTCATCATGTTTATAAACACGTCCATTAGTAGAATCTTCTACTTATCAACAATGTTAATAGCATGTGGTTATTAGCATTGTTTATAAGTGTGGCAACACTAAATGTTTAAGCTGCTAACATTAGCATCAAAAGCTCTAGAATTCGAATGTTCTAGTTGTCCGTTAAGAACAATCTCGACTACTCGGATGATGATGGCAGTGTGTATAATATGTGTATATAGAGTTGATCATAGGCGCTGTTAGATATAACATGAACTGTCTTGTACGTGTATACTTGTACATTATAAAGTGTGTGTGTGTATTTCTGCGAATTGATATACGTGTGTAAAGACACTGAGTGTAAATAAAGAGTTGGTACAAATTTTAAACTACTAAACTGCTTTTATTTGCAATCAAAAGAATCCGGTTTATTTAAAGAAAATAAACCCCGTTTTTTAAAGTTAAAAACGTAACAACATTTTTTTGTTTTGTCTGTAACGTCACTGATTCATAACTACACAATTATTGGGTTCTAATCAGTGATGTTTAATTTTCTTTAACACAATTTTTATTTCATCTCTTACCTCAATTCTCCACAACTCAAAAATTTTAAAAAATTAGTAAAACATTTTAATTAAATTTTCTTTAAATTAAAACAATTTCAACATTTATTAAATTGAAAATTAAAAAAAAAAACAAATAATAATATAATATTTAAACAAATTAAAATGTTCAATGTACCTTCCATGAATAATTTTTTTACAACAAAGAAACAAATCAAAATTTTAAAATATAAATAATATTATATTATATAACAAAAACAACTTACTATTATACCCCTCGATATGTACATATCAGCAGCATATTTAAAATAATATTTTTTTCCAAAAATTTTACAAAAAAAAACAAAATTAATTTAAGTTAAATTTAAATATTAAAAGATAAAAAAATCTTAACAAATCGAAATTAAATTTAAATTAGAAATTACATTTATATAAAAAACAATTAATTAAATATATTATTATTACTATTGCAGCACAATTAATTCATCCAATAAAACTTAAAGAATGTTGACAAGTTACTGGTTTTCTTTAAATGTTTTATATTCAGCATACAGCCTTTATTAATTTTTATCCATTTTACATACGTTTTATGTTCAAAATTTAAAAACGTTTTCCAAATTTAATGATGAATGTTTTATTTGTCATTGTTTATTTTGATATGACACAATTTTTCATTTAAATTAAATTTCAAGAATTATTAAATTTTTAGTTTCTTTTCATTTAAAATATTTGAAGTTTTAAGTTATCAATGATATATTATTTTGTTTATTTAAAAAAAAAAAAAACTTGACAATATTTTCTTCATATTTATTATTTAATAATATATATAATTTTAAGTTTTAATTTTGATTTTCTTTTACATAAATTTCTTTTATTCAAAATATTCAAAGTTTTAAGTTTTTATTTCATTTTAACTTTTTTCTAATAAGTTTCCTTTAAATACAAATATTTAAAATTTTAAGTTTTTATTTCCTTTTAAAATCAAATTGTATTTTTTCACCAATAATTAAATTTAAGAAAAATCGTCAATATTATTTTGCTTTTAATTTGTATGTTTATGGTCTATATTAAACTTTCACATTTATTTTTATAATTTTCATTCAATCACGTTTTTATTTAAATTTTCACTAAGTATCCTTGGTATAAAATCATATCCTTTTAGTTAATATTCTTGCGTAATCCTTTTGAATTTCTCTTTGTTTTCTAGTCAATTTTCTATTACTATTTATTTTATTTTCCGTTTCAGTATTTAATTTTTATTATTCAACCGCACAATTTGAATTTCTATTTCCCTATCAATGTTTTCTAAAAAAAACTTCAAAAACAATTTTCCAATAATATTGGCCTACACAAATTTCAAATTTTCAAAATAAGAACCACAGATGATGAGCAAATACGTCACGGTGTTAAAATGTATCAAAGTGGCATCACACATTTAACCCCAACGTATGAAAGGAATAGCAAATATGTATGTAAAATGTAAAGCTATCCTTTTTCTTTGATGGGGTTAAATGAAGAAAAGCTGATATACCACTTTCGTAAACGTCAGTTTTGACGAATCTGTATATATATCTGTGATAAGAACAACAATTTACCTACAAAAATGTTCTCATTTATTATTTCCAAAAAGCTAAGGTAACTCAATAAATAAAAACAAAAATTTTAAATTTAAAACAAGCTTAATATGAAATTTTAAATTTTCAATACAATTTACCTAAAATAAAATTTCTCATATATATTTTTAAAGCTACTGCGGAGATTAAAAAAACGTTTTAGTATTTCTTAAAGGTAATTTTATTGTGGAATTACGTTATTGTAGTTTATTCAATAAGCTAAACCATTTTAGAGTTAAGCGAATATATGTCGTGCAACCTCCTCCATTTTAGAAATAACGGTATATCTCGAAATCAAGAGCTTACGTAGCTCCACTGGATTCAGCGTACTCGAATTAGTTTAGCCCGCCGGTTGCACCGCTTGATGGTTGACAGAAGAAATCTTAATTTAACTTTTCTCGAGTTCATTTGCGATCATAATGTGCTCCGTAATGTTTAAAATCATAAATGCTCGAAATAAATACAATCGCAGCAAAGGAAACAATTGCGTACGCGTACCTGATAATTTTTAATAATTTGTACAAATTACACTGTGCTAGTTGAAAAAACTGTCAAGCTGGCTAAACTAATTCTAGTTCGCGGTGGGTTAAACTAATTCTAGTATGCTGAATTCAGTGGTGCTCGTATTTTCGAGATATACCGTTATTTCGAAAATGGAGGAGGTTACACAACATATACTCGCGTAACTTAAAAACGGTTTAGTTTATTGAATAAATTGAAAAATACCGCAATAAAATTACCTTTTAGTAAGGCTTAACAAATTTTTAATCTTCTCAGCCGTTTTAGAAATAAAACTTTTTTGGGCAAAAAAAAAAAATTATAATTTTATAGCAAAATTTCGCAATTTTTTTTTAAACGGCATGAAAAATTGTAAAAAGAAGCTTCGCTAATCGCATAGAAAACAAAGTTATAAACAAAACAAGCTCTAAATGATAAAGATCCGTCCACTACTTTTGATTTTATAAATAAAAAATAAAGCAAATATCCCCTAATAACATTTTTTCTTTAAATTTTTTAATTCTTAAAAATTGTATACATTTTTGAAAAGAAGACACAATTTTCTATACGTTGATATATAATATGTATAACTTTTCTTTTCCACTAGTCAAATTTATGGATTCAAAATCAACAACATGCAGAAAATCTTGCCTTGCCGACTTTTGCATTACCAAATACCGGAGAACATTACATGATGAAGCTAATTACTGTGAGTTATGTATTTTAAAGCCATTAATGAGACTAGCGGAAAAGAAAAGATATACATATGGTTACAAATGTGCAATAGCTATTTGAATTTAAATGTCTGTAACGACTGCCTGCAACATTCATCATATTTATAAACACGTCCATCAGTAAAAGCTTCTACTTATCAACAATGTTGATGGCATGCGGTTATTAGCATTGTTTATAAGTATGGCAACACTGAATGTTTGGGCTGCTAACATTGACATCGAAAGCTCTAGAGCATTGTAGAAGATTCGCGATAGATGGCGCGTGTATAAATAGTGACAGCCTTGCAGTAGTGAGTTCATCATTGGCGCTGTTAGAGTTAACATCAACTGTGGTGTACTTTTGACTGTGTACATTATAAAGTGTGTGTGCACTTCTGCGAATTGAACAACGTGTATAAAGATACTGAGTGACTATTTAGACTGTTGTTGTTGTACATTTTAAATAAATAAAGAATTGTTACAATTTTAAACTACTAAAACTGCTTTTATTGCAATCAAAAGTATTTAAAGGAAATAAATCCAGTTTTTAATAGGTAAAATAATGTCCTCTATTCAAATGGTAGCTGATTTTTTTTTTTTTGAAAATTTTATTTTTTAAAATGCAATAAAAGTTTTGTTTATGAATCGTTTTTAATGAAATTTTACACTTATATAAAAACTTTTGACTGAAATACAAAAGTAAATTGTGTTTGACAATCCCATAATTCCCAAAAAAACTTTTAAAAAATCCTAAAATGTATTGAAGGCACCAAGCTCGAGGCTATGAAATCCCTTTGCATAATATTGAAGAACATATTGGGACATACAAGGCAGGTCTTAGTTTTTTGAAAGCAGCTATGCGATTTGAGAAAATGTTGTATTAAGTTGAAATTTATATAAAAAATAGGTCTACTTCGGAAGGCTCCGGACCACGCAATAATATGAATTTTGATATTATTTTGCTTTTATAATACTTCCCGTAATTTTTTCTTTCAGAAAACTATTAATGCATTAATTATCTTCTTCTTATTTTCTGTATAATTTAAAATTATTGTAACTACTTTTTTCGAAAAAAAAATTGCGAAAATCCTACTTTTTTATTTTTTTAAAATTTGAATGCACATAACTTTTGAGGTTTTTAAATAACTCTTTCTAAAGATTTTATTAATAAATTTGTTCTTAATTCAAAAAAAAGAAAATATTTCTAGAAAATCGGGACAGAATTGTCTCCGTTATTAGCAAAGGAGCAGACCAAGGTTGGTAAAAAAATTACTTTTAAAATGCGAATAACTCTTAAACTATAAGAGATAATATGTGGCTGAAGCAATGTTTTGTGTAAATCTCGTCGAGTAGATTCCACATATATAAAAATTTGGCATCATTTTTAATTTTTGATATACCCGAGGTGGTCAATTTGGGGGATTTTGGCTCGGCTCCTCCTTGGGGTTATTAGTCCAATTTCAAAACTTAAACTTATCAACACCTCCTTTATAGCCTTAAGAAATTTTATTAAAATCGGACTATTCGTTTAGAAATTACATATTTATTTCCACTTTTTTTCAGTTCATTATGTAACAGGTGGCGCAAAAGTAATCCTCCTATCAGAAAATGCTATAAATTTTGCGATTGGCCCCTAATGTCAGTTCTGTTTTGACATTTGTGTAGTAAACACATGCGAAATACACGTTAATAAACAATGTTACGCTACACTGCTCCAGAACGCGGAATATTGCTGACTATTTATTTGACCAATAATCGGCAAAATTTATAGCATTTTCTGATAGGAGGATTACTTTTGCGACACCTGTTATATTGATAAAATATTAGGGGATATATGTTTTATCGTTTTCTATAAAAACAAAAATTTCGAAATTTTTCTAAAACATTATTATTATTAATTTTTCTTTTTTTTTTGCCAAAAAAAATGTTACTCCTTTCTTAAATGAAATTTTATTTTGGAATTTCGGTTTTTCTAGTTTATTCGATAAACTAAAGCGTTTTTGAGTTACGCGAATATATGTTGTGCAACCTCCTCTATTTTCGAAATAACTGTATATCTCAAAAATACGAGCTAACCTAAAAAACAGTTAGCAACACTGAATTCAGCGTATCCGAATAAGTTTAACCTACGGGCGATTTTTAGAGTAAATTTAATGATTTGACGTTTGATGATTTCTTTTGTAGATTCGCTAACATGCCGACGATTTTTCCACATTAATTGTATTATAGAAATTAAGTGTTATTGAAACAAAATCAGTTGATAATATAGGAAATGCTATACAAATTTAAAATTCAAACTGGACGGCTGTTCAAGAGGATAAAGGAAAATTTATTTTAATGGTACTCTTTTAATATATTAAATTAGTTAGCTTATATACATTAAAGTTGGCTAATATGATTTTCAGTAAAGAAATAATCAAGAATAGAGGGCTCAATGGCTGACATGACATTTTGAGTAAAGAAAGAAGGTAACAAAAACTATTAGTATTTTTTCGTTCTTCGAATGGTATTTTTTGAAGTTTCTATAATAATTAACTTATAATCAGAAAATTAAACACATATGATCCTGACCAAGTTAGAATCTAAAAAAGGAACTCACAGCTACTTTTTTACAACTAATAATACTTTTTGACTATTTTATAATTTTATAATTCACAAAAGGTGCCTTTACTGATACCTTTCTTCTTCTAGAATCCACATTACAATGAATCAATAAACATGAAACTAGATCCATGTTATCCTAAATTAGTATTAATTCACAAAGGGAGACTTAATAGTACTATTTCTTTCTTCCAATTGGTGTGCGAAGCGCACCGGGTCAGCTAGTACTCTATACATTTTATCGGATATTTGAAAATAACTAAATCTTTGTTACAAAAATTGTTCATTATATTTTTATAATTAAATAAATAAACATTCATTTGAAGTTTAATTGTCAGGAAATACTCGTAGATCAATATTATTAAATAAGTTTGTGTCATTCTTTATTAACAGGTTTCTTTGCCTAGCTTGCTATATCATCTGAAACAATTATTGTAATACAATTTAAAAAATGTAAAGAAATCTTAAGATATTATTACAGATCTGTTTTTAGAGATATTGAATGAAAAAGTTTGCTTCTCATTTCTAAATTTTAACTTTTTCTACTGAAAATAGATTAAAAGTAAAAACCGAAGAATAATTGACGGTTTCGGTTTTAGGAAACTCTAATATATACCATTAGATATGTCTAAGTTTCTTCTTTCAAAATCTGCTGAGAAACTAAAAATCAGTTGATATTCAACTAAGCTACTGGCTTATAAGCACTGCTTCGAATTAATTCAATGTGAGTTTAATTCACTAATATTTTAATTCGAAATTAAAAATAGCCACCCATTCATTGCATAAAGCTTCATCCAAAGGCTTTATTTAAAAATAATTCATTAATCGTTGCGTTAATTCATAATGTAATTAGCTTGTAACAAAATTCATAAAATTTTTGTTACTTCTAATAAAAATCCAATTGACGAAAAATGTAATGGAATTGAATAAAGGAACATTTTAATGATTCAATATGGAATAAATTCTCATAGGAATTAATTCACTACATTTGATATACAAAGGAATTAAGCACATGAATTAATTCATAATTAAATCATTAACGGAATGGTTAAGGGACACTTTAATTTAATTTCGAAATGGAATTAAGACTTAATTCTATCGAGCCTTTGCTTATAGGTACGACAAACAAATTTTTTTATACCCTTCACCATCGTGAGAATGGTATATATAAGTTTGTCAATCCGTTTGTAATTTCCACAATATAATTTTCCGACCCTATAAAGTATATATTCTGGATCCTTATAGATAGCCATGTCCATCTGTCTGTCTGTCCGTCTGTCTGTTGAAATCAATTTTCTGAAGACCCCAATTATCTTCGGGATCTAATAATTCTGTCAGACATGCTTTCGAGAAGTTTCCTATTTAAAATCAGCAAAATTCATCCATAAACGGAGATATGAGCAAAAATCCGAGCCAACCTCTAGTTTCGATTACTAAGTAATAAATATAGACAATATGGATATCTAATGATAGATAGTAAGTTGGACCTACAATGGGTCAAAATCGGAAAAAATATTTTTTAACACGAATTTTTTTCACAAAAAAACATTTTTTTTGTCATAAATTTTTTTCATTAATAAATTAAAAAAAATATATATTTTTAAATTAAAATTTTTTTTTTTAAATTGGAAAAAACTTATGTTATAATTCACAACACATACCAGCAGGGTTCCCAGATTTTTTTCGAGACTTTTCCCCAAATTAAAATTTTTCATCCCCGAAATTCCCCAAAAAACAGTTTGTGCTATCCCCAAAAATCCCCAGTAAAAATAATAGTCTAATTTTAATTCATACATACATTATATGTTGTATATTATATTATGTAAAATAATTTAAAAAATAAAACTTATAAATTAAAATTTGTGATTTTATTCCATAAGAAATACAATTTTATATTTACTAAGCCATTCAGATATTGTTTTTTTAATTCTAGGGTTTGTTAGTTTTCTAACTTTTAAAAAGAGAAAATACTTTAACCCCCTGTAACACGACGTCTGTTAACTAATATTTATACTGAAAGTTTCCATACAAAAATAATTTCAACCGACAGTATAACTATTAGTTAACGCCTAACCAGGATTCGTGTTAATGGGGGTAATTTTTGAAAATTAAAACTCCTTATCAAATCACTTTTTTAGGAATAAAATATTATCTATTGATAATACATAATAACAAGGATTGCCAATATAAAATGTGAAATAGCATATTGTTGCAATTTGAAAACTTACCAGACTTAAATTTGTATTCCAATGTTTTCTTTCGATTTAAAACAAACTCTTACATAAATTAAATACTTAGAAAAATTCCATAATACGAAAACTAAAAATTCCCGAAAATATTCAAAAAATCCCCAAAGCACACAATATTGCCCCAACTGTTCCCCATATCCCCAAACCCAATTATTTATCCCCATTTACAAAATAAAATCCCCAATTTGGGGGAAAATCTGACAATACCAGAACAAGTAATAGTGTTATATTCGTATTTAGAGAATTGTATGAACATTTCTCCTTAAAATTTAAAAAAGCGATTATTTTTTTCTTTTTTTTATAAACATTTTATATAAAAGTAGATACAGTAAATGGCCTAGAGTGGCTTTTTATATTACTATGAATAAAAATACTTCTATTCTAGCTGTGTTAAAAAGTTTTTTTAATTTAGTATCTAAAGAGAAATATCAAATTATGGCAAATCAAATAAAATAATAAAGATTTGTACATATTAATATTTTTTTTGGAAAAACGTCAAATCAATTATCAAACAATAAACCAGCGTTTTCGAATTTATGTGATTTTGTAAATTGCTTTATAGTTTTAACAAATTTATCAGTTAATATTGAACGTATTTTTAGCCAAATAAATATAAATGAAGCTAAGAAAAGAAATTCTTTGAGACAAAACCCCTTGAAGAGATTTTATTTGCAAGACTTTTTAAAAAATAATTCTTCAGATCGCTTTAATGTGTATATTATTAAAAATTTCGTTACAAAAACACTTTATTAACTTATACTAATGTACTTACACAAATACTGTTAGTGTTTTATTGATTAAAAGCTGCTGAATTGTTTATTTCGCTCTTAATACATGATTTTTATGACGAATTTGACGATTTATTTGTTTAATTTTGACGATTTTTTCCAAAAAAAGCCTAACGGCACTGGTTACAGGAATGCGTTCGCAAGAGAGAGCAAGAGAATGTTAAAAGTGACAGTTCTTTGATGGAGAACTTATATGTTTAAAACATATGTTGCATATTTTCAAATGTAAACAAACGAAATGAAATTTAAAATACACAAATATTGTAACATCATCTAACATCATCTTAAATACCTATTTCCACAAATCTAATTTTTGGAAGGGATACGAAACGTTGGGCAAAGTGTAAAATAATTTTTTATTCAGAAACCTGTGTTTCATTCAAAAAAGCATCGACTTTTTGACCCACCCGAGTATAATGCAAAACAAACAACAAATTTTACGCAAAAATTACCTTTAAAATATTCATATTATTTTTATTTAATTGGGAGACAGTTTCATCATCTGGTATTATTCCAATGCTCTTAATTGAAAGAATTTATTTATTTAGCGACCATAAGGAACAAAATCCTTTTATTAGCTTAGGATGAAATATGGTAAAAAGCCTTCCACTAACTGCGAATTCATGGTATCGACAGCAAAAAATCTGCATATTAATCCATTAAATGGACTTTGAGCAGTGGAATACTATTAACTACATCTGGGAGGAATAAAATAGTACAATTGGAATACAACGCAGTGCCATATGTCCTTTGAATGTGACTAGAAACTAGAGATGCTAATCGGGACTGATTTTTGAAAATCCCGACCCCGGGTTTCGGGATTTTCGGGAAATCTAAATCCTGAAAATTATAAGAAAGAAACGTATATACTACAGTTAGGGACAAAATTGTTCACAAAAAGTATGATTAAAGATATATCTAGAAAAAAATTTTTTACAAACTTAGGTCTGGCAACCCATTTTGTGTTATGTAGTGTGGCACTATGTTGTTTATTGTATGGCAACATTTTTTTGGAGTACCGTTACTTATTTACTAAAAAGAAAATAAACAACTATATCCACGTATGTGAACATTTTTGACCCTCATTTCTTTTTCTCAATTTTTAAAAAATATAAAATCAAAAAAAAAAAAAAACAAATTTTTTTTAATAACGTAAGTAAAGGACATTATTTAAATAAGATACTACTCTTTTAAATAATTTATTTAGCCTTTTATAATGGGAAAAGCTAACCCTCCCCTATTGAAATAAAAATTTGTCAAAAGATATAATGGAAGGTTTCCCATATCGAAATCGCAAAAAAATATAATATATCAATAGGGTTAGTGAATAAAATAAAGAATCAGAATTGTTTAAACTCCACGGAAATAAATATGGTTGTCCAAAATGCTCGAGAAGCTCGTCGATGCTCGAGAAGCTCGTCGATTGATTGTGTCTGGTGAGGCTAATACAGCTGTTGAGGTCACACAAATACTCAACCAAGAGTATAGTCTAAATATAAGTTCCAAAACTGTTCGAAGATGTTTAAAATCCAGCGGCCTAGCGCCAAGAACAAAACTTAAAAACCTTATTTAAGCGAACAAAATCGAAAAAAGCGGTTGTCTTTTGCAAAAAAGTACGATCATTTTACGACAGACGACTGGATGAAGGTAACTTGGTCAGATGAGACAAAAATCAACATTATTGGTTTTGATGGGCGCCAATGGACACGGGTTGATAAAAGAATTGGAGTCCAAGAGCGAAATATTGCAAGCACAATGAAATTTGAAGGTGGGTCTTTGATGGCTTGGGGCTGTTTTCGTGGTAACCAGTTGGGTGTACTACGCAGAATAACTGGCAGAATGTGTCCCAAAGATTACATTACAATCCTTGAAGACTCATACATGCCAAGTTTGGATATATTTGGTTTAGAGCCGGGTCAGGATGACATCTTCATGCAAGACAACAACCCGAAGCACATTGCCGGTTTGAAGAAAATGGGATTAAACTTTTATATTGGCCACCCCAGTGTCCGGATTTAAATCCGACTGAACACCTTTGGTCAATATTGAAAAGGAAAATATTGGCTAAAAAAGACCCAACGAAAACCATCAATGAACTTTGGGAGCGTTCTATCGAGGCGTGGGTAAATATTAACCCACAGGTTAATAAATAGTATGCCAAAACGAATAAAAGCTGTTAAAACTGCAAGAGTGGGGCACACGAAATATTAATAGCCAACGTAAACGTAAGGATTTTCGTCAAGGGTCATAATTGTTCACAGCTAACATGTGAAACCTTTTTAAATTTAAAAAGCGAATTTAATATTTTTTGTTAGTTTTATAATTTTTTATTAAAGCATAATATAAAGATTAAACTCAATTTAAAAAATTTCAATAAAAATAATGAAGAAGAAAAAGCTAGTTATTTATATTTAATACTAGCTTGACCCGGTGCGCTTCGCTACCCCTGTCGTAGTAAAAAAATATGTAACGATTTTATAAAAAAAATGTATGGCCTATTGACGCTTTCAAGAAAGGATCTATCTACGTTCCAAATTTCAATAAAATCGGTTCAGCCGTTTAGGCGTGATGCTCAAACAAACAAACAAATAAACTTACAAAGACATTTATATAGATATAGATTGGTTGTTTTGTGAACAAGTTTGTCCCTAACTGTATGTCTTTACAATTGAAAGTAATTTTTTATTTAGCAATTCATTTTTATTACACATTAAAAAGCACACAAACATACAAATAAACATGTATGTATATTAGACTGTTATTTACGATAGACATTTTTTCGGGTCATTTTGGAATAAAAACCTCACACACAAAAACGATTTTTTAAAGTCAAAATTTTCTTAAATTTGTATTTTGGATAAGTTAACAATTTGACTTTTGGTAGTTTGGTTGGTTTGTTCCTATTTTTGTCGCATTGTGGTAGGGTACGATATTTCTGAATAAGCCATAAGTTAAGTCAATAAAAAGAAAAAACCATGACTTTACGAGACGAGAAAAAACCATGACTATACAAGAACTTTTGTGGGTCAAAAGGGGTTAAACAAATTTTACTACTAACTGAGAGGCAAAAATGTCCTCTTTAATCTTAAACATACTTGTTTACCTGTTTGGACCTGTCTGTCCAAACAGGTTGAATTTTACCTGTTCATATGACTTGTGCGCAAAGTACAGGTCGCAATTTTGAAGATATTTCAATAAAATTTTGTACATACGAGAACAATACCTATTGAAACTGGCTGAAATCAGTCCATTATTTCACCTAGCACCAATACAAATTTCCTCCCAGAATTGGACTTTATCGGTCGTAAATTGTTTATTTATATACTTACTTATACACAAATTTCGCTCGATAATCACTTTAACGAGCATAAATCTCTTAAAAATGTTGGTATAAACATACAATTCAACAGAAATAACTTTCATATAGACATAAATCAGACGTCCTAATAGGTCCATAATTAGTCATAGCTCCCTTAAGGCCCTCTTCCGAAAATCATACGGAAGAGGGCAAGTAAGAAAGTATGGTCGGGTCAAGCCTGATCATAAATTCAAAAAATCAAATGAGTTTTGTTTGGTACTCCACCACGTTTTCAAAATAAATTTTTGGTTATAAATTCAAATTCGATTACATGTGGTCAATGCAAACTTCGAAGATCCGTAACGCGGTACATTAACCAATGCGAGTGAAACAAAACCCCTCGAAGGCAGCGAAAAAAGGACGGCCTGATTGCCCTTAAGCAATAATGACAATGACGCGCGAGTTCTTCCTCCACCCAGAGCTGAATTACGAATGACCAAACATACATTTTGTATTTCAGACAAATAAAATGTAGCCCTCATTTACATAAACATGTTTCTTTACATTTTTTTTTAATTTCATTGACACTTTATTAGTGGTGACACTAAAATTATGGAGATGACATTAAAATAATCGAAATATGTTACATGGAACACCATGAGATAGGAACATCCTGTAAAGATGTTCAGCACTCAGCCCTGTGTAATTCTTATGAGAAGATGTTAACATCTTTGCAAATTGATGGTAGATGTTAGGTGTGCTCTAGTGTATAAAGGCTATTATAGCCTAAATGCAAACTCGTAGATCATAGAACTCAGCGTTGCATTCTGCTGCTCGCAACTGTGCCTGATCAAAAAAATTATCATGAATTGTGGAATAAACTGTAAGAGACTTATGTTCTGTTGTTATAATACAAGCGAATACTATGATTGTACATTTAACATGTGTTTTGTTATTGTAACAAGAACATAATACATGTAAAATTTCAACTCAAAGTACTCGTCTTCTTCTTATATATAAGCTAACAACAATTTTATTCTTCATAAATTTTGCCAACATTGCATCCGGTTAGTTTGTTGAACTTAAAGGTAAAAAACATTTAAGTAAGTCGCTAGTCATATTGCGAGAATTCGAATTCATTGGTAATTTTGCTGATTTTAAATTTAAGCATATTCCTTTTATCAATATGTAATTAATACGAAACTGCTGACACTATGTCTGCTGTTTTGTAATTGTAGTATTTTTAAATAAATCTAATTTACCAAGTAAACATTAAATGCTGATATTGTATTTATTTTTATTACATGAAATAAATTTGAGTTAATAAAATGTAGTTGCAGTCAAGTACTCAAATCGACAAGTAGTTTCATTTCTACTAACTGGCGCCCAACAAAAATATAAGAAATCTCCTAAGTGGTGATATTGCAAAGTAATTTTGAAGTGAACATTAACAATTCCTTTAATAAATACAAAAACAAAAGGCAGCAGTGCAAAACAATTTTAAAAGTGAAGACCATTAACAGGTCCTTTAATAAATATAAAAATAAAAAGCTCCCTTAGCGGTAGCCGTAGGGAATAAGTTTAAAAATTATTGTTAATAAAAAACAAAAATACAAGGTGGCGCAAAAGTAATCCACCTATCAGAAAATGCTATAAATTTTGCGATTGGCCCCTAATGTCAGTTCTGTTTTGACATTTGTGTAGTAAACACATGCGAAATACACGTAAATAAACAATGTTACGCTACATTGCTCCAGAATGCAGAATATTGCTGACTATTTATTTGACCAATATTCGGCAAAACTTATAACATTTTCTGATAGGAGGATTACTTTTGCGCCACCTGTTATTTATCAAATCGTTAAGAATTGTATTAAATGTGAATTTAAAACCTGAATAAACATATGAAAAACACACAGAAAACTTTGTAAACTACTATAAATATCAGATTAAATACTGATCGCAAAAATAAATTTAACATTTAAATAAATAAACAACAAATGAAAAACGAATTAACATAAATTAATAAAAAAAAAAACAACTAAATAAATAAAATGCCTAAAAAGAACTTGTGAAAATCAAAGATATTCACCCTATCGGCAATAATATGTGAAATTTTGTTCCCATGAAATATCCATTCCCCTCGAAGGGAAAATTGCTATCGTGATATTCCCATGAAATGTTCATTCACAATAGTTAATTTTGTTCGTAACAGCTGTTTATTGTTTACAAAATTCCATCTAAAAATTTCACAACATGGGGAATTTTTTCACGTGAACAAAGTTGATGAACGAGAAATGGGAAAAGGGGACATATTTCATGTAAAATATTGATTTGCGATAGAAGTGAATAATTAAGCAAAAATAACAAACATGAAAAACATGAAAAACAAAACATAAAAAATCCAAAATACATAAATATAAAAATTTTCAAAACAAAGTCAAAGCTGATAATTTGAAAAATCTAGAAGCTACCACCAGTAAAACAACTGTAAATCAACTGCAAAAACAACTTTAATTACAAGGATAAACCGATTTACAACAATAACCTCAAACAACAAGACAACGAAAGAGAAGCAACGTACAAAAGACGGCAATTAGTATATTTTTATTGTAAGTTATCTTTATTTTCTCTTTCTTTATTCACAAAGTGTAAATCTTAAAAGTCGTTTATAACCAAAACTTTACTAAAATTTATACAATAACCTTAACTTTTGAATATAAGCTTAAATTTAGAAAAACGAATATTGTCTCAAAATTTACCGATTATTAATTAAGTCCTTACTAAATCATAAATTTATAAAATGTCTAATCCAGAGAATCTAATCAGACCCCCTATATTAAATCCTCCCAATATACCTACCACCCCACCCACCAATCACAACGCTCAATTTGAGGAAAACTTCATTAACGTAGTAACTAGAATTTGTAGGGAACAGTGTAAAAATGTAGTAGAAAACATATTAAATCCAAATGCAGAAATTTCGGGGGTAGATCAAGGGATAGACGAACGCTATAGAGAGAACCTCACAGATTTAGATAAAGTCCCCGATATAGTTCGGTGCCTAAGGGAATTCTCGGGCAATAGTGCTGAATTTAGCTCATGGCGGAAAAGCATAGAATGAGTTTTGGGTTTATACGAAGCGATAAAGGGCACTCCGAAATATTTTGCAATTCTCAATGTTATCAGAAACAAAGTCATTGTGGCTGCTGATGCTGATCTGGAATAATACTCCCTTGAACTGGGAGTCCATTTCGCGCTGCCTCGCACTACACTATGCGGATAAGCGTGATCTCCGCATGCTGGAATATCAGATGACTACCTTAGTTCAGGGTAATAATTCTGTGCAAGATTTTTATCAGGATGTTTACTCGCACCTATCCTTGAGTGTAAACAACATTTCATGCTTGACAATTGGTAGTGAAGCCATGGATACCCTGGTTCATTTATTGGTGGGTTGCACGGCGACCTTTTAAATTGTTGTGTATTCGAGAAGCAACAACTCTCCCACAGGCGCTCCATCTATGCCAAAAATTACAAAATCAAAATTACCGCACAGAATATGATTATAACAAGAATACCAAAAGCCCACAAATCCCTCAGGGGAACAATCGAAATTTTAAACCACAAAACCCTAATAGATCGAACAGATTTATCCCTATGGTAATGATACCCTCTGTTCCAAGAACTCAATATGTCGTTAATCATCCCAGAACATTTTTTCCAAACCAGTACTACAACTACAGACCACAGCAAACTATTGTCCAAGGGCAATTCCCAAATCAATTTCGAGAACAATTCCCAAAGCAATTCCACAAAAATACGAACAATAATTTTAACCCTAATAATCCAAGACCGGAACCAATAGATATAGATCGGTCGATGCAGACGAATAACATTAATTACCTAAACCGACCCAGACCTGGGAAAGACCAACCGACCAATCACTACAACAAGCACAAAAATTCCAAAGGAATTTCCATATTGACACGGAACCTGGGGAAACAATTTATCCTGAAGATGAAATTCCTACGGAATATCATATTGAGATGTTACCTTACGAAACAGAAGTAGAACTACAACCACTGCAGGAATACATTGATGATCAAACATATTATATGCCGAATGACCAAGAGATGACCAACCCTTCGCAGATATTCATTTTTTAGAATAGCAAATTCGTCTTTGCCATATTTCGAAGCAAAGACAAAGAATGGGGAAATCTTAAAACTATTAGTAGACACAGGATCAAACAAAAATTATATACAGACTTCACTTATGAGAACGGTCATTCAATACCAAAACACTTTCTACGCAAATTATGTGGGAGGTAAAATTCCCATAACCCACCACACATTCATTAACCTTTTCGGATTAAGGGATATAAATATAAAATTTTTCGGATTACAACCACTAAAAACTTTTCATACCATTTTGAGCAATGATAGCCTCAAAGAACTATCACCTGTTATTCACACGGCGGAAAATTTAATGGTTGTGAAAGACAACATCAAAATTCAACTAAAACAGCAAGTATCATAATGTGTAAATAATATAAGGATAAGAACAGATCATATGGAAGAAGACCAAAATCGCAAAATAAATAATCTAATATCGAAGTACCCAAATTTGTTTGCTGAACGCAATGAAAATCTTACTTACACAACAACTGTAAAAGGAGAAATTCGAACAACCACCGATTACCCTATTTACTCCAGATATTACCCATACCCAATGCATTTAAAATATGAAGTCGAACGTCAGATAAAAGAACTATTGACTCAGGATATTATTAAACCCTCAAAATCCCCATACAATTCAGGAAAAAAATTTAGAGTGGTCATCGACTACAGGAAACTTAATATGGTTACAATCCCTGATAGATATCCCATTCCTGAAATCAACGAAGTTCTCCCACAATTAGGACAGAATAAATTTTTTCCGTAATAGACCTAAAAAGTGGTTTTTACCAAATTCCTCTTATGTGATATGAAAAAAAACCGCATTTTCAATCAACAACGGAAAGTACGAGTTCACACGACTTCCATTCGGACTTAGAAATGCTCCGTCAATTTTCCAAAGAGCTTTGGATGACATATTACCCGAACACATGGGAAAGATCTGCTACGTCTATATAGACGACATCGTCATATTTGGTAAAGACGAACAGACAGATATTGATAACATCGAACAAATTTTCCACACGCTGGAGTCTTCCAACAGAAAGTCCAACTGGATAAATGCGAATTCCTCAAAACAGAAGTGGAATTTTTAGGATTTCTAATCACAGATAACGGAATACGAGCCAACCCGAAAAAAGTGGAAACGATTAATAAATTCCCAGTCCCTAAAACAGTAAAAGATTTGAGATCATTTCTGGGAATGTCAGGATTCTATCGCCGTTTCATAAAGGATTATGCCAAACTGGCAAAACCTTTAGCAATGCTTTTGAGAGGGGAGGAGGGACGAATGTAAAAAAACATGTCCAGCAAAGTAAATATCAAAATGCACGATGTAAAGCATCATCGTGCATTGCATTCGACAAAATAAAAAAGACATTAACATCAGAAGATGTTATGCTAACATACCCCAACTTCGATAAAGAATTCCACCTCACCACAAACGCTTCAAACTACGCAATCGGTACGGTACTGGAGCAAGATGGGAGACCTATTACTTTTATTTCTAGGACACTCAACAGAGCAGAAGAGCATTACGCAACCAACGAAAAAGAAATGCTCGCGATTATTTGGGCAATTAAAACACTGAGAAATTAGCTGTACGGCTCCGCGAAAGTTAAAATTTTTACGGATCATCAGTCACTCACGTACGCACTATCTAACAAAAATTCTAACAGCTGGCTTAAAAGATGGAAAGCATCTTTGGAAGAATAAGATTACGAACTCCTCTACAAACCAGGCAAAACCAATGTCGTTGCGGACGCGTTATCTAGACCCCCACAACAAGTATTTCAAATAAACTCAAAAATTGCCACTCAGCATAGCAATCAGAGCTCGCCTAGAAGCGTCATCCAATTTACTGACGCACCAATAAACGTGTTTAAGAACCAGATAATAATAGAGCAACATAAGAAACGGTCAAACGAATTCCAAATCGTGTTTCCAACATACCACCGCCACATCATTTTGGAACCGACCTTCACTGAAGAACGATTACAAGAACTTCTAAGTAAATACTTAAACCCTTCAGTCACGAACTGTTTAAAGACTACGGACCAAATACTTGGCAAAATCCAGGAAATATACGCCACAAACTTTTATAAATTTAAGGTCCTCTATACAAGGAAAATGGTTGCAGATATCTCAAATGAATCGGATCAAGAGGTGGAGATCATAAACGAACATAGCAGGGCACACCGAAATGCTACAGAAAATAAAACTCAACTTCTCGAACATTGCTACTTCCCTCAGATGACAGCTAAAATAAAGAGAGTCACCAAACTATGTAAAATATGTAAGGAAAATAAATATGATAGGCATCCTAATAACATAAATATTCAGGAGACACCAATCCCACAATATCCGGGACAAATTATTCATATTGATATCTACATAACGAAAAAGACTTCTATCTTGACGGGAATTGACAAACTTACAAAATACGCCCAGACGAGAATATTGAAATCAAGGGCAACCGAGGATATCAGACAACCCCTAAGAGAGATACTGCTGAACTACTACTGAATGAAAAATCTTTTAATTCAAAATCTATAATATTCATGATGGAAAATCAATTCAACGTTAAGGTTTTCGGGATTCCACCATACGAAAGTACTGTAAACGGACAAATAGAGAGATTTCACTCAACATTCTCCGAGATTATGAGATGCCTTAAGTCAGAGGGAACACAACTTAACTTGGCTGAACTCTTGGATAAATCCACCTTCGAATACAATAATACAGTTCACTCATCTTTGGGAAAAAAACCAGTCGATGCATTTTTCGGTAGGAAGTTTCATGGTAAACCCAAGGAACGCGAAACTGAAATAGCGAAGATGGCCAAGGACATTAAAGATAAACAGATATCTTGTTTGAAGTACCATAATCGTGATAGAAATATTCCGAAGGAGTATAAAGTGGGTGAAAAAATCTTCGTGAAGGTTAACAAGATATTAGACACCACCGTATTGACAGATAGTGGAAAAATTGTTCACAAGAACAACATCCGTAACTAGCGTAATACAGATCTATGAACATTTTTATTTTTTTATCATTGCGTTATCATCTCTCGCTTATGGCGAGGTAAAGATTATGGATTACACCAACTCACGAGTGGTGGCTATCGATACTGGATCCGTCAGAATTCAGTCTGGTACGGTGAAACTGGTACACATTGTCGATATGGAGAATTATGAAAAGGTAGTCAACGACATACAGTCTATCGTATACTCAAACGTGAGCACTTCCCATTCCCTCTATCCCTTCCTTTCCTACGAAATAGAACAACTACAGATGCATATAGACAATTTAAAACCGAGAAACAAGACATCTTTAGACTTTATTGGATCAGCCTGGAAATGGGTTGCAGGTAACCCAGACCATGCTGATTTTGAAATCATTGAGCAAAAAATAAACAACGTTTTACAGAATAACAATAGACAAGTCACAATTAATAGAATGTCATTAGAAAGAGTAAATGAATTAACTTCACAAACAAATAGAATTTTTAAATCAGTAATAAATGAAGAAACGAAAAATTCTTTAATAGATCAATTAAAGTACAAATTACTAAAAGTGAAATCTTGAATCTTAAATACGCGATAGACTGGGGTCATTAATTCTTTAAATATGAAATGGATATGAACAAAACTTTGGCAGACAAAGAAAATATAACCTATTTAAATACCGAAGAATCTCTTGATTTCGGTGAGATAAGAATAGCATCTAATATTAACTCTATACTTTATATTATCAATATTCCTACCACCTATAATGAATCATGTAGTAAGATAATAATCAAACCTGTAAAATTTAACAAAATAACCACTAAAATCGAATTCGACGAAATTCTAATTTGCAATGAGAAAACGTTCGGTATTAAGAACGAATGCCCAAACTTCTATAAATTGACAATATGTAAAAATGGCAATATAGAGGATATTGGTGCATCCGAATGCATCCCTAGGCTTATACGCAATAAATAATCTTCATATCCCTACTATAGAGGAAATAACTCCTGGCACTATCCTTCTGAACCAATTTAACGGCACAATCTGATAGGCCAAGAATCTTATGACCTAAATGGTACTTACCTTATTATGTGAAGAAACGTTATCCCGATAGTATTAATATTGGAACTCCATGGCCGTTACAGAATGTAATTACGAATCAAAATGATTTCAGTGGACATTCAACAGCAAAAATTACTCAAATACCCTATTTTTGATTGTGGTCAATCAATCTAAGGTGGGAAGAGTTAACAACAATTTTATTCTTCATAAATTTGCCCAAAATTGCATCCGGTTAGTTTGTTGAACATTTAAGTAAGTCGCTAGTCATATTGCGACATGTGTGTCGAAGAATTCGAATTCATTGGTAATTTTGCTGATTTTAAATTTAAGCATATTCTTTATATCAATATGTAATTAATACGAAACTGCTGACACTATGTCTGCTGTTTTGTAATTGCAGTATTTTTAAATAAATCTAATTAACCAAGTAAACATTAAATGCTGATATTGTATTTATTTTTATTACATGAAATAAATTTGAGTTAATAGAATTTAGTTGCAGTCAAGTACTCAAATCGACAAGTAGTTTCATTTCTACTAACTTATATAAAATAGTAACGTTACTGACTGACTGACTGACTGACTGACTGATTCATCATCGCACAGCCCAAACAATTGAAGCTAGAATCATGAAATTTTAACTGTGGGTTATTCCCTCCCTAAAACGATCCGATAAGAAGGGATTTTTGGAAATTTGAACGTTTAGGGGGTAAAAAAGGATAAAAACTGGTAAATTCGGTAACCTAATAAAGATACAAAAAAACTTAAAATTGCATGTTAATCCATTTAAAAAATAAGCTGATAGGTGTTTCGTACTTCTTCGAAATTCGAACCTTTTAGGGGAGAAAACGGGTAAAAACTCTATTTTGGTACTTTTTTGGCACACAATGTATCTTTTAAACTAATGAACATAGAAACAAATTTTAAATCGTATTCTTTACTTTACAAAAAATAAAAAAATATAAGTTTGGTACTTTTTGGAAATTCGAGTTCTTAAGGGATAATTGTGTTTATTTTTGGTACTTTTTTCCTAAACTATGTTTTTCTACAAATTGATAAAGACATATAAATATTTTATTTTAAGCTCCCACCACGATACAGAAATTTATTTTAATAAAATTTTAATACCGCAATGGAGATAAAAAAAGGTACCAAAAAGGGGATAAAACGGAAAAATACATTTTATTTAACATTAGAACACTTTATTCATTCAAAAATTAATTAAGAGAGTGCTATTTGGAACTCGACTGCCAAGCTGTATATTTGTCCAAATCCGGGAAAACAGTTTGGTACTTTTTTTAAAACTTATTTTTCTGGAGCACATTAACACAGACTTTAATCGTTTGTGGCATGTCTTTAGCATAAACAATTTTGGCAAAATTTAATATTTTTAAATTTTAAACTCGAGAGGCGTTCAATGAGGAAAAGGGGATTTGGTACTTTTTTCCTAATGGTACTTTTTTAATATATATTAAATTATTTTACTTATCGACATTAAAGTTAGCTGATATGTATTTGAGTGAAGTTAGAGTTAGGGGTAGGGGATAGTATTTAGGTACCAAATTTTGAGAACTGAACTATAGGTACTCTTTTTCTTCTATTGGTACTATTTGAATTTTCTTTATTAATGGGCCTAGAAACATGAAACTAAGCATATATGGAAACAAGTGAGTGAGAATTTTAGGGGGAGACTTTATAGCAGTTTTTCTTTATTAGAGTGGTACTTATGGTACTTTTTGAATTTTCTATAAAAATGGACCTAGAAACATGAAATTAAGCATATATGGCAATAAGTGAGTGAGGTACTTTTACTATATTCGCATGGTACTTTTTGTAATTTCTTCACCAATTAACCTATAAACATGAAATAAAGGTTATTTGGACCTGAATGAGTGGAAACCACAAGTGGGGCTTTTTGGTACCTTTTCTATATTCTAATGGTACTCTTTGATTTTTTTGTAATAATGAACATAGAAATATGAAATTAAGCGTATATGGTACTAAGTAGGTGAAAAATCAAGGGGATACTTCATGGTACTTTTTCTTTATTCTAATAGTACTTTTTGTATAATCTTCACCAATGAACTTAGATATGTGAAATAAAGCTTATAGGATCCCGACCGATTGGGAATCCACAAGTGGGGGCTTTATGCTACTTTTTCTATATTATAAAGGTACTAATAAAGGATTTAGACATATCATATTAAGTGCATATTGTTCTATGTGAGTGAAAATGCAAAGAGAATTCTTGGTAGTTTTTCTTTATTCTAATGGTACTTTTTAAATTTTCTATAATAATGGACCTAGAAATATAAAAAGGTAGGCCTCAGTGAGTAAAAATTAAATTGGAGAATTTATGGTACTTTTTCTTTGTTATAATAGCACTTTTTAAATACATTTATAGTAGAGTTTCCAAAATCCGAAGAATTTCAAAACCGATCGGTTTCGGTTCGGTTTTGTGATAATTTATTAAATATTAAGTGTTATAGAAACAAAATCAGTTGATAATATAGGAAATGCTATGCAAATTTTAAATTATTAAAATTGGTACTTTTTCTTTTAATGGTACTTTTTTAATATATTAAATTAGTTAGCTTAAATACATTATAGTAGGCTAATATGATTCTCAGTAAAGAAATAATCAAGAATAGGGTGCTCAATTGTATTATGATACCAAAACTTGTAAAGTAAACCAAACTAAGAAGTATTTTTTCGTTCTCCAAATAGTACTTTTTTGAATTTTCTAATATATTGAACTTAAAATAAGGAAATTACTATGATTTAAAACTTGATGGTGGTTCAAGTGTGTAAAATTGGTACTTTTTCCTCTAATGGTACTTTTAATTATATTAAATTATTTTACTAATATGCTTCTGAGTAAAGAAAGAAAGTCACTAACCCATCTATATGTCATTGAGGATACAAAAATAATTTGTATTTTTTCGTTCTTCTAATGGTATATGATCCTGACCGAGTAAGAATCTAAAAAAGGGACTCACAGGTACTTTTTTCCAACTAATAATATTTTTTGACTATTTTATAATAATAAATCTAAAAATTCAAAATTAGGCACACATGATTTGGAATGAGTTAGAATTCACAAAAGGTGACTTTAGTGGTACATTTCTTTAGCATTTTCTATAATAATGGACCCAGAATCATGATGTTGAGTGGGAATACAAAATGTGGGTCTAAATGGTACTTTTTTATTATAATAATACGTTTCGAATGAGCTAGAAGCCACAATACAATGATTCAATAAACATGAAACTAGAGTAGCGAAAGGCATTGAGCTCTCAAATGAGCTCTCTTGTTTTTGTTTTCACATGTACGCAAGCACACACATTGTATAAAAACAATCAAAACCAGTCAGTCTCGCATGAGCATTGATGGAAGCAGGTTGTTTTACGCTTTTCGCTTTTATGCTTGTTTATTTCAGTTATTGTTTTTGTTTTTTTCTCAACTTTTTACTCAACTCATACAACTACAATATCTAAAAACTGTAGTGGTGTGAGTCTGCCTTTCGCTGAACTAGAGGCATGTTATCCTGAATTAGCATTAATTCACAAAGGGAGACTTAATAGTACTATTTCTTTCATCCAATTGGAGTGGCGAAGCGCACCGGGTCAGCTAGTATTGTATATTTTTTTTTTCGTTTATGCTTTGTTCATCTTAATATAGGTAAGTACTAGCGTATATAATAATTAAGAGAGTTTTAATGAGAACAAAATTATTAAATAAAAGAAAAAATAAATACCACCATCTAATGTACTAATACACTCACAATATTTTAAGGAATAAAATATATGAAATCAATATAAAACTGTATATTCTTTTCTTTTTTGTTGTGAACAAATTTTTAACAATAAAAGAGAACAAATTGAAAAATTGGTTTTTATTTTAATGAAATTAAAATATATTTATTTAATTTTTATTACCGATTCTTTGACGGTTTCAAAAAGGACCATAAACAAATTCCAAACCGAAAGTTGGATTTGTTATATCTATTTGGTGAGACCAAAGTAGATAATTAATAATTAGTTACAGGAAATGTAAAAATTAATTCAGTTTTATATTGATGGTTACTACTCAAAGAAATTATTATTTTTTTTGTACAATTAAGAAATTAAAAAAAAAAATATTGGGGTTTAAATTGTAGAATTCAAAATTTAGTTTTGTGTTTTGAATGTTTAATTTATTGTAGTTTTGTTTAAATGTTTATGTTTGTGATGTTTACTTGCTGGTTTAAGTGTTTGTTGTTTTTATTTTATATAAATGTTTGTTTGTTTTTACATAAATGTTTTTTTTTTTTTTTTGTTTTTATATAAAAGTTTTTTTTCTGTGATTGTTTTAATATAAATGGTTTTTATTTGTGTTTGTTTTTACTTATATT
The DNA here is from genome assembly GCA_942486065.2 of Calliphora vomitoria. Taxonomy (NCBI): domain Eukaryota; kingdom Metazoa; phylum Arthropoda; class Insecta; order Diptera; family Calliphoridae; genus Calliphora; species Calliphora vomitoria. The sequence continues at coordinate 103,603,465 of OW818029.2, forward strand.
TAAATAATTTTCATTTATTAAAATTATATGTTGATGTTGCTTTTGTGTAGATTTTTGTATTTTTGGTGTTGTGTTGTATGTTGTTAGTCGACGAATGTCCTTCTTCGTCGTTGCCGCGTAAGCTAGGCTTAGGCCTTTTTGACACGGCCGCTAAATTTAAAGGCCGATGCAACTCAGAGGTCGATCAAAGGGTTGTCACCCTCGTTTGATGATCGATCTTATAATAAAATTCAAAAAAATTCCAAATAAAACTTTATAATTAGAATTAATACTTAAATAAAAACCAATTAAATAACAGAATAATTCACAATGGATACAACCGTTATCAGTACATTATACAGTCAATCACCATCATCGAAAACTGCCAGAGGCCCAACCACTGACTCCACCACTGAGCATGGTACAAAAGCACCTCGGTTATCTAGCGGAGATAAAAGCTTTCTTGTTGCTCTAATTCGTGAAAGTGAAACCTTAATCATAAAAAATTCTATAAAAGATAGTGAGAAACAACACTTTGATTATACAAAAGATCTTATAACAAAAAGTGAACAAAGAATCCGTTCAGTAGTTGAAACTGAGTTCCAAAGTATTAAGGAATTATTAAACAACGTTACTGAGAGAGTTAAAAATATCGAAATAAAGTGCTCCCAAATTAAATATATGAATTCTGAAATTTCTGATTTGAGAAAAAAGATACTAACGCACGAAAATTCGGTAGTAGCTAGTAGTATTAGAATTGTTGGTGTACATCAAATGGAAGATGAAAACCTAATGGATATGTTGGGTAATATTTGTCAAAAATTAGAAATTCATTCTTCGAGGGTTGAGAATATATATAGACTTCAGAAAATCTACAAAAACAATAAACCATATACTGCCAATTGCACTCTCCTTTTGATAAAAATTTCTTACTGAAGTCAATAGCGAAATATAGACGTAATAATAAAACAACACTGACTTTGAACCATGTGGGCATGCAAAGTGATCATCCTACATATATATGTAAATGAAAATTTAACACCGCATAATCTTTAAGGTATTTAAGGTTGCATTGTCCATGAAAAATTAACGGAAAATTCAAGCTGCATATACGCTCAGAGGACTTGTGTACATTAGAAAATTCAATGCTGATGACCCGATCTTAATAGAATTTATGGAGGAATTAGACCAGCTCTTGCGAGATTAAGAATCTGATGTCACATTACATATATTTTTTGTTTTTCATTTTAAAACTTTTTTCAATTTCTATAATTATAATTCTTATATTAGTTAATGAAAGATATTACTTTAAATTGAATTGCGTTGCATTAGTAAACCAAATGGACCATTATGGTTTCAGAGATAGTAACTATAACATGATTAGAATATTAGCTAAACAACATTCAGCTTTTAACATCTGTCATATAAACGCTCAAAGTTTATATCGCAAAATTGATCAGTTTCGCTATCTTTTTGAAGATTCTGATTCATAGATGCCATATGTGTGTCAGAAACATGGTTTACTGATGCACATAACGATAAATAAGTCGACTTACGTGGGTATCATATTTTCCGATGTGATCGTGATGGTAATGCAGGTGGAGTTGCAATTTACATAAAGGGTAACATTTCAAGCAAAACTGTTCGAATATTTAAAGCGGAGAATGATGTTGAATACATTTTTATAGAGCTAAACGCAAATTATGAAAAATTACTACTTGGATGTGTATACAGCAAGGTTGGCAACCGATACCGTTATTAATACCGATACCGATTAAATACCGTTTAAAATTGAGTACCGGTATTGATACCGATACCGAAATAATTATTTCGGTAAAATACCGGTATTCAAATACCGTTTCCCTTAATACCGGTATCATACCGGTACAATACCGTTATCATAACGGTATCAATACCTTTATTATACCGGTATCAATTGCAAATCAATACCGGTATCATACAAGTTTCAATACTGATATCATACCGGCATTATTATTAAATTTTGCAAAATTGTTAAAATGACATAATTTAACAACTTTGCTGCTAGTAGAAAATAGTATTTGAGCCTTGTTCAACTAGTGCAACTCTGTCTTAGTTGTTTACTTACATACCAAGGCGAATTTATAGCAGGTGACCTCAGAAGAACAGCTGATTATTTTGTTCACTTGTATAGATGATTGGATTGTCAATTCAAGCAAAAACAACAACAGGCAACTTTGACAATTCAATTATCTTTTAACAAAAACAAAGTACCTGTTGTTTTGACATATTGTTTTTTTTTGTAGCTCTTTCATATATTTGGATTTTTTATAAGTTTTTGTTAGGTTTGATGTACTTAATTTTTAAACCGGTATAAATACCGATATATTAGTTTTATACCGGTATACCGATACCGATATAATTTAAATACCGTTACCGATACCGATACCGAAATAAAAATAAAATTAATACCGTTACCGATACCGTTATTCGTTTCGGTTGCCAAGCTTGGTATACAGACCAAATAAAAATATTAAATTGGATTCGCTAATTACTGCTCTAGAATTGCTGTCTGTTTCTTATTCTAAGGGCGTGTGTGAAACGGTAGGAAAGTGTTGTAATAAGTAAAATTTTGACACTTCTGAGGTGAATAAAATTTCACTGGGCCTGTGGGCAGTAGAATTTTTCACATTTGATTTAACATTTTTGACAAGCAGCAAATTCAAAGTTTAAATTGCAAAATTAATACAAAAACATTAATAATTTTTAAATAAAGAAAAATGGAAAGCGTTATGTTACATGTATTATGTGGATTTATATTTGTTGGGAGCAATTTAGAGCGTCATATATTGGTGGATAAACGTATTGAAAGAGATATTTGGTTCACTGGGAAGAACGTAAACAGCAATGAAGGCTGGAAGTAGGTGCATTAACTATTAATATTGCATTTAATGTTAAATTCATTGTAATATACTGTCAGAAAAGTTATCATTTAACGCAGTAAAAACAAGAACATTTTTCCCCACAGGGAAATATTTTTTTACCATAGTACTTTGCTATCATTTCACACACGCCCTAACATTATAATATCAGGTGATTTTAATGGCAACTTATTAACATATTCTGGGTCTAATCTTTGTTCTGTCATGACTTCATTTAATTTATTTGCTGTAAATAGCTCTAGACCCACACACTACACCACATCTAATAACACCCTACTAGATCTTATTTTTTTTTTTGTTGATAAAACATAATTAGCAGTGCCAGTTTTCTCTAACCATGATCTAGTATTTATTGTCCTACAATTTCAATGTAATTAAATATAACCAACAATACTCCTTCCGGAACTACAAAAATATAAACATGTCATCACTTCAAGAAGACCTTAACAATACGCGTGGAATTACATTTACTATATACGAATTGTCAGTGATGAAGTTAACTTCCTTAATAATACTGTTCTCCATATATTTAAAAAACATGTTCCTCTTAAAACCAAAAAAGTGAAATGCGGAGTTAGACCATGGTTGTATCACAGATGGAACTCTACAGAACCAGTGCTTTACTCCAAGATTTTAGAAATACAGTTGTTGCCAAAATTAGAGATGAAAAACCAATATACTATGGTAATAAATTTAACACGGCACAGTAATTAATAAGAAATTTGTTAATATTTTACAACCAAAGCTTATGTGCGGTTCAGAAGTGGCAATTTTTTTTTTCAGACGGAAGACATAGATCGCCCAGGCTACCCAAAAAAAGTTTGATGACCGAGAATTGGAGGCATTACTCCACCAAAATTGTTGTAAAACTCAACAAGAGCTTGCTAAATCATTGGGAGCTACTTAAGCAGCAATTTCAAAACTTTTGCTGCTGAAATCTGACCAGACCATCACAAGGAACCTGTACCGAACACAACTGATACGTTAGAAGCGTGCATTGGCCGAAAAACTCACAGAATATGCGGCCAGACATGAAACCGTAATATACTTTAAATAAATTTATATTGTAAAATGTTTCAGAAAAAAAGATAAACATTTAAAAAAATCCCGCATTTTTAAGACACCTAGTAATAAATTGGTTGTCGGCCCTGATTTAATTTTAAATGTATCCCTATGAAGTTCTTAGGACAGATGGAAGTTATTTGGACAAAAAGAAAGGACAGTACGATCAATGGAAAGTACAAAAATATGGGACTGTAACTGTGGTACTTTCCCTTAGTTTTGCAATGACTTCTGTTAAAATTATCATGTAATTTTCCGCAACTTGAGCTATTTATAGCAACGAAAACAGTATTTTACAGAATACAGTATTTTTTTCATTAAATCAAGTTTACCAGCTTTAAGAAAGAAAACTTAAACATTTTAAAAAATATGCAGACTCAGGATTATATTATCAAAAACAGAATTTTGTACAATATATCGGTTTTTCATTATATGCAGTATTATTTAAGTTTTTCTTTATTTTTCTTAGAAAAAATAAAATTCCAAATATATTTTTTTTTTACAAAGGCATTGCAAATACAAAAAGTTCGAAACATTTTTTTCTATAATAATAAAATTTTAGGTACAAATTGTCGATTTCAGTTATCAGATTGGGGACATAAGGTAAAATTTTTCTGGCAACACTGATTCCCGAATAACTTTTTAATAAGTTATTTTTTTTTATTATATACATTTGTTGTTAGTCTAGTAAAAAATCGGGAAATACTGTTATCAAAAAAAAATTATTTTTTTGAAATCGGAACACAATCGAAGAAATTGGATCGTTTTAAAAATTTAACATACTAGAGGTGTCATACTTTGGGGGCCGATGGGTGCATCACTGGTGGGTCCATGAGGTTCAAAATTTTGCGCATATGAAATTTCATTCAAACCGGTTTAACCGTTTACATAGTTATTTCCCTCTTATTTTTCTATACTGTGCCACATAATTCCACCATTTTTGTTTGTTAATTTACCGTCTTACTCACTACACCATGATCTACTTATTCTATTAAGCATCCCAGCAGTTAAGCAAGTAGTCAATGTATGTATCCCTTATAGATAGTAATCGTCACAAATGTCTTATCACTTGGCTGACTCCTGTTTATATATTTTGGACATTTGACACGTATTTATACAGTTAATTTTTATTTTTGCTTAAGTATACTGTTATTCCATGTATCATAGCATGAAGTCAATAGTCACTGGTAACTGACGCTATTTAACCAGTATGTGCATCCAATGCGTTGTCAACTTTGGACCAGATATTAGACAGTCTCATTATAGTCAAAAAGGGTGAATGAAATAACTAGTCACTTAGCTATTGAAGTAACTAGTTCCCACATTAAATGATGGGTCAAATCACTAGTTCGGTACTGTCTCCTAGAACTGCTGGGATTAGCAACTGGTTTTCACACACAAAGAAAAATCAATACTTATAATTTAAATTGTTTAAATTATATTCTAATTTAATTAAAAATACTTAATTAATTAAATATATAATTAATCAAATAGATAAAAACATTTCCCCAACCAGAGGTTGGACTTACGACCTTACGGTTAAAATACATTTAAAATTGTAAGTGAAGTTTTTGCTGGGTAGTGTCACTTCAAATTCAACAGAAATAAAAAGGCTAGATCTTCTTGAAAATGAAAATCATATCTATTTGGATGAAATGTTTACTAAAATTGTTTGATTTATAGTAGTTTTTAGCATACTAAGTTATACTCGCTTTTATAGAACAATATGTTCTTGATTTAAACATTTATGTAAGTTATTCAATATTTGTTTTTTAGTTTACATTAGGGCTATAACTTTTTTACATTTTTTGTAAATATCAAAATTACCCTACCATAATCGAATAGACCATTAAAAGTTATTTATAAAATTTCCTGTATTTCAAATATAAACAAAATATTTCTCAATTTTCATTTGTTATTATTCGTATTTTTGGATTTGTTTTTTATTTTTCTATTATTTGACGTAACAAGGCATAGCTTTTTAAACTCTCTCCCTAGTGATTCTACCTTCTAATGGTTGTATCATGAAATTAATTATAAAAGTTATGAATTGAAGTCAATGAAATCAAATCATACTATTTATGTTGAAACCTTTTTTCTGTGTAAGACCACTTGACTAAGCAAAGATTCGCCAATGTTGACAGAGCTTGCGGGTATAATACAATTTGTTGTAAATAGTTTACCATGCAGCCACACGATAAAGTTTTTCTTGATAGTCTTTTACATATACTGTTTGTCAAAATTTACAAAAATTTAAAGCTGTGACGTAGGCTGCGCGCAACTTGAAAGCAATTGTAATATAAATTGTTAAGAACAAATTTTATCAGCTGTTTTCTTGTTTGAAAATTGAAACACCAACTTGAATGAGAAATTGAATACAAGTTCGTCTCAATTCTTAAAAGTGTGAGTGTATTAGTAAAATAATATGAGTGTATTAAAACTTGAAAGGCAAAACTTGAGTTTGCTAGCCAATTGTTAGATTGTTCAGGAGGAATCTGATCAGAATATTTCTAAAGAAAATTTAATGATGGCCTTTGCTTCGATTGTTTTTTAATATTATCAATACTTGAATTGTTAACTTTAACGTAATTTTTGGTTTTCTTTAACAATAAATTATTAAAAATCTACATAAAAATGTCATTATTACTTTTTTAAAAAATTTTAATTATTCAAATAATTTGATTAATTTTGAAAGTGTGATCAAATTATTCGAACAAGTTAAAATCTCCTAATTGAATTATTCGTTTTATTCGAAAAAGAGAAAAATCGAATAATTGAATACCCTAGTAGAAAGGTATAAGTAAAACTTAAAACCAAATAAAAAAATGTAAAGGAATATTTTCTTAGTACTTTTCTTTAAATTGCAACAGTAAGTAATGCTTGAAACAAAATTGTATCGTATTATAAGCAATTATAATAACCTGTCTTTAACTTTATGACAATCATTTTAGTAAGTAAAATAAGAAATTTGTATTATTCGAGTGATCGATCAATTTTTAAAATTTAATCGATTATTCAAATGAATAACGAATAAAAAATATTATTAAATTAATTTAATATAATATATGTATTTAAAACCAGATTTTTTTTAATAATTTAGTTGTTAGCAATGAAAAAAATAAAAACTTAATAATATATTTGTGGGGCATTTCATGTCAAGTGAACTTTTAAAATTGATGTCTTCCCATGGCTAGTTTTACTGGATAGTAATTCAGACACAATTTTTCAACAAGATCGGCCGAGATCTTTATGATGTAGAGTGGGTATAAATTTGACACTTTGGCCAAGCAGGTGTTTTTTCTCATCTATGTTGTTCTTAGCAAAATGTGTCCCAAATAGTTTAGATCGCTATTTCTTGAATCTTTCGGAAAAAATTTAAAAAAAAAAAATAAATAAAAAATGTTTGACTTTTTTCCGAAATCAAAAACTTTTTTCTTAAAATAAAGCTTAGATATTTTCCTTGAATACCTATTTCGTCGCTTAGTGGGATGCGAGTTGGATATTTATCAAAATAAATGTTTTGTAACTCAAAACATACAATTTTTGACATTTTTTGCAAAATCAGAAACTTTGTTGATTTTTTTTTTTTCCAAAATGGGCCCTTTTTTAATTTTATTTTTTGCTCAAAAAGTTTAGAGCCATTCCTTTAAAAGGCTTTTGGTTGGTGGGATGCGAGTGGGATATCTATTAAAATAAATACATATTTTGTAACCCAGGTCATACAATTTTTGTTTTTTTTTTTTTTGCAAAATCGAACTTTTTTTACTAAATGGGCCCTGTTTTAAACAAAAGAAAGCTTTGGTCTTATTCCTTTAATTCCTTTAATTGCTTTTTGATCTCTTAATGGGAAGCATCGAATTCAAAAGTTGACTTGATATAAAATGCCTAATATGCATATAATAATAAATTAAAGCATTTTAATTATAAATAAAGTCTCGTTAAACATTTTATGAAATAACTATAGATTACAAAGTATTTTAAAATTTATATAAAGCTTTCAGTTATTTTTAAGATGTTTGACTAAAATAGATCACACTAATATATCAAAGTGGTGGTTTCAGTGAAAGAGCAAATTCTTTTTTCCTAAAATGTTTAAGTGCTCACGTCTAGAATTGTTCCTAAGTATTAGTGTAAAAATGCAACTGTAAAGGTTTTAGATCGATCGGACTTTGCCTTCCCGTGCCAAAAGAGCCATGAAGATTTCAAAAATACTGTTTTTCATGAAATATCTCCATTTGTTGTGCTTTAGCTGATGATTTATTAAATTTATATCAATAAATTTACTTTTAAAAAAAAGATTACTTTATTCACTTTAAATTAAATTTATTATAATACATAGGAAAACAATAAATTAACATAATATTTTAATTAAAATAATGTGTTTTTTGGTTGTTTTATGAACCGTAACAATATTAGTGTTAAACAAAAATAAAAATGTATTATTATATATCATTTACTGATATTTATTTAATTGTATATATAATTATTTTCTCTGTTACTAGTCAGGCAAAGGTAGAAATAGGGCGCTTTTGGAAATATCAGGGTATAGCCGACGACATTCCATTACCACCTGAAGTAGAAATTGTTTTTGCTCCTCATCTTTGGTAAGGCGCTTTCAGCCATGTCGTTTACTACCTTCATAACTCTTGTAAAACATTGGATTTTTAAGAAGTGTTTATTTTCGGACCAATGCTTTGGGTGCTTTTTTAAAAAATCAGTATTAACTCTGAAACAAACTTATCAAGTGAAACATTTTCAAATAGTTTTAATGCCTCCTTTTCCGAAACTTGCTCCCTTAATATTCTTGCAGACCGTTCGTCTTCTTTTAAGTCTTTGTAAGACAAAATCTTTTGCGCCATTTTTCTTTTTATTTCGTTAGAAATATTATTGTCGAATAAACTGAAGCAAACTTGTTCTGGGTTCAGATACCACAGGTGAAGTAAATAGTTGCTCAGTATCTTTCCTGATATATCTTCATCAATATGTGTGTATTTAATGGCATCCTGCACAAAATTTCAAATAATTATAAGGAGCTGTAATAGCGTGTGAAGCTTGAAACCACATATTCACATATACATTTAAAATAAATATACATATCGCTTTTAAAGAATTTGCCTCCTCTTTAGTCACAGGAAACTGTTCCGTAAAAATAAACATTTTAAGAGAGTAAAAGGCTTTTGCCATCCAACGAGCATGATGATAGGCACTAGGAAAACGAAACGAAACTTCCTAAGATGGAACTTTTCCTAAAAAGATTAAGGATAACTTAATAAATTCTAGATAATCATCCCTAGGCTGTGTTTTAGTTAACTGAAGACGAAGAAATTCCGAAACTTCTTTTTCGAAGTCTTTTACTACCCCTTCCCTGTATTTTGACTGATCTATGTTCGGCCAATGCATTTGAAACCTTCTAAAAGTGTCAGGGTGGGGAGCAGTCGACGATCCCATTTTGTGGTCAAATACTGATCGCAACACGACTTCTTAAATGTGATGGCGACAGGCCAAGTACAACAAATTTTCTTCAAGCTGTTTTTCTATCAAGGTTGTGTCAAAACACATATCTACACTTGCATTTGTACCCCACTCTTCTAGGCTATCGCAAACAGCTTCTGCCTGACTGAACCTGTACTATTCTCAATGCGGGGACTCCCAGTAGTTGTTCATCATCTCATTTGCTTACCAATATTGCTAAACGTTCAGCACATTCTTTCTGGAGTAGTTTTGGTAATAGTTTTCCATCCCAATGAACAACAGATCCCTCCAAGTCCAATTTTTTAAACATCGCCTTGATTTTCTCAGCTCTTTGATTTCGAAAGGATTTTCTGCGCTTTCTTACCGTACTTCTGCTAAGAGCTAATTCCTCGGCATTATATCCCAGACTTTCTGCTGTTGCGAAAATTTTTCGTACTACATTTATATCTGAAATTTTGCATCTATCTAACAAAACTGATAACTTCTCCGTTATTTCTTCTTTATATCCGCGACTGCATTTTCTTTTTTTACTCGCTATGCCTGGGTTATCGACTTTTCCATTGTCGGTAAATACATCGTCCAAATTTCCAGAGATGCCACAATAGTTGAGAAAATTAGTGAGGTCGAAATGTGAAAAAGTAGTAGTAAAGTTCGAAGCACTTTCGGCACGGGGAGGGAAAGTCCGATTGAGCTAAAACTTTCACAATCGTATTTTTACACTTATATTATATCCATATTGTTTATTATTAATTGGAAAATCATTCTAACTCTATTAAAGATACATACTTCCTAGGTCTATAGTAGTTGCAAGGTTTTAACTTAAGTATAATAATATTTAGATATTGGTGTATTAATATAAAGTCGATTCTAAATGAATGCAAAATGTCGTTTTTAATACAATTTTCGATATAACCAACTTACCAAACCAAAAATGTTTTTTCCAAATTTTGGATTATATAAACAATTTTTATTTTTAAATTTTAGTTTGAAAATAAATTTATTCGAGTATTGGATTAATTGAAAATTATTGATTGAATAAATTTGTATTTCAAATTGAAAAATAATATTCATTCGAATAAAAATTATTTTTTTTCCCGCGATTTTTCGACTGACAACCCTAATGAAAACATTTAAAATCGACTTAATTTTTATCTGCTAAGGATTAATACGATTGACCCACTAAAGATTACTTTGCTTAAATAAAATAAATTATTATTATTTCATTATTATTATTTAATAAAAGATGGGGGTATATTGATTTTGTCGTTCCGTTTGTAACACACCGAAATATTTATCGCAGACTCACAAAAGTATATACATTCTGGGTCCTTATGAAATGCTCAAACGATCTAGCTATGTTCGTCCGCCTGTCTGTTGATAAGGCATGTTTGGTATTGAAAATGGGTAATATTGGTCCATGATTTCACCTAACCACATACAAATGTTCCCCAGAATACTTTCATAAATATGTTTATTTTAAGGCACCCTAATAAAATTTTGCACAAATTAGTTCTGAGTACTCTGAAATTATACTGTAGAGTATGGTGAAAATCGGCAACATTTGTTCCTACTCCCCATACAAGGTCTACCTCAGAAAATTACTTGAATAGTTATAATTGTCTTATAATAATTAATATCATGATGAAATTGGACCTAAATCTTTCTACGAACTTTTGTGAGAACCGGTACTTAATTGACCCTACCCCCTATATATCAGAAAAATATTTTATTGTCACATATTGATGGTGGGTATACAAGATTCGGTACAGCCGACACACTTGTTTTGATATGTAATCCCTTTTGAATGGCATGCTCTTTAAAGTATTTTTAACTTTGAAGTTTTCCTACTTTTTTTAACTTGGGGGTTACACGATCAAGTTTTGCCTTTCAAGTTTTAATACACTCAGATTTTTTTACTAATACACTCACACTTTTAAGAATTGAAACGAACTTGCATTCAATTTCTCTTTCAAGTTGGTGTTTCAATTTACAATCAAGAAAACAGCTGATAACATTTTTGTAAACAATTTGTACTAAAATTGTTTTCAAGTTGGGTGCAGTCTACGTCACAGCCTTTAATTTTTGTCAATTTTGACAAACACTATATGTAAAACAATATCGAGAAATACTTGATCGTGTGGCTGCAGCGTAAGGGAAGCATCTTGCATTAAAACAAAAACCAATGTTCCAATTTATTATTTTACTCGATTTTTTTGCGAATAGAGTATTTTATATGCATAAAAGTATGTCTCACTTCTTTTGCATGGCTAACAATTACCAGTCTGTAAATTTTAATTAAATTGTTGCTTTTAAAAAATTCGAAAAATGGTTACACAATTGGACTAATGTTTTAATGTATAATCGACTGGTGCAGATTTTATATACCTACATATATTTTTAAAAAGCGCTTGTCAGAAAATATTTTACCTTATTCGTTGGATGACTAGAATGTCGTCTCTTATTTTTATAAAAAAACAATTTACTCCTAACCCATATGAGTTCGATGCGAATTCAATACTTACTAGGAAAAAATAAACAAATCGAAAATAGTATTATTTTTTGACTTTAATTTTTTGTTATATTAAAACTTTTTTTGGTATTGACAAATTTATTAAATTTGAAATAGATTGAACATATTTAAATTCTGAGCAAATTAAGCAATCCAAAAATTTCATTAAACGCAACTCACAAAAAGAACTATAATATTATTCAATTTAAGAATTTATTTGAAGTACAAGAAAATATGGTACAAAATCTAATAATAAATGCTTAAATTGCTATTTGGTATAGGAATTCTAACAAAATTTGTAGCATTTTTTCTTTAAAAAAAAGAAGTCAGTAAAAATGTGAATTTTTATGCAATTTTTGCACTTTAATTGTGCAAAAATTTAGGCTAGTGATCAGACTAGGGTTGCCAGTTTTTGCAAAAAGCAGGACAATTTCCAAAATAAGTGAAAATGCAGGGACAAAAAATAAGAAACTAGTTCCATCATCTTTTTTTACCGTTACTGAAATAACTACAATTTCCGCTACAATACCGGTACAAAAAAATAATTCTAAATTACGAAAACAACCGTTTTCATTTTCCGTATTTTAGTTTATTCAAATCTACAAAATTTTAAATGTATTATAATACCACATTTGTTAAATTTGCTGAATTCACAAAACCCCTTGTATCCTTGTATTGAGTGTATTATTGTATTAAAATACAATACTGTAAGCTTGTTGTTGGCAATTTTCATACAAAAACAAGTAAGAAAGTATGGTCGGTCAAGCCCGACCATATAATACCCTACACTAAGTAAATGTGCAAAAACATTTTTCTTTCAAAATTTCAATAATTTATATTCGTGAACGATTTTCGGAAGTGGGCCTTATATGGGAGCTATGACCAATTATGGACCGATCACCATGAAATTAAGTGGTGTGATTAATGTCTGTATGAAAATTGTTTATGTTGCATTTTATGTGTATACCAACATTTTTAAGAGATTTATGCTCGTTAAAGTGATTATCGGAAGCAGGCCTTATATGGGAGCTATGACTAATTATGGTACGATCATCATAAAATTTGGTGACATGAATTTCGTATATATAAAACTTATTTGGAGAAAAACTTGTGTAGGTACCTATATAAATTGAACATTTATGACCGATAAAGTCCAATTTCGGGAGGACATTTGTATGGGGGCTAGGCGAAATAATGAACCGATTTTAGCCAGTTTCAATAGGCTTGGTCCTTGGGCAGAAAAAATGATATGTACCAAATTTTATCGAAATATCTTCAAGATTGCGACCTGTACTCTGCGCACAAGCTTTACATGGACAACCAGCCAGCCAGCCAGACGGACGGACGGACGGACGGACGGACGGACGGACGGACATCGTTTAATCGACTCAGAAAGTGATTCTGAGTCGATCGGTATACTTTAAGGTGGGTGTTAGACTAATATTTTTGGGCGTTACAAACATCTGCACAAATCCAATATACCCTCCCCACTATGGTGGTGTAGGGTATAATTAAATACACTTATACTTTTTTATTTTGTATGTTTTTAAACAGTTGTATTGGTTTTCGTGCTATCAATGTAATATGAATAATGCCTTTTATTAAGAAGATGAAAGAAAATACAAACAAATATTCTTAATGTCAGTAGCAAATTTATAGTTTTATAAAAATAAATAAATTAATTAATTTACTTTTTTCATTTTGTTTCAAGCAAACCTGCTGTTTTTCTTCTTCTTATTTGGTTTCTGTCTTTTAAAATACAATATACATTCACAAATAAACAAAAAGTGTATATAATACACGATACAGAAGATTGTTGTGAATTAAGCAATTGTTTTTAATTTTAGTAAATTTTATTAATAATTTAAGTGAGACCGAAATTACAGTTATCATTACAACACCGATACCAAATTAATCCTATAACTTTTTACCGTTTCGATTCTAACTGAAGAAAGTTTATGATGAGTATGTTCAAATTTTATTATTGTAATATTATCGTAAATTAAGAACAATTTTGTGTTTATAAATGGAATTGAAATATGGGCAATTCCATATCATCGTACGTGACATTTGTACGCCTATAGATTGGAATAGATTTTCCAAAAATAAGAGTATGTGAAAAATAATTTGGTCTGTATGTTTCATTCAGAGGGTGCTATATTTAAAAAAAAATAATAAGATCTTTCGAAACATTGTTATCTAAAATATCGAGCGAAATAAGGGTATATCGTACGTGACATAAAACGGAAGTAATTTTGAGGTACATGTAGAAATATGCGAAAATTTGCGAATCGTGAGAGGCGTTGTGTTTTCTTTTAATTTCTTACACTAAACGAAATATTTTTTCTTTACAATCCGTCATATTTAAGTAAAAACAATCATTGGATGATTTTATAATAAATAAAATTTAATATCGTACGTGACAGATTTTTCTCTTATAATAAAACAATATATATTCTGTAAATATATCTATACAAAAACTAAAAAAATGAATAGAAAATATACATTCGGTTTCAATAAACAATTTTATAATAGCAAATAAGCAATCAGAGTCAAATTCATTTCACACTATATGCTAATTGGGAGCTTAGTTTTGACCGAAATTTTAGCCTAAAACACGCCAATTAAATTAAAAATAAAAAATATTGTCAGTTTAAACTATTATTTTTGCCTATTCAAATCATCTTGAAAAAAAGTTTCAAGGGTTTTTGGGTTTTCAGTCGTGGTAGACATTCTCGTGGAATTGCCCATATGTAAGAAATGAATGTAATACTTAAGATAACTCATAAAATGAAAATTATTTTATATTGAAAATTTATCTAAATAAAGTCTATAGTTTTTGTAATATTTGTGTGTATTTATTTTCCGGTAAAGTGGGAATGAAATGAAAAAGCTGGGATACATTCTCAAAGACTCATTCTTCGAATGCAGTACGAATTGTTTGCTGGGATATCTTTTTCAAACATACGAATTGTTCAAAGACCAACGGTTAGGAGATAAAAGCAAACCCTATGAGTTTCACTGCGGAAGCGTTTTAGAATGGCGACGAAACGTCTTTTGACTTTAACAATTTTCTGAATAACGATGGTAATCGCCAATGTTACTGAATATCGCTGTCGGCTGCTCGGATTCCAAAAAGGAACATCAATGAAACGCAAAGGTGTTGGTTGCCGACTAAAATAGCCAATTATGTTCTGATCGTTTTGCGTTGTTGTTGCTTGATGATGATGCGGCAAGAAAAATTATGTGTTCCTTCATAGTGCTCGCTCGTATATAAATACACACTTATTTATAAGACTCTTGTTTGTTGTATTATTGCACCTCTTGATGGTGTTGCCGATGCATGATGATTATTGTTGATGTTGGTTGTTGGTCTTGTTCTTATGGTAGGTACTTGGTGTGAATTTAATGACATGGTTTGTTGTCTTTGGATTGTTGCTACAATATCATCTCATAAAACATTCTAAAGGAGTAAACACGATAGTATGTATGAATGTATGCACGTAATTCATAATATTTTCTATATGATGATGAACGATCAGTCAGTTATTGTAGAGGAAGGCAAAGTATCTGCCTTCCAAACAAACCTGAACATTCTGTAAATACTCACGTATTAATACATACTAACGTGTAGGTACCCACAGCCATACATACATATTTATATGTATTTTTATGTTTTTGCGGCTAGTTAACAGAAAATCATAAAGATCACAATAGTGTGTATTTTGTATTTGTGGTAGCTCTTTAACGATTTATAATCACTGTAAAATAAAAATATTAATGAGGGTGTACAGACATACATAAACACATAACCAGTATTAATACATACAAACAAACATACATACATCCATACATACTAAATGTAGTACATATCGAGCTCTAACAGCGAAAATATCTTAACCAACAATATATTCCATTTTCATTCTGCAATGCAAATAGATACTTTAGGATAATTTACATAATCTGCTGAAATTTCATAGGTGGACCAAGTACCGTTACAATTGTATACCAAGAACAATTTTAGCTTAAATGCACATCGTCCGTATGTTTACATTGACTTAAAACATACAAACAATCACAAAAAATGCTTCCCCTGTAAAGTTTGTTGTTATACACATAAGATATTTTCGCGGTTAGTTATCATCACCGAGTTTTAATTTTATTCCAAATGTTGATTTTTCGAATAGCGAATAAACTGGTTTTTTGCTGCAAAAATTGCGTCTTTTGTGTTGTGAAAACAAATAAACGTAGAAATAAAATGTTAAATGTATCCTCTTTAATCAAAAAAGAGCGAATTTCTAACTATTAGCTGTTAAAAATGTGTTAAAAATAACAACCATAGAAACTTCTTATACCTTTTGTATCTTACAATAATATTGTCAAATAAAGAAAGAGCAAAAATATCTTCAGTATTTTTTTGAATTAAGAGGCTAATAAATATAAAATAACTAATTATCCAATTACACAAAAATAAACTCACAGTTTTGTAACTACTTTCTACCACTTGTTCGTGGTTTAGTGAGTAAGGCGTAAGATTATCAACCCAAACAAAAATTTCTCCTACTTACATAAATCACTTAAAAAATACATACTTTATTGCAGGACAAATTATAATGGATTCGTTTTGGGTCATCGCACTATGGCCCAAGTAGCGGCAAAAAATATTTCCCGACAAGCTAGCCACACCTAATTCTGTTGTCAATATACAGTCAAGGAAATAAGATTTAGGGATTTTAGAGAGTTTGTGAAGAAAATTAAATAAATGTTTATGTCAATATTTAAGACATTAATAAATAAGTTTATTTACAAAATAAAAAAGTAATTCATTTAGATAACAAAAACAATAAAAATGCATAGGAAAAAAGTCTACATACAGCTACAAAAAAAAATAATTATTTCAAAATTTTATATAAAATTTAAAAAAAAAATTAACTCTTAATATTTGGTTGGTCCACCTTGGGTGTTGATTTCACCAAATTCTCTGTAATAGAGGGTGTTATTTCGCCCATGCTCGAATAAGAGCGGTTTATAATCTTTCACGGCTACTAACTTCATATTTTCGCACAAATTTTTTGAAAACTTCCCGTATGTGCTCTATTGGATTCAAGTCTGATGACTGGGGTGCTGAATGTAGCTGTCTTGGGGCATAATAAAGAAGCCAGTCTCGAAGAACGTGCGCAGTATGCTTTGGGTCGTTATCTTGCTGGAAAATCCATTGATTTCCCAGGCCCTAGCTATCAACAGATGCTTTAAGATTTTGGTCCAATATGTTTTTATATTAATAGCGGTCCATGTTACCCTCAACAAAAACCAAACGACCCACTCCAGATGGCGCCGTGGCACCCCAAACCATAACGTTACCTCTGCCATGTTTGACTGTAGGTATAATATTCTTTGGATCAAGTGCAGTGTTGGTTTTTTCCAAACTTTGGATCCGCCATCACTTCCGAAAATAGAAATAGTATACTTACTTTCGTCGGTAATTATACCACGATTCCAAAAATCCATACCCTTGTCTTTATGAGCTTTAGCAAACTCAAGGCGAAGTTTATGATTCTTCGGTGAAATTAGTGGGTTTTTGCGTGCTGTTCTGTTATTAAATCCATTGTCATGTAAAACGTTTATTATTGTTCGTGGAGTAACAATTTTATTGGAACATTTTTCGATGTGTTCCGCCAATTTTGGGGTGCTTATTTTCTGATCTTGGTTCACTAGTTTCAAAATACTGGTAACATCACGTCTCGAAAGCTTCTTTGGTCTGACAGATCGTGGCTTATTTTCGGTGTTATTATAATTTTTTATGATCGTCTGTACAGTAGCCCGACTTCATTTTGTTATCTTGGCAATTTCACCATAAGATTTATTTTCCTTTCGGAGATTTACTACCATATTTCGAACTGAAATGTGAATCTCTTTTCGATTTGCCATTTTCAAGGATAAAAATTAAAAAAAATATTTAATTATCAATTTGTACACTTAAACAATTGTAATGCTTGTAAATTTAAATAAATCATCATAGTTAACTGTTATTTCCTTTTCTTTGTTTTCAATATTCTATTTGATGTTAGAAGACTCCACGTTGTATGTAGACTTTTTTCCCGCTAATTATTATGTTTTTCCCCAATAATTTCTGTGATATTTTTTTCATATTCTTTTTTAATTCAAATAGTCTTAATTATAAATACCTTAAACATTGCTATAACATCTTTTTAAATTTTTGCCACTAATTCTCTAAAACTTCAAAATCGTAGGGTGTATGTAGCCTTTTTTCCTTGACTGTATATGATTTTTGTAAAAATTGGCGGTCTACGCTCCCTTTCTTGTAGAAGCCTGCCCTTAAGGTAGTTTTCGAAAAGAATTCATGCTTACTCTCTAAAACTCTCCCTTTATAATTTGGTAGATACATTTCTATAAACCTTTAAAAAATTATGAAAGTCGTGTCAGTTTTTTCGTTGGGCTTTCCATATAAACTTACCTTTTGCAAAAGCTGCATTAAACCTTAGTTTCGCACGAACAACATGTAGGAAACTCATTTTATCGGTTGTTATCCACGGGAGTTCTACTCCACAAAAGTCGATAACACTATTCACAATTTCATAAAAAAGATTACATAGTAAAAACAATAAAATAAGTGCTAAATACAAACATTTACAAAATATTTTTACAGCTGTTAAAAATACATATCTCGAGTAATAGAATCCATATTCAAAGATTTGTTTTATTGAAAGCATATTTTAGAAAACAACGTTTTATTTAGTAAAAATTGTATTGCTTCACAATTGATAACACGAATTTGAATAAATTTATATATTATCAGCACTTTACGTGCATCGCGAACAAAAATAAGTTGTTATCGTTATAGATTTTTACCAATACACTTTCGTACTGACGGAATCCAAATGATGCATCTTCTCATAATTAAAACAATGTTATGAACATTAGACATTATGAATCACTTATTTTTTTTTTACAGTTTTCACCCGATTTGAAAAATTAAAACCATGGTTTGTTAAGAACAAAATTTTCTTTATACATTTTTGGGATTTTTACATTTTTGTATTCCCATATTTTAGCAATATGGGAATAAATTTTTTTTAATTCTTAGACATTTTATTTTTGAAAAGAATATACAATGTTCTCTATGCTAATATGTAATATGTATATCTTATTTATTCCACTAGTCTCATTAATGGCTTTAAAATACATAAAACGCAATAAATAGCGCAATCTTGTTGTTGTTGTTGTAGCAGCGTGAACAATTATACAATATTTAGTCTGGGGGTTCTCAAGTCCAAGAAATTGTGCCACTTCTACTGGGTGGGTCCATAAATCCACTGGATGTAGTGAAGTAGGGGTGGCTGGACAGTTGAAAATGTGGAGGGTGTCATGGGGACCCTGACCACATGCTGGGCATAAGTTTAGGACGGCACGGTCTATGCGGGACCAGAAGGCATTAAGCCTGTTGCTCCATCCTGATCTTAGTTGTGCCAGAATGACTCTTGTTTTGCGCGGCAGAATCTTCTCGGCGTCTGCTATCGGTGGTGGGCGACCTCCAAGTACGACATTCATACGGTATCCTGCTACCGCGGAATTGATGGCGTCTCTATGAATGTCGTTCAAAGCTGTCATATATGTGCTGCGATCAAATGGATCCTGCACATACCTCTGTATGCTCTCCTGGTATTTTCTAAGGTCCTGTCTGACATGCCTCGGGGGAGACTCCAACTGTGTGATGTTGAAGTTTGGATGACTCCTCCGGTGACATCCCAGAAGGAACTGTTGCGTCAGCATGACGTTATGTTCCCTGACCGGTAGAACCTTAGTTTCCTCGTGCAGGTGGTGTTCGGAGGTGATTTGGAGGCAGCCTGTGACGGTCCTTAAGGCTGCATTTTGACAGCTTTGAATATTTCTCCATTGAGTATCACTTAACGAAGGCGACCACACTGGAGCAGCATAGTTAGCCACTGACCGGCCAATCGTTTTGTAGGTTGCTAACAAGGTTTCTTTGTCCATACCCCAAGTGCTGCCGGCTAGTGCCTTGAGGACCTTGTTCCTATTTCGCAATTTATGCGTGATTGCAGTGGCGTGCGCTGAGGAGGTAAAAAGGCTATCAAAAGTGACACCCAAGATTTTCGGAATGCAAGAATGCACATAACTTTTGACTCAGTAGATAATTTTTAAAATTTCTTCCTTAAGATTATTACCAAATTTGTTGTTAATTCAAAAAAAGACACTTCAAGAAAATCGGGAAAGAATTGGATCCGTTATTAGCAAAATAGCAGACCAAGGTAGGCAAAAAAAATAAAATTTTACTTTTCAAATGCGAATAACTCGTAAACTATAAGAGATAATATATGACTAAAGCAATGTTTTTTGTAGATCTCGTTTAGTACATTCCATATACAGTCGAACTTCTCTATAATGAACTTCTATACAATGAAGCTCTCCCTATTATGAATTGATTTCAAACACACAACTTTTTCCTTATAATGAATTTCCATACAATGAAAATTTCTATACAATGAAGCAATTTTGCAGGTGTAATATTTGACTCACATGCGTTTTTGTCTCCATATAATGAATTTTTCAAACAATTTTCTGTTACGCATACTAACAACTCTGTGTACCGAGAAAGATGCCACATATAATGAGGGGATTCCCAAAAAAGGAAAATAAGAACAACAAAAAAGAAGAAAGCCACATTAATAACAATTTTGACATCAGTTGCCGGTGTTCAGTGATCGGAAATGAAGCAGCGAAGTAGAATTTCTCTTGAAAAAATTATTAATTATTAATTAAGTTGAAGAAGTATTAAAAAAAAAAAGATGTGGCTAGGCAGTTTGGAATTCTTCCCAGCACATTATCAAATATTTTAAAAAACAAGGCTGTGATTCTAAAAAATGTAGAAGACGAGCAATTGAGCTCTAAACGCAAAAGGATTCGAACCTGCTTTTTTGAGGATATTGATGAAGCAATGCTCAAATGGGTAACTGCCGCACGTGGTAGGAATCTTCCTATATCTGGGCAATTAATGAAGCAAAAAGCCAAAAAGTTCGCTTATGCATTGGGACACGAAGATTTTGAAGCTAGCACAGGATGGTTAGACAAATTCAAAAAACGGCATGGTATTGTAGCAAAAAGTACTTTTGTGGAGATGAGGAGTAACGTGCCGAGAAGTTTTTTGTTGAGGAAGAGAAATGGAAGAGTGTAATCCAAACTAAAATACCTGATTATTTTAAATAAAAATGGAAAAAAATATAATTTTTATATAATGATTTTGTTATTTGGTATTACAAGGTTTTGATGTGAAAGAAAAATGGAAAAGTGTAACCCAAACTAATATGCCTAATTATTTTAAATAAAAAGTGGGGGAAAAATATAATTTCTGTATAATGAAGTTTCTATATAATGAAGTGATTTTCTGGTCCCGTCAAGATTCATTATAGGGAAGTTCGACTGTATATCAAAATCTTTCAAATCGGATCGCAAACAAAAATTTGGCATCATTTTTAATTTTTGATATACCCGAGGTGCCCCACTTTGAGGCATTGTGGCTCGGCCCCCCCTTGGTTGTTTAAGTCCAAATTCCAAACTTAAACTTATCAACACCTCCTCTATAGCATTTCTTTAAAATTGTTTAGTAAGCTATCGTGTAAATTTTACACCTATGCCATGTTTCCACGGCAGTCTGAATTACTTACGGCCATTTTCACAATGTACGATTATTTAATTTTTAACTGAAAATTAACTAACTGTCGGTTTGTTTAACGGGGACCATTTAACCAATGGTTACCGATTTACGTTTCACCATCATTTGATTACTTAACAAAAGCATTTAGTAGAAAGTATGGCAATACTGCATACATTTGTTTACAATAGTGTAATAAAAGATTGAAATATTTATTTTATTTATTTATTTTATTTCTCATAATATTAATACTATTTACATTTGACTTATAGTAGTGAAGAGTTTAGGAACAACGTTCCTTTTCTACTTAAATATAATTTTTAAATTATAAAATCTATGTACAGAAAATATAAAAGATTGAAATATAAAAAATTTCTAAAAAGGCGGCATCCAAAAATAAAACTTTGTATTTTATTACTTGTATAATAAAAAAAAAACTTATAAAACTCAAAAATATTAAGGTACCTAACTATATTGCGCCTTTATACCAAAAACAAACTGAACAACAAATATTGAAAACCAACAAGGAAAAGTGCACATTTGTTGTTTGGTTTGTATTTTTTTCTGAAGTGCAATATCCGGGTATTTCAGATTAGCCTAACTTGCGGTTATAGTTCACTATAACTTTTAATCGTACATTGTGAAAATGGTCATTAATTCGCGTTTTGAATTACCCCGTTTACACGACAACATTCGTAATTCAGTTCGACATTTATTTATTTCTTCTTGTTTTTTATTCTTCTGTTTACATGTTTTGTTTTTTTGTTTATTTTGTTTGTTTGGTGCGAATTTTAAATTTGTAATTTGGCAATGGATAAAAAAGGTAAGTAAAAACATAAAATTGTTGCATTATTAATTAAACAAATATAATTTAATTATTATTTTCATTATATGCTTCTTTTGGAGATCGAGTAGTGCCTCGGTGCACAATGTTGTCACCTCCACAATCTTTAATGTAGCCAATAATCTTCAGGACATTATAATTTTCTTTTTTTCCTCCATTATATGTTTTAGTTTTTAAAATACTTCTACAAATGAATTTAACTTTAATCAGACTTTTATTTCTTTTAATTTATTTATTTAATACAAAAATCATGTAATTCAGTTCGTAATTGGGGGTTGAATGACAAATGAGAGCGTGAATGATGAATAATTCGTTCGTGTGAACGGGGCATTAAAAAAAATTGGGACATTTTTCTTTGAAGTTTCAATATAAAAGCTATTAAAAATCAACAAAAAGCGTAAAAAGGCACTATAAGAAAAAATTTACGCGTATAACGTTTCATAAAGCACCATAAATAGTGCGAAAAGCACTAAGTTGGCAACACTGGATGCCTCGGTTAACATCGAACAGCTCTAGTTAATAGTCACTGGGACAGCGACGAATGTACATTGCTAATTTGTATGTTTGTTTCATGATCACTGAAAGAAATATTTGAATTGTAATATATTTAGAACATAAAATCATTGAAGTGTTGTTTCGTTCTTTCGTTCCTCAATTTACTTCTGCGAACAATTTTTTTCAGATTTGAAATGATTTTAATCAAATCATCATAATAAAATAAGCAAAACAAAAA
This sequence comes from Calliphora vomitoria, assembly GCA_942486065.2. NCBI lineage: Eukaryota > Metazoa > Arthropoda > Insecta > Diptera > Calliphoridae > Calliphora > Calliphora vomitoria. Next base: position 103,626,673 of record OW818029.2, read on the forward strand.
TATTTTACATATTTAAATACAGTGCAAGGTCGGTATTCGCAACTATCCATTATCGCAACGGCCCGGTTATTGCGACGGCTTAATTTTTAAAATTGCAGGTTCTATAATCGGGACAGTTTACGAAAAGCAGATTCTATTTTCGCGTCTTTTATCTGTTTGTTTAAATTTGATAACAATGTCTACACAGAAAAAATTAAATAGTAAAAAACTGAACAAACGTTTAGTTTTTCGGAATATTTATTAGGTTTTTTGGATCCTGAATGCCTGTAGTAGAAAATCGAACAAAACGTTCAGCTTTACGTTGAACATGCGTTCAGCTTTTTACTATATAGAGTTCAGCTTGTGCAAAAGCAAACGGGCGTTCAGGTTTTATCTATATTCGTTTAATTTTCGCAATACTTAACGAGTTTAGTTTTTTATCCGATGCGTTCAATTTCTTCATTACTGAATGTTGGCTTATTATTTTACCAGCTGCGTTCAGAAAATTAAATAAAAGATTTTTAAATGTTTTTTAATATTAACAAAATTTATTCAATATATTCTACAAGCATTATTCATACATAAATGTTTACATAAATAACTATTTCTATAAACTCACCGAATCCTGCTCTTCCTGAAGAAATTGCCTGTATATCTCATCGACAATTACCTTAAAATCAGATGGTGTTAACATTTTTCTTTACTCAGATGACAAAAAAGTTATACTGCCTTCAGTAACACAATTTTTTTGTTCCTCTTCTTAAAAGGCTTCTTACGAAATTCATACTCGATTCCTGCTTCTATATTAAACAATTATTAAATATTGACTACAAAAGTATATGTACATTAGAGTGGGTCAATTTGTATGGATAAAAACAAATGCACCAAGCGATTATCAAAATCGTAATCTACGATGAATTCTAAGAAGGATTGCCTAAGAAACCATGGGTCTATAATCAAAATCGAGCTTCCCATTTTTAACGCGAAAATTTCGTTTTTTTACATATATATATATTTTTTTAATATGATACAATTTTATTGAGCCTTTTAGGATCCTGTTGGAAAATAGCCGGTTTGTATACAAAAATTATAAAATTTGACCATAAAATCGTAAGCCGTACTTGGAATTTTCTTGATTACCAAATTCTTAATCTGATCTATACCTGGGGCTTTTACATTTCTAAGACCTTTAATATTATATTTGACCTCATCAAGGTCAGTTAAAGTGTCGATATCATTATTGATCGAAGTGTCACATTTTATTGAATTGACAAGTAAATTTGCCTTTCTATCAATAGAACTATTCTAGTTAATTGTAATATTATGTGCCCTTGCAAACTGATCAGCAATAGCATTGGCCATACCTCCTTTATCAGTGACAATCTGGTTGTTAACCAGTAAATTCTTTATCGCACTAGACTTACCCCTTATTATACTTCCATCAGGTAATTTCATGAGAAAATTTGCTCATTGCTCGTTTCTTGCAATATTTATGTGGCACGCAATCAATTTGTTGAGTTCCCTGACTAAGGCTCCAAATATAATTCTTCTATTAACGTCATTACTACGTTGAAATTCCCTCCTATACGTATTCCTCATAGAAATCATACGCTTACATTGATCAGTAATCTTGAACTCCCTAACTTCACAATTGCGATAAGGTATTGCTGACCTAGATGCAACTGTGATTATATCAGTAAATTTTTGAATACTTTGGTCTACATTAAGAAGTGATAACTGATTTGTTAGGACTGACGAGGAATTAATGTTGGAATCAATTATGTTCTTAAATCATTCCCTGTTTGCCCTAGAGTAGTCCGGAAAGTGTTTTATGTTTTCCCGGGTAGGCCCGTTAATGTAAAATGTTATTGGTGTATGGTCAGAGTACAGCTTATTAGGGTGGGTCTCTAAGTCCGAAAATGAAAGTGTAGAGTTAGAAAGCAAAAGGTCAACTATATTTTGAGGGAAACAAGTAGGTTGGGAGGGATAATAAATGAAGTCTAGAAGTCTACCTCCTATGTCGGTTGTTGAGCTGTTCCAGCTAATATGATGTGAGTTAAAGTCTCCAAGAATGAAATAATCACAATTGGTAGAAGTCAAAAGGTTTAAATCATATACAAATCTTGGGTATAACGAGGACAGTAAGCAGCAATAAACAATACTTGTCTATTGCGAATTTCCATAGAAATGCATATATTTTCAAAAATGTTCGTATTAAATGTTTTCTCCAATTTGTGCTCTAGTGACGATCTTACAGCTATGGCTACCCCATTATCATTCCTGTAAATACTAAAACCTGATAGCTTAAAATTATGATTCGATTTTAAAAATGTTTCGTTAAGAAGCAATATATCAATACTTTTTCTCTTAAAAATAAATTAAGTTGAACTGATTGGGAGAAGTTTGTAATGCCTTGACAATTCCAGTGCATTACCTGAAGACAGTCATTTATGTAGTTAGATGGCATATTTAAGCATTTGCATTATTCATTAAGTTGTTTCATTTTTTATGTGCATTTCTGAAGATCAGACACAACCCGGGTAAATATGTTGAATAATTCATCTTTACTAAAAAGGTCATCTGTCAGGTTGGATGGATGAACTGGAGTCGTTACAGCATTAGCAAGAGAAGCACTATTTATAAGCCGTATAGCAATTGGTGCGTTGACGAATTGGCTGGAACCATTTGGGTGTTGATCAAAAAATGCTGCAAAATGTTGGTGCAATTAAAACATTTAAACGCTGTAGGGTCTCCCTCTGGTATTTTATTAATTTGACAGACCGATAAGTCGTGGTCACCACCGCAAGCAAATGCAATGGCGATAACAGTTTTTGGATCCGTGCTCCGAGATTGTATGGACGGAAAAAATGTTCTAGGTACTCCCCACTAGAATTATTCCATGTATTCTAGAAACACGTTGTGTAAAATAATAGGATGGTAGGATAACGTTAACTGGTTCCGCAACGGCGCTGGAGTTTTTAGGTGCATTTACAAGGGGGAAAAATTTGTTTCAGTTTTTGCAAAAATTTTTACTTAATTACTTTTGCAATTTAATTTAAAAGAATCGAAATATGTACGTAATTATCGTTCTAATAAGATATCAAATACAAAAATTGGTTAAAAAATGTTCAAGTTATTAAAAATTCGCCGGCCATTAACGTGTCTCAGGCCACTATAACAAGAAATGTAGGAACAAAATTAACATATTTTGAGAAATATTAAAATAAAAGCAAATTTTTACTTAAAATATATCCATATTTACTTGTATATGATTTTTTTCTCTTCGTAGGATACTGTTAACCTATTCGCAGGGATGGCCAAACAAATTTAATTTTTTTAACGGCAGTTCAAAACTCCAATTTAAAATTTTTAAAAATTTTGTTAAAAATTTCCGAATTTTTTGATCATCACATTGAGATTATATGAGAACATAATAGGGAATAAAAATATGAAAAATATAGTTTTTCGGCACCTGCGATTTAAATTTTTCGATTTTCGAGAAATTTTCAATGTTTGGAATTTCTCATGGCTCAAAAATTGAAAATAACCCTTAATGGCACTTGGGGTTACAATGACACTCAACTTTTAAAATCAAGAAAAATACAGTCAATATGAATGGTGATAAATCTAATGTTTTTCAAAATTATATAAACTGAATCATTTAAGTTATTTTTTAAATATAATAAATCAAAAGTACACTAAAGGGTTAAAATCGATATTAGTATTTAAGTAATTTTCGGAAATGGACCTTTTATGGGAGCTATGCTCAAATATGAACCGATATTCACACAATCTAGTAGTATCATTTGTGAATTAATACTACCGATCTCTGTAAAATTTTAATTCGATAACGATATTTTTCAGATATTTATGAAAATTAATGTGCGTTTTGGAAGTGGTCCTTATATGGGAGCTATAACCAATTATGGGTCGATCTTCATGAAATTCTCTACAGCGATTTCTATGTGCATGGGGATTATGTAAGTTAAATTTCAACCTGATACCGATATATATCAGATATTTAAGTGTATTTAAATGATTTTCGGAAGTAAACTTTATATGGGGGCTATGGTCATATAGTGCCCGATCCCAAAAAAAAAAATTGGTATCGCGATTTCTGTTTGTACGAAACTTAGTTGTGCTGAATTTTGTATGGATACTGCAATTCTATGGGCATTTATATACCATAGCACCAAATTTCGGGAAGAAATTTGTATAGAGACTACGAAAAATTATGGACCGATTCTTTCCATTTTTAACAGAATTTTTCCTTTTATCATATAAATAATGAGTGCAAAATTTCATGGTATTCTCTGCAATGAATTTACCCAAAGTCACAAAAAATCATGTGAAAATTATCAACATTTTTGGAGGTTGTCTTACATTTTGATCCATAACCCTGGTTCTACCAATTCGATTTTGCTGATTTTCAATACCAAACTGCTTAGAAAAATTATAAACATTTTGGTATACATCAATAATATATATACTTTTTTGGGTCTCAGATGAATATTTCTCAATGTTACACGCGGAACGACAAACTTATATATACCCTCTTTCACAACTTGTGGTGGTGGAGGGTATAAAGAAGATATGTATAAAAGGGTTTTATCTTTTTACATTTTATGCAAATATCAAAATGGCATAGTCGAATAGGCCATTGAAAATTACTTCAAAACATTTCTTATTTCTAAATAAAAAGATTTCTCGAGCTCGAGGCCATTGAAAAAATTGAAAATTACTTCAAAACATTTTTTATTTCTAAATAAAAAGATTTCTTGACCTCGAGCTCGAGAAATCTTTTTATTTAATTATAATCAAAAGGTCGAATAAAACTATTGGATAACATTTTTTATTTCTTTATTTTTTTTATCCAAAAAAACGATCAATATGGTTCGAATTTATATATAAAATTTGCGGTAACGGAAAAAAATCTGCTGGTTTACTACAAAAAAGTTATAAAAATTTGAGAAAATTTGTGATTTCATATGTGGCAAAGCTGTAACTTTTATAATAATTTTATTAATTATATTGAGATTTTTTAGAAAACAATAAAATTTTATATATTTGAATAAAATAAAGTTGAATAAAATTTAAATTTATTTCATTTAGAATCTAAATTTTAGATACAAGCAAAATCAACTAATTTGTTCAGAATATTTATTCAAACAAAATATAATTGAATAGAAATAATTCTAATAAAACTTTAAAAATATTTTTATTTCTCACAAATTTGAAACAAATAAATTTTTTTCTCCAAAAATTACTGAATAGAAATAATTCTTATAAACGTTAAAGAATATTTTTATTTCACACAAATTGCTAACAAATAAATTTATTTTTTCCAAAAATTACATGAATGAACACTGGCATCTTTTTTTATTTCAAAACTAATGGATATGTATATAGAAATAAATATGCAACCGAAGAATTACAGAAAAATTTGGTCTTTAAGACTGAATCATTTATTTATCAATAAACAAAATAAAAAAAATATATATATTATTTAAAACAAGAAAATCAACATTTCTAGAAAGTTGACTAAATAAAAATTTAAATTTTAAAGATTGAGGTGCTTAACATAAAAACTTCTAAGGATATCCATATTTAGAGAAAATAATGACAATAATACTGATGTAAATTGGCTATTTGCATTCTGAGTTGAAAAAGCTATTTTTGAAACGAATTACACATTTTTTCCAGATTTAACTTATTAATGAATTTTGACCAATTATTTGAAAATTAGTAATATATTTTTTTTCTTAATTTGGGAATTCTATTTTTAAAAACTACTACTTAATCATTGATTATCACTAGAATATAAACACAAATTTATGGTTTCAATTGGAGGTTTATTATTAATTTAAAAAGTGAGGAACAAAATTCATGAATTATTTTTAAAAAACTGTTTTTAAAGTAACTAATTGTTCAAAATGATCGTCTGATATGGCATTCCTCCTAGGGCTATTTAATAATCCCGCAAGTGAAATTAGACGATCAACTGGAGCCGATTAAGTAATTGGAGTGTGATATTTAATAAAAACTTCATAAATTATAAATTATTTCCTTAAATTTTTTAACGATTTGTCAATGTCACAAATATATGAAAGTAATTAATTTTCCGATGATGTTACAGTTTTATCATTGGCATCTAAAAGAATAATGTGTTAAAAAATATTGGTAATAATTATGTTTCAAATTCTAATGATACCCTACGTCAAGTAGGATATCCTAACTAAGCATTTAATTTGTTTTTTTACAATATCTATGAACGTATTACCTGATCCATATTCTAAAAAATTTGCCTTATATTTGTTTACAGATTTATCCTCACTGACGTTTTCAAACACTTCTACATTGTTCATTGCTGAAATTACAACTTCATGTATTTCGAATTTATTTACTTCCGTTGTCTCAAAAATAATGTTGTACCATTTTAGTTTAATTTCTTGATGACTTACAGATTCATTTGTTAAGGTGACTGAGAATATTTGAATTTGATTTTGTTGTACATAAAGCTAAAATTATGTCTTTTTCATTCAGCTAAAAATTGTTTGCAGAACTATATAAAATTTGTTATATTATATATTTCAGAACGGTTTAATACGATCTACTAAGCTTAAATTATATAACATTATATTAGTATGGACGTAGTCGTTTACACAGGCGTCTAATTAAACACAAAAATTGGACAGACAAAATTATGGTGCATCGGAAGAAAATCTTCATCGTTCATTTTGTATTGAAATCACACACAAACATATTTTTTAAATTGTTCAAAAATTTGTTGTTAAATATTTGACTTTATTTTCACAAATAAAAACATTCAAAGAAAATTTATATAAATAAAAGTATGTATTCAAAAAAATTTTGTAGAATATTTAAATATTTATCTTTTTTTGGAGAAATATAATTATTTAAAGGAAATTGCTTTTTACTATAAAAATACAATATATATAAATGTCTTTGTAAGTTTGTTTGTTTGTTTGAGCATCACGCCTAAACGGCAGAATCGATTTTATTGAAATTTGGAACGTAGATAGATCCTTACTTGGAAGCGTCAATAGGCTATAACTTTTTTCAATACTTGAACCAGAAAGGGGTAAACAGGGGGAAAACCGGTAAAATTGGTACCTTTAGTTCTTAAACAATAAATACTAAACGGCCGAAACGATTTTATTGAAATTTCCAACATAGACTACGACAGGGGTAGCGAAGCGCACCGGGTCAAGCTAGTTTGAATATAATTACACGTTTTCATATTGATTACAATATTTTAAAATCTATTCATTAATACACATAATAAATAAAATACAAATGCTATTAGTTTCATTTTATAAATGTTTATGCAAAACTTTTAAGTATAACTTGTTTAATATCGTATTCGATTGAAATCAAATAATATTTAATACTTTATATTCTAAATAGATATATGTTAATTAGTATCCTATTTTGAATAATATAAAATGATTTCAATATAAATTTATTTTTTCAAATATAACTAAAATTCAAAAATAATTAAGTTTTTGCAAATATTTTGAATAAAAATATTCAGAATTTACAGCTATGAGATTTTTATTTCAAAATGACCCGAAATGTAAATAGAACACCATAAGATTTATTGTACATATTTTCAAATCAAATGTAAATTAAACATATACCAAACCAATATGAATAAAAATTATTATCCGAAAATACGATTTTTTTTCTCTTTTAAATTATTTTTCCACATTTCAAACAGCTTTTCACAAATCGAACTCAAACATTTTTTCTAATCTGTCGGATCAGCTAGTAATTTTTCAGAAGTCATTTAGCTTAAAAGCTATAAATATTATTATATGGTGATTTTCCATGAAGAAAAATAAAGACATCATAACAAAATTTGGAACAAATTTAGATCCAACTGTCCTTTAATCAATGGCATAATAATTTTTAAAATTTTTGTTATGAAATACAGCCGAAATTCCAAAACCTGAGTTTTTTTTTAGAAAAGTGCCTACTGTGATGTTATTTACCTTGTGATAGTAAGAAAACTTTGTATGAATTTAAATAACATACAGGGTTGTACAAGTATGGAGCTTTTTCAAAGATCAGTGCTTTGGGTTTTTAGAATTTTTACTCAAAAATCAATTTTTTTAAATTGTACAAGTTTGGATACGTCTGGATGGAACTAGGCCCGCATAAGCGAGCCTAGTTTTACGTACACGCTTTTGCACTAAGTTCTCTTTTCGGCTCATATAAAAATTTGATATAGTCGAAAAGAAAATTTGTTTCTACAAAATAAAAAATATTGAGACTTTTTTTTGGAAAAAAAACGTAAAAAATACGGCTCTTTTACATGTTACAACTTTGGATGCGTGTAACTTTTTATAGGAACGAGATAACTTTTAGAAATTTATTTTTATTTAGAGTTTTATCGCCAATACAGCCGATTTTTTAACCCCAAAAAGAGATAACCTACATATGTAAGGGTATTTTTTGTAGATCTTCTCAAGGACTATTTATATTTTAAATTTCAGATCATTCGGATTATAAATGTGACACCGGAGGTGAACAACTTTGAGGGGCCACACACTGACCCCCATTACTCCTAGGAAGCTGAGCAGTTGTATATCGACTCAAAAACACCTCAGCTCCAACCATGTAACAATATCTCCAATAGTTCCCTAGTAACCGAATTATATCCAAAAAAGAAAATATTTCTAAACCACTTTTGTGTATACCTTAGATTCACACTCATTAAAAATCAAGCGGGTATAATAATTTTAGACATTCATTGTGGATTTTTACTTTTTCTTGGTTTAAGATTCCAAAAGTACCATAGAATATAGAAAAAGTTTATTTTTGGTGATACCATCCATATTAAGTCCCCCTTGCTCAAATAGATTACTTATATTTTGTACCAAAAATCGTCTTGAATATCCGTGTTTGGTAGTTATTTCTATCTTTGTTTTTTAATTTAGAATTAAATACTGTCCCGTTTTCGACATTTTGGAACATGTACAAATAAATACATATTCTATAATAGAATCGTATACTAAGAAATTATATTTCTATGTTTATTAATTTAGAAGATACAAAGTGTACCAAATGGTGAAGTCAGTAAAGATACTTTTTTGCACATATAAATTCAAAAACCAATTTAAGGGTTCTCACTCACTCATTAATTTCATTAAAGTAACATATACAGTGAGGCCTCGATTATCCGTGATTCGATTAACCGGCAACATCAATTATCCGGGAAAGAAAAAGCAAATGCTTTTGGATCGATTTAAATATATTTGCATCGATTAACCGTAATTGCCTCTATTATCCGGGATTATAATTTTTTTCGATTATTTTTGAACAATCAAACACAATGTGAATAAAACGAAAAATGGGAATTCCTTCGATCGATTTTTAAAGCCAAAATTTTCTGATATTGTAACATCGATTTTGCGATAGCTTGTTAGACATTATACAAAAAAGCAATTTTGTTATTGGCTTTGGAAACCGAAAGACTTTAAAAACTGCTGAAGAACCAAAAGTAGATTTTGCAGTTTATGAATAATTCCGGAAGGAACGATTTAAAGGAACTCCAATTTCTGGATTAACAGTGAAGGAAAGTCTAAAATATTCCACTCTAAATTTAAGAAAAAAAACTACATGGTATTCTCAAACTTAATGCTGCAGTAGACAAATATTCAGCAGATTAGCTGCCACAATATTTGTGGAAAAATTTAATGAATTCAAATCAATGAAAAAACTCACCAATGAGATAATGGAGAATGGAAAGTGTTTACTTGAGAGAAGTTTTGCTTGTCATAATGAAAATTTCATAGAATGTTACAAGGTCTCATAAGAATGGTTTAACAATAACTTAGTACCAGAAGTAAGAGAGAAATTTAAGAAAATCGGTCTAAAAGATGATAGTAAAATCATTCTGCCATTGGACAACATCCAGACGTGCAGGATTTCAATGCACCAAATTGGACGACTTTAATCCAACCGATGGATAAGTGTGCAATATGGATCTTGAAATTTCATTATCGAAAAACTGTTACTATTAAAAAACTACTAGAAATTGGTACCCAATTAACCGGGAAAATTGATTATCCAGAATGCTTCCGGTCCCGACCATTACGGATAATCGAGGTCTCACTGTATGAAAGAAAAAGTACTATTAAGTCTCCCATTATGAATACTTATCATGATAACATATCCTCTATTTCATTATTATTGGTTAATTGTAATAGAAAAGTGTCATTAGAAAAAGTATCTTAATGATCCATCTTTGTAGATTCAAATTTAATGATTTTATAATTTCATAATTATAAAATATTCAGGATGACCCATTACAATAAAGAAAAGCACCAACAATCATCCCCATTTGCATTTTTATAAACGCAGAACCATAAATGCCTCATTTCATATTTCTATGACCATTATTATAAAATAATCAAAACGTACCTATAATTCCCGTTTTGCTCTGAAATTTCAAAATACTTAATTTTGTTAATTTTTTTTTTCTGACGGTCGTTTTTACTGACGGTACTTTTTTGTCCAAATTGAGATGATACAAATTTTATTTAAATAAATTTTAGTCGGATGATAAATAGTAGTCGGATATCAATGTAGTGTCTATATCAAGGGTGCTCAAGCCCTATACTTTGGTGCTCATTTGTTTTTGTAAATGCTCTCAGCTATAGGCTGTGTGTTTCTATACCAGTGATGTTCATGCCATACAACCAGCGTTACCGTTGAGCGACTAAAGTCGCAATTTGACCCTTTTTCAGCACCGCTGACACTTTTTGTGCCCCTTTACTAAAATTAACTAAATCTGACACTTTTTAATATTTTTGACCCTTTTTTTTAAAAAAAATAACTTTTTGCTTTGGAACAATCAACTTAAGTACATACAAATATTTCATCAATTACTTCGGAATATTTTCAAATATTTTAGAAGTTCAAAACGACAGATGGAATTTAAAGAACTCCAAAGTATTTTTGATGTACCTGAACATAAAATTTTAAGATTGAGTGAAACAAGATGGCTTTCTTTTGAGTCCGTGGCAGCAAGGATTTTAGAGCAGTGGGGAGTTTTAGAACACTTCTATATTCAAGCTCAATTCGAAAAGAAAAATGCTTCCAATTTGAAAAAAATATATAAATTCAACAAGGTTTGTCCCCTACTACCAAAATATATTTAAAATATTTAGTATATATTCTTAACAGAATGAATAAATTTAATAAAAATTTTCAAAGCGAATCTTCGCAAACAATTTATTTTATATGAAGCACAAAAGATATTTTATTAGACATTTTTACATATTTTTTAAAAAAGGAATTTATTAATAACTTTGAAATCGAAGACGTAGATTTTATGAATGTTTTACATATTAAATACCTAAGCCGGGAAAAGATCACAAAAAAGTAGAATCATATAGACCAATCAGCCTATTGTCTAATATATCAAAGCTATTTGAGAAGATGCTCATGAACAAGTTGTACCCGATGTTAATTGAAAACAATTGTATTCCGAATCATCAATATCGAACAAACCCATAGACTTGTAAATATTGTAAGAAAAGCGATTGAGGAAAAGAAGTATTGTTCCGCTCTCTTTATCGACATTTCTCAAGCGTTTGATAAAGTATGGCATGATGGTTTAATATACAAACTGAGTCAAAATTTACCCGCTAACACACATAATCTATTGAAAAGCTATTTAACTGGTCGAACATTTAAGGTTAAAGAAGGAGACTTTTTAAGTAGTCCCCAACCCATTGAAGCTGGAGTTCCCCAAGGCAGTATCCTGGGACCCTTTTTATATTTGATATATTCGTTTGATATGCCAACTAACAATCGCACGCATTTCATGAAAACCCTGAAGAAGCGTCTCGTTACTTACAAAATCACATATTTGAATTAGAAAATTGGTTAAAACAATGGAAAATTAAAGTCAACGAGCAAAAATGTACACATATAACATTTACATTGCGAAGAGAATCATGCCCCCCTATTCATATCAATAACCAAACAATAATCCAACAATCGGAAGTTAAATACCTCGGAATACATCTCGATCGTCGTCTTACATGGAAAAGTCATATAGATGCAAAATTGACTCAAATGAAATTGAAATCAATTCAAATTAATTGGCTCACTGGCAGAAACTCTACGCTTAGTCTAGATTGCAAACTTCTACTTTATAACATGATCATAAAACCGATATGGTGTTATGGCATACAGCTATGGGGCACGGCCTCAGCGTCAAATGTAGAAAAGATCCAAAGACGCCAAAACAAGTTTTTAAGAATGATTACAGTTGCCCCCTGGTATATCAAAAACGCGAATATACACAAAGATCTAAACGTGCCCCTTGTAAAAACTGAGATCACTAAAAATATTTAAAAAAACTTGAAATTCACCCAAACCCACTGGCCCGCAACATATTAGATAACCGTGGCCACACTCGATTAAGAAGGAGGGACACTGCAGACCTAAGACTAGAAGGAAGAATGCCTATTTAATCAAAGCAACAATCAATAAACAATTTTTCGTCCGGCACTGGCTGGACTAATTAATTATAATTATTAGATATAAGATTTGAAATACTTGTTGTTAGTTCATTAAGTAATGAAGATACAATAAATAAAAAATTAAACTGAAAAAAAAAAAATATTATCCGATGGGATCAACATTATTCTTATTCACCACAAGTGAAGAACAAGAGTATTAAAAAGGGTATACAAATATGTTTAGACAAAATTAAAAGTTTTGCATATTCGCTATTAATAAATTTTCCGGATATGTGTCTTATATGTAACTATGAACCCATAGTCAAAAAATCCAGCAGTATGATTTCTGTCTAGCTTGTAGCAAATTTCTGTTGAATTTTTGATCGATATCAATGTTTATATGCGTTAATGTATTTTTGGATTGTGGAAGTAATATGGAAGCTATGACCTATTATGAGTCAATCGTCATAAAATATTTTAAAGTGATTTCTATGTATTTTAATTGAATTTCATCTTTACAAGAGTTTTATGTGTATTGTAGTTATTATCGCCAGTGGAACATATATGGGAGCTGTTGCCAATTACGGACCGATATTCACAAAATTCAGTAGTATGATATTTGGATTCAAATTACTGATCTATGTATTATTTTGGTTCAATATATGGGTGCTGACCTATTATGGGACTATTGCCATATAATATTGTAACGTGATTTCAAAGTATTTGTGGGTTATTTTTGTAAAATTTAAAAATAAAAAATTAATAAAACTAAATTTAAACAACGCTATTAACAAAAGTGGACCTTATATGACAACTATATCAAATTTAAAAAATCTTGTAATATGATTCTTGGATACAAATTACTGATCGGTGTACAATTTTGTTTCAGTACAAATATTTTTTTTTGGATATTTGTGTAGGTTAATATGTTTTCCGGAAGTGGTACTTATATGGAGGCTATGACCAATTATATGCCGAGCATCATAAAATTTTGTACAATAATTTTTACATATATTGCAATTTTTGGTTTCGAATTTCAACTTGCTAATTATATTTGTAAGAAATTTATGAGGATTTTATTGATTTTCGGGAGTGGATCTTATATGGGAGCAATTGTCAAATATGGACCGATATTCACAAAATACAGTAGTATGATTAGTGGCTACAAATTACTCATCTGTGTATCATTTTATTTTGATATCGATATGTTTTAGATATTTATGCAGGTTAATGTGTTTTTCGGAAGAGGTCCTTATATGGAGCTATGACCAATTATAGGCAAATCTTAATAAAATTTGGTACAGTTGTTTCTATGTATATGAGTATTATGTGTGTCGAATTTTAGCATTATAAAGATATTTGTAAGAGATTTCTGAGTACTTAACTGATTTTCGGAAGAGAGAGACCGATATTTATTTTTGCAAGAAACTTATTATTGCTGAATTTTGTATGGATACTGCAATTCTGTAGGCATTAATAGACTATAGCACTATATTTCGGCAAGAAATTTGTATGGGAGGCTAGGAGAAAACATGGACCGATTCCTTCAATTTTCAACAGAGTTAGTATTTTTGTTAAACGAGTGTAAAATTTTATGGTATTATCTGCTATATATTTACAGAAATAACAAAAAATATATGAAAATTATCAATTTTTTTTGTAGGTAGTCTCTCATTTTGATTCATAACTTTGGGCTTACTGTACCGATTTTGCTGATTTTCAATACCAAACTGCTTAGGACAATAATAAGCATTTTTTAATACCTGATGTTGAAGGTTCCATTATAAAACATTTTCTTTTAATAGATTTAATACTAACAATAATCGCTTGAATTGTAAAAATTTCAAAGTTAGCAATAATTTGCTAACTTTGACTTTGATTGATTTTTACAGCTAGTGATGTAGAATTGTATCTTCTTTTACCCTATACCAAAATTTATTATAAAAACTTTATTTCTAAATTTCAATTAATCGCCACTTTTATACCATTTGGACCCAACGTACATGACTCCTATACTATATTACAACTAAGTAATTGTTATATGTAGTAACTTGTAGGAAAATACATGAATTTTTTTATATATAAAATAAAAAATTTTGTTTTTTTTTACTGATAATAAGTACTTAATAAGAATTTTTTATTAATATTTTTAGTGATTCAAAAGTAAATATTGTTTGGATATCTGCTCAAAACCAAAAATATTTTGTTATTAATTTTATAAAAAAATTGTCTGAAATTAGTATACATATTTAAAAATTTTGATTTATTAATAGTAAATTTGTTCACGGTATAACCTTTTGAATATTGAAATAGTTGAAATTTAGTTTATGAAATATATGTAATTAGCTCTTCATAGATGCAAATGTTAAAGGTTTTTACATGTATATATATTTGATATATTCGTTTGATATGCCAACTCAAGAAGCGTCTCGTTACTTACAAAATCACATATTTGAATTAGAAAAATGGTTAACAATGAAAATTAAAGTCAACGAACAAAAATGTACACATATAACATTTGCATTGCGTATAGAATCATGCCCCTCTATTCATATCAATAACTAAACAATAATCCAATAATCGGAAGTTAAATACCTCGGAATACATCTCGATCGTCGTCTTACATGGAAAAGCCATATAGATGCAAAGTTGACTCAAATGAAATCAATTCAAATTAATTGGCTCATTGGCAGAAACTCTACGCTTAGTTTAGATTGCAAACTTCTACTTTATAACATGATCATAAAACCGATATGGTGTTATGGCATACAGCTATGGGGCACGGCCTCAGCGTCAAATGTAGAAAAGATCCAAAGACGCCAAAACAAGTTTTTAAGAATGTACTATTGAAATAAAAACAAATATGTTAAATTTTTACCAAAAGCTTTGTAATGAAATAGTAACAAGAATTGATATAAATAATAAAAAACTTTCAGTTTTAGAATATATGGATTCATTCTTTCTAAGCTCAAGTAAGGAGATTAATTACTATGATATAGTTTCAAAATACAAAGATGTAATTACTCAACCAGATATATTTACACAAGAATTAAAAATTTTAGAATCAAAAATTTATGACAAAACATATGATACTATGTTTAAAATTACAAACTCAGAAGAATTTTGGCATCAAATTGGTAGTTTAAAAACCAGGTTTATATATAATATAAGTATATGTTCATGCTTTAACGTCATTATTTGAAATGTATCTCATTAATTATATATTTTTATCTAGTTTTTAATTTGTTACTAAATTAGTAATTTTGTATAATATTTTATTTACTTTTAATGGACTGTTTTTAATTTTAATAATTGTTGTGTTCGTTTTTTTGCTAGTAATTTTCAAAGTTACGGAAAAATGAATATACCAAAAGTGATTTTAATAATATTTAATTTTATTTTTAAATATATGTTGTTCACAAATTTTTTGTCATTTGCTTTTTTTAAATTGTGACCAACATTTATAAACTTGTATAAAATAACATGTAAAAAGCAACAAATCACAATAAATAATTTTTAACAAAATTAAAAATTTTCTTTAAGTTTTTGTTATTTTATTATATAGTCTTTTTTACCAAATCGTTATTATAAAAATTTGGAAAAATTAAAAAAAAAGAAAATGAATTTGTCTATATGTACATTAACATCATTAAAAAATTCAATAAAAAAATTTTTATCTAATTTTTTTACTTTTTTTTCCTTTAAAAGTGTTGCCCCTTTTTATTTCCAAAATCCCCTTTTTGTGCGACTTTTTCTTCAAGAACCCCTTTTTATGCGACTATTCAAAATTTTCCAACGGTAACGCTGCATACAACAATTGTTTAAAAAATTTACACACATTTGTTATGCTCTTTTAGAAACTTTTATTCATTCATCGGTGAGCAAGCGATGAAAACACATGCGGCGGACTATAGTCATTTTTTTCAGAAATCATTAAGCTTTGTTGTTGGTTGATTTTGGACGAAGCATAGCAAACACACGCTTTTCAATTACAATTGAACACAAAAAAACAAAGTCAGCAATAAATAAAAAATTTAAGAGAATTTCGGCCGTTTAATGAATATTTTTTCTTTTCCTTAACATTTAAATTATATTCATTTAATAATTTGGCTAAATCTGACAAAAATTCTATATCTAAACATTTTTTATTTTTTTTCTTATTTTAAGTTTTTGACGTTATGGTTGCTGGGTAGCTCTCTCACCAATACATCTTCATTATTATTTTTGAACACCACTGTTCTATACTCAAAACAGCACTCAGCACTACCAATATGAAATACACAAACAACTTTGTCTTGTTAGTTTTTTGTCGTTCTTCACTATATACAAGTGCAAAGCAACAACACTTTCGTATGCTTTGCTGGTAAACATTGTCGACAGCGATCATCAATGTAGATTTTCTTTTTGTTTATCGTATGGTATCGTTAAAAATGTGTGTATTTTTTTCATTGTTCTTTGTATGTGTGGTTTTTACAACAAAAAACATTGAATAAAAATTAGTTTTTCTTTAAATGTATTGGTGTTTGCTCTTTCTTTGGGCACCCCTGGTCTATATCAATTTATAGAAAAACATATTTTATTAAAAAACAAGTAAAAGATATGGAATATAGTCGCTCAAGCCCGACAGTTTTATTTTAAAATACATGTCTTCTGTATATATGAAATTTATTTGTGTTGAATTTTATTCGAATACCAACATTTTTAAGAAATCTATAATGGGAGGTATGACTAATTATGGGCCGATCGTTATAAATTTAGGTGACATAACTTTTGTATATAAGGAGTGAGATCGTAAAATTCTTAACACACGTTTTTCATTAAAACTTTTAACTCTTGATCAAGTTACCATTGTAAAACATGTCAGTTATTATGTTTAATGTCAATTATATTCATTTGTTGTTAATCTGAAAGACCCAACTTTGTCCTACAAAAAGTTGGCCAAGCATTCAAAGATCTGCCGTCAAACTGTATCCAATGTTATTAAACAGTACCGGGAGAACTTGTCCGTTGATACAAAACCTGAACCTGGTAGAAGGAATGGTCCACATGATGTTTCTTAAGCCAAAAAAAAAATATAAAGCATTTTCTAAAGAGCTCCCAACACATCCGGTAGGAAAGCAGCCCGGTTAGCTCAGTGCTCGGACTATTTGGTACGAAATGTAAAAGACAATGCAGGTTCCAAAACATACAAGGCTCAAAAAGTTCCAGACAGGAACGCTGCTAAAAATTTAAGTTAAGAATTTTTCAAGCTCACTTCTTATATAACATATTTGTATTGAATTTTATTGGAATGCCAACATTTTTAAGAGATTTTTGCTAGTTATAGTGATTTTCGAATGTGGACCTTATATGTAGCTATGACTAATTATGGAGCAAACATCACAACATTTTTTGGTGTGAGTTAGGCTTATACATATAAAACTTATTTGTGCTGAATTTGGTTTGGATATTTTCATATAGAGCAATCGTATGGGGGCTAGGAGAAATAATGGACCAATTCTAACCATATTTAATATGCTTCTTCCTTGGGGCAATATTTTTCGAAATATCTTTGAAATTGCGACCCATAGTTTGATTGCAAGGTTTACTTTAAGGTGGGACTTGGAACAATATTTTTGCACGTTACAAACATAACCACTGTTTATTCTTAATATTGTTACGTTTTTACCTCTTAAAAACGTGGTTTATTTCCTTTAAATAAACCGGATACACTATTACGTACAAGTATAAACGTACAAGACAGTTGATGTCAACTCTAACAGCGCCAATGATAAACTCAACTCACGACTGCAGTCTCTGCCACTATTTATACACACGCCATCTATCGGGAATCTTCTACAATGCTCTTAACGGACATCCTAGTACATTCGAATTCCAGAGCCTTCGATGTCATTGCCAGCAGCCCAAACATTTACTGTTGCCATACTTACAAACAATGCCAATAACCACATGCTACTGATGGACGTGCCTTCAAACATGATGAATGCTGCGGGCAGTCGTTACAGGCCGTTGACTTCAAATCGTCATTGCACATTCGTAACAATATTTTTTAAGAATAAACAGTGGTTATGTTTGTAACTTAAAATTTGTAACAAAACCGAATTTAGGGACACTGGTAAAAGTTTTATAAATAAAAAACGACCGAAAGGTTTCGTATTCAATTTGCAAGTAATTAAGTATATATTTATTAACTATTTTATTAAACCTATTTGTTCAGCAACTCGTTAGAGCTAACATATAACTTAAAGCTAAAGGTTAGTATAAAATGAACTTAAATAATAGGGTAGTATTTAATATTCATTATTATTAGTTTTATTAAATTCATTTTTATTATTATGTTAATATTATTTATTTAATTCGTTTATTTATTATGAGATGTAAAAAAAATATATATTTATAGTAGAAAAACATTGTGGCCCAACATTCCGGCCCCATTGACGGACCGAAGGTTTTCAAATATTTGGCAGTGGCGCCAGTTTGTGGACGGGGCATCTAAATACGCCGCCTCGAGTTTTTTGACCTTCTCTGGGTTGGGTATTTCCTTGGTCCACTTGGCTTTTCCATGAAGTCCCAGGATGTAGTCTCGCGATCAGGCCTGCCAAACTGTTTGCTTGAAACCGCAAAGCAGGCGCCAACGCCTCCATAGCATCGCCCCTTTGCCTATACCGCCTTCTGCGGATCCGGGCGGCAACGAACGCAGACCCCCGCTGATTAGAAGATGCGCTGGTGTCAGCGCTTCGCCGTCGTTGGGGTCTGGAGACAGCGGTGCTATTGGGCGACTGTTGAGCACCGCCTCTACTTCTGCGAGCATTGTCGCCATCTCTTCGTGCGTTAGCAACACGTTGCGCACGGCCCTCTTGTTTGACTGCGTTTTCCCACAGTCCGCTGAAGTGAGGAGCTCGGGATGGCACGAAGCAGAACCTCACCCAGGACGACGCTGCATATATTTCGACTGCTTGCTGGCTGTTGTCGAACGCCTGAAGATCCCTCAGTACACCCCTCGATCCGACGAAGTTCGTCCCGTTGTCGCTGTACACAGTTTGTGGAAGGCCTCTCCTGGCAGCAAATCTTTTAAAAGAGAGAAGAAAAGCATCAGTCGACAGATCAGATACTAATTCTAAATGTACCGCCTTAGAAGTGAAACACACGAAAACCGCTATATACATTTTTAATGGGGGTATACCACGAATTCTCAATGAAATGTTAATAGGACCACAAAACTCTACTCCGACAGTTAAAAATGGTCGAGTAGCTCTCACTCTATTAGTGGACAAATTTCCCATTATTTGCGACATAAGTTTTGGGTTATAGCGGAAGCAATGTACACACTTGCGAACTATCCTGCTCCACTCTTCTTTGGCATTCACAAGCCAAATATTTTCTCTCGAAAGAGCAATGAGAGCTTTTTTTCCAGCGTGGCAATTTTCGCAAATATAGTGTGACAAAACTATTTTTTTTCGGTAATAAAAGTGGGAATTTGGTGTTATAATCAAAATTTGCATTTAGCTATCTCCCACCTACCCTTAATAGTGAAAAATTTCTCTTTCTTCTTCAAATGTATTCATAAATCGCGTCAATCTTTGAATATTTGACGATAAGACAAGAGATAAAAAGATGCAATATCTTCAATATCTCCTCAGAAATGTTAAATTTTTGGATTGTCTACAAGTCGTAATAATTACAATTTTAACTCTTTTGCAGTAGGTACTGTAGTTTTACTTATCTTACGTTTCTTCAAAATGTCAACAAATCGTAATACAAAAGAAGTTATTCGCAATAACTTTTTGTATGAAGAATATTTTTCTGTTAGATCCAACAAACAGTTTTGTGGATCCTCTACTGCTAAAAATACATTTGTCTTCTTCTTTTCTAATAACTTTTGATTCTCCGTTAACTCGAAATGTTCGTTAACAGGCCATGGTGAACTATCGCTTAGCAAAAATGAAGGTCCTTCAAACCAAATGGAATTTTTCAATTCATTAACATGACATCCTCTAGAAACTATGTCAGCCGGGTTTTGTTTAGATGGCACATGGCGCCATGAAACTTAGTCTGACCATTCTTGTAAACGAAACGAAACGAATGCTGCGAGTGAGGATGGATGTGTTTTAATCCAATGAAGTGTAATTTCTGAATCTGTCCAGAAATTAACACTCTCGATTTCAAAGCTCATCATAAACATAATTCGAGTCCATAAATTTGGCCAATATGTGCGCAGAACACAACTCAAGTCTCGAAAGAGATTTAGTCTTGAGCGGAGCAACTTTAGATTTAGCTGTAAGCAGCCTTGATACAGTTTTGTTTTCATCTGAACTTCTAATATATAGACAACACCCACACGCTCGAATTGAAGCATCAGCAAATCCATGAATTTGGATTTTTGATATTGAAGATGTATGGACGAATCTTGATTGTTATATAATCAATTTCCATTAAATTAGATTTGAAATTTTCCCATGACGTATTTAGTCTCATGGGAATTGATTCATCCCAGTCAAGTTTTTGAATCCAAAGTTTTTGTAATAACATTTTGGAGAGAGGATCGAACAATCGAGTAGAAACCGATAAAATGTTTCTCTTTGTAGCCTTTAAATTTTGCAAAATGGTCTTCCAAATGAAACTTAAATGAATCATTCTTCGGAACCCAATGTATGCCGAGAGCCTTAGCAGAATCGGAATCACTATGTAATAATTTTGAATTTTGTGTTGAATTTATAAGTTCTGGATGTTTTGAAAACCATTTTGTAAGTTTAAAACCAACTGATCTTAAACTTTCAGTAACCTGGTTACGAATAATGTTTAAGTCTTGGTAGCTTTCAGCTCCAGTAAGCAAATCATCAACAGAAAAATTACTGCGCACAACTTATGAACCAATAAGCAAAGTCTCTTTGTATAATTCGCTTAATTGAATCAAACATCTGATAGCTAAAAATGGCGCAGACGCTGTACCGATGGATTCAGATGGATTCTGGCTCCAAAGGATTAATTGATAATTTCTATAATTTTCGCCGACTAAAACTTGACGATACATTTTTTCAATATCTGCAGTGATCGCATATTTATAAAAACGGATCAATGTCGAATATAATTCGTTAAGTGATGCATGTGTAGAAGTCCGACATGAAGCATCAAAAACTACTCGAAGTTTAGAAGTACTACTCTGAGGTCGCAATACACATTGATGTGGAATGAAATAATGAGGAAAATCTGGTATCTTGTCTACACATGACATATGACTAGAGATGCCAAACGGGGAATCCCGTTCTTAAATCCCGCAGCTCGGGATTTTTTAATTTTAAATCCCCAGATTTTTGGGATTTTCTAAATCCCGTTTTTCATAAATAAATAGGTGAAATTGTAATTTTTGTGTGCATTTTGACATTCTACATGCCCGAATATCGCAAAGTGATGTTCAGCAAAGTGGTTAAGCTCAACGCCTCACAGTGGGGGATCTGAAAAAAAAAGTGGAAATAAATCTGTAACTTCTAAACGAATAGCTCGATTTCAAAAAAATTTTCCACGGCTATAGAGGAGGTGTTGATAAGTTTAAGTTTTGAATTTGGGCTTAAACAACCAAGGGGGGGCCGAGCCACAATGCCTCAAAATGGGGCACCTCGGGTATATCAAAAATTAAAAATGATGCCAAATTTTTGTTTGCGATGCGATTTGAAAGATTTTTATATATATGGAATGTACTAGACGAGATCTACAAAAAACATTGCTTTAGCCATATATTACCTCTTATAGTTTACGAGTTATTCGCATTTGAATAGTAAAATTTTATTTTTTTTGCCTACCTTGGTCTGCTATTTTGCTAATAACGGATCCAATTCTTTCCCGATTTTCTTGAAGTGTCTTTTTTTGAATTGACAACAAATTTATTAATAATCTTAAGAAAGAAATGTTGAAAAATATCTACTGAGTCGCCATTTTTTTTTTCGAAAAAAGTAACTACATTAATTTTAAATTATACAGAAAATGAGAAAAAGATAAATAATGTGTTTATATTTTTCTGAAAGGTAACATTTCGGGAAATATCATAAAAGCAAAATAATATCAAAATTTGTATTATTGCGTGGTCCAGAGCCTTCCGAAGTAGACCTATTTTTTATGAAAATTTCAACTTTAGACAACATATTCTAAAATCGCATAGCTGCTTTCAAAAAATTAAGACCTGTTTTGTATGTCCCAATATGTTCTTCAATATTGTGCAAAGGGATTTCATAGCCCCGAGCTTGGTGCCTTCAATAGACTCAAAAATCAAAAAAATCACAATTTTGGGATTTTTTAAAAGTTTTTTGGGAATTGTGGGATTATCAAAAACAATTCACTAATTTCTTTTTCACTTTTGTATTTCGATCAAAAGTTTTTATATAAATCTAAAGTTTCATGAAAAACGATTCATAAACAAAACTTTTATTGCATTTTAAATATTGAAATTTTTCAGAAAAATCAGCTACCATTTTTTATTCCCATATTTTTGAAAAAAGTCTTCTATCATTTTTTTAATTTTTAAAATTTTTTTATATTTTTGAAAATAGGACATAATTTCCTACACGTTGATATATAATATGTATATCTTTTCTTTTCCACTAGTCTCATTAATGCCTTCAAAACCCATAACTCACAGTAATTATAGTGTTCTCCGGTGTTTGGTTATGCAAAAGTCGGCAAGGCAGTGCAAAAAATATATTACAAAACGGCAAGATTTTATAATTTTCTGTATGTTGTTGATTTTGAATCCATAAATTTGACTAGTGGAAAAGAAAAGATATACATATTATATATCAGCGTGTAGGAAATTTTCATATCTTTCAAATCGGATCGCAAACAAAAATTTGGCATCATTTTTAATTTTTGATATACCCGAGGTGCCCCAATTTGGGGCATTGTGGCTCGGCTCCCCCTTGGTTGCTTAAGCCCAAATTCAAAACTTAAACTTATCAATACCTCCTCTATAGCCATGGGAAATTTTATTAAAATCGAGCTATTCGTATAGAAGTTACAGATTTATTTCCACTTTTTTTTAGATCCCCCACTGTGCGCCTGCTGCAACATAGATAATAAAGGAATGAGGTATTTTTTGTTTTCCTTGAGTGGGGCCCTGGAAAATCTATTTTTTCATAAGTTATCTAACAAAACTCAATTAAAATCCTGTTCAACAAAATCCTCGAACAAAATGAAAACATTTCGATTGCTCAAAAGTATTATCAATAAATATAAAAGCCGCCAAATAACAATAACGAAACCAAAATCAAAATGGCCCTAGCATAGTCAAATAGATCGTTGCAAGTTATTAAAAACAAGATAGAGTGCTATATTCGGCTATGCCGAATCTTAAATACCCTCCACCTAAATTAGATGAAAATTATAGAAATTACATTGGTATAAACACTCGAATATCCATATTTAGTGTTTGTTATTGGGACTTAGCTCCGATTATGAAGATTGGTAGAATGTTAATGTAATACAGTAGTTTTCGCTTATAGTCTATGTACTTTCTTGAATAAAACCACTTTTTTTAAATGTTAATGTAATAATGTAGTTTTCGCTTATAGTCTACAAATACAGTTGCACAATTTTTGTGGACTATAAGCGAATTAGGACTATAACCAAATTTCTTTATAAGCCATTTTATGGATTATAGATGAATCCTGATATAATACACATTTTGGACTATATACAAATTATGTACTTTCTTGAATAAAACCACTTTTTTAAACAAAATAAAAGTTTATATAATATATAGTAGTATAGTAGTATTTTGTATTTTTTATACTAATTTACGCAGAAGATATTTTATTTCAAATTTATAAAAATGTTTCTAATTCAGCAATTTATATATATTATATATTTATATAGCGTTTCGATTATTTTTTCCAGCAAAAATATTGACTCTATACATTGTTAGTCATATAGTGTATTAAAATATTAATGAAAAGAGGAATGATTATGTTTTTTCTTATGTTGTATGTCTGATAAACAAAACTGCATATACATTTTTTATAATAAAACTAAACTTGACTATTATACTTACAAAATTGGAAAAAAATGCTTTCGCTTCTATTATTTTTTCTAACACTGTATTTGAGGCCTATTTTGCTTGATATTGCTTTCCATAACATTATTTACCAAGAGTTTTATGGGTATTATTGTGATTATCGGAAATGGAGCTAAAATGGGTGCTATTGTCAAATATGGGCCGACATTCACAAAACCCAGTAGTATAATGTTTGGATACAATATATTGATCTGTATACAATTTTAGTTCAATATCCATATATTTAAAATATTTATAGAGGTTAATGTGTTTTTTGGAAGTGGTCCTTATATGGGAGCTATGACCAATTACCGGCCGATCTTCATAAAATTCAACACATCGATTTTCGTATATATGGGAAATATTTATTTGAAATTTTAACTAGATATAATCTTTTATAAGAGATTTATTAGTATTTAAGTAATTTTCGGAAATGGACCTTATATGGGAGCTATGGTCATATATGAACCGATATTCACACAATTTAGTAGTATCATTTGTGAATTAATACTACTGATCTGTGTAAAATTTTAATTCGATAACGATATTTTTCAGATATTTATGAAAATTAATGTGTTTTTTGGAAGTGGTCATTATATGGGAGCTATAACCAATTATGGGCTGATCTTCACGAAATTCCCTACAGCGATTTTCATGTGCATGGGGATTATGCAAACTTAGTTGTGGTGAATTTTGTATGGATACTGCAATTCTATGGGCAATTATATACCATAGCACCATATTTCGGGAAGAAATTTCTATGAGGGCTACGAAAAATTATGGACCGATTCTTTCCATTTTCAACAGAATTTGTCCTTTTATCATATAAATAATGAGTGCAAAATTTCATGGTATTCTCTGTAATGAATTTACCCAAAGTCACAAAAAATCATGTGAAAATTATCAAAATTTTTGGAGGTTGTCTTACATTTTGATCCATAACCCTGGTTCTACAAATTCGATTTTGCTGATTTTCAATACCAAACTGCTTAGAAAAATTATAAACATTTTGGTATACATTAATTTTGCTTATGTACTTTTGACGTGAGAGTGTTTTACACAGACAGACAGACGGACATTGCTCAATCGACTTAGAATTTCATAAGGATCAATAATATATATACCTTGTTGGGTCTCAGATGAATATTTCTCAATGTTACACACGAAATGACAAACTTATATATACCCTCTTTCACCACTTGTGGTGGTGGAGGGTATAAAAAGTCAAAATTATATTCAGAAATCTGAAAAGCTTTGACTGTTCCCAAAGCTTCTTCGGACAAGCACGACATCAAGTTGTTAAATTTTTCAATGTCTGTCAACGTCGGATCATTGTCTTAACTGGTGTGCCTGTACACTGAAAAATGTTTCAGGCGCACTTGTTCACCTATTTTTAGCCAAGACACTAAAGTACAATGACTTTGTGGTCACACAAATATCCTCAAGCTCTGCTCTGTCATGATTATCAGGATCCAAATTATCAACCTCAGACTGAAACTTCATTGCTTGGTCTATATAAGTTGTCAAAATGGCTAATCTACATTCTAGCTCAATATGATTAAAAGAAATAGTCTTTTCCTAATAGACTGACGAATTCGTACTATATTTCGTACAACCTTAGCTTTTTTTGTCATTAACTTTCCTAAAGTTTCCGATCTGGAAGGAGAGTCTTGGCGTTTCTTACCAGTCATCATGAATATTTTATCTCAAATAATTCCTCAAAGCAGAAAAGTTAATAAAATTTACCAAAATAATTTATTGGCAAAATTAATTTTTCAAAAAGAATTTAAATTCTTGCTTTGGTTTTCAGAAATATCAAAATTTATATCTAAATTATTCCTTCGCCGATTACACAATATTCGGATTATTTGTTTTCGAATTATTCTTCTATTCACAATTGTTGTTCGGATCACTTAATTTCAAATTCAGCGTTTGGTAAAAAATAAATAATTAATTTACTTTATTATACCAAGAAAAATCGTTATTAAATTAATTCAAATTCAAAAAAATACTGTTAAATTATTCACTAGTTAATTGATCACACTAAGCAATAATTATTTTATAATAAAATGTAATAACAATTTTCGAGGCTAGTGTGAACGACCAATCGAGTTGATATTTTTAATTTGTATGAAATTTAACTTTTCGATGCTAGTGTGAATGCACACACTGCTAAAAGCTGATGTATATAAATTATGGAATGAAACAGTGCACAGTATTAGAATCAAAATTTTTTGGAAATAAATCTGGCATTTCTAAACGGCTGGTCCGATCAGTATAAAATTTGACATGGGCGTATTCAACTTTAAGTTATTAAAATGGACCCTGCAAATGCTCCAGGGGCGGCGCTATGGGGGCTTAAATTAGGGTACCTTCGACATGTAAAATTTTTAAACACGTGCCATTTGTTTGTTTCCCATCCGATTTCAAAGATTTTTGGGAAGCGCTCGGCTAGATCTTGCAAAAACATGCTATTTATCTCTTATAATTTCCGAGTTATAAGCGTTTCAAAATTGAAATTTTAAAATTTTTCCATACCTTTTTTAAAATATAGCGCGTACTCTTGAACGGAATGGACTCGAATTTTTTTCATTAGTTAGATAACTAAATTACCGATAATATGCAAACAATTTCAGAGCAATATCAATTGCGGATCCGAAAATAAACGATTTTCAATTTAAAATTTTTTAGATTTTTGCTGTTTTTTGGGCGAAAAGGTGACTTTACTCTTTTTTTATTATAATGGTTTTATATGACAAGTTTTTTTACACTTTGTTATTTAGAATGAGAAGTTTAAAAAACCCTGCAAATTTCGTTTAGTTATTGCTCTAAAATTTGCATATTATTGGTAATTTTGATATCTAACTAATTAAAAAAATTCGAGTCCATTCCGTTCAAAAGTACGCCCTATATTTTTAAAAAAGCGTACCAAGGTATGGCAAAATTTGAAAATTTCAATTTTGAAATGCTTATAACTCGGAAATTATAAGAGATAAATAGCACACGCAAGTCCTAGCCGAGCGCTTCCCAAAAATTTTAAAATCTTTGAAATCGGATGGGAAACAAAAAAATGGCACGTGTTTCAAAATTATACATGTCGAAGGTACCCTACTTTGAGCCCCCATAGCGCCGGGCCTAGAGCATTTGTAGGGTCCATTTTAATAATTTAAACTCGAATACTTCTTGGCTACGCCCATGTCAAATTTTATCCCGATCGGACCAGCCGTTTAGAAATGCCAGATTTATTTCCAAAAAATTTTGATTCTGCCCCACTGTGCAGTGGTCTTAATAAATTGACGAACAACGAATGGAAGAATAAAGAAAAACAAGAATTAAACAATAAATTGTTAATTATTTTGTGATTAATAAAAATTAACAATCGGGAAAAAATTTGTGTATAACGAAATAAAAAATTATTTTTTGAATGAAAATAATAACTAACGGCAAAAAAACGATTTGTAAAATATTAATTTGTCTATCAACAATAGACTAAATTATACGTGCGTGTGTATATTTATTTTAAAAGCAAAGGCCCATAATCATAGTCGAAAATAAAGTATATTTTAAGAGAAATAAAGTCGTCTTTACTTAAGAGTGGATTTTAGGTCTACCATAGACAAGTTAAAGTATACTTCTGACGTTAAAGTCGACTGTAAGTATAAAACTAGCTGAAGTTGTTTTTATCTCATTTAACAACAGCATCAGCTGTTCTTCGTCATGTAAAATTTCGACAAAAAAAAGGAAAAATGTTTAAGTTACAAGATATTGGCAGAGATTTTGCAATTATTGAATATTGAATCAATAAAATTAGTACCAAAATAGAATAAATTTGATATTAATTTTTCCTTTTCTTTTTTTCCACCACAAACTGTTTTTTTTAGTTTCCCGGTTACATTTATTGTTTTTCACTTTTTGTTTTTTTTTTAATTTCTAAGTCAGCGATGCCACTTCTCAATATTTAGTTATATATTGTATGAAACGATTTTCTACATTTGAGGTGACATCCACTTAAAGTCGGTTCAATTTAAAACATACTTTAATTTTGACTATAGTTGGGAAATAATAAAAAGCGGGTTTTAATTTTAAAGTAGTTTTTAAAAAGAACCGACTTTATTGTTTGACTATGATTATGGGCCAAAATTAACACTGGAGATTTGTTTCATTTTAAGGGTGGATTTTTTGTTTAAATATATTAAATAAATAAAATGTTTCACGACAATAAAGTTTAAAAAATATTTTATTGTGTACGACTTGCAAAGTGATACAATTTTTGAGTAACTTACAAAAATCTCTTAAAGTTGATTAATTAAAAAATTTAACGTATTTACACTAATATTTTTTATACTTTTATACCCTCCACCACCATAAGTGGTGAAAGAGGGTATATATAAGTTTGTCATTTCGTGTGTAACATTGAGAAATATTCATCTGAGACCCAACAAAGTATATATAATATTTATCCTTATGAAATTCTAAGTCGATTGAGCAATGTCCGTCTGTCTGTCTATGTAAAACACTCTCACGTCCAAAATACATAAGCAAAATTAATGAAATGTATACCAAAATGTTTATCATTTTTCTAAGCAGTTTGGTATTAAAAATCAGTCAAATCGAATTAGTAGAACCAGGGTTATGGATCAAAATGTAAGGCAACCTCCAAAAATTTTTATAATTTTCACATGATTTTTGTGATTTTGGGAAAGTTCATTGCAGATAAGACCATGAAATTTTGCACTCATTATTTATGTGATAAAAGGACAAATTCTGTTGAAAATGGAAAGAATCGGTCCATAATTTTTCGTAGTCTCTATACAAATTTCTTCCCGAAATATGGTGCTATGGTATATAAATGCCCATAGAATTGCAGTATCCATACAAAATTCAGCACAACTAAGTTTCGTGCAAACAGAAATCGCGAGACCAATTTTTTTTTTTGGATCGGGCACTATTTGACCATAGCCCCCATATAAAGTTTACTTCCGAAAATCACTTAAATACACTTAAATATCTTATATATATCGCTATCAGGTTGAAATTCGAATAACTTATTACCTATAACTTATTACCTATTGTTCTTAGCAAAATGTGTCCCAAATAGTTTAGATAGCTATTTCTTCAATCTTTCGAAAAAAAAAAACTTAAAAATAAAAAATTTTTATAATTTTTTTTTCAAAATTAATAACTTTTTTGACTTATTTTCCTCGAAAACCTATTTGGTCGCTTAGTGGGATGCGAGTGGGATATCTATCAAAATAAATGTTTTGTAACTCAAAACATAAAATTTTTAAATGTATTTTTTGTATTATTTCGAAAGATACAGAGGGTTTCAAAAAGTACCAAAATTTAGATTTAACCCGATTTCTCCCCCAAAATGATCGAATTTAAAGAAAATACCAACCACCTGTCCACTTGTTTTTTATGTAGATTAATATTAAGTAGAAATTTATGACCGGTTATTGAGAAAATAAAAGAAGAAGAAACCTTCGAATTTACAAAAATCCCTTTTTAGTGCATCCACATAGAGAGAGGGGAACCTAAAGTCCAAATTTCACATATATACCTTTTGGCGTTTGGGCTGGTCAGTGTTGAATCAGTCAGCCACTCAGTAATGTTACTCTTTTATATATATTATACTTAGATACAAAATAGGCAGTTTTAATAGCAATACATGCTTTTATTTGAAAAAAAAAAAATAGAAATCTCAATGCAGTCGAACAAATTTTTAACCCGGTAAAAACTTGGCGTAAGCCCGAAAAGCTGCCGCCGCTGACAAATTTTTCTCTTCATCCTTCGCGAAATAGAATTATGTGGCATGCTTTTCTGATTCGGAGTACCGATTGAAAATGGGAGAAAATAGAAAAAGCTCAATATAAGGGCCAACCTAGTATACATAGATATGCATTAGGGTGTCCCGTATCTAATTTTGTTTAATACCACCTAAACGATGCGTTTAAAAAAATCTTGTGTACGGTGATCTTGATTTTCAATCACTGGTAGGAAACTAACGATCTTATTCAAAAACATTTTTCTGATATCATAATTATTCAGCACATCAATACGCATAATTTCCCAAGAAAAGTTTTCATGTTTTGCACAAATAAAATTAATTTAAAATATACATTTATTGAAGTTTTGGAATATTCAATCAAAGCTTTGTGATAGTAACTGAATCCGATTTGCATTAAATTTGGTTGTGACCACGAATATCTTACAAGCGGAATCAGAAAATTAGTATAGATAGCGTTTTTATAAAATTATACAAATTAAATGAAAAATATTAATTAATTTGATTCGATTATTCAACATATTAGAATATTTATTGTATTATTCAAACATAGCAACTTTTAAATTCTTTGTAATAGCATGGATACCCTGATATGCATTTTGCATCTTAAGGTAGGGTCACACATGGCAAATATTTGACGAAAAATAAGTAACCACTAAGTAAAATACATTTTAATTCTATTATTTACTTCAAAAACTCCTTCTACTTAGCACAATTCAAAACAAATATTTAGTTTTATTTTATTTGATGATGTTTGCACTTACACAACACTTGTAAAAGTGGTTACGCTTTTTTGAGTAAATATTTGCCATGTGTGACCGTACTTTTTTAGTTTAAGCCACATTTTATGACTTTAGCGCTAAAATGCATAAAGTTTACCATTCGCTACTGAAGAAGCTAAACATGTTGTGTTTGTTAAAGCAATTCCTGTAAAATTTTCAAGGTTTGTAATTAATTTTACTCACTTAGTGCAAGTTTACCATAGAAATTCATTAAATTTTCTTAAAATTTAACAAAATGACAATTAAAATAAATTAATTAAACAAATCATAAAACAGTGATGTTTATTTTATCATAGAATATTCGTCATTGGAATACTTTTAATAATAATTGAAAGAAATATATATAAAAATATTTGAGCTTAATATACATTTACTAGGGTCAACTACACATATTTGTTCTGTAAAAATAAGTTTTTATCTTCGAAAATATATTATTACTAAAAACAGACAATGAAAAATACAGAATTAACGAATATTTTATGCTAATTACAAGCAACACTAACAACGAAAAAGGGGAAAAACTGAGAAAGAAGCATTGCCAGCTTATTCAAAAACATTTTTCAGTTTTAAAGGCTAATGTGTTCGTTAACTAATTTTTGCTTTAAATCTACAATAATTTCTTTCTGAATAACACCGTAAAACTATAACATCTAAAATAACGACATGTAGTTTTCTTATTGGGGCATGGATCATGTTTTAATATAATGCATTTTCAACGTTTCAGTTTTAGCAATTATTTATTTAAATTAAAATAAATTTAAATAAAAAAAATTGTTCTATATTGCTAAATAAAGTAGCCTCTTCCCAAATCTAACATGAAATAGTAAAATTCCAGTGAACTAGAACAAAAATGTATTTCGTTAATATGGGAAAATTTGTTTTTTAACCCCATTTAAGAGAAACTGTTATTAAATAACAGTTGATTTTTAACTAACTAATTACAATAAATAATCCTTAAATTGAAGAGAAATACTGCATTTATTTTGAAAATATGCATATATTTTGGAATAAAATTTATGTTTAAACTATGGCAATTATCGGTTTATTATTTCATCTTTTCCCCATACATATATCAGATCCTTACACACAATTACGCGTGGCTTTCGAAATAAGCATAAAAATATATCTAATAACAAGTAAGATTGTTATATTCGGCTGTGCCTAACCTTCTATACCCACCATCAACCTGAATCAGTTATGTATACCCTACACCACCATAGTGGGGAGGGTATAATGTGTTTGTGCTGATGTTTGTAACGCCCAAAAATAAAGTATACCGGTCGACTCAGAATCACTTTCTGAGTCGATTAAACGTTGTCTGTCCGTCCGTCCGTCTGGCTGACTGTCCGTGTTAACCTTGTGCGCAAAGTAAGAAAAAAACCTTATCAACAGAGTATTTGTGGAAAATTTCGGCCAGGAAACTCTTTTCGTTTGGGCCCTATCGTGTTTTTAACAGACGGACATAGCTAGATCGCCTTAGAATCTTATGAGCACCCAGAATATGGGTATACTATGATAATTTTGTGCTGTCACTGCTAATCAGCTGTTACTGATGCTTCTTTTTGCTCATTCTATTGTTTGCATTTACGAGCGAACAAACAATGCAAAAATGGAAAAGATAATAATAAATTTATTTTGGTAAGATTTAGTGTGCTGAATTCCCAATTATTCATAAATTCACTGAAATTTATTGTTGGTGGATAAGCTTGTTCCTATGCGCATTTTACTGGTTGCTTAGGCCAGATAATCAGGAAATGTTTTCTCAAAAGGCTTTAGAAAAGCTAAAGATATTATACAAATAAAACAATTGAAAAATTAAATAGAAATTTTATTTTTGAGCTCGACAATATTTCAAATATATAAAAAAC
Source organism: Calliphora vomitoria (assembly GCA_942486065.2). Lineage (NCBI taxonomy): Eukaryota > Metazoa > Arthropoda > Insecta > Diptera > Calliphoridae > Calliphora > Calliphora vomitoria. The sequence goes on from OW818029.2 coordinate 103,659,627, forward strand.
AAGGAAACTAAAGATGAAAAAAAAAGAAATTTATTATTCAAAAAAAATAGAAAAAGACGAATTCCAAAAGTGTTGAAGTATTTTCTTATAATTACGACGTATCTGCATGACGTGTTTTTTGATCATTTTCGAATGAGTCGTCCAACATTTCAAGTACATATGTACATACAAATTTGTTATTTGTAAAAATATAATTGATTAATTTCACGTTTTTAATTCCAGGCTTTAAAAAGTGAGTTAAACCATTTTGGCGTATCTTTGATAGAGGACTTGTGGCTTACAATTTGGAACAATGGTTGTACATAATGATCTGGAAATTAAGTAATAGTGGTTGTTGACAATGGGCATCTTACGCGAGAAAAAAGTTTAAATTTTGTCTCAGTTCTAAACGTGTAATGATTGAGCAAGCGTTTGGAATTAAAAAAAACAGAAAACAGAGTGCCTGAAAAATGTCTCAGAAATTGTTTTAGCCTGCACCATTCCTCATAATTTTATTAATAATAATGGACAACAATCGGAATATATATCGGCAAGTACACATACCTTCGCAGATGATAACGTTCAAAACCATGAATCAACAACATATGCGGATGAAGATGGTGTTACGATGAGAAATTACTTAACATTATTTTCAAGTTAAATTTAATAAAATTAAATAACACACTAAACAAAAATATGTAATTCATTTAGAATTTATAAGTAACCCGGTGTGCTATTTATTACGATAAAAATAAGCACATTTTGTTTATTTGTTGAAAAAAGGGAAATTTTGTTTATTTATTACCTTTCTTAATGCCAGCGGAAAAACAATATTGTGAGTTTTTTCGGTAGTTGCGTAAACATAAAGATTTGTCTGCATTCCAACTCTGGATCAAGCCTTGCGAAAAACAAGCATTTTCTAAGTTCAAAAAAGTTTTAAACAAATATTTAACACTTTCGTGGTATTTTTGTTATTATCCTCTCACATTATCCACACTTATCCAGCACACTAGATCTGGCCAGATAATCATTTTAACGAGCACTCATGTTGGACATTGCAGCGGCACTAACAACTTTAGTTTTAGTTTAGGTTAAGATTTTAATACTTATTGTAAATTTCTCAAAAGAAAGATTCAATAAAGAATAAAGATTAAAAAAGCAAGTAAGAGAGCTATATTCGGCTGTGCCGAATCTTATATACCCTTCACAAAATTATACTTTTTAATAAAATGTAAAAAAATTTTGTTTTAATTTTTTTTCGATATTGTTTTTTAAAAGTTTTTTCCAATTTTTTTTGATTTAAAAATTGTTTTTTTCTAATTTATTAGTGAAACAAATTTATAACAAAACAAGTAAGAGAGATATATTCGGCTGGGCCGAATCTTATATAACCTTCACCAAACTATACTTCAAAATAAAAATTTTAAATATTTTTAGGTAAACAAAATTTATTTTTTTTCCGAATTTTTTTTTTTTAATTTTTTATGTAAAAATTTTTTTATTTTTTTTAAATTTAAATTTTTTTAAATTTAAACTATTTTTTTTAATATTTAGCGAAAAAAACTTTTGGTGAAAAAAAATCTGGTTAAAATTTTTTTCCCGATTTTGACCCATTGTAGGTCCAATTTATTATAATCTTATATACGTTGTTGCAAAGGTCTTTGAAATATCTATCATTAGATATCCATATTGTCTATATTAATGACTTAGTAATCCAGATATAGGTAAAAAAATAGGTAAAAAATCGAGGTTGTCCTGTTTTTTTCCTTATATCTCAGCCATTTGTGGACCGATTTTGCTGATTTTAAATAGCAAACTTCTCGAAAGCATGTCTGACAGAATTATTGAAGATTTGGATCCCGAAGATATCTGGGGTCTTCAGAAAACTGATTTCAACAGACAGACAGACGGACAGACAGACAGACGGACATGGCTTAATCGACTCCGCTATCAATAAGGATCCAGAATATATATACTTTATAGGGTCGGAAAATTATATTGTGGAAATTACAAACGGAATGACAAATTTATATATACCCTTCTCACGAAGGTGAAGGGTATAAAAATGTCTTTAGTGAAAAAAAATTCGGGTTAAAAAATATTATTCTCGATTTTGACCCATTGTAGGTCCAACTTACTATAGCCTTATATACATCATATTGTCTATATTTATGACTTAGTAATCGAGATATAGATCTAAATATGCCAAAAATAGAGGTTGTCTAGGATTTTTGCTCATATCTCCGTTATTTGTGGACGGATTTTGCTGATTTTAAATAGGAAACTTCTCGAAAGCATGTCTGACAGAATATTGAAGATTTGGATCCAGAAGATATCTGGGGTCTTCAGAAAATTGATTTCAACAGACAGATAGACGGACAAGGCTAAATCGACGAAATTACAAACTTTATATACACTTCTCACGAAGGTGAAGGGTATAAAAATTATCCACTCAGCTTTCCTTACAGTAGAATTATACTTGTCTGAGTTGAAAATGAAAATAATATTTATGATTCAAATTCGACAGTTAAAAAAATAATTTTTTTTTTTTGTAAAATTTGAACTCATTAAAATAATTCATTATTAGTAAAACACGTGTTAAAACCAGGGACCGTAACAATTATGCTATTTCTTCACTCGTCTCGATAGAGAAGCTAAACGGACGTGTTTTTTTCCTATCTCCGCAAATATTTCGTTTTTTAAGTGATATTGACGGATACAATCAAAATAAATATAAAAGTAATCGGCTATATGCATAAAAAAAACTTATTGTAGATTTAAAACACAAATTTGTTAACAAACACTTTAGCTTTAAAAATCATTTATAAAAGTATAGTATTCATAAACGTTTGTTAAAGGCACAGTAACTAATATACTGTTTTTTGTCTAAGCTGGCAATGCTTCTCTGTTATTTTCCCTTTTTCGTTGTTAGCGTTGCTTGCAATTGGGATAAAATATTCGTTAATTCTTTTTTTTTTTCATTGTTTGTTTTTAGTAGTTATATAGTTTTGAAGAAAAAAACTAAAGTATTTAGAGAAAAAATATATATTTGATTCTAGTAAATTTATATTAAGCTAAAATGCATTAATATACAAACGTTTTTATATATTTTAGTTCAATTATTATTAAAAGTATTCGAATGACGAATATTCTGTAATAAAATAAACATCACTGTTTTATAATTTGTTTTATTAATTTTTATTGTCATTTTGTTAAATTTTAACAAAACTTAATGAGTTTCTATGAGGAAACACATAATTTTAATTCCGGAGTGGATATATTACATTGTGTGGACCTTCTTCCACAATGTTTACGCATTTAGTTACTACATGCCGCTACAGGTTAACAATAAATTACAAAAATGGCAATAAAACTCACTTGCGAAACTCATGTAGTTCACTGCCGGAGAAATATGGAACAAAATCTTATATTATTAAAGTGGACCATATTTCCCAGCGGAGTTAAAATTATGTTTATCAATTGCAATAGTATCGACTATTATTGCAAATTTATAAGGAATTCTCTTTAAAATTACCTTTTTTCAGGATAAAATGTAAAAAGAATACTTTATAGTAGGTTTAAAGAAGGGTCGAACGAGGTTTAAAATTTGTACACATATTAAAGGTTTATCAAATGTATTTTGAGCTATTAATCGTTTATGAATACAACTTTATGAAAATTTGTTTATAATTGGTTTATAAAGCTCTTGTAAATTTTTATGCATATGGCTGAATATATATAGCTTTACCGCGAATGGACGCGAAATTATATCTAAAACACAACGTTTTTTGATTAAATACAAATCAAAAAATTAAGATTGAAAGTGCCAATTAAAATTCATTTTTTTTCATTCTGGTGTTTGTTTTGTTTTTTCCACCAGTAAAGAGCACAAGTGCAAATAAATAAACAGAGAATACTCTTTATGAGTTTCTCAAGTGCTAATCATAGTGAGCGCAGGCTTAGCTTAAACGGCAGAAATGCATATGTGTTTGTGAATGTGGAAGAAAATTCAAAAGAAAACACAAATACAAGAGTTGGTGACAGCTTGTATTTGACCGCCAAACCAATTGATCGCGCTCGTTCATTGTCCCCAGCTTTGTTTACGAATAGTATTTGTACAACAAAAGAAAATTTATCATTGACAGCTGTTGATAAAAGTATGGTAACCAAAAGCAAATTTTTGGCAGCGCCTGAAAGTATGCCTAGTAATACACCCCCTAAAGTGAAAACATACGCAGCAAGTACGAACCCAATTGACCAAAGAATGGGAGCAATACCTAACAATTTTCAGCCCATAAATAGTGCACAAAAACCAAAAATCCAAGTGGGAATTGATAGGTATATTACCGTACTGAAACGAGGACGCATCCCAAAATCTTCAAAAGTTGCATCAACCGCAAAAGTACCTAAAGATAGGGAAATAGATGGGAAAACTACCGAAAACAGATTTTCTATTTTGCAAGATGAAACAGCTGACCCCCCAACATTACCCAATTCGTCCAAACCCCTTTCCAAACTCCTACTTTCGAGAGAACATAATTCGAATGCTCTAATTAAGAATTTGATATCATTGGTCGGAGAAAATTCTTTTTACGTTGTACCTTTTAAGCGACGTAACATAAGCGAAACTAAGATACAGGTAAATCATGAAAATGATTTCCGTAAAGTCGTTACCGAATTTGAAAACCATAAAAAAAGTTTTTACACATACCAGTTGAAGAGTAGCAAAGGCCTCCAAATTGTTATTAAGGGTATTGACTCTTGTGTAGATCCTGAGGATATAAAGGCTGCTTTGGAACATAACAGGTTTAAAATAAAAAATGTAGTCAACATTAGATATCGCGAGAAAATTCCCCAACCACTGTTTAGAGTTGAACCTGGTTCTAGGTGATGTTAATCTCAAGAAAAATGAAACACACCCAATTTACAATTTAAAATATTTATTGCATCGTAAAATTACGATAGAAGAGCCACATAAGAGATCGGGACCCGTCCAGTGTTTAAATTGTCAAGAATATGGTCATACTAGGGCATATTGCAAACTACCTCCCGTTTGCGTGGTGTGTGGAGAATTGCACGGTTCTACCCAATGCGATAAATCCAAAACCGACTCAAAAGTAAAAAAATGCAGCAATTGTGGCGGAAATCACACAGCAAATTACAGAGGATGCCCAGTATATTCCATAGTTAAAAAAACATTAACACAGAAACCTAGTATTTATCCTGTGCAATCAAAGAACCTAGTTGATACCCATTACCCCCTAATCTCGCAAACCATGAATAATAAAGGTTCATACGCTAGTGTTCTAAGAACGAATCAAACATTTGTTCAAAACCCACCATTAGGAAGTGAAAATAACCGTAATATCAATGTGGAATTTGCAGACCAACATCCCACTTCTAATTTTAGTCGACTGGAAGCTACAATAGAGACCCTAGTGAAATCGGTTAACAATTTTACCAACTCTATGAGTAATATGATGCAGGAAATGCTTAAAATGCAATCAGTGTTATTACAAGCTATCCTAAATAAGCCATGAACTGTTTGAAAATATGTTTCTGGAATGCACGGCATACGCCAACACAAAAACGAACTCGAATATTTTTTAAGAAACCAACAAATTGATGTAACGCTGATTTCTGAAACCCATTTGACGTTCAGAAGTTCATTTCGAATAAATGGATATGTAATATATGATACCAAAGATCCCAGAGGTAGAGCATGCGGAGGCTCGGCAATTTTAATAAAAGCTCGAATCAAACACTACTTAATGTGTGATCTTTGCGAAGATTATCTTCAAGCTACTACTATCTGTCTTGAAGATTTTCATCGAAACTTAGTGATTTCATCGATATACTCACCACCTAGATTTTCAATTACAGAAAGTCAATATAATAGATTTTTTAAATCACTACGCCCCCGTTTCCTGGCAGCTGGCGATTATAATGCTAAGCACACATTCTGGGGATCACGACTGATTACCCCTAAAGGTCGTGTTTTGTTTGATACAATTTCTAAAATGGGTTTGAATGTGATTTCGAGCGGCCAACCTACTTACTGGCCCGCGAAAAATACCGGATGTTATTGATTTTAGCGTGATGAAAAGTATCCCTGGAGAAATGATTCAAGTTGAATCCTCGCTGGAACTATCTTCAGATCACTCACCCACTATTGTTACTTTATTGAGCCCCCGAGAAATTGTATCCTCGACTGGTAATTTAGCGATGACAGGCACAAAAATTAATTGGCTCAAATATAAAAAATACCTTAGTACACATTGCTCGGAAAACATACCGCTAAGAACACCAGAAAACATCGATCACTCTCTTATCAATTTCGATAAAAATCTCAAACTGGCTGCTCAACTTGCTACCCAAACCCCCCGACAAATCAGATATAATAGAATTTATTCTGCAGATGTCGAACGGCTCTTAAATGAAAAAAGAAGAGTTCGAAGAGAGTGGCAATTGCACAGATCCCGCCAACTCAAATCGAAGCTTAAAGATTGTATAAAAAGACTTAAAAAGCTCTTGGAATTTCGAAAAATGGAATCATTGAATAAATATCTAGAAAGCCTGGACGCAACCCCGCAATCGGATTACTCATTATGGTGAGCCACAAAAAGTCTTAAAAGACCTGTCATATGTAAGCCCCCCTTGCGAAAATCAAGTGGCGGTTGGGCAAGAAATGATATTGAAAAAGGGAATCTGTTTGTTAATCATTTGAAGCAAGTATTTACCCCGAACACATCAAATGAAACTATTGAGTTGCTACCTGTTGTACCCCATTTTGGAGCAGCCGTACCCCTACGTTTTGAGATTCGAGAGATCGAAAAGGCTATTGTTGATTTAAACTCCAAGAAAGCACCTGGTATTGACAAAATCAGTAACAAGATGCTTATGGAGCTACCCCGGATAGCAATAAAAATAATTCTTTTTATTTTTAATGCTATATTACGCCTTGAATATTATCCTCCAGAATGGAAGGTTTCACTGGTTACAATGATACCTAAAGCCGGGAAAAGATCATACAAAAGTAGAATCATATAGACCAATCAGCCTATTGTCTAATATATTAAAGCTATTTGAGTAGATACTCATGAACATGTTGTTCCCAATGTTAATTGAAAACAATTGTATTCCGAATCATCAATTTGGATTTAGAAGAAAACACAGTACTATCGAACAAACCCATAGACTTGTAAATATTGTAAGAAATGCGTTTGAGGAAAATAAATATTGTTCCGCTCTCTTTATCGACATTTCTCAAGCGTTTGATAAAGTATGGCATGATGGTTTAATATACAAACTGAGTCAAAATTTACCCGCAAACACACATAATCTATTGAAAAGCTATTTAACTGGTCGAACATTTAAGGTTAAAGAAGGAGACTTTTTAAGTAGTCTCCAACCCATTGAAGCTGGAGTTCCCCAAGGCAGTATTCTGGGACCATTTTTATATTTGATATATTCGTCTGATATGCCAACTAACAATCGCACTCATACATCAACATTTGCAGATGATACTGCTTTTCTAAGCATTCATGAAAACCCTCAAGCGTCTCGTTACTTACAAAATCACATATTTGAATTAGAAATATGGTTAAAACAATGGAAAATTAAAGTCAACGAACAAAAATGTACATATATAACATTTACATTGCGTAGAGAATCATGCCCCCCTATTCATATCAATAACCAAACAATAAACCAATAATCGGAAGTTAAATACCTCGGAATACATCTCGATCGTCGTCTTACATGGAAAAGTCATATAGATGCAAAGTTGATTCAAATGAAATTGAAATCAATTCAAATTAATTGGCTCATTGGCAGAAACTCTACGCTTAGTCTAGATTGCAAACTTCTACTTTATAACATGATCATAAAACCGATATGGTATTATGGCATACAGCTTTGGGGCACGGCCTCAGCGTCAAATGTAGAAAAGATCCAAAGACGCCAAAACAAGTTTTTAAGAATGATTACAGTTGCCCCCTGGTATATCAAAAACGCGAATATACACAAAGATCTAAACGTGCCCCTTGTAAAAACTGAGATCACGAAAAATGTGGAAAAATATTTAAAAAAAATTGAAATTCACCCAAACCCACTGGCCCGCAACATATTAGATAACCGTGGCCACACTCGATTAAGAAGGAGGGACACTGCAGACCTAATCCAAAGACTAGAAGGAAGAATGCCTATTTAATCAAAGCAACAATCAATAAATAATTTTTCGTCCTGCACTGGCTGGACTAATTAATTATAATTATTAGATATAAGATTTGAAATACTTGTTAGTTCATTAAGTAATGAAGATACAATAAATAAAAAAAATTAAATTGAAAAAAAAAAAAAAATTATAATAAAAATCACAAATCATAATTGTTGTTTTCTGATTTTTATTTTTCTTGTCAGAAATATTTTTCAGACTTTGATTTTTATTTTTTTTTCAGAAATATTTGTCAGACTTTGGTTTTTTTTGTCATGAATATTTGCAGACTTTTATTTTTATTTTTTTTTTTCAAAAATAATTGTTATTTTTTTTGTCAGACATATTTGTCAGACTATGATTTTTATTTTTTTGGTAGATACCAAAATTAATTATTCAGTTTTATTTACACATGTGCATATGGTTTTAGGCTAAAATTGCGGCGAAAACTAAGCTATGAATTAGCATGTAGTATGAAAAGAATTTGACTCTGATTGTTTTTTTGCTATTATCAAATTGTTTTTTGAAACCAAATATATATTTTCTATTATTTTTTTTTAATTTTTGTATACATACACACATATATTTACAGAATATATATTGTTTTACTATAAAAGAAAAATTTGTCACGTAAAAAATCAAAGTCTGACAAATATTTCTGACAAAAAAAAAATTACAAATATTTTTGACAAAAAAATATATTAAAATCAAGAATTTAAAAAGCATGTTCATTTATGAAAATATAGTTGAAAACGATAAAAATGGTATACTTGAATTGACTCTCCAATATTTTCTTGCGATGGCTTTTTTCCTTTGAAATTTCAAGAATAATTATTATTTTCGGTCCCTGGTTAAAACCACTTTAATAAATTGCTGTCGAAATTTGTATATTTTCTTATTTATAATAATGGGTGGCAAAAAAGTCACTTTGGAAAAAAATGTCCATTAAAACACTACTTGCTGGAAACCTATCTGACACAGAAATTTCAAAGAATCTTGATGTTTTACGGAGATGTGTTTATAATGTTGAAAAAAGAAATCTATAATAATGAACCGAAAAATGAGCTACTTTCCATTTTGGTGCTGTTATTATAAATAATAGACTTCATGTTATATTTTTCTTAAGTTTCATCAAAATCGAAATATTTTATTTTGTTCAAGCAAAAGAAAAGAAAAAATATGATGAAAAATTAATTTGTCAGGGCCCTACTCAAAGAAAACCAAAAATACCGCTTTCCTTTACGAACTATATTGTAGCAGGCGTTAAGCTTAACAACTTTGCTGAAAGATGTAGAATCAAAATGCATGAAAAAACAGGAAAAAATTACAATTTCCCCTATTTATTTATGAAAAACGGGATTTGGAAAATCCCGGGCTTCAGGGTTTAAGAACTCCCGAAAATTCCTGAGATTTTCCGTTTGGCATCTCTAGTTGCAATGCATGTCAAAAATTGGTGTCGAATATTATCGTTTTTTTAGAGAGCAATATTCATTAAATATTCAAAATCAATATGAAGGATTTAAACAATTAAATTGTCTTAATTCTCAACCGCAATCTTCTCCAATGCGCCGTAAATCATCTAGAAACAAAAATAAAGCAAACGAATCTCAAAGTTCTGGTGCTTCTGTTTCCAATATTGTTGATCCTGATTGAATCACACCAAGTACATCAACAAACATAAAAAAATCTACCTCACCTGCTCATACATACCTCCTAATTCCAATGAACTAGTTTATCAACAACATGTAAATGACATAAAAAATATTGCTGATCTTACGGAATCAGATGATGCTGTTTTTCGGTGATTTCAAACTGCCCTCTATTTCATGGATAAAATTACTTGACGCTTCTAACTTAATTCCAAAAAATCTAAAAACTTTGACGTCTATAATGAATTTGGAAAATTATTAGATTTCTTATTTGTAAACGATCCATTGCAATTGTGTAATTTCTCGCTCAGATCCTATTACTTTACCGGATCCAGACAGATTTCATCCTACATTCGAATTTATTTTCACATTGCCTCCAGCACATAAATTCTAAACTCAAATAAACCACGAGAATGTTTATAATTTTAAACAAACAAATTACGGCGAATTAAATGATGAGTCCCTTTACTATGAGTCCCTTACTTAAACAATTCTACTTTGAATGACATGGCTGACATTTTTTATAATAAAATACATTCGTTCATGGAAAAATTCACTCCAAAACACAGTTTTTACCAAAACACTGTTCCTTTTTAGTATTCTAAACAAGTTATATAAAGTTAAGAATAAATATTATACAAAATATAAGAAATCTGGCTTGCTCATATATTATGGTAAATACTTTGCTTCCCGTGCTGAATACAATACTCTCAACAATTCCATATCGTCACATTAAATGCAAACGGACGTAACTACAGAAAAATTCGAAATCCATTTTTTGATTGATTGTTGTTCGATTGATCGAACTACATGTTCACGCACAATTTTAGACTCCTACAATCAAAAACGGAGACTTTATTAAATAAATTCAAATGGACGTACCTACAAGTTCATGTATTTCTTAATGCAAAAGGGTGTAACTACACTTTCGTATGAAAAACATACAAGACAAACACATGAATGTTGTTAACAACGGTGCACAGTGCGGCAGAATCAAAATTTTTTGGAAATAAATCTGGCATTTCTAAACGGCAGGTCCGATCGGGATAAAATTTGACATGGGCGTAGCCAAGGAGTATTCGAGTTCAAGCTATGGGACTTAAAGTAGGGTACCTTCGATAAGTAAAATATTTAAACACGTGCCATTTTTTTGTTTCTCATCCGAATTGTAATTGAATTGTAGACGTAGTATAACCTTATAACTTAATCACCAAAAAGGAGCGTTTTTGTTCATTTTAGTTCAGAGCGGGACAACTCTAATAATTGTACCCTCCACCACCATAAGTGGTGAAAGAGGATATATATAAGTTTGTCGTTCTGTGTGTAACATTGAGAAATATTCATCTGAGACCCAAAAAGTATATATATTACTGATCCTTATGAAATTCTAAGTCGATTGAGCAATGTCCGTCTGTCTGTCTGTGTAAAGCACTCTCACGTCCAAAATACAAAAGCAAAATTAATGAAATGTATACCAAAATGTTTATCATTTTTCTAAGCAGTTTGATATTGAAAATCAGCAAAATCGAATTGGTAGAACCAGGGTTATGGATCAAAATGTAAGACAACCTCCAAAAATTTTGATAATTTTCACATGATTTTTGTGACTTTGGGTAAATTCATTGCAGAGAATACCATGAAATTTTGCACTCATTATTTATATGATAAAAGGACAAATTCATTTGAAAATGGAAAGAATCGGTCCATAATTTTTCGTAGCCCCCATAGAAATTTCTTCCCGAAATATGGTGTTATGGTATATAAATGCCCATAGAATTGCTGTATCCATAGTCCAAGTTAACTTCCGAAAATCCTTTAAATACACTTAAATATCTTATATATATCGGTATCAGGTTGAAATTTAACTTACATAATCCCCATGCACATAGAAATCGCTGTAGGAAATTTCATGAAGATCGGCCCATAATTGGTTATAGCTCCCATATAAGGACCACTTCCGAAAAGCACATTAACACATCGAATTAAAATTTTACAGAGATCGGTAGTATTAATTCACAAATAATACTACTAGATTCTGTGAATATCGGTTCATATTTGACCATAGCTCCCATATAAGGTCCATTTCCGAAAATTACTTAAATACTTCCGAAAAGCACATTAACACATCGAATTAAAATTTTACAGAGATCGGTAGTATTAATTCACAAATAATACTACTAGATTCTGTGAATATCGGTTCATATTTGACCATAGCTCCCATATAAGGTCCATTTCCGAAAATTACTTAAATACTAATAAATCTCTTATAAAAGCTGCTATCTTGTTAAAATTTCAAATAAATATTTCCCATATATACGAAAATCGATGTGTTGAATTTTATGAAGATCGGCCGATAATTGGTCATAGCTCCCATATAAGGACCACTTAAGAAATTAAAATTAACCTCTATAAATATTTTAATTATATGTATATCGAACTAAATTTGTATACAGATCAATATATTGTAGCCAAACATTCTACTACTGGGTTTTGTAAATATCGGTCCATATTTGACCATAGCACCCATATTAGCTCCATTTCCGATAATCACAATCAAATACATAGAAATCACGTTAAAATATTTAATTATATCTTCCAAATATGTCGCACATCCGAAAAATACATTAACGCATATATACACTCATATCGGTAAAAAATATAACAGATATAAGTTTGAAGTAGATTTGGTGACTATGGGTTCATAATTATATATATAAGGCTCACATCCGGAAAATTCATTACAACAGAACAAAAATATACTTTTGAAGTTTGACTAAATATATTTGTTTACCCTTTTTTATACTCTTTTAATTCACTTGTGGTGAATAATAAAAATGTTGAGCCAATCGGTAATGTTAACCAATTATTAAGTATATATATTGTTAAATAGTACATTTTATTCCAATTATAAAATTATAGACTCTGTTGGAAATGTAGTTATTTCAATTATAAATTGCTGAATTAGATAACATTTTTATACATTTGAAATAAAATATCTTCTGCGTAAACTAGTTTTTCTAACAATATATAAAATACTACTATATTTTAAATAAACTTTTATTTTGTTTAAAAAAGTGGTTTTATTGTAGAAAGTACATACTTTGTATATAGTCCAAAATGTATATTATATAAGGATTCATCTATAATCCATAAAGTGTATTGTATACTATAACCGAAAACTACTGTATTGCTTTAACATTCTACGAATCATCATAATCGGATGTAAGTCCCAATAACAAACACTGAATATGGATATTAGAGTGTTTATACCAGAGTTTAAAATTACTACTATATTAGTCAAAAAATTGCAAAATATTTCATAATTTTACATGAAAACTGCAACAAATATTTAACAAAAGAATATTTCCTCACATACATACTAAAAATATAAATACTATTTACGAATTCCATATATGCACAAGCTTCATAGTAGAAATATTTGTCGCAGTTTTTCCAAAAATATTTTGCCTTGCAAAATATTTTACGTTGCAGCTAGAAGACAAAATGAAAATTTTTCATTTCTAAAACATTTGCTGCCCAAATATATTTATATTTTTGGTTAGCAAAAACAAATATATTGCTTGTGTATAATATACAAAAAATTTACTACAAAAACATCAAACATACAAACAAATTGCAGCGTGAAAACCATAAACTGCAAACGATATGCGCAGTAAAAAATTCAAACAATGGAAATATGGATGATGCTAAATGTAGACTGCCAAACCATACGAAGTTGAAAAATGTAAAATACGAAATTGTGCGAAGTTAAAAATGTTTAAAACGAAAATGTGCATTTATAAAATATTTCAGCCACATATATGGAAATATTTAGCCGCATATAGTCAATGAGTAGAAAAAATGTGAAAAAAACTATGAACAACAAGTGTGCGTTGATTTGGGTGTACAAAATAAAAATTTATATTGAATCGTGTGTTTAAGAATTTCAGTGCAATAAAATAGAAGCTTTATTTTTTGAGGTATGTAATTGTATTATGAAAGATAGGAATGCAGTGAAAATATATCAAATAAGATTCTGGGCAAAGGATAGCGGACGATATTATTTTATTGAATTTTTTGATTAAATGATTTTTGTAATACGAATTCAAATGTAGTCTTGCTGCTTGTAATAGGAGTCCAGAAAAATTAGTAACATACAATTTTGTATGTAAAGTGGCTAAAAAAGGATAGATAATGCAACAACAAAATGTAACAACAGACAAGCAAAACAGCCAATGAATACAATCTAATAAAAAATAACAGGATCTACAAAAAAAATAGTATGTTGCATAAAAATGCAATGTAGATAGATAGATTACTTTTTGTTTGTACACTCAAATGTATCCTTTCGTATAATTTGTAACAGGAGAACAAACAAATAAATAAGCAGCATAGAAAATAATTGTGCAAGAACAATTTGGTGTGTAAGATATAAATGCAAAAAGGCACAGGCATGAGTACAACAGGACCAAAAGGAAATTAACTGCAAAAACAACAACTTTTACACACATGTGTTCTGTAACTGCATAATGAAACAACAATTTTTGCAAAAAACACAAACAAATACATAAGTAGGTTCAATGATGATCCTTAGCGATAATGATCGACTATGTTTTTAAATCCACATTCATATATATCCATTCGTAATATTTGTAACAGGAGAACAAAAAACAGATAAGCAACAGAGAACAAATTATGCAATGAAGGCACATCAAATTTTTTTACATAGGCACGAGTGTAGCAGGAGAAAAGGAAATACAACAACAACTATTTATACCCTCAAGTAATTGTAAAATACAACTGTTGTATGTGTGTCCTCTAGGTGCAAAAAGCAAAAACAACTCGTGCAAAAAAAGAAACAAATGCATAGTAAAGGAATTTCTAGAAATATGGAAGAGTAGAGCAGGAACCGTTGCAATTAATTGCATTTTGTTGTTTTTTTTATTGTTAATGTAGAAAATCAACAACAACTTGTGCAATCTCAAATGCAAATGAGTATGATTGGCTGAGCGTTTGTAACAGGAGTAAAATAATAAAGTATAGAATGCTGAAAAAAATATAATTATACAATGAAGAACCTGTGGTATGTACCTACTTGTATTGTGAACGATAGGAATGCAGTAAAAGAACATTAAGAAGGTTATGGGCAAAGGATAGCGGATGATATTATTATTGCATTGTTTGTGTAGAACTGATTTTTGTTGAGTACCGTTACAGATCATTTTTTATTACGCATTTTGGCTTATTTTTAGCTCGAGGAATTTTTGCCATGTGCACTGAATTGTTATTTTTTGTTAAGGATATTTGTGCGTATTTGTTTTTTATTAAAATAAACGGTATTATTTTTTTTTTTTTTGGTACACTTGTTATTGTGTCCGTTATTTTTTTTTCGCGAATAGTTGTAATAAGGAATAGTTGTAAAAGGTTATGTAAATCTCAACTTTTCTAAGTTTAGTTTAATAACATCGGACTAACAACTATTCGCGAAAAAAATAACGGACACAATAACAAGTGTACCAAAAAAAAAATAATACCGTTTATTTTAATAAAAAACAAATACGCACAAATATCCTTAACAAAAAACAACAATTCAGTGTACATGACAAAAATTCCTCGAGCAAAAAATAAACCAAAATGCGTAATAAAAAATGATCTGTAACGGTACTCAACAAAAATCAGTTCTACACAAACAATGCAATAATAATATCATCCGCTATCCTTTGCCCATAACCTTCTTAATGTTCTTTTACTGCATTCCTATCGTTCACAATACAAGTAGGTACATACCACAGGTTCTTCATTGTATAATTATATTTTTTTCAGCATTCTATACTTTATTATTTTACTCCTGTTACAAACGCTCAGCCAATCATACTCATTTGCATTTGAGATTGCACAAGTTGTTGTTGATTTTCTACATTAACAATAAAAAAAACAACAAAATGCAATTAATTGCAACGGTTCCTGCTCTACTCTTCCATATTTCTAAATTCCTTTACTATGCATTTGTTTCTTTTTTTGCACGAGTTGTTTTTGCTTTTTGCAGCTAGAGGACACACATACAACAGTTGTATATCACAATTACTTGAGTGTATAAGTAGTTGTTCTTGTATTTCCTTTTTCTCCTGCTGCACTCGTGGCTACGTAAAAAATTATTATGCCTTCGTTGCATAATTTGTTCTCTATTGCTTATTTGTTTTTTTGTTCTCCTGTTACAAATATTACGAATGGATACATATGAATGTGCATTTAAAAACACAAAGTCGATCTTTCAGAATACAAGTCATACATAATTATGTATGTACATATAGTAAAATTTTCTTCATTGCATAATTATATATTCTGGACCTTACTTAAATTTCTATCATTCCTCTTTATCCTTTTTTTCTCCTGCTACACTCACGATCATCATTGAACCTATTTATGTGTTTGTTTATGGTTTTTGCGTAAATTGTTGTTGCATTATGCAGTTACAGAAGACATGTACACACATACAGCAGTTTTATACAGTTAATTTCCTTTTGGTCCTGTTGTACTCATGCCTGTGCCTTTTTGCATTTATATCTTACACACCAAATTGTTCTTGCACAATTATTTTCTATGCTGCTTATTTATTTGTTTGTTCTCCTGTTACAAATTATACGAAAGGATACATTTGAGTGTACAAACAAAAAGTAATCTATCTATCTACATTGCATTTTTATGCAACATACTATTTTTTTTGTAGATCCTGTTATTTTTTATTAGATTGTATTCATTGGCTGTTTTGCTTGTCTGTTGTTACATTTTGTTGTTGCATTATCTATCCTTTTTTAGCCACTTTACATACAAAATTGTATGTTACTAATTTTTCTGGACTCCTATTACAAGCAGCAAGACTACATTTGAATTCGTATTACAAAAATCATTTAATCAAAAAATTCAATAAAATAATATCGTCCGCTATCCTTTGCCCAGAATCTTATTTGATATATTTTCACTGCATTCCTATCTTTCATAATACAATTACATACCTCAAAAAATAAAGCTTCTATTTTATTGCACTGAAATTCTTAAACACACGATTCAATATAAATTTTTATTTTGTACACCCAAATCAACGCACACTTGTTGTTCATAGTTTTTTTCACATTTTTTCTACTCATTGACTATATGCGGCTAAATATTTCCATATATGTGGCTGAAATATTTTATAAATGCACATTTTCGTTTTAAACATTTTTAACTTCGCACAATTTCGTATTTTACATTTTTCAACTTCGTATGGTTTGGCAGTCTACATTTAGCATCATCCATATTTCCATTGTTTGAATTTTTTACTGCGCATATCGTTTGCAGTTTATGGTTTTCACGCTGCAATTTGTTTGTATGTTTGATGTTTTTGTAGTAAATTTTTTGTATATTATACACAAGCAATATATTTGTTTTTGCTAACCAAAAATATAAATGTATTTGGGCAGCAAATGTTTTAAAAATGAAAAATATTCAATTTGTCTTCTAGCTGCAACGTAAAATATTTTGTAAGGCAAAATGTTTTTGGAAAAACTGCGACAAATATTTCTACTATGAAGCTTGTGCATATATGGCATTGGTTTATAGTTTGTATATTTTCAGTATATGTGGACATTAATATGAAAACGATTCATATTTATTGCGTAGTCGGTAGTCAAATTTAAAAAACGATTAACTAAATATTAAACCCTGGTTTATACCAATGTAATTTCTATAATTTTCATCTAATTTAGGTGGAGGGTATTTAAGATTCGGCATAGCCGAATATAGCACTCTAACTTGTTTTTACTTTATTTTCATTGCGATCAGTATTGAGTAGCTTGTTGGTGTGAAACAAGTGAAAAGTGAGCTTTTTAGTTTTAAAAATTTAAGTGTTTCAAATAAACAAACAACAATGTCGGAAGATATTTTTCAGGAAACAATTTGTACGGTGGATTTATCCAATGAAGTATTTCAATGGAAACAATTTCTACATTCATAGAATGTGGCATCAACAAAGTCGATATTTTGAAAATAATGCATTCAAAAGACATCGACGAAGTATTTTGAAAATTAAGAAGGGGGTTTATCGGAGAAAAAATCATATTTCGTCATGAATTGCACAAGTGGCGGAATCAAAATAAGGTACGTAATGTTAATTAGTTCATTTACTTGTACATTCTTATGAAATTTTTGCACGCTTGTAACAAAAGTTACTATACATAAACTATGTATATTAAAAATATTTAAACAATTTTACATATGTATTTCCAAAACATACATATGGAAATAAGACAAAATAGATAGAATTTTCATTAATATTCTTGCACTGTAATTCAAATATACATACAATAAGAATCTTTGTATGTATTTACTACATGCAAGACAACAGGCTTTTTATCTTTTAGGGATTCCCCCTTTTGCATGCACGTATTATTGAATAATCAACATTATAAATAAAGAAAAATGTAAACAAAAAAATAGTGTTAATAGTGCTGTAAGCTGCAAAATAGTGTTACCGTGCTGTTATAAGAATAGACAATAAATGCTAATACATACTATTGTACAATTATGAAAAAAATTATAATTATTTTATGTTTTATACAAAGTATATTTATACAAGTACATGCAACTCTACAACAAATCAACAATAAAAAAACAACATTAATTTTGTTTGTGTAAAACATTGTGAGATTGTCAAAAATAGGCTCTTTTCGCACATAGAATAAGTTACCACTGTCGCTGATACATTTTTTTTGCACAATAAACAACAACACAGTTTTCCAATTGTTATTTTTTACTTTTATTATGAAAAGTTTTCAAAATTATTTTTTTTTATTTAATATTTTCACATACAAAAAATGTAAACAAACAGAAAGAAAAACAACAAAGTAAAAAATTTTGACAATCTCAAAAATATTTACAAAGGAGAAAAAAATGAACAGCTGATCACTTGCATGTACTTGTATAAATATACTTTGGTTTTATATTTATGAACATTGACAGCTTCCATTACTATCTTGCTGCGGATCTGACATAACAATCGGTAATTCTAATCAAACTTCAAATAAAGTGAACAATTGGGTTAATACCAATCAATGTTACTCTAATAATTATGACATAAAAAACATTCTAAATAAAACAATTACAGGAATAGACATTCTGAAAAATTATGAACAAAATAATATGTTAACTGACATTGAACAAAATAATGTGGTTCGCATTGTTATTGATTATTTTATCATGAATGGTATTAAAATGGATGCTAAAGTCATGACGGCAGTGGGACAAGCAATTACTTTAGTTTTCCCGAACGAAAATGAATGCACTTATTTCATTCCACGTAGTGTCAAAAAAAAATGCATCTGGAAAACTATATGACAGATACTATAATGAAAAACACAGGCACAAGGCCATGGACTCAAATTCGTCAAAAAAGTTTAAATCTGCTGAGCAAAGCACTGTAGAAATGCCTGAGTTGAATTTAACAGAATATAATGACTTCATGTCTAATAAAAATTGGCTAGTACACAATATTCCTACAAATTTGAAACAAATATGGCAGCAAACATCTAAAAACCGGCTAAAAGAAAATAAGACATCACTGGACGAATTTTTAAAAGCTTGGCCCATATACAAAGACCCTAACGGATTTGAACTTATTAATGTGGACTTATTGAACGTTTCCGAAATATTCTTCGCAACAAGTGTCAAAGATAAACTAAATATGCAGAATTTTGAAAAATATAAATCGGCAGAAAATATTGTAAAGTTGATGAGATATATTCTTTTCTTTATTTTATTACATGAAAAATATTTTTACAGATTCGCGACATCTTTATTTCTTTTATTTACTACATGCGGTTATAACTCCTCCACGCATCAACAAGGGAGCGAAACCATCTATATCTGATGCACAAAAGCATATGATTGGCCATATAATAAATATAAACAATTTGATCCAGTGGGAAGATGATGCCAGATTCCTTGCTACGAAAGATAAGCTTACATTGCAGCCTAAAATACTAGTGGTTGGTAAATCGTTGGATAAGTTGAGCGAATTTTACGTACTTTTTAGTAGCGTACGCTATAAGGTCGAAACCTTACTTCGTGCTGTCGATTTGATAATTAAAATATTTTTCGTCATGGATTTAGAATATTCCAAAAAGAGCAAATATCTATGGGTATTTTTACAAAATTACGTTTATAACATTCCATCACAAGATAAAATTGCAAAATTAAAAACTATATTAAACAAACTTAAAAAACTTTAAACGTTATCAAAAAATTTGAAAGTAAATTTTTTAATTAGGCCTAAGATCATTTATTATAATAAATTTGTAATAATTCAAAGAATATCACTGAATACTAAAATTTTTAGACAATTGGCAAATTGGAAATCTATAAGTTATCAAAAAAATTGTATTAACAAAAAAAAAAAAATGCCCACACATAATTGCTCTATGTGCTCCGACGTTTTTGACGATGCTTATTTGTTACTTTCTCACTTAAAGGATGTGCATATGACTCCAAATACCTTTCAATATTATTGTAATTTTAACGAATGCAATAAGTATTATCAACATTTTTATAAATTCAAACAACGTGTTATAAAACACGACAAGTGTATGGTATATTCTCAAAAGAAAACATTTAAATTATTTGATATATGTTAAAAAAATGTTTACATTAGATGCTCTTAATTGTCGAAAACAGTTATTTGATTACGGGTCTACAGATTTGCAGAATATAAGTTCTCCCACAACCAACACGCAAATCAAAAATGTTAATATTAAAATGAATGCCGCCCAAATGAAACTATCTTTAGAAACTATTTTACTTTAAATTGGCGACTTGTAGATGAAAAGTTTCTTATTAATTTCATAAAAATTGTTCATCTAATTTTATTAGATGAATTTGATAATGATATTTTAAAATTATTACAAGATTTGATTTTCGAACACAACAAATCGTATGTAACAATTTTTGAGGAACAATTGAAACCAAAATATCATTTTCTTACACATTACCCTACAGCTATAAAAAAATAGGTCCTCTTAAACATCTCTGGTGCTTCCGATTTGAAGGAAAGCACGCTGCTTTCAAACAGTATGCCCATGTTATCGGATCTCGTAAGAATACACCATATACATTGTGTGTAAAACATTGTCTTAATTTTTCGCTACATTTAGTTGAAACACTTTCTTTAAAGATGACTTTGAGTTTAAAAGAACTAAAACTATTGATTTGACAAAACTTAATTTTTTCAAAAATTTATGTACAGATTTAACCACTGGCTTTGAAATTGAAAAAAAATATTTTTTAAAGGAATTGTTTTTACAAAAGGCGACTTTGTACATTTTAGAAATGTTAAGGCAATTATCCTTAATATATTTTATAAAATGTAAAATTAAATATACTTAATACTTCAGGAAGTAAAAACTGATTTTTTTGAAAAATTTCAAGGCTTTGTTATATTGCAAGAAATTAATGCATATTATTTAAAAAATTTAATTATTTTTAAGCTCAAAACCCCGAAAAATAAATATTTTAAACAATAATCTTAAAATTGCAAGAATTTAAAATAAATATTCTCAAACAAAAATAATGTTTTCATTTATATTATATACCTTACCAATATTTGCATTTGCGACAAAAGTATATTGAACTGTTGAGGCAACAATTTCTGCATTTGCGACAAAACTATATTGAACTGATGAGGCAACAATTTTTGCAGTTGCGACAACAGCAACTGAACCGTTGGGGAAACAAATATGACATTTTAGGCAACATTTTTAACTTTGCCTCTACAATGAATTTACACTTTGGGACAACAGAAACAGACTTGTTGGTGCAAATGCAAAATAATGTTGGGCACAATCCGAATGTAAATTCTATTTGAATTATACCTGCTGTGTTATTAAATTTTTTCACAGGTATTCAGTGGACTAAAAGAGCTTAGGGTCAAAAGGGGTTTAACAAATTTTACTACCAGGAGAAAGGACAAAGTGTCCTCTTTATGTCCATATCCACATGTTGACCTGTTTGTTGAACACTTTTTTCATTTGAACGAAATTACTCCCAATTTTTTTTATTTTACCTGTTCGTATGACACAAATATAAATACGCCAAACCTTTTAAGTTTTTATCACATTTTATTGAACTTATTTATGCTTCCAAAGACATAGTATAACGTAATGTAAGAGTAGGATAAAAGCCAGCGGTATTAGAATATAAACTCAGTTGCTAAAATATATTTAAGCAATAACAATCAAATTTTAAAATCTTTATAAAACATTGAGAGCTTCAGCTGTAAAGAATTATCCGAGGAGTATTTAAAAACCAAAAGCGGTTCTAAGTTACGTTAAAAAAAAAAGAAAACTTATATCCTTTCAGCACCGAAATAAAATTGGACTTGTAAAATAAAATTATGGATTTCATCAAAAACTTAACAAAGCGCTACAAAAAAATTGGATGGAGCAAACAAAGATTTTATACAATGTTTGAAAACTGGTTAAAGGTCGAACTTACTGTCCAGGTATCTTCAGAAGTACAAACCAAACAATCTTGGCAGACCACCAAAATCAGTCAACAACTGTAGCGATAGATCTAAAAGGCGGAAACTTAAGGATATTAATGAAGAAATCGGATGTGAAAATATACAAGAAACTTTGCTATATCAATTTCGATCACAAAAAAACTCACAAAAGTAGACATAATTCAGGCTAGCCAAGCACTTTTAAGGCTATTCCAGTGAGAACAAAACGGTTTCTTAAAAGTATTCCAACGCCAAGCGATGAAAAACAGATCTCAAATGAAGAAGCATTAGCATTATTTTTGGATCTGAAGTTAACAAAACAGCAAAATAATCAGCTCAGATTGCGTGCGATTGAAAAAGGCTCAAATCTCTATCCATCATATCATCATATAGCTGCTGCTAAGAAGGATTGTTTGCCACCAGTGGACACTATTACAATCATATCGATTTCGGCAGAGGTACTACTTCAAGATCTACTTAATTGTACAGCTCAGCGTTTGCTACTGTCATTTAAAGGAAATGATTTGAAGAAATATGGAAACTGCAAGATAACTCTCTTTTGCAAACTCTTCCTCAGTGCTAGCTCTTTTTAAAGGTGGTTCTTGTAATGCTTGTTGAGTCGCTTCCATTGCAGCTAAATGTTGACTTGTTTCTTTTACTTCAGCTTTAACCTCAGCACGAAGTTCCTCGTTGTCGGCAAGAAGTTTCTCGTTGTTGACTCTAGAAGTCTCTTGAACTTCAACTAGATGTTTATCGTTGTTTACTCTGGACGTTTCTTTAACTACAACTAACAGCTTCTTGTTGTTTACTTTAGAAATTTTCCGAACTTTAGCTAGAAGTTTCTCGTTGTTGACTCTAAATGTTTCTTGAAGTTTAATTTCCATTTTGACTAACAGCTTTTCATTATTGGCTATAGAAGTTTCTTGCAATCTCATTTCCATTATTTTATTTTCTTCTTTAACTTCAGCAAGAAGTTTCTCGTTATTGACCTTAGAAGTTTCTTGAACTTCAGCACGAAGTTTCTCGTTGTCGGCAAGAAGTTTTTCGTTGTTGACTTTTATCTTTTCTATCATTGCCGCAAACATTGTGCTTAAATCCAAGCTGCTTGTCGCACGGGTAGAAACTTCCATTTCTTCTTTATACTCCGATGTCAATATCACGCCGTTTGAATTCATCTATGAGCCTCTTTTGCAATTCTGCTTGGTTACCTGCTGTTGGTAGCTCCAACTTACTCAATTCTTTCTTGAGTTGTTCAACTTTTAGTTCCTCAAACTTCATGCTTTTTATTTTGCAATCCCACTTCTGACACCAATGGTTACGTTTTTACCTTTTAAAAACGGGGTTTATTTCCTTTAAATAAACCGGGTAATTTTTATTGCAAATAAAAACAGTTTTAGTAGTTTAAAATTGTGACAACTCTTTATTTATTTAGAATGTACAACAACAACAGAATTAAATAGTCACTCAATGGCCCATAATCATAGTCAAAAATAAAGTATATTTTAAGAGAAATAAAGTCGTCTTTACTTAAGAGTGGACTTTAGGTCTACCATAGACAAGTTAAAGTATACTTCTGACGTTAAAGTCGACTGTAAATATAAAACTAGCTGAAGTTGTTTTTAACTCATTTAACAACAGCATCAGCTGTTCTACGCCATATAAAAAAGTTCGACAGAAAGTAAAAAATGTTTAAATTACAAGACATTGGCAGAGATTTTGCAATTATTGAATATTGAATCAATAAAATTAGTTCCAAAATAGAATAAATTTGTTACTAATCTTTCCTTTTCTATTTTTCCACCGTAAACCGTTTTTTTCTTTAGTTTCCCGGTTACATTTATTGTTTGTCACTTTTTGTTTTTAATTGTCTAAGTCATCTGTTCAGCGATGCCACTTGTCTATATTTTGTTGTATATTGTATGAAAACATTGTCTACATTTGAGGTGACACCCAGTTAAAGTCGGTTCCATTTAAAACATACTGTTACGTTTTTACCTTTTAAAAACGTGGGTTTATTTCCTTTAAATAAACCGGATACTTTTGATTGCAAATAAAAGCAGTTTTAGTAGTTCAAAATTGTAACAACTCTTTATTTATTTAGAATGTACAACAACAGCAGAATTAAATAGGCACTCAGTGTCTTTATACACGTATATCAATTCGCAGAAATGCACACAAACTTTATTACGTACAACCTTATATGCACAAGACAGTTGATGTTAACTCTAACAGCGCCAATGATAAACTCAACTCACGACTGCCAGCTCTGCCACTATTTATACACGCGCCATCTATCGGGAATCATCTACAATGTTCTTAACGGACATACTAGTACATTCGATTTCTAGAGCTTTTCGATGTCAACATTTAGTGTTGCCATACTTATAAACAATGCTAGTCTCCACTAATGGAAGTGTTCATAAACATGATGAATGTTAGCAGGCAGTAGTTACAGACCGTTAAATTCAAATCGTCATTGCACATTCGTAACAATACTTTAATCTTGACTATATTTAGAGAATAATAAAAAGCGGGTTTTTATTTTAAAGTAGTTTTTAAAAAGAACCGACTTTATTGTTTGACTATGATTATGGGCCAATGTCTTTATACACGTTTATCAATTCGCAGAAATACACACACACTCTATTACGTACAACCTTATATGCACAAGACAGTTGATGTTAACTCTAACAGCGCCAAGGATAAACTCAACTCACGACTGCCAGCTCTGCCACTATTTATACACGCGCCATCTATCGGGAATCTTCTACAATGCTCTTAACGGACAAGTACATTCGATTTCTAGAGCTTTTTGATGTCATTGCCAGCAGCCCAAACATTCAGTGTTGCCATACTTACAAACAATGTCAATAATGGACGTGCCTTCAAACATGATGAATGCTGCAGGCAGTCGTTACAGACCGTTGAATTCAAATCGTCATTGCACATTCGTAACAGTATTTTTTTCGAATGTGCGACTTATTTGGAAGATATAATTAAATATTTTAACGTGATTTCTGTGTATTTGAGGCCTATTTTGCTTGATATTTTTCTCCATAACATTATTTACCAAGAGTTTTATGGGTATTATTGTGATTATCGGAAATGGAGCTAAAATGGGTGCTATGGTCATATATGGACCGATATCCACAAAACCCAGTAGTATAATGTTTGGATACAATATATTGATCTGTATACAATTTTAGTTCGATGTCCATATATTTAAAATATTTATAGAGGTTAATGTGTTTTTCAGAAGTGGTCCTTATATGGGAGCTATGACCAATTATCGGCCGATCTTCACAAAATTCAACACATCGATTATCGTATATAATGGAAATATTTTCTTGAAATTTAAACCAGATAGAAGCTTTTATAAGAGATTTATTAGTATTTATGTAATTTTCGGAAATGGACCTTATATGGGAGCTATAGTCAAATATGAACCGATATTCACACAATCTAGTAGTATCATTTGTGAATTAATACTACCGATCTGTGTAAAATTTTAATTCGATAACGATATTTTTCAGATATTTATTAAAATTAATGTGGTTTTTAGATGTGGTCCTTATATGGGAGCTATAACCAATTATGGGCCGATCTTCATAAAATTCAACACATCAATTATTGTATATAATGGAAATATTTTTTTGAAATTTAAACCAGATAGAAGCTTTTATAAGAGATTTATTAGTATTTAAGTAATTTTCGGAAATGGACCTTATATGGGAGCTATGGTCAAATAGGAACCGATATTCACACATCTAATAGTATCATTTGTGAATTAATACTACCGATCTCTGTAAAATTTTAATTCGATGTGTTAATGTGCTTTTCGGAAGTGGTCCTTATATGGGAGCTATAACCAATTATGGGCCGATCTTCATGAAATTTCCTACAGCGATTTTCATGTGCATGGGGATTATGCAAGTCGAATTTCAACCTAATACCGATATATATAAGATATTTAAGTG
The DNA here is from genome assembly GCA_942486065.2 of Calliphora vomitoria. Classification (NCBI taxonomy): domain Eukaryota; kingdom Metazoa; phylum Arthropoda; class Insecta; order Diptera; family Calliphoridae; genus Calliphora; species Calliphora vomitoria. Next base: position 103,685,976 of record OW818029.2, read on the forward strand.
TATTTAAGTGATTTTCGGAAGTAAACTTTATATGGTCAAATAGTGCCCGATCCAAAAAAAAAAATTTGGTCTCGCGATTTCTGTTTGCACGAAACTTGGTTTTGCTGAATTTTGTATGGATACTGCAATTCTATGGGCATTTATACACCATAGCACCATATTTCGGGAAGAAATTTGTATGAGGGCTACGATAAATTATGGACCGATTCTTTTATCATACAAATAATGTGTGCAAAATTTCATGGTATTCTCTGCAATGAATTTACCCAAAGTCACAAAAATCATGTGAAAATTATCAAATTTTTTGGAGGTTGTCTTACATTTTGATCCATAACACTGGTTCTACCAATTCGATTTTACTGATTTTCAATACCAAACTGCTTAGAAAAATTATAAACATTTTGGAATACATTTCATTAATTTTGCTTATGTATTTTGGGCGTGAGAGACATTGCTCAATCGACTTAGAATTTCATAAGGATCAATATTATATATACTTTGTTGGCTCTCAGATGAATATTTCTCAATGTTACACACGGAATGACAAACTTATATATACCCTTTCACCACTTGTGGTGGTGGAGGATACAAAAGTGGAATCCCACACTTGTTTTTTACATTAGCAGTTTATATGGACCAAATGGTCTAATAAACCTAACATTCGTAAGTTTTTTCTAACGTAATAGCAGGGTTAACAAAACCCAGAAACATTAAATATAAAAAACAAGAAGACTTCTCCACGAAGAACAAAAACAACATCTACAACAACAGGTGTCATAGCTGAAAAAAGCAAAAAATCAAAATATAATTTGGCGAGAAGAAAACGATGAGTGGAAGAAATAACATTATTTCTAATTTAGTGGAAATTTGGCAATGTTCAAATTTATTTAAAAGAAACAAAAAAATAAGGAGGCTCAAAAAATATAAAGAAAGTCAAATTAATAAAACTATTTTTTTTTTACAAATACATAAACATACGTACAATAACATACAATAACAAACATTGCACAGTGGGGCAGAAGCAAAATACTTTGGAAATAAATCTGGCATTTCTAAACGGCTGGTCCGATAGTTATCTATCTAATGAAAAAAATTCGAGTCCATTCCGTTCAAGAGTACGCCCTATATTTTACAAAAAGCGTACCAAGGTATGGCAAAACTTGAAAATTTCAATTTTGAAACGCTTATAACTCGGAAATTATAAGAGATAATTAGCACACGCAAGCATCTTTGAAATCGGATGGGAAACCAAAAAATGGCACGTGTTTAAAAATTTTACATGTCCAAGGTACCCTACTTTGAGCCCCCATAGCGCCGCATCTAGAGCATTCTTAGAGTCCGTTTTAATAACTTAAACTCGAATGCTCCTTGGCTACGCCCATGTCAAATTTTATCTGGATTGGACCAGCCGTTTAGAAATGCCAGATTTATTTCCAAAAAATTTTGATTCTACCCCACTGTACATTGGTGAACAGTTTCAACTTAGAAAGGTGACAATATAAATTTAATGAAAATATTTTTATGAAACTTTAAAACAAAATATATTTTTTTTGACAAATATACGAACGTAAGAACGGTATTGTTAGAATTTTTTTTTTGGAGATAATTTAAAAAATATATATATATATTTATTTTTTTCTGTATTTGCACACCCATTAGCTAGAAGAACAATTTCATAAAATTCAAAATGATTTCAAAAAGAAAATGCAAATATGATATTCAGCAACTAAATGTATTTTGTTCATCATTCGGAAAAAGTTAAAAAGTCTAAATTAGAAAGAAGGTTGTCAAAAATGGTTGAAACTTTTGAGGAATATATGGTGAATGTTGAAAAAGTAAAGGAAGAAGAAGAGCTCCAAGATGAAATTTCGGTAAATTATGAAGTGATTAGTGAGCAATACCAAATTTTAAAGGCCAACATATTGAACATGATCAAGGCTAAGGCTCTTGATTCTAAAACAAGTATAGTTCGCCAGTCGTCTCTTAAAATACCAGGGAGGATTCAACAGTTAGCCTTGGCTTTGAAGAACCGTTATGAGAACAAGATTATTTTGATAAATTAAATTAAACAAGATATATGGCATACAATCCCCTATGACTGAAACATTGAAGTTTTTAAGATTGCTTAAAAATACGGTTAGCGATGCTCACTTACTAATTCATTTCAAGTAGAAGATGCAAGCAATGACCCTTTTCTTAAGCATATTTGCACTTCAAATCTACCTGAAGAAACATCGCGTGCTTGGGAGGATTCTTTGAGTAACCACTAGGAATTGCCCATATGGCAACAACTTCGCAATTTCTTAACGGAAAGAATAGAATCTTTGGATACATTCACAAATTTGAAAAAGCCAACAAGTAAGGAGATTCATGCTACAAAAGCTCAAACTTTCTATTCCCAAATTGAACCTGCAAAGATTAAATTTAGTTGCAATAAATGTAATCAGAACCATCCATTAATGTTTTGCAAATATTTCAAGTCTTTATCAGTCAAAGATCGAATAAAGTTCGTATATTTGAACAAATATTGTGCAAATTGTTTTTCAACCAGTCATTATAAATCAAAATGTCCAATTGTAACCAACGCAATAAAAGGCATCGCACTATGCTCCATCTTGGCTATGATGAAAAATCAAAAATGGGTCCATCTCTAAGGACATCGCCCAAACGATATAGGAAAGATGATGAAAGGCCATCTGTGTTTGGAACACAAACGCAATCAAATCTACAATCAGGAAGATCTACATCTGATAGTACTACAGAATTTGAAACAGTTCAAACTCATTTTTTTCAACAACGAGGAGCTTCCATTTTACCTACAGCTTTAGTTCGTGTAGAACACTTAAACGAAAATTTTGTTGGATGCTGGTTCGAAATCAATTTTAATATCGAAACGTCTTCAGCAAAATCTTGCTTTGCCACTAAAGGCCCATAACTCCCAGATATCTGGACTTGGTGGTACTGTTGTAGGAAATTCTAAAGGAAAATGTTATGTCACCATTAAATCACGGCAATCCGATTTTCGGGTTATGATTAAAGTGATTGTGATTCGAATTCACAATTTGCCGGAAATTAAAGGCTTATGTCTAGCAGACCCCTACTTTTTTAAACCGTCACCCATCGACGTGATTATTGGTAATGATTATTTGCCTTATATAAATTTAGCTTGAGTTAAGCTTAATGTTGGAAATTGCGTTGAAGCCAGAGAGTGGATTGTATTTGTCGGGTCCTGAGCCAGTAAGCGAGAGCAATTCCTTTCATACAATAGTTTCAAATTCAGAGGATGTGGTTCTTCATGAGCAATTAAGAAAATTTTGGGAGCTAGAAGAGGTTGAAAAAAGCGATATAGAGACTGAGAGCGATGTTTATTGTGAAAACTTTTTTCAGTAAACCACAACTAGACAATCTGACGGGCGTTATGTAGTTCGGCGTCCATTTAAGAAAATTTTTCCCAACGAAATATTTGTAGGCCCATCGAGAAATATTGCACTTGCACAATACCACACGATGGAAATAACTCTTGATAAATCCCCTGATTTAAAAGATCACTACATGAAAGTTCTCCAAGAATATTTAGATTTAGATTATGAGCCTAAAATTTAAAAGCATTCATCATTTTTTTTCCACATCACGCCGTCATAAAGCCCGAAAGTAAAACGACAAAAGTACGAGTGGTATTCAATGCCTCATAAAAGACGGGAAGTGATTTCTCCCAGAATGAATGGATGTTTGTACCAAGGACCCACACTTCAAAAAGATTTAATACAAATTATGCTACGTTGCCGAAATTATAATTTCCATTAAAGAAAATGACAGCACACGATCAGTCTCTTCTTAAAGATTTGTCCCGAGAGGACCATCTAGACGAAGATTTTTTGAAACTTGATGCCTCCAGCACGAGAAGAACTCTTTGAATCACATGGAACCTGTTGTATATTATGAGCCTAAAATTTAAAAGCATTCATCATTTTTTTTCCACATCACGCCGTCATAAAGCCCGAAAGTAAAACGACAAAAGTACGAGTGGTATTCAATGCCTCATAAAAGACGGGAAGTGATTTCTCCCAGAATGAATGGATGTTTGTACCAAGGACCCACACTTCAAAAAGATTTAATACAAATTATGCTACGTTGCCGAAATTATAATTTCCATTAAAGAAAATGACAGCACACGATCAGTCTCTTCTTAAAGATTTGTCCCGAGAGGACCTTCTAGACGAAGATTTTTTGAAACTTGATGCCTCCAGCACGAGAAGAACTCTTTGAATTCGATGGAATGCAATAACAGATTCATTTTATTATGTTGTTGATACAATTGAAGTTACCCCCTCCACTACAAAAAGAAGAATTTTGTCGGTAGTAGCAAGGTTATTTGACCCTCTTGGTTGGCTCGGTCCAATAGTCATAATTGCTAAAATACTTATGCAAGAGTAATGGGAGGAAAAATCCAATTGGGATGATGGTTTTCCTCCACTCATAGTTACACAATGGAATTAATTTTTGAAGAATTTGCCATTTGTAACAAATATTAAAATTCCTAGATGGATAGGTTTCTCACCATAGTATCGCATAGAGAAACATGGCTTCTGCAATGACTCAGAGAAGGCTTATTGTGGTGCTATATACATTAGGACGGAAAGCTCAGAAGGACAAATTGATAGTAATTTGTTAGTTGCAAAAACAAAGGTAGCTCCAATTTAGAGGACTACAATTCTAAAGCTCGAGTTGTGTGGATCTTCATTACTTGCTAAGCTGATACGAAGCTTAGGTACGAACTGCCAGTTCACATACGAATTATTCCTGTGGACAGATTCGTCTATAGTATTAGGTTGGTTACAGAAACCGTGTGGCACATATCGTCAATATTGCAAGTACTCATCACTGGAAACATGTAAAAACAGAAGAAAATCCTGCAGATATAGGAATACGAGGATGCTCCCCGCAGGAACTAGCAGATAAAGAATTATGGTGACATGGGCCCATGGGCTGAAACTTTCTAAATCACTTTGGCCAATTCCACGTACTTTTGATCCAACAGACTTGGAAGTCAAAAACACTGCAACATTCCACTTAGAAGTAAAATGTATTGATTTACTTGAAGGGCGTTGAGAGTTCTATGCTATAAAAACTGAAAAGTTCATTACATTAGATGAAATAAGCTCCATGAAAATTCGACTTATCTCTATTGCTCAAAGGACATATTTTGGCGAAGATTACAATCGTTTAAAGGAGAAGAAATCATTAAGTTACAAAAGCAGATTGTTGTCATTGAGTTCATTTATTGATAAAGATGACCTTTTACGTGTTAACGGTAGGCTTGGTAATTCGGGTTTAAGCTATGGCGATTAACTGTATGCATCGGATTCTGCTTCACTTCGAGCAACATATAATGTTACGAGCAATATGACAAGGTTACTATATCCCAAGGGTGAAAAATCTCACGCGAAAATGCATCCGTGAATGCAAGGCGTGTACGATTTTAAACACAAGCTCCAGCAACAAATTATGGCCGCGCTTCCCCCAGAACGAGTGAATTTCTCCCTGCCATTTACTTACACCGGTGTAGACTTTGCTGGCCCATTTAGCTTTAAATCCTCCAACTTAAGAAATGCTAAAATTCTGAAAGGATATGCAGCCGTGTTTGTCTGTTTTACTACTCGTGCTGTTCACTTGGAAAGTAGTTTGACCGATTTACTGGCAGAAGAGGGGTCTCTAAGGCGATGTTTTCCGATAATGGAAGAAACTTTCTCGGAGCATGCTACGCTTTACTCAAGAGTCACAACATCTTCCTGAAGTTGGCAGAAAAGGCTCTAACTCAAAAATACAGCACTCATGGTTTAAACTGGTCTTTCATTCCACCATACACACCTCATATGGCTGGCCTCTGGGAGGCTGCAGTGAAGAGTATGAAAATCCATCTGAAAAATATCACCTCTAACTTATCGTTCACCTATGAGAAATTTTCAACACTTCTCGTTCGCATCGAAGCAGTTTTAAATTCGAGACCACTGTCACCAATAACTGAAAATCCAAATGAAGTCCTACCTTTAACTCCAGGTCATCTCCTTCAAGAAGCCCCTATCACAGCTCTACCAGAAGCTCCTGATAAACCTCCAATAGAAAAAGTACCTTTTTTGAAACGCTGGGAAAGACTAAAGGCACTTCAACATATCTTTGCCAGAAGATGGAAAACTGAATATATAGACAAGCTTCAAGCCGCTTTAAATGGCAAAAAGAACGAGACAACTTAAAACCAGATGATATTTTTGTGGTCAAGGAAGACTTTTTACCACCTACTGAGTGGCTTCTAGGTCGTATCACCAATGTCATCCGCGAAAATGATAGCAAAATAAGAGATGCTGAAGTGCGATCCAAAAACTGAACTATTTTGAGCCCAGTTGTAAAATTATGTTTACTTCCAACTAATAAGCCCACTCAAAGCAATATTCCACCTAAATCCAGCTAATAATCCGCCAAATTTATCAACACTAATTAATTGCAATCTCAATTGCACTGAATATTATTTTATACTGTACATATTTGTCTCTTTCTTTTCTAATCTAGACAACCGGAAACCCAAAATGCCATATCTGTGGTCTGAATCATCCGTTAAAGTACTGCCGAAAATTTAAGGAATGGAGTGTGGGGATAAGACGGTTGACAATAATTAACAAACGCTATTGCCTTAACTGTTTGTCTTACGATCACATACGTAAGTGGTGTTCTTCTCGGGAGCGATGCAAATTTCAATATGGAGCTAACAAACTATGCAATGCTAGATATCACACTATATTGCATCGAGAAGAGGATGATATCCAAGTGTCATGGAAAGATATCGATGAACCAGACACAGTGAAAAATTTGCAGCGAACATTACTCCCCCAAACGCCTTTGCAATCCTTAAGTTAAACGAAACTATGCCTGGCCCTAAACACACACATGTAGAAATCATTACTGCGAATAGTCCTCTCCTAGAGGCTCCAGCTGCAGATAAATTGTCTGTGAAAAAATTTCTTCCCGGATCTTGATAAAATAGCAACATAACCAATTACAAGCAAAGGTGCTTAGTACAAACTGTCAAAAATCAACAAAATCAAATTGTTAGTCTGACAGGAAATGAGCCCACTTGGCCAATTCAACCTCCACTGGTGCGAACGTACCTAAACTATAATGGAGCAAAAATGTACACAACCTTTGTATTGAATCCAAGGGTCAAGGACTCCTATGTTCTCATTGAGATGGCAAAATGGTTACCAGAATTTAAACGAAAGAGAGACAAAATTGGTAGACTATGCGGTCACTTCGTTTTGGAGCCAGCATACCCTCATAAAGAAGCTGACAAAATCGAAGGGGAATTGCTTATTAAACATCGCCTTGATGTCGCCGTACCGGAACCCATAGACGACCATACAATGATGATACATTTTAAGCAATATGAACCACTAAGTCATTCCTTTTTAACACATGGAGAGAAGTAGATGGAGTGCTTGGTAAAGATGTAGCTAAAATTATCCTTACAAATCAAGAAGAAGTTCTCTTAGTTGGTGGTCCCATTGCGCAAAGATCCAAATTTGCTTGGATCGTCTACAGCCCTTGGAAAGTGTGCACCTGCCATCCGCCCGCGGGAGTATGTTGAAGCAATTTCAACCGATTTCCTTCAGTGTAGTTAACATTTAGTTTTTGTATTTTCATTTATCTTTTCTCATTTAAAAATATACTCATTATTATTTCTTTTTGTTGCTGAATTAGATTGAGTTTTTTTGTTGTTGTTTAGTCTTTATTTTTAAGATTTTTTTACTATTATTTTTGTACCACAATTGTTAAGAACAATTAATTCATCAGCAATAAGCTGATAAAATAAATTTAATTGAATTGGAATTTGTGATGCCTTTTCTTTTACAAGGAATAGTGGCCTGGGAAAAGGGATCAACCAATTTAACAAACTCATTTAAAAACAAATATTTAATGCATTATTGTAACTGAAATCTAATCTATATACATATATAAAAGAATAACGTTACTGACTAACTGACTGATTCACCATCGCACAGCCCAAACGACTGAAGCTAGATTTTTGGAAATTCGAACGTTTAGGGACTATAAAAGGTTAAAAATGGTAGATTTGGTAACACTATACATATCTTCAAATAAAGATACAAAAAAACTTATAATTGCATATTACTCCATTTAAAAAAAACTTACAGGTGTCTGGTACTTCTTCGAAATTCGAATCTTTTAGGGGAGAAAACAGGTAAAATCAGCATTTTGGTACTTTTTTGGCACCCTATGTATCTTTTAAACCAATAAACATAGAAACAAATTTTAAATCGGATTCTTTACTTAACGAAAAAAAATATAAATTTGGTTCTTCTTGGAAATACGAACAGTTAAAGGATAAAAAGTGTGTTAATTTTTGGTACTTTTTCATAAAATATGTTTTTTTATAAATTGACATAAACATACGAATATTTTATTATAAACAAACGATAAACAAATTTATTGGAATAAAATTTTACCACCGCAATGTGGAGAAATAAGTACCTAAAGAGGGTAAAAACGGAAAATACATTTAATTTGAAATTATTAAGCCAATTTTGACAATTTGTTTAACATTGGTTCCTGGATTCATACAAAAATTATCTAACAGGGAGTTATTTGGAACTCGAGTCTAAGGTGTATATTGCGCAAAATCTGGAAATTGGTACAAATTTCTTGGTACTTTTTCTTTATTCGAATGGTACTTTTTGTAATTTCTTCACTAATGAATCTATAAAATAAAGCTTACATGGACCCAAGTGAGTCCATGGACTAGAGTGAGTCCACCAGTGGCAGCTTTTTGGTACTTTTTCTATATAATAGTACTTTTTTAATTTTCTATAATAATGGACTCAGAAATATGAAATGTACCAATAAAAGCTTATATGGACCCGACTGAGTGGCATACCACAAGTGGCAATTTTCTGAAATAATGGACATTGAAATACGAAATTAAGCGTATATTTTCCTAAGTGGGTGGTACTTTTTTTTATTCTAATGGTACTTTTTTGAATTTTCTATAACAATAGAAACATTAAAGTAAGCATAGGTCCTAAGTAAGTGAGAATTCTAGGGATAGACTTTTTTTGTACTTTTCTAAGCGAAAGGAAATCTACAAGTTGAGACAATATGGTATTTTTTCTTTATTCTAATGGTACTTTTGAATTTTCTATAATAATGCGCCTAGAACATAAAAATAAGCATATACAGTATCAGCCATAACTAAAGCACCCCCTCAGTGAATTTTTTTCATACCATATTTTTTTTATAAAAATAAAGTTTTAAATTTCTATTATGTATTATTTTAAATTGTTAATATATTTACTATTGATAAACAAATACTTTTAAAGTTAATCTTTCTATAAGAGGTAACTTTAAATCAAAAAATATTTAAAGCTAGAAAATAAACTGGTCAAAACTAAAGCACCCCTTCATGGATATAATATAAAACTTTTTTAATTTATATTTTGCTGCAAATCCTTTGGTTTGGATGACACAAGCACATCTCTTAGGCATAGAATATATTAAGTTTTTTATGGTGTCTTGCGATATTCCTTCCCAGGCTATAATAACGGCTTGAAATAAATCGTGAAAACTGCTGATCCTTATTTCGGCAATTTTAACGATTTATTTTCATATTAACAATCTCCCACAAGTTCGCAATAGGATTGAAATCGGGAGATTGAGCAGGCCAATGAAGAACTTGAATCTTATTGCTCTGCAGCCAAGTATAACAAACTTTGGAGGTGTACTTAGGATCGTTATCCTGTTGTAACCTCCCTATAAGTGGCATCTCTTCACTGGCATAAGGCAACATTACATCTTTCCATATATCACGGTACATGAACCGATACATAATCCCATTAACTTTATGATTTGGCACAATTTCTTGACCAGAACAGCAAACCAAGACCATTACATTGCCCCCTCCATGTTTAATTGTTCCTTTGAAATACTTTGGATTCAGTCTTTCTACTTTTCGTCTACATACACGCGTTATTCCATCGGAACTTTTTAATTTGTATTTGGATTCGTCAGAGAACAGAACTGTCTTTCATTTTCGAACACTCCAGTCGATGTGGCCTTTGGCAAACTCCAGTCTAGCTTTCTTGTTCTTAGCTGATAAAAACGGTTTTTTTGCTGGTCGTCGGCTGAATAATCCTACTTCTATTGCTCTTCTACGGATTGTTCTTTCGCTAACGCATAATCTTAAACTTGTTCTTACTTGACTAGCTGATGCTGTAGGATCTTTTTATATAGCTCATTTGATCAAGGAATCATTATATCGTGTGGTTTTACGCGGGCGGTCACCAGAATGTCCCGGTGAAATACATCCATTCTGCAAAAACTTTAATTTTAAATTCACTGGAGTACTTGTTTCTTGCCATCCATAGTTTTTTCACAATAAACTGTATAAAACTTAAATTATACAGACTACGCCTTCCTTTATTTTTATCTTCTGGAATTTTTAAATGCATCCGTTGTTAAACCCGTTAACTGACATTGCAAATATGCAGAAAAATAGTAAAATGTTTAAACATCTTATTGTATTTTACAATGTTTTATCATTTTAAATCAACTGTTCCTAAAATTATCCTGTACTAAACGAACACTATATGAATATTAACAATATAAGTTAATAAAATATATACAAAATACATCCCAAGAAACCTGTTTTTATCAAAAAAATTATGATATGAAAAAATTCATGGAGGGGGTGCTTTAGTTATGACCGATACTGTATGTTCAAAAGTGTGAATTCAATGGGGAGATTTTATGGTACTTTTTTTATTCGAATAGTACTTTCTGTATCTTCTTCACCAATGAACCTAGAAACGTGAATTCACAAGTGGTGGCTTTAGGTACTTTTTCTTTATTAAAATAGGACTTTTTGAATTTTTTGTCCATATTCTAATGGTACTTTTTGAATTTTCTTTTATATCAATACTTTTAATATCAAAATATACGCTAACGAAGTACCGGGTAACATGCTAGTTATAAATATATTTATAGTGTTTGTTTAATATTATTTTACATTTATTCATTTAAACAATTACAATATTTGTTTATTTTAAGTATCATTTATTTAGTTTACATATGACAAAATGCAATAATTAGTACAAATCATTATTAATTACCAGGTACACGAAAACAACTATAAACTATGTATAAGAATTAAAGTCAACAGCGTTGTCAACTATTTTTAACCAAAACGCGCCGTCCATACTGTCAAAACGCGCTAAAAAGCGCTAAACATTACATTTACATACAAAATCACTAAAAATAATATTAAATTCAACTTTTTGGTGTTTTAATTCTATAACAAATAGTAGATTTTACATTAAAATATACTTTTTTAAGTTAAATATTTCAGTTACATTTTTGAAATTTTTAATAAAGTTTAGGGTTGCTGGAAGAAGTTTTTAAAAATTCCGTGAAAATTACTGATTGAATAGGCCAAGGAATCGAGCCCTTTACAATAAAATGATCGATTTTGTCAAAAAGCAACATTTTGTGAAATCACAGAAATGTTGACTGTCCAACATTTCTGATGATCTGAAGTAATTTTGGAAGTGACATAACATGAATCTTTAATTTTAAGTATATTATCATTTCTTAATTTTGTTTTGAAATAACTCATCACATTATCGTCGTTTGCTTTAAAATATGGAATGCAAAACAAATGCTGAAAGGAATTTTATTTAATGATCTAATTAATCTTGATTAATCTTTCTTTATTGTTTCACTGGTATAATTTTAAACTTTTAAGATGTTTTTCCATTTTTTCAAATCAAAAACAAAATAAGGAAAAAACGCGCTGGTTTAGCGCCTTTTGCAAAAAAAGCGCTAAGAGGAAAAAATGCGACTTTTGGGTTATCAAAACACGCTAAATCTAGCGCGAAAAGCGCTAAATTGGCAACGCTGAAAGTCAAGGTCTATCAACAACACATATTGTTATGAAATTGTACTTGAATTTGAATATAACTGTTTTAACGGCCGGTTTAAAGTTGCATAATGCCTCTCAAACAGCAGTGCTTCTCAAACTTTAACATATCTGTGGATATTATTAACATTGCTGTATAACATACAACATTGAATAAAAGCTTTGAGTTAGGCATTTTTGGTAAGTATGGCAACACTAAATGATTTATGATTAACATCGAAAGCTCTAAATTTCGAATATTCTAGTTTTAAGATCATTGTAGAAATAGAGCTTTCTAGATGGTAATACAGTGTATATAAATTGGCCGTGAGAACACCACAGAGTCAGTCTGATTTGAAGCATTGTTAAGTAAAGACATCAACTGCATTGCCAGTGTATACTTGTACATTATAAAGTGTGTGTATATTTCTGCGAATTGATAAACGTGTATAAAAACACTGAGTTACTATTTGCTGTTGTGCATTTTAAATAAATAAAGAGTTGTTATAAATTTTAAACTACTAACTTCTTCTTACTGGGCCCCTCGCTGCTATGCATTGCGGACAATTGGCTACACAATCGGCTACTGCTTGCTGACAACCCACCCAATGAAAACATTTTAACTTTTCTAGGGTTTTTGTCACCCCAAGATGACCACCACTGGAACCATCATGGAATTCTTTCATTACTTCGTTTATTTTTGAGGATGGTATCACAATTAGATTTGTCACCGTTTTACGGTCAGCACTTTCCCATATGCGGTATATCGGCCGATATTTTAATGCGGACTGGCCTTCTACCTTCTTTTTTTGCCGATATTATTTACGCCAGTATGGGGTCATTTCTCTGCGCTACAGACCAATCTTCATTGGACTCTATATGCATTAGTCGAACGTCGATGACACATTCCTTTTCCTCGGCTTTTGAGCAATGCTTGCATCCCACGTTGCAAGGACGTCTTGAGAGACCGTCCGCATTGCCGTGCTTCAAACACTTCCGGTGCTCGATGCTAAGCTCATAGCTCTGAAGCCGAGCCAGTTGCCCTTCAGGTTGTTTAAATTGCAGCAACCACCTGAGGGCGGTTCTCAGTTGGAAGTGCTGAACATACAGATACTTGTGGAAATGCTTCACACACTCTAATACTGCCAGGAGTTCACGTCGCGTTACGCTGTAATTTCTCTCAGGCTTGGAAAGTATTCGGCTGTAGTAGCCTATGACATTTTCCGTCCCGTTGATCACCTGCAAAAGCACACCTCCTATTCCGTATCCACTCGCATCGCTATCTAGCACAAACTTCGCTCCAGGGATGAGATATGCCAAAATTGGTGCTGTACACAACAATTCCTTTAACTGCAGGAATGCCTGTTCTTGAGAATCACTCCACAGGAACGATCGCGACTTCTGGGTTAGCTCATGTAAGCTTGCGGCAACAAAGGCCTAGAAAACTGCGTAATTCATGAAGATTTTTGCAACAGGCCAGTCCTTTACGGCTCGTATTTTATCTTCATCTTTTGATATGCCGTCTGCTGTTATGCGATGTCCTAAATACTTAACTTCTTTCTGGAACAATGCGCATTTCTTTACGCTAAGTTTTAGTCCAGCCGCAGATATTCGTTTAAGGACTTCTTCAAGGTTTTTGTTTTGTGTTCATCGAAAGACTTCCCCATGACAATTATGTCATCGAGGTATACCAAGTATGTCTTCCAGTGAAGTCCTATCAACACATGTTCCATTAAACACTCGAATGTGGCTGGAGCATTGCAGAATCCAAAGGGCATCACATTGAACTGCCATAACCCATCACTTGCACTAAAGGCAGTTTTCTCCTTGTCTTTGTCTGAAATCTCTACCTGCCAGTAACCACTTTGCAAGTCCAATGTGGAGAACCATTTTGTTCCAGCTAATGTGTCCAGGGTGTCGTCAATTCTTGGTAGCGGGTAGCTGTCTTTCTTTGTGACGTCGTTCAGCTTTCTATAATCGACGCAAAATCTAGTGCCGCCATCTTTCTTCTTAACTAAAACAACAGGCAAGCTTCAAGTATTTTTATTTGATGCATTACAATTGCCGTTCTACCTTGGCGTTGACTTTTTAAGGCGAAGCTATTTGGCTTTATTTCTATCGGGCGGCGCTAATCCTTGTACCCATTTCCCCACATATTCAGCTAGCAGCTCGTGTTCTTTGGTGGAATTATTGGTAGGTTCTGGGTTTTTCTCGCAATTGATTACTGCCTCTGCTGAAGCACATTGACCTATTTCGGAATTTGGCTTAACGACTTTTTCATAGCTGGACAGGTTAAGCACTCTTACAGGAACTATTCTTTTGTTGCATGGTTTAACGAGGGCTTTTGCTGTTATAAGATCTCTTTTTATTTCTGCTGGTTCTACCACCCACAAACTGTTGTCCTCACAATCTCCGTCCATACGTGCCATACTAAAGTTTCTGACTGTGGTGGTAGTTTCTGAAGCTCGACGGTAACTTGCTTTCTTACTTGAGTCCTTGATATCCAATGTCAAGGGGTATTTCTACATTTCGCCAAATCATAACTGTTTGCCCCATATGCAATTTAATGTCGTGATTTATCCTGAAATCAGCACAATAAAAACATGATTGACGCTAATGTTGGCAATGGTTAATTTCACATGTACTTTACTTTAGACAGTGGCCGGCTTCCCCATAGCTGTGCGCAGACTTACCCCACACTTACGGGCCTGACAATAAAATGCGATGCTCCGGTGTCTATAGTAAAAATGTGCTTCTGGCCGTTGATGTACCCACAGGCAGTATGATTGCTATTTTTCTGCTGCATTACGGATATGGAGCTAGCTCTTGCCCCATAGTGCTAGTTCGTTTTAGTTTAAAGGTGATTCTTGTGAAGATTGATTATTCGCCTGCTGGTCGTTCCTTGATGGAGAATCAGATCTGGTTCGTTTTCTCGGTGCTTAGCTGTTTCGCTGAATATGACCAGATTTACCGCAGTTATAGCATTTGATTTTGGCTTTAACTTGTTTCTCATTAAACGCCTCCAAAACCTTTTTTAATTCGTCGACTATATTTCCCTCCTTTTCAGCAATAACTTCGATATTTTGCACCTTGCAAATTTGCGGCTTAAAATTATTTTCGCTGTTTCTTGTGCCAACGCGAATGAAACGGTTTCAGCAAATGATGGTTTAGGTGTGGTACAAACTGCATGTTTTATTTCTGGATCGCGAATGCCATTAACAAATGCCTCTGCATAAGTAAGGTGTAGCAAACGCTAGATTTCCAACGCAAAATCTTGTAGTGTCTAATTGGCCTTCTGCACTCGCCACGCAATTCCATTCGGTATAATTATTTTTTATGTTCGCCACCGTATATACGTTGTAGCGCCTCCATTATGTCATCATAACAATTTCTGTTGCTCACAGGCACACTTTCAAGAACTACCGATGCATTTCCTTTTAAGGCCAAAATCAACTCGATAGCCTTTTCTTCGTTGTTCCACATGTTTCTTATAGCAACCGTATCAAATTGGAACTTGAACACATTAAATGGTGTGGTGCCATTAAAACTAGGAGCCTTTATTCTACTAGATGCATCTGGAATAATTCGCACCGGTCCATCTTGGCATTGAAGATTACTCACCTTTATTTCTAGATCATGCAGTTTTTGATCGACACCATTCTCTAAATCTGACAACTTTGTATTGACGTCTATGGCTTGTATTTCTAGGCAGCTTCTAATTCGGATACCTTTTTTTAAATGCCATCCACTCTGCCGTTTATAACCTTCGATATTTGCTGAAGCATCACCTCTGTCGCCCTAGAAGTCTCTTGAAATTTCATTTCGATTATTTTATTTTCTTCTTTAACTTCAGCAAGAAGTTTCTCGTTGTTGACCTTAGAAGTTTCGTTCGCTTCTTGGAATTTTACTTCAATTTGTTCCATCATAGCCGCAAACATTGTGCTCCATTTCTTCTTTATACTCAAATTCATAAGATCCAATGTCACGGTGCTTAAATTCATCTAAGAGCCTCTTCTGCAATTCCGCCTTATTACCTACTGTTGGTAGCTCCAATTTACTCAATTCTTTCTTGAGTTGTTCAACTGTTAGTTCCTCAAACTACAAGTTTTTTATTTTGCAATCCCACTTCTGACACCAATTGCTACGTTTTTACCTTTTAAAAACGGGGTTTATTCCTTTAAATAAACCGGATACTTTTGATTGCAAATAAAAAGCAGTTTTAGTAGTTTAAAATTTGTAACAAGTCTTTATTTATTTAAAATGCACAACAACAAGTAGTCACACAGTGTTTTTATACACGTTTATCAATTCGCAGAAATACATACACTTTATAATGTACAAGTATACACTGACAATGCAGTTGATGTCTTTACTTAACGATGCTTCAAATCAGACTGATTCTGTGGTGTTCTCACGGCCAATTTATATACACTGTATAATGATCTTAAAACTAGAATATTCAAATTCTAGAGCTTTCATGTTAGGCCTTAATCATTTAGTGTTGCTATACTTACAAACAATGGTCAACTCAAGGCTTTTACTCAATGCTGTATGTTCTATAGCAATGTTAATAATACCCACACATTTGTTAAAGTTTGAGAAGCACTGCTGTTGAGAAGCAGTATACAACTTTAAACCAGCCGTTAAAACAGTTATATTTAAATTCATGTACAATTTCGTAACAATATTCAAAAACAACCTTTAAAATAAGGAAATAGTAACGTTAATTATCCCTTTTGAATTCGCGTTTCTAGGTACATCGTTATAAAATATATTCCAAAAGTACTATTAGTTCGAAAAAGTACCTGCAAGTCCCATTTTTATATTTTAACTCAATCATGATCATGTGTGTTTAATTTCATTCTTATAGGTTCATTATTATAGAAATTTCAATAATAGTTTCTGTTACCTCAATATCATTATGCCCTCTATCCCTGAATCTTTCTTTACTCAGATGCATATCAGCCATCTATTATGTATTCATATAAGTAAAATAATTTAATATAATAAAAAGTACATTAGAAGAAAAAGTAACAATTTTCGACACTTAAACCACTGTCATGTTTGAAATTTCAAAGTAATTTTCTGATTCTATGTTCAAGATTATAGAAAATTCATTTTGAAGAATGAAAAAGTACTTCTTAGTTTGGTTTAGTTCTCCATTTTTGGTATCATAATAAAATTGAGGACCCTATTCTTGATTATTTCTTCACTGAGATGCATATTAGCCAACTTTAATGTATATAAGCTAACTAATAATTTAATATATTAAAAAGGTACCATTAAAAGAAAAAGTACCAATTTTCCTTTATCCTCTTGGACACTCGTCAAGTTTGAACTTTAAATTCGTATATGTTTCCTATATAATCAACTGATTAAATAGTTAATAAATTATCACAAAACAGGAAATAAACCAACGTTTTTAAAATGGTAAAAACGTAACAATATTGTTACGTTTTTACCTTTTAAAAACGTGGGTTTATTTCCCTTAAATAAACCGGATACTTTTGATTGCAAATAAAAAGCAGTTTTAGTAGTTTAAAATTGTAACAACTCTTTATTTATTTAAAATGTACAATAACAACAGTCTAAATAATCACTCAGTGTCTTTATACACGTTTATCAATTCGCAGAAATGCACACACACTCTATTACGTACAACCTTAAATGCACAAGACAGTTGATGTTAACTCTAACAGCGCCAATGATAAACTCAATTCACAACTGCAGCCTCTGCCACTATTTATACATGCACTGCCATCTTCATCTGAGTAGTCGAGATTGTTCTTAACGGTCAACTAGTATGTTCGATTTCTAGAGCTCTCGATGTCATTGCCAGCAGCCCAAACATTTAGTGTTGCCATACTTACAAACAATATCAATGATGGACGTGCCATCAAACATGATGAATGCTGCAGGCAGTCGATACAGACCGTTGAATTCAAATCGTCATTGCACATTCGTAACAATATAATCTTTTTTTGGACAAAATGTCATGAGCGGTATAATGTAAAAATTTTATTTGATTTTACCACGCCCCACCGCCCACAGACCGAAAATCAAAAATCTGACTTCACAGTGTTTCAAGGAACTTAAAATTTTGTATTTTGGTCGAACATGTTCGTTTCATCTCGATATTAATATTTGAAATAAAATATAAAATATTGTTTTATTCTATAACAAAAAAATCCCATCTGTCTGTCATTTTAAAACACGGTAGAGCCCAAACGAAAGGAGCCAGCTGTCTAAAATTGTCCACAAATACTCTTTTAGTGTTTTGCCATTGAAAATGGGCAATGTCGGTCCATGATTTCACCTAGCCTTCATAAAAATGTCCCTCTGGGATACTGTTTGAGCAGTCAAAATGTGTTTATTATGCGGCAATATTGATAAAATGTTGCACAAATTAGTTCTAAGTACTCTAAAATTATACTGTAAAATATGTCGGAAATTGGGCTACATGTGTCTCTAGTCCTTATACAAGGTCCCCCTCAGAAAATAACTTGAACATTCATAATTGTTTTATAATAATTATATAAACATAAATCTTTCTACCAAAAAAATATTTTATTGCCGAATTTTATCGCGAATTTATTAATAAACATGTGTATAAGTCCGCCAATGCAAGGGAGACTTGCTGCTCCTTGATGGAAATTAAAAAATTTGGCACCGGTAGGATCTGAAGCGAGGTTAGTATTATAAATATGCTGAAATTTAGCTTTCTAGATATTTTGGGAGCTTCAAAAATCTTCTAAAATATCAAAAATCTCGTAATTTTTCGAGACATTAGAATAATATTGACCTTTTGCACTAATTCCATATTATTTCCGGTTATATCTGAGGTAGTTTGAAAAATCTCCTAGCGGTATTTTCATCGTTTGTGCTTACATATCCTGCGGGTGGCTGATCAATATTTAATCCTCTTTTCTCACTAGCTCTCATTTCCGGTATGTTTCTGTAATTTAAATCATATGTTATATGTGAAAAATATTCAAGAGATCGTATGTGGGCAGGTAGGGGAATATTCCGAATTATAGCGTTTCCTCATTAATTGTGCTCTCCTTTGAAATATTCGAAAATTCAGATTTTTTGTCACTACATATGTAGCAGTACCAAGTAGATGATATTTCCTGTAATAGCATTGCCAACTTTCCCATCAATCATCGTTACTTTTAAATCGAGGGAAATGTTAAAGGAAGGGATAAAAGGAAAAAAATAGAGCGGTATACACAACCAAGATAAAAACCACAGCCAAAACTAAAGCCACTACATCGCGACAAGATTGTTATCCAGATGACACTTAGTGTACTTTAAATTTAGTTACTTCGCTGAAAAGCATATGAGTGAAATTAATTAACGTAACAAAATTAAAAAAATGTTTAAAAACAAAAATAACATTTTTTACTTGTTCACTTGTGATACATATGGGAAATTGAAGTTTTTTGTATTCATTGTTTACAAAACTCAAAAAGTGTCAAAAGAAACAGGAACCAAAGACCATTTACTTCTATTCTTGATTCTCCCAGATTCACAATTTTCGAAAATATATGCGACCCATATGTAAGTCTGATTATGTCACCTACCTTAGTATTCATCTAGATAGACGGCTTACTTGGGACCGTCACATAGAAACCAAGATACTTCACATGAAGCTAAAAGTTTCTAGCTTTCATTGGTTAATCAGTGATCAAAGTTAAGCCTTGAATATAAAGTCATCTTATAAAAGACCGTTTTAAATCCAATTTTGACATATGGAATTCAATTATGGGGAATAGCTAGCAACACCAGTATTGATCTTATACAGAGGGCCCAATCTAAAATTCTTAGGACCATGACGGGAGCACCATGGTATATAAGAAATGAAAACATCCACAGGGACTTAGAAGTGACATTGGTAAAGAAAGAGTTTAGGAGGGTCTGTGAGAAATATGTTGTTAAGCTGCAAAACCATCCCAATACACTTGCAAGACAACTTGTGGAGATCCAAACCCGATCCAGGCTCCGTAGAACAGATCTACCACCCCGCTAAGATGAGTGCCAGTTAACCATGAAGGCTCTCTTGTGTGAGAGCAACTAGTTTTAATTTTAGTTATAAGATTTAGTACTTATTGTTAGGCCTATAAAAGGCAGATTCAATAAATTAATAAAGCGTTAAAAAAAATATGTAAAAACAGAATTGATCACAATGGTCCAAGAACTTTGGAAACCCCATTTCGATGGGATAACCTGGTAACATGCATATAACTCCATCATTTGTAAATGTATTTCCGCTGATTTTAAATACCAACATTTTAAGACAAATTAATTTTAACTCATATGGACAAATATTTTTTGTATGCATAAGAATACGAATATTTTGACTTTTTGGAATTTGGATTGGTATTCCAATAATTTCACATAGAATGGAAAACGTATATCTTCATAATTTTTTGAAGTCCAGGAATTACCAATAAAAGTTTTTCTGTATACTTATTCTTACTTTACGCAGATATATTTACAACTGTATGTATTTATCTCATTGTTTAAGCCAAAATGAAAATTACATCCAGAATATAAATACATATAGTAGTATGTATACAATAAATACTATCAGATGAATAACATTATAATTTAGTCCGACTTTGATACTCCAAATCAGTGTTGCCAGGAGCTGGCAAAAAAAGAAGCTATATTGACTTCAAAAAAAGGCCAGAAAAAGCCAAACTTCTTTAAAAAAAGTCAAAAGAAAAAGCTAAAATATTATAAATTAAGAATTTAGTTTTATATTTATTTTTAAATAAAAAATTTGAAAATATGTTCATAAAATTCATAAAAATAAATAAAATTATAAAGGTGCAATTCAGCAGCAAACAAAAAATAACATTAATCATTAATAGTAAATATACAAATATACTATATAGTATACATATAATAATAAGCTTTCTTTTGAGCAAAAAAAAAAATTTTAAAAGGGGCCCATTTTGGATTTTGCAAAATAATTTCAAAAATTGTATGTCTTGAGTTACAAAATATTTATTTTGATAGATATTCCACTCAAATCCCACTGATCGATCAAAAACCTCTTAAAGGAATGGACCTAAGCTTTTTCTTGAGCAAAAAAAAAAAAAAAAAAAAATAAATTAAAAAATTTCAACAGTTTAAGATTTTGCAAAAAAAGTCAAAAGAAATGTTTTTTTCCGAAAGATTGAAGAAATGGCTATGTAAACTATTGGGACACATTTTACTGAGAACAATAGGTAATAAGTTACACGGATGAGAAAAAACACCTGCTTTGCCGAAATGTCAAATTCTGATACCCTCTAACTAAGAAAGTTTTCGACCGATCTTGTTGAAAAATTGTGTCTGAATTACTATCTAATAGAACTAATTATCGGAAGACATCGATTTCAAAAGATGGTTCACTTGACATTAAATGCCCCATATATATTTTTATACAGACAAATCTTAAATTTTGTTTTTTTTTAACTTAAGTACTAAGCATTTACTATTTTTCACATACATAATATATTTTTTTGGTTTTACGAGTACTATTTTAAGTGTATTATTAACGGATAAAAAATCGATTTAGCGAAGAGTTTTCATATGAAAATCTTTGTCGCAATTGCTCAATTAGTTTAATTTGCCGTATTATTTTTTCAGAATCGTCACTAATTAAACCGTTCTTTATTTTATCTCTCATTCTTCAAACTTGTATGAAAAATGTGGCGAAAACATTAAAATATTTTCAATTGGGGACGATAATGTATCAAATTCTTTGCATTGTATTACAATTTGAAAACACAAACTATGGAGAAGACATTTTAAATCAGAAAACAGCTTTGTTGGATCCGCTGAATTGCTTACTGGTTTAAAAAAAAATAGTACACCAAATCACTTAAATGTTTGGCTTTGAAGCATTGCAGGTTTTAACTGAAGCACAGATTCACAATACGTTTAACGGCTATTTCAAATGACAGCCATCGAGTATCACAAGCCTTCAAGATTTTGTGGGGCTCTTGTCCATTATATAACGATAAATATAATGTGTAATAACAATTTTGTCTTGAAAGCGAATTTGCTAGACATTTATAGCTTTCAGATATAAAATACTATATTTCATTTTGAAACACTTGGTATTGGCAATTGTTATTTGTTCTTTTAATACTGCACAATTCTTGAGTATACTGAAAAGCTAAATGAAAATCAGTAATGAATTAAAATGAAAATATCTCACAAATATAAATTTAGCCTTTTTTATTTTCTCCTTATCCTCGAAATTTGGATTTTAGCTTCGTGGTTTTTCTAGCCTTTTTTATTCAAAAAAGGCTATTATCAAATTAAAAAAAGGCTAGAAAAAAGCCACGAAGCTAAAACCAAAATTACCAAATAATATTTTATTTTACAATTTTTAAGTAACAATAGAAAAATATTTTCTTATTCAAATAACATTGAGTAATTACTAAAACGTGTAGGAAAAAAAAAATTATTAAAAAAATTTCATGAAAAAAATAACGCTGCTAGTAATAATTTTATTGATTCAATATTCAATAATTGCAAAATCTCTGCCAATATCTAGGAACTTAAAAATTTTTGACTTTTTGTCGAACTTTTTTACATGGCGAAGAACAGCTGATGCTGTTGTTAAATGAGTTAAAAACAACTTCAGCTAGTTTTATATTTACAGTCGAGTTTAACATCAGAAGTATACTTTAACTTGTCTATGGTTGACCTAAAGTCCACTCTTAAGTAAACACGACTTTATTTCTCTTAAAATATACTTTATTTTTGACTATGATTATGGGCCATGGTCTTTAAGTTATCGGGTCTACAACTAATATTCGATGAGAAAATTATATAAAAAAATTATAGTCGAAGTGCATATTTATGCACGGATCAGCGAAAAATAAAGTTATTTTTTCTAAAAACTTCTGAAACATGCAAAAACTTACTTTTCAATCGAAATCTTATAATATTTAAAATAAAAGCAGGCAGTTTGATGAATTGAATAATGGAAGGATTTTTTTAATACTTTTTTTAAATGAATACAACTTGTAATAGAAATATAAATACAAAGAAAAAACAAATTCATAATTGGAATGAATTTTGTAATAGATATTATTATTAAACGAACAAGTTTTTTTTCCCAAACTTTTTCATTCAGAATAAGAACATGTTCATAAATATTATAAAAGTTTACATGACGGAATTTTTTGCATAAATTCTATATATTTTATAATAAATTGCATAACAATTGCATTAGTTCAAATATGTTTGTAAAATAGCCCTATATTACCAATTATTCAAGATGAATCAAAAAAGTCTGAAACGCAAAAAATATCATTAAACATCATTTAGCTTCCATTAATATTAAAGCATTTCATCTGCTTCAAAAAATGCAGTCAATTTCACGCATATTTGCTCTTTTGGTAGCTGAAAATCATGAAAAACATAAAAATTTTCCAAGGAAAATTTCAAACAACATAAAAATATAAATGAAAATTTAAAAAATAGTTTTGAAGCCTCTTAGATTTTATTTAGAAATAAAAAATATGAACAAAATCATATAAAAATAATTTCTTAAATATAATTATTTTTAAATGTTATGAATTGAAATCAATGAAATCAAATCAATCTCTTTATGTTGAAACTTTTTTCTGTGTATTTATGCATACTGAAATACATAAATAAAAAATACACAAAAATAACACAAGTCTGTTTAACAAAAATTACTGTGGGATAAAACGAGATTCTACCACGGTACGTCATCGTGTTTACTCATATATTGCATCTAGGATAAATTCCCTTCCAAGCTGTTGTCCTGATCTGATTTTATAGCAAATTAGAATGACCGAGTGTTAGTATTGGACAACTTATAATGTTTAGTGCCATTTCAAACAGTCAGCTCCTCGAATGTGCCATATATTTTTAGTTACTGTAAGCTTAGGTTATTGTGATATAATAAAAAATATATTTGTAAAAATATTTATCCATATTTTTTTTTTTTTCTAATTTGTGAAAATTAATTTTTGTTTGCTTGTTGTATTATGTAGTTTCTTGGAAAAACACAATAAAATACAGTGTGAACGAGTGTGTTTAAATACCTGATGTTTTTTTTTTTTTTTTTTTAAAAAACAAGTCTAAACATGTTATTAGTGTCGATTTTCATATATCACAAATTCCTTAAGACACCAGAAACAAATTGACCTTTGGTCTCCGATTTTTATCATATTCGGTAGACACATGCTGTTTTTATATATATGGGGCATTTCTTGTCAAGTAAACCAACTTGAAGAAATATCTATCTAAACTATTTGGTACACATTTTGCTAAGAACAATAGGTAATAAGTAACATAGATGAGAAAAAACACCTGCTTGTCCAAAATGTCAAATTTTGTCCACCTCTAATTCAGAAAGTTATCGACCGATCTTGTTGAAAAATTGTGTCTGAATTACTATCCAATAGAACTAACCATGGTGCTAATTTCAAAAGTTGGTCCACTTGATATAAAATGCCCCATACATATATATTAGGGTGACAGCCGATTTATTTTTTTTTTTAGATTTCAAAGTGTTCCGGGTGGAATATTGTGACACTAGGTCTAAAAGTTAAGTGCTGAAAATTTGAGGCAAATCGGACAACGATTTCAGGACGCGCATCGATATCAAAGGTCAGATATATGCAAAATTTTACTATTTATATGAAATAAATTTGTGAAACTCCTTTACTTTCCGCATTATGTTACAGAAATATGTAGATTTATTTATATTAATGTAAATTACAGTAAAAAAATATTTTTGAGATTAAACCTATATCTCCTTTGGGTCAAATTTACCCACAAACTGTATTATCGCTAAAATTCGGAAAAAATGCAAAATTTTCAGTTTTTGTTAAAATTTTGCTACTAAATAATTATTTTTGCAATCGAATGCAAAATAATCGAAATGTGCACGTAATCGTCGTTCTAATTAGATATAAAAGCCAAAATTGGTTAAAAAATTTTAAAGTTATTAAAAATTCCCCAGACCATTAACGTGTCTCAGGCCACTTGAACAAGAAATGTAGGAACAAAATTAATCAAATTTTTAAAAATTTTGTTAAAAAAATTTCAAAAATTTTTTGATCATCACATTGGGATTTATTGAGATCCTATAAGAGAGTAAAAAAATTTGAAAAAGTTATGTTGATACCTCCTACAGTTTTTCCGTACCTACGATTTAAATTTTGTGGTTTTCGGGAAAAAATATTTGTTTGCCATATTTTGGCGAATGAGAGCAATTTCCTTACTGTTACGAATTTTAAGTAAAACCTATACAGAATCTTATAGTTCAGATATTTTTAAATATACTCTGAAAGTTTTACTAAAATCGGACAACTTTAACCCTTAAATGGTAAAGGTCAAAGGTTAAATTTATCAATATTTGAAATTTCTAAATGAAAGATAGCGATTATTATACATTTTTGGACCAATTTTAATGAAACTTGAGAATAAATTTCGGTGTTTGAAATGTTTCAAAATTTTAAGTACTAATTTCGCAATAGCGGTCTCATATCGAGTACCCTAGTCATAATATTATCACCTAAGTCGATTACTTGGTAATGACAGCTAATGTAAAATTATTATTAAAATTGTTTACAAAATTAAAAAAATATATATACATTTTATTGTCAAAAGATTTTGCTGAGAAACTGTCTAACTTATTTTAGTGCTTGCTATATTATTCTTCGTTTGTTATTGTTATTAAAAACAATCTAAAATTGTTAAACGTTTTTTTAATGGATTTCGATTCGATTTCAACAGCATAAAAAGGAGCCGCAAAAAGAGGCAACCTGCGGCGGTAATTTGTAGCTGCGAGCAAAGTCATCACACCTTTATTCCAATTTGTTTTTAGTTGCCTGATCATTTCAAGTCTCGTAAAATACATACAAAGATCCAAACATGTGTTTATGTATGAATGTGTGTTTATAATTTAATCTGTTGTATGCACATTAGACATGCCCTTAAAATAACTTTGCCTTGGATGTGTTTAAATTCGTTCTTAGTACCTAAAATGTATGTAGTTATGTATGTATCTAAAACCAATTGGTGCATTGGATACTCAGATCCAGTGCTAAAAATCGATTACAAATTTGGTAAAAAATACAGTGTATTTTCGACTTTAGCTAACATTTTTCTACGTACGTATTTGAGATCGGGGAAATGTATACACAATTTTATTTTCTATCTTGACTGAATATAAAATTTGTTTAATTTGTTTAAAAAATAAATAACAAAAAGTGTATTTTTTCCCAATCTTATACCGTTAAATTTCCGGCATGGGAGAGATGTTAGATGGAACAATCAATTTGCAAATTGATGGTAGATGTTAGATGTGTTCTGGTGAGAAAAGCTATAAATAACAAAATTGGACCCAACCTAGAAAACAAAAGTCATTTAGAAAATTTTACCACACAATGAGGGCAGGATTAATGTAATGTGATAATGTCGGATAAAAATTTCTTGAAAACGGAAAACATTTTATGCAAGATGATGTGCGGTTACACATCCCAGCAGTTTTACAAGTAGTCAATGTATCCCTTAGAGACAGTAATGTCTGATCACTGGCCGACTTCAAATAATATATTTTGAATCATTTGATACATATGTATGTGCTCTTTGTAGTGCAGAGGGAAGACAATTGATGAATTTATACATCTCCGGTTATCTAGCGTGAAGTCTATTGTCACTTTAGGGTCTCTAAGTAATCTAGAGTTTAGTAACTTTTAACGTTTATTTTGTACTGCACTTTGAATGTAGTTATTTTACCCACCAGAAGCAATCTAGAGGAGAGTAGTCGTAGAAAGGTTTGCGTACAAACAATCAGTTCTTGCCTGCACATGTTACAATAACTATACCATTTTAAACTGAAATTGAGAATATTATACATGATCTTGAGACCATTCGAAATAAAATTGAGAGTTTAAATTATGAAAATTCTAAATGTAATTGAGAAATCCTCAATGATAGGTAAAATCACTAGTTCAGTGCAGTCACCTAGAACTGCTGGGATACTTAAGAGTACACACAAACATACTGAGTTTATGAACACATACATATGTAAGAATGTATACAATAACAAGTCAGTCAGTCAGTCATTCAGTCACTCACTTATAAAAAAGTAACCCCTATTTAGAAAATTTCAATTCTTTTTTTTCTTCTTAGGTTTGTGGTTGGAAACGTTAAGCATCATCCATCCATGCACTACTTATTATAGTAAGTATATTTATGTATATTTTTTATATCCACAGGAGTACAATAAAAATTCAAATATGTACAAAAAAAAAAAAACAATACTCTTTAACAACTCACACAAAGCCAAACACACTGACGTTATTGTACATACATCTTGAAAGTATTAATCGTGTGTGTTAATAGGTGTATATAAACAGGTATTTAAGCTAACAAAGGCTAATAATAACGAAAATACAAATAAATTGTGTTATATGTTGTATGAAAACGTATGTTTACTCAGCGTGCTACATGCCGCCAACTTCAATAGATAGAAAAACCTTTTATTTTCAAAATAACACAATGGACAGTCGGTAGAGGAACAGACGATCAATCGATTGAACGACCAAACGGCATATCGAACGCAGCAGAAAGTAGCGACCCAACAATGTTTGGATGAGACAATCCAATAACAACAAGCCAACCCATATATGTAGATACAATTTATTTCAGTGTTGCCACTCCATTAGTCAAATTTTTTGTACCCTTCACCATGAGTGTAATGGTATATGTAGGTATATAAGTTTGTCATTTGTCGTTATCATTTGCAACCCCATAAAGAATACATACATACCGTCGAAATAGATTTTTTTATTGATTACCACTCACTACATCATATTACATACATACTAACTAACTAACCAATTTATAACCAAAATTCATAATAACATATCAAGTGTATGATTTTTTTAAAGTAAATATAGTGTACCTTATAAGGTATAAAGTAAACAATTATTTAATAAATAATTGTTTACCTTATTTTTGGTAGTATCCTAATTTTTATTTAATAAAGTTAAATATTATTTAGCATTTTAGGTGACTATATATAGCATATTCTGAATCATCTACGTAGAAAAGTCGATGATTCCGATGTCCGTGTGTGTGGATGCGATTTCGACAAATTTGAATTTTAGAGAAACGTAAATTTTAAGGATCCGCCCGTAGAATACTATTATATTAATGAAATTACTCAAAAATGTTTATGCTAATAACCCTTATTTTCTCTATATTTTTTATGTCATTTTATAGCATATACTTAAGAGGAATTTTATTTTACCTGTTTAAGTAAAAGTAGATTTTTTATATGTATAGGATAGGTTTTATGCCCATTTATCTATTGGTGATACCTAAAGTATTCGTGAATGAGAAATATATAAAGGGTACTCATTTAAACGCTTAAGTTTCCCATTTGTGCAAATGTGCAAATTTGCGCTACGTGTTTCATGAACCCACCTTTTAAATTTTGTGCAATTTTATTCAGAAAATGTCAAACAAAAATAAATTCAACAAATGCTTAAAAAAAGTTTTAAAAATTGTATAAATTCTAAAAATTTCTAATGAAAGCGAAATCTTTGGAACAAACAATGGTAAACATAGTTTGGAAGATTATGCTTATGTTCTAGCTGTTGGTTAATATTTCCATACACATTGCCATTCAATCCATTCTGTTCCAAAGTCACACAATTTTCACATATACACAATATTTGTATTTTATTTCTTATAAATAAAAGTAAACATAAGCAGCTGATTCATCAAATGCACAATAAATTCAATTTTGCGAGTCTAACTTGTCGCGCAAACTTATCGGAGTTGTGCAAACGAATTTCAATACAATAAGGGTCCTCATGCAATTTTTACACTCTCGCAAATTAACTGTCAAAAATTGTATGGAACTCCTATAAGTTTTCGAGACCATTTAGACTCGCAAACTTAAATTTATTGTGCATTTGATGAATCAGCTGCTTTTGTTTACTTTTATTTGTAGAAATAAAAATCAAATAAAATACAAATATTTTGTACATGCAAAAATTGTGTGACTTTGGAAAAGAATTATTGGATTGAATTGCATTGTCTATGGAAATATTAACCAACAACTAGAACATAAGCAAAATCTTCCAAATTATGTTTACCATTGTTTGTTCTAAAGATTTCACTTTCATTCGAAATTTTTAGAATTTAAATTTATACAATTTTAAAAACTTTTTTTTCAAGCTTTTGTTTAATTTTTTTATACCCTCCACCACCACAAGTGGTGAAAGAGGGTATATATACGTTTCTCATTCCGTGTGTAACATTGAGAAATATTCATCTGAGACCCAACGAAGTATATATATTATTGATCCTTATGAAATTCTAAGTCGATTGAGCAATGTCCGTCTGTCTGTCTGTGTAAAACACTCTCACGTCCAAAATACATAAGCAAAATTAATGAAATGTATACCAAAATGTTTATAATTTTTCTAAGCAGTATGGTATTGAAAATCAGCAAAATCGAGTTGGTAGAACCAGGGTTATGGATTAAAATGTAAGACAACCTCTAAAAATTTAGATAATTTCACATTTTTTTTTTCTGATTTTTGGTAAATCCATTCCAGAGAATACCATGAAATTTTGCACACATTATTTATATGATAAAAGGACAAATTTTGTTGAAAATGGAAAGAATCGGTCCATAGTTTCTCGTAGCCCCCATACAAATTTCTTCACGAAATATGGTGCTATGGTATGTAAATGCCCATAGAATTGCAGTATCCATACAAAATTCAGCACAACTAAGTTTCGTGAAAACAGAAATTGCAACACCAATTTTTTTTTTTGGATCGGGCACTATTTGACCATAGCCCCCATATAAAGTTTACTTCCGAAAATCATTTAAATACACTTAAATATCTTATATATATCGGTATCAGGTTGAAATTCATCTTGAATAATTCCCATGCACATGAAAATAGCTGTAGGGAATATCATGAAGATCGGCCCATAATTGGTTATAGCTCCCATATAAGGACCACTTCTAAAAACCACATTAATTTTCATAAATATCTGAAAAATATCGTTATCGAATTAAAATTTTACACAGATCGGTAGTATTAATTCACAAATGATACTACTAGATTGTGTGAATATCGGTTCATATTTGACCATAGCTCCCATATAAGGTCCATTTCCGAAAATTACTTAAATACTAATAACTCTTTTATAAAAGCTTCTATCTAGTTTAAATTTCAAACAAATATTTCCATTATATACGAAAATCGATGTGTTAAATTTTGTGAAGTTCGGCCGATAATTGGTCATAGCTCCCATATAAGGACCACTTCCGAAAAACACATTAACCTCTGTAAATATTTAAAATATATGGATATCGAACTTAAATTGTATACCGATCAATATATTGTATCCAAAAATTATATTACTGGGTTTTGTGAATATCGGTCCATATTTGACCATAGCACCCATATTAGCTCGATGTCTGATAATCACAATAATACCCATAAAATTCTTATAAATAATGTTATGGACAAAACTATCAAGGCCTCAAATACATAGAAATCGCTTTAAAATATTTAATTATATCTTCCAAATAAGTCGCACATCCGAAAAATACATTAACGCATATATACACTCATATCGGTAAAAAATGTAACAGATATAAGTTTCAAGTTGATTTGGTGACTATGGGTTCTTGATTATATATAGAAGGCTCACATCCGGAAAATTCACTAGAACAGAACAAAAATATACTTTTGAAGTTTTACTAAATATATTTGTTTACCCTTTTTTATACTCTTTTAATTCACTTGTGGTGAATAATAAAAATGTTGAGCCAATCGGTAATGTTAACCAATTATTAAGTATATATATTGTTAAATAGTACATTTTATTCCAATTATAAAATTATAGACTCTGTTGGAAATGTAGTTATTTCAATTATAAATTGCTGAAGTAGATAACATTTTTATACATTTAAAATAAAATATCTTCTGCGTAAACTAGTTTTTCTAACAATATATAAAATACTACTATACAACTATGTTTTAAATAAACTTTTATTTTGTTTTAAAAAAAAGTGTTTTTATTGAAGAAAGTACATAATTTGTATATAGTCTAAAATGTGTATTATATCATGATTCATATATCATCCATAAAGTGGCTTAAAAAGAAATTCGGTTATAGTCCTAATTCGCTCATAGTCCACAAAAATTGTGCAACTGTATTTGTAGACTATAAGCGAAAACTACTGTATTACATTACCATTCTACCATTCTTCATAATCGGAGCTAAGTCCCAATAACAAACACTGAATATGGATATTAGAGTGTTTATACCAATGTAATTTCTATAATTTTCATCTAATTTAGATGGAGGGTATTTAAGATTCGGCATAGCCGAATATAGCACTCAAACTTGTTTTGTTTGACATTTTTACCAAATAGACATTTTCTGTATAAAATTGCACAAAATTTAAAAGTTGGGTTCATGAAACACGTCGCGCAATATATTTGACAGTTCATTTGCATTTAAGTATTTACATGAGGACCCTTATAATGTATTTGTGAATGAGTAAACGATTGACAATAATAAAATATTCGTAGAAATAAGGACAATTAATTAAAATACGATTTTAAAATTTCATTATATTGCTTTTAAGGAAAAAATATCATGTAAATTAATAGTTCGCACACAGACTCTTATCACTGAACATAAAATAAAACTGAACTTAGAAATAAATAACAAATAATATTTACAAAATCGAAATTTTAACATTATAAAGAATTGACTAAAGAGTAATTTAGAAATAAGATATTCAAAGTTATATTCATTTACATGCAATTTGATTTACAAGAATAGCTATCTATTTTCGTAAAACAAATTTAAAAAAAAGCACTACAAAGAGGTTGAATGCAGTAAAGATACTTTTTATAAGCGCTTTGCATTCACAATGATTTCCAAATGATGATTTTTTTAATATATTATTGACAACTTCAGATCCTTTCATCCGGAATCAATGGAAAGTTGAACGTCCTGATTTAAATGAAAAAGCGAAAAGGACTGCCACAGGACAGAAATACTGAAATATGTATGGAATTTTTGCAAGCAACGTTCCAACCAAATGAATAATTGTTGTTTGCCTTTACTTTATTGATGTAAAAGAGAATATGATAAACACTAATGTGTAAGACTCTATTATTTATTGTAATAAAAAATGTTTTTTGCTACACCTTTTCTATTTATGCACTTATTAATAAACATTTTTCCAAAATGTCCAACGGACAAAAATTACGTGTGCCCACATAATATTAAAATCTTGAAATAATGTGCGGATTATGGATAGCAACCGAACTTCAGTTGCATTGCCATTTCCCGAGAGAAATGATAGCTGCTAGTTGTCATCTGTAATACCATTTAGGCAACTGACAACGCAACTGAA
The DNA here is from genome assembly GCA_942486065.2 of Calliphora vomitoria. NCBI lineage: Eukaryota > Metazoa > Arthropoda > Insecta > Diptera > Calliphoridae > Calliphora > Calliphora vomitoria. The sequence goes on from OW818029.2 coordinate 103,718,393, forward strand.
GTTCGGTTGCCATCCATAATCGTTATTTCAGATGTTGTGTTCCCATCATTCGTATTGCCTGATCCTTGTCTTGGTTGATCTATAATCAACCTATATTTAAGAAATTCGTCCTGAACATGTTTCCTTTTAAAACTTCTTAACTTCTTATTGGTGCCGTTGTGTCTTATTTATCCTGTAGGTCCAAAATTCAAGTAATAACTGATTTTTGTGTTCCATTATCGAATTCTTGTATGTAACGGTGATAATCCAAATTCATATGCATCAGTATTATCTAATGATTTTTCCGGAACTTGGTTTACGTGGAACGATGTAGTTTGAAATAAAATGCAGCTGGATTAAGCCTTTGTGTCAGTTTCCATATTTATTCAAATCATTGCCCTTAAATGATAGTAGCAAGCATTGAGTTGTATAATTAAGTAGATTTTGAAGTTGCACCTCTGCCGAAATTGGTGTGATTGTAATAGTGGCTCTTGTTGGTAAACGACTGTTCTTAGCAGCAGTTATATGATATGATGGATATCTGAGTTAATTTGCGGTTTTGTTAACTTCAATTCCAAAAATAATGCGTTTTCGATTTTTCACTATTTTTTTAAACAAAAATTGCTGTTTTGGAATAAAATACATAATAAATAAATCTAACCATAAAAGCTAGATTGGATATTGTTCAGTTGTTTACATAAAGTTTAAAACAACTTACAAGAAATGTAAGAAAATGTTCTATCTATGTGCAAATTCAAGTCGGAACTTTCAAAAATTTTAAATTGAAATTCATATACATATATGTTTTGTTATTAACTATACTAATGAAAAAGTAGTTTCCTAAAATTGTCTTTAGTTTTTCCATACAAATAAAAAAACCTTCTTTCATCTAGTTTTTTATGAAAACCAAAAAATTACAAAATGATGAAATATTACAAAGTAATTGAACCATTTTATCCAAAGGTAGCCACAAAATAATTTTATAAAACATCCTACTTTACTTATTATTTAAATATTTTGTAAGTTATTACACAAATACAGTACAAAATATAAATATACTTTATATATTTACCCCCATATGCATAAACAATTTTTAAATTTATCATAGGTTTATAAAACAAAATTTGTTTTATAAACATTTTATAAATTTAAAATTGTTTATGCATACTGACTAAAAATTGTTTAACGTTACTAACTGACGCACATCCAAAACCAGTAAAGCTAGTGGTTAAAATTCCGGTAATGGGGTCCTTTTTCAACATATAGAGCCACTAAGAAGGAGATAAAACGGCCAAAACTGTACCTTTATATCTCCAAAATAAATAAACCTAGAAATAATGATTAAAATGTGTCCGCCTTTAATTTTTTGAAATAAAAGTGGCCACAAGGGGTTAAAATAGTCCCCATAGAAACCTTAGATAACTTATCTCCTAAATAAATAAACATAGAAATACAATTTTAAATGCATCTGGTTCAGATCAATAAACACTAGATATATTTTTAGTACCTTTTTCAAATTCGAATTATTTAGGCCTAAAAATTATATAATGTTTTGGTACTTTTTTTACCATGAAATATTATTTTCAAATACATAGTACGTATTACTGATAATTATCAGTAAATTATATAAACATTTTTATTTCTACACGAGGGATAAAAAAGGCCCCAAAAAGGGGATAAAACCAGAATATTTATTATTTAACATTAACGAACTTATAAAGTGAAACAAACAATATTCAGGATTGTTCCTTCAAAATGTGTTCTTCAAAAACTAAATCACTAACTATTTGAAATTCAACTAAGTACTAACGTGTAAAACTTCAGTACACATTAGGATGGGTCGATTTAGCAATCGATATTGTGCTATCGATTTTTCGATAGCTTTTGTCATGAGGAAAAAAATGTCCACAACGACATATCAAAAAAATCATTTTCGAGGCGGCCAAATTTCAGAAAAGTCAAAAAATAACTTTTTCTCAACTTTTATTTTAAAAGTTTTTAGTAGGTAATAAATAAATCGTTTGATTTTTTTTTTTTTTAAATATTACCTTAAATATTAAAAAAAACCTTAAAAATAAAAGTAATTTTTTTATTTGAAATTTTGCCGAATCGAAAATGATTTTTTTGATATGACGAGTGGACATTTTTTTCTTCATGCCAAAAGCTATCGAAGAATCTTATACAGTGCACTCGCGGTAACGTGAACACCGTCTAACGTGAACACCGCCTAACGTGAACAAGCTTTTGTTTACATTGAGTACTCTGTAACGTGAACAAACTCAGAAAGCTCTATAACGTGAACAATTTGTTTCACTGCATTTGTTTTCTAAGCATGTAGACAAAACTGAAATACGTACATTAAATTCGATTTTTAAAGTTTAGGGAATCTCCTTATATTAAAACTCTGTTTGTATCCTCTAAATTAATATTTTTTGTATGGCAACGAATGCGTAATTTTATTTCAATGTATATTTTCTTGTGATCTCGTTTTGTTTTGTAATGAATTTTAATCAATCATTTTTGTTTTATATTTTAATAATGAATATAATAATAAAATAATTTCACGTTCAAGCGTGTAAAGCACAGGTTTATATTACAAAATTTTATATTTTTTCCATGAAATTCGACAATCGCTAACGTGAACAATTTCACTAACATGAACTCCCTTGGTTTTAATTAGTTCACGTTACCGCGAGTGCACTGTATAATACTTTTTTTCATATTTTTGTTACCTATTATATTCTTAATAAATCCCAATGTGATGATAAAAAAATTCTGAAATTTTTTAAACAAAATTTTAAAATTTCAAAATGGATTTTTTAAACTACCGCTAAAAAATATAAATTTTTTGGTCGTACCTACGATATCCTACGAAGACAAAAACTCATATACAGGTAATTATGAATATATTTTAAGTAAACATGAGCTTTTATTTTAATAATTCTCAAAATATGTTATTTTTGTTCCTACATTTCTTGTTCTGGTGGCCTGAGACATGTTAATGGCCTGGGGAATTTTTAATAACTATACAATTGTTTAAACCAATTTTTATCGTTTATATCTCATTATAACGACAGTTACGTACACATTTGGATTATTTTAAATTAAATTGCAAAAGTAATTTTTTAATGGCAACATTTTTACAAAAACTGAAATAAAATTCATTTTTTCCCCTTGTAAATGCACCTCAAAACTTCAGAGTCGTTGCGCCACCAGTTTACGTTATCCTATCATCCTAATATTTTACACAACGTGTTTCTACAATACATAGAACAATTCTAGAGGAGGAGACGGTCAAAATTCGAAATTTTATTTTTTTGGAGCACAGATTAATCTGCACCATTCCGATGCAGCTTCGGACGATTTGCTGCTCTTGATGCAGAAGAAAGTTATCCTCGTGGCCTTAATCTAAAAACCCTGGCTTGTAGCCAGTAAAGTTCGCAGCGTTCTGTCACGAAACTATGTGCTCCTTTCTCAAACCCGTAAAGGTAACGTTCAGAACTGTGTTTTGGACAGAAAAGACATCATGGTTTTTCTTCTAACTAATTACAGTTCTGGTAAATTAACGGTAGTTGCACTAGAACGACAACGGTTACAAATCCTAATCATATCATCTGAGTACCTAACTTACTACGAAGATAATCCGCCCTCACGTCCCGTATGCACACTTGTAGACTGGTGTAACAGTAGGATGAGTGTTTACTTCAATACAGGTAACATACCAACATTCTTCAATAGGATCAGGGAGCAGGTCATTGATATTACTTTGGTAAGAATACTGACTCAGTTGGAATTCTTGATTGGAGAGTATCATTCTCCGATCACCATAGGATAGTTTTTACGATATAGCTTACACTAGATAGGGAAAGCCCCTTTAGGAATCCTAGGAAAACCGACTGGGTCAAATTAAGTAATCTCAGTGATACCATACCACCTCCAAAAATGGATAGATTAAATGATATACGGGATTTGGACAACTCGGTTGATTTCTTTTTCAGGTCATTAAGGGAAGCCTACTATGCTTCGTGTAGGGAGCAGCATGGACCTAGGAAATTCCGGCAACCAAAGGACTGTAGAAAACTTTTTAATAAGGCGAAGAGGGACTAAGATCCGTTAAGCTTGGACGATTATCGTCAAGGCTTCAACACTTTCAAGAGGGAAACCAAACGGGCAAAGAAGGAACCTTGGAAGCGTTTCTATGAGGAACTGGAGACTACCATGGAGTACTATCCAAAGACTCTGGTACGAGTGGATTCCTGATGAAACCAGATGGTAACTTTACTGAAAGTAGTACCGAAACCTTGGAACTGCTTATGGAGACACACTTTCCGGGTTGCAGGGATGATGGGAATGAGGGTTCCGCTTCGGAGCACCTTTTAGCTTCTCAAATCCACATAAGTGGATTAGTTAGCTCCATTGTTAGCGTGTAGAAAATTTCGTGGGCGGTGTAATCTTTCAAGCCCTATAAATCTCCAGGGCCAGAATTTCAACCATCATGCCATAGCTTATTATCATATTTAGGAACAGCCTGGAAACAGGATACATTCGTAAAGAATGGAGAGAGCTTACAGTGGTATTTATCTCCAAAGCGGGAAAGTCTATCATCATTTTCATTGAAAACACTAGAAAGATTGATCGATACCCATGTCAGGAACATCCTCATCCACGCATACTTTCAAGAAAGGTCGATGACAGGGGGCACACCACAAAGTGGTGTCATCTCTCAACTTCTGTGGAATCTTGTCGTAAATAAAATCCTTTTCAGGCTCAGTAGGATAGGCACCAAAGTAGTCGCATATCCTGGCGACGTATGAGTTTCTTCCTAGAATAAGTGAACTCGTGGAATTAGCTCTTAGCGTTCTGCTATCATGGACCAGAGAAAACGGTCTAGGTGTCATCCCTGTCAAAACCGAACTGGTTCTTTTCACCAGGAGATACAAAATCCCATAATTCAGACCTCCACGAGTGGATGGCGAAGCCAAATATCATGGCGTAATTTTGGACTCAAAGCACTCGTGGAAACGTAATGCTGAGAGTCGAATGATGAAGGCACTATGTGCCTTCTATATATGTAAGAAAACCTTTGGGAAGAGAAGGAGTCTTAAACCATATATTGTACACCATTCGATAAGTCAAACCGTCAAACACAGCGCTGGATCCATCATATGGGGGTGTTTCCCTTCTTCTGGTATCAGTTCAATATTTTGGATAAAGAACAAAATATGTGCCCCGGACTACGAAAATATATTTCAAAGCATAATACTTCCATTTGCTGAGGAAGAGATTCCTTTGAGATGGGAGTTTCAGCAGGACAATGATCAGAACCACTCTTCAAAATTGTCAAAGGATTGGTTTGCTGTCAACAAATTACCACTTATCGAATGGTCCTTACAGTCACCGGACCTTAACCCAACAAAACACCATTGGGTAGTTCTCAAGAGCAAGCTGGAGGGCATCAGTCCGAAAAATAAGGACGAATTGTGGGGAAAAATCCATTGACGAGGACGCTTTCAAAAAATTGGTTGATTCCATTGGTCGCAGATTCAATGAAGTTGTGAAAAACAGAGGTAGAGCCTCGAAATATTAAAATAAAATAATTTTTTAACAAGAAATAAAATGATGTGCCTCCTCAAATTCAACCCTTTTACGCGTTTCTATTATTTTTTCCAGCAAAAATATTGACTCTTTACATTGTTAGTGATATAGTGTATTTAAATATAAATGAAAAGAGGAATGATTATGGTTTTTCTTATGTTATATGTCTGATAAACAAAATTGCATATACATTTTTTTTAACAAAACTAAACTTGACTAATATACTTACAAAAGTTGAAAAAAAAGCTTTCGTTTCTTTTATTTTTTCCAACACTGTATATCAAATGCATTTCTGCTAAGTCTGCTCTACGACTTAAACAGTCAAGCGGACTGAAGCATGATCGTATTGGTCACGGCACCATCCTACAAAAGACATGCAGGCCAATAATGGGGCAAGAAACGGACTACATAGTACCTACACTGAACTTTGATAGGTCTTTTAGGATCAAAATAACAAGAGATGATAGCGGCGCGAACACTTTCATAAGGGACTACGATCTCAGTCTACACTGATGTTTCAAAGAAATAAATAGGAACTGGCTCGGAAATTTTCTCTGATGAACTGGACCTTTTGGTGTCTCTTCGATTACTCGATACCTGCAAGGTTTTCCGGGCAGAGATATATGCCATCGATACAGCCGCGAGAAGAATCCTGGAACTGAAACTCGAAAATTCGAGATTCAGTTCCAGCCTTGCATCAATCAAGGCTCTTAGCTACAACGTTAATAAGTCGAAATGTCTTCTCAATTGCATCCAATCACTGGCACAACATCACGTCGAGTTGATATGGGCCCCGGGCATGAGGGCATTCGGGGAAACGAAGTATCTGACGAATGCTCAACCAACGGGTCGTCCCTAGACGTTACTCTTGCGCAATGGGATATTCACACTCTCTTGGTTACCGTATCGAAATTGATAGATGAATTGGTTTTGAGTGAGACGGAACTCAGATGGTCAAGTATCATCATACTTTGACAGAGGATAGGACCAGGATTCTTTTGTCTTTTATTAGGAATTCGATTAGGCTTCTTACTGGTATAATCACTGGGCACTGTATGATTGGACACATGTCGGAATGTATGGGTTACCCACGTTATAGCTATTGTAGAAGTTGTTTGGATGAGGAGGAGTAAGAATCTGTGCAACACCTTCTATGTGACTGCCCAGCCTTACAAGAGCATAGACTACTTTATCTTGGTAGAGCTCTTTTACATGATCTGGACTGTCTCAGAGATGTGTCAATAGTAAATATGATCAGATTTATTAAAAGTTGGTTGTCGCGAGGACCACAGCAATATTTATCTTGGTAGAGCTCTTTTCGATAATCTGTACTGTCTCAGAGATGTGTCACTAATAAATACGATCAGATTTATTAGAAGTTGCTTGTCACGGGGACCACAGCAATCACATAAGTGGTCAACGAAATTATGAATTTTCAGCATAAGGGAATAGTTATTCTAAGGGTACCACAATGGGCCATAAGCGCTCCGAGTGAACTCGCTAACTTGCGAGGATTCCACGTAACCAACCAAAAAAAGTTTTGTGTACCACATTTTGCATGAAACATATGAAAAAACTTACAAATTTTTCAAAGGGGGCAAGGTTTGTGGTACTTCTGAGGTACTTTACACGCTTTTGCATTAAGTTCTCTTTCCAAATAAAAGACAAAATATACAGCCTTTTTAGGAAAAACCTTACAAAATACGGCCCTTTTTTAATGCGTGTAACTTTCTTTCGAACCTCCGTAAGCCCGCCATATCAAAAAACCATAAAAAGATCGAGCAAAATTGAAAACAAAATAAATCAGTAAACCATAATATATCTTAAACTAATAGAGATAAGCTGTACATGTAAGCGTAACTTTGTAGATCTTCTCAAAGACTATTTATATATTTTTTGGCGATATGTTTTAAAAAAATTAGACCCGAGGTGACCAACTTTGAGTGGCAACGCACTGGTCCCCATTAGCGTTAGGCAGCTGAGCAAACGTAAATCAACTCGAAAACACAAAAACTTATCGAAAATATTTTGTTTGATGAAAAGTACTTTCATTCCTTCTTATTCAAGCTTTTGATTTACCGATTTTTGATTCATTTATGATCATAAATCTTCTATCTTCTGATATTGGTTTTTATTTTTTTAAATCAATGCAACATTACCCTGAATTTACACATGCAAGTAAATTGATGAAAGTTGAGAATACGTATTAAATATTATCGAAAATGTCGAAAATACATCGAAATGTGTACAAGTTGCTTGAGTGTAAACGATAGGTTCCCAGCAGTTCACCAAGCAGTCAATGTATCCCTTATAGACAGTAATCGTCACTAATGTCTTATCACTTGGCTGACTCCAATTTATATATTTTTTTGGTCATTTGACATGTATGTGCTCTTTGTAGTGCATAGAGAAGACTTTACTTTATTACATACTTTATACATCCCAGGTAATCTAGCGTGAAAACAATTGTCACTTAAGTGTCTCTAAGTAATCTGGAGTGTAGTCACTTTAAACGTTTTGTGAGTAATTCTTTTAAACTGGTTTTATACAAATTGTGTTAATATAATTCTCATACAGTTAATTTTTATTTTTGCTTAAGTATACTGATATCCCATGTAACATAGCATGTAGTCAATAGTCACATTAGTGTCGCTTAGTAATCTATAGTGAAGTCACTTTAGAAAGTAGTTATTTTACCCACCAGAATCAATCCATCATTGGAGAGTTGTCGAAGAATTGTTTGTTTATAAGCTATCGTTTATTGGACTGCTATGATATGTCTTTTTAGCTGACTATTTGAGGTCAATTAGCACCCGTACATGTTAAAATAACTTGTTATACAGCTGTTCAAGTTACCAGTTAGGTAGCTAGTAAGGTAACTAACGCTATTTAACCAGTATGTGAATCCAATGCGTTGACTACTTTGGACCAGCTATTACACAATCTCATTGTAGTCAAAAAGGTCCAAAAAGGTCTTAGGACATGCATGTGTTAAAATTACTAGTTACGTAGCTATTGAGTAACTAGTTCCCACCCTTAATAATGGGTAACATCACTAGCTCGGGACTGTCTCCTAGAACTGCTGGGTACTTTCGTACCTGTTTTAAATATGTATTCAGTCCTTACAAAGTTGTAAAAACTATATGTACGTAATTTTAAATGTTCACCTACTATTTCTATTTTCAGATCTTCATAGATTTCAAACTCGAAGGATGCCCTATTATATGTATAATCTGCGGAGATATGAACACACCACAAATGCATTGAAATTTTATAATTCATAATGTGATAAGTTAGCAGCCCTAAGCATAATTTAATAATATTATTTGTTTTTATAAAGAAAGATAGAAAATAAAGAAATAAAAACTTAGGAATTCCAATATTTTAATTTTTTGAAAAATAAAATTTTTTGTGGTCAAAATAAATTTTAAAACAGTAGTTTTTAATAATTTTGTAGGTAGAAATATTTCATTATTTTTCGTGTGTTAAAATAACATACAAATCAGTTATTTCTAATGTTTTGTAGTTAGTTTTAGTCAGTTTGAATAAAATTATACTCATTTATTTTTACATATATTGTTAATTATAAAATCAACATTCATAATAATTCATAAAAATTATTTAATTCAAATGAAATGAAATGTTGGCTGTCCGTTTTTCAAATAAAATTATAGTTGTTAAAAATGAATTTTCAGTTGAATTTATTTAATAATATTATATTGTAATATTTTGAGTGTTGGTTTGTCTTTGCAAATATGGTAAAATCATTTGTCTTGCAAGCTTATTAAAAATTCTCCACAAATATCCAAAATTGTATAACATATGGCTAATGGCCAGCAGCGTGTACGTCGATCGGATGAATAAATCAAGCATTTCTTATCGAGCTTATCCAGGTCACCTTCTTTAATGTAATGCATGGATGATAATAGTAAAACAACATGATTTGCACAAAGAATAAAGTTGTGATATCTTTGATCCCAACTGTCACATTTTTTTTTGAGCAGAAATTCTGTTGGAATTTTTCTTTTATTCTTTTTCAACGTACTTTAATAAGTTAGCTCTCGATTTTTTAAGTTATTCCACCAGCTGTAGTGATGAAAACCAATTGTCAGCAGTAATATTCGCTAACATCGTTACGAATTCAAAACATTCTTCAAGAAACTGAGATGTGACCAAATCACTGATTTTTTTTAATTTGACCTGTAACATATCATGTAATTTAAAATAATTTATAAAACTACACCATTTCCAATTGTATTTCAAAGTTTCTAATTGTATTTCAGAAATTTCCATTTGTATTTCAGAAAATTCTAATAGCAATACCAATGGAAATTTCTGAAATACAAATGGAATATTCTGAAATACAAATAGGAATTTCTGAAATACAATTAGAAATTTCTGAAATTCAATTAGAAACTTTTTAAGTAAAAATTAAAACTTCTGAAATACAAATGGAAATTTATGAAATACTATTGGAAAATTCTGAAATACAATTAGAAAGTTCTGAAATATAAATGGAAACTTCTGAAATATAATTGGAATATTCTGAAATATAATTGGAAATTTCTGAAAAACAATTGGAAATCGTGTAGTGGTAAAAATAATTGTGTGAAAATATTACGTTAATTTTGATTTGGGGTAAATTCTACTAAATACTTACTCTAACTCTTACGTAAATGCTGACGAGTGGTTATTTTTACACAAACATGTGCGTAGCTCCAGTCGTGCTATGTCTAGCTCTGCCAAAATACAGCTGAGTAACAAGTATCACGATATGAGAAGTTGATATGAATTAAATTGATAGAGCGCAATGGAAGAGAGTGTTTTAAAAAATTGTAAAGAGAGGGTAAAATTTACCACCACCTCAACAGTTAAAGGTTAAGCAACAATGATGTGCATGTTTCGGAGTGCAGTAAAGAAGAAAACCCCTCAAATTTAAAACATTTAGAAACAATATTAAAATCAGAAAAGGAAAAACTATCTCTCGATTCTATTATATATCTAGTTGATTCTATGTATTCAAAATTAAATGAGGTAATAGCAAATAAAGGTTTAGCCACGAACATTAGCTTTAAGTATAATTTAATAAAAAATACTATTTTTATTTTAATAAATTTCAGTAGCTTTCTCTTTAATATTTCCGAAAAATATAGTATAATTTTTCGGAAATATCGAATCAAAGTTTAGAAGATAAAATTTGATTTGAGGTAGAATGAGTTTTGCTGTATCGTAAAGATAAATCAGCAGGCTTCTGTAAATTAATGTAGAAACCAAATAATTGATTCGTGTTTCTGTAAAGTAAGGTTGCGTTGTGGACTCAGTAGACTCAGTAGAATATAGAATTTGCTTCGTTTTTATGTGACAAAAAATTTAGAAAATGAATATATTTATAACAAATACAATTGAAATGGTAATGGTTTAGCAAAAATACATATCGTCACCTAAAATACAAAAGGGCCTATCATCACTTTTTAAAATTTTACAAGAGAGAAAAAACTTAATAAAATGAAAAGAGTTGTGGTTATTAATATGATTTTCTTTATTTAATAAAGTCGTTATTTTTAAAAATAGGAAGCTAAAAATTTTATGCGCTGAACCAATATCTATTATAAACTCTATTTTGAATTTTTTGGTTGTTACACCCTATCGCATTTCAGGTGACGATATGTACTGTCGAGGCAATAAAGAAACTAGGGAATAACTGTTTTTTGGAATATGGCTCTGTTATCTGTTTACGTGGTTTACGTTGGAATCCTGAACTAAACCTTCCATCATACATTGACAGACTTAAGTTAATAAAATTGCCTACATTACACAGCAGAAGAACTATGCTTAATGTAACAAATATGATCAATATAATTAATGGTGAAGTCTGCTCCGAATTCCTTGTAAATAATGTTACTTTCAACGTTCCTCAACGACTGTCACGTCATTTCAAGCCACTGTATGTCAAAATCGTTAGGACTAACTACGCCCAAGCTGATGCAACGAGGAGATTATACTGCGAATTTAATAATCTTTATCATCTCATTGATTTTTCTCTTAAAACAAATGTAATTAAACATAACATAATTCGTTTTTTAAATGATTAATTATTTGTTGAACTTTTTGTAAATTCTTTGTAATTATATATATACTTTTGTAAAAGTCTGTAAGGATTTAAACCATTTAAATAAATAAATAAAACAAATAATATAAAACATAATTTTTTATTCATAATTTATTTTGTTTTGATTTAATTTTATATTAGGCAGCTAAATGAAATTTTTTTCATGAAAACCAGTTATAGCTTCCAAAAGTATTATGCACTTATCATAAATGTGCAGGTATGAATAATGCACTTAAATTAACGAATTAAGAGTTTGGTAAATTAATATTTAAAACACAAGTTTTGTGCACTTATAAGCAAAATGCTCTGTGTAAATAACTCAAAAAAATTGTAATCCTCTCATAACCATTATAGAATAGTATTATTTTATTGGTCTTTAATGCACGAAATTGACATATTTCTTTTGTCAAGTGGGCCACCCGGTGGGTTAAACTAATTCGGGTACGCTGAATTCAGTGGTGCTAACCGTTTTTTAGGTTAGATCGTATTTTCAGGATATACCGTTATTTCGAAAATAGAGGAGGTTGCACAAGATATATTCGCGTAACTCAAAAACCCACCAGGTGTCCCGCTTGACAGTTTTTTCAACTAGCACAGTGTAACCATTATGAACGATTTTTATTTTTTTGGTCTTTGATAACCATTATAAAAAAATTGTATTTTGTTCGGTCCTCTATTACCATTAAGAAAAATTTTTGTTTATTCTATAGCCATTACAAAGATGTTTTATCATTATTAGCTGATCAGATACCTTATGATATTTTTTTAATTTTTTTTTTTTTTTTGGATTTTAATGTTGGCCAACTGGAATATATATTAATCACCGTGAAAAAATTATGCAAGATTTTTTCAGATTTTTCTATTAAGGTTTAGGAGTCGCTACTGGCTTCTGAACTTTGCCTTTATATACATATTTTTCCATGTGTGTGTGTATTAAAAAAAATAATAATTTTATGCACACCATTATTGAATAAAGATTTAAACAAGTTAGAGTGCTATATTCGGCTATGCCGAATCTTAAATACCCTCCACCTAAATTAGATGAAAATTATAGAAATTACATTGGTATAAACACTCTAATATCCATATTCAGTGTTTGTTATTGGGACTTAGCTCCGATTATGAAGATTGGTAGAATGTTAATGTAATACAGTAGTTTTCGCTTATAGTCTTCAAATACAGTTTCACAATTTTTGTGGACTATAAGCGAATTAGGACTTTAACCGAATTTCTTTTTAAGCCACTTTATGAATTATAGAATCCTGATATAATACACATTTTGGACTACATACAAATTATGTGCTTTCTTCAATAAAACCGCTTGTTTTAAACAAAATAGAAAAACTAGTTTACGCAGAAGATATTTTATTTCAAATGTATAAAAATGTAATCTAATTCAGCAATTTATAATTGAAATAACTACATATTCCTACCATTTCCAACAGAGTCTATAATTTTATAATAGGAATAAAATGTACTATTTAACAATTTATATACTTAATAATTGGTTAACACACAAGTGAATTAAAAGAGTATAAAAAAGGGTAAACAAATATATTTAGTCAAACTTCAAAAGTATATTTTTGTTCTGTTCTAATGAATTTTCCGGATGTGAGCCTTCTATATATAATTATGAACCCATAGTCACCAAATCTACTTCAAACTTATATCCGTTACATTTTTTACCGATATGAGTGTTTATATGCGTTTATATTTGGAAGATATAATTAAATATTTTAAAGTGATTTCTATGTTTTTGAGGCCTATTTTGCTTGATATTTTCCTCCATAACATTATTTACAAGAGTTTTATCTGTATTATTGTGATTATCGGAAATGGAGCTAATATGGGTGCTATGGTCATATATGGACCGATATTCACAAAAACCCAGTAGTATAATGTTTGGATACAATATATTAATCTGTATACAATTTTAGTTCGATATCCATATATTTAAAATATTTACAGAGGTTAATGTGTTTCTCGGAAGTGGTCCTTATATGGGAGCTATGACCGATCTTCATAAAATTCAACACATCGATTTTCGTATATATGGGAAATATTTATTTGAAATTTTAACCAGATGGAAGCTTTTATAAGAGATTTATTAGTATTTAAGTAACTTTCGGAAATGGACCTTATATGGGAGCTATGGTCAAATATGAACCGATATTCACACAATCTAGTAGTATCATTTGTGAATTAATACTACCAATCTGTGTAAAATTTTAATTCGATAACGATATTTTTCAGATATTTACGAAAATTAACGTGGTTTTTAGAAGTGGTGCTTATATGGGAGCTATAACCAATTATGGGCCGATCTTCATGAAATTTCCTACAGCGATTTTCATGTGCATGGGGATTATGCAAGTCGAATTTCAACATAATACCGATATATATAAGATATTTAAGTGATTTTTGGAAGTATATTTTATATGGGGGATATAGTCAAATAGTGCCCTATCCAAAAAAAAAATTGGTCTCGCGATTTCTGTTTGCACGAAACTTGGTTGTGCTGAATTTTGTATGGATATTGCAATTCTATGGCCATTTATATACCATAGCACCATATTTCGGGAAGAAATTTGTATGGGGGCTACGAGAAATTATGGACCGATTCTTTCCATTTTCAACAGAATTTATCGTTTTATCATACAAATAATGTGTGCAAAAGTTCATGGTATTCTCTGCAATGAATTTACCCAAAGTCACAAAAATCATGTGAAAATTATCAAAATTTTTGGAGGTTGTCTTACATTATGATCCATAACACTGGTTCTACCAATTCGATTTTGCTGATTTTCAATACCAAACTGCTTAGAAAAGGATCAATAATATATATACTTTGTTGGGTCTCAGATGAATATTTCTCAATGTTACACACGGAATGACAAACTTATATATACCCTCTTTCACCACTAGTGGTGGTGGAGGGTATAAAAAGGGTAAACAAAAAATATATTTAGTCATACTTCAAAAGTATGTTTTTGTTCTGACTCAATTTCGCATATGCAAATGAGTTATAGAGACGTTTATGGGAGATATAATCTATTATGGGCCGGTAGTCATTAAATATTTTAACGTGATTTCTATGTATTTGAAGCCTATTTTGCTTGAATTTTATTTAATGTTATTTGCAAGACTTTTATGGGTGATTATCGGAAATGGACATAATATGTGTGTTATGGTCAAATGATTTTTGGATACAAGATATTGATATGTTAGGTTATCAGGGTTGGGTCCAATAATCGTTCCCTTTGTGGTACCTGAAAAGAGAATGAAAAACAGAGGGAAGAGAGAAATAGAAGTAGAAGAAAAGGAATTATATAGATTTAGTAGGAGTGAAATTAGCAAGAGTATAATATTGGTATAAATGGGAGGAGTAAGAGGAGAAGATGTTAAGAATTGAATAGCGCTGACCATCATGGAATAGTTGCCGGATTACCATGAGGTGCAGTTTGCAAGTTCGGTCTTATCAACCACCTGCTGAAGGCGTCTATGCACCTTCGTTCCTTCACAGATTGCACGAAGAGGGTACTAAATAATCGCTTACCTAAAGGTCTGGCACGTAGATCGCCCAGTGCCTGACAATTATAAGAGAAGTGTAGAACAGTTTCTTCCTCTTCCTCATTTTGACAACATCTGCAGAAACCGTGATAAGTTAACCCAAGCCTTGCAGCATGGGAACCGAAAGTGCAATGTCCGGTAATCATCGCCATCATATTGCTGAGTCGTATTCGTTGTAGTCGAAGTAGATATGACGTACGTTTACAGTCCAACACAGGCCAAATTATCCTCGTAGTAGCACAGGTGGATTCATTACCCCACCTCGTTTGGGCAAGCTCGTAATATGCGTCATTTCTTGCAAGTTGATAGCGGAATACCACAAAAAAATTTGTCTCGTCTTCCGACATCAAGGCTCCTAATCCCGCCAAGTAATCAGCAATACAATTGCCTTCATTGTTCCTGTGTCCACGTACTCATGTGAGTACAACTGTAGAATGTCTCGCCATCTCATTTAAGGATGGCCGGCATTCCAGGACCATATTCGATGTTTTATAAACACCTATCACTTAATTTCGGCTTTACTGTCAGTATATCTACGGATATCCCCTTTGATAGCTCTTTTGATAGCCGATACTTCGGCTGAAGAATGCTACATCCATTTGGAAGTCTAAAATACATTCTTATTCCAAATTCAGGGATGTATACACCACCGCATGCTCTATCTCCCTTCTTGGACCCATCCGTATAGATGTATAGCCTCATTTCATGAACGGGGAGACCATCGACAGATTCCATATTGGATGGGATTAAGAAACAGAAGTTCTTCAGAATGAAGTGTTTGGGGGTGCAGTAATCAATATGAAGAAGGAAGATTTTGTATACTTCCTATTATGCTACCATGTCCATAGGATCTACGCGTTGCAGGCGTTGATCCTGAAGGCCGTTCAATGCCAGTTTCCTGGCCATTAGATATACTGGAATCCAGTTGAGTAGAATGAAGAGCTCCTGTTATCAGGATTACCATGCTTCTTAATATCCTCTTAAAGAGTATACGATTTGAGGCCCTATCCATTGCCCTCAACCAGACAGAGACCCCATAGAATAATATAGGTTTAGTAACCGTATCAACTAGCTAATTCAAGTTCCAGTGTATAATACCCCATCTCGTGCTTATGGCCTTTTTGCAGACATACATAGTGTCACGGCCTTAGCTGCTCTTGACTCTGTATTGAGTTTCCAGGATAATTTCCTTTCGAACATGATACAAATGTACCTTGCGACAATTCGGTTCCGTTTAGTCGGGGTAACGTGAAATTAGGGATTTTAGTCCATAGAGTGAACAGTTCAGTTCAGTTTTGCTGGGATTTACACTCAAACCACTATCGAACTCCATCGATTTAATGTTTCTAGTGCATTTCCAGTCTTTGCGATATCATGCCCAAATGAATCCCTGAAACTGCCACCGCAACGTCGTCCGCGTAGGCGACGATCTTATAGTTCTGGGAATCTAGGTTCATAAGCAGACAATTTAAGACCAGGTTCCACAGAAGTGGAGAAAGGAGATCGTAGTCGTTCCAATTATAGAGTGAATGATCCTATAATTTAGAATTGATCGAGTCCTAGTAAATCTAGGGCTGTCATTATGGTTGCAGATTTCACATTGTTGAAGGCCTCTTCTATATTCAGAAAGGTCACGAGTGTGTAATTGCGGAATTCGATGGATTTTTCGATATATGATTTTCCCTTGGTGTAGGCATGTTGAGAGGTAGATAATAATCCCTGATTAACTGACATGGACCATGAGAGACATGCTTGAAAGATTGTCATCAGTCATGGTGTGACTAATTCTGCATTGTTTTGCAGGTTAGCCGGTATGGTACCATCAGGGCCTGGAGATTTACATGGATCAAAACTCCGAATGGCCCAAAGTACATTTTCCTCGTTAATCTCAACTGAGGATGAGATTCTATCATGCGGTTGGGATTCATATGCCGTATTAACTGGCAGCCTTCCCGGAAAATGAGTATCCATGAGCACTTCAAGTGTCTCATGTCCACTGATGGTCCATCTGCCGTCCTGTTTTTGGATGTAGCCCTGAACGGTTGGTGATATAGACAGAATCTTGTGCAAACGGCTAGTCTCAGTGGAACTTTCGACGCCTCTCTTACAGAGGGAGCAATATCCTCAATATTATCCGGTTTCCTTTCGATTAAGAAAACTAAATAACGATGATCTGAGAAGGAACAGTCATTTGAAACTTTCCAGTTACTGATCATGTAGGAATGGCTTGCACTGACAAGCCCTACATCAAGAACCTCTTGTCTGCTTGCGACTACAAAAGTAGGTTCTGAAACTTTATTTTTTATCACTAGATTATAGTCTAATATAAAGTGTAATAAAAACTCACCTCGAGCGTTCGTGTCTGAGCTTCCCCAGATAGTATGAAGATCATTGGCATCAGCCCCTATGACCACGGGAGTCCGAGAGCGATTTGCAGCACGCATCATGTTCCTCACCATGCTGTTGGGTCGGCCTGGTCGTGTGCCATGTAGCATGAGAGAAGCCATATAATAAGTGACATCGTCTTCCATGCAGCGATGGAGATCGCTATAATCAGTTAGAATGAAGATATTAAGTGTTTTAGACGGTATGTAAGATATAATTTTACCTGTGCCTTTTTTGTATAAGAGTTTGTACCCTACTGCGTTGAGTGCACAGATTTCGCCATTGCAAATACAAGGCAGAGGAGTAGTGCTGCAGATGCTGCTTTAGAATGATGAAGGTTCACCTGGATCACCTTCATCATGATCGGAGTCATAGACGACGGTTACGTCCACGTCTTCTGGATCAGAGTCCAGAAGAGCATCCTCCACTTCACCCAGACCACGGAATAGATTTCCAACCATACCGGAGTTTGATTGGGTCTCCATTTCGTCTTCCGGGTTAGTGGGGTCGTCAACATCGGTTTTTG
Source organism: Calliphora vomitoria (assembly GCA_942486065.2). NCBI lineage: Eukaryota > Metazoa > Arthropoda > Insecta > Diptera > Calliphoridae > Calliphora > Calliphora vomitoria. Next base: position 103,736,557 of record OW818029.2, read on the forward strand.
CGTAGTCCATATTCTGCGGAGCTTCTGATATAACCTCAGAAGTTTCAGGGTCGATCTTGTCGTCACCACGATCCCGCAGTGGCGGCCACCTTACTGCTTGCACCTTCAGGAGCGAAGACCTTGATCATTTTGCTGTTATGGGTCGGTAGGTCAGGATTCCCGCTCTGAATGTACGCAAGGATCTCCTCAGGTTCATGTGGTTCCGCCGGTATAACTGCGAGTGATCTCGATCTGCGAGTTACCTCACTTATCGGGATCACGTCCAGATTCGGGCCGGGCCCCTAGGGACGCGATTGCTTATTTTAGAAATAGAGCTGAGCGGCCATTTGTACATGCTAGCAGTTTCTCATGGCCTTGATTCCAGCCAGAATCGTCGTTTTGCGGGGATAGACTGGGATTCTCCTTGAGTATCTTCCAGTATACCCTCAGCATACCTTGACGGATTTTCAGCCATTTCTCCTGGGAGATAGCCCCGTATTTAACGCTCCTGTCGATAATGGCCCTTATTATTGGATTACGAGCAACATCACTAGAAGGCCTTCTTATCACATGAGCCTCTTGTTGGTTTTGCTGGTGAAGTAGTTCCTCCTCAGAGCGTTGCCGTTTAGGCCCGACAGATGCGGCTTGGTCCGCTACATCTGGGCCAGCAGGGCCTTGGCCCAAACTTTCTTAGTTTCGACAAATCATCGCTAGTAGGCGCATCGACCGACTTGGATCCATGTCGATCGATAATGCGCAAGGCGGCACGCCTTTGTACGGAAGCCTAGCACCTTGATGGTTCTTTGCGAGTGAGGGCGTTCGATGCTGCCGTAATGGCGTGTGAGCTTGCAGAGGTTGGACCCGACTTCTGGTTCGACTATCCAACTTGTAACGTTTTCGCATGGACACATGTCTTATCGACAGTGTCCGAAGCAGGGAGTGTTGCTGGTGCATTACCAAGGCTACTTCGCTGCTTTTGATCAGACTGTCACCTGAAGGTTAGTCAGCTGATTTTTTGCATTCAGCCAGCACAGTTTTTCCCTCCTGACCTCCTGCTGTTGTTTTTGTTTGTTTATTTATATCATTTTTGTTTGAGTTCATTTTGTTCCCACGAGTATGCGCTTAAGGGTATGGACCATCCATGCAGGAACGGCGTACATAGACTGGTCAAAAACTATATTACAACCGATCCGTACCCTGGCGTCGGAGGAGAGCTGTTAGCGACTAGTCTTCTTTAACCACTAACTAGCCATTCAGGTATTCAGCACAGCTACCATCACTTTGACCTTACAATTGGGGGAAAGTGAAAGAAAGAGAGAATATAGAACAGTTTTGGTCCGCGGGTTGTATCACTAAGAAAGAGAAATAAAGTGCTATCACTAGGCGACCGTTTGTTGTAAAATGTATCGCCAATTATAGCATTATCATGAGACCAATTGTATCCTACTGCGACCATTTGTTATAAAATGTATTACAGTATTATGATAGTTGGCTATTCGTAATTCCGTTAAAAACCTAGCTATGTCAAGAAATTTAGACCATATGTTAGAAAATGTATCTCTAGATATTGACATCGCTCGAGCAATTGTTAGGGCCAGTGACCTATTGTAGAAAACAGTATCACTAGACTAGGCAATTGTTCCTCCTATCCGCCTACTGGGACGCGTCCGATGGGAGATTGAGAACTCCACAAGGAAATCAATGTATACAATTCTTGCTCGATATTGATATATTTAAAATATTTATAGAGCTTAATGTGTTTTTCGGAAGTGGTCCTTATATGGGACCAATTATATGTCCTTTTATCATATAATTAGTGAAGTGAGTGAAAAATTGCGTGGTATTCCCTGAAATGAATTTACCCAAAGTCACAAAAGACATGTGGAAATTATCAAAACTTTTGGAGGTTTTGGTATACATTTTTTTGAATTTCGCGTATGTATTTTGGACAAACAGATGGACATGGCTCAATCGACTATTAATGATCATTAACATGGGGCATTTCATGCCAAGTGAACCAACTTTTGAAATCGATGTCTTCCGATTGGGATGAAACAATTTTTTGACAAGATCGGTCGATAACTTTCTGAGTCAGAGGGGGTCAAAATTGAACATTTTGGCCAAGCAGGTATTTTTTCCCATCCATGTAACTTATTACCTATTGTTCTTAGCAAAACGTGTCACATATAGTTTAGATAGCTATTTTTCAATTATTCGATCTGGTTGAAAAATTGTGTCTGAATTACTATCCAATAGAACTAACTATGGTGCAAATTTCATCTCAATCGGAAGACATCGATTTCAAAAGTTGGTTCACTTGACATGAAATGGCCCACATATATATTTTGCTGAGCTCAATGCTACACACGGAATGACAAACTTATATATACGCTAATTCACCATTTGTGGTGGTGGAGGGTGTAAAAAGGTAAAATGTGATTAAATTGTATTAAGTCATGTTGTTTTTTACTAAACTCAAATAGATATGCATTTAATATTATTTGTGTAAGTTCGTTAATTTAAATACTAAAATCTCAATGTATCCGGAAAATAGTAATTTTTTACAATATTTCAAAACCAAAACTAAAGAAAGATTTGACTATGAAATGTCCCATACATGTATTATCAAAAACATTTATCGCTGCACCAAACCAAAATGTCAATTTTGTTCCCCTGTGTTACAGTAATTATACCTTACCGCATTTCTGGATTTTTTTTAAATTTAACTAACGATATCGTAAAGTAACGACCAATTTCGGTTGTTTTAACGAGTGTTCTATTCTCTAATTTAAGTTAACGAATATTTTCGTTAGAATATTTTAACGACTGATACACAAATGTAAGAACGTCAAAGTTTTAAAATTAAAATATTTTTAACAAAAATTAAATTATTTTAAAAATATATATCTGTAGGAAATTGTTTCGAAATTGCTCCTTAACACAGTTTATTTCGTACGTTGTTCTTAGAAACTTCACACAATAAAATAATAAAATCCAATCAAAATAATTCCATGTCATTTTGTGAAATTCATTTCATGTTCAATATAATTTATTTATTAAGTTACACATTTAAAACCATAAAACAGTGCTATCAAATTATAAAAAGTGATATATTGTATAGAAATTCATACTTTTAATTATATTTTTACATTGACTTAACAACACTATAAATAACGTTATGATGTAATGAGACCTTTTTTCTAGTCGTTAGCTTATCGAAGTTTATCGTTAACTACCGACAATTTTTGCCAAAAAAATCGGTAAAATTTTGCAACAGTATAGCTTTTAACGAGGACTTAATTTTCCCTAAATATTCTTTGTTGATTAGAATTGTTTGGTATTGAAAATGGGAAAAATGAAAATTATGAAAAACTTTGTTTGAACTTACTACTTACTATAGCACTTCTTCAACTGTGTGATATTTTAATTTGAATATATTTTCGAAATTATAAAACATGTGAATTTTTCGGATGATAAGTAATTTAGGAATCAATAATGTGTAATTTACATCTTAGTGGCAACACTGTTTCATTTATATGTGTATGTATTAGAGTTTCCAATTCGGTTTTAACCGAAACCGCGGTTTTTCAAGGCCTAAAACCGAAACCGACAATTATTCTTCGGTTTTCACTTTTAATCTATTTTCACTAGAAAAATTCGAAAAGAGAAACAAACTTTTTCATCCAATTATTCATCCAATATCTCTAAACACAGATCGGTTAAAATATCTTAAGATTTGTATAAATTTGTTAGATTGTATTACAATAATTGCTTAAATAATTCAAAATTTTTGTAACAAAGTCTTATTATTATTTCAATATCCGATAAAATTATGGAGTACTATCTGACCGGTGCGCTTCGCCACCTCAATTGGAATATAGAAATAGTAATATTAAGTCTCCCTTTGTAAATTAATACTAATTCAGGAAAACATGTCTCTAGTTTCAAATTTATTGATTCATAATACTGTGGATTGTAACTCATGCTAGACGTATTATTAGAATAAAAACAGTACAAAAGGACCCACATTTTGTATTCCAACTCAGCATCTTGAATGCTTAATTTCATATTTCTGTGTCCATTATTATAAAAAATACAAAAGAAAGGTAAGCCTATAATAACCTTTCGTGAATTCTAACTCATTCAGAATCATTTGTGCCTAATTTTAAGGTTTATTATTATAAAATATTCAAAAAGTACCTTTACAATAAAGAAATAGTAAGATTAATTATCCGTTTTGAATTCGCGATTCTAGGTCCATCGTTATAAAATATTCAAAAAGTACTACTAGTTGGAAAAAGTACACAAAACCGAACCAAAACCGATCGGTTTGCAATTTTTTAAAACCGAAACCGCGATTTTGAAATTCTTCGGTTTTTTGGAAACTCTAGTAAGTATATGTACACATTATGAATATATCTATGTGTGCATAAATTCATCTCAGCAGTTAAGCAAGTAGTCACTGTATCTCTTATAGACAGTAATTGTAACTAATGTCTTATTGCTAGTAAGGTAACTGACTCTATTGAACCGGTATGTGAATCCAATGCGTTGACTACTTTGGACCAGCTATCGGACAGCCTCATTGTAATCCAAATGTTCAATTGACCCCTGCTTAGGACATGCACGTGTTAAAATAAGTAGTCACGTACCTAGTTATGTAACTAGTTGTCACCATAAAGGATAGGTAAAATCATTTATTCGGAACAGTCTCATAGAACCTCTGGGTTAAGCAAGTAGTCAATATAACCCTTATAGACAGTAATTGTCACTAATGTCTGACCACTTATCTGTTTTCAATATATTTTGGGTCATTTTACAAAACTTAGGAGTACTTTTTTTATTACATTAAATTATTTTACTTGTATACATAATAGTTGGCTGATATGCTTCTGAATAGAGAAAAAATCAAGGATAAAGAGCTAAATGATATTGAGGTAACAAAAGCTATCAGTATTTATGCGTTCTACAAATGGTATTTTTTGAAACCGAAGAATAATTGTCGCTTTCGGTTTTAGGCCTTAAAAAACCGCGGTTTCGGTTAAAATCGAACACAAAACTCTACTTTAAACGTTTTTTTTATATACTTTTTATGAGTAATTACTACAAACTTATTTTATACAAATTGTGTTGATATTGTATACACAGTCTTACAAAAGTTTACATACGTTTGAAATTTTTCTATTTTTTCGGAAAATATATAATTTTGTTAAGGGTTGTAACTACATTTTTGTTTAAAAAATATATTTCCATCATTAAATAAATAACAATAAAACACGAGCAATTGGTATCCTTTTAATGTTACACAAGTTTACGTACTCTGCAAAAAAAAGTGTTGTGCCGTTAAAATGTCCACTACAATTTTTATGATGCTTTGTGTAAGATCAGTGGTAGAAAGTTTAGTTTCACTATAAGTGATCACACTGGCAAAATAAAATCAAAAGGTATTTTTAGTGGAAGAAAATGGACAAAGGCAAAGATATTTTTGAGCCAATTCGAAAAACCGTCATTAAGTTGAGAAATGATGGCAAATCTCTTAATGAAATTGGAATTTTATAAAATCTAAGTAAAAGCACAGTCCAAACAATAATAAAAAATGTCAAAGAAAATTATAAAAGCAAAGCTCGTAGTGGGCATCCCCGCATTCTCGACAAACGAACAGAAAGGTCTATTATACGTTCCATTCAAGAAAATCCTAAGCTAAGTGCGTGATTATTAATATTAATTTAATTTTTTTTAAGTTTTTTTTTTATCCGTATGTAAACTTATGTAAATTAGTTTTATGCCCAAAAATGAATTATTTTATGTTTTTTAGTAGAATTTAATGAAAGTAAATTAGTTTTGTATTTATTTTATCTCAATAAATCCGAAATAAAAAAAGTAATTAAAGAATTGTTTACTAAATATTTATTAATAAAGATGAAATATATTAGGGGTATGTAAACTTTTGTAAGACTGTGTAATTCTCATATATTTTATTTGCTTTTTGCTTAAGTATACTGACATTTCATATAACCTATCGTAAATACAATTGTCCCTTTAGTGTCTCTAAGTAACCTAAAGTGTAATCACTTTTAACGTTTTGTTTGTACTTCATTTTAGAAAGTTGTTATATTTCCCACCATAAGTAATCTATTGGAGAGTTATTGGAGGATGGTTTGTTTACAAACAGTCGGTTATCGGACTGTCTATGAAATGTACTTTTAATTGACTATTTGAGGTTAATCAATAGTTATGTAGCTGATCAAGTTACCAGTTTACGTACTCTGCAAAAAAAGGTAACTGACTATATGTAATCAGTATGTGAATCGAATGCGTTGACTACTTTGGAACTTTGCTATTAGACAGTCTCACTGTAATCCACAGTCTCAGGACATACACGTGTTAAAATAACTAGCTAATTATTACTCTTTTTTCGATAGCTAAAATTGCTAGTTTGGGACAGTCTTCTAGAACTGCTGGGATGTTTGTATGTACATACATTCATATATTTACCTCTGTTTTAGTATTTACACCATTAATCTTCTTTACCGTTTGTTATAAAATAATGAAGCGCTCGAAAAGAAATTAAATCAACTTTTTAACGCTTTATTAATTATTTGTATTTTATTTGTATTGTATTTGTTTAAAACAACTAATCCGAACATATTTTAATAATTTACGGATAGTTGTTTAACACACACTCATTCACAGATACCTAAATATGTACAAAGCGGCAAGAACAAAGTTAATTTGTAAATAGATATGATAATAAACACACATAATGTTATGCACATATGTACCCAACGGGAAACAATCCTAGGGCTACATTTTGTAGGGCACACGTTTTATAAAATTGTACTTTGTAAAGTTCGCATGAATTAGTTTTTTATATATAAAACCACATGTAATTCTTTAAAGTCCATTATTTAGGTTTATACTGAATTCAGTAAGTATATTTTTCAAACCTTTTCATAGAAGTTCCTATGTAAATATTCTATGAGGCATTATGTGACAGGTCTTCTCTCAGGACTTATAAGGAATATACTTTCTTAAGTGGGCATTCTATCAGAACTCTAATAGAAGAGAGTATGAAAGGACTTGCCTTTCAATGAAATGTAGTGTATGAATTTAAACGATGCGGCAATACGGCTGGGTGTCTTTGTGTCTGCAAAATAAGGCCTTTAGAAAGGCCCCTTTACTGCATATTTTTCCCTCTGTGTTTGTATGTATATGAAAGTTCCCACTTGACCTTAGAATTGAGAACAAATATACTTTCCTAAAAGTGAGGATTAAAAAAAAAAAATAGTTTGTTCGAAATAAAAATATTCAACATTTATTTGAAAGCAATTAAATTGAAAAATACTTTTTATGTAAGAAAGCATAAAATATTTGGTTAATATTTTACTATATGACATAAAATCACACGCACTTTTAAAGTTAGTGTTACTTGAAGTCAACATTACTGTTACTCTTGATTATATTTGCTACTTTATCGTTAACACTGGGAAGTAGAACATGCAACGCATTTAGGTTAGGCTGTTATGCACTACACGAAATTATCCTTTCACGCATACGCAACTGGATTGCACACATAAATACAAATCAAGGTAATTTGGTTTGATAAAATATATATTTTGTTTTAAATAAAGAACGAATTTGTCTAAAGAATAATATCAAGTGATAATGACAAATTATAAATCAAAATTATAAATATTTGCTTTAAATAAAGATTATGTGTCAAACGGTAGCAAAGTATCAGGTAAATTATAATTTTCCTATGTTGTGACTCCGATAAATTCTTACAATTGTCTAGAAAATTGCAAATACATACCAACAAGTTATTATATGATTTCCAGTCTGTATAAATATATTTGCATTTCATTAACCGCCATATTCATAAAAGTTTTAAATTTAAACAATGTTTTAAAGCAAAATTTCCATAAAAAATTTGAGTTGTTCAAATCTAAAAATTGTTTATGAAAAATTAATTAAACAAGATTATAAAAATTTGTAGCATATTTTATTTTAAATATGTCAAAATGTCTATTCATTTGTAAAAAGTGTGTAGCCGTATGAGATAATGACATTTTATTTACCTCATATTTGTCAAAAATGTATTACCGACATACTTTGCATACACTCAAAGCTTTACTTATTTTTAATTTATGTATATTTTAATTGAAATATTTATTTGATATTATATTTTTGAAAAAAAATTTGTAATTGTTGACATCTTAAAAAAAAATGTACTTAGTAAAAATAAATAACTGCCTTTTTAAGAATGTTATAAATGTTCCAGGAATTGAAATTGCCAATTGTATCTGAAAAAGATCAGATGAAGGTGTCAAGCAATCATAGTAGCCATATTATATTGGTGCAAAATCTTAAAATTTCAAGAAAAAAATCGTCAAAGGGTCAAAAGAAACTTGAAAAACATACTATTTTCCATAGATAACATACAATTTGTACCAACGCTCTTGTCTCTCCTGTCTAAGACCTAACTCAGTTGTCAAAAACCCAAAAAAAGAAACACATATAATATTGGGTACATTTGTCGTAATTATCAATAATTATACGATTTTCAATGATTTTTTATGAAAATGTTTATTAAATTGAAAAATTTAAAAATTAGGTTGTTGATTTTATTTTCAATATTCGTACTAGTTCGCGTGTTATCGGACATTCAATCTGGTAAACATCATGTTTCACACAATGGTCAATATGAGTATCAAAATGTTTGTTTTGACATGTAGAACTCGTAGTGCGCAAAATTGTAAATTTGCTAAATCTGTGAATTTTTTTGGTGCTGTAGAGTAAAGTTAATTAAAATTGGGAGTTAATCCAGTTCAAACGTGGATAATATATGGATGAAGATTGTGATAAAAATAAAAATTAAATCACTTGACACTTTTTACCGACATACCACAGTGGGGGATCTGAAAAAAAACTGGAAATAAATCTGTAACTTCTAAACGAATAGCTCGATTTTAATAAACTTTCCCATTGCTATAGAGCAGGTGTTGATAAGTTTACGTTTTGAATTTGGGCTTAAACAACCAAGGGGGGGCCGAGCCAAATGCCCCAAAGTGAGGCACCTCGGGTATATCAAAAATTAAAAATGATGCCAAATTTTTGTTTGCAATCCGATTTGAAAGATTTATATATATATGGAATGTACTAGACGAGATCTACAAAAAACATTGATTTAGCCATATATTACCTCTTATAGTTTTTTCAAAAAAAAATGGCGGTAAAACGACTTTTTTATTTTTTTTTAAGTTTGAACGCACATAACTTTTGACTCAGTAGATATTTTTTAACATTTATTTCTTAAGATTATTAATAAATTTGTTGTTAATTCAAAAAAAGACACTTCAAGAAAATGAATTGGATCCGTTATTAGCAAAATAGCAGACCAGGGTAGGCAAAAAAAATAAAATTTTACTTTTCAAATGCGAATAACTCGTAAACTATAAGAGATAATATATGACTAAAGCAATGTTTTTTGTAGATCTCGTTTAGTACATTCCATATATATCTTTCAAATCGGATCGCAAACAAAAATTTGGCATCATTTTTAATTTTTGATATACCCGAGGTGCCCCACTTTGAGGCATTGTGGCTCGGCCCCCCCTTGGTTGTTTAAGTCCAAATTCCAAACTTAAACTTATCAACACCTCCTCTATAGCATTTCTTTAAAATTGTTTAGTAAGCTATCGTGTAAATTTTACACCTATGCCATGTTTCCACGGCAGTCTGAATTACTTACGGCCATTTTCACAATGTACGATTATTTAATTTTTAACTGAAAATTAACTAACTGTCGGTTTGTTTAACGGGGACCATTTAACCAATGGTTACCGATTTACGTTTCACCATCATTTGATTACTTAACAAAAGCATTTAGTAGAAAGTATGGCAATACTGCATACATTTGTTTACAATAGTGTAATAAAAGATTGAAATATTTATTTTATTTATTTATTTTATTTCTCATAATATTAATACTATTTACATTTGAATTATAGTAGTGAAGAGTTTAGAAACAACGTTCCTTTTCTACTTAAATATAATTTTTAAATTATAAAATCTATGTACAGAAAATATAAAAGATTGAAATATAAAAAATTTCTAAAAAGGCGGCATCAAAAAATAAAACTTTGTATTTTATTACTTGTATAATAAAAAAAAACTTATAAAACTCAAAAATATTAAGGTACCTAACTATATTGCGCCTTTATACCAAAAACAAACTGAACAACAAATATTGAAAACCAACAAGGAAAAGTGCACATTTGTTGTTTGGTTTGTATTTTTTTCTGAAGTGTAATATCCGGGTGGTATCTGGATCACGCCGTGCTAAATTTCCTTTTCTGCGCTTTACATTTTTTAAAAATTATAAATATTACAAAAATATAAATGTTTTTTCATGTTCTTTTATTATATTTCTTACAATTAAGATGCTAACCGGCGAAGTTTGTTCGGTTATATTTAACAGCAACTTTGTTGTTAAATAGTGTCAGTTAGAAATTAATCGTACATTGTGAAATTCAGATTAGCCTAACTTGCGGTTATAGTTCACTATAACTTTTAATCGTACATTGTGAAAATGGCCGTTAATTCGCGTTTTGAATTACCCCGTTTACACGACAACATTCGTAATTCAGTTTGACATTTATTTATTTCTTCTTGTTTTTTATTCTTCTGTTTACATGTTTTGTTTTTTTGTTTATTTTGTTTGTTTGGTGCGAATTTTAAATTTGTAATTTGGCAATGGATAAAAAAGGTAAGTAAAAACATATTAGCATTATTAATTAAACAAATATAATTTAATTATTATTTTCATTATATGCTTCTTTTGGAGATCGAGTAGTGCCTCTTTAATGTAGCCAATAATCTTCGGGACATAATAATTTTCTTTTTTTCCTCCATTATATGTTTTAGTTTTTAAAATACTTCTACAAATGAATTTAACTTTAATCAGACTTTTATTTCTTTTAATTTATTTATTTAATACAAAAATCTTTTTCTTTATTTTGTTTTGACAGCTGATTTTGATACATAAATAATCGATAAAAATTAGAGATGACAGTCATTCGTTCGTAATTTATAAGGTAATTCTAACAGAATTACGTACAGCTTGTGTAATTCGCAGCTCAAATTTTGTATGGGGAATCATGTAATTCAGTTCGTAATTGGGGGTTGAATGACGAATGAGAGCGTGAATGATGAATAATTCGTTCGTGTGAACGGGGCATTAAAAAAAATTGGAACATTTTTCTTTGAAGTTTCAATATAAAAGCTATTAAAAATCACCAAAAAGCGTAAAAAGGCACTAAGAAAAAATTTACGCGTATAACGTTTCATAAAGCACCATAAATAGTGCGAAAAGCACTAAGTTGGCAACACTGGGTGCCTCGGTTAACATCGAACAGCTCTAGTTAATAGTCACTGGGACAGCGACGAATGTACATTGCTAATTTGTATGTTTGTTTCATGATCACTGAAAGAAATATTTGAATTGTAATATATTTAGAACATAAAATCATTGAAGTGTTGTTTCGTTCTTTCGTTCCTCAATTTACTTCTGCGAACAATTTTTTTCAGATTTGAAATGATTTTAATCAAATCATCATAATAAAATAGGCAAAACAAAAATATTTTACATATTTAAATACAGTGCAAGGTCGGTATTCGCAACTATCCATTATCGCAACGGCCCGGTTATTGCGACGGCTTAATTTTTAAAATTGCAGGTTCTATAATCGGGACAGTTTACGAAAAGCAGATTCTATTTTCGCGTCTTTTATCTGTTTGTTTAAATTTGATAACAATGTCTACACAGAAAAAATTAAATAGTAAAAAACTGAACAAACGTTTAGTTTTTCGGAATATTTATTAGGTTTTTTGGACCCTGAATGCCTGTAGTAGAAAATCGAACAAAACGTTCAGCTTTACGTTGAACATGCGTTCAGCTTTTTACTATATAGAGTTCAGCTTGTGCAAAAGCAAACGGGCGTTCAGGTTTTAACTATATTCGTTTAATTTTCGCAATACTTAACGAGTTTAGTTTTTTATCCGATGCGTTCAATATCTTCATTACTGAATGTTGGCTTATTATTTTACCAGCTGCGTTCAGAAAATTAAATAAAAGATTTTTAAATGTTTTTTAATATTAACAAAATTTATTCAATATATTCTACAAGCATTATTCATACATAAATGTTTACATAAATAACTATTTCTATAAACTCACCGAATCCTGCTCTTCCTGAAGAAATTGCCTGTATATCTCATCGACAATTACCTTAAAATCAGATGGTGTTAACATTTTTCTTTACTCAGATGACAAAAAAGTTATACTGCCTTCAGTAATACAATTTTTTTGTTCCTCTTCTTAAAAGGCTTCTTACGAAATTCATACTCGATTCCTGCTTCTATATTAAACAATTATTAAATATTGACTACAAAAGTATATGTACATTAGAGTGGGTCAATTTGAATGGATAAAAAAATGCACCAAGCGGTTATCAAAATCGTAATCCACGATGAATTCTAAGAAGGATTGCCTAAGAAACCATGGGTCTATAATCAAAATCGAGCTTCCCATTTTTAACGCGAAAATTTAGTTTTTTTACATATATGGGGCATTTCACGTCAAGTGAACCAACTTTTGAAATCGATGTCTTCCGATCGGGATGAAATTTGCACCAATGTTAGTTCTATTGGATAGTAATTCGGACACAATTTTTCAACAAGATCGGTCAAGAACTCTCTGAGTTATAGGAGGTCAAAATTTGACATTTTGGCCAAACAGGTGTTTTTTCTTATCCATATAACTTATTACCTATTGTTCTTAGCAAAATGTGTCCCAAATAGTTTAGATAGCTATTTATGCAATCTTTGGAAAAAAAAAATTAAAAACAATTAATAAAATATTTTTGACTTTTTTTTTAAATTCAAAAACATTTTTGACTTTTTTTTTCAAAATGGGCCCTTTTTATTTTTTTTAAGAAAGCTTAGGTCTTTTCCTAAGCGACCTATATGGTCGCTTAGTGGGATGCGAGTGGGATATCTATCAAAAAAAAATATTTTGTAACTCAAGATATAAAATTTTTGACTTTTTTTTGCAAAATCAAAAACTTTGTTGACTTTTTTTAAAAAAATGGACCCATTTTTTAATTTTTTTTTTTTGCTCAGAAGAAAGCTTATGTGTTTTCCTTTAACACCTTTTTTGTCGCTTAGTGGGATGCGAGTGGGATATCTATAAAAAAAATGTTTTGTAACTCAAGACATAAAATTTTTTACTTTTTTTTTTGCAAAATCAAAAAACTTTTTTGACTTTTTTGGCATCATTTTTAATTTTTGATATACCCGAGGTGCCCCACTTTGGGGCATTGTGGCTCGGCTCCCCCTTGGTTGCTTAAGCCCAAATTCAAAACTTAAACTTATCAACGCCATGGGAAATTTTATTAAAATCGAGCTATTCGTTTAGAAGTTACAGATTTATTTCCACTTTTTTTTTCAGATCCCCCACTGTGCAGTGCCCCGAAGAAAAATATGTAAAGAACGAATAACTTGGTTCCCCTGTTCAAATGCGAATGGCACAGACAAACTGAAATTGTTGGAAAATCGAAAAACCCAAGCGCCTTTAAAGGCTTTTTAATAATCTTGTAATATACAACTCCAGTAATAACGCCTGGATGACATCATTTATATTCAAGGACTGGTTCCATCACGAATTTGTTACCCGCGTAAGTTAATTTTCACCAATTAGTAAAAGTAGTACTTATGAACGTAAACATTGTTTAGGTCCGAGTATTTTTGGTCTGCGCAAAAAGCAGTTTTGCTTTTAGATAACGCGACGTGTCACGTAATGACGGTTTAATTATAGCAATGAATCTACCTCCCAATTGGACTGCGCTTATTCAACCGTTAGATCAAAACGTTATCAACTTGGTCAAATTAAATTATAAAAAACAACTGCTCACCCACTTGCTTGACCAGAAGTGAACAAATATGGAGCTCAAACTAAAAAACTTCAATCTCATAAATGCAGTTCAGATCCAGCTACGTCCTGGGATAAAATATCAGTGACCAATATCTGAAAATCCTGGAACGCCTTGCTCGAATTCGCTACTGAATAGAGTGAAGAGGATAGCCCTTAAATTTTTTACAAAATATATTTCAGGAAGAAAACGAAGATGTTGCTACTATTAATACACTTGTAGCTCAAATTGATACGGCACATCTCTTCACGTTGTTTTAAAAATTAATTTGCCAAAAAAGCAAAAAAAAAACAAAATCTCCAATTTCTTTAAAAATGTTTAATATGTAATATGTATATTAGTGTGTCCCATTTCCATGGGTGCTCAAGCATAATTTGAATGCTTATAGGGTAAAGTATTTTTGAGATTTTTCAGAAGATGTTTAGAGGTCGCTCAAATCGAGTTTTTGTCCAAAATCGGGTTTGTCGCTTTTTTTTGTATTTTCTTCATAATTTTGTCTAAGCCTACGATTTTGTTTACTTTTGAGGAAACATTTAAAAATAAAAATGTCCAAGCTTTGTTTTTGTGTGGAAGAACTATTAGATTTTGCAATGAATTGGCTCATTAAGGTGCCCTACATTACAATTTTTTTCATAAATTTTTATATAAATGAAAAAAACTAATAATGCACTTTTAAAGTTCAATTAATTCTAAATAATTTAGGTACAAAAATAATTATATTCGCTCTTACCGTTCCTGAGTTATACCGGTTTTCGCCTTTGTAGTTTATGATTTTGTTGTTCTTTGTAATCAGCTGACCGATAAATCAAAAAAAAAAATAATTTTGTGTACAAGTTTTCGTTTGTTTTAAATATTGAAAATTCAACAAATCGCGAATTTATTTGCAAATATATAGTAAAACTGTTATTTTATTGCACCGGTATGTATTTCTTAACATGGAGTAGACAAAAAAAATGTGTAATTTTATTTAAAAATAGATATGCGTTTAGTGAAAACAAGAAGTGTGTAACTAGTGGGAAAAATGACTGATAACCTTGATCCCGCAAAACCGCCGACAAAAATGCAAATACTGCAAAATTTTTTTAAATTACACCTAGTCCAAAAATATACTGTCGCAAAGAGCAACACAATAATAGCAACAAATTTTAAAGATTTGTGGAAAACATATCGAGAGATCCGCAACATTTCTCGTGATATCGTCAAATTGCACTCGAAGTGGGTACTTTTAAGTAAGAATAAATTTAGAAAAAACAAAATCCAGATGAAGAAACAAAGGAACTTCTTGCAGGACATGAAGAACTTGTTTGGAGAAAAAGTTCAACTTTCCGAAAAATCTAAAGTTTCAAATATAGTTGTCCAAACCAAATCAGATTTTTTGGATAACGAAGGTAACTGCAGTGTTTATAGCGATGGTTCGAATGATTCAATTTATGAACCTATAAAAAAATTGGTCCATACGGAAGTCCCAACTTCCTCAAAAAAGCACCTTCTTTGTGCAAGTCTTGACAGAATCGGAATTAGTTTCCGTAAATCTTCGCTTATACTGAATTCCTGCTCAGACCCTGGTGAGAAAATCGCAAAAGTTGCATGCTCAAAGAGTTCAATCCGGAGAAAACGTATAAAACAGCGACAGATTGTTGCAGATTCCATTAAAAAATCGTTTGAGGGCTCAAATTACATAACAGTACATTGGGATCGAAAAATAATGCCTGACTTAAAGAATAAAAGGAAAAAAACTGAACGGCTTTCTATTAGTGTAACCGGAAATTCAGACCCCAAGCTTCTAGGAGTAGTACCACTTTCGTCAGGAACGGTGCATGTGTCTTACTTTGCCAAAAACTAAAAAAAGACCTAATATTTCTGGCATGTCGCCATCATATGTTGGAGCTTGTGGCTGGATCAGCTTTTAAGGCACTTAATATTGAAGAGCAGACCACATCACCACAAATAAAAATTTTCATCACACTACAGCAACGGTGGGAGTTTATTGACAAATCCAATTTCTCTGACTGCATAAACCACAAAATTGTTGAAAAAATTATCCCGGAACAAATACGTGAAGATTTGAGCAATTTCATTAAAGGCCAGCTTAGAGATATGCAACCAAGAGAAGACTATAAAGAATTGCTTCAGCTAAGCCTTATCTTTTTGGGTGATAGAGATAAGCCCTATCCTAGAATAAAAGCTCCAGGAGCTATTAATCGGTCTCGCTGGATGATGAAAATTATATATTCTTTAAAAATATGCATTTTTCGAAACCAGCTGCAATCTAACATGGACAGTTCAAAAATTGATTGAATTTAGTTCATTTATTTTAAGAATATATATCAAAAATTGGTACCTCTGTCAATGTCCTCGATACCCTGCTCTTAATGATATTAGTCTATTAAAGCAGTTAGGTAACTACAAAAATATTAATGAAGCAGTTGCATGCGCCACGTTAAAAACTTTTCTAGGTCATCAATGGTACTTAACCCTAAAATTGGCTACCTTAGCATTTTTTGATAAACGTATCGACGCCAAAACTTTGCGTTTAATGGTAAAAAATCTAAATGCGCCAAGCAGCGAGAATGAATAGTAAACACAATTTTAACAGAAGACAACCATAAAAATAAAGAAATTCAAGGATTAGTTTCCAAATCCAGTTTTTGGGTATGAGTTGTAAACTGACAAACAGCTTATGATAAAATCATAAACTACAAAGGTGAAAACCGGTATAACTCAGGAATGGTAAGAGCGAATTCAAATATTTTTGTACCTAAATTATTTAGAATTAATTGATATTTCAAAGTGCAATATTAATGTTTTTCATTTACATACAAATTTTAAAAGTTATAAAGCGTTATTTACAAAATTTATGAAAAAATTACGCAAAATTGTAATGTAGGGCACCTTAATGAGCCAATTCATTGCAAAAACTAATAGTTTTTGCACACAAAAATAAAGCTTGGACACTTTTGTTTTAAAGTGTTTTCTCAAAAGTAAAGAAAACCGTGGGTGTTGACCAAGTTATGAAGAAAATTCAAAAAAATTCCGGCAAACCCGATTTTTGACAAAAGCTCGACTTGAGCGACCTCTAAACCTCTTCCGAAAAATCTGAAAAATATCTCAAAAATACTTTACCCTATAAGCTTTCAAATTATGCTTGAGGCCCAACAAAATTTGGGACACACTAATGTATATCAAAAAAAAGGATTCTAATGTTAAAAATTACATACATTTTTTCAATAAAATTCTGGGTTCTGTTTTCGCGAAAAGGTCAGGTTTTTAATTAGTCGCGAATACCGAGCTTGCACTGTATTTGTTTTATTCCTATTACCATCAGTAACAATATCATTCAACGGAATTAAAACTTTTGCTAGCATAGGAATGCATTTATAATAATAATACCGAGAATTTTTTGGAGTTTTTTAATAGAATTTGGATTTCAAAAGAAATTATTGCTTCAATACGATCTTATGAAGGTTGTATTCTCAAAAAATCTAAAGATTCTTGACCAGAAACGCATTTTGATAATTTAATATTCAGATGGTTTAATATTTAGTTTTTAATTTAAGATGATTCAAATGTTCTTCTTGATTTGAGCTAGCTATTAAAATATCATCTATGTAAATAAATACAAAATCAAAACCAGAAAATACTTCATTCATGAATTCTTGAAATGTTGGAGCGCAATTTCTTAATCCAAATGGCATTTTAATGAATTCAAACATACCAAAAGGTGTTGTAATCGCGCTTTTTTGTATATCATCGTTCCGCAGTAATTTTTGGAAAGTTTTCTAATATTTTTGTATATTTGTTTTGAGGAACTAGTACTTTCAATGAAAAAATATTACTAAATCCTGATGAACCTGAGATTTTTAATTTTGTGATAGATATTTGAACCGTTTGCTGTTGACAAAATTAAATCTGACTTGCATTTAAAATTTTTGAATTTAGAGATGGGAATAACTGATACGCATGCACCGGTGTCAATTAAAAAATTAAATTTATTGTAGCGATCATAAATAAATATCCGCCACCTCCATGATAGGATTATTTAATTTAAATTAGTAGCATTTCAGGTAAAGTTACAGGGGAATACACTTATGAGCATTTGAGCCAAATTTATAATGATATCAATATTTTTCAAACTTTTGACGTGATCTACTTCTAGATTTTTTTTTTAAATTGAATTGCATTTCAGTCTGAATGAACCATGCTTGTGGACAAGAAATCTAAAAGATGGTAATTTAACATTGTCGATAACAATTGGATAATTAAATACTTGTTAAATATCCGTTTGGAGAACTACAAGATAATGGAGTGTAAATATAAAAATTTGAATCGTTCGTAGTAGTATTTTGTTCAACGTCTTGTAATATATTATTTCGGGTAGAAGATCTAGTTAGATCCATAACTTATAAAACTGTCGAGATTGTAGTTAACAAATAGATTAAACATGAATGTATTTAGATGTTTAATAAAACTTATATAAATTCTTAACACTAGTTTGTAAATGTAATAAATATCTTAACGGTTTTAACCGAAACCGAAACCGCGGTTTTTTAAGGCCTAAAACCGAAACCGACAATTATTCGTCGGTTTTGACTTTTAATCTATTTTCAGTAAAAAATTCAAAATTTATAAATGAAAAACAAACTTTTTCATCCCATATCGCTAAAAACAATTAGTTAAAAATATCTTAAGATTTGTTTAAATTTTTTTACTTGTATTACAATAATTGCTTCAGATGATGTAGCAGGCTGCCTTTCGTAGGGTAAATAATGCAAAATGTTTGTAATAAAGTTATTTTCAAATATCCGATAAAAGTATGGAGTACTAGCTGACCCCGATGCGCTTCGCCACCCCAATTGGAAGAAAGAAATAGTGCTATTAAGTCTCCCTTTGTGAATTAATACTAATTCAGGAAAATATGTCTATAGTTTCATGTTTATTAATTCGTTGTAATGTGGATTCTGCACCATAAAGACCCACATTTTGTTTTTATACTCAGCATTATTATAGAAAATACAAAAGAAAGGTACCACTATAATCACCTATTGTGAATTCTAACTCATTCAGAATCATTTGTGCCTAATTTTCAATTTTAAGGTTTATTATTATAAAATATTCAAAAAGTATCTTTACAATAAAGAAAAATAATAACATTAATTATCCCTTTTGAATTCGCGTTTCTAGGTCGATCGTTATAAAATATTCAAAAAGTACTACTAGTTCGAAAAAGTACCTGCAATTCCCTTTTTTATATTGTAACTCAGTCAGTGTCGAGTATCGGTCCTTAAGCGACGATGGCAACGCCTTAATCGACCTCGACTGAGCAGCATCGGCCTTTTATTCAGCAGCGGTGTAAGCACGCCTTAAGCCGTACTTACGCGGCTACAAAAAAGGCAGTCTTCGACTGAAAAACCGATTGCGAGCGGCCATTAAAGTTACAATTTAAACAAAAAAAAAAAATTAAATATTTATTAAAAACAAAAATAAATTTATTAAACATAAATATCTACATATAAAACAAAACAAAAAAAACACATATATAAAACGAAATCACAAAACATTTCAAGTTATTAAAACAACATTTACTTAAAAATTAAAATACAAATATTTAAAATTGTTAAAATTATTAAACACTTACACAAAACAGTGAATAATTTATTAAACAAATTCAAACAAACACATTGAATTACAACAAATAATAAACAACATTGAAATACAAAACGAACAACAAAACACTACTCCTTTACTTTTGGTTTCCACAACAAAAGTAAATATATTTCAGGTTCCTTGAAATCATTAAAAATAAAATCGAAATAAATCTATTAATTTTGTTTGAGTTATCCAAACAAAAACAACAAAGCCCCAATTGTTCCAATTGGGAATTTGTTTATGGTCCTTTTGAAACCGTCAAAGAATCGGCAAAATAAATATTAAGATAAATTTTCAATTTATTCTTTTTTTTTGCAAATCATTTATTACAACAAAGATTTATTTCGATTTAACATTATTTTGTTCTTAAAATATTGTGTACATTTGGTGGTGGTTTTTTGTTTTTATTCTTTTATTTACTAGCTTTATTCTCCTTAAAGTTCTCTTAATAATTTACATACGCTAGCTCTCAGCTATATCAAGAAGAATAAAGCATAAAAGAAAATTATTTATCAGTAGTGTAATTGTTGTTACAGTTAATTGTGTACCCTACACTATACAGGCTAATAATATTAGTGCAACGCTAAGTTTGTATTTTATTTTTGCAATTTATAAAGAAATTTATTTTATATTTCGGTGTTGATTTTAAATTTTCTTATTAATACACCCTACTTATTTTCGAATAGGCATTTTTAATTCAAGGTTCGTTTTGAAAAATATTGAAATTTTCGATTTCATTGAAATTCTTCAATTAATATTAGACTACATAGTGTCGCCAGTCAGTTACTTTGGGAATATTTTACTAAAGGTACCCTACAAATAGTGCTTAATAACTTCGGTGCATAGTACTATTTGTACTTTTCTTACTTTATATAGTAATTTTCATTATATTTTATTTTGTTTCACTTAAAATCACATTCCTTTGTACATTGTAAAAGAAAATCAGTGCTATGGGTTCCCAGATATGTACTAGATTCATTCACGAATCAGAAAATTTAATGAGTGTTTGCAATAAATTTTCAAGTCTAGGTTGTGATACTTGACTGAATCTCTTTTAGAAGCAAAACTGCAAACATTAGAAGAGGACTGGCAGTCGCTACGCCGTGCTTATGAAGGCGTATATATGGCTAATGACGAAATCGTTAGCCCAAATTATAAAGAAAATGCTAAATCCACTTATGAGGAATGTAGGGATAGGTATCAAGAGACCAAGGCTGAGATGACAGATTTTATTAAAATGTCCAAGGTTGAAAATAATCAAAGGGAAAATGGACCTTCTCATTCCTCAGCATTTGATCCATCGAGTTACTATCCACTGAACATGACTTATGAAGCGCCAGATATGGGTGTCAACGTTCCACCATGCGATGCACCTGATTTTCATGGCTCCTATGAAGAGTGGCCTTCATTTAGAGACATGTTCAGTGCTGTTTACATCAGCAAAATAAGAATGCCAAACGTACAAAAGTTATTGTACTTAAGAAGAAAGGCAAAAGGTGAAGCAAGTTCCATTGTCAATAAATATCCATTAACCAATGAAAGTTTTTCGTTAGCATGGGGTGCTTTACGAGCACGCTACGAAAACAAAAGGGTTCTTGTAGATATACAATTGAAAGCTCTATTTAATATTCCACCTGCCAAAACTGAATCCGCTGAAGCGATTAATAAAATACAGACAACAATAACTGATTGTCTGGCAATGTTGACCTCTCATGGTGTACAGGTAGAAAACTGGGATCCAATTCTCGTTTACCTTTGTTCGACAAAATTGCCTAGTGAGACCCTCGCTCCTTGGGAACAATCTCTAATGACGAACTCAATATTGCCATCATGGTCTCAAATGGAACAATTTCTGATAAAAAGACACAGAGTAGTAGAAAGAGTAGTAGGAATACTTAACGAAGGAAATCAAACGAATTATAATTCTAATAATTTCAATAGGCAGAAAAGTAACAAAGCCCTTCGGGTGCCTCATTGTAAGTTATGTGATAAAAATCATTACTTAAGATTTTGTCAAAAATTTTCAAGCTTCTCTCAGAAGCAACGAAATGATTTTGTCACACAGAATCAAATGTGTATAAATTGTTTGTCACTAGGCCATAAAGTTTCTGAATGTACTAGTATCAACAGATGTGATCAGTGTGGTAATAAACATCACAGCATGCTTCATATTAGTAAAACTGATAATCCGAATTCTCAAAAAAAGAATACAAAGAAAAATTCTATAGTAAACGCTTTCCATGCTGATCCGATAAATATTGAGAATGAGGAAAACGAAGAAAGTACTGATCTCTCAGAAAATCCATGCTGTTCCAAATCAACTACGCATGCAACTAATATTCAGACCCTTTTAACTGTCAATCAGGATGATATCTTACTTCCAACAGCTCTTGTTCAAATTTTGCACTGTGGTGAGCCATTTACAGTTAGAGCATTGATAGATTCTGGTTCAAAAAGATCATTTCTGACTAGTAGAATTTCAAAAAGGTTAAACCTGATTACGAAAAATGCAAATTTTGAAATTTGTGGATTAGGTGGTACAGTAGTAGCTAATGCTAATAAAGTAAGTACTATTACTTTATACAATCAAAGGCATGAATTCAAGTTGTCAACAAATGTTATAATTGTTTCAAATTTGACAAATTTCATGCCTAGCTGTTCAATTGAAATTTCTGATCTCTCCGACGTCAGAGATTTATGCTTAGCTGATCCCAATTTCTTAATATCTGCTCAAATAGATATGCTTCTAGGAAGTGATATAATTCCTCACATCATACTTGATGGTCTGAAGAAAAACGTTTTAGGTAATTTAATTGCTCAAAATTCTATTTATGGTTGGTACATTTATGGTCCAATGAAATTGCACACAATTTCACTTACAGCTATAGACAACTTACAGAGCGAAAATGAAACTGAAAATATTAGCTCAATATTAAGAAAATTCTGGGAAATAGAGGAAATTCCGCAAATGGCAAATCAATCGGAAGCAGATCTCTTTTGCGAAAATCTATATAAAGAAACCACTTATCGTCAGTCCGATGGTAGATATGTAGTTAAACTTCCGTTTAAAAGTGAATTCCCAGAAACAGAATTTTTACAATCGTCTCGATATTTGGCAAAAAAGCAATATTTACACATTGAACAAAAACTTGAAAAAAATAACATGCTTACGAAAGTTTATAATGATATCCTGAATGAATATATTTCTCTCGGTCACATGAAGAAATCAAATTCACAAGAAATTTGTAATAATGGAAAGTTCTTTTCATATTATTTGCCACATCATGCCGTTTTTAGACCTGAAAGCGCATCGACAAAAGTTCGCATCGTTTTCAACGGATCACGAAAAACAAAAAGTTCAAGATCATTGAATGACGTACTCCACGTTGGACCTACCTTACAGGCTGACTTAATGACAATAATTCTAAATTGGCGTTTATACAAGTATGTTTTTAATGGAGACATTGAAAAAATGTATCGCCAGATATTAGTTCATGAATCTGATCGTTCGTATCAAAAAATTTTATTTCGGAAAAATACTTCAAGTCCAATTGAAGATTTTGAGTTAACAACAGTAACTTTCGGTATAGCATGTGCTCCTTATTTAGCAATTAGGACTCTGCTACAATTAGCATCAGATTCAGAAAAAGATAGTCCTTTATCTACAAGAATTTTGAGAAATGAGACATATGTTGACGACATATTGTCAGGAGGCCATTCATTGTCATCGGCAATGGAAGCTCAAAAACAGCTGATTAGTACATTAAAATCAGCTGGATTCCCACTAAGAAAAATAACGGCAAATCATCCGGATTTGTTATCTCAGATATCATCTGAAGATTTATTGAACGCAGATTTTTTAAAACTCTATGATTCAAGTTCAACAAAAACATTGGGAATTTGTTGGAATGCTATAAGTGATTCCTTCACTTATAAAGTACAACAATTAAATCCAAAATCCTCAGCAACAAAAAGGCAGATTCTCTCTGCTGTTGCCAAACTTTTCGATCCCGCAGGATGGCTTACGCCTATAATTATTCAAGCCAAGATTCTCTTACAAGAATTATGGCAAGACGGGGTAGACTGGGATGACGAGGTCAAACCACAATTTCTTGATAAATGGAAAATATTTACTGACAGTTTCCCTACTATCGAATCCATTAAAATCCCAAGATGGATCCACTACCACCCACAATATAACATCCAAATACATGGATTCTGCGACGCTTCTGAGCAGGCTTATTGCGCTACTTTATACGTGGTATCCGAAAAATGTGGTATTCGGTATTCACATCTGCTTTCTGCAAAAAGTAAAGTTGCGCCCTTGCAACGGATAAGTTTACCTCGACTTGAGTTATGCGGAGCTCTTCTGCTTTCCAAGCTCGTAAAGCAAGTACTTGCGAACCTACCATTCCAAAGCCCAAAGCTCTACTTATGGTCAGATTCAACCATTGTTTTAGCTTGGCTACAAAAGCCTCCATCGGTCTGGAAAACGTATGTAGCTAACAGAACAACTCAGATTATAGAGAATGTTGGTAATGCCATTTGGAATCACGTTCCAACGGATCACAACCCAGCTGATCTTGGCACTCGCGGTTGTAAATCACAAGATCTTGTTAACAACCCATTATGGTGGTATGGACCAATGTGGCTCTTGGATTCCCAAGCGAATTGGCCCAAATCGAATTCTCCACCTGAAGTTCTTTTCGAAAAAAGGAGGATCGCAGTTTGTTTTTCAACACCTGCTGACAATAGCCTAATAGATAGGTTCTCCTCTTATCCTCGAGCTCTTGCTGTTACAGCTTACGTGCTCAGGTTCATCAACGCTACCAGAAAGACAAGTTTAAAGGTTCAGTATCCTAGCTTGACGCTAAGTCATGCAGAGCTTAGAGAATCAAAAATTATGCTGGTCAAACTGACCCAACGAATTTATTATCCGCAGGAATATAGTCAACTTTCTGAAGCAAAATTAATTTCAAAGAAAAGTTCTATTCTTACATTGAACCCATTTCTGGATTCAAATGGAACTATGAGGGTTAACGGTAGATTAGCCAACTCATCCCTAACCTATGATGAAAGGTACCCTCTCATTATCCCAAACTCCTCTAATTTCTGCAAAATGTTTATTGATTTTACTCACAAAACTCTGTTGCATGCTGACATTTCCCTAATGATGAATGCAATTCAAAGCCAATTTTATATACCAGGACTCAAAAGAACTGTTAAAAAATGTGTTCACCATTGTCTAGTATGCGTTCGTTATAAGCAAAAGTTAAAGTCTCAGATTATGGCTGCCCTGCCCCCTGAAAGATGTTCCTTTTCTTTACCATTCACTTACGCTGGTGTTGATTTCGCTGGGCCATTTCAGATTAAATCGGGTAACTTGCGAAACTCTCCTTATATGAAAGCATACGCTTGTATATTTGTTTGTTTTTCAACAAAAGCTATACATCTAGAAGCGTGTTCCAGCTTATCCTCAGACGCCTTTTTGGCAGCTTTCGCACGGTTTATTGGTAGAAGAGGATTACCTAAACGCCTTATGTCCGATAATGGTACAAATTTTCTAGGCGCTAGTCGATCGTTGCGAAGAGAATGTCTCCTATTTTTACAAAAATCTGCAGAAGATATAACTAAAAAATATGCAGTCCATGGTTTTGAATGGAAGTTCATTCCACCTAGTGCTCCGCATATGGGAGGTCTTTGGGAGGCTGGTGTAAAAAGTTTTAAAGTTCACTTTCAAAAAATAGCCTGCAATCAACGGCTCAAGGCCTTTCATCATCGACTTAGTCAACGCTGGAAAACTGAATATCTTCATGAACTCCACAAGCGTTACAAATGGAAAAACCCACAACGGGATTTGCAGAAAGACGACTTTGTAGTCATAAAGGATGAACTTCTACCTCCAAATGAGTGGAAAATGGGACGAATTGAATTAGTCCATACTGGAAAAGATAGACGCGTTCGCGTAGCTGACGTCCGAACAGATTCTGGGATTGTTACCAGACCAATAGTCAAACTTTGCATGCTTCCGATTTGTGAAAAGTCAGTAGATTGACTAGTATTGTATGTCCTGTATGTTCTGTTCAAATTGTTCAAATTCATGTTACCGAATCCATTACTGCTGCTTTGTTTTTCTCCCTATTTTCCTTTGCAGATGGATCAGTTCCCAGAGTCAGAAATGTGCCTGGTCTGCTTCCGCTACCACCCGCTTCGTTTCTGCAAGCAGTTCAAAAGGATGACCGTAAAGCAGAGACTATACGTCGTTCGGGTTCATCGGTACTGCTCTAACTGCTTCGCCCGCACACATCATGTTGGAGGATGTACGTCAATGGAGGCCTGCCAGGAGTGTGGAGATTTGCATCAGTCAGTCCCCACAACGTCGTCAACAACCACAGCAACGACGTCTACAACAACCACAGCAACGACATCAACAACAACAACCAACACAAAGTCGCCGACAACAAATCGCCAGACGTCGCCAACAACTACAACGTCGTCGTCGACCACAACAACAACTTCCTCAACGTCGTCGTTCAAATAATTTACAAAGAAGCCGTCGACAACCATTACGTCGCCGTCAACGTGACTTACATGAAGAAACCGATGCTGCTGTCACTCCAGATGCCCAGGAACTGGTGCAAAGAATCGTCTCCGCCTTAGGTCAGCTGTCTGGGGTCTTGAATCTTGCACCAGTGCAAGGGGGGCGCCATGTCGAGGATCGGTCCTTAAGCGACGATGGCAACGCCTTAATCGACCTCGACTGAGCAGCATCCGTCTTTTATTCAGCAGCGGTGTAAGCACGCCTCAAGCCGTACTTACGCGGCTACAAAAAAGGCAGTCTTCGACTGAAAAACCGATTGCGAGCGGCCATTAAAGTTACAATTTAAACAAAAAAAAAATTAAATATTTATTAAAAACAAAAATAAATTTATTAAACATAAATATCTACATATAAAACAAAACAAAAAAAAACACATATATAAAACGAAATCACAAAACATTTCAAGTTATTAAAACACATATACAAAACAACATTTACTTAAAAATTAAAATACAAATATTTAAAATTGTTAAAATTATTAAACACTTACACAAAACAGTGAATAATTTATTAAACAAATTCAAACAAACAAACACATTGAATTACAACAAATAATAAACAACATTGAAATACAAAACGAACAACAAAACACTACTCCTTTACTTTTGGTTTCCACAACAAAAGTAAGTATATTTCAGGTTCCTTGAAATCATTAAAAATAAAATCGAAATAAATCTATTAATTTTGTTTGAGTTATCCAAACAAAAACAACAAAGTCAGGATCATGTGTGTTTAATATCCTGCTTATAGGTTCAATATTCAATAAAAAGTAACAATTTTCCACACTTTTCACTGTCAAGTTTGAAATTTCAAAGTATTTTCCTGATTCTAGGTTCAATATTATAGAAAATTCAAAAAGTACTATTTGCAGAACGAAAAAATACTCTTAGTTTATTTTAGTTCTCCATTTTTGGTATCATAATACAATTGAACACCCTATTCTTGATTATTTCTTTATTGAGAACCATATTAGCCAATTTTAATGTATATAAGCTAAATATTTAATGTATTAAAAAGGTACCATTAAAAGAAAAAGTGCCAATTTTCCTTTATCCTCTTGAATCAACTCCTATATTATCAACTGTTTTTATAGTTAATAAATTAACCCAAAACCGAACCGAAACCGATCGGTTTTCAATTTTTTTAAACCGAAACCGCGGTTTTGAAATTTTTCGGTTTTTTGGAAACTCTAGTTTAAATTAATAAAAAAGTTATGTTGATAGATACAGGATATAGTTTAAATTTGACTTTTCGTTTCAGGTTACTTGAACAAAAAAATAAAATAAATTATCTGAACGCAATATTTAGAAATAGTCAAACTGAATGCTACTAGGCGCATTTACTACGCCCCTTTAAAGTTGCAGAATCTATGATGATATTACAAAAATTATCATATTTTATATAGTGACATTCATACTTTAACATTGGGCTTTGTTAGAGCAATTCAATTTCTATTGCCGCACAGTGTTCCAAATGCTCAATCTAGCTGGAAAAAAGTCATTTTTTAAAATGTTTCAAAAGCAAATTTTTTGTATGGTAATTTGTTGACTAGTGTCCATAGTACATAACGGCATATTTTTTTCTTTAAATACCTACACTAGCATTGATACATTGCTTCAAAAACAATTAATTGTTTCTTTGTTAAAAAACTAATATCTCAAGTGACATTTAACAGTGCAATGAAATTGTCGTCAAAAAATAATTAGAACAATTAAAAAAAAATTGTTGGTGTAGTTAATATAACAAATGTAAGAGTAAAATTTACTGTTTAAATTTTTCAGAAAATATATGTGTGTTTCAAATGGTAATTTAACAGAGTTAAGCTTTAGTTTTAATGTTGTCGTCATCTATATAGATTTATCGAATGCAAAAGAATCGAAATGTGTACGTAATGATATATAAAAGGCAGAAATTGGTTAAAAAATGCTAAAGTTATTAAAAATTCCCCAGACCATTAACGTGTCTCAAGCCACTTGAACAAGAAATGTAGGAACAAAATTAATATATTTTAAAAAATAATAAAATAAAAGCTAATTTTTACTTAAAATATATCCGTATTTACATTTGTATGAGTTTTTGTCTTTGTATAATACCGTTAACCTATTCGCAAGGATGGCCAAAAAAAATTATTTTTTTAGCAGCAGATTCGAATCTCCATTTTCAATTTTTTAAAAATTTTGTTAAAAAAAATAGTTATCATCACATTGGGATTTATTAAGATCATAATAGAGAATATAAAAATGAAAAAATTATGTCAATACCTCTTACTGTTTTTCCGTACCTAGGATTTAAATTTTGTGATTTTCGGGAAAAAATATTTTTTGGCTATATTTTGGCGAATGAGAGCAATTTCCCTACTGTTACGAATTTTAAGTAAAACCTAAACAGATTCTTTTAGTTTAGATCATTTTATTGTATATCCCATTAGAACGACACACAGTGGGGATAATGAAAACAAGTTAGAGTGCTATATTCGGCTATGCCGAATCTTAAATACCCTCCACCTAAATATGATGACAATTATAGATATTATATTGGTATAAACACTCTAATATCTCCATTTAGTATTTGTAATTGGGACATAGCTCGATTATGAAGATTTTTACAATGTTAATGTAATAGTATGTTATATATTGTAAGAAAAACTAGTTTACGCAGAAGATATTTTATTACAAATGTATAAAAATGTTATCTAATTCAGTAATTTATAATTGAAATAACTACATATTCCTACCATTTCCAACAGAGTCTATAATTTTATAATAGGAATAAAATGTACTATTTAACAATAATAATATAATAATTGGTTAACATTACCGATTGGCTCAACATTTTCTTTATTCACCACAAGTGAAGTAAAAGAGTATACAAAAGGGTAAACAAATATATTTAGTCAAACTTCAAAAGTATATTTTTGTTCTATTCTAATGAATTTTCCGGAGGTGAGCCTTATATATATAACTAGCTTGACCCGGTGCGCTTCGCTACCCCTGTCGATGTAAAAATCGCTTCAGCCGTTTAGTAATTATTGTTTAAAAACTAAAGGTACCAATTTTACCCGTTTTCCCCCCTTTTTATCCCTTTTATAGCCTATTGACGCTTCCAAGTAAGGATCTATCTACGTTCCAAATTTCAATAAAATCGGTTCAGCCGTTTAGGCGTGATGCTCAAACAAACAAACAAACAAATAAACAAACAAACAAACTTACAAAGACATTTATATATTTATATAGATTATGCACCCATAATCACCAAGTCTAGTTGAAACTTTTACATTTTTTACCGATATGATTGTATATATGCGTTAATGTATTTTCTGGATGTGCGACTTATTTGGAAGATATAATTAAATATTTTAAAGTGATTTCTATGTATTTGAGGCATATTTTGCTTGATATTTTTCTCCATAACATTATTTACAAGAGTTTTATGGGTATTATTGTGATTATCGAAAATGGAGCCAATATGGGTGCTATGGTCAAATATGGACCGATATTCACAAAACCCAGTAGTATAATGTTTGAATACAATATATTGATCTGTATACAATTTTAGTTCGATATCCATACATTTAAAATATTTATAGAGGTTAATGTGTTTTTCAGAAGTGGTCCTTATATGGGAGCTATGACCACTTATCGGCCGATCTTCATAAAATTCAACACATCGATTATCGTATATAATGGAAATATTTTTTTGAAATTTAAACCAAATAGAAGCTTTTATAAGAGATTTATTAGTATTTAAGTAATTTTCGGAAATGGACCTTATATGGGAGCTATAGTCAAATATGAACCGATATTCACACAATCTAGTAGTATCATTTGTGAATTAATACTACCGATCTGTGTAAAATTTTAATTCGATAACGATATTTTTCAGATATTTATGAATATTAATGTGGTTTTTAGATGTGGTCCTTATATGGGAGCTATAACCAATTATGGGCCGATCTTCATGAAATTCCCTACAGCGATTTTCATGTACATGGGGATTATTCAAGTTGAATTTCTACCTTATACCGATATATATAAGATATTTAAGTATACTTAAATGATTTTCGGAAGTAAACTTTATATGGGGGCTATGGTCAAATAGTGCCCGATCCAAAAAAAATTGGTCTCGCGATTTCTGTTTACACGAAAGTTAGTTGTGTTGAATTTTGTATGGATACTGCAATTCTATGGCCATTTATATTTAGAAATATGTATGGGGGCTACGATAAATTATGGACCAATTCTTTTCATTTTCAACAGAATTTGTCCTTTTATCATATAAATAATGTGTGCAAAATTTCATGGTATTCTCTGCAATGGATTTACCAAAAATCAGAAAAAAACATGTGAAAATGATCAAAATTTTTGGATACCAAACTGCTTAGAAAAATTATAAACATTTTGGTATACATTTCATTAATTTTGCTTATGTATTTTGGACGTGAGAGTGTTTTACACAGACAGACAGACAGACAGACAGACGGACAGACAGACAGACAGACAGACAGACAGACAGACAGACAGACAGACAGACAGACAGACAGACAGACAGACAGACAGACATTGCTCAATCGACTTAGAATTTCATAAGGATCAATAATAAATATACTTTGTTGGGTCTCAGATGAATATTTCTCAATGTTACACACGGAATGACAAACTTATATATACCCTCTTTCACCACTTGTGGTGGTGGAGGGTATATATACCCTCCACCACCCTCACTAAAAAAGAGCGTCTTAGTTCAGAGTGGAACAACTCTACCAAGCATGTGATTGCCAAATCCACATTTTTTTACGACAACAGTAATATTATTTGGTTCAAAAAATAAATATTTTATGGCAACAAAAATTGTTATTTCCTACAAATACAAATCATTTACGTCACCAGCAATTTTCATTATGCCGTTATTTCAGAGGAAAACCTTTAACGACAAATGTTATTCTATTTACAACAAATAATAATAATGTTTTTATTCACCCCAATAGCAAAATCATCAAATGCTAAAATTTTTTGTCATCACAATATTTGTCAGAAAATTCTGAACCGATCTTGTTGAAGAATTTCATCCCAATCGGAAGACATCGATTTCAAAAGGTGGTTCACTTGACATGAAATGCCCCATATGTGTGTGTATGTACCTTAATTCATAATAATTATTACACTTGTTCAAAGTACAAATTACACCGTACAACAGCATTTTTAACGCAATACATAATACATTTCGTGATCGTTTGTCCTTTATGTTCGTAATAGTAAAAGGTCACTTTAAGTAATAGAAAAAGGTAGCTTTAAAGTTAACTTTAACTATTACTTACATACATAAAGGCAAGTTGTAATAATGGCCCTAAAGAGGATAACTGTTATTTCGGTACTATTTCTTGCATTAATCTTTTAAAAACAAATAGTAAGAAAAATTGTCTTACAAAATTTAATCCTGAAATATCCTTGAGATTTTTCCATAAATTATTCCAAAAAAATAACAAGGGTAATATCGGTCCATATAATTATATTTATTTGTTGTTTTATGCAAACTTTAAAAATCACCTAATAAATAAATGAATCTACTTTTCCCCATTCGAAAAATAAGAATTTATATTTACACTAAATTAACACTGCTAAATACATGAAATATTATTTTGTGAATTCAAATATTATTTTGTGAATTCATATATCAAACATAGTTGAAATATTCAAGGATATTAAAAAATATTTAAGGATATTAAATTAGACCACTGTAAAATTTTAATTTATCCTTTAAAGAAATATTTATATTGTTTGAATTTATTTTTTAAAATATATGTATAATAAAACATAATAAAACGCTTAAGTTATTGGTAAGGCCTATATCGTGAAATTTTTTAACAATGTTAAAGCATCTCTATGTACTTAAATATTAGTTAAAATATTTTTAGTTTTCAGAATATTTATATGTTTAAAATTTTCAAGTTTAATTGATGTCCGAAATGTCCTTCAAAAATTATATCCTTTAACTTTTACCATAAATTATTCTATATTTTAAAGTTATAAAAAGTTTACTGGGAGACTTTTTATAAATTAGTACTAACTCAGCTAAACATATGAAATGTGAAACTCCACATGAAGAAATTCAAATATTACTTCATTTGAAAATCAAAAGTCCTTTTAAAGCAAAAATAAAGCTCACGAAATGAAAACTTAAAATGCAGTTTGACCATATGAAGTAGAGTTTCCAATTCGGTTTTAACCGAAACCGAATCCGCGGTTTTTCAAGGCCTAAAACCGAAACCGACAATTATTCTTCGGTTTTTATTTTAATCTATTATCAGTAGATAAATTAAAAATTTAGAAATGAGAAACAAACTTTTTCATCCAATATCTTTAAAAACAGATCGGAAAAATAACGTAAAATTTGTTTAAATTTTTTAAATTGTATTACAATAATTGCTTCAGATCATGTACTTTTCGCAGATTAAATAATTCAAAACTTTTGTAGCAAAGTTTTAGTTATTTTCAAATATCCGATAAATAAGTATGGACTACCAGCTGAGCCCAATTAGAGGAAAGAAATAGTACTATTAAGTATCCCTTTATGAATTAATACTAATTCAGGAAAACATGTCTCTAGTTTCATGTTTATTGATTCATTGTAATGTGGATTCTATTAAGTATTATAATTAAAACAAAACCATAAAAACCCACCTTATGCCCTCTATCCTTGATTCTTTCTTTACTCAGAAGCATATCAGTCAATCAGTAATATAATAAAAAGTACCATTAGAAGAAAAAGTAACAATTTTCCACACTTAAACCACTATCAAGTTTGAAATTTCAAAGTAATTTCCTGATTCTAGGTTCAATATTATAGAAAATTCAAAAAGTACTATTTGAAGAACAAATAAAATACTCCTTAGTTTATTTTAGTTCTCCATTTTTGGTATCATAATACAATTGAGCCCCTGTTCTTGATTATTTCTTTACTGAGAAGCATATTAGCCATTTTTAATCTATATAAGCTAACTAATTTAATATGCTAAAAAGGTAACATTAAAAGAAAAAGTACCAATTTTACTTTTGACCTCTTGAACACTCGTCAAGTTTAAACTTTAAATTTGTATTGCATTTCCAATATTATCAAGTGATTTAATAGTAAATAAATTATCACAAAACCGTACCGAAACCGATCGGTATTCAATTTTTTAAAACCGCGAAACCGCGGTTTTGAAATTCTTCGGTTTTTTGGACTTTATGATGTGTTAAAATTTGTTTCGAGTTTTGTTCGGTGTTATCAATAATCCTATTTTTCAAACATTTTTAAACATTAAAGTTGGTTTTCTCTATATTTTAATTTTGTGGTTTATCAGGTTTTTTATCAATTCTTAAAAAATAAATTGTTCAATTATAATTAGTTTTACAGTATTATAACAAAACAACACTAAACTATATTTCTATACCATATGAACGAACATTTTCCCCCTCATTCATGAGGAAACATATTTATTTGCGGTATGCTAACAAATTGATGACGCTATTATTAATAAATGAGAGGGATGCTGACTGACTTTCAGATTTTAAGGGAGAGTGTGATTTCTTCAAAATAGACGTTTTATAGTAAACACGAGAAATGTGGGCACTTACAATAAAAGATTATGTGTTACATTTGTTCAGAATGATTTGTATTTTTGCACTTCTTACAAATAATAACCATGAAAGGTTAATGAGCCAAATATAATAACTTGTTACTCATGTAATACACACTTCTGGCAATGTACTTTCAAAATATTTAAAAGTGGGTCACGTGACTAAGATTTATTATCAAACTTTATATATTAAATAAGAACATGTGAAATTATGACATTCATAAAATAGACGTACAATGGTTTATGCTTTTTAGTAATTTAGAAAATCTTAAAACTACCACTTATTTAATAATAAAACTGTGTTACAAATACAAAAGTACATCAGAATCGACTCAAAACGGTTAACATATAACGATAACGCTACTTTGGATTTATTATTTTTAAAAATCTAAAGATTTCAATAAACTACAATATAATATTGAAATCAAAATGTTTTATTTTTATTATAATTATGTTACCAATACTTAGCAATTACTTTTATATTTCAAGTTATTTATTTTATTCCACAAACCGTCCTAATGATAATGCGGATGGTGGCACTGGTTATATAATTAGAAATCGATTAATATATTACGTCCTGGATGTGTTTTCAAAAGATTACATGCAAGTAGCATCCATTCGCCTTGAATACCCAGCTGGAGAATTAAATCCGAGTTCAAATTGTTCTTATAAAAAGTTACATTTACGATTTTTTTTGTTTTTAAAAAATAACAAAAAACAAGTAAGAGAGCTATATTCGGCTGTGCCGAATCTTATATACCCTTCACCAAATTATACTTTCAAATAAAAATTTTAAATATTAATTAAATTAATTTTTTTCTTCCAAATTTAAAAAAAAAAATGTTAAATTGTTTATCAAAATTTAAAAAATAATTTTTTTTTCGAAATTGTTTTTTTTTAAATTTACTAGTGAAAAACAAATTTATGACAAGAAAACTTTTTTGGTAAAAGAAAAAATTCGGCTTAAAAAATATTTTTCCCGATTTTGACCCATTGTAGGTCTAAATTATTATATAGATCGTTGCAGTGGACTTTGAAATATCTATCATTACACACAAAAAACTAAATTATCTGAACGCAATATTTAGAAATAGTCAAACTGAATGCTACTAGGCGCATTTACTGCGCCCCTTTAAAGTTGCATTCAAATATCCAAGATCTGAACGATAATTTTGTTGTTTTCTATGCGATGTTCAGCTCGTAATAGACCAAGCAACCGTTTTTCTGAACGCCACATATTAAAACCCAATCCTTTCTACTAGCGACCTGAACGTTTTGTTCAGATTTTTAGAATCAACCAAATAATTCTTGGCTGAACACACATTTAGCATAACTGAATGCAAAATTCAGTAAATTTCTTCATAGATACCGTAAAACGTGCCGTTCAGCATAGTGGGATAGTAAACAAAAAACTAAACGCATCGTTCAGTAAATCTGAACGATGCAAATTTTTTTTAAACTTTAATATTATTTCAATTGCCGGCTACAAAAGTAACGGGATTTTAAAAAAACAACAAGTGGTAAGTTTGACCGAATCTCATTTGTATGTTGATTATTAAAGTGAGAAGTTCATATTTTATATAGTGACATCCATACATTAACATTGAGCTTTGTTAGATCAATTAAATTTCTATATCCTTTAACTTTTACCATAAATTATTCTATATTTTAAAGTTATAAAAAGTTTACTGGGAGACTTTTTATAAATTAGTACTAACTCAGCTAAACATATGAAATGTGAAACTCCACATGAAGAAATTCAAATATTACTTCATTTGAAAATCAAAAGTCCTTTTAAAGCAAAAATAAAGCTCACGAAATGAAAACTTAAAATGCAGTTTGACCATATGAAGTAGAGTTTCCAATTCGGTTTTAACCGAAACCGAATCCGCGGTTTTTCAAGGCCTAAAACCGAAACCGACAATTATTCTTCGGTTTTTATTTTAATCTATTATCAGTAGATAAATTAAAAATTTAGAAATGAGAAACAAACTTTTTCATCCAATATCTTTAAAAACAGATCGGAAAAATAACGTAAAATTTGTTTAAATTTTTTAAATTGTATTACAATAATTGCTTCAGATCATGTACTTTTCGCAGATTAAATAACTCAAAACTTTTGTAGCAAAGTTTTAGTTATTTTCAAATATCCGATAAATAAGTATGGACTACCAGCTGAGCCCAATTAGAGGAAAGAAATAGTACTATTAAGTATCCCTTTATGAATTAATACTAATTCAGGAAAACATGTCTCTAGTTTCATGTTTATTGATTCATTGTAATGTGGATTCTATTAAGTATTATAATTAAAACAAAACCATAAAAACCCACCTTATGCCCTCTATCCTTAATTCTTTCTTTACTCAGAAGCATATAAGTCAATCAGTAATATAATAAAAAGTACCATTAGAAGAAAAAGTTAGAAGGTAAGTTGTATATATGTACATATACCTATGTAGTTAATATTTAATAATTGTTTAATATAGAAGCAGGAATCGAATATGAATTTCGTAAGAAGCCTTTTAAGAAGAGGAAGAAGACAGGGTGTATTTTAAAAAATTGTGTTACTGAAGGCAGTATAACTTTTTTGTCATCTGAGTACAGAGACAAATTAATAATTAAAATCCTGAAAAACGCCATCATTAACGTAAAAATGTTAACACCATCTGATTTTAAAGTAATTGTCGATGACATATACAGGGAATTTCCTCAGGAAGAGCAGGTTTCGGTGAGTATATAGAAATAAGGCCTCATTACTCTTTACTTTCCGTTGCTGTTGCGTTCTATTCCGTTCTGTTTTTTACTTATGCCAGTTTGTTCAGTTTTTTACTATTTAATTTTTTTCTGTGTAGGTATCCATATTATCTATATTAATGACTTAGTAATCCAGATATAGATCAAAAATATGCCAAAAGTCGAGGTTGGCCCGGTTTTTTCCTTATATCTCCGCCATTTGTGGGTCGATTTTCTCGATTTTAAATAGCAACCGAGCCAAAAGAATTTCCGATATATTGATGTATGATCCGTTTCTTGCCCCATGAATGGCCTGCCTATCTCTTGTAGGATGGTGCCGTGACCAATTCGCTTATGCTTCAGTCCGCTCGACTGTTTGAGTCATAGAGCAGACTTAGCAGAAATGCATTTGATATATATATCAAAGAGTTACATCACAGAGTATACAGAGGTGTCACGAGACAGAAAATAATCTCGTTTTCTATTCGTCTCTTTCTTTATAAACTCCCCTTTTCATTGTTTTGTTTTGGTTATTTGATTGTTTTGATTAGATTACTTTGTCTACCATATTCGCGTTGTATATAGCGTTTTGCTTTAAGACATCACTGATATTGTAGTACAAAATATTTGCTATCCTTTTTTAAGAGAACTGCCCTATCATCTGATTTTGAGTTTTTGAAACGTCAAATTTGACACCTCTGTATACTTTGTGGTTACATTTAGCATCGTCTCTAGACTGGCCTGAGGGGAGAATTCATAGAATTCATACAGCAAGACATGCTAGTATTTGTACCTTGTTTAGAGTAGAAAGGTGAGTCTTGGTGTCCACCGCTCTCCACCAAACAAGAACCCCATAGGTCCAAAAAGGGCTTATGACCGCGGTGTACATCCAGTGTACAATATATGGTTTAAGACCACATCTCTTCTCAAAGGTTTTCTTACATATATAGAAGGCAGATAGTGCCTTCTTCATTCGACTCTCAGCATTACGTTTCCACGAGAGCTTAGAGTCCAAAATTACGCCAAGATATTTGGCTTCGCTTGAAATCTTTAGAAAAGCACCATACAATCGTGGAGGTCTGAATTCTGGAATTTTGTATCTCCTGGTGAAAAGAACCAGTTCGGTTTTGGCAGGGTTGACACCTAGACCGTTTTCTCTGGCCCATGATAGTAGAACGCTGAGAACTGATTCCATGGGTTCACTTATTGTGGGAAGAAACTTCCCTTGAATAAGAAGCACAACGTCGTCAGCATATGCGACTACTTTGGTGCCTGTCCTACTGAGCCTGAAAAGGATTTTATTTACGACAAGATTCCACAGAAGTGGAGAGATGACACCACCTTGTGGTGTGCCCCTTGTCACAACTTTCCTTGTCCTACCAATACCCATATTAGAGTTTATGGCCCTGCTCTTAAGCATATTTTCGGTCCAATTTTTATCCGCTGATCAACACCTAAGTCACCCAGTGCCTCAACTATTGCGGATATATTCACAGTATTAAACGCACGCTCTATATCCAAGAATGATGCCATAATATACTCTTTTTGGTCAAGTGTCCCCTCTATAGTTCCAACAACGTCATGCAAGGCTGTCTCCACCGATCTCCCTGTAAGGTATACGTGTTGTGCCCTACAGAAATTTCAGGGGTGAGGATGTTACTGACAAGAATATCGATCAATCTTTCCAGTGTTTTCAATAAAAACGATGGCAGACTGATCGGTCTATAGTCCTTGGCGGTACTATGGTTTACCTTTCCTGCTTTGGGGATAAATACCACTGCAACCTCTTTCCATTCTTTAGGAATGTATCCAGTTTCTGGGCTGTTCCTTAAAATCATAATAAGCCATGGCATGATGGTTGAAATCGATTTCTAGTGTAACGCTGGGAATATGCCATCTGGCCTTGGAGATTTATAGGGCTTCATAGATGACACCGTCCACGAAATTTTCTCCACGCTAACAATGGAGATAACTAATTCACTTATGTGGATTTGGGAAGCTGCAAGGTGCTCGAAAGCGGAGCCCTCATTTTCATCATCCCTACAGCCCGGAAAGTGTGTCTCTATAAGCAGTTCCAAAGTTTCGGTACTACTTTCAGTAAAGTTACCATTCGGTTTCATCAGGAATCCCGGCGTATCAGGGTCTTTGTATAGTACCTTACGTAGACGCGATGCCTCAGTGGTTCTCTCCAGTTCCTCACAAACGTTTCCAAGATTCTTTCTTTGCCCGTCTGGTTTCCCTCTTGAAAGTGTTGAAGCTTTGACGATAGTCACCCCAGCTTAACGGGTCTTGGTACCTCTTTGCCTTATTAAAAAGTTTCCTGCAGTCCTTTCTTAGCTGCATTAGCCTAGGATTCCACCATGGTTGCCGGAATTTCCTAGGTCCCTGCCGCTCCTTACACGAAACATAGTAGGCTTCCCTTAGTGACCTGAATAGAAAATCTACCGGATCGTCCAAGTCCCGTGAACCATTTAATCTATCCATTTCTGGAGGTGGTATGGTATCACTGAGATTACTGAATTTGACCCAGTCGGATTTCCAAAAAGGTTTATCCCCATCTCCAATCAAGAATCCTAACTGAGCCGGTGTTCCCTACCAAAGTAATATCAATGACATGTTTCTTGATCCTATTGAAGAACGTTGGTCTGTTATCCCTATTGCAAACACTAAGGTTAGTAGATAGAAGGTATTGAAGTAAACACTCACCACTGTCATATATATCCGAGCTTCCCCACAGAGTATGATGGGCATTAGCATCATATCCTATGACGAAATCATGGTCCCTTGTATTACACC
Organism: Calliphora vomitoria; assembly: GCA_942486065.2. Lineage (NCBI taxonomy): Eukaryota > Metazoa > Arthropoda > Insecta > Diptera > Calliphoridae > Calliphora > Calliphora vomitoria. Next base: position 103,775,918 of record OW818029.2, read on the forward strand.
AGTCCACAAGTGTACGTACTGCATGTGAGGGCTTATTATCTTCGTCGTAAGGTAGGTACGCAGATAATATGATAAGGGTTGGTAACGCTTGTCGCTCTAGTGCAACTATCGTTAAATCATCAGAACTGTAATTAGATAAAAGGAAAACCTTAATGTCTTTCCTGACCAAAATACAGCTCCTTACTTTACTTTCAGGGGTTGGAGAAAGGAGCATATATTTTCGTGACCGGACGCCTCGAACTTTACTGGCTACAAGCCAGGGTTCTTGGATTAAGGCCACGTGGATAACTTCCTTCTCCATGAAGCGCAGCAAATCGTCCGATGCTGCTCGCGCGTCGTCGTCCGCAAGATCCTCTCCTCCAGAAGCTGCCATCTGTTTGTAGTCATTTTCCCTTCAAGTTGACTACGATCTATGACGGCTACTTGTAGCTCAGGTGCTGAGCTAGTTGATGGTTTCAGCCGCTTACCCTCAGACACCTGCGTTTCACCTGACCTTTGCCACTTAATACTTGGCCTGCTTGCTGGACCTTTGGCAACCGTCGCCGTTCCTCGAGTAGAGGAGATTGCGGGCTGCACCTTGGGTGTTGTGCTAGCAGACTTCGTCGTGCCGCATTGTTCATCACCACTATTTGGTCCCGACTTGGCCCTCTTTGATGTAGATGGGCGTACGTCAAGATTCTCCGCGGCGGTGATCGTCTTCGGTCTGGTGCTGGCATGGGGCACATGTTTAGATGTGATCACATGCCTGCTGTGGTTTGATTCCGTATGGGAATCAAAAAAATCAGCTACCATTTTTTGATGAGAATCAATTAAAGCAATAAAAGTTTTGTTTATGAATCGTTTCTGTTGAAATTTGACATGTATATATAAATTTTTGAGCAAAAGTGAGAAAGACATTTGTGAATTATTATTGAGAACCCCACAATTCCCAAAAACTTTTAAAAAATCCCAAAAATGGTATTTTTTTTAGATATTTGACTCTGTTGACTGTACCGATGTCTGGGCTATAAATCCCCTTTGCAAGATAATTAAAAACATATTGGGTCATAGAAGAGTGGATTTAATTCTTTAAAAGCAGCTATGCGATTAGAGAAAACTTGGCAGAAATTTGCAATTTACAGAAAAAATACATATAATTCGTAATGCTCTGAAACACGCAGTTATAAAAATTTTGAATTTTTTTTTCTTTTATAATTAGTACTCCCAAAATATTACCTCTGAGAAAAATATTAACAGATTATTTATTTTGTTTTTCTTTTCTGTATAACTAAACTTTTATGCAAGTACTTAAGAAAAAATCGAAAGAACACATACAAATGCACATAACTTTTGACTTAGTATCGATTTTGAAATAATTATTTTGCTTAATACTAATAGATTTGTTGGTAATTCAAAAATATATATTTGAACAAAATCGGGAGATTTGGATCCGCTATTAGCCAAAATCCAAACGAAGATAGGTAGTTTTAATTTTCAAATGTAAATATCTCGTTAACTATAAGAGATTAAATATAGTTCAGGGAATGTTTTTTGTAAGTATCTTCTTGTAGATTGTACACATATAAAAATCTTTCAAATCGGATAAAGAACAAAAATTGGCGTCTTTTTAATTTTTCATATACCCGAGATGGCCTACATTGGGGCCTTGGAGCTCCGCCCCACCTTAGAGTTTAAAGTCCAAATTCAGAACACTTCCTCTATAGTAGTGGTAAATTTTATTAACATCAGACTATTGGCTTAGAAGTTTCAAATTTCTTTATACTTTTTTATCAGGCACATATTTGTGAATGTGTGACCGCAAATCAAATATGTTTTCTCATATGTGTATTAGAGTGACAATCAGTTGTATAGAAAAAAATTTGAGTTTGATTTTTGAAGGGTGCCGGGTGGAATATTGTGACACTAGATCTAAAAGATAAGTACTGAAAATTTGAGCCAAATCGGACAACGATTTCGGGACGCGCATCGAGGTCAAAGGTCAGATATATGCAAAATTTTACTATTTATATGAAATAAATTTGTAAAACTCCTTAAATTTCTGCATTGTGTTACACAAATATGTAGATTTATTTATATTAATGAAAATTACAGTCAAAAAAATCTTTTTCAGATTAAACCTATATCTCCTTTGGGTCAAATTGACCCACAAACAGTATTATCGTTAAAATTCGGAAAAAATGCAAATTTTTCAGTTTTTGTACAAATTTTGCAACTAAATAATTATTTTTGCAATCGAATGAATTAGAATCGAAATGTGTACGTAATTGTCGTTCTAATGAGATATAAAAGACAAAAATTGGTTAAAAAATTTTAAAGTTATTAAAAATTCCCCAGACCATTAACGTGTCTCAGGCCACTTGAACAAGAAATGTAGGAACAAAATTAACATATTTTAAGAAATATTAAAATATAAGCTAATTTTTACTTAAAATATATCCGTATTTACATTCGTATGAGTTTTTGTCTTTGTAGAATACCGTTAACCTATTCGCAGGGATGGCCAAAAAAATTAATTTTTTTTAATTTTTTTTAACCTCCATTTTCAAATTTTTAAAAATTTTCTTAAACAAATTTCAGAATTTTTTGATCATCACAGTGGGATTTATTGAGACTATAATAGAGAATAAAAATATGAAATAATTATGTCAATACCTCTTACAGTTTATCCGTACCCACGATTTAAATTTTGTGATTTTCGGGAAAAAATATTTTTTTGGTCATAATTTGGCGAATGAAAGCAATTTCCTTACTGTTACGACTTTTAAGTAAAACCTATACAGAATATTATAGTTCAGATCATTTTAAATATACTCTGAAAGTTTTACTGAAATCGGATAACTTTAACCCTTAAATGGTGAAGGTCAAAGGTAAAATTTAGAAATATTTGGAATTTCTAAATGAAAGATAGCGAAATATTATACATTTTTAAACAAATTTTAAGGAAACTTGCGAAAAATATACCTTAAGATCTTAAATATATAATAACAGTGCAAAAATAGAAATTAACCCTTAAAAGCACTTGGGGTCAAAATGACTCTATATTTGACTGTGGTTTTCGCGATTTTAAAAGTTTGGACCCCAAATTATATTAAGGTTTAATTTCCATTTTTGCACTGTTATTCCATATTATAGACTTTATGTTATATTTTTCTCAAGTTTCATTAAAATCGGCCCAAAAATATATAACATTTTGGCATCTTTACATTAGAAATTCCAAATATTGAAAAATTTGACCTTTGACCTTCACGGTTTAAGGGTTAACGTTTTCCGATTTTAGTAAAACTTTCAGAGTATATCTGAAATCATCTGAATTATAAGATTCTGTATAGGTTTTACTTAAAATTTGTAACAGTAAGGAAATTGCTCTCATTCGCCATATTATGACCAACAAAAATATTTTTTCCCGAAAATCACAAAATTTAAATCGTAGGTATGAAAAAACTGTAAGAGGTATTGACATAATTTTTTCATATTTTTATTCTCTATTACGATCTCAATAAATCCCAATGTGATGATCAAAAAATTCTGAAATTTGTTTAAGAAAATTTTTAAAAATTTGAAAATTGAGGTTTGAAACTGCCGTTAAAAAAAATTAATTTTTTTGGCCATCCCTGTGAATAGGTAGACGATATTCTACAAAGACAAAAACTCATATGAATGTAAATACGGATATATTTTAAGTAAAAATTAGCTTTTATTTTAATATTTCACAAAATATGTTAATTTTGTTACTACATTTCTTGTTCAAGTGGCCTGAGACACGTTAATGGTCTGGGGAATTTTTAATAACTTTAAAATTTTTTAACCAATTTGTATCTTTTATATCTCATTAGAACGACAATTACGTACACATTTCGATTATTATGCATTCGATTGCAAAAATAATTATTTAGTAGCAAAATTTTTACAAAAACTGAAAAATTTGCATTTTTTCCGAATTTTAACGATAATACAGTTTGTGGGTCAATTTGACCCAAAGGAGATATAGGTTTAATCTGAAAAATATATTTTTGACTGCAATTTTCATTAATATAAATAAATCTACATATTTATGTAACATAATGCAGAAAGTTAAGGAGTTTTACAAATTTATTTCATATAAATAGTAAAATTTTACATATATCTGACCTTTGACCTCGATGCGCGTCCCGAAATCGTTGTCCGATTCGGCTCAAATTTTCAGTACTTATCTTTTAGACCTAGTGTCACAATATTCCACCCGGCACTCTTTGAAATCTAAAAAAAAAATCGGCTGTCACCCTAATGTGTATATCATATACAGAGATGCTAATCGGGACTGATTTTTAAAAATCTCAGGGTTCGGGATTTTCGGGAAATCTAAATCCCGAAAATTATAAAAAAATAAACGTATATACATACATATGTCTATACAAAAAAATATATAATTCATAAATAAATCACGTACGATGTACATTAGGGCTATAACCAAAATTTTGACCCTAGCACCATGGGTTGGCAAATTTTGTGTTATTTACTTACCATAAAATTTTTTCGGGTAATTTTGGAATAAAAACGTCACACATAATCATAGTCGAAAATAAAGTATATTTTAAGAGAAATAAAGTCGTCTTTACTTAAGAGTGGACTTTAGGTCTACCATAGACAAGTTAAAGTATACTTCTGACGTTAAAGTCGACTGTAAATATAAAAGTAGCTGAAGTTGTTTTTAACTCATTTAACAACAGCATCAGCTGTTCTTCGCCATGTAAAAAACTTTGCAATTACAGAATATTGAATCAATAAAATTAGTACCAAAATAGAATCAATTTGATATTAATCTTTCATTTTCTATTTTTCCACCACAAACTGTTTTTTTCTTTAGTTTCCCGGTTACATTTATTGTTTGTCACTTTTTGTTTTTTTTTTTAAATTTCTAAGTCAGCTGTTCAGCGATGCCACTTGCCTATATTTTGTTGTATATTGTATGAAAAGATTTTCTACATTTGAGGTGACACCCAGTTAAAGTCGGTTCAATTTAAAACATACTTTAATGTTGACTATAGTTAGAGAATAATAAAAAGCGGGTTTTTATTTTAAAGTAGTTTTTAAAAAGAACCGACTTTATTGTTTGACTATGATTATGGGCCAATATCTTTTAGGCTTTGAGTAATCGAAATATTTTCATTTTGTTCGAGCTCCTCATCTGAGATAAAGTCAATTTCGTTTGAAGAGGATTTTAATTGAGTTTTGTTAGATAACTTATGAACAAATTATGAAAAATTTATTTTCCATTGCCCCACTCAAGGAAAATCAAATATACCGCATTCCTTTATTAACTATGTTGCAGCAGACGTTGAGCTTAACAACTTTGCTGAACATCACTTTGCAATATACGGGCATGTAGAATGTCAAAATGCACACAGAAATTACAATTTCCCCTATTTAATTATAAAAAACGGGATTTAAAAATCCCGGGATTTAAAATTAAAAAAGCCCAGGTTTCGGGATTTAAGAAATCCCGGGATTTTCGGGAACGGGATTCCCCGTTTGGCATCTCTAATCATATATCAAACAAAAATGGACAAACAAATATCCGTAGTGTGACCAGAAAATAAAATTAGTATTGTTTCAAAAGTATTTTGGGCAAATACAGACAAATATAAGAGCGTCAAATGTTTGCCGAATCTGACCGTACCTTTAGTATCTGACGTGACGTTACATAACGTTACTTTACTTAAATTTCCATTTGATATATTTTTTGGTTAATAAATAAGAAAAAGATAATTAGGTCGAGTGATTAATGTTTACATTAAACTTGTTTCTGTTAAAATGTATGTGGATACCAATTTTTTTTAAGAGACTTGTGCTCGTTATGGGCCTTATATGATTTTCGGGCCTTATATGGGAGCTATGACTTCCGTATATATAATACTTATTTGTTTAGATACCTATAAAAATTAAACATTTATTACCGATAGAATCCTATTTCGGGAGGACATTTGTATAGGGCCTAGGCGTCATCCTTAAATTCCCAAGTTTTGTTTGCATCTGTAGTGCTGATTGCCTTGCGGACTGACTTCATTATTCTTTTTAAAAAAAATGTTTCCTGCTTTTTAATGTTACGGTTTTGTTATTTCATGCCTATGAGGATCTGATTTTAATTGTTGCCTATAGTTCTTTGAGAAAACCATTATTGAATGCAATTTTAAAATAAACATAACACCAATCAAGGAAATTACTCATAACAAGACGCGACGTTACACACTTTAAAAATTACTATAAAATTAACTATTTGTTTAATGACCGATTTTTTGGTTTTTAGATTATTTTATTAACCTTTGTTTAAAAAAAATCACGCACTTGCAATCGTCAGCGTAGAGATAAAAATAATGAAAAGAGACGGCGCACTGTGGCTCAGATCTCAATTTCATCGGCCGAAAGTCCAACTTTGTATTAACGCCGATTTCAAAAATATTAATGCCATTAAATAGTAATCACATTGAAACTAAGGTAACCAAAAAATTAAATAAAAATATTGTCAATTGTATGCGTAGCATGCTGTTAGAGTCAAATATTTTATGTCATTTTATAAAAAATTTGATTTTTGTAAATTTGATTAGAAGTAAACTATCGTTACTCGCAAACTATTATCGATAATTTGATGAATTTTTTATGCTGATAGGATAATAGTTATTTTTGGATCTGAAGTTAACAAAACAGCAATATAATTAGCTCAGATTACGTGTGTTGCAAAAGGCTCAAATCTCTATCCATAATATCATCATATAACCGCTGCTAAGAAGGATTGTTTGCCACCAGTGGACACTATTACAATCACATCGATTTCGGCAGAGGTACTACTTCAAGATCTATTTAATCATACAGCTCAGCGCTTGCTACTGTCATTTAAAGGAAATGATTTGAAGAAATATTGAAACTGGAAGTACCATTGCGATTGATAAAAATTTGGAAGACTCGGAGCCTTCGACCAGTAGGATCCACACAAAGGATATTTGAAAAAAGCCAAACACCATCTTCTATAAAATAATGCAGACCAATTAAATTTGATTTTAAAAAGGAAACTCATGAAGTCATTAAAAAAGAAGTCAGTGATATTAGAGCCCAAATTGCACCACTACAGCCATTCGAATCAGAGATTGACGGCCAGACAACTGAAGAAAGCTACAAATTAATGCTAACGATGTTAGATGGAAAAGTAGGCCAGGCTTTGACTGACACAAAGGCTTCCTCAACCTGCATTATATGTCAAACCACATCAAGCCACTTAAACCTAGTGTCGGAAAAATCATTAGATAATACTGTTAGATATGAATTTGGATTATCACCACTACATACAATAATACGATTCATGGAACACACACTAAAATTAAGTTATGATTTGGATATTGGACCTACAGGATCAATAAGAAAAAACGACACCAAAAGGAGTTAAGAAGTTTAAAAAAGAAACATGTTCAGGACGAATTTGTCAAATATGTGTTGATAATAGATCAACCAAAACAAGGATCAGGTAATACGAATGATGGGAGCACTGCAAGAAGGCTCTTTTCAGATCCCGAAATACCATCTAAAATAACAGGTGTTGATATAAATCTAATTTCAAGATTTAAAACAATTATCGATGTACAGTGTGGAACAAACTGATCCTACAAAATTTGGTAATTATATAATAATACAACCAAATATTCATGGAGAAATATGTCTGCAACTGTTCACAAAATCCATTATCATGGAGAAGATGTCATTAAGCATCAATTAGTACCACTTGGAGATCTATCAGAGGAAGCCTATTAATAAAGGAATAAGGATTACAGAGTTTATAGAGTTCACAATACCAGAAAAACATTACGAAATTCTACAAATGAAGATATATTTAATATATTACTGGTAACGTCAGCTCCGCTCATCACTAGCATTCGAAGTCAATGGGAAGTAGACATCGCACAGTGGGGGATCTGAAAAAAAAGTGGAAATAAATCTGTAACTTCTAAACGAATAGCTCGATTTTAATAAAGTTTCCAATGGCTATAGAGGAGGTGTTGATAAGTTTAAGTTTTGAATTTGGGCTTAAACAACCAAGGGGGACCGAGCCACAATGCCCCAAAGTGGGGCACCTCGGGTATATCAAAAATTAAAAATTATGCCAAATTTTTGTTTGCGATCGATTTGAAAGATTCGTTTAGAAGTTACAGATTGATTTCCACTTTTTTTTCAGATCCCCCACTGTGCATCGGTACTTAGATGAAGAAGCAAAAGGGGTGCTAAAGGACAGAAATAATTTAGAACTAAATATCGAATATTTGCAGGCTATTTACCAACCGAATAGAGAATAGATATAATTTTTTTTATTGTTACTTAAGTAAAAAATAAAATAAATATTAACAAATTTTTGTTATTATAAAAAATAAAAATGTTTGTTTTTAATGTTATTGAAATAAAAACAAAACTTTTAAAAATCGTATTTTTTCCCCCAAAAACAACCGATTCTAGTGGAACCGGTTCTTTTAAAATCGGTTTTAGTGGAACCTGTTATACAATTGATGAAGTGGGAAATTATCCAGGGTATTATTAAAATGTTTTTTTATAAGCTGATAACTTTTTAATAAGTAAAGCTGATTCAAAAAACTGATTCATTGTTGGAGCGAGTTGGCATTATTTAAATCATCTTAAAAAAAAAGATTTTCCATAATTAAAACATAAAAAAATACTAACAATAATTATAAAAGAGAATATATAAATATGTACATATTGCTTATATTAAAGATTGATAAAAAGTTATCTAAATCAGAAGTTCTTCAATCTGTTGCAATAAATATTGTTTCAAGTTTGTTTTAAAGGTTGAAATTCTATTTAAACATTTCAAATCTTGAGGCAAATTATTAAATTCACGACTACCTATGTACTCTATTCGTTGTTTGGTTGTTTCAAGTCTACATCTGGCTACTAATAAATTGCTGTTATTCCTTGTGTTGAATGTATGTTGATTTATTGAAAATTGTATAGTGTGATGTCCAATGTTGTTCATACACTTAAAAACATATATTAGCAGTTGTATTTTGTAATTACCGTAAATTGGCAACACTGTTTTAAAAATATCTTTATAAATTGAAACCGTTGGATATCTGATGGGAAGATTGGATATGACTTTTAAAGCTTTGTTTTGTATACGTTGTAATGATGTTAAATCGGAACTGTTTTTGTATCCATATAAAATGACTAAATAGTTAAAATGGCTCTGAATTAACGAATTATATATTAAAAATTTTGTGTTTCGACTGAATTTGTTTTTGAATTTATACAACAAACCAATGGCTTGTGCTGCTGTTGACTTCAGATATTGAATGTACTGGTTCCAAGCTAGATTACTCTGCAGATGAATACCTAAGTACTTTATAGAACGGCTTTCCACAATTTCTTTACCATCCACATATATACTGAAATTAGTATTTCGATTAGAATAAGGTTTAAACCTAAGCAATCGAGTTTTGCTTGCGTTTAAAAACAGTTTGTTTATCCTCACAAATTCAGAAATTAATGCCGCATCACGTTCTATATAAGCCTTTGCCACAGTATCACGATTGTATGGGTATAATAGACAAATATCGTCTGCATATATAAAAAGTTTTCCAAAAAGATTTAGATTCTTTATGTCATTTATGTATATGGTAAATAATAACGGCCCCAATACACTGCCTTGTGGTACGCCATGCTCAACATTATCAAATGCACTCATATGACCATTAATTTGTATTGTTTGCGATTTGTCAAATAACTTTTCAAGAGAGACAGTTCATTGCCACAGATGCCATAATACCTCAATTTTCTTATCAATATTTCATGATCTATAAGATCAAAAGCTTTAGTTAAATCAAAAAATAAACCTGCTACGCCACTATGTCCTTCATCCAATCCTTTGCAAATAAAATTAACAACGTTCACTACTGCTTCCTCCGTGCCACATCCTTTTCTAAATCCATATTGAAAATCATTCAGAAAATTATTGTTTCTCATATAGGTTGAAATCTGATTATGCAAAATCCTTTCAAACACGTTGTCAATGACTGACAACACTGCAATTGGTCTAAACATTTCGGCGGTACAGGAAACCTTCACCTTTGGAATCGGTGTAACTTTATGGAGTTTTAAAACATTTGGATAAATCCTTGCATTAATCATATTATTGAAGATATTTAACAAGATAAGGAGTAAAGTCGCTATTGTTATTTAAAAGTATTTTTGGCAAAAAGTTATCATGACCAGCACTTTTACTCGGCGTTAAATTTGAAATAAGAATCTGCATCTCATCATATGTTGTGTGTCTGAACTGACATCTGCTATCACATTGTATTAACGTTCTTAAAGAATTACAATAATCTGATGGAGATTATTCTATTTTTTGCCTCAAATCTCTTATAGACTGGAGAAAATAATTATTTAATACCTCAGCTTCTTGAGAATCATTTTCCATCATTGCACCATCCGCATTCATTAAATTAATATTTTTAAAAGATTTTCTACCGAGAGTATCGTTTAAAAATTTCCAGCATTTTTTCGGATCGTGTTTGATATTATTCAGATTACTTGTATAAAAATAGTTGAAAGACTCTTTAATGGCTTGTTTAATTACCTTGCTGATTCTTTGTAACCTTACTTCAATATCTGAATTATTATGATTCCTTTTTCGCCTTTTTAAGAGATTTTTTTGTACGCTATCAATTTCTGTAAGTTCATATTTATCCATGGAGTAATTTCATACCTTTTCATTATTTTTTTGTTTTTTACACACGATATTAAAATTTCTGTATCAGTAGAAGGGTCTCCAGTTTGAGATAATCTTGGAAAATTGATTCTAAGGTTTTCTTTTACACGATTGTAGTCACAGATATTTCGAACATTTTCAGACAAATTTCGGGGTTGGCGCTCTGTTTTAATTCTACATGAAACAATGTTATGGTCTGACAGCCCACATACAACAGATTCAATACACAAATAATTTTTAACATTACTGTATATATGGTCAATGGATGACCCACTGCTTGGACGAGTAATCATTGTGTGACAATTTTCGAAGCTAAAATTTGCGAGCAAATTCACTAGTTCTTCCGAAGAATTCAAATCTAGCCCATCAATATTAGAATCCCCAGCAAATATACAATGCTCACGACCATAAGAACTTAACAGACTTTCCAAATATAATAAAAATCTTTCTGTTGTACACTTTTGTGATCTATAAAATGATACAAATTTTATGGATTTCCCATTTAATTTTGAATTATTTATCGTTAAAACAATTGAATCAAAAAAGTTTTTACTTTCGCAGACATCCACTTTGTACTGAAAATGTTCTTGAATAAAAATCGAAGTACCTCCGTATCCATCCGGTCTACAAAAGTGTATACTATTGTAACCAGCAATATTATATAATTGTACAAGATCTTTACTAAACCACGTTTCTTGAACAGAAATTATACTGGGTAGGCATGGTAATTTTGCAAGTAGAGTTTTAAATTGATTAAATTTATCGATTGAAGAAATACTTCTAATATTAATAGAGATAATAGTAAAATATATTTTTTTCGAGCCTCTAATGTAATTTTCAAACAATTTTAAATTAGAAAAAGTATTGATTATAACAACTATTATTCATAAAAAATTTAAAAAAATAATAATAATAATTTTTATACACCAAAAAAAAAAAAAAAAAAAAACAATAATTTACGGTGATAAATATACATCATCATCGGGAGCTTCATGTTGATCAGCAGTAACCTGTAGGGATCTACGGCCTCTAAAGCTGTTGGTAGTAGCTTCAAGCAATAGCTTATCAACCTCTTCCTCATTTGCAATAAACTTTGGCTTAGAAAGTTCGCTCCTCCTTTTCAATGTTCTGGCATGATTTAGCAAATTAATTATTTCTCTGCTAAGATAGTCGTTGACATAAACATTTTTCAGAGTCTCGCTTTCCTTTAAAATTGGTTTTACAGACATCATATTTTCTTTCGCTTTTTTTTTTGAATTGAATTTAACAACCACCGCACAGTGCACAGTGGTGGATCTGAAAAAAAAGTGGAAATAAATCTGTAACTTCTAAACGAATATCTCGATTTTAATAAAGTTTCCCATGGCTATAGAGGAGGTGTTGATAAGTTTAAGTTTTGAATTTGGGCTTAAACAACCAAGGGGGACCGAGCCACAATGCCCCAAAGTGGGGCACCTCGGGTATATCAAAAATTAAAAATGATGGCAAATTTTTGTTTGCGATCCGATTTGAATGTATGGAATGTACTAGACGAGATCTACAAAAAACATTGCTTTAGCCATATATTATCTCTTATAGTTTACGAGTTATTCGCATTTGAAAAGTAAAATTTTATTTTTTTTGCCTACCTTAGTCTGCTAGAAAAGAAAAGATATACATATTATATATCAACGTGTAGGAAATTATGTCCTATTTTCAAAAATATAAAAAATGATATTAAGAATTAAAAAAATGATGATTTTTCAAAAATATGGGAATAAAAAATGGTAGCTGATTTTCCTGGAAAATTTCAATATTTAAAATCCAATAACAATTTTGTTTATGAATCGTTTTTAATCAAACTTTAGATTTATATAAAAACTTTTGATCGAAATACAAAAGTGAAAAAGAAATTAGTGAATTGTTTTTGACAATCCCACAATTCCCAAAAACCTTTTAAAAAATCCCAAAATTATGATTTTTTTGATTTTTGAATCTATTGAAGACACCAAGCTCGGGGCTATGAAATCCCTTTGCACAATATTGAAAAACATATTGGGACATACAAAACAGGTCTTAATTTTTTGAAAGCAGCTATGAGATTTTAGAATATGTTGTCTAAAGTTGAAATTTTCATAAAAAATAGGTCTACTTCGGAAGGCTCTGGACCACGCAATAATACAAATTTTTATATTATTTTGCTTTTATAATATTTCCCGAAATGTTACCTTTCGGAAAAATATAAACACATTATTTATCTTTTTCTCATTTTCTGTATAATTTAAAATTAATGTAGTTACCTTTTTCGAAAAAAAAATTGCGGAAAAACGACTTTTTTATTTTTTTTAAGTTTGAATGCACATAACTTTTGACTCAGTAAATATTTTTTAACACTTCTTTCTTAAGATTATTAATAAATTTATTGTTAATTCAAAAAAGACACTTCAAAATCGGGAAAGAATTGGATCCGTTATTAGCAAAATAGCAAACCAAGGTAGACAAAAAAAATAAAATTTTACTTTTCAAATGCGAATAACTCGTAAACTGTAAGAGATAATATATGGCTAAAGCCATGTTTTTTGTAGATCTCGTCTAGTACATTATTTAAATAGAGAACAAAAGAGATTTGAAATAACTGTTTATTGTTTTTTTTTATTATTAATTTAAGACGAATAAGCTGTTGTAAAATAAATACTTGTTTTCACAACGAGTGGTAAACAACGACTGAGAAAGAATTTTTATTCAGTTTATAACTTTGACTCCCTTAGCCCAGCAGCTGCCATTGATCGGTACTGATCTTCCCATCCGGAACTTCCGATCAAGGTATACATCCTGACTCAAGGTAAACATCCTGACTCAAGTACTTCTCCACCTTCCTTGTTGACTAGGTGGGCTTGGCATCACCAGATATAACCCTCTTAACGGTCTCCTTATGGGGACCGTTAAGAGTACTAGATGGAGTTGTACCAGCATTAATCGCAGCCTTGTTGTGAACTGGTGTCTTTGATGAGGAGGGTTGGGAACCACCAGATCCGTTTCCCTTAATGTTACCCGTACGGGCACCTTAAGGGAAGCCGGAGTATTCTTTACTCCCTTCACACCTGACAACTTTATAGGAGATTTGTTACTGCCATCTACAGTTCCAGCCGAGTTGTACGATGGTAGAAGAGCCATCCTCCTTAGTTATTTCCGCACTGCTAGTGGTTGGAGCTGTCGACCCTATACCCTTATGGGTTTTAGCCAGATCGACAGCAGCCTCCACCTGCTGCTCAATAGGAGAATCTAGCGACGTCCTGTCTGTGTTTCTTGAGAAGGTATTTCTCCTTTGCGGTTAATGACCCAGGATCTCTGTCCCATCTATGCCAGAAAGGCCAGTGATTTCCTGCTCCTTCGTTCGGCTGGTTTTGTCAATAACACGTGGAGTGAATTAGGCAACTCCTCCACGGCAACCTGCCGAACGAGATTAGCGACATTAGCGCCATGTGGACAGCCTTCTGCCGATTGGCTCTTTTGATTATCCTTATCCACAGCAGTGGGAGGGGATGTTTCTACTATCTGATTTTGAGCAGATATCACAGAGATATCAAGTTTCTCCAAAGGAGTCCTTCAACAATCCCAGAAGACCATCCACATCAAGTTGTAATACCTGTCAGTCATACTCCAAGATCATGGATTGAACGTCCGTTAGGGTTAATTCATCTTCTAGGGTGCTGTCCGTTACCGCCCTTATCGACTCTCTAATATCCCTGAAAGCGGAAGTTGTTTTAGATTTATGTGACTCAATTTCTGTTCCCACGAGTAAGCTCGTAATATATCGGACCATCCACGCAGTGACGGCGTGTGTGGACTATGCAACTACTTACAACGTCGTATTACCCTGACACTGTCCGATTACTTTTCTGTAATTTTAAGTAAACTTTTCAATTCATGTTTAATATAAGGATATTTTCCAAAATAAAGTAATTCCAATTTATAAGCCAGGAAAGGATCCTAAAGAATTGGAAAGAATTGGATCCGTTATTAGCAAAATAACAGACCAAGGTAGGCAAAAAAAATAAAATTTTACTTTTCAAATGCGAATAACTCGTAAACTATAAGAGATAATATAATCTTTCAAATCGGATCGCAAACAAAAATTTGGCATCATTTTTAATTTTTGATATACCCGAGGTGCCCCACTGTGGGGCATTGTGGCTCGGCCCTCCCTTGGTTGTTTAAGCCCAACTTCAAAACTTAAACTTATCAACACCTCCTCTATAGCCATTAAAATCGAGCCATTCGTTTAGAAGTTACAGATTTATTTCCACTTTTTTTTTCAGATCCCCCACTGTGCGTTGTTGATTTTGCAACGTCGTTTTCCCTCAGTGTATTTATAAGATTTCATATCAAAATAAACAATGAAATGCTACTAAAATCAAAAAAGTTGATCATTTTTTTAATTTCTGAGTTGCTCATAAATGTTGCATGCCATTTGTTTATAGGCACGAAAATGCAGCTAGTTTTATATATCTTTAAGATAATAAGTCATACTAAAATTAGATCGGCGGGAAACGGCACCAACAGTAAGCCTGCTTTTTGGCTTACTGTTTTAAATGAATATATTTCAAATCTGCTAACAATATATACAAAATTCATAACGAAAATGGAATCTGGACAAGATACCCTTTCCAACAAGGTAAAACAATCCTAAAACAAATAATTAAAAATATTTAAAATACGCCCTTGAATATGGTATAATTTTAACTCCCCAAATCCTTATCTGTTGACATAATAACTATAATTTCTGCAAATAATTATTGCTTGGCATCTTAGCCTTACGATAGTTGTTGTTTTATGGTTAATTTTAAACAAAAATCAACTATGAGATGCATACATCTTATATTATCCACTGTGCGCGGCTGCAAAAGCATTAATAGCTCTCCTTCGACAGAGAGTATGGCTTATAAATGCGAAAGAGGCATGTACTAAGGTAATACGTAATTTGTTTTCATTACAAACCTAAATTAATGACACAAATTATGGAAAATTGACCAGCAGATAGGGTAAGAGCACGGCGTTCATTTAAAATATATGAAGTAGATTTCTGTGGTTCAGTGAATATTACGCTTAAAATTCGAGGACGACCACCAGTTATAATGTACATTGCTGTTTTTGTATGTTTCACCTCCAAGACTGTACATTTAGAGCTTGTATCCGATTTAACATCGTATTTTTTATTTTATGTCTAAAAAGGTTTATCGGCAGAAGAGGGTGTCCAGACAAAATCTACAGCGACAACGCAACCAATTTTGTAGGTGCTGCTAGATAACTGAAGGAGTTCGTAGATGCGTTTAAAAAAAGAGGTCACCAACGTCGCATCGTACGCTGTCAACATGGAGGTAGAATTCATTTGCATACCACCCAAGGCTCCATACTTCGACGGTCTTTGGGAAGCCGCTGTGAAATCAGCAAAAGGCTTACTACTCAGAACGTTCGAGGAGCTTCAAACAGTATTAGTCGAAGTAGAAGCAGTACTCAATTCTCAACCTATAGCTCCGCTCAGCAACGACCTGAACGATGGGAGGCGTTGACTCCAGCTCACTTATTATTTGGAGAAGACCTAGGAGCGCTGCCGCAAGAGTCGCACAAAGAAGAAGTCGGCAAGCTAACGTACCTGAAGAGGTGGCAACTGTTGTGCGCACTCAGGCAACTGTTTTGGAACAGTTGGGCCAAAGATTACGTCCGCAGTCTGCAAATCCGCAACAAGTGATCCAAAGAAGAGCCAACGTAGGCAAGCTCGTTCTAATCCAAGACGAGAATTTTCCGCCATTACAATGGATAACTGGCCGAGTACAGGCGGTACTACCAGGGTGGGAGTAAAAAGTGAGAGTCGCGGAGATAAAGACAACAAAAGGCGTATATAAACGGCCAATATATAAACTGGCTTTGATACAAGCTGATTGAAGAGCTGCGGTCCTTCAATGAGGCCGGAGTGAAATACAAAATATAAATGCGATGTCTAAGCATTTATATTTTTGTATTTTCTTTATTATTTTATTTTTAGTATTACTATTGTGAATTAAATGTTAATGAATTCAAAAAATAACTGAAATTTCAATATTGTAGCTAATTGCCAACTCATTACTCTAATGTCAAGCAATTGTCAAATATTCCCGATATAAGAGCTTCGGAAATATTATAAAAACTTCTGTAAAACAATCGAATTATAAACCATTTTGAAATTAATAAAGCATTCTTGGATTGAATCGAAACGAAGCAAAATACTCACCCTTATCGTGGTTGGCGTAAACGTCATACGCCTACGACAGTTTTGTACTAGAAACAGTTTGCATTTTATCTTTAATCTAGTACGAAACAGTCGTAGGCGTAAAGGGTGGATTAGCCGACCGTAATGTAATGTAACCTTAACGGAACGGAACAGCTGATCGTTTCTATTGTGTGTAAAGTAGTTAAAGCAGTTAAGGCTGGGTTAGCCGACCGTTGATGTAATGTAACCGTAATGTTGACTTAACGTAAGACTTTAGTGCGATTATAGAACATTAAAAACGTGTCATATGTTTTTGACATAAACATACAAAACAAAATATAGCCGGAACTATATTTGTTGTATAAACTTTCATTGGCCTGTACCAATAAAATCAATTGTTCGTCGTTCATTTTAATAAAGACAAATTTAATACGTTTTGTTTAATTTTAAGTTTTTCTTTAATATTTCGCGCTTGTCGCTGATTGAAATTTTCAAAATGTAAACAGCTGTTTGAAGGTGTTATCAACATAATTGTTTTAAATACTGTTCAAGCGATTTTATAATTTTTTTCTGCGATTTTCAAAAAGATTATTAAACTTTGTTTGGTAATAGTACTTACATATAAACCGTATTTATTTACACATAATGTATTCATCATCATTGTCCATTAGGAGACAATTATAAATATTATTTATTACCTTGTCATACAGACTTTATTTAATTAAGGTCCGATAACTTAAAAATTAATTAATATTGTATTGTACTTTATACTAAGGGCCATTATTATAACTTGCCTTTTTGTTCGTAATAGTAAAAGTTGACTTTAAGGGTACCTGTTTATATTGCTTAAAGTTAACTTTTACTATTTCGAACATAAAGGCAAGTTGTAATAATGGCCCTAAGGATAGTTAATTTGTGTATACAAAATATTAATTTAATATTTTGAAACTTAAATACTTTCGCCGATTATTAGTATACATTTTATAAATGCTTGTATGAATAATAAGTAAATATTACCATAACATTACAAAGTTTTGTTTTTTATTTATGTATTTATACTTATTATTGAAATATTTAAAACATTTTTAGAACATTGAAAATATTTGTAAGCGTTCTGTGCAAAATAAGTATTTTTTGTACAAGAGTTTGAAAATCAACAAGTTGACAACACCGTTAGTAAATGTCACGTAGAAACGTAAAGAAATTCTGTTTTTAACAGGTTCAGACGTTACAGTTACGTTACATTTTTTCACTATAACTGCTTTAACCATTTTACACACAATAGAAACGATCAGCTGTTCCGTTCCGTTAAGGTTACATTACATTACGGTCGGCTAATCCACCCTTTATAGTGAAAAAATGTAACGTATCTGTAACGTCTGAACCTGTTACAAACAGAATTTCTTTACGTTTCTACGTGACATTTACTAACGGTGTTGTCAACTTGTTGATTTTAAGTCTTGTATAAAAAATACTTATTTTGCTCAGAACGCTTAAAAATAATTGCAGTGTTCTAAATACATAAATAAAAAACAAAACCATTTAATGTTATGGTAATATTTACTTATTATAAAAATTAATTCATACAAGCATTTATAAAATGTATACTAATAATCGGCGATAGTATTTAAGTTTCAATATATTAAATTAATATTTTGTATACACAAATTAATTATACTAAGGGCCATTATTACAACTTGCCTTTATGTTCGAAATAATAAAAATTAACTTTAAGCAATATAAAAAGGTACCCTTAAAGTCAACTTTTACTATTACGAACATAAAGGCAAGTTATAATAATGGCCCTTAGTATAAAGTACAATACAATATTAATTTTTAAGTTATCGGACCTTTAATAAATAAAGTCTGTATGACAAGGTAATAAATAATATTTATAATTGTCTCCTAATGGACAATGATGATGAATACATTATGTGTAAATAAATACGGTTTATATGTAAGTACTATTACCAAACAAAGTTTAATAAATTTTTTTAAATCGCAGAAAAAAATTATAAAATCGCTTGAACAGTATTTAAAACAATTGTGTTGATAACACTTTCAAACCGCTGTTTACAATTTCAATCAGCGACAAGCGCGAAATATTAAAGAAAAACTTAAAATTAAACAAAACGTATTAAATTTGTCTTTATTAAAATGAACGACG
This sequence comes from Calliphora vomitoria, assembly GCA_942486065.2. Taxonomy (NCBI): domain Eukaryota; kingdom Metazoa; phylum Arthropoda; class Insecta; order Diptera; family Calliphoridae; genus Calliphora; species Calliphora vomitoria. Next base: position 103,795,052 of record OW818029.2, read on the forward strand.
AACAATTGATTTTATTGGTACAGGCCAATGAAAGTTTATACAACAAATATAGTTCCGGCTATATTTTGTTTTGTTTGTTTATGTCAAAAATATATGACACGTTTTTAATGTTCTATAATCGCACTAAAGTGTTACGTTAAGTCAACATTACGGTTACATTACATCAACGGTCGGCTAACCCACCCTTAAGACGTTTACGCCAACCACGATAAGGGTGACCGTTTTTTATATACACCGATAGAAAATTTAAAATTGTCCAATTTTTAAATTTAAAAAAAGCTTAAGAATAAACACACTGAATTGCGTGAATATACAAGCGATGTTTTTTGGCTGTAATTAAAAAAAAATTAATAAAAAACTTTGATTCTTCTTGTGGATTATTTTTATTTGGTCTTTTAATTTTTTTTACATCAAGTCGAGAATATGATGTCATGTAAATGGCCGCCGCCACAGTTGATTGTCATTTGAGCCCTTTTTATGGCATTTTCCATCACTTTGGCCAAAACTTCCGGCGATAGGTCCTCACATTCTTGACGGATATTGTCTTTAAGAGCTGCAAGAGTCTGAGGCTTGTTGACATAAACCCGCGACTTCAAAAACCCCACAAAAAGAAGTCTGGAGCGGTCAAATCAGGCGATCTTGCTGCCGGTGCAAATCGCCAAAACGGGAGATTAGGCGCCCGGGAAATGCATCCTTCAGCATATCGGTTGTGGCACGTGCAGTGTGTGCCGTTGCACCGTCCTGTTGGAACCACATGTTTTCCAATCCCAATTCATCAAGTTGCGGCAAAAAGAACTCGTTGATCATTGCTCTGTAGCGCTCACCATTCACAGTAACCGTTTGGCCCGCGACGTCTTCGAAGAAAGGTCCGATGACTCCTCCAGTGAAAACAGCACACCATACAGTGACTTTGAGCGGGTGTAATGGCTCTTCGTGGGTTACACGCGGATTTTCAGTGCCCCAGAAGCGTAAATTTTGCTTATTTACGGACTTTGTAGGGAAACATCATCAAATCTTGTACCAAAATTCGCTGTAAAGACCGTCGACTGATACCCATTTGCGTGGCACGTCGTCTGGTCGATGTCGACGGCGCTTCCATGACATCTCGGCTACAGCAGCAATATTCCCTGCAGAACGGCTACTCCGGGGTCTGCCACGCCTGGCAGCATCTCGTGTTGTGCCAGTCTCTTCGAGGCGAGCGGCTAAACGTCGCATTGTTTCACCAGTAGGCGTTGGACGGCCAGGAAATCTGCGAGGAAATTCACGTTGTGCCAAAGTCACCGACCGATTATTGGTCAAATAAATAGTCAGAAATATTCCGCGTTCTGGAGCAGTGTAGCGTAACATTGTTTATTAACGTGTATTTCGCATGTGTTTACTACACAAATGTCAAAACAGAACTGACATTAGGGGCCAATCGCAAAATTTATAGCATTTTCTGATAGGAGGATTACTTTTGCGCCACCTTGTATAAGTAGATTTTGGCTTAACACCCTTGCATGAACTTTATTTAAATTTTTTAAAAATAAAATACAATTTTTCTTAAAGCTGTAAGAGCACATTTCATATTTAAACATTTCTCTACAATACTGCATCATTTGATTTTTGAAATTGAGTGGTCGAAATATAGGGTTTTTGAAACCAAAATCCCTCTGTGCACCGCTCCGCTCACAGCCCAAAAATCTGGCTCCGTTACGATCATCCGAAGAGAAAGTACTTTAAGTATGCAGATCTGGCTCCGTTACGATCAGCAGAGGAAGTACTTTAAGTATGCCAAATTTCAGCTTCCTATGTCATCAGATGGCTTCAGAATGTTGCGGAAAGAGAAGAGGACATAAATACAAACATCCTGACATACTAAGAAATTATATATATATATAGATTTTCTGTAGAAAATACAGTTATACTGTTATACACATTTTTTCTAAGCAAAATACTGTTATATATACACAAAATTTTCAATGGAAGATACATTTCTTCAAATCGTATTGCAAAATTAAATATACTAAAATTATACATCATATTTGAACAATGGATTCAGATTTTTTGCAAAGAATGAGATCTACTTTTAAATTAATCATTAGTCCACCAATTTTAAAGTGGTATTTTGAATTTAAAAAAAATATACACTTGCTGTTTTGTTAATAGGTGAGGTATATAAAAATTACTATAATTATGATTCATAACTGAACAAACCTTTTCTTCTGATGACATTATTTTCTTATTTCTGATGACATATATGGCTCTTATATCACCATAAAATTAGTTCGTGTAATTTATGTCTATATGAAAGTTATTTCTGTTGGATTTTATGTGTATACCAACATTTTTAAGATATTAATGAACATTAAAGTGATTTTCGAAAGCGGGTATTATATGGGAACTATGGCTAATTATGGACCGATCGCCATAAAATTAGGTGAAATTAATTCCGCATATATAAAACTTATTTGGAGCGAAATTTGTGTAGTAACTACATAAATTAAATATTTATGACCGATAAAGTCATATTTCAGGAGAAATATGACTTTATCGGTCATATTTCTCCTGAAATATCCTTGAAGCGAAAATTAAAATGTTAAATCGACTTAGAAAGTGATTCTGAGTCGAATCACTTTTCATTTTTTGAAAGCAGCTATGCGCCTAGAAAAAATTTGGCATTCATTTGAAATTTACATAATAAATAGATCTACTTCGGAAAGCACTTGCCCACGCAATTATACTGGTATTGAAATTTTTTTTCTTCTATACTACTTCCCAAAATGTCACCGTTGAGAAAAATATACACGCAATATTTATTTTGTTTTTATTTTCTGTATAAATAAAGATTAATGTAAGTACTTTTTTCGAAAAAAAAAATCGTGAAAAAAATTTTTTTTTTTAATTTAAGTGCACTTAACTTTTGACTTGGTATCAACTTTGTAATAATTCTTTCCTCATAATACTAACACATTTGTTGTTAATTAAAAACTATATATTTTAAAAAAATCGGGAGAAATTTGGATCTGCTATTTGCAAAAATCCAGATCAAGGTAAGGAAAAAACATAAAATTTTAATTTTCAATAGTGAATATCCCGAAAACTATAAAAGATAAAATAGCTATGTAGCTCTCTTCATGTAGATTCTATATATATATAAATCTTTCAAATCAGATCGAGAACAACAATTTGGCATAATTTTTAATTATTAATATACCCGAGACACCCCAATTTGGGGACTGAGGCTCCGCTCCACCTTAGTGTTGAAAATCTAAATTCAAAACTTAAACTCTACAACACCTCCTCTATAGTCGTGGGAAATTTGATTAAAATCGGATTATTGGCTTAGAAGTTAAAAATTTATTTTCACTTTTTTATTTTCATTTCCCCCACTGTGACCCAAAAAAGCTCGGTTTTAGGTTCTCGAACCACCACGATGTGAAATAAAATTTTATCATATTTAAAAAATATATATAAAATACGAAAGCAAAATGTTCGCGTTAAAAGTGGGAAGCTCGTTTTGATTTTAGACTTATGGTTTCTTCGGCAATCCTTCTTAGAATTCATCGTAGATAACGATTTTGATAAGCGCTTGGTGCATTTTTTTATCCATTCAAATTGACCCACTCTATTGTACATATTATTTTTTTTAGTAATTCACACGATAACCATCTGCAATAGAAAATGTTCACTAAATATTTATTTTAAACCTGAATAACCAAAGTTCCAACTAAATTGTAAATATTACATGTTTTTTTCTTGGGAATATCCTCTACCTTCATAAAAATTATTTCTAAGACAAAAAAATACAATATTCATATATTTTAATTATGTTCAAATTGCGTAACCAAACAAGGTAATTTTTTATAGCAATAATGTACGCGGTTGTAAAAAAAAATCAAAGCAGCCTGTTATTGTGAAAACAATTATTCGTAAAAACAATATATTTGTAGGATGTAGGTTAATTTTATTATTGCGTCACAAGTAGGTAAAAAACATAAATTTACATGTGACTTATATTGGTCACATTTGCATTTTAAGTTTTATGGTTATTAGTCATTTTAAAATGCGTACATTAATCGTTATTACCTAGCTGCTATTTTTATTTAACATAAACATACCTAAAGATTCGATATTCTTTGAAAAACATGCAATATGTTTTGTGCCTTTAAAGATGTTTTAAACAAAAATTGCGGTCGCAACTGGTAAAAATGTTTAGACATTTTTTAACTTACCCAGGGAGAATTTTTCACTCGTAAAAATATGTATCTAATAACATGCATGTACATAAAAATCGCTGTAGCGAATTTTATGAAGATCAGCAGATATTGCTCCCATATAAGGCCCACTTCCAAAAAACAAATTAATTTTCATAAATATCCGAATTCAAATTTTACAGAGTTCGTTAGTATTTATTCACAAATGATACTACTAGATAGGTTATATCTCCCACATCCGAAAAATACATTAACGCAATGAATATTTATAAATCAAATTTTGGATGTAAAATACAGCTAAAAAGTGGTGAAAAAACTTTTTTCCAGTAGTATAATGTTCTGAAGAATTATGAATTATATTATAAGGAATATTTTTTGAAGACTACTTTACTGAATTGCCCACAGTTTGGCAGCTATGGGACAAAAATGGTTAAAGAAAATTAAAATTTTTCGACATTTTAGCAATTTTGAGGCACTAAAAAAGCAGCCTTTCGGGTTAGTATGTTTTACATTTTTTTCTCCTACCCTATAACTACTAAATGAACGAGACGCAAAGTTATCAAAGGCACATTTGAAGAACACTGTTGTTTAAAGTAATCGCTAATTATTAAAAGTAATCGCATAATCATAAAATAAAAATATTCTATTTTCGATACAAAAAAACCCGGTTTGTCGAATAACTCGAAAACCGGTTTGGCCACTCTACGTTAGTGTGATTATAGAACACTCAAAATGTGTAACAAGAAATAAATTTTTATTGGTCGAAAGTTGTTTTTATGTCAATTAATAAAATATGAAACCAATATTTGTGCTTTCTTTCACAACACTTTAGTGTCATTATAGAACATATAAATATGCAATACGAATTTGACATTAAAATCAAAACAAATAGATTTTTCACGTAAATGCTCTAACTAATTTACACACAACAAATGATCAGCTTTCCCGTTCTATTAAGGACACATTCACTGTTGCCAGATAATCTTGGTATAAAATCGTAAAAATTATACTAAAAAATCGTCAAAATCAGAAAAATATGTTTGAAATCGCTAAATACAAAAATTTGCATTTCTTTTTTTGAAATTTGTCGGTTTAAAAAACTAACAAACCAATAAATAATTTACATATTTAAAGAATTAATGTTGTAAAGCAGGTGTTAAATAATTAGAATTATTTAATATTTTTATACAAAAATTAAACATTGACATTCCGTTTTTAATTTTAATTTTTCATTTGTGACCCCATAATTAAGGAGTTGATATAGCGTTGTCCGCCTGTCTGTTGAAATAAACTTTTCGAAGACCCTAAATTGTTGCTGTTGAAAATCAGGAAAATTGGGCCAAAAATGGTTGAGACAAAAGCAAAAACCCTGACGTGCCTATATCTCGAATACTAAGTCATGTACATTGACAAAAAAATTTCAAAGACATATAAGAAATTCGGACTGACAATTGATAAATTTCGGGAAAAATAAGTTGCGTTAACATATCAGGCTATATAAATTTTAAAAAATTTTATTATAAGTTTATTGAAATCCTTTAAGTATCTGTTTATTTAAACAATTTCAGATTTGTTTTAATGGTAGATGAATGCTAATGTTTTAATAAAAAAATACATTTAAGCTCTTTAAATACGGTCTTCTATCTTTCAAAAAACAATAACGCTTACATATGTATTCCTTCTATTTGTTAAACATAAACTTTTTACAAAATCTTTTTTTGAGGACAAAAATTGGCAAATCGAACTTTGCCATTTTGACAATCAAAAATCACCAAAATGCCGATAAATCGGCAAATCAAATTGCATAATAATGAACCAATCGTTACCATAGATTTCGTCCTGGTTCCAAAGTAATGACATGTGCCAAACAATGTTAAAATATTTTCAAAATTACGACCTTAAGTTTGACCACATCAGGAAAAGTTAAAACATTATGCACAAACATTTGAAAAAAAAAAAAATAATAAATTAAGGGGCTCATTCAGAAACACGAAAGGAAAACCATTTTAAAATTTTTGTATGAAAATCACTCAGTTTTTAAATAAAATAGTTTTCCTTTATTGTTTCTGAATCAGGCCCTAAGGCTTTAAGGCCCTAAATGTATTTTATTGTAATACAAAATTTGGTTATAAAGTACAATAAAATGTTTTCTTTGGTTGGTTTACATGGTAGTTCGCTGCTTGCGAATAATCAAAAAATATTTTAGATTTTTGCAGTTTTTTGAACGAAAAGGTGACTTAACTCTTTTTTTATTAAAAAAAAAAAACTTTAAGAACATATAACTATTTTATATTTTCCTGTAAGATATCTTTATGTAAAACATTCTGGTATAAACAACATGTCCAATTTTTCGAATATGTCGCCCCTACGCCCGTTCTTTAAAACTATTTCACATTTTCATATTAAAAAATTTTTATACATTTTCTTAATACTATTTTATTCAGCAACAATTCAATGGTTCTGACGTAATCATATTCTAACTAAAATATGAAAATGTGAAATATTTTTGAAGAACGGAGTTTTAGAGTGGAATATTTTTGAATCTAATTGAGATATTGAATTGAATTTTTTTTGTAAGACCAAAAATTAACCTACAAAAAAAAAATTAGTTCGGAAAAAATATGGATTAAATTGTTCCTAATATTTCCAATCCTATCAAAATTTTAATACAAATTTTAGTTTTAGAAACTCAGTAAACTTGTAATATGTAATAAAATCTTTACTTATATACAAAACTCAATGAAATTTTCAACGTTTTTATATTTGTCATTTTAAATAACAAAGTGAAAAAAGATTTCTCAAAACGTCAAAGGAAATTCCTAAAAATTTTTGCATGACTATCACTCAGTTTTTAAATAAAATTGTTTTCCTTTGTTGTTTCTGAATGTATTTTATTGTAATAAAAAATTTGGTTATAAAGTACAATAAAATGTTTTCTTTGGTTGGTTTACATGGTAGTTCGCTGCGTGCGAATAATCAAGTAGGGTCGAAGGGATCCCGTTTTGACAAATGTTTTCTTAGTTTTCATTATAAATTTATCTTTATTTGTTACATAAAATGACAACAAAATAATATTTTGTACAAAAATTCAAAATTTTCATAACAAAAAACATTTGGTCTAGTAAGTAAGCCCTAAAATTTTAAAAGTTCGATTTTGAACTTTTACTCTCGGAAATTATAAGAGATAAATAGCACACGCAAGCTTTCCAAAAATATACAAATCTTTGAAATCGGATGGGAAACAAAAAAATTGCACGTGTTCAAAAATGTTAGATGTCGAAGGTACCCTAATTTGAGCCCCCATAGTGCCGCCTCTGGAGCATTTGTAGGGTGCATTTTAATAACTTAAATTCGAATACTCCTTGGCTACGCCAATTTTATACCGATCGGACCAGCCGTTTAGAAATGCCAGATTTATGTCCAACAAATTTTGATTCTGCCCCACTGTGTGGTGTAGTGAGTACAACAATTGACCAGCAATCGGATAGTTGTTGATTCGACTTGTGGCTGCGACTTTTTTTATTTTTTTTTTTTGTTTGTAAATACAAAATTCTCTGAATAACTCTACTAACAAAACAACTTATTTCCGGCCAAAATATAAAGGATTACTTTTGGGACATCGCGAACAAAAATAAGTACTTCTCCGGTCGAAAAATAAGTTGTCTAATCGTCAAATGCGCCTTATATTTCGGCTTATCCTTTTCTATTTTTCTAAAAATAACGTGCAATAAAAAATGGGCAAATTGAGAAAAAGTAACCGTTTATTTGTTTATTTTGATTTTTTCGACTTTACTACTTAGAAAGTAAGTTATTAAAAAGACATTCTTATTGCTTTGTAAACGAAGTTTTTGCTGGGATATTGGGTCTACAACCAATTGGGATTGGGTCTACAACCAATATCTGATGTATGGTAGTGGGTATAAAAACCCAAAAGCAATATTTTCTTTAAAGAACTATACTATTTTACTGGTAGGTGTTGTCGAGTATAACAAGAATAAGTTTTTGAAATTTGCCAAACACTTCCAAAATATTGAGTTACGGGTAAATAATCGATTTTTCGTACGCATGAACTTATAAGCCTATAATTTAGTTGAATTCAAACTGATTTTAAGTTTCTCAGCGAATTTAGCAAGATGTAACCTTTCGAATGGCATATATGCTTTTATAGTTATAAGTAACCTTGAGACATCTGTGTGTATTTCTCCAGCAAACATAGTTTTTCACCATTTTCGAAATTTGGAGATGTTTTTACACAGTATTTTATAAAGGAACCGCATTATTTATGAGTTTTGAAGATCTGCCTTTCTTATGTATTCTAATAGTGATAGTGATTACGGACTATCACGATATCATATTTTCGTTTTTTCATGCTATCGTAATTTACGCAAAATCGCCATTCCCCATATTTTATTATATTTTGATACAAATATCAACATGAATTTATTAGCACTTGATCTTCAGCCTTTTAACAATATTGTTTTAGGTGTTAACGTTGATAGTTATCAAAAAAACTACACACAGAAAATATTCGTTATGGCAACCGAATTTGATCGGTTACATACACTAACATATAATTCGATTGTTATTAACAAATATTTTTGTAGAAATAATTCGATTGGAATAACATGAGTGTACTTACATTAAACCATCCAAATTAAAAAAAAAATATATATATTTTGTTTGTTATTATTTGTTATAAATATTTTATTAGCTTAATAAGAGTAAATATGCAAAAATATATTTTTAATTTTTCCTAACCCATTCTTCGTTATGGATTTTAATCATCAAGCAATGGTCTTGATATTTCTGGTAGTATATTTATGTATGTATGTACGGCCAAACAATATATATCATCGAAATCATAACTTATCAATTGCCAATGTGGTGATAGCGCTGTCTAGAAATGTTTAGAGTTTAATCAGATAACAAAGAATGGTAAACAGTACTGCTGGTCATTAATTTCTAACCGTTACCCTGGATTTTCTTAATAAATGGTGTATTGAACCAGACGAAAGCGTTTAACAATCTGTCTCAAATGGCAGATATTTACTGCCTCGGGAACGGTACAGTAACTTGCTGAATCGTATCGTTTCTTTACTATTTGATGAAGTGTTTTCTGATGTCTCCTATTGTAATAAGTGATCTAAGAAAAGCGCTCTATCCATAGAAAATTAAATCAAAATTTATTGATTTGAGTATCGTGAAAATATATATAAATTTTTATACATTACATTTGAAGCTACCGTGGTTCATATAATACCAACTCTTGTATGATTTCCTTATTTGGGTAACACAGCTTAGAATGTGAAAATTTTTTATCATGAAATTTATCTACGTAAAAATATGTTTCTTTTATGTATAATAATTCTGGTGGACGTTTTGAAATATTTGTCTGATCTTTCAAGAATGTTGACATTTTATTCTTTTAGCTTTATCCTCAATAAAATTATGTATCCCAAAATTCCAAATAAAAATTTAACACTGCACATTCAAGGCATTAAAGTGAACATAGTTTTTAATTAAAATGAAAAATAAGTTAAAAATGTAATGAAAATTTTACATCCTAAAAATTTTTTTTATAAATAAAAAAATTTTTTAGGTATTTAAATCTTATTTTATAATACACATTTAAATCTAACTACTGCAATAGAATTACCTCAACGTTTATATGTCACCGCGATATTTTAAAAACAACAAGAGTTGTCCAAAGAAAACTGAAGATAGTTTTGAAAATTAAATGTCGGATAATCTAAAAAAAGGAGAATTACGATTACTGCGTGGGACATTAAATCCCATGTCCCACGCAGTAATCGTAATTAACCGAAATTCGGGACATTTGGCAACACTACTTTACTTATTATTTGTTTATTACGTTAATTTATCAATCGAATGTAACAAATCTACATCAACGCATTTTGTGTTCATTTTCATTATATACTAATTCAAACTATTTGAGTAATTCAAATCATTTTAAATACGTGATCGAATAATTCGAAATATTTTATTCGATTTAGTCGAAGAAAATAATTTTTAAAACTCACACAATATATAAATACTAACACATTTTATAAAGTAACTGTTTTAATTTTATAAACATTTTATTTAATGAATGATACTAAAAGTTCATCACATAATATCCCTCAAAAACGAGGTGGAGGATTTGCTCGGATTTTGGTTGGATTGTCGAGGATTAACTTGAAGATTTAATTATATCGTATTATGCCTTATACTCACATCATTAAATAGGGTACTTGTTTAACATAAAAAAAGGTACATATATATTTTGCTCTTACTACCTGTAAACTCCACCCATTCGGAGTGCTGCCATTGGTGGAAAATACTCGCATTAGAGAAGAGTTAATACACAAATTGTTGAATTGTTTTCATTTGTCTCGTTTTTACACATACATACTTATTATAGGGTGGAATGCACAAACTTAACATATGAACAGAAAATGTAAATGAGAATAGAAGAGAGTGGAATTAATACATATACTACGGCTAGAGAGAATATTTGGTCAGTTTATATGTTGTGCTCATCGAATAAACATTCAACGTAAATAATATTCATATTTATATATTTAATAAAAATATACGGTTATTTGTTGATTTAACATTGACACTAATAAGTTGTATTATAATAGTGTGTGAATAATAATGCCTCGTCCATTAAAAGAAAGTTATGGAGACCTAAAGCCTCCATTTTCATACATATCTTTGACAGCAATGGCAATATGGAGTTCTCCACAGAAAATGTTGCCTTTAAGTGAAATTTATAAATATATAATGGACAAATTTCCCTATTATCGAAAAAATACACAAAAGTGGCAAAATTCTTTGCGGCATAATCTTAGCTTTAATGATTGTTTCATAAAAGTGCCCCGACATTCTAATAAAGCTGGTAAGGGATGTTTTTGGACTTTGCATCCTAAAGCTTTTGATATGTTTGAAAATGGAAGTTTGTTGCGCCGACGGAAACGTTTTCGTGTAAAAAAAATTGAAACGGACTTGATGTCTGCTGAAATGGCTACGTTGTCTGGATTTCATCAGATATTGAATCAGCAAGCTAAAACAAATCCTGGAACGTGGGAGAGTAACCTTGATATGCCTTTGGAAAATGAACACCATTCATATTTTAGCGTAACGCCATCCATTAATACAACTTTAAACACATGTTTCAATACAGCACGTGATAATGAATATGAATCAATTGAACAACATGCATATTCACAGCGACCCAAAATATCATTCACTATTGAAAGTCTAATTGGCCCTGAAAAAAATCAACCATCAGACAACAAATTGCATTTCAAACAGAATAATAAAAACTATCCATTTGATAAGTCCCGTGGATTGTTTAATACAACTTTCGCTACTCCAATTCATCTGATTCCAGATTCATTCGGTTTACATCAGCAATTAGCTCTTATACACCAACAGCAAGCGGCGGCTCATTTTCAAATGCAACAATCTGCTACTGCAGCCCTAATTGTTGAACACCAGCAACATCTTACCCAACAAAATTTACTTAATACCTTTTTGGGACCATTATCAGTATTTTAATTTCTATTAGCAGTCCAAAGCGGATAGTACATTGTGATATATTAACTGTAAATTTTATTTAAGCTGTATTATTTTATTAATTACATATGTAAATATATAAGAATTTGTGTAAAATTTTAGTCAAATACATGTTTAAAATATTAAATATCTTTTTTAATTTTAATTTACAATAATAATTTAAATTACAAATGTGATATTTGGCAGAGTATGTTCATACAGGATATAAAAGGTTATAAAGAAAAATAAGTTAATGTTTTTATATACCATTTTCAAATGTTATACAGAATTTGTTAATCCTGTAGTACACGGAATGCAGCACATGTACGTATTTTACGTGTGTGCATGTGAGAAAGCCAAATTTTTATGTGACTTTGTAGTACTCGGCATTCTACCAGTCATCACATATGCGACTGGTCCCGATTTCTCCCTCTTAATTTTACCAAATTGAACCTCCATGCCATCAACTCCTATCTACTCCACGACTCTTCGCCATCCGTCTAGTCGCATGCGGTTGATTTTCATTATCGATAAAACTTCAATTGCGACAATCAGCCTTATTCTGTTTGGAGTCGTCGACACAACACAGTTTTTAGTCGTTTGTTATAAATCCGTATTCCCGTTATTATTCCCAATATTGCCATTTATCGATGTCAGCATTTGTTTGGTATTCTGTAACCCTGCAGCCACACGATCAAGTTTTTCTTGATAATCTTTAGGAAAATTTACAAAAATTGAAAGCTGTGATGTAGGCTGCACGCAACTTGAAAGCAATTTTACTACAAATTGTTAAACAAAAATATAATCAGCTGTTTTCTTGATTGAAAATTGAAACACCAACTTGAAACAAGTTCGTTTCAATTCTTAAAAGTGTGAGTGTGTTAAAATTTGAAAGGCAAAACTGGATCGTGTAACCCCCAAGTAAAGGGTAGATTAGCCGACCGTAATGTAATCTTAACGGAACGGAACAGCTGATCGTAACTGTAACGTCTGAACTTGTTAAAAACAGAATTTCTTTACGTTTCTACGTGACATTTACTAACGGTGTTGTCAACTTGTTGATTTTAAAAGTCTTGTATTATTTTGCACAGAACGCTTAAAAATATTTTCAATGTTCTAAATATTTCAATAATATTAATCTGAACCAACTTTTGAAATCGATGTCTTCCGATTGGGATGAACTTTCTCAGTTAGAGGCGATCAAAATTTTACATTTTGGCCAAGCAGGTGTTTCTACTAATCCATGTAACTTATTACCTATTGTTCTTAGCAAAATGTGCCCCAAATAGTTTAGATAGCTATTTCTTCAATCTTTCGGAAATCAAAACCTTTTTTGACCTTTTTATTTTTTTCTCAAAAGAAAGCTTATACCTATTTGGTCGCTTAGTGGGAGGTGAGTGGGATATCTATCAAAATAAATGTTTTTTAACTCAAAACTTACAATTTTTGACTCATCCCAATCGGAAGACATCGATTTCAAAAGTTGGTTCACTTGACATGAAATGCCCCATTTATATTATTGAAATATTTAAAACATTTTTAGAACATTGAAATATAACTGCTTTAACTACTTTACACACAATAGAAACGATCAGCTGTTCCGTTCCGTTAAGGTTACATTACGGTCGGCTAATCCACCCTTAAGTCGTAAGATGGTGGACTACTGTTTCGAATGAATTTTTTTCGCTTAAGTTTTCTTTCGACAATGTTTTAAACCAAAATTTCCATACAAAATTTGATTTTAAAACGTTGTTTAAAAGTATAAGAGTAAAAAGAAGGAAAGATATTAATTAAACATGAAAATTAAAATTACTGAACCCAACCAATTTGAAAAGCTGGTGGAAGAGTTGGATAAGAATCCATCTTTTGTCAAAGAATTATATTAAGTCTTCAAACTGTACACGGTTCAATTTCTTATCACTTTGGAGGGATCGGAACATGGGTGACTCATCCCCTGTTCCAAAAGTAGTTATTTCCAAATATCAAGCTCGAGCTTGATTATTAAATATTATAACCACGCCATGCATATTTCGCACAAGGCGAATCTAATAATGTGACATCGCGATAACAGCTGACTTTAATTTTTGAATTCGCCTTTTTGTGAAACTGTCAAAACTCCAAAGTTGTCGAAAATGAGAAACATGTTTCCAATTACACGTAAAATTTATAGGTTCTTTATTTATTGGTAATAACTTTGATCTATTACAGGCGGCCTTTGTCCGAGTGCACATACAAGAAAAACAAAAAGCATTTGGTTTTTGTATTGTAGTATTTGTTGCCGAGGCGTTGTCGCCTTATTAGATTCGCCATGATTTCGCACGTCCACTATAATTTCCCTAAAGAATTTTGAATTTTTACCGACATCCAGACATCGAATATTGGTTGTAGATTCCCCAACATATATGAAATTAAAAACTAATTTTTGTCACATATAATACAATTTTATTTTGGAAAGCGGAAAAACACTTTATTGAAGTTTGTCAACAATTTTTTATTAGAAATAAATTAATTTAAATTTGATTTTTTTCTGCTTATTTGTATGGATTTTACCGGTTTCTTAGCAATTTTTAATAATTTTTTTTCAAAATTTAAAAAATAAAGTTCATTTTCTTAATTTTTACTAAAAATTTAATAATTATCCTTAAGTACGAAAAACATTGGATGAAATGATATATATTAGTTGACTATGAAGAAAGAATATAAACACAGCAGATTTGAAGAATCGAATAGGAGATATGAACAAAAATCCGCGACAACCTCTATTTTCGATCTATATCTCGATTACTAAGTCATAAATATAGACAATATGGATATCTAATGATAGATATTTAATAAAGTCCATTGCAACGATATATATAAGGCTATAGCACGTTGGACCTACAATGGGTCAAAATCGGGAAAATATTTTTTAAAAAAATTTATTTTTAAATTAAAATTTTTTTTTTTTTTAAATTGGAAAAAATTACTTGTTTATGCTCGTTCTGTACTAGTGATTCCCAACGGGACTGGATTTTAAAAATGTAAATCCCGGGGTTTTTGTTTCACTCAAAAAACATAAAATTTAAAAATTAAAACAATTTATTGCATAAATATACTTAAATAAGAATTTTACAAAACAAAAACTTATTCATTGAATTAAAATAAATTGGATAGAAAATTTATTCTCACTTAGTTATTGAACATTATAGCAGGCAAATACTATTTTGCATGTCCGAAATGCTATTTGATGAAATGCTTGCGATGAAAAATAAATCATTTGAAGCGACCATTGACCGAAAAACACCCACAATGTTGTGCTGATTTAAATAAATAAAGAGTTTATACAATTTTTAAACTACTGACCGCTTTTATTTGGAATTAAAGTAATATGGTTAGTTTACAGAAAATAAATCAACGTTTTTGAAAGGTTGAAACGTAACAATTGGTATTAGAAGTAGGATTGCAAAATAAGTAGCAGTCATGAAAAACTAAAAGTGGAACAACTCAGGAGCGAATTGAGTAAAGTAAGTTGGAGTTACCAACACACAGTGGGGGAAAATAAATAAAAACCATAAGTCCGATGTTAATAAAATTTCCCACGACTATAGAGGAGGTGTAGCTGAGTTTAAGTTTTGAATTTGTTTAAGCGCAAAGGTATTGCGGAGCCTCGAGGCCTTAAAGTGTGGTATCTTGGGTATATGAACATTTAAAAATTTGTATATGTGTATCTACAAGAAGAGAGCTATAAAAAAGATTGCTTGAACTACGAGGTATTCACATTTGAATATTAAAATTTTAAGTTTTCTACGTACCTTATTCTGGATTTTTGGTAATAGCTGCTCCAAATCACTCCCGATCTCTCACGTATAGAAAATTGGAATTTTTTAGATTTTTAACTCTGTTGACCGTACCGAGGTCCGAGCTATAAATTCCCTTTGTACTTAGGAATATTAGAGAAAATTTGGGATATTTTAAAATTATTTTTTAAAATTTTTTAGTTAAAGTTAAATGCATATAACTTTTGACTAATAGTTTTGTTGTTAATTCAAAAATATATATTTAAACAAAATTGGGAGAGACTTTGATCCACTATTAGCAAAAATCCAGACTAAGGTAGGTAAAAAACTTTAAATTTTAATTTTCAAATGAAAATATCTCGTTAACTATAAGAGATCAAGGTTTTTTGTAGTTCTCTTCTTGAATATATTCTAAATATATAAAAATCTTTGAAATCAGATCGACTTTTGCCATCACTTTTAATTTTGCATAAACCCAAGTCCAAATTCAAAAGTCCAAATTCAAAACTTAAACACAGCTTCACTAGTCGTGGGAAATTTTATAAAAATTGGGCTATCGGTTTAGAAGTTACAGATTTATTTTTACTTTTTTTATTTACTCCACTGTGCAGCTGCAGGTAATAAGGCGAATTTGCAGAAAGGACTCATAGTTGAATTCAAGCCGCGTGGTATTAACATCGGAACTAACGAATTTAAGTATAAGAAGTGGAAGTCTGTATCCGTACAACAACAAGCAACATAGATTAAGTACAATGTTTTCTGTAAAGATGAACAAATTTAAAGAAGCAAACGAAACTTCTAGTCTCAACAACGAGAAGCTGTTAGCTGAAGTTCAAGAAGAGCCAACAACGAGAAACTTTTTTCTGAAGTTCAAGGATGTTATAAAGTCAATAATGATAAACTATAAAGAGGAAGCGAAATTGTAGCGAACTCATAAAGCTACAGACGAGAATCTTCAAGAAATGTGTGTGGTTATAAACAGCAGAGTGCATTCCATTGACAAAGAGGTGTCTGACTTAAGATATAAAAACTAAATGAACCAGAAATAAAGGTAGATAATCTTCAATGCCAAGACGGACCGATACGAATTATTCCAGAATCCTCTAAGTTTAATTTTTATTGAGCCTTTTTTCATTTCTTTGTATACAAAACAAACTTATTATTATTACAATATTGGATAAAAAACTGAAGACTATAATGTAATATCTTAATAAACAACAGATTTTGGCACCATGCCTAACATGAAACTAGTTCTCATTTATTAGATAATATTTAAAAGTTATGTACGCTCTTACTCCCGGAGCTTTCATATTTGAAGAGTTATATTTGTATCTCCAAGATGTGCCTAAATATAACTTATAACTAAACTTATAAACTATTATAAAAACGAAAATACAAAAAATAATTAAATAATAATACCCAACAAACCAAATTACTTTAGAAAAATATTATAATAAGCTTACCAACACAAGCCTTAAGCTTGAAAAAGTCTTTAGAATATATGGAAAAATGCTATCGTAACAATTGTAGAAAAGTCGAAACGGAACCCTCGTGAAAATATTATATATGCATGATTACTAAAGCTTATCCTTGCAATTGTAGAATAAACTTACGAAAATATTATTGTATTAACTTTTGTATATATAGAAAAGCTAATTCGTCTCAATATTTCTATACGCTTTTTTATATAATTGTAGAATAATCTTCACAAATAATATATTATTATTATTTTAATTCAAATATTTACACAAATTGTGTGTAAATATTATATACAAACAAATGTGAAAATTTACCTATTTATGTGTTTAAAAAATGTTTAGCAACATACGAATTTCTTGTAAATTTACATCTTTTGTGTCTAAAAAAACGTTGATATGTAAAATTACAGTTAAAATGCTTAAATCTGCACGTAAAATATGTATATATACAATCAAATTGTTTAATATTAAACATAACATACAATTCTTCTTCCTATTAAAAGAAATAAAAACAAGAGATTTTACATTTAAAATATGTTTTATTAAATTCAAACCAGAACATTGAAACCAAATAAATTAAATATAATCAATAAAAAAATATACTACTTAAAAACAGAAGATTTTAATTGCAATTTGAATGATCTAATTTCTTTAATTTTCATTTCATTAACTTTTGATAATGTCTCTAGGACTACTCGGTCTTTGGTCGGATTTAATTGCTCTTAACTCTGCCTTCCATCCATCACTATTGATAAAAAAGGAACTTTTGCCGTTCCATCACTGTTGATAAAAAATGAACGTTTAAAAATATAGATATTCTATGTTATTTTGAGATACAGATCATAACAATGACCTAATAGGTTAAAGCAACAATGAGTCTTTAACGAAAATTAGATATAAAATCCAAACTAGGAAATGTCAAGTTTTCTTCTTATTTTTGGCTATATTACTGCTCTAAACGTTGCACAAAATCGTTTATTCGTAGTAATGCTCTTTTATATATATTTTTTTTTAAATAAATCCGCTTTTAGCTGTTGTGGCACCTTTATTGAATGTTTCCGTATTTGAAAATATCTGAAAATGAATAAAAATGTCAAACAATATTTTTATAAAATTATATACAAAAGCTATCTGTAAAGTTATTTTACTTACTTTCATTGGTTAAAATATATGCACTTTCCGTTAATGATCAGAAAAGTGGATGAAAATAAGTTCTTTTAAAATAAAATTGTTTAGAAAACTTCATAATTAATAATTATAATTATTTAATAACAATATAAAATGTTTTGAAAACTTTTTATTATTTTTGAAACTAAATTTTGACAATTTCAATATGACACAGTTTATGTGTAAAACTTACATTTACACATATTATATTGTTACGTTTTTACCTTTTAAAAACGTGGGTTTATTTCCTTTAAATAAACCGGATACTTTTGATTGCAAATAAAAGCAGTTTTAGTAGTTTAAAATTGTAACAACTCTTTATTTATTTAGAATGTACAACAAAAAACAGAATTAAATAGTCACTCAATGTCTTTATACACGAATATCAATTCGCAGAAATGCACACACACTCTATTACGTACAAGTATACACGTACAAGACAGTTGATGTTAACTCTAACACCGCAAATGATCAACTCAACTCACGACCGCCAGCTCTGCCACTATTTATACACGCGTCATCTATCGGGAATCATCTACAATGTTCTTAACGGACATACTAGTACATTCGATTTCTAGAGCTTTTCGATGTCATTGCCAGCAGCCCAAACATTTAGTGTTGCCATACTTACAAACAATGTCAATGATGGACGTGCCATCAAACATGATGAATGCTGCAGGCAGTCGTTACAGACCGTTGAATTCAAATTGTCATTGCACATTCGTAACACTGTCCCCCACATAAGCCTGTTCGTCCCGAATAGGCACAGATTCACCTTTCCAGTGGTCAACTAGTCGTTTCAGATGTTTCACCTTGATTCTCGATATCGGACTTCCACACTTCCGTATTCTATAGACGATGTCATCCAACCTCTTAACCATCCTATGCAGTCCCTTCCAGTAACTCTGTAGTTTGGAAGACACACCTTTACCACGTTGTGGGCTACATCTGGCCTTCACTTGGTCGCTGGTCACTTTAATTCGTCTCCGAACGAATTCATGCATTTCTTTGGAGAACTCTTTGGCAGCACCCTTCTCACAACTATTCACTGCCTCTGCTGAAGCACATTCACCCATCTCGGAAGCCGTCCTGATGATCTTTTCACTGCGGGACAGACCAAGCACTCCAACTGGAACCATTCCGTTATTGCACTGTTCAACGAGAGCCTCTATCTTTACATGGCCACTTTTCACATCCGCTGGTTCCAAAACCAACAAACCATTGTCTATACAATCCTCCACTTCCTCATGTGCCCATACCAAATACTCTCCCTCAGTGCTAGCTCTTTTTAAAGGTGGTTCTTGTAATGCTTGTTGATTCGCTTCCATTTCAGCTAAGTGTTGAATTGTTTCTTTTACATCAGCTTTAACCTCAGCACGAAGTTTCTCGTTGTTGATTCCAGAAGTCTCTTGAACTTCAACTAGATGTTTATCGTTGTTTACTCTGGACGTTCCTTTTACTACAGCTAACAGATTCTCGTTGTGTACTTTACAAATTTCTCGAACTTCAGCTAGAAATTTCTCGATGTTAACTCTAAATGTTTCTTGAAGTTCAGTTTTAACTGTTTCCATTTTTTCCATCATAGCCGCGAACATTGTACTTAAATCCATGCTGCTTGTTGATGCACGGGTAGAAACTTCCATTTCCTCTTTATACTCGAATTCGTAAGCTCCGATGTCAATATCACGACGCTTAAATTCATCTATCAGCCTCTTTTGTAATTCTGCCTTGTTACCTGCTGTTGGTAGCTCCAACTTACTCAATTCTTTCTTGAGTTGTTCAACTTTTAGTTCCTCAAACTTCATGCTTTTTTATTTTGCAATCCCACTTCTGACACCAATTGTTACGTTTTTACCTTTTAAAAACGTGGGTTTATTTCCTTTAAATAAACCGGATACTTTTGATTGCAAATAAAAGCAGTTTTAGTAGTTTAAAATTGTAACAACTCTTTATTTATTTAGAATGTACAACAAAAAACAGAATTAAATAGTCACTCAATGTCTTTATACACGAATATCAATTCGCAGAAATGCACACACACTCTATTACGTACAAGTATACACGTACAAGACAGTTGATGTTAACTCTAACACCGCCAATGATCAACTCAACTCACGACCGCCAGCTCTGCCACTATTTATACACGCGTCATCTATCGGGAATCATCTACAATGTTCTTAACGGACATACTAGTACATTCGATTTCTAGAGCTTTTCGATGTCATTGCCAGCAGCCCAAACATTTAGTGTTGCCATACTTACAAACAATGTCAATGATGGACGTGCCATCAAACATGATGAATGCTGCAGGCAGTCGTTACAGACCGTTGAATTCAAATTGTCATTGCACATTCGTAACAATATGTAATTTTAAAGTTAAAATATTTATTATATTATAAACATGTTTAAAAACAAGCAAAGTACTATATTTTGAATGTATTTTTGCAGAGCAAAGTATGTAAATCATTCTTATAAACATATTGTGCTTAAATTTACACATTTTCTGTAATTTTACATGAAAAATTACTTACTTTATAGTAGTAAATTTACAAGCCTTTTTTAGAGTGTATTAATATTATATTATTCATTATTTTTTAATTATGTAGTTTTATAATTCTTATAGTTTTTTCATAGCTTAATGCGATTTAGCAAACTGGAAGAACGTTTGGGTGTCTTTAATAAATTGGTCATCTGTAAGACCCACTGACAAAGCTGCATCTATGAAATGTAGACATTTTATAATTATTTTCTTTTAATTAAAATGTTTCATTTAACTTACTTCTTATTGCTTTTGTTGTGCTTAGATTTCGAACACTTTTCTTGGTGTCAGTACCTTTCCAGCATAGTTGTCACCTAATTTGTCCGTTAAAAGTTTCCTCCAACAATTTTTTATAAAACTTGGTGCTTTTGAAACCATGTCAGTTCCTTTTCCTGAAAAAAGGTATACAAAAATTGTTTTCATGTACATAATTTATAGGCTCCAAATTTAACTTACAAAATAAGCTAAGTTTTCGCCGTTTTCTTGTAGACGTTTTTCAAAATCAATGAACACCTTCTTTTGTTTTACTAGCACTTACACATTCAATATTATTTTCTGCAAAAGGATCACCAGCAGCGAAATCATCCTCCAATTCAGTTTTTTTTTTATTATTTAAAAGAAGATCAATTACTTCTTTAGTTTGTCTTCCAACACTTTTTTTATATTTATTAGACATTTTTATTATCGTTTAATTTATTATTTATATATTTTTATATTATTACCAATTATTTTGCACGACCATTCGCTATGAATTTTACATGCAAACAACTTTCAACAATTTTACTCAAAAAAATTTAACGGTACAACAAGAAAAATATAAGTCTTTTTCAATACTTTAAATAATTCTTTTAAAAACTACTTGAGAATTCACATTTTATAATAAGCATTATTATAAATGAAATCAAGAAAAGCTTAAATCCCACTATTTATATAAGCTTATTCTCAAGTTGTAGTTTGATTACTATACTACAACTATTACTATGTTGGGTAATCAATATAGATATATATATATATGAATACACAAATACATATATATATATATTACAGTGACAGCCGATTTTTTTTTAGATTTGAACGAGTGCCGGGTGGAATATTATGACACTAGGTCTAAAAGTTAAGTGCTGGAAATTTGAGGCAAATCGGTCAACGATTTCGGGACGCGCATCGAGGTCAAAGTTTTGAAATAAATTTGTGAAACTCCTTAACTTTCTCTATTGTTTTACAGAAATATGTAGATTTATTTATATTAATGAAAATTACATTAAAAAAAATCTTTTTGAGATTAAACCTATATCTCCGTTGGGTCAAATTGCCCACAAACTGTATTATCGCAAAAATTCGAAAAAAATGCAAATTTTTCAGTTTTTTATAAAAATGTTGCTACTAAATAACTGTTTGACCCAAAGGAGATATAGGTTTAATCTGAAAAATATTTTTTTGACTGTAATTTTCAGTAATATAAATAAATCTACATATTTCTGTAACATAATGCAGAAAGTTAAGGAGTTTAACAAAATTTATTTCATATAAATAGTAAAATTTTGCAAATATCTGACCTTTGACCTAGATACGCGTCCCGAAATAGTTGTCCGATTTGGCTCAAATTTTCAGTACTTATGGCTGTCACCCTAATATACATATATATTAGAGTGACAATCAGTCGTATGGAAAAAAATTTGTGTTCGCTTTTTGAAGGGTGCCGGGTGGAATATTGTGGCGCTAGTTCTAAAAGTTAAGTGTTGAAAATTTGGGACAAATCGGACAACGATTTCGGGACGCACGTCGAGGTCAGATATATGCAAAATTTTTCAGTTTTTGTACAAATTCTGCTACTAAATATTTCTTTTTGCAATCGAATGCAAAATAATCAAAATGTGTACGTTATTGTCGATCTAATGAGATATAAATGACAAAATTGGTTAAAAAATTTTAAAGTTATTAAAAATTCCCCAGACCATTAACGTGTCTCAGGCCACTTGAACAAGAAATGTAGGAACAAAATTAACATGTTTTAAGAAATATTAAAATAAAAGCTAATTTTAAAATAAAAGCTAATTTTAAAAATGTCAGAATTTTTTGATCATCACATTGGGATTTATTGAGATCTTATAAGAGAGTAAAAAAATTTTAAAAAGTTATGTCAATACCTCTTACTGTTTTCCCGTACCTACGATTTAAATTTTGTGGTTTTCGGGAAAAAATATTTTTTTGCCATATTTTGGCGAATGAGAGCAATTTCCTTACTGTTACGAATTTTAAGTAAAACCTATACAGAATCTTATAGTTCAGATATTTTTAAAAGTACTCTGAAAGTTTTACTAAAATCGGACAACTTTAATCCTTAAATGGTAAAGGTCAAAGGTTAAATTTAGAAATATTTGAAATTTCTAAATGAAAGATAGCGAATATTATAAATTTTTGGACCAATTTTAATGAAACTTGAGATGCCCGACCCGAAATCGTTGTCCGATTTGCCTCAAATTTTCAGCACTTAACTTTTAGACCTAGTGTCACAATATTCTACCCGGCACCCTTCAAAATTCGAACACAAATTTTTTTCCATACAACTAATCGAGTTAGTACAATATTCCATACTTGTTGGTTGGTTAACATGATAGTTCAAGTAGCGGCAAAAGGACTTGCATGAAGAAAAGGGTTTTTCGAAGTTTAAAAAAATTGAAATGGTCAACATTCTGACTTTTAATTGTTCTATTTGAATTTCGGTATTTGAAATGTTTCTAAATTTTAAGTACTAATTTCGCAATAGCGGTCTCATATCGTGGACCCTAGTCATAATATTATCACCTAAGTCCATTACTTGGTAATGACAGCTAATGTAAAATTATTATTAAAATATAAAATTGTTTACAAAATTAAAAAAATATATATACATTTTATTGTCAAAAGATTTTGCTGAGAAACTGTCTAACTTATTTTAGTGCTTGCTATATTATTCTTCGTTTGTTATTGTTATTAAAAACAATCTAAAATTGTTAAACGTTTTTTTAATGGATTTCGATTCGATTTCAACAGCATAAAAAGGAGCCGCAAAAAGAGACCATTAACGTGTCTCAGGCCACTTGAACAAGAAATGTAGGAACAAAATTAACATGTTTTAAGAAATATTAAAATAAAAGCTAGTTTTTACTTAAAATATATCCGTATTTACATTTGTATGAGTTTTTGTCCTTGTAGAATACCGTTTAACTATTCGCAGGGATGGTCCAAAAAAAAAATTTTTTTTTAACTGCAGTTCTAATCTCCATTTTTAAATTTTTAAAAATTTTGTTAAAAAAATTTCAGAATTTTTTGATCATCACATTGGGATTTATTGAGATCAAAATTTGTACAAAAACTGAAAAATTTGCATTTTTCCGAATTTTAACGATAATAAAGTTTGTGGGTCAATTTGACCCTAAGGAGATATAGGTTTAATCTAAAAAAGATTTTTTTTACTGTAGTTTTCATTAATATTAATAAATCTACATATTTCTGTAACATAATGCAGAAATTTAAGGAGTTTTACAAATTTATTTCATATAAATAGTAAACTTTTGCATATATCTGTCCATTGGCCTCGATGTGCGTCCCGAAATCGTTATCCGATTTTGGCCAAATTTTCAACACTTAACTTTTAGACCTAGTGTCACAATATTCTACCCTCACTCTTTGAAATCTGAAAAAATAGGCTGTCACCCTAATATACAGTGTTGGAAAAAATAATAGAAACGATAGCATTTTTTTCCAATTTTGTAAGTATATTAGTCAAGTTTAGTTATTTAGTATAGTTATATGCAGTTTTGTGCATAAGAAAAAACATAATCAATCCTGTTTTCATTCATATTTTAATACACTATATGACTAACAATGTAAAGAATCAATATTTTTGCTGGAAAAAATAATGGAAACGCGTAAAAGAATTCAATTTTTAGAGGCACATCTTTTTATTTTTTGTTAAAAAATTGTTTTATTTTAATATTTAGAGGTTCTACATTTGTTTTTCACAACTTCATTGCATATGCGACACATGGAATCAACCAATTTTTTTGAAAAATTCCTTGTCAATGGAAAACCACTCTTCCTGGTTTTTTTTTCCCACAATTCGTCTCTATTTTTCCGACTGATGCCCTCCAGCTTCCTCTGGAGCACTCCCCCAAAGGTCTTCTATTGGTTTAACGTCCGGTGACTGTGAAGGCCATTCCATAAGAGGTACTTTGTTGACAGCAAACCAATCCTTTGCCAATTTTGAAGAGTGGTTCGAATCACTATCCAGCTGAAACTCCCATCTCAAGGACATCTCTTCCTCAGAAAATGGAAGGATTATGCTTTGCAATATATTTACGTAGTCCGGGGCGCATATTTTGTTCTTTATCCAAAATATTGAACAGACACCAGAAGAAGAGAAACACCCCCATATCATGATGGATCCACCGCTGTGTTTGACGGTCTTCTTGGTGTATTTTGGATCATAAGCCTTATTGTTTGGGTGCCTAACATAATGTTTCCCATGGGATCCAACCAAATTTATCTATGTTTCGTCTGACCACAGCTCAAGAATACGTATATTTCTTATAATTTTCGGGATTTAAATTTTCATCAAAATCCCGAACCCCAGGATTTTTAAAAATCAGTCCCGATTAGCTTCTCTAATATTAGAGTTAATTTCAAAAATTTGATTTGCGAGTATCACCATTTTTTTTTTTAAGGTTTTTGTGTAAATAAAAATAATGGCGTCATTTTTTTGGAAAACTTTCACTCCTTGTGGTGGTTCAACGCAACTAAAGACACGAATTTTTACCTCATTTTTTTGTAGAGCAAACCCGATTGAATATATTGCAAACCTGATTTCACCAGTCGATTCTGCAACAAAAATTAATACAATGGACCTTTTTTGAACCCTTAAAAAGTTCAAAAACCCACAACAGGTGGCGCAAATTCCATACAATTTTAATTTTTTGTTTTTAGTTTTTTTTTTTTAATCAGGCACGATGAAAATTTATTTTAAGCTTAGCAAAACGGTACCAATATTTCCTTTCTATCACAAGCCGTTAAAAAGTTATGTGGCTTTAACAATTTTTAGTTTATGCAAAATAATACAAAAATTTCCAAAATTTTTTTAACAATTATTATCTTCTTGTTATAAAATAACTTTGAAGCCTCATAACTGCATGTTTAAAAAAACTAAAATTATTATTAATTTTCTATACCCTCCACCACCACAAGTGGTGAAAGAGGGTATATATAACAAAGTATATATATTATTGATCCTTATGAAATTCTAAGTCGATTGAGCAATGTCCGTCTGTCTGTCTGTGTAAAACACTCTCACGTTTAAAATACATAAGCAAAATTAATGAAATGTATTCCAAAATGTTTATAATTTTTCTAAGCAGTTTAGTATTGAAAATCAGCAAAATCGAATTTGTAGAACCAGGGTTATGGATCAAAATGTAAGACAACCTCCAAAAATTTTGATAATTTTCACATGATTTTTTGTGACTTTGGGTAAATTCATAGCAGAGAATACCATAAAATTTTGCACTCATTATTTATATGATAAAAGGAAAAATTCTGTTAAAAATGGAAAGAATCGGTCCATAATTTCTCGTTCCCATACAAATTTCTTCCCGAAATATGGTGCTATGGTATATAAATGTCCATAGAGTTGCAGTATCCATACAAAATTCAGCACAACTAAGTTTCGTGCAAACAGAAATCGCGAGACCAATTTTTTTTTTTGGATCGAGCACTATTTGACTATAGCCCCCATATAAAGTTTACTTCCGAAAATCATTTAAATACACTTAAATATTGTTATCGCCAAATAAGAACAAACAATTTTAAATAATTTGCAGTACGTTGCGTCACGTGCGTTTATTTCTATTAAAAAATGATTAAAATTAAATAAAAGAAATACAATAAATTTCAACTACTTACCGCAGTGCTTTTCCCTTATGAACTGACTTTACTTTAAATTATTATTTTATTTGAACCACTAGTTATTTATATGTATAACACATTAAATATAACGGTATCAACTTAATGAAACAAAAGCACTGCAGTGAGATCAATGTAAAAAGGAACAACAACTAGTACATAATCTTCACTAACAAATAGGTAAATAAGACAAATAAACAAAACATTAAGGCGGCTCACAGGACGCCATATAAATTCAAATAAATATTTTAAATGAAATGCAAAATTATACAATGACAAATTATAAATAATAAAGACGAATAAAATAAAACAAATAATAAAATTTATGCTCGATCATGAGCCATTCGGCGACATCCTCATCCCCGTGGATCGGCTACGATTCACTACTCCAAATCAAGGACAGCAAGCTTGGAAACAGGGCGCTTTAGTATTCCTGTACTGGTACGTACATCAGCACGACGAATAACACCATCATTACCTTTAAACACCTCTTCCACTCTGCATCGCTTCCAATCTCTACGGGACACTCTCTTGGCAACAAAATTTTGACCATTGTCGCTCCTTAATCTTGTAGGCAGGCCACGTCAATTTATAAAATTGCGTATGGCAAGAATACACGCATCTGTTGACAAATCGAAAGCGACTTCCAAATGAATGGCTCTCAAGGCAAGTAAATAAAGCCACCCAGCGTTTTTCATGGCGACGACCAATGGGTGCAATAAGTGGACCAAAATAGTCCAAACCAGTGTAGGAAAATGGTCGAATATATGGCGTCAATCTGTCTTTTGGCAAAGAACCCATGAGTGGTGGCACCACTCATGTTTCATTTTTTCGTGTACATGAGCCACAAACAACTCGGTGACAGGATGAAACGACGGCAATATAATCGGACGCCTTATATCCAATGGTAAGCAACTAGCTGCGTCCACACGACCATAAACTCGAAGTAATGAATTTTCGTCCATATATGGAGACAGGGCGTACAACTCACTACTTTTGGGCAAATTAGTTTAATTTTTAATCATTTCTATTTCTGCGCTAAATTTATCTCGTTGGGCTTGACGACAAAGGTAAATTTCAGCGGTTTTTAACTCTGCATTAGTTAAACCATTTTCTTCTTCAGGACCAATCTTCTTTTGGCAACGATTTATAAAACGTAACACCCAGGCAATCGTACGTTTTAATTTCAAATATGACAAAAATCTATCGAATTCGAAAACAGCAGGGGTATTTACCAGCAATGCAAATTTCGGGCGAAGTTCTTCTGTCTCAAGGCTACTAGTAGGTATTTCTCGCGTTTTTGGCCATTCATAGTCACAATCATATAGGAATTTAGGTCCTCTAAACCAATGGCAAGCATCTGAAAAATCAACCTGGCTCTCCATTCTGGTAGTTTCATCTGCAACATTAAGATTTGTTGGCAGCCATCTCCAATCTGCTTGGCTAGTAGAATCAAGAATCTCAGTAATTCTATGGGCAACAAAAGGTTTATATCTTCGACTTTCAGAGCCAATCCAACTAACTACGGTTGTTGAATCACTCCAGCAAATAATTCTTAATGAAATGTTGCTTCAAAATTGTACCCATCAAAACGAGTACCCAATACAGCAGCCTGAAGTTCGAGCCGAGGAATACTCATAGCCTTCAGAGGAACACATCTAGTTGTTACAAAAGTCACTTCAATTTTATTATCATCATTTATTGATCTCCAGTATGACACGGCACCAAATGCATCTTCACTAGCGTCGACAAAAACATGTAGTTCCAGGTGAGAAGGAACACCATTTCTAAAATAAAATCGAGGCACTTTAACATTGACGACATTTTGTAGCTCTTGGCGCCTATTATTCCACATTTCGCTTAATTCTCCGGGCAATACATCATCCCATCGTATATTGTGTCTCCACACTTCAGGTATCAGTAACTTTGCCGTTATCATGTAGTAGCTCAGGAATCGAAAACAGATATAACCACACTTACGAAAAATTACGTAGTTCAAACCCAGCTGATTTATGAATGTCGCGCACTTGTTCGTCAATCTCAATGGCCCTTGCTGGCATCGGAAAACTATCCACAAAATCATTCACATAATGATGATCAACAATCGACTTCACTGGACTGGGATATTTATCACGATAGCTGAGGGCATTTGTTTCTTTGACATAATAGGCTACACAAGGCGAACAAGCAGCACCAAAAGTCATGACGAGCATTTCATAAGAATCAGGTGGTTCTCTATTGTCTTCGCGCCAAAGGAATCTTTGAGAGCATCTATCTTCAGGAGCTACAAGAACCTGGTGAAACATTTCTTTGATGTCCCCACTAACTGCTACAGCACCAACTCGAAAATTAAATAAAACCGATGGCAGCGGCTTATATTGCTGCGGCCCTTTTAGTAGTTTAGAATTCAGGGAAACACCTTCAACAGTTGCGCAGCATCAAACACCAAACTCCAAATGCTGAAGATACCAAGTCCTGGGGCACAAATCTACTACTTCAGAAAGCGACAATTTACGTACATTCCTCGTGGACAAATAATCCTTCATAATGGATTTGTAGGCAGCACCAAATTCGTGACTTCTATTCATCTTTCGCTCAATACCAACAAGTCTATTTAGAGCCATGGAGTAGTTATCAGGCAACACAACATCATCTGTACGCCACAAGAGCCGAGTTTGGAATCTACCATCTATCTTAACTGTAGTTTCGTTCATAATTTTCCGAGCCCGTAAGTCATATTTTGATTCTATGACCGGCAAAATAATTTGCCACCAAGTCATAGTGTCTTTGCTCTGGCTGAACTGAGAATAAACACAAATTTTCGCCAGATTGCTTACCCTTCATGTTCCCAAAAACGACCCATCCTAATGGGGTGTTAGCAGCATATGGACCATTTTCATCCAGAGACACAATTTTATCAGGAATTCCTAGATGGCAACGATCCCATCTAATCAGAACTTTGGGTAGAACATCATTACATAATTTAATGGGCAAACTAGGATGGCGACTTAAATCCATATTGAAGCTTTGAGCCGGCAATTTTAAATTTTAAACTTCATAAGCGTTTCGCAAGGCATATTTTACCTGCTTACTAATTCCACTTACGTGCAAATCAACAACTATTGCCGTTTCCTGTGATGCCTTACCAGCATACCAATTCAAATTCAATTGACTTTGATGCCCCTGAAGACCCAGTTTCTTCACCAAGGAGCTGTCCACCATAGTAACCGACGAACATTCATCCAACAACGCATAGGTTTCAATTTTGTTACTGGGTCCATAAAGTACAAATGGAACCAATCGGAACAACAACACACCTTTATCTGCAGCTTTAGACACACAGCTATGAACAGACTCATTTTCATTTGTGGAACCACTTGGAGGAGGCGACTCAGACGAAAGCGTATTATTTCCACCATTATTTATCTTGACATCATGTAACAATTTGTTATGTTTTCTTAGGCAACCATCTACGGCACACGTCATTCGATAACGGCAAAATCTACTCGAATGTCCACTACCGAGACACGAAAAACATAACCTCAATTTTTTTACTTCACTCCAACGATTAGGCACACTTACTGAACCAAATTTTCTACACTAAAATATTTTATGACTTGCCTGGGCATTCTTGTTGTTTACGTTGACCATCAGCAGCAATGAGGACAACTTTTCTTTTTGGTTCATTATTTTGACTTCCACTTGCAGTTTGTACCATTCTTACCAAATCAGCAATATCTTTGAGCCATTTGCTAAAATCCTAAACAGTTGGGTATGGTTTTATTGTTGAGTCACAGCGGATTAGCCAAATGCTGTTGTCCATTAGCAGTTTCCAAAAAGGCGACTAGATTCTGCACTTTAACAGCAAAGGGCACAAGTTTATCAACAGCACTTTCACTAATGGGCGCAATTTCTTTGACTTGTTGTAGCTGGCATCGAATAAGCATCTCCGGGCGACCATATTGAAAACACAATTGTTCTATAACCATACTCACGTTATCTGCATGGATCAGCAACGACTTCACGCATGAGAGCCGTTCAGAACATGGGCCAATCATCAGGCGAGCAAATCAAAAATTCTTCGATGCATCAACAACGAACCACCATTTTGAGACAATTGGCGGCAAATTCGAAAAATTATTTTCATTGCAGCTTACGAAGAAAATGGCGTACGACGTTCACTGCAGTCAACGTTGGCTGAGGCAGAATTGTCAAAATTGACATCGCTGGTACCCGTTACTGACGGCGCCATATTGGATAGTTGTGGCATGGCGGCTAAAGAGCTCGGGGTCGAATTCGCGTTCGTGGCAATTGATAACGCTTGCTGGGCATTCAACAACTGAGGCTGCTGTGCTAAATTATTTTCTGTAAAATTTTGTTGGTTATGTTGAACATTGGCAATTGTGGCTGATATGGGACAACTTGTTCCGGCGGCAGTGGAACAAGTTTGACCTTCACCATTTAAGGGTTAAAGTTGTCCGATTTTAGTAAAACTTTCAGGGTATGTTTAAAATGATCTGAGTAATAAGATTCTGTATAGGTTTTACTTAAAATTTGTAACAGTAAGGAAATTGCTCTCATTCACCAAATTATGACCAAACAAATATTTTTTCCCGAAAATCACAAAAGTTAAATCGCAGGTACGGAAAAACTGTAAGAGGTATTGACATAATTTTTTCATATTTTAATTCTCTATTATGATCTCAATAAATCCCAATGTGATGATCAAAAAATTCTGAAATTTGTTTAAGAAAATTTCTAAAAATTTGAAAATGGAGGTTTGAAACTGCCGTTAAAAAAAAAGAATTTTTTTGGCCATCCCTGCGAATAGGTTAACGGTATTCTACAAAGACAAAAACTCATACGAATGTAAATACGGATATATTTTAAGTAAAAATTAGCTTTTATTTTAATATTTCTTAAAATATGTTAATTTTGTTCCTACATTTCTTGCTCAAGTGGCCTGAGACACGTTAATGGTCTGGGGAATTCTTAATAACTTTAACATTTTTTAACCAATTTTTGTCTTTTATATCTTATCAGAACGACAATTACGTACACATTTCGATTATTATGCATTCGATTGCAAAAATAATTATTTAGTAGCAAAATTTTAACAAAAACTGAAAAATTTGCATTTTTTCCGAATTTTAACGATAATACAGTTTGTGGGTCAATTTGACCCAAAGGAGATATAGGTTTAATCTGAAAAATATTTTTTTGACTGTAATTTTCATTAATATAAATAAATCTACATATTTCTGTAACATAATGTAGAAAGTTAAGGAGTTTTACAAATTTATTTCATATAAATAGTAAAATTTTACATATATCTGACCTTTGACCTCGATGCGCGTCCCGAAATCGTTATCCGATTTGGCTCAAATTTTCAGTACTTATCTTTTAGACCTAGTGTCACAATATTCCACCCGGCACTCTTTGAAATCTTAAAAAAAAAATCGGCTGTCACCCTAGTGCACATATACTGAAAATATACAAACTATAAACCAATGCCATATATGCACAAGCTTCATGGTAGAAATATTTGTCGCAGTTTTTCCAAAAATATTTTGCCTTACAAAATATTTTACGTTGCAACTAGAAGACAAAATCAAAATTTTTCATGTTTAAAACATTTGCTGCCCAAATATATTTATATTTTTGATTAGCAAAAACAAATATATTGCTTGTGTATAATATACAAAAAATTTACTAAAAAAACATCAAACATGCAAATTGCAGCGTGAAAACCATAAACTACACACGATATGCGCAGTAAAAAATTCAAACAATGGAAATGTGGAAGATGCTAAATTTAGACTGCAAAACCATACGAAGTTGAAAAATGTAAAATACGAAATTGTGCGAAGTTAAAAATGTTTAAATCGAATATGTTCATTTATAAAATATTTCCGCCACATATACGGAAATATTTTGCCGCATATAGTCACTGAGTAGAAAAATATAAAACAAACTATGAACAACAAGTGTGCGTTAATTTGGGTGTATAAAATAAAAATTTATATTGAATTGTGTGTTAATAAGATTCTGGGCAAATGATAGCGGATATTATTTTATTGAATTTTTTGACTAATTGATTTTTTTAATACGAATTCAAATGTATTCCTGCTGCTTGCAATAGGAGTCCAGAAAAATTACTAAGATAAAATTTTGTATGTAAAGTGGTTAAAAAAGGATAGAAAATGCAACAACAAAATGTAACAAAACAACCAATGAATACAATGTAATAATAAATAATAGGCTCTCCAAAAAAATGGTATGTTGAATAAATTTACAATGCAGATAGATTTTGTATGCACTTGTTTTCTGAATGAAATCTATCAAATAAAGTGTTTGTACATTCAAATTTATCCTTTCATAACATTTGTAACAGGGGAGCAAATAAATTAATAAGCAATAGAGAAAATAATTGTGCAAGAACAAATACGCACAAAAATCCATAATAAAAAACAACAATTCAGTGCACATGACAAAAATTGCACGAGCTAAAAATAAACCAAAATGCGTAATAAAAAATGATCTGTAGCGATATTAAAAAAAAATCAGTTCTACACAAACAATGCAATAATAATATCCGCTATCCTTTGTCCATAATCTTCTTTAATGTACTTTCACTGCATTCCTATCGTTCACAATACAAGTGCTCACCTCAGATTCTTTATTGTATAATTATATTTTTTTCAGCATTCTATACATTTTTATTTTACTCCTGTTACAAACGCTCAGCCAATCATACTCATTTGCATTTCAGATTGCACAAGTTCTTGTTGACTTTTGAATTTTATACATTAACAGTAAAGAAACAACAAAATGCAATGGTTCCTACTCTACTCGTCAATATGTCTAGAAATTCCTTTACTTTGTATTTGTTTCTGTTTTTTGCATTAGTTGTTGTTGCTTTTTACAGCTAGAGGACACACATACAACAGTTGTATTTCACAATTACTTGAGGGTATAAATAGTTGTTGTTGTATTTCCTTTTCTCCTGCTGCACTCGTGGCTATGTAAAAAATTTGTTGTGCCCTCGTTGCATAATTTGTTCACTGTTGCTTACTTGTTTTTTGTTCTCCTGTAAGAAATATTATGAATGGATACATATGAATGTGCATAAAGAAATAAACACAGATGGCGACATGGCTCTCTTAAAAAAATTCTCTTATGCTTAGTGACGTCAACATTGACTAAAACTGATTGTATTATATGAAAATTGTATGTGATTTATAATGGAAAAGACAATAATTATGTTTAAAAGTTATTTATGTTTAATAAAATAAAATATATTTTAGGTTTTATTTATTATTTATTTTTGCTATATTTTAGTTCAAGTCATTATTTTTTTATATTTTCATTTTCTTGATGTCGTACTATCTCTGAGTTCTTCATTAAGTTTTCTTATTTTGAAGTACATTCTTGAATGAAAAAATTGAGTTTTTACTTTTTCATCACATTCGATGTGGTGAGCCTGTTCCAATAGAGATTTTTTTTGGGGCACTGCAATTTCCAATACTGTAATTGGTAAAAAAAATACCGATTTAACTATTTTTTTTCGAAATGTAAGTTGTTTTCAAAATCTTCGGTTTTGAAATACGCCATACATATTTTGGACGTTTTAACGTTAATTTTTTTATTGCTGCAACAAAAACTTATCCATTGCTTTAACAAGATAGGATCTGATGGAAACTTAGAAAAACTTATTGCACACGATTTTGATTTTTTATTATTATTATTATTGCAATTTTTGACAGCCCACCACATTTTTATTTTTTTTTAATTAATTTTTTTATTTATTTTTCACTATTTGTTTTGAAATTTCATATAAAATGTAAGTATTTTACATTCAAAACATAAGAAAACAATCAATGTTGACGTCACGAATAAAGAGTAAAAGAGTACACTAACATAACGGTGTCGTCGATGTCGCAATCTTGTTTATTTCATTCATGATGAATGTGCATTTAAATTTTAAAAACATAAACAAAGTCGATCATTTACGCTCTCACTTGATATTTGTATTCATACTTGGATTCTTTCAAAATATAAGTCATGCATAATTATGTATGTACAATGTACAATGCGCAAGATAGGATTTGAGTTTAGACCTAATGTTTCTTAAAGAAATTTTCTTAAAATTTTCCGTAGATTGCGTTTCTGCTATACGATTTTTTACTTTTTGATCGTCCATACAAATGACCCAGCCAAATGTACATACAGTAGTGGTCAAAACATTTGCAACTGAGATCGCATTTTAACTTTTCATTGACCAATTTTCTCCAAATCACATTTCGATACAAACATTTATTTTTTTCATGTCATCATACATTGTTTTTGTTAAAAAATAAAAAAAAAACAAATTCCGTTAAAGTAAAACAACAAAAAATTAATTTTAAAAGATGTATTCAAAATACAGCTGTTCAAAACATTTGCAACTCTTAT
Source organism: Calliphora vomitoria (assembly GCA_942486065.2). Taxonomy (NCBI): domain Eukaryota; kingdom Metazoa; phylum Arthropoda; class Insecta; order Diptera; family Calliphoridae; genus Calliphora; species Calliphora vomitoria. The sequence goes on from OW818029.2 coordinate 103,830,159, forward strand.
TACTCTTACTCTTAACTATGCTATTAACACTAACAAATGCTAGGAAATAACGGTAATCGCATTTGTTTTATTAATTCGTGATTTCGATCTTTGCATTTTATTAAAAAACTCATAATAATTATTTTACTATAAGAGTTTTAATAAGATATTGGAAGCATTAACCTCGTAAGAATTACTTTTGTCAAAAATGGCAGGAAACAAATACAATTCCGATTTCAAGGTGAAATTTTTAAATGACTTTAAAAGTGGACTTTCTCAAAAAGACATTTCCTTAAAATATTCCGTTCCAAAATCAACAATTTGTCGCATTGTTAATAGTGGTAACATCCATACAACTCACAAAGGAGGAAGATCCCGTATTACTACTGTAAGAGAAGACAGAAAAATTAAGAATTTTTTGACGAAATATCCTAAAGCAGTTCCTGGAGAAGTTAAAACCGAACTTTCCATAGATTCCAGTCTTTCCACAATTAAAAAAGAGCCCGAGTATATGGTCTTAAAAGTTTTAGATGCACTAAAAACCCGTTGTGTCGGAAAAAATAGAAAAGCTCGTCTTGAATTTGCCCGCAACCATTTAAATTGGACTCAACTGCAATGGAAAAACATACTATGGTCCGATGAGTCCAAATTCAACCTCCGGGGTTCAGATGTAAGAGCCTACATTCGACGACCAGAAGGCGAAAAGTTTAATCCTAGATACACAACCGCCACAGTGAAATACGGAGGTGGAAACATTATGGTGTGGGGGTGTTTTTAGGGAAATGGGATTGGCCCAGTTCTCCGGATTACTAATACAATGACGGCCACAATATATAGAGTCCTTCTAAGCTCAGTTATGCTTCCATATGGAGAATGGGAAATGACACTTTCATGGACATTCCAGCACGATAACGACCTTAAACATAGGGCAGGTGTTGTAAAAGTATGGTTGGAGGAAAATAATATTAGTGTCATGTCGTGGCCGCCACAATCTCCCGATCTCAACCCGATTGAGAACATGTAGATGATTGCAAAACGGAATATTGGTAATAAAGTATTCCGAAATGGTGATGAACTTTTTGCAGAGTTGGAAAAGCAGTGGAATGAAATTCCCGAAGATTATATTAAAAAGCTAATAGCCTTAATGCCTAAAAGATGTTTCGAAGTAATAATAAATAACGGCTATACTACAAAATACTGAATAATGAAATCGATTTTTGGATTTGTATAATATTTTCTTTAAGAGTTGGAAATGTTTTGAACACTTGTATTTAGACTAATTTTGTTAAACATTATTTTTTTATTGTTGTAAATTTATGAGTATTTTTTTTTTTTTTTTGTTTTTGTAAAATAATATGCAATAACTGAATTTTATAAAAAGAAAATAAAAAAAACTTATGCTGAAAGTCTTTGTTAAAATAATAAAGAATTAGGCAAAATGTGATTTCAGTTGCAGATGTTTTGAACACCACTGTATGTATATAATAAAATTTTCTTCACTACATAATTATATCGTTATTCATTACCTCTTTGTAGTAGTTTCATTTGTAGTGATAAATTACTCTTGCTTTCATGCATTTGTCCTTCCATAATTTTGTTGTTGCATTTTCTATCCCTTTTTAACTTTTTTCCATTCTTTTGTCATATCATGTTGAAGCTTACATTTTCTGTTATTCCTCTTTATGCTGCTACAAAATCACTCACGATCATCATTAAACCTATTTATGTATTTGTTTATGTTTTTTGCAAAAATTTTTGTTTCATTATGCAGTTACAGAACACATGAAGATACATACAGCAATTTTATATCATAATTATGTATTTGTGTGTTGTTGGAGTCAATTTCCTTTTGCTCCTGTTGTTCTCATGCCTGTGCCTTTTTGCACTTATATCTTACGCATCATATTTTTCTTGCACAATTATTTTCTATGCTGCTTATTAATTTATTTGCTCCCCTGTTACAAATTTTACGATAGGATACATTTGAATGTACTGTAAATGTAATGCAAAAAATCAGTTTGCATTGTATTTTCTATGAAACATAAATTTTTTTGTAGATCCTGTTACATTGCATTCATTGGATGGTTTGCTTATATTTTGCATTCTCTTTTAACCACTTTACATACAAAATTATTTTTTTATCTTAGTAATTTTTCTGGACTCCTATTACAAGCAGCTGGAATACATTTGAATTCGTATTAAAAAAATCAATTAATCAAAAAATTCAATAAAATAATATCGTCCGCTATCCTTTGCCCAGAATCATATTTAATGTATTTTCACTGCATTCCTATCTTTCACAATACAATTTCATACCCCAAAAAATAAAACTTCTATTTTATTGCACTTAAATTAATTATTAACACCAGAGTTTAAAATTACTACTATATTAGTCAAAAAATTGCAAAATATTTCATAATTTTACATGAAAACTGCAACAAATATTTAACAAAAGAATATTTCCTCACATACATACTAAAAATATAAATACTATTTACGAATTCCATATATGCACAAGCTTCATAGTAGAAATATTTGTCGCAGTTTTTCCAAAAATATTTTGCCTTGCAAAATATTTTACGTTGCAGCTAGAAGACAAAATGAAAATTTTTCATTTCTAAAACATTTGCTGCCCAAATATATTTATATTTTTGGTTAGCAAAAACAAATATATTGCTTGTGTATAATATACAAAAAATTTACTACAAAAACATCAAACATACAAACAAATTGCAGCGTGAAAACCATAAACTGCAAACGATATGCGCAGTAAAAAATTCAAACAATGGAAATATGGATGATGCTAAATGTAGACTGCCAAACCATACGAAGTTGAAAAATGTAAAATACGAAATTGTGCGAAGTTAAAAATGTTTAAAACGAAAATGTGCATTTATAAAATATTTCAGCCACATATATGGAAATATTTAGCCGCATATAGTCAATGAGTAGAAAAAATGTGAAAAAAACTATGAACAACAAGTGTGCGTTGATTTGGGTGTACAAAATAAAAATTTATATTGAATCGTGTGTTTAAGAATTTCAGTGCAATAAAATAGAAGCTTTATTTTTTGAGGTATGTAATTGTATTATGAAAGATAGGAATGCAGTGAAAATATATCAAATAAGATTCTGGGCAAAGGATAGCGGACGATATTATTTTATTGAATTTTTTGATTAAATGATTTTTGTAATACGAATTCAAATGTAGTCTTGCTGCTTGTAATAGGAGTCCAGAAAAATTAGTAACATACAATTTTGTATGTAAAGTGGCTAAAAAAGGATAGATAATGCAACAACAAAATGTAACAACAGACAAGCAAAACAGCCAATGAATACAATCTAATAAAAAATAACAGGATCTACAAAAAAAATAGTATGTTGCATAAAAATGCAATGTAGATAGATAGATTACTTTTTGTTTGTACACTCAAATGTATCCTTTCGTATAATTTGTAACAGGAGAACAAACAAATAAATAAGCAGCATAGAAAATAATTGTGCAAGAACAATTTGGTGTGTAAGATATAAATGCAAAAAGGCACAGGCATGAGTACAACAGGACCAAAAGGAAATTAACTGCAAAAACAACAACTTTTACACACATGTGTTCTGTAACTGCATAATGAAACAACAATTTTTGCAAAAAACACAAACAAATACATAAGTAGGTTCAATGATGATCCTTAGCGATAATGATCGACTATGTTTTTAAATCCACATTCATATATATCCATTCGTAATATTTGTAACAGGAGAACAAAAAACAGATAAGCAACAGAGAACAAATTATGCAATGAAGGCACATCAAATTTTTTTACATAGGCACGAGTGTAGCAGGAGAAAAGGAAATACAACAACAACTATTTATACCCTCAAGTAATTGTAAAATACAACTGTTGTATGTGTGTCCTCTAGGTGCAAAAAGCAAAAACAACTCGTGCAAAAAAAGAAACAAATGCATAGTAAAGGAATTTCTAGAAATATGGAAGAGTAGAGCAGGAACCGTTGCAATTAATTGCATTTTGTTGTTTTTTTTATTGTTAATGTAGAAAATCAACAACAACTTGTGCAATCTCAAATGCAAATGAGTATGATTGGCTGAGCGTTTGTAACAGGAGTAAAATAATAAAGTATAGAATGCTGAAAAAAATATAATTATACAATGAAGAACCTGTGGTATGTACCTACTTGTATTGTGAACGATAGGAATGCAGTAAAAGAACATTAAGAAGGTTATGGGCAAAGGATAGCGGATGATATTATTATTGCATTGTTTGTGTAGAACTGATTTTTGTTGAGTACCGTTACAGATCATTTTTTATTACGCATTTTGGCTTATTTTTAGCTCGAGGAATTTTTGCCATGTGCACTGAATTGTTATTTTTTGTTAAGGATATTTGTGCGTATTTGTTTTTTATTAAAATAAACGGTATTATTTTTTTTTTTTTTGGTACACTTGTTATTGTGTCCGTTATTTTTTTTTCGCGAATAGTTGTAATAAGGAATAGTTGTAAAAGGTTATGTAAATCTCAACTTTTCTAAGTTTAGTTTAATAACATCGGACTAACAACTATTCGCGAAAAAAATAACGGACACAATAACAAGTGTACCAAAAAAAAAATAATACCGTTTATTTTAATAAAAAACAAATACGCACAAATATCCTTAACAAAAAACAACAATTCAGTGTACATGACAAAAATTCCTCGAGCAAAAAATAAACCAAAATGCGTAATAAAAAATGATCTGTAACGGTACTCAACAAAAATCAGTTCTACACAAACAATGCAATAATAATATCATCCGCTATCCTTTGCCCATAACCTTCTTAATGTTCTTTTACTGCATTCCTATCGTTCACAATACAAGTAGGTACATACCACAGGTTCTTCATTGTATAATTATATTTTTTTCAGCATTCTATACTTTATTATTTTACTCCTGTTACAAACGCTCAGCCAATCATACTCATTTGCATTTGAGATTGCACAAGTTGTTGTTGATTTTCTACATTAACAATAAAAAAAACAACAAAATGCAATTAATTGCAACGGTTCCTGCTCTACTCTTCCATATTTCTAAATTCCTTTACTATGCATTTGTTTCTTTTTTTGCACGAGTTGTTTTTGCTTTTTGCAGCTAGAGGACACACATACAACAGTTGTATATCACAATTACTTGAGTGTATAAGTAGTTGTTCTTGTATTTCCTTTTTCTCCTGCTGCACTCGTGGCTACGTAAAAAATTATTATGCCTTCGTTGCATAATTTGTTCTCTATTGCTTATTTGTTTTTTTGTTCTCCTGTTACAAATATTACGAATGGATACATATGAATGTGCATTTAAAAACACAAAGTCGATCTTTCAGAATACAAGTCATACATAATTATGTATGTACATATAGTAAAATTTTCTTCATTGCATAATTATATATTCTGGACCTTACTTAAATTTCTATCATTCCTCTTTATCCTTTTTTTCTCCTGCTACACTCACGATCATCATTGAACCTATTTATGTGTTTGTTTATGGTTTTTGCGTAAATTGTTGTTGCATTATGCAGTTACAGAAGACATGTACACACATACAGCAGTTTTATACAGTTAATTTCCTTTTGGTCCTGTTGTACTCATGCCTGTGCCTTTTTGCATTTATATCTTACACACCAAATTGTTCTTGCACAATTATTTTCTATGCTGCTTATTTATTTGTTTGTTCTCCTGTTACAAATTATACGAAAGGATACATTTGAGTGTACAAACAAAAAGTAATCTATCTATCTACATTGCATTTTTATGCAACATACTATTTTTTTTGTAGATCCTGTTATTTTTTATTAGATTGTATTCATTGGCTGTTTTGCTTGTCTGTTGTTACATTTTGTTGTTGCATTATCTATCCTTTTTTAGCCACTTTACATACAAAATTGTATGTTACTAATTTTTCTGGACTCCTATTACAAGCAGCAAGACTACATTTGAATTCGTATTACAAAAATCATTTAATCAAAAAATTCAATAAAATAATATCGTCCGCTATCCTTTGCCCAGAATCTTATTTGATATATTTTCACTGCATTCCTATCTTTCATAATACAATTACATACCTCAAAAAATAAAGCTTCTATTTTATTGCACTGAAATTCTTAAACACACGATTCAATATAAATTTTTATTTTGTACACCCAAATCAACGCACACTTGTTGTTCATAGTTTTTTTCACATTTTTTCTACTCATTGACTATATGCGGCTAAATATTTCCATATATGTGGCTGAAATATTTTATAAATGCACATTTTCGTTTTAAACATTTTTAACTTCGCACAATTTCGTATTTTACATTTTTCAACTTCGTATGGTTTGGCAGTCTACATTTAGCATCATCCATATTTCCATTGTTTGAATTTTTTACTGCGCATATCGTTTGCAGTTTATGGTTTTCACGCTGCAATTTGTTTGTATGTTTGATGTTTTTGTAGTAAATTTTTTGTATATTATACACAAGCAATATATTTGTTTTTGCTAACCAAAAATATAAATGTATTTGGGCAGCAAATGTTTTAAAAATGAAAAATATTCAATTTGTCTTCTAGCTGCAACGTAAAATATTTTGTAAGGCAAAATGTTTTTGGAAAAACTGCGACAAATATTTCTACTATGAAGCTTGTGCATATATGGCATTGGTTTATAGTTTGTATATTTTCAGTATATGTGGACATTAATATGAAAACGATTCATATTTATTGCGTAGTCGGTAGTCAAATTTAAAAAACGATTAACTAAATATTAAACCCTGATTAACACACAATTCAATATAAATTTTTACAACAAATTAACGCACACTTGTTGTTCATAGTTTGTTTTATATTTTTCTACTCAGTGACTATATGCGGCAAAATATTTCCGTATATGTGGCGGAAATATTTTATAAATGAACATATTCGCTTTCAACATTTTTAACTTCGCACAATTTCGTATTTTACATTTTTCAACTTCGTATGTTTTGGCAGTCTACATTTAGCATCTTCCATATTTCCATTGTTTGAATTTTTTACTGCGCATATCGTTTGCAGTATATAGTTTTCACGCTGCAATTTGTTTGCATGTTTGATGTTTTAGTAGTAAAGTTTTTGTATATTATACACAAGCAATATATTTGTTTTTGCTAACCAAAAATATAAATGTATTTGGGCAGCAAATGTTTTAAAAATGAAAAATATTCAATTTGTCTTCTAGCTGCAACGTAAAATATTTTGTAAGGCAAAATGTTTTTGGAAAAACTGCGACAAATATTTTTACTATGAAGCTTGAGCATATATGAACCAAGCTTTATAAACCAATTATAAGCAAATTTTCATAAAGTTGTATTCATAAACGATTAATAGCTCAAAATACATTTGATAAACCTTTAATAAGTGTACAAATTTTAAAGTTCGTTCGACCCTTCTTTAAACCTACTATAAAGTATTATTTTTACATTTTATCCTGAAAAAAGGTAATTTTAAAAACAATTCTTTATAAATTTGCTATAATAGTTGATACTATTGCAATTGATAAACATAATTTTAACTCCGCTGGAGAATATGTTCCAATATAATAATATATGATTTTGTTCCATATTTCTCGGGCAGTGAACTACATGAGGTTCGCAAGTGAGTTTTATTGCCATTTTTGTAATTTATTGTTAACCTGTAACGGCATGTAGTAACTAAATGTGTAAACATTGTGGAAGAAGGTCCACAGAATCTAATATACCCACTCCGGAATTAAAATTATGTGTTTCCACATTGAAATTCATTCAATTTTGTTAAAATTTAACAAAATGACAATAAAAATAAATTAATAAAACAAATTATAAAACAGTGATGTTTATTTTATTACAGAATATTCGTCATTCGAATACTTTTAATAATAATTGAACTAAAATATATAAAAACGTTTGTATATTAATGCATTTTAGCTTAATATAAATTTACTAGAATCAAATAAAAATTTTTTCTCGAAATATTAGTTTTTATCTTCAAAAATGTATTATTACTGAAAACAAACAATGAAAAAAAAGAATTAACGAATATTTTATCCTAATTGCAAGCAACACTAACAACGAAAAAGGGAAAATAACAGAGAAGCATTGCCAGCTTAGACAAAAAACAGTATATTAGTTATTGTGCCTTTAACAAACGTTTATGAATACTATACTTTTATAAATGATTTTTAAAGCTAAAGTGTTTGTTAACAAATTTGTGTTTTAAATCTACAATAAGTTTTTTTTATGCATATAGTAGTAAATATTTAAATATTTTAAATGAAATACAAAATTACACAATGACAAATTATAAATAATAAATACGAATAAAATAAAACAAATAATAAAATTTATGCTCGATTATAAGCCATTCGGCGACAACTATCTTATATATATTGGTATCAGGTTGAAATTCAACTTGCATAATCCCCATGTACATGAAAATCGCTGTAGGGAATTTCATGAAGATCGGCCCATAATTGGTTATAGCTCCCATATAAGGACCACTTCCAAAAAACACATTAATTTTCATAAATATCTGAAAAATATCGTTATCGAATTAAAATTATACACAGATCGGTAGTATTAACTCACAAATGATACTACTAGATTGTGTGAATATTGGTTCATATTTGACCATAGCTCCCATATAAGGTCCATTTCCGAAAATTACTTAAATACTAATAAATCTCTTATAAAAGCTTCTATCTGGTTAAAACTTCAAATAAATATTTCCCATATATACGAAAATCGATGTGTTGAATTTTATGAATATCGGTCGATAATTGGTCATAGCTCCCATATAAGGACCACTTCCGAAAAATACATTTACCTTTATAAATATTTTTAATATATGGATATCGAACTAAAATTATATACAGATCAATATATTGTATCCAAACATTCTACTACTGGGTTTTGTGAATATCGGTCCGATAATCACAATAAAGCTCTTGTAAATAATGTTATGGAGAACAAGTAAGAAAGTATGGTCGGTCAAGCCAGACCTTATATTACCCTACACTAAGTAAATGAGCAAAATCATTATTCTTTCAAAATTTCAATAATTTATATTCGTGAGTGATTTTCGGAAGTGGGCCTTATATGGGAGCTATGAAAAATTATGGACCGATCACCATGAAATTTGGTCCTGTGATTAATGTCTATATGAAAGATATTTATGTTGCATTTTATGTGTATACCAACATTTTAAGGAGATTTATGCTCGTTAAAGTGATTATCGGAAGCAGGTCTTATATGGACCGATCATAATAAAATTTGGTGACATAAACTCGGTATATATATAATTTATTTGGAGAAAAACTTATGTAGATACTTATATAAATTAAACATTTGTGACCGATAAAGTCCAATTTCGGGAGGACATTTATATGGGGGCTAGGTGAAATAATGAACCGATTTCAGCCAATTTCAATAGGCTTGGTCCTTGGGTAGAAAAAATGATATACTAAATTTTATTGAAATATATTCAAAATTACGACCTGTACTCTGCGCACAAGGTTTACATGGACAACCAGCCAGACGGACAGACGGACATCGTTTAATCGACTCAGAAAGTGATTCTGAGTCGATCGGTACACTTTAAGGTGGGTGTGAGACTAATATTTTTAGGCGTTACAAACATCTGCACAAATCCATTATACCCTTCCCAATATGGTGGTGTAGGGTATAAAAATATCAAGCAAAATATGCCTCAAATACATAGAAATCACTTTAAAATATTTAATTATAGTAAAGGAAACAAATCTCCAATGCTTTTTAAAAAGGTAAAAACGTAACAATATAGATTTACATATTTATTAAACTATGAAAATGTTTGTTTTTGAGTATGATAACAAAGTCGGACTAAATTATGTTATTCATCTGATAGTATTTTTGATTTTCATAAACATAGAATATTTAAAAGTTAAAAAGTGAGATTCTCTGAGACTTATTTTTCACATTTGTAACACATGAGGCCTGGCCAGACCACATAATTTTTTTATTTTATTATAACGTTTATTTATTTATCGAAGGCCTAATAATAAGTATTAAAATCTTATAACTAAAACTAAATGCTCTCTGACAAGAGCGTTGACGGACATATGGGCCACATCTTAGCGGGGTGGTAGATCGGCTCTACGAAGCCTTGATCGTGTTTGGGTCTGTGCGAGAAGTCTTGCAAGCGGGTTCGGGTGATTTCGTAATTTCATGATGTATTTCTCACGGACATTCTTGAACTCATCCTTAACTAACAGTACTTGTAGATCTCTATGGATATTCTCATTTCTTATGTACCATGGTGCACCCGTCAGGGTCCTAAGAATTTTCAATTGTGCCCTCTGTATAAGATCAATACTGGAATTACTCACCATTCCCCACAATTGGATTCTATATGTCCAGATTGGATTTAAAACACATTTATACAGGATGACTTTATAGTCAAGGCTTAATTTTGATTGATTAACCAGTGCTCTTAACTTCATGTGAAGTCTCTTGGCTTCTATATGGCGACGCCAAGTAAGTCGTCTATCCAAGTGAATACCAAGGTATGTAACAGTATCTGTCTGTGGAATGTTTGTTATTTATTGTGATAGGTGGACAGTCACCGCTTCTGAGAGTAAATGTGACGTGTTTACTTTTGAGTTCATTTACTCGTATTCTCCAGTTATTCAACCATATCTCCACGAGTCTGAGATAATTGACCAATTCCGTAGAAGCAACCTGCGGATCTGCATGGGAGCTAAGTATTGGCGTATCATCAGCGAATGTCGATATGGTAAGTCTATCACACACAGGCAAATCAGAAGTATATATCAAATAAAGTGTTGGTCCGAGAACACTTCCCTGTGGAACACCAGCCTTAATTTCATAATTTTCTGTTACATAATCGCAATATTTCACTCTAAAAACTCTGTCTGATATGTATGACTCCATCAATCTATGCGTACTTGATGGTAGTAGACACTTAATTTTGTGAATTAAACCCTTATGACATAGCTTGTCAAAGGCCTGGGCGATATCCAAAAAGATAGCACAACATTATTTTTAATTTTCAAAAGATTTTCTTATCTCTCCAGTCAATCGATTAACTTGTTCAATGGTTCCATGTTGTTCACGAAAACCAAATTAATGAACTGGGATTATATTTTGGTTATTTAAGTATGGCATCATTTTACATTGCAATATTTTCTCAAATAACTTTGCTATGCAGGGCAGTAGACTTATAGGTCTGTATGAAGATGTCATTGTTAAATCTTTTCCTGGCTTAGGTATCATTATGATCTGAGCAAGTTTTCAATTAGTTGGGAAAACGCCTCGTCTAATAATCGCAGAAAACAATACAGATAGCACGATTATAGCTACAGTATTGGCCATAACTAAAGCACCCCCTCAATGGATTTTTTTCATATCATAATTTTTTGGATAAAAAAGGTTTTTTGGGATGTATTTTGTATATATTTTATTAACTTATATTGTTAATGTTCATATTGTGTTCATTTAGGAAAGGATAATTGTATGAACAACTAATTTAAAATGATAAAACATAAAAATGCACAAAACGCGATGGACTATGCTACTGCATATTTGCAATGTCAGTTAACGTCACTCACAACGGATGCATTTAAAAATTCCAGAAGATAAAAATAAAGGAAGGCGTTGTCTGTATATTTTAAGTTCTATACAGTTTATTGTGAAAAAACAATGGATGGCAAGGAACAAGTACTACAGTGAATTTAAAATTAAATTTATTGAAGACTGGAAGCCGGTCTTATCACGGCATGAATTGAATAAACAACATTCAATTAACAGATCAGTTATTTCCCGGCTGATTCCAAAGTTTTTGCAGACTGGTCGTATACCACCGGGGCATTCTGGAGGACGTCCTCGTAAAACCACACGATATGATGACTCCTTTATCAAAGGAGCAATGCAAAAAGATCCTACAGCATCTGCTAGTCAAGTAAGATTATATTTTAAGATTATGCGTTAGCGAAAGAACAATCCGTAGAAGAGCAGTAGAAGCACGATTATTCAGCCGATGACCAGCAAAAAAACCGTTTATATCAGCTAAGAACAAGAAAGCTATACTGGAGTTTGCCAAAGCCCACATCGATTGGAGTGTCCAAAAATGAAAGACAGCACTGTTCTCTGACGAATCCAAATACAAATTAAAAAGTTCCTATGGAATAAGGCGTATTGCAAAGAAACAATTAAACATGGAGGGGGCAATGTAAAAGTCTGGGATTGCTTTTCTGGTCAAGGAATTGGGCCAATTCATAAAGTTAATGGGATTATGTATCGGTTCATGTACCGTGAAAGATGTAATGGTGCCTTATGCCAGTGAAGAGATTCCACTTATAGGGAGGTTCCAACAGGATAACGATCCTAAGCACACCTCCAAAGATTGTAAGACTTGGCTACAGAGCAATAAGATTCAAGTTCTTCATTGGCCTGCTCAATCTCCTGATCTCAATCCTATTGAGAACTTGTGGGAGATTGATAATATTAAAATAAATTGTGAAAATTGCAGAAATAAGGTTCGGCCATTTTCACGATTTATTTCAAGCCGTTATTATAGCCTGGGAAGGAATATTGCAAAACACCATAAAAAACTTATGGGTCGATTATGGATGGCAACCGAACTTCAGTTGCGTTGTCAGAGGGCAACCACAAATTTCTGGTTGCCAGTTTGGCAACTGAAATGATAGCTGCCAGTTGCCATCTGTAATACCAAGGCGAATTTATACAAGGTGGAGTCAGTCAATCAGCTGATAACTTTTTTTTTCGCTTTTTGGTTCTAAGAGTTGTCAAAGCTTTTGTTTATATTTAAATATCTACATATTCTAAGCTTATTAACAAAATATTTATTTTTTACATAAATAAGTAAAGCCCTCACTATTCAATTATCTACAATATATTAAGTTTTAATACATATTTGTTTAATTTTTAATTTTTGTTTTTTGACATTTGTTAAGACCAATTGTTGTTTTTGTAGAACTGCCACCACCTTGTATAAATTCGCCTTGTGTAATACCAAGGCGAATTTATACAAGGTGGAGTCAGTCAATCAGCTGATAACTTTTTTTTTCGCTTTTTGGTTCTAACAGTTGTCAAAGCTTTTGTTTATATTTAAATATCTACATATTCTAAGCTTATTAACAAAATATTTAATTTTAATATAAATAAGTAAAGCCCTCACTATTCAATTATCTACACTATATTAAGTTTTAATACATATTTGTTTAATTTTTAATTTTTGTTTTTTGACATTTGTTAAGACCAATTGTTGTTTTTGTAGAACTGCCACCACCTTGTATGAATTCGCCTTGTGTAATACCATTTAGGCAACTGACAACACAACTGAAGTTCGGTTGCCATCGACACATTAATATATTCTATGCCTAAGAGATGTGCTTGTGTCATCCAAAACAAAGGATTTGCAACATAATATAAATTAAAAAAATGTTTATATTATATCCATGAAGGGGGGCTTTAGTTTTGTCCGTTTTATTTTCCAGCTTTAAATATCTTTTGATTTAATGTTACCTCTTATAGAAAGATTAACTTTAAAAGTATTTGTTTATCAATAGTAAATATATTAACAATTGAAAATAATACATAATAAAAATTTAAAACTTAGTTTTCATTCAAAAAAATAAAATATGAAAAAAATTCACTGAGGGGGTGCTTTAGTTATGGCCAATACTGTATATTCGGTAGGTTTTTAATCATGGATGGCGTAATTTTGTCATATCCTGAAGATTATTTCGTATTTATGTTATTTTTAATAACTTTTCGAACGTCCTCGGGACTTACTCTGATATGATCATCCGCTGTCTCATGAACAGGGGCATTTTCCAGTACATAATTATTATTGGGTGGATTTGGCTTAAATACATTACTAAGGTGCTCGGCAAAAATTAATGCTTTGTCCTTAACATTTGTTGCCCACTTACCATCAGCTTTTCTCAACGGAGTCTTTCCCTCTAACGGTGGTTTGATGTTACGTGTGGCTTTCCAAAGAGAAAAGTTCGTATGTTTAGAATTCGTCAAACTCTCAATGTATCTTCTGTTTCTGCGAACCTCCTCTAAACAAAGGGCTTTCTTCAGTCTTCTAGTAGCGATGGACAGCCTCTGCTTTGCAGCTGGTGATCTATTTTGTTGCTACTCTCTTCTAAGCTTTCTCTTTTCGAGAAGTAATCGTTCAATATCTGAATTGGAAATATGCATTTTTGGCTTTGTAGAGATCTGGATCCCTGAATGATGCAGAGCCGAAGTAATTAATGACGTGAAGTCATTGACGCATTCGTTTATCTCTCCCTCACACTGTATATTTGGATTTATGTGGATATGGCTGCTGATGAACTTCCTGTATTCAAGCCAATTTGTTTTGTAAAACGGAATATTTGCAGGAGATTTTGGTATATTTGTTCCATCCCCATAATAATATCAGTATAATTACATAAACAATATCGTTTTTTCAAACAAATAATTATAAAAAATTGGGTGTCCAAAAAAAAAAAGTATTTAAAAAATTCGGTTTTGTGATAATTTATTAACTATTAAATCAGTTGATAGTATAGGAAATGCTATACAAATTTAAAGTTCAAACTTGACGAGTGTTAAAGAGTATAAAGGGAAATTGTTACTTTTTCTTCTAATGCTACTTTTTATTATATTAAATTATTTTACTTATATGTATATATAATTATTTCCCAGTTTTAAAATTTTTTATCTTGAAATTTTGTATGTAAGCACCTCTCCCGAAGAGTACATCCACTAGGGGGTAAAAATGGGTAAAATCGGTATATCTATATCTCCGGAATTGATAAAGCTAGCACAAAAAATCCAACTTAATCTAAATTTATGCAAGAAATAAGTGGACAGGTGTGTGGTACGTTTTGTACTTTTAAGGGCATAAAATGGGCGAAACTCGAGTTTTAATACTTTTTTGTATCCCATATCACAGAAATTAAATTTAAATGGAATTGTAGTCCTTCTTAAAAAATTACAAATGGACTCTGGCACTATTTTGAAATTTGAACGTACTTCTTTTTGGTACTTTTTTTTACAAAACTATTTTTTATGTACATTAATATGGTAAAAAAAATTTTTATTATAAAACCCTTCCATTAATAAAGAATTATTAGCGTAGTAGCACACGCCTGGTATCCGCTAGTATTTTATAAAGATGGACCTAGAAACACGAAATTAAGCATTCATGGTTTAGTGATATTTTATATCTTTTTAACAGAAACCGAAATGGAAACTCTAATAAGAACAGCTTAAATAATCTCAAATTTAAAAGCTATAAAAAATGTATTTAATTTGTCTACTATTTAGCAAAAAACTCCCGTAAACACTTTCAATGTTTGAAACAAAATAAAAAAGAACACACAAAGACTATTTCAACGAAAAAATATAACGGCAAAAACGTGATGAGAACTTAGCTTTTATTTTACCGCAAAAAGCTGATTTTTTTACTGAAAACTTTTTTGTGAATTGGCAAAAAAAATTTTGTTTTACGCATTTTGCGAAAAAAATAATATAAATGAATAGAATTACATAAAATTTTTTACGTAAAATATACGCGGGTCTGGCCAGACCTCATGTGTTACTAATGTGATATATAAGTTAAAAAATCCTTGTATCTCCCTTCTTGGTTACTTTTTTTTGGCCCGTTTAAAGTCAAGAAAATTTTAAGAGGGTACCTTGAAAATCAAGTCTCTAGCGATACTCCAAAGGCGTTTAAATTGTAATAAAAATCCAAAAAAGTCTGGCCAGACCTATGTATGTGTATGTCTAAAGGGCACCATACACTATCACGTGTAATTTGATGCTTTGATGTACACTTGATTGATGACTCGTCAATCAGCATTTTATTTTAGTGGTGTTAACCCCAATAGCGGGAATTATAATCACAGATGATGAACAGATTAGGGTTCTATAGTTGAAACAAAAAGTCGACTTTTCGAACTTTCGACTTTTTTCGATTTTTAAAAAGTCGACTTTTCGAACTTTCGACTTTTGGTAATTTATGAAAAGTCGACTTTTCGAACTTTCGACTTTTTAGTTAAATCGACTTTTTTCGACTTTCCGACTATTTTCGACTTTTTTCAACTTTTTACCATTTTTTGTAAAAAATACATGGTTTCTGCATTTATTGATGCGCCTTGTGTTAATTTTAGCAATAAAAATTAAATGTATTAAGGCGATAATATATAATATGTAGAAAGAGCATTTTTTTATGAACATTTACTTATTATTTATTTTTGCATACACTAGAAAAAATGTAAGTGTACCAAATTGCAATAACATAAAATTATTATGTTATTCTGTGCATATTTTGTTTTAGTATAATGTTGCAATTAAAAATTTTTTTAACAATCTTAAAAGTCGACTTTTTTCGACTTTTATCGACTATTCGACTTTTTTCGACTTTTATCGACTATTCGACTTTTATCGACTTTTGTGATAACTAATCGAATGTTCGACTTTTTTGTGATCAAAAAGTCGACTTAGACTTTTCGACTTTTTTCAGCAAAAAGTCGATTATTCGAACAATCGAACAATCGACTTATAGAACCCTATTTTCAACCTTTCGAATTTTGAAAAGTCGACTTTTCGAACTTTTTGTAATTTATAAAATGTCGACTTTGCGAACTTTCAACTTTCCGACTATTTTAAACTTATAAAATACTCACATTTTCTGTTTTTGTACACTTTCTACTAAAATGTCTTTCGAGTAAAATACAAACAGTTGTAACGTTGTTGGCATTCGTTTTCGTATTACTCAGTTGCAATTTTGACAGGGAGATTTATGAATAAGAAAAGGTAAAAAATATGTACGTACTTCCGGAAATAAATTTGCGATAATTGTATTGTACATATCCTGCTGTTCGAATTCGTAAAATTTTTTTTCGAATCGAATTACACCGTAGCTCCCAGCTCCTTCACGGGTGTTTTGCATGATTGTGTCATTTACAGACGTGAGTACTTTGTTTTCGTATATTCGATTTTCTCTAACATTGCGCTCACTCGAAAATGTTTTAATGGAATTCGTAAAAATGGATTCCATCCGACGCATTTGATCGGAGAGACGTTTTATGTTAAGTTGCAATTCATCATCCTGTTGCTGATCGTCATTGCACACGTTCACAAACTCGTAAATAGATGATCGAATATTTAATTCGATCGGTAGCAACTGATATTGAAGGCTGGGGTGAGTTGAATTGATATAAATTATAATCCATAAAATGGATATTCTTAATTCTTGCAGGTGAGAAACTAGACGTACTTTATAGAATGGTAAGATATGAAAAGGAATAAACAAAATGTCCGATGCTGTTAAAAATTGAGGAGATGATGGGGACGATTGCAACTGTTTTTTAACATCAATTATAGAAGTTGACTTTGTCTATTCACTTAAGTAACCAGGAGTTTTTTGACCAGGGTATCGGTTAAGAGTGCCTGAAACAATTCGTTCCTGGTAGCAGTTGAGAATACTGCTCCAACCGTCTCTTAAGTATTGCAAGTATTGATTGGGTAACTGCCTCTTACTATTCGAAATCGCGGGTGGATGTTGATTTAAGACTTTATTGCACCTATAGCCAATAATGGCTTCTGTGACTACTATTTGGTGCAATGCCCTCTGTGCGTTTATTATCGTCAATCGGACGACGTTCTGGTTGTCTCCAATATACCGCCGAAAGTCTGGCCGGATGTTTCGATAAAGGGATATTCTATCAACATTTTATGGTTGGGATGGGATGGCTGATGACATGACACCAGAAATTGTCTAGCCAGCAACACATTATCAGCCCAGTTATGAATAAAAATTCCCTGGGAGTTTTTTCCCATTTTTCCTATTCAAATTCAATGTTAAAGATAAGAAAAGGGAAAAAACTCCCGGGAAATTATTATTCATAATTGGGCTGTATGATGCCTGACAGACAGCATCCTGGTTTCCTCATGCAAGTGATCCAAATTTGTCATATTGACACATCCGGTTGCGATTCGGGGTGCATTGTTTTGCTTTGTCTGCAATATTCGCCATTGTGTGTCACTGAGAAAAGGAGTTGATATGGGTGCTGCGTAATTAAGGTGAGAGCGACAAATTTGCTTTATGTCGTCATTATTGTTTCCTTGTCCATGCTCAGGTTTTAGAATAGGAGTAATTTGCGCAACTTTCCAATCAACTGGCGAATCGAGAGTTCATGAAGTTGAGTGAGTTTTTACTTTACCAAGTTTCTATAACATCGGCATTGAGACGCCATCAGTTTGGAGATAATGTTTTCGACTTCAACGGGAGTGAAGGAATAGGGCAAAGAATATCATTTGAGATTCCTAGTTGTAGCTCTTTTGTCCCGACAAACTGGTGGCAGAACTGAATTGCGCATTTCCGGCGAGATTTTTATTATTCATTGATCCAGATAGATTTTTGATAGTAGACCAGAGCTTTTTGAATTAGATGTACATTAGGGATATAACTATTGAAATTTTTTGCAAATATGCAAATTGGCATAGCATAGTCGAATAGAGTATTAAAAAATATGAAAAACCACGGTATTATTTTTTCGCGGTTGTTAAAAAAGTTCACGCACCAAACGCAATAAAGTTTTTCTTTAAATATTTTCAATTATTTTGAAATACAATATATTTTATTTTAATAATAACTGGGGACATACTTCAAAAGATAATTTTTAAATACGGCATGTATCACTCACTTGCAAAAAAAAAAAAATGAAATTATTAAGATAATTTTTCAGAGAAAAAAAAATTTGGTTTATTTTAGAAATTGTTGTTGGTGCGTGATGTTTTTCATTCCAAATGACCGAAAAAAAGATTTTCATTACTTATGCAACATTGGCCATCACGTGGTGGTATTCCAAAAATTTCGCCAAAATTAGTTACATAACCAATGTGCATGTATGAAAATGATCAGTTTAATATAAATAAATTATTTTGATTTCATTTATGCCATCTGTCAGTTTTTAACGTGATTTATTTAAGATTACGGCTAATAATACAACATAAGATAAAACAAATTAATAATAAACAATATTAAACAAAATGTTATAGAAATTGCTACTTTTAAATCTTGCAAATTCTTCCACTTATTAAGCTGAATTGATAGTGGACCAGAATATAGAGGTTTTGTTTAATATATCATGTATAAGGTTGAATAGAAGCAGGTAGATGAACGTGATCTGAATCAAAATTTAATTTAAATTTTACGCTACCATCTGGAAGATATAAAAGAGATCTTAAATTAGACACAGTAGGATTGTGGTCTAATGGAAAAAAAACGCAAAGTTTCTCATCATTGTAATTATTATAGAAATCATAATTTAAATCAAACGGCTTATTTACGAGTTCATCGTAGATGACACTATAATAGTGGACACATTTTTAACCAAATTCCAGTTTTAACCATTTATTCATATGTCATGGACATTAATTAATTATTTGTCCTTAAAGAATTTCGAAAGCTTTGTATAATTCTTTAACACAAATAATAAAGTTCTTCAAGGACAAATAATAAAATAATTATCGATCAATTCAACAGTTTTTACGCTCTACTGAAAAATTTGCAAATTTCGCTTAAGTTGTTTTGTCAAAAGTCCACAGATATTTTCCAAAAACAAAAAGGTAACATATTTTCATGGTAATTCAATTCAGAATCGGTTATCGCTATTTTGATAAACGATTAAAAAATTTCAAATTCATGTTCAGCATGCAAAAGATAGTAAGAAAACATGTATTACAAGAAGTAATTATTCCAAAATAATAGGGTTTTGCATTCAGAAAAATTAATTGTGTAATAGTGCATTTACACTTGTAATTTTCAAACTAGTTTATGATCATAAGCTATTTTCATAAACCATACCGTTTACATCACCATTTTAGACAGTTAAGTGGTTTAT
The DNA here is from genome assembly GCA_942486065.2 of Calliphora vomitoria. NCBI lineage: Eukaryota > Metazoa > Arthropoda > Insecta > Diptera > Calliphoridae > Calliphora > Calliphora vomitoria. The sequence goes on from OW818029.2 coordinate 103,850,098, forward strand.
CTTTGACAAGTCATAAAACAGCTGTCTTATATTAAAAATTTAATAAAAATATGGACGTTGTTACTTTTTTAATATGTTATACCAAATACATATTCAAAAGTGCTTTACTCAAATATTAAGCTGTAGATCAGAATTCGTTGTCCATATTACATGAAATATACGTTTTAATAAATTAGTTAAAACTTTTTTTTAAGAAAAGCAAATGTCAAATGTCACCAGCGTTGCCAGAAAAATGTTGAAATAACAGAGTTGCATTAGCAAAAACATGTTGTTTGTAACTAGTTTATCTCAAAAGCTAGTTACAAAACCTGTTTTTGATTTATATGGATAAATAAGTTTCTCAAACTTATGCCCAGTTTTTGACTTCGTATTTAAATACGTATTTAGTTAATTTTTACTTAAATTTAAATGGTATTTAAATACAGTTTGAGTTTTTCAGTGCTATATAATTTTTCTTATTTAAATAAGATAAAAGTGTGGTAGCACTACTAAATATCAAAAAATTATCGATAATTTTGTATAAAACAGCTGTTCAAGCAAAACAAAAGTTGATACATTTTGCCAAATAAGAAAAAAAAGGTTATTAAACAATAAAATATTTGTAGGAAAATGCACAAAATAAGCCCCAATTTCACCGCATCGAAAGTGTACTTTTTGTTAGATGCCGTTACAAAAATATAGCGCTACAATAGAGTGAAAAAAACAGACAAAAACAAAAGACAGCTGTTAAAAACATATGGTAGTTTATGAAACTTAAATAGAATTTAAATGGCCAACGTTGGCCATTTAAGTATCATTTAAAAAAGCACTGAGAAAATCATTTTCGTATTTAAATAGAACTTAAATATAATTAATATTTAAATACGAAGTCAAAAACTGGCTCTTAATATACATTTTCTACTTTTATTAACTTTTATAGGACTTTCGATTTTGGGAAAAAATTAATAAAACTAGTTAACAAGGACTCTTTGTCGATGATTTTTTATACTCGCACTTACCCATGATCAATTTGTTTGCGACATCTCGTAAAAATAATTATATAAAATAACGCAATGACAATGCACACTGGAGGAAATGAAAAAAAAGTGGAAATAAATCTGTAACTTCTAAACGGATAGTACGATTGAAATAAAATTGTAGCTGAGTTTAAGTTTTGAATTTGGACTTTAAAGGGGGCGGAGCCTTAAGGCCACAAAGTGTGGTATCTTGGGTATATGAAAAATTAAAAATGATGCCAAATTTTTGTTATCGATCTGCTGTGAAACATTTTATTATATGTAATATATACAAGAAGAGGACTACAAAAAACATACCTATAGCTACATATTATCTCTTAGTCCCCATTTACACAGTAAGATTTTTCTCGCATAAAGTTTTATTTTTCTTCTTTAAAATTATATTCGCGTTGACACACAAATATTTTTATTGCAGAAAGTTTTATCTGTTATACATACGAATGTGTATGTTTGTGTGTATGTATGTAATATATTACGAACGAAAACACAAAACAAATTGCAAGTACAGTGTGCACCCCTTTCTATTCATCTTGCATATCTTGTCCATAATGTAAGCTTTCATGCAAGAAAAATCTTACTTTGTAAACGGGGACTTACAGTTTGGAAATTTAAAATTTCAGTTTTATTTACCTACCTCCTATCCCTAGGCTGGATTTATATATTATATAACAACGTGAAGGAAATTGTATCTTCTTTACAAAAATGTATAACATTTTTAAGAATTAAAGAATTTATAGAAGACTTTTTGCAAAAATATAGGAACAAATTTTAGTTAATTTTTTAGGAAAATTTAAATTTTTAAAATGCAATAAAAGTTTTGTTTATGGATCGTTTTTAATGAAATTTATGTTGAAATGTTTGATCAAAATGCAAAAGTGAAAAAGAAATTTGGATTTGTTATTGAAAATCCAACAATTCCCAAAAAACTTTTCAAAAATTGGTATTTCTATATTTTTGACTCGATTGGCGATACCGAGGGCCTATTATAAATTTCCTTCGTAAACTATTTAAAAACATATTGGGGCATACAAAAGATATTTTATCTGCGATTAGGGAAAATTGTTCATAAAATTTAAATTTACATGAACTTCGGAAGGGTGAGAACCTAGCAGTAATACAAGTTTTGAAATTAGTTTTATTTTATAGTACTTCACAAAACGTTAGGTTTATGAAATATGTAAATATATTATTTAGTTTTTGTTTTCTGTTTAACTAAAAATTAATGTAAGTACTTTTTTCGAAAAAAAAAAAATCACGAAAAAAACCTATTTGTTAAATTTTTTTAATTTAAATGTTATATTTTGATTCCGTATTGATTTTGAAATAATTATTTTTTGTGAATGCTTACAAATTTGTTGTTAATTGATAAATATATACTTACCCCCATATGCATAAACAGTTTATAAATTTATCAAAGGTTTATAAAACAAATTGTGTATGGAAATTTTGTTTGATAAACCTTTGATAAATTTATAAACTGTTTATGCATATTGGGTTAAACGTTAGTGTTTAAAGTCCAAATTCAAAACTTAGATTCAGCTATACGTCCTCAGTTTAGAAATCGGTTTAGAAGTTATATAGACTTATTTCAACTTTTATTTTTTCATTTGTGCTGTATGTATTGAATGTGTGTAGGTATATTTCAATAGAGTATTTATTTTATGAAATTATTACTGAATATTTTTACCAAATTTTATGAAATAGAATGAACAAATTATATATACTTAGATGAATTTGATATTATGCGCTTTAAAGAATACATGAATGCTTGCGTATAACATTGATATCATATCATGAAGAATAAAAAGTAAATACAATAATTTATTGAGGAATCAATTAACATGTAGTCTCCAAAAGACAATCTGATGGTTGTTGAGTTTTGTTTATGACGATCGGTTGGTTATTTTTAGTTTTTGTAAGCAAATTGTTGTTCTCCCTCCATTGACATGGTTTTTCCTTATTAATAGCAGCTTTTTTGGCTTCACTGCATCTAAATTGCTCCAAATACTCCGAAAAATCAGCTCTGTTAATTGGAACTCTTTCACGGGATCTTTGCATGATTGTGTCATTTACAGACGTGAGTACTTTGTTTTCGTATATTCGATTTTCTCTAACATTGCGATCACTCGAAAATGTTTTAATGGAATTAGTAAAAATGGATTCTTTCCGACGCATTTGATCGGAGAGACGTCTTATGTTAAGTTGCAATTCATCACCCTGTTGCTGATCGGAAACTGAAGAAAAGCTGTGTCTGGCATTTAAAAAAACTGGATTGCACACGTTCAAAAACTCGTAATTAGTTGATCGAATATTTAATTTTGATTTGCTTTTGTTTTCATCATCAATTATTTCGGTAGCAACTGATATTGAGGGCTGGGGTGAGTTGGAGTGATGTAAATTATAATCCGTAAAAGGATTATGGCTATCCTTAATTCTTGCAGGTGAGAAACTAGACGATCGCATGGGAGTTTTTTCGCTAAAACAACCAGTACTATGTTGGTTGGTAAGATAGGTAGAGGAAGAAAATATATTTTCCGATGCTGTCAAAAATTGTGGAGATGATGGGGCTGATTGCAACTGCTTTTTAACATTAATTATAGAAGTTGACTTTGTATCTTCATTTAAGTAACCAGGAGTTTTGGCGCTATTTGATAAAGATGGATTTATTATGGACTCTACATCAAATCTAGAGGTAGAAAATGACTTGCTTTGGCGAAATAAGTCAAGTCGAGAAACTTTAGAGCTTGGGTCAATATCTGCCCTTTTAACCCAAGGATCTTTATTGTTTTCTACTACCGTGTTACCTTGGTGGAATCGCATCTCTTTTTTAGCAGTTGATAAAAGAGAAGATGAAATATTGTCGTAACCCGTTATTTTTAACCAAGGGTCAGCAAATACGTTACCCAAGCAGCCAGTACTTCGATTTGTTGATTCATTGTAAGAAAATTGTATCTCTGTTCCATCGATTACATTGGGAGAAGACTGTTCAGAACGGCAAAGTTTGTAGATTTGCTGTTTATTGGACCGCGCATTAGTATTCGATAATCGAGAAAATTGTATATCAACGTTGTTGGAATCTGATACTAACATGGCATGTTGATGCCGTATGGGTGGTCTTGGAGATAGCGAACGTGTAGTTCGAAGTAGTTTAAGAGGTTTGGATTCAACAATAAAGTTGGTTTTTTCTAATATTTTCTTAGAATTTGCCTCGTCATTTATTTTTAAAATATTTCTATTTTGGATTTTTAATTTATTATTTTTTTTATGTTCTGCTGTATCTGTCGATTTCACACAAAGTTCATTTGTTAACGATGGCGAGGGATTGAGCGTAGTCATACTACCAAGTTTTCGTATATCCAAATGAGGACTGGTGGCTGCATTGCGTGTAGGTACCAAACGTTTCGCTACGCCTGAATCTATTGATATTTTATTGTTTGAACCTTCCAAAGATTCCTCTTTTCCTCTTTTTTCACAATAACATAATAATTTTGATGATGATATGGTACTAGATGATTTCTGGGATGTCGAAGAATTTTCTGTACCAAGCTTGGAATGATCGGATGCGATGTTACATAAAAAACTTGTATTATTAATGTATCTGGCAGATAATTTATTTTTTTTTAGATGATGGTTAGTAGTCTCATCAGTTAACAGAGGCGAGTGCGGAGAATGCATGGGTAACGTTGGAGCTATGGAATGTTGTTGAGTATGATCGTCTGCTTCTACATTTGCTGACCTAACTATTAATGAAGTTTGATTTGTATCAGTGTCATGATTTTCTGTTGTTGATTTGTTTGTTCCATTGAAAGAACTATTTCTCTTTATATGCTGGTTTAAATTATTCGTATGTGAAGATGATACAATGCTTACATTCAATTGAACTTCATATATTTTTTTGTCAATTTCACACTTTTCTTTTTTATTAAATTTGGCAAGTGAGCCAGGTAGTTTTTGCTAGAGAAATTTTTCAGCCAAAGCCTTGGTGGATACTGAACTTGTAGACGATATAGCTGAAAGTAAAAAAATAATAATATACATATTATAGCTGTGTTATGCTGCTAACATTAAAAGTAGTTTTGTCAGATTTATTTTTACAAAAAGCGGTAGGGATTTTCAAAACTTACGCTGCACAGAGGAGAATTTTACCAGAACACCTGGCCAAAATTATAAGAAGTGTTTTTTGAGTTAAGCGCTGACGTCTAAGGATTAATTAGGCCTAAGGACGAACCCAACTGATTTTGGTTGAAATCGGTCCATGATTTTGGCTAGCTCCCATACAAATTCCCCTAGCACTTATATACTCATAAAAGTGTTAATTATGAAACAATAATGATAAAATTTAGCAAGGATCAGTGTTGTGTACAGGAATCATGCTGTAATGTTTGGTGAAGATCGGACCACATTTGACCCTAGGCTCCATATAAAGTCCCTTTCAGAAATTCACTCTAATGTCCACAATTAACTTAAAAACATTAGTATGGTGATGAAATTTAATGTTAACGTGTTTTATATAATTCTTAATCATTTTACCAAATTTTGTTATGATGGGTTCATAATTCTCCCTAGGTCCCATATAAGTCCCCTTAAGAAAATCAGTTTAACGTTCATAATTAACTTAAATACATTAGTACCGCGATGAAATTCCACATGAACGAGTTTTTTATGAATCTTAATAATTTTACAACATTTTTCATTTTACCAATAAAATCAGACATACATCTCATATAACAGTCGATATAATTAAGTTTTTATAGCCACTCACTCTCTACTAGAAGAATTTTTTTTGGCAAAAAAAAAAAAAGTTTAGAAAAATTTCGAAAATTATGGTTTTTAAAACGGCATTAAAAATTGAAAAATGCACATATGCTCCTAATTTTTTACACATATAGAAAACAAAGTTTCAAATAAAACAAGCCCTAAATGATTAAAATCTGTCCACAACTTTTGATTTTATTCACAAAAGATAAAACAAAGTTTTTAACCACTATACCGGTGTTCGAGTCTGGCTGTTACTTGGTGAAATATCTCGCCATGCTCATCAGACTCGGCTGATGATTGCTCATTAAATTGTTCTGCATGCCAATGCTAAACATGTATTTTCAATGACTTTTAAGTTTTTAAATGCGGTTTTTTTGCTATTCCCAAGAAATATTCTTTCATGCTATTCCAAAGAAATTTTCATTCATACATCATTACCACACTTTGCATTTTATAAAATCCACAAATTTATAAAATGTAATAAATATTTATATATACATACGTATATGTTCCGGATAACCAAATACCAACAGAAGATATTCCGCCTATACTTCAATCTGTTCAATCCTATGAAGCAATTGCATCAATGTATCAACCGTTAAGCATCACCATTCCATGCAATCACAATGAAATCACGCAAAATCGCCTAGATAAAATGATACGGCGTTTAAAATTGTCTCAAAGACTGAGCATTCTCTTGCCAAAAGAGTTAAAACAGCTAATATTTTAGCACCAAATGTACAAATATTCGGGGCAATCAATCGCCATCGTCGATATACGACTTTTTTTAGATGTATTGAGAATAATTCTGTCGCGTATTGTACAGACATCCGCGGCTTGGTTTTAACAATGCAAAATGAATACAATCCTAGAGAATGGAGCTTATTCATTGATTCGTCCAAAAGAAGCTTAAAAGCAGTTTTGTTACATGTCACAAATTTAAAAAATCCTATTCTGATAGCACTATGCACAAATACTAAAGAGACATACGCATCAATGAAAAAGTTAAATACCAAGACCACTGGTGCAATTGGGCTATACTAAAAATATGTGCTTATGGAATACGGAGTACAATACACGGGATTGGGCTTTACGTGAGGAAAGCAGATTGCATAGAAATAATATCATTGAACTACCACTTGTGCCGATGGAAAAGATTTTGCTTCCTCCAAACTGGGTATTGTAAAACATTTTATAAAAGCATTGAATCCAGATGGTATTGATTTTACTCAATTGCGCCGAATTTTTCCACGTTTAAGCGGTATGAAAGTAAAAGAAGGTATGAACTCCAACTACTTTATTAAATTAGATATATATTTAATATCATAATATTTTTATTTTACAGGAATCCTTAATGGAGGTATGTTAGAAGGCCTATTAATCAAGTATTCATCCTCGCAATGTTTCACGTGTAGTGAAGCATGGTGGAATTTCTATTATGGAATGGTGTTTGCCCAATCCATAAAATTGATAAAATTTTAAATATAGAAAAATACGTTGAGATTTTAAATGATGTCATGCTACCGTGGGCTGAGGAGAATTTGCGTTATATGGCAATTTCAACAGGAAAAAAAATTTTTTGCGGAGTGGCCATCATCTAGTCCAGACTTGAACCCCATCGAACACCTGTGAGGTGACGTGAAAAGTGCAGTAAGCCTTAAAAATATAACCAATATGGAAAGTCTTTTTGAGGAAGTAAAGATGGCATGGGAGTCAATACCAGTAGAGCGCTGCCGGAGTCTTATATCATCAATGCGCAATCGACGTAAAGCAGTGATGAAGGGTTTTGCAACAAAATATTGAGAAAAAGTTGGAACTTTAACTAACTACAAACATTTTTTTCTAACAATGAGTTATCTTCTCTAATTTAGTGCTGCAGTAAAATTTCGGAATATAGAATTAATTGTTAAAATATTTTTAAGATTGAATAATTTGCCAAGTTATTTTTATTTGTTACCCAACTTGTTTTATTTGGAACATCGTTTTCACTTCGTGTAAAAAAAAGTTAGGAGCGTATGTGCATTTTCCAATTTTTAATGTCGTTTTAAAGACCAATATTTTCGATATTTTTCTAAAAAATTATTTTTTTTTCTTTTGCTAAAAAAATTATATTTCTAAAATGACTACAAGGATTAAAAACATTTAAGCATTTCTTTTTTTTTAGTTTATTCAATAAACTGAATCGTTTTGAGTTACGCGAATATATGTTGTGCAACCTCCTCCATTTTCGAAATAACGGTATATCTCGAAAAAACGAGGTAACCTAAACAAACGGTTAGCACCACTAAATTCAGCGTACCCGAATTAGTTTAACCCACCGGGTGCCCTGCTTGACAGTTTTTTCAACTAGTACAGTGTAATTTATGAAAATACATTTAAAAAAATTTCTCAGTGTAGTGTATTATACTTATATTATACGACCATACTTTCTTATTTGTTTTCTTTTTCTTATTTCTTAACCAAAAAATATATCAAATGGAAATTTAAATAACGTCACGTCAGATACTAAGGCTAACAAATAAAAAAGGAGGAACGATTTTTATTCCAAATCCATCCACAAAATGTTTTATACAAAAAATCTTGCCCAATTCCTAGAGGTATGCAATTTTGTAATGCAAGTCAAACCACACTTCTGATTTTGGTAACGCTACCCAATCGCATATTTTTGCTAATATCTTTAACTCCTTAGAGTCGATTGTTGTAATATTTTTTCTGAATAAAGTGGTACTTAATTACTTCGCAAATATAAAAAACTTTTTCCAAATTTGACTTGTTCATAATTTTTTTTTGACATTTTGTCGTACAAATGTCATGTCACGCTATAATGGAATTGCCCATATCTAATTTCGTTTGATTTTTTCAAATTTATTGTTAAGTATGTTTTAAATGATATCAGCAAAAATGTATACAAAAATTAATTATCAGATATGGGGAAAGGACCAAGTTGTTCCGAAGAAGAAAGGAAAGTAATACTCAATCTCAGAGGCTCTAGAGCAACCAAGTAAATTTCCCAATGGTTGCTCTAGAGGTAAAATTTATAATGCAATGAAACGTTTTGTCCCCCCTCGGGAAGCACAGCTGGGTGCTACGGGACGCCTCCACAGGTTGCGGATAGTGGAAACCCCTGTAGTATGCAGGGCAGCTGCGAATTAAATAAGCAGTGGCGGGCAATCCAGCGAATTGGAGTCTAGAGTCTCAGGGGAACACTATTGGCAAAGTGTTCCATTAAATTCTGAGTGCTTTTTGAAGCTCTAGTTGACATGGCGAGCAATTGGCGCCATTAAATAACCAATAGCCATATTACATCGCAGTGTCTGCTCTCATATTGGGCGACTGCAAACAGCGTCTGCAGTCCACAAGAGCGGCTGAAAATTAGAAGGAAAACTGTAAACCCTTCAGAAAGCAACGGGAAACCACTGAAGTAACATCCCTTGAAAATCATATGAGCAATACAAAACGAAACATACGGCCCTCAGTCTCCGGCCAAAAGAAGGTGCTAAGAATCCCCGGAGGTAAAGCAAAAACAGAAACTTAGTACAGGAACTTGGAATGCCCGAAGTCTTTACGAAACTGGAAAGCTAAACAACACCATCAGCGAAATGAACCGACTTCGAATAGACATATTAGGTGTCAGCGGAACATGGTGGACGGAATGCGGTGAATTTAGGTCAGAAAACGTTACGGTGTACCACTCAGGAAACCAGAGCGGAATCCACAGAAAGGAAGTAGGGATCATTGTTAATAATCATATAGCCCCATGTGTCACGGGATATATCCCAATGTTTGAAAGGACCATGCTAATAAAAATAATGGGGAAACCGCTTAATATTAACATTATTCAAGTTTACGCTCCCACAAGTGATGCAAATGCCAGTGAAGTCGAAGAATTTTACAGCGATATTGAGCAGCTACTGAAAATGACGAAACAACATGAAATAACACTTATACAGGGTGATTTCAATGAGAAAATAGGAAAAGACGAAGTGATGGACATCACTGGTAAATATGGTCTGGGCGAAAGAAATGAAACAGCAGACAGGCTCGTGCAGTTCTGCCAAGAACATAGAATGAAGGTAACGAACACTCTTTTCCGCCTACACTTCAGAAGACTGTACACATGGAAATCACCACAAGATAATGGAGGAAACATTGTAAGAAATCAAATTGACTACATATTAATAAATAAACGATATTGCTCTTGTGTAACAAAATGCTCAACATACCCAGGAGCAGATGTTCCATCAGATCATAATCTCTTAGTTTCGAATATTCGCACTAAACTCGCAGTTATTCGGAAAAGGAAAGCTCGATCCAGAATTGATATCGCGAAACTTAATGATCCGACAATTAAAACCGAAATCCAGGACCGAATTAATACTCAACTCGAAAATATGAACGAAGATAACATGGATAATTTGTGGCACAATGTTAAAGAAATTATAATCAAAACAACGAAGAACAACCTAGGAAATCAACTGCCAACAAGAACAGAAGAATGGATTACGGACGAGAGCTACGGAAAGAAAGAAGTAAACATAAGAATAAGGATTATGAGAATTACTGGGAGATGAACAAGGAAGTACGGGCGGCAATAAGGGCTGCGAAGAACGGTGTATTAAATCGAAAATGTCAGGAAATTGAACTTTTGCAAAATATGCACGACGACTTTAACCTTCACAGAAAACTAAAGGAAGCCGCGGGGGGGGTGTATAGAAGAATATCACCTGCAACTCTAGTCGATAACAATAATGAAGCTGTATTCGATTTGGGGGCAAAAAACAGATTTGGTAGGATTATGTGGCAAAGATTTTCACTGATAATGGAAGATCGGCTTTTGAGCCTAGTATGAATACCCCAATGACAGGAGCACCAATAACAGGAAACGGACAAAAAAGCAACAGGTCCAGACGAAATCCCCTCTGAAGTTTTGAAACTAATAGACAGCAATAACGTACAACTTCTAGTCAAACTATTTAATCATATATACGACACGGGTCTTTATCCAGAGGATTGGCTAAAATCAACATTCATCAAAGGTAATGTAAGGAAATGCAATGAAAACATACTAATTAGCCTGATGAGTCATGCATTAAAAACTTTTCTGAAAATTATTCACAAAAGGATTTATACCGATTGCTATGGGGGAATCGCAATTTGGATTCAGGGAATGCATGGGTACACGAGAAGCGTTATTCCGTGTTCAAATATTAATTCAGAACTGTCGAGATGCCCAGAAAGATGTTTTCATGTGTTTTGTCGATTATGAGAAAGCTTTCGATACGGTCAAACATGATATACTAATGAAAATTCTAACCTCTATTGGACTTCATGAGAAGGAACTACGCTGCATTAGGAACCTATATTGGAATCAGTCGGCACGAATTGATGTCTGTGGGGAAGAAACTGACGAAATTGACATCTCAAGAGGAGTCAGACAGGGTTGCATACTATCCCCATTATTATTCAACATATATTCTTAAAAAATATTCCAAGAGTCACATGAAGGATAAAATATAGGGATAAAAGTAAATGGGAAATACATCAATAATATAAGATATGCTGATGATACTACACTACTCGCTGGTAGTATATCCGGTCTACAGAATCTGATGGAAAAACTTGCACGTATAAGTGAGTATGGATTAAAAATCAATATGAAAAAGACGAAATACATGGTTATTAGTAAATAAAAATCCGATCTCAACGCAACGTTGAATATACAAAATACAGAAATCGAGCGAGTACGGAGTTTTAAATATCTGGGAGTCCTAATAAATGAACAGTGGGACCGATCAAGAGTACAACAAAGCCACGGATGAAAGAAAATTGGAGGCCTTCGAGTTCTGAAAATACCATGAACTGCCAGAGTCTCCAATGATGAAGTATTAAGAAGGATGAATATCAACCGACAACTAATATCAACAATAAGAAAACGGAAAACTTCATACTTAGGACACATATAGAGAAACAATAAATACAACATTTTACAACGAATCCCTAAAGGAAAAATTGAAGGAAGACGTGGTAGAGGCAGAAGAGAAACATCATGGCTGAAATACATCCAGGACTGGACAGGGTATTGCGATGTAAATACCCTCCTACACGCCTCTAAGAACCGAGAGCTGACCATTTTATCATAACATCAAAATATAAAGTTTATACATATATTTATAAACATTAAATTGCACGATCACTAATATCCGAATAACGGATAGGTAAATAAAGAAAAAGAAGAAACATTTTGATACATTTGAAACCTCAAACAATGTACCCAGAGCCCCCAAACCCCGTAAAACCACAGCCAGGGAAAATTGAATAGTCGTAAGCGCTTCTAAGGCTGACACATTTAAAAGTTCTAAAAAGCTAAAAGTTGAATTAGAATTATCATATGGTATTGATATACATATCATCTAAAACTATTAGACGCCGCACAGTGGCTCAGGATCGTTTTTCATCGGCCAAAACTCTTTAACATTTGAACAGATAGAGATATTCTAGAATTTTTTTTGATGGACTTCATGAATTTTTCTCCAGTTTTAATTTCATTAAAATCGGTTCAGCAGTTGTTGAGAAATTTAAGGTTAAAGTTGAACTTTTAATTTTTATATAGCATTTAGTATGAAAATGTGAATTTTTTGATTTTTGAATCAGTTTTACTTATTAAAAAAGTGGAGTGAGTGGAGTACATCTAGTGAACTTAGTGTGAACCCCCAAAAAACAGAATTGGTTCTCTTCACTAGTAGGTATAATGGAATCAGTCTTGAGATCAGGCATCATTCTAGATAAGAGATAGTCCTGGAATATGAACATTCAGAACAGGATTAATAAGGCCTATCTACTCCTGCAATCTGGGGTATTATGCCGAAAGGTATCAATTGGATCTTCAAAGCAGTCGTTAAACCCATCTAGTTCTATGAAGTATTGGTGTGGTGACAGGCCTTGGATAATGCTACTCACTGGAAGGCCGTTGAACGAGTTCTAAGGACTATTGCGATACTGATTACAGGCGCTATAAGGCCTACTTCCTGTAAGGCACTATATAAACTGGTTACCAGTGGATTTGATGGTATTACAAATGGCTCTCAACTCTGCAGTGAGACTAAATGGTGGTTGTTCGTGGTCTGGTAAGGACCATGGACACTCCAGTATACTGAATTACTATGGGCAAATACATGGTAATGTCGATTACTGCATCGCAAAACCTTTTTTCGATAGGCATTTCCATATTATGATCCCAAATAGGGATTTATGGCAACGCGGACTCTTCCCCTCTGCTGATGTCATTCTGATATACACTGATGGCTCTAACATGGGTAATAGGGTCGGTGGAGGTTTCTATATTGAAAACTTTGGGATAAAATCCTACTTTAGGCTACCTAACTTCTGTACTGCTCTTCAGACGGAAATTACTGCCATTAAACGTGCATCCAACTGGCTGAGGTATTATCGAATATCTGGTGATATATGTATATTTACTGACAGCAAGGCAGCCGTTAACGGAAATTCAAATGAGATAACGAGACATTCTAGTATAACGCTTATATGGGTCCCTGGACACGATGGAAATCAGGGTAATTGTATAGCAGATGATTTGGTCAAAAGGGGTGCGATGATGAGTGAGGAGTCGATCGACCCCTTTTCTGGTATTTCCTTGTTAAATGCAAGATGGCTGTTCAGCAGAAACTATATGAGACTGCATAAAACAGGTGGACTAATGAAAAAACTATATTTCAATTCAAATATTTATCACATATTGAACTGGTTTTAATTATTTAATAATTGAATCAAGTATTCATGAGCACAAAAACAAAATTTTCTGATATTTTCTAGTGAATTTTAAGTTTTGATTTTGATAATTTTTATAATTGAATACACAAGTTTCGTTACTGGATGAACTTTAATAAAAATAAATTATTGAATATACAATTTTTTTTATTAAAGTTCAAAAATAACGAAAGTTATATATTCAATTATCAGAATTATCAAATTCAAAAGTCAAAATTCAGTAGAAAATATTAGAAAATTTAGTTTTAAGGCACATTAATACTTGATTTAATTATGAAATAATTGAAATCAAATCAATATACAAATATTTGAATTGGAACTGTTTAGGAAATTTTTAAAATTATTTAATTAAACAATTTATCAAATCTTTTAACTACACTTGTATTTGTATCAATTACATGTTTGCTCAAAAACGAACTACTATGATTTTTTTAATATTATTAAACACAAGAAAAAAAAAAATTATTGAATATTTATTATGTTGAAATAATTTCTAACCTACGATTTTTATAAGTGATTTTGTGTTTTATTTATTTATGTATACTACACTTTAAAGCAGAGGTGCCCAAAAGTTCCTTATGGAAGAGCAAACACCAATACATTTAAAGAAAAACAAATTTTTATGCAATTTTTTTTGTTGTAAAAACCAAAACATACAAAGAATAAAGAAAAAATACACACTTTTTGAAACAATACCATACGATAAACAAAAACAAAATCTACATTGATGATCGCTGTCGTCAGTGTTTACCAGCAAAGCATACGAAAGTGTTGTTGTTTTCCACTTGTGTGTGTACATTGAAGAACGACAAAAAAACCAACAAGACAAAGTTGTTTGTGTATTTCATATTACTAGTGCCTGAGTGTTCTATTGAGTATAGAAACACACAGCCTATAGCAAAGAGCATTTACAAAAACAAATGAGCACCAAGAGTATAGGGCTTGGGCATCATTGCTTTAAAGTAAACAATAAAATAAAAGTTTTCTTTAAATAAAAGAATTACATATTTTCAAAAGTGTCCAGATTGATACCGGGAACTAAAACAAGGAAATATCTAAAATATAAAGGTAACAAATAGCCATGGTAGCAATAAATTGTGTTTTATGTAAAGAAAAATATGTTTGCGGCGAAAACTTTTTCGCACACATAAAGACTATTCATAGCTATTACAAGAATTTAAGATCTCCATCTATAACTGCTGAAGAATTTAACATTTACTGGAGACAGTAAGCTCATTGCCGTTTTAAACAAATAAAAGAGTCTGAATCAATAAAAAATTGATGGATGAATGGCGGGAGTACATTTTTTATTTATAGTTTATAATATTTTGATATACTTTAAATAAACAAATTTTTTAACACTTACATTTGTCTTCGTAATATAATGCTAATTTTCTTTTTTCATAGAATCAAAAATATTTGCCATTTTTTGGTATTTACCAGTGTTTAAAAAACTAGACTACAAGAAGCAGTAGCAACAAAAAAAAAAAAAACACAAGAAGTCTAGTTAAAAAATTACTAAAAACTCGGAGTCAATAAATTACTACTACTACTGCTACCTTCACATTTTAGTAGCAGTAGTTGTAGTAGTAGCAAAGTACAAAAGACAAATTTAAAAGTAGCAAAGTAATTTTTTTTGTATTCCTACCTTAAAAAAGAAAAAGTTTTAAAGTAGCAGAGTCATTTGTTTTCTATCACTTCTGGAAATTTAAAAATTTAGTAGTAATATAAGTTGCAGTTGAGGTAGCAATAGAAGTAGTCAAAAATAAAAATCTTCAGCCAAAAATGTATATGGTTTTTGTTAATGAATATTTGTGTAAGATGTTCGTGTTGTAAACAAAAGTTCGAAATTTTTGTTTGTATGCACATAGTTGCCATCGTTTAACTCACATATTGTATCAATGCGTTGCCTCATTATTTACTTGAAATAACAAGTAAAAGACCTAAATTCGGCTGTGCCGAATCTTATATACCCTTCACCAAAGTATACATATTTACGTACATTGCATGCAAAACTCTGCATATAGCAACAACAACAAGAAAAAATCATAATATTATATGAGATGCAATTGCAAAACATCCGATAATCATATTCACATGTTAAGTTCTCACTGATAACCAATCAAATAAACACAACAATTATTTTGCCCAATAGTATGTTGAAAAAATAACAACAAACAACAACAAAAATGAAAATAAACGAAACGAAACGCACTCAAAAACATACAAATTATGCATGCGTTTGTTTGATTTATAATTCTTATTCATTTCATCTCATTCCACATTGTAGAATGTTGTTGTTGGGTGTGTGTGGTGTTTACGTATGATAGAGTTGCGCATATGAGAACTCATTATAAACAACTCTCTCTTTATATAACCCTTGCCACTCATGGTGAAGGGTATAAAAATAAAAACAAAATACGCAAAGCAATAAACATCACACATCCAAACATACGTTTTGTTGCTTTTTTGTCAAAGCATGCAATAAATTGTCTTTTTTTTATGAAATTTTCAGAGTTTGTCTCGGATTTTTGCTCATATCTCCGTTATCTCGAAAGGATGTCCGACAGAATTATTGAAGATTTGGATCCAGAAGATATCTGGGGTCTTTAGAAAATTGATTTCAACAGACAGACAGACGGACATGGCTTAATCGACTGCGCTATCTATAAGGATCCAGAATATATATACTTTATAGGGTCGGAAAATTATATTATGGAAATTACAAACGGAATGACAAACTTATATATACCCTTCTCACAATAGTAAAGGGTATAAAAACGAATTCTAAGAAAACAGATTCACTACTTCTTCCACAAAATGTTACCCCTAAAGAGTTAAGAAAACCAACTAGCCCAAAAAATTAATTCTATCATTTAATAAATGTTTTATTGTTACAACATTTAAATGTACAAAAATGCATTTATAATTACTTATGGTGTTTTCTTTTCTGATAAAAATGTTCCATTTATGTTACCATTGGTGCAGGGGTGAAAAATTGTCATTTTCCTTTCTAAATATGTTGCATAAATAATTGGTAAATATGTTACATATCTCACCCTCAATTATATTTCAGTGTGCGATAATACCCTTTTTTGCAGCTGCGTTAAGTACTTTTTTTTATGCAAAAAATGTTTGACAACAGCTGATTTCTATTATTGAAAATCAGTGTTGTTAATGCTTATTGGCAAACACACAGAATTTAATGTCGAAAGTCGCTTTAACAGTGTTAAATATCGCTTTTTAATACAAATTTCCAATTTAATATTTGGCACGCTAAATATACATTAGTGTTAAGTGTAAAATCAAGAAATTATTTTGTTCCATTCTAATTGAAAAAAATGTTTCATTTTGAACATAAATATTTCCCATGCTAATTATATGGCAACGTATGAAATAAATTGTATGTAGATGGTACACACAAAAAACACGATCTTTCTGTTAGCCACACGAACATCTGAGACGAATAAAAACGATTTATATTATACACTCTCAAAACAACAACATGGTTGAAGATGTCTTTTTTGACTTCTTCTATTGCTACCTTAACTGCTACTTCTTCTACTACGTCAACTGATACTTTATTGATACCTTACTGCTACTTCTAAATAATATAAATCAAAACTCGATGTAGAGCAGTAGCAACGATTTGTATTTTAATGCTACTTTCTCCATTTACAATTCATGTTTAATTACAACTGCTCTGTTTAGTGTTTTATTATTTGAAGGTAGCAGTAGTTCTAAAAAAAACAAGAAAACAAAAATAGATAAATGGTATTGCTACCACTACTGAACATTTTCTGAAGCAGCAGTTTTAGCAATTGTTAAAAATGTTTTAGTTATAGCAGCTTTTTAAACACTGGTATTTACAATATATTTTTCCACCCCAACAAAAAGTAGCAGCGGACGATTTGGGTGTAAAATATAGAAAAAAACAGACTATTATTGATTCTCTTGAATTATTTGCAATGGTTGGCGAAACGCAAGGAGAATTAGATGCCAAATTAAATTTAATAAAATGACAAAATAAAAAAAATCAACCTAAACAACTTATAGTTGGAGATGTTAGCAATATCATGTCCATATCAATTCTGTTTGATAATCTTAAATACCACTTTTTAAAAATATTGGATGCCATTGATGTATTTTTTAAAAAATTTTACGTATTTAGATTGCATTATCCTGAGGAATCCAAAATTTTTTATAGTTTTTGCAAGACTTTTTCTATGAAATTCCCTTAAAGAAATAGTGTGCAAAAATTTCAACAACTAAAAATTAAATTTTAAATTCAAATTTATATTTACATATACATAATACAAGGTGGCGCAAAAGTAATCCTCCTATCAGAAAATGCTATAAATATTGCCGATTATTGGACAAATAAATAGTCAGCAATATTCCGCGTTCTGGAGCAGTGTAGCGTAACATTGTTTATTAACGTGTATTTCGCATGTGTTTACTACACAAATGTCAAAACAGAACTGACATTAGGGGCCTCGCAAAATTTATAGCATTTTCTGATAGGAGGATTACTTTTGCGCCACCTGTTATATAATTATATACTATATTACCATTTTATAATATTCTTTAAAATATAATTTTTTTATTATTATAAATATATATTTATATAAATAAAATAAACATTTAAATAAAAACAAATAATAGTTTTATTTTAAAATTTAAGAATACTTTATGGATTAGACTTTTTAAATACCTAGAATATTATTGAAAATAATAATCAATTATTTAAAAATAATAATAATTGAATAATAGATTAATGAGCAATGTAAAATAATACGGTTTTTTGTTCTTATGGTATATGTCCTCACAAATTTAACTTGATCTACAAAAGAGTATCAGCGGGAGTTTTTCCCATTTTTAACACCGAATTTGAATAGGAAAAATGGGAAAAGGGAAAAAACACCCGCGGATTGTTTTATTCATGATTGGGCTGTATAAGAAAGTAAGCAAAAGACTGGAAAAAATAATTCGATTTTTCTTTTGAAATCAATTTATTTGAATTATTGTTTAAAAATTGGTCGAGGTGTTCACACTACTCAAGCTCAAAAAGATTTTATTCTAAGATTAAAAAAAGACGCAAAATAAAGTTTTCAATGCACTTCACTCCAAAAAGACATGAAACTAGAGGAAGAAAGAAAGAAAGAGAAGCCTCAGCACGCTTGGAACATCTTATAGTAAGAACTTCCTCCTTTTAAGTCATCGAGTTAAATCTTTTTAAGTCATCGAGTTAAATAAATCGATTTATGCGCATCAGTTACAAGTCGTACAATAAGTAATAGACTTATATAAGCTGGATTAAAGGGAAGAAGTCCAAGAAAAGTTCTCTTATTAAGTAAGCAAAATATAAAAAGACGTTTATTATTCGGCAATCAACATCTTCGTCGGGAAAATTGGAAAAATGTGAAATATGAAGACCAAAAAATAATAAATTTGACTCCAGCTACAAAAAAAGACCGTCAAATATGGTGGAGGTTTCATACTGATTTGGGATTGTATTTTGTCATCTGGCGTCGGTCCAATTTTTTGGATTAAAGAAAAAATACGTAGAGATACATAAGAATCAAATGCTACCAATTGTCGAAGAGGAAATGCCTCTTGTCTGTGAGTTTATGCAGGATAACGACCCGAACCACTCCTCTTAGCTTGCTAAGTTATGGCTTCAAAAGAACAACGCACAGTGGGGGAAATGAAAAAAAAAAGTGGAAATAAATCTGTAACTTCTAAACGAATGGCCCAATATTAACACCAAGGGGAGACCGAGCCACAGTGCCTAAAAATGGGGTATATAAAAAATTAAAAATTATGCCAAATTTGTTTGCGATCCGATTTGAAAGATTTTAATATATATGGAATCTACTCGACGAGATCTACAAAAAACATAGCTTTAGTCACATATTATATCTTACAGTTTACAAGTTATTCGCATTTGGAAAGGTAAAATTTTAATTTTTTAAACTACCTTTGTCAGCTTTTTTGCTAATAACGGATCCAATTCTTTCTTAAACTTAAATATATTAACACCTATTCTATAGCCATGTGAAATTTTATTAAAATCGGGCCATTACAGATTTATTTCCACTTTTTTTTTTTCATTCCCCCCACTGTGCAACGTGCGTGTCCTAGATTGGCTCTCCCAGTCTCCGGACTTAAACCCCATTGAGCATTTGTGGGGGGTTCTTAAAAATAAAATAGGGCCATATAAGAGTTAAAACAAAGACGATATGTGGCAAAAAGTTCAGGAAGCGAGGTATTCTATACCCTCGGAAACCTGTGCGCTAATCTTGTTAGATGTATGCAACGCAGATGCAAGGAGGTTATTAAAATGAAGGGACCATCCATCAAATATTAATATAACATTGAAAAATGAAGGTGTTTTTTCAGGCTATCATTTGGAATTTAAATATTTTGTTATAAATTCATAGAATAGAATAAATTTGCTTTTTCTTTTTGTTAGTCTAATTGAACACCTTGTTTATGCATAAACTTTCTTTTTTTAATTATGAGTCTGTAAATAACAATGTAAGAAAAACTGAAAACTAAATGTCGTACCTATTATTTTTTCCAACACTCGATACATAATTATTTATAATTGAAATATTTGTAAAAATTAATAAAATCATTATTCAAACTTCTGAAGCACTATTTACAACATATTTATGAATTTCCGCAAGTTCCATTTTAGGCTTATGGTTTTTCTATGGCAAAGTGGTTGATGTGAAAGTCTGGCCACACGGCTTTACTGCCTTTTAATCACAACTCTGCTTATTTTCCTATATCTATCCTTTTTTTACTTTTACTTTTCCTCACTTTGTTTTTGTACGGCGAAATAACACGTTTATTAAAATACACTTTTTATATTCAATGGCCCATAATCATAGTCAAAAAAAAAAAAAGTATATTTTAAGAGAAATAAAGTCGTCTTTACTTAAGAGTGGACTTTAGGTCTACCATAGACAAGTTAAAGTATACTTCTGACGTTAAAGTCCACTGTAAATATAAAACTAGCTGAAGTTGTTTTTAACTCATTTAACAACAGCATCAGCTGTTCTTCGCCATGTAAAAAAGTTCTACAAAAAGTCATAAATGTTTAAGTTGCTAGATATTGGCGGGGACTTTGCAATTATTGAAAATTGAATCAATAAAATTCGTACCAAAATAGAATACATTTGATATTAATTTCTTAGCTTCCCGGTTACATTTATTGTTTGTCACTTTTTTTTTTTTAATTTTCTAAGACAGCTGTTCAGCGATGCCACTTGTCTACATTTTATTGTATATTGTATGAAAACATTTTCTACATTAGAGGTGACACCCAGTTAAAGTCGTTTCAATTTAAAACATGCTTTAATTTTGACTATACTTAGAAAATAATAAAAACGGGTTTTTATTTTAAAGTTGTTTTTAAAAAGAACCGACTTTATTGTTTGACTATGATTATGGGCCAATAATTTTATCGAGTTTTCTTAACACCATCACAACAGGTTATGGGCCCAGAGTGTGCTCAATAAAAAAAGTGTCGGAGTTATATTAAATTATTAAAATGATTTCAGTATAGAAAAATTACTTGGCAGATAAAATTATGCATCGTGGTCATATGGCATGAAGAACCTGCTTCAGCATGAAGAATTGTGGGATACCGTCCATGAAGATTATCATACAACCGGAATGAATGCGAAGTTGGACACCAGAGCAAAAACAAAGATAATTTAGCTAGTTGATACAATTAACTATTTCCACATTGACAATGCTGAAACGTCGAAAGAAGTATGTGACAGTCTAAAATCGTACGATTCGATCAAGACGAAACTTTTAGAAGACGTTAAAAACAAGCAAATGTTGATAACAGTGCCGCTTACTTCGCTGGAAAAAATAAGAAGAAGAACAACAATAAAAAAGGTCCTCGTTGCTACAACTGCAACCGTTTCGGTCACATATCAACAGATTGGCGTGATAAGAAGAAGTCAGAAAATATAGAACATGGTTTTTGTACGGTGTATGTGGCAGCTGCAATTAATGCCAATTGTTGGTTTGTGGACTCAGGATCAAGTCTACACATGACTATGCGAAAAGTCGTGTTTGAAGCCTTCACAGATAAAAGAAATATATGTAGCCAACAGAGAAAAGTTGAAAGAAAGGGCAACATTAACATCAGCTTCAGACGCACGGTAAAGTGATTGAGATACAAATTTATGATGTGCTGTATGTACCAGACAAATGTGTCATTGAGAGGGATGATGAAATAATAGCAACAGCCAGTCTGGTGGAAAACATGTTCAAGCTTGATGGCAGCACATCAGGTCATATCTGTATGCCTCATACGATTACTTATCAGTAAATCAAGATGGAAATATCAGACACACGAGCCATATACCAAAACCAATTAACATGGATAACTATCATCTATATTTAGTGGGGGCAGAAACTTGTTTTAAGCCAATAAAGTGCAAATGGGTATTCAAGAGAAAAATGGAGGAAAATGGGAACGTCCAACGTCACATTGAGAGGGATGATGATATAATAGCAACATCCAGTCTGGTGGAAAACATGTTCAAGCTTGATGGGAGCACAGGTCATATGTGTATGCCCCATATGATTACTTATTAGTAAATCAAGATGGAAATATCAGACACACGAGCCGTATACCAAAACCAATTGACATGGATAACTATCATCTATATTTAGTGGAGGCAGAAAGTGCTGGTGATCCATACACAGTTGATAAGGCTCTCAATGGTATTGATGGTGAATATATGTCTTTGGTGAAAAATAATACTTGGACACTGGTTGACTTGCCTCCTGGTGTTAAGGCCATAAAGTGCAAATGGGTATTCAAGAGAAAAAGGGATGCAAATGGCAACGTCCAACGTCACAAGGCCCGATTAGTGAACAAGGGATGCTCGCAGAAACCCGGTATCGATTTTTAGGAAACATACTCGCCTGTAGTGCGCTATTCGTCTATACGATATCTTCTATCAGTGGCAGCTCAGTTTAATCTAGACATAGATTACACTAGAGTTGTAGCTCATGAATGACCTAGTTCAATTGAACTATTCACTCAACTGAGCGAAGTGAATCATTCATCATACTAAGCGTTTTCAGCTCAGTACTGAGCGCTTTCAACTGAGCGGTTTTTAGTATGCACATATTTATTTCAGTACTCATGAAAGAGCTGCACAAGTACATTCATTTGTCGTCTTCAATGTTTCACATGTTCCACTTCACTCGTCAATGTAGCATTTATCCGCTCACTGACATTGAAAAGTGAGTATTGTGTACAACAAAAATAAAACGATCGTTTTATTTTCGTGAGTTTGTTATGTTTGTACGTATATGATCATATACTGCCATGCTCTGCCGTGTATATATTTTTGCTTTGATATGATACAACGTTTGTATGCAATGTTTAAAGAATTATTAGAGTTTTCAAATTATTTTTTGTTTTCTTGAATGAATTTATCTATGTGTGGTATTGAATGTGTGTGAATTTATTTATGGTATGGTGAGGCAGTAAGAAATAAAGTTTGTAATACAGTTTGTAGGTATATTTCATAAAACAATAATGAACAAGGGAAATACATAATTGTTATTTTTAAAATAATAATTGTAATTGAAAGTTTGTAATTAGTAAAAAAATACTATTTCAAAAATACATTGGTGAGATATAGGTCTGTTCATTTACTTTCCCAGTAAATACTTGCAGCGAGAGAATAAAATCAAAATTTACAAAATTACTCTCTTAAATTCTCAAAAATAGTAAAAAGTAAATGAACGGTTTTCCAGTAACAATTGGTCCCAATCTTGGTGGCCTGCACTGGATTCTAAATTTATATACACAATTTTCTTATTTTATTCCTTTAAAATGTATTAGTACTCACATTTCCCTCAATTTTATTGAAAATTATTTTTTTTTACATTTTTTCATCACAAAAATAAAATTGTAAACAAAATAAACAATAACACAAAACATATGAAATATAAGCTGCTAACTATTACGAGTTCAAAATAGAACTTGTAATAGTTTGCAACCAGAGAACACTCTCTAAAATGTATACGCTCTTGATTTCTTCTCTACTTACAAGTTTTTTGAGTTAATGAACGCTTTTCCAGTAACAATTGTTACTAACTAGTAACAACTATTAGTTATTGAACAGAGCTTATATCTACCAAAAAACAGAATTAAAAAACTACAAACTACTAATATTTAAATAAAATTAGCAATTAGCTATGTATGTTTTTTATGTTTTCTTCTTACTCTTTATTGTTGATTCATTGAATCAAACTAGAGATAGAAACTGATTTTTTTTTTAGTCTTACTGTGCCATGTGTATTTTTTATTTTTTAATTTTGGTAATTATTCGAACTTTTTATTTTTTTTTTATATAATTTGAAAGTAAATTTTTAATTAGGCTTAAGTTCATTTATTATAATTAATCTGTAATAATTCAAAGAATATCACTAAATACTACAATATTTAGACAATTGGCAAATTGGAATGCATTTTCTACCCTGCCAATTGTCTAAATATTGTAGTATTTAGTGATATTCTTTGAATTATTACAGATTAATTATAATAAATGAACTTAAGCCTAATTAAAAATTTACTTTCAAATTATATAAAAAAAAATAAAAAGTTCGAATAATTACCAAAATTAAAAAATAAATTTCTATCTCTAGTTTGATTCAATGAATCTATATATATAAAAGTGAATGTGTGTCTGTATGTATGTATGTTTATTATTATTAGTTTGGGCTTTATAGACGGCTAAACGGCTGAACCGATTTGCTTGAAATTTTTACAGTATATTTATGTATGCCTGGAAGGAGCTATAGGCTACTTTTTGTTTTGAAATTTTAAGTGGGCGTGGTACCTCCCATACAAAGTTAATTTTAAAAATCAAATATTTAGGAAACTATAATAGCTATTGTTCTCAAATTTTGCATGAGCAATTTCACTGTTTGTTTAAATATTTGCGGCAAAAATGGGAGTAGTAGCCACAGAGGGCGTGGCACCTCCCATATGATGATAATTAAAAAAAATGTATATATGGGAAACAATAAGATATATGGTACGGTTATTCTACCATCAATATTAATATTTAGGACAAAAATGGGCGGACTATCAATAGTGGGCGTGGCACCTTCCATACATATGATGACAAATTATAAATAGGGAAAGATATATCATCCATCAATATTAATATTTAGGACAGAAATGCGCTGACTACCAACAATATTAAGTAAATGTTAAAATTTGTATACATTTGAAACCCTTATCTATATATATAAAAGTGAATGTGTGTCTGTATGTATGTATGTTTATTATTATTAGTTTGGGCTTTATAGACGGCTAAACGGCTGAACCGATTTGCTTGAAATTTTTACAGTATATTTATGTATGCCTGGAAGGAGCTATAGGCTACTTTTTGTTTTGAAATTTTAAGTGGGCGTGGTACCTCCCATACAAAGTTAATTTTAAAAATCAAATATTTAGGAAACTATAATAGCTATTGTTCTCAAATTTTGCATGAGCAATTTCACTGTTTGTTTAAATATTTGCGGCAAAAATGGGAGTAGTAGCCACAGAGGGCGTGGCACCTCCCATATGATGATAATTAAAAAAAATGTATATATGGGAAACAATAAGATATATGGTACGGTTATTCTACCATCAATATTAATATTTAGGACAAAAATGGGCGGACTATCAATAGTGGGCGTGGCACCTTCCATACATATGATGACAAATTATAAATAGGGAAAGATATATCATCCATCAATATTAATATTTAGGACAGAAATGCGCTGACTACCAACAATATTAAGTAAATGTTAAAATTTGTATACATTTGAAACCCTTATCTATATATAAAAGTGAATGTGTGTTTGTATGTATGTATGTATGTATGAAATGTATAACATTTCCATCTAACTTCTGCAGCATGACGCAATCTATAGAAGAGTTAATAAATTGCGTTTTCCCCAATATCGGAAAAAATTTTAAAAACAAGCTATGGTTATGTGAACGCGCGTTACTGGCAGCCAAAAATATAGACGTTATCTCCATCAACAGCAACATTCTGAATACCATCGATGGTAATCTAAAAATCTATAAATCAATCGACACTGTTACAAATATTGAGGATGTCGTCAATTATCCAGTCGAATTTTTAAATTCGTTAGATTTACCGGGCTTTCCACCACATGACTTGCAGTTGAAAATTGGTGCTCCTATTATTTTACTAAGAAACATTGATCCACCACGACTTTGTAATGGCACTCGACTTATAGTAAAGAAATTAATGAACAATCTAATCGAGGCGACCATTATAACTGTAAAGTACAATGGATCAGATGTATTTCTGCCACGTTTTCCGATGATAACTTCGGAAATGCCATTTGATTTTAAGCGATTGCAGTTTCCTATTCGCCTAGCATTTGCAATGACAATTAATAAAGCTCAAGATCAGTCTTTGCAAGTTTGTGGACTAAATCTAGAAAATCCATGTTTTTCACATGGACAGCTTTATGTTGCATGTTCGCGAGTGGGAAAACCCACAGACTCATATGTATATGCACCAGAAGGAAAAACCAAAAATATTGTATATCCTAAGTCATTAGAATAAAAAATAATTAATAAAAGTAATGTATATATCAAACATTAAATAAAAAATGTTTTTCTATAAACTTCTATATTTAACATTAAGGTTATAAATAAGAAACAAATAATGTACTACTTATTAAAATAGAAACTAATTTTAGATAAACTAAATAAGTATATTGTAAATCATAAGATAATATAATAAGAATTAATTTAAAAGGAAAACTGTAGATTTAAATAACTTAATAAATATATTTGTTTAACTCTAAACTTTTTATTTCATTACGATACGGGTAGCGAAGCACACCGGGTTTTAGCTAGTCAACAATAAAGAGTAAGAAGAAAACATAAAAAACATACATAGCTAATATTGTCAACCAAAGGTTGACTATAGCAACAGGCATACTAATATATAATAAATTTGTAATAATAAAATTAGCAATATTATTTCAAGCACTTATTTTTAGAAAATATATTTCTTATGCACTTTTTTACTATACTGATACATTAACAGAACAACACATTTGACAGGTACCATGAACGACCTATCGTGGGGTTTTTCGATGTTTTTTGAAAGTGATACAGTTTTTACGATATTTTTCCTTTTATATAGTTAGATCATAATACAATGAATGTTCTCTTTAACAAATATGTATTGTCTAAACATTTAATTAGCATCGGTAATTAGAAATAATACAAAAATTAACTCTTATTTCTGAAATATATTAATTTAAAAAAAATAAATTTTTATTTTTTGAAATTAAAATTTTAATTGTTTCAGTTATTTCACGCATAAATCTCTAATTGTTAAAAGACTGTACGATTTTACAACTTACAACAGAAATGTTTGATTCAATTCACGGAATACTGAACTAATGAGCTAAAAGAGCGACCTAGTTCATTTGAGTGAGCTGAGTTGAAAAGAGCGGTCACTTCACTGAGCTAATAAACTCAAATCTAGATTACACGGATGCAGTGACAGCTTTTCTGCAGGGCGATCTAAAGGAGAACATATTTATGGAACCACCAGTGGGCATTGTAGGCGACGGTCAAGTCGCCAATGGAATAAAAAAGCTGGACCCATACATTTATTTTGATATAAGTGGTGACAAAATATTGCTTATCTCAGTTTACCTAGACGATTTGTTAATTTTTTCAAATAATACAACACTGAAATCTAAAGTGAAATCGGAACTGAAGAAATTATTAGCGATGAAAGATTTGGGAGAGGCGAAAAACTGTGTTGGTTTGCGCATAACCAGAAATCGTGAAAAAGGCGAAATCTATCTATATCGACCAATCAGTGCATACGAGGGAGTTTTTGAAACGTTTTGGCATGAGTGATTGAAAACCGATTTCTACACCCTTTGATTGCAATGTAAAATTGTCAAAACCGTCACCAAATTCTAAACCCGTTGAAAAGATTCCATATCAAGAGGCAATTGGTTGCTTACTCTACTTGGTCCAGGGAACAGGTCTTATATTACCTATGCGGTGAACTACCTAAGTAAGTTTAATGATGATTTTGTCTATTCCCACTGGAAGGCAGTGAAAAAAGTATTTAGGTACCTAAAGTGTACAACAAATGCAAAAGTTACATACAAGAAAAGTGACGTTTTTAAAATACATGGATTTTGTGATGCTGAATACATGGAAGCAGAATGGCTTCGACAGTTTCAACACGATTTGTTTGGAGATTTTTTGAAAATAATATATTGCTTTATTGTGACAATAAAAGTACATTGAATCTGGCAACAACTGACGCATACCATGGCTGCGGCTGTACAGGAAGCAGAATGGCTTCGACAGTTTCAACACGATTTGTTTGGAGATTTTTTGAAAATAATATATTGCTTTATTGTGACAATAAAAGTGCATTAAATCTGACAACAACTGACGCATACCATAGTCGTTCCAAACATATAGATGTGTGCATCACTTTGTGCGGTATGATGATGGCTAAATATGAAACATCGAAAAATATGGCAGCCGATTTCCTAACAAAACCCCTACAAAAGGAGAAATACATGAGATGTGCGGCAGTATTGGGACTTTCATTCGTATAGCCAGCTTTTAGTGGAGGTGTTGATGTGAAAATCTGGTTACACGGCTTTACTGCCTTTTAATCACAACTCTGCTTTTTTCTTATATCTATCCTTTTTTACTTTTCCTTACTTTTTATATTCAATAATTTTATCGAGTTTTCTTTACACCATCAAAACAAAAGTTGCTTAGAATTCTTCTTAGAACAATTTCTCCCCCTACGATTTTTTGTCAACAAAATCGACCCCCCTAATAAATATATGCCTGAAAGGTTCTTTATCTTTCTTTTTTTTCGTTTTCGTGGACTAAATTTGTAAATTTTGTTATTTTCATATAATTTAAAAAAAATTTTGGTAGATTTTTAAGAAAATAAAAAAAAAAAAAACATCATTAAGAATAATTTACAAGTTATGAAATCTACGAAATACATTTTTAATAAAATTTTTATTTGTATACAAATATTTTTTTTAATTGCATATCTTAAAATATGCACATAAAAGCAAAATATGCATTTATAACAAAATATGCAAATCAACTATTACGGAAAAGTAATTGGACAACATTAATTTTGGGTTACTGACTTCGAACATGCATTTTCATGAAAATCTTATTCCTGCTCATAAACTTTTGATATTATTATATTTTAGTCAACGTTAGAATCTGACATTGGTTCCCTTATTTATGCAACAAAATATTGAAATTGGCTAATTTCTATTATTATTGTTTGTATTCTTAATACAATTCAACTATTAGTTACATTCAAAAAAAGAAATCTACGATCCTCATTAAAAATTTTGTTTCGATTTTTATTTATTTTATTAATAATTAAGTTAACTTTATTACAATTGGATATCTTACCATCTAGTTCTTTTTTATCAGATTTTGATTTTGTCCTTGGTGATGATGATGATACTATTAACGAAGTCGAAGCACCGTGTGTTTCTTGTAAACTTGGAATGGCAGAAGTTGAAGCAGCTTGGTTTTCTGAAGATATTGTTGCTTCGGGCCCTATTATTGTTTTATTTGTTACTTCTGCCGAAGTCTTTAATTGTCATTTAACCAACTCAACTGTCAGAAACCTTTTTAGGCGCTCAAAATACTGTGAATGCAGTTCCACATCATTATGACCAGCTCCCTGTAAATATATAACAAATATTTATTAAAAACTTAAAAAAAAAACAAGTAACAAATCCGCTGAATCTTCTTTGTGTGATATTTGTATACATGACTTTTATCATTCTTTAAATAACATTGCCAAATTGCAGCTATGGACAAATTATACCTCATACATATCTGTGGACTTTTGACAAAACAACTTAAGTGTAATTTTAAAATTTTTCAGGAGTCCGCAAAAACATACGCACTTATAAAATTATAACAATAAGTGAGTAGCCATCACTGAAATTAAACTACTCTGACGTACTCATAATCACAATAACATTGATTTATAAGTATGCGTAGCATTAAATCAAATCTGTTGATTCATAAATAACCTTAGCCTGACTTATAATTTTAGATAAATACTCATGATACTCTCGAGTACATTGTAATAAATATGAATGCGTATAAGTACAAGAAATTTTGAGTCATGATTCAAATCTACTCACTTTTTCACTACTGATTGCTGACCTCTGATCAGTATGTAAAAAGACGTGAGTGCAATCATGGAGATTTTTCAAGATAAACATCTGCGTTTATTGTGACGAGCTGTTGGTGTAGGACGCAGAAGATGAAAATATTATCGAAGTTTTTGTAAAAATTCAGAAGAATCCACAGGATAGTCGCCTTCATCAAAGAATTCATTCGAAAGACGCAATGAACCACCATAAAGTAAATCGGAAGGTGATGGTTGAAGATCTTCCTTGAGCAAGCAACTGTAAAATGTAATCAAGATGTCTTAATTGTCGAGACGAAGCTTTCTGCGGTTTTTGAGAAATGTCGTGCTCCAAGCTTGTGCCAGAAATTTTTCAAGGCTTCATAAATCGCAAGCAATTCCCTATCATGCGTTTTGTAATTTGTATCAGAATTTTTTTTTTCTCGAAAACTATCGCCAGATTTTTCGAGAAAAAAAAAATCGAGAGGTCTCCACGTATTATCAAATGTTTGTTCAAGGACAGGTCCAATAGCTGTCTCAGAAGCATATGTAGTAAGAGCTAGGTGGTGCTTGTAATTGTGCTGCATGAGGAATATACGCTGGTAATATTAATAACACCGAGGAATCAACGAAGTTCGCAAATGGTTTCGGGTTTGGTGTAATTCATGATGGCAGTGACTCGATCGGTTGGAAGTCGTCAACCACAACCATTAATTATGTGGCCAAGGAACTGTACATCTGGCTGACCAAAATTGCACTTGTTAACGTTGATTGTTAAACCATGATAACGAAGGCGCTCAAATATTTGTCGTAAATGACATTGATGTTCACAACCCTTCAATAAACGTTGTAGTTTAGATTCAGAAGTTTTAGCGAATTTTGCAATGAGACCCTTCTTCATTTCGGAATATGAACTTTCTGAAGATTTGTTCTTGATGTGTCATCATTTGCTTGAGACTCTCGAAGAGTGTCGACTTCATGTTGTAAAGCTTGCGTATGTGCTAAGATATTGTTACGTTTTAACCTTTTTTAAACGTTGGTTTATTTCCTTTAAATAAACCGGATACTTTTGATTGCAAATAAAAGCCGTTTAGTAGTTAAAAATTGTAACAACTCTTTATTTATTCAACTGTACAACAACAACAGTCTAAATAGTCACAATGTGTTTTTAATACCCACACACACACGCTTATAATGCACAAACTTAAATGTTCAAGACAGCTGATGTTAGAGTTAACAGCGCCTATGATAAACTCACTGACTACTGCAATCGCAGTCACTATTTATACACACTGCCATCTTCATCCGAGTAGCCTAGATCGATCTTAACCGTCAGAACTCGTATGTTCTAATTCTAGAGCTTTCGATGTTAATGTTAGCAGCTTAAACATTTAGTGTTGCCATACTTACAAACAATGCTAATAACCGCACATTGTTGATAAGTAGAAGCTTCTACTGATGGACGTGTTTATAAACATAATGAATATTGCAGGCAGTCGTTATAGACCGTTAAATTCAAATCGCTATTGCAAATTCGTAACACTGTCCCCCACTTAAGACTGTTCGTCCCGAATAGGCATAGATTCACCTTCTGCATAGGCAGCTAATCGTTCTAAATGTACAACCTTCATTTTAGACATCGGCCTTCCACATTTGCACTGTTAAACGAGGGCCTCCATCGTTACATGGCCACTTTTCACATCTCTTGGTTTCAACACCCATAAACCATTATCTACACAATCCTCATTTTCCTTCTTACCTGAGACTTGCTCTCATATCCGACGTCAAAGGGTATTTTACCATTTCGCCAATTCATGACTTTTTGTCCCATATCCAAAGTAATGCTGTGACTAATCATGAAGTCTGCGCCAATGATTACTTCATCCACAATATCGGCAACAACAAAGACATGATTTACGCTAATGCCAGCAATAGTTAGTTTCACATTAACTTTACCATGGACAGTGACAGGTTCTCTAGTAGCGGAGCGTAGACTTACATTGCAAATTGGTTCAATTGCTTTCTTTACTAAATCTGATCTGATGATAGACTAAGACGCTCCCGTGTCCATAGTAAGGATATGCTTCTGACCGTTGATATACCCACTAGCATTAAGATTGTTATTATCCATTACTGATATGGATGTGATAGGGCCGTCAGGTGTCAGATTCTGTCCCTCAGTGCTAGCTCGTTTTAATGGTGGTTAATGTAACGCTTGATGCTGGTTGTTTCTTAGAGGCGAGGCAGATCCGGTTCATTTCTTCTTGCTCTACAGTTTCGCTGAATGTGATAAAATTTACCACAGTTATAACACATGATTTTGGATTTACTTTCATTCGTAAAGCTTTTAAAACAGCCTGTTTTCATAAATTCGTTGACCATATTTCTCTCATTTTCAGCGACAACCTCGATTTTCTGCACATTACATATTTGGGGCTTTGAAATTATCCTTTCTGTTTCTTGTACCAGTGCGAATGAAACGGTTTCTGTGAATGATGACTTGGGTGTGGCACAGACCGCATGTCTTATTTCAGGATCGCGAATGCCATTTACAAATGCCTCTATCTTCAAATGCTCCAAAATCGGATGATTTTCCCCTGGATAAATAAGCTGTAGCAAACGCTCGATTTCCAACGCAAAATTTTGCAGTGTCTCATTGGCCTTCTGCGCTCTGCCACGCAACTCCATTCGGTATAATTCCTTTTTATGTTCGCTACCGTACTTACGTTGTAGCGCCTCCATTATGTCAATTTCAATTGCTCGCTGGCACGCTTTTAAGAACTACTGCTGCATTTCCAAAATAATCACTATGTGTTTTTAATACACACACACACGCTTATAATGCACAAATTTAAATGTACAAGATAGCTGATGATAACTCTTACAGCTCCTATGATAAACTCACTGACTAATGCAACCGCAGTTGCTATTTATACACACTGCCATCTTCATTCGAGTAGCCTAGATTGTTCTTAACCGTCAAAACTCGTATGTTCGAATTCTAGAGCTTTCGATGTTAATGTTAGAAGCAGGGACCGAAAATAATAATTATTCTTGAAATATCAAAGGAAAAAAGCCATCACAAGAAAATATCGGAGAGTCAAGTCAAGTATACCATTTTGATTGTTTTCAACCATATTTTCATAAAATAACATGCTTTTTAAATTTTGATTTTTCTTTTTTTTGTCAGAAATAATTGTTATTTTTTGATTTTTATTTATTTTTTTTTTTTTTGATTTTTCTTTTTTTGGTCAGAAATAATTATTTTTTGATTTTTATTTATTTTTTTTTTTTTTTGTCAGAAATATTTGGCAGACTTTGATTTTTAATTTTTTTTGTCAGAAATAATTGTTTTTTTTTTTGTCAGACATATTTGTCAGACTATGATTTTTATATTTTTGGCAGATATACAAATTCATTAATGAGTTTTATAGTGACTATTTTTTCCTTGGAGACCTATTTTTTCGCTTAGTGGGATGCGAGTTGGTTATCTATGAAAATAATTGTTTTGTAACTCAAAACATGGGATGCGAGTTGGTTATCTATGGAAATAATTGTTTTGTAACTCAAAACATACAATTTTTTACTTTTTTTGCGAAATCAAAAACTTTGTTGAATTTATTTTCCAAAATGGGGCCTTTTTTAATTTTTTGCTCTAAAGAAATCTTAGGTCCATTCCTTTAAGAGGCTTTTGTTCGCTTAGTGGGATGCGAGTGGGATATCTATCAAAATAATTATTTTGTAACTTATGACATACACTTTTTTCAAAATGGGCCCTTATTTTGAAATATCAAAATAAATTTTTAACTCAAAAATTGTGTCTTGAGTTACAAAATAAATAAAATATATCCCACTCGTATCCCACTAAAAGACCAAAAAGCTCTTAAAAGAATAGACCTAAGCTTTTTTTTTGAGCAAAAAATATATCATCCCAATCGGAAGACATCGATTTCAAAAGTTGGTTCACTTGACATGAAATGCCCCATATGTATACTTTTCCTGATAATATCATTTACCTTTAACATATTTTAAAAATATAGCATTTCTCCTTAAATAAGTAAAAACAAATATTGGGATATCATAAACCGTTAAGATGTGCCCAAATGATTTTCCATGGAAAAAAATAAATAGCCCCACTTTGCCCCAAT
The DNA here is from genome assembly GCA_942486065.2 of Calliphora vomitoria. NCBI lineage: Eukaryota > Metazoa > Arthropoda > Insecta > Diptera > Calliphoridae > Calliphora > Calliphora vomitoria. Next base: position 103,884,061 of record OW818029.2, read on the forward strand.
CTGTTGTTTTAATAAAATAAAAGGTGGGAGTATCTAGTTTCGATGATAAAAAATTAGTTCTCTGTTTCGGAACAGGATGAAAAATGCTTATCTATGTATGGGTTTCATGGGCGTGACCGATTTTATTGAAACTCGGCATGCGTTCTTTTTCAGAAAATGTATGTACCATATTTCTAAACTTTTGGTTGGATAGGGAAAATTTTATGCGAAAAAATCGATTTTGATTGCATGGGCGGTATGCGGTGGGCGTGTCCGATTTTAATAAAACTTAGCGTTCTTCAGTTTTTTTCTTTATTTAGTCCATATATTTCTAGATGCCAAATTTCAATGCTTTACGATCACTTTTTGCACAAAAATGTATGAAGCCAGCCATCTCTGTGCCGCTGCGCAGCTACCAGGAAAAAAAAATTCAGCGTCGTTGTGAAATTTATTAAAATCTGTTTCTCAGAATTTGCGTAAATGCTGGGTGGCCGAATAAAACACGAAGATATAACACTAAACAACTATTTATTATTTATCTATTTTTCATTTAAGTACTGAGATCGAAAAATTCTTAACATACATATATGTTAATAAAAATGAAACCAATAAACAACTTTCAGTTTTGATTTTACAATTTACAAAAAAAAATATATATATATATTTTTATAGTTTTATAGTGATGCAATTTTTAACCTTTTTCGGAAACCCTTCCATTATGGTTGTTATAGTGCTTTATGTCACTTTGTTCGAACAGGTTGTCCATCTCCGTTTAAAATCTACCACACTTTTGGACACCTTTTTTGTGCTCTTCAATTCTCTTTTAACAAGAGCCCAATATCTCTCCACTGGCCTTAGTTCCAGGCAGTTTGGAGAATTTTCCTCTCTTGGTACAAATACCACAAAAAATGTTTTAGATGTTATATTGATCTCTTTTTGTTATGTGAACTAATATTTTAAGTTTTACATTTGCCTCATAGTATATATGTATAAATACTGGTAATATTATTTTTATTGGCCAATAGGCCACATGTATTACTAATGAAATAAATAAAAATAAAAAAATAAAATAAAAAATAAGTGAACACACTAAGAAGTCTTATGAATGGAAGCATCCTTTTTTGTAAACATTCCTTGATGTAAATTTCGGTATTTATAGAGCCCTTTGTAACAAATGTTTGGCTTTTTTTTTTTTTTACTTGGACCAGCACTCAGGGGATGACCCCTACTCATGCAATGCATTGTGTTGGAACTAGGAAAATAGGTTATGGGAAGGAGGATAGAGGGAATAGTGTTTGTGGACATTTGATTTGAATTTTCCTATATTGTAAGGGACAGGAAATACTTCGACAGGAAGCTTATTCCACATACGGACGGTACGGCTAAAAAACGAATTTTCTCTGTAGTGTGTAGTGCGATCCACTGACCAATCGACCACGAATGGATGAGCCCCCGATGATGAACGCGTATTTCGTAAGAAACTACGGGTTTCGGGAACGAGTTCCCTAATTTCATCAGAACACATTCCATTATAGTATCGATAGAACAGTGAAACACAACCCACATTGCGACGATGCTCCAGAGAATCAATAGAGCTGGATACCCTACTGTTACCGATAAGCACCTTCGCCCTCTCCTGTACGCGGTCGAGTAACTCCAAAATAGACTTTGAAGCACCGGCCCACACATGAGAGTTGTATTCCATTTTGGGTCGGATATAAGTGGTATAAATAGTAAGGAGATCAGATGAAGTGAAGTATTTCTTACACCGTCTTAGAAAACCGAGGCACTTGAATGCTTCTTTCGACACTTGAAAAATGTGTTTTGTCCAGCGAACATCACACTGAATTTTCATGCCTAGAACATCGAGAGCTTCTGATTCCTTAATATTTACACCACCCATAGAAACAGATGAAGCAACATGATCTGTCGTGCGTTTATGTGTTAACATACAACATTGAGTCTTACGTGCATTAAAATCGACTCTGTTCGCATAACCCCATTCAAAGATTGTCACAAGATCTTGGTTAAGTGTATCATTCATATTTTGCCTCATTGCCCCAATCTCCGAAAGGCTTGGCCTATAGTTGAATGAATATGAATGGCAAATGTTGCTGTCATATGCAAAAGAATAGAAGTTTGACTTAGGTCATTTAGAAAAATAAGGAATAGAGTAGGAGAAAGAACGGAGCCTTGCGGTACCCCTGAATTAATCTTGAACTCATTTGATGAGATCCCATCTACAACAACTCGTATAGTGCGATCTCTGAGAAAGCTCGATATAAATCGAGAGAAGTCATTACCGACACCAAAAGCAATAAGTTTCGATAAGAGCGCACCATGCCACACCCTATCGAACGCCTTAGAAATATCTAGAGCCACCACTTTACTTTCGCCAAAACGGTGGATGGAACGGCACCATTTTTCCGAAAGGAAGGCAAGCAAGTCCCCCGTAGAGCGTCCTCTACGAAAGCCGTACTGCCGGTCGCTAAGTAAATTGTTCGACTCTAGATATTTCACAAGATGGTGGTTAACCATACTCTCCATAACTTTGGAAAGTGCAGAACAAATTGCTATTGGGCGATAATTTTCAGGGTTGTTTGCCTCTCCCTTTTTTGGAATTGGCGTTACATTAGCAACCTTCCAACATATAGGAAATTCACCGGCACTGTATAATATGGTGAAAAGGTTTGCTAATGGACGGGCTAGCGTCGAAGAACACTGCTTCAAGACCAGTGCTGGTATACCATCCGGCCCAGGAGACTTGCTTGTATTGAGATCCGCTAAAACCTTTTTAACTGCGCGAGCCCGAAAGAATATATTCGGCATAGTTACTGATACTCTTTCAAGCTCGGGTAGTGGTTGATTGCTTTCCTGTAAATTTGAATTATTTGCAAATAATTCAGCCAAAAGGTTAGCTTTATCAACCGGGTCAGTGAATGATTGGCCATCCTTTAAAAGAGTAGGAATTGAGGAACTAGCATTATCCTTTATTCTTTTAACGAATTTCCAAAAGCTTTTGCTCCCCGGGGAGCAGCAAGAACTTTAGCTCGGAGGCGTTGCTCGTGAAGAGATTTTTCACGTCTCAGCACTTTGGCACACGAAGATCTCGCCTTTTTGCGCAACGATTCAGTTTCGGCATTTTTATTACCACGCCAGATTCTGAACGCTTCCTCTCTGGATCTGATTGCAGTTTTGCACTTCTGATTAAACCAGGACTTTTCCATAGATTTAATCGAAATTTGCTTTGTAGGAATGAACGTTTTCATCCCCATCATAATTATATTTTCGACCATTTTCGCCATGGCATTGACATTATTGTCCATGAAACATAAGTTCCAATTGAAATGCCGAAAAAAGTCGTTGAGCTCAGCCCAACGAGCCTTTTCGTAAATAAAAGTAGAACGTTTCGTAGCTGGTTGTGAAACGTTACGAAGTTCGGAGAGCGAAAAGGAGGCGGAAATGGTGCAATGATCCGAATATCCAAGAGGTGCAAAAACATCTACTTCATACTTGTCAGGGTGTGAAGTTAGAAAAAGGTCGAGGGTGTTGTGTTGGTGCCCATCAACACATGAGATATGTGTTGGTTCATTCACTAGTTGCGCAAGGTGATTGTGCGCCGCGAATAACTCAGCATATTGGCCTTCTGTGGTTGTATGATTCGAATGGCGAAGCCAAGAGGAGTTGTGAACATTGAAATCACCAGCAACAACAATTTCACTGTTAGGACAACTCTCAAGAATCTTCGATATGGAGTCGGAAAGGGCTTCGAAGCTAGATATACTAATATCCCTTCCCGCGTTTGGACTTCTGTAGAGAAACCCGAAGAGCAAATAGTGTGCCCTGATTTTGAACTTAACCCAGAGACAGTTAAATTCTGCATCATACGTACCCAATGATTGCTGGTACTGGTACACAACTTCATTGCGAATGTACATGGCAATTCCCCGGTGGAAATTAAAAAGCGATAGGAAGTGATACCCTGGTATCTGAAAATCCTGTGGATCAGCATTCTCAGATACCTGCGTTTCACATAAGGCGAAAACATCCGGCCTATGAAAAAAAATGTGAGCATACACAGAGAAAAAATTCGCCCTTAACCCGCGTATGTTGCAAAAGTCAAGTCGGAAGCAGCCTGTCATTACAATAAGAGGAAAATTCAAATAAATTGTCTATTTTATATAATATCGAAGACCAATGAGTTAATTGTTGTTAAGAAGACTGTTTAGTGACCAGTGTTATACCTTCGTCACCAAGCAGTCAAACAACAATTAACGCAATGATAACAATATCATAAAAAATATATATATTAGGGAGGGGAAAAGTTGGGAAGAGGAAATGGTTTCACAATGACGCTAACAAAACGAGGCCATAAAAGCCCTGATCTGGTCATTGCGACAGAAAACGGCCCGTAGTGCAAACACTATTGATGTTGTGTTAGCACTGTTCTCTGAGAGAGGGTTTGTTGTTGTTTGTATGTTGTTTTGCTGTGGTTATTGTTAGTATGTTGTTTTGCTATGGTTATTGTTAGTGTATTTTTGCGGTTTATTTTGGTATTTTGTCTTTTAATTGTTTTGATGTCTTGTTATTGTTGTATTTTGGTTTTAATTTTGGAGTTTTATTTAATTTATGGTATATGTATGTATATATTATTTAATTTTAAATATATTATTATTTTTCTTGATTTTAGTTTTGGAATGACACACGACGCGGACACAAGAACACTACTACATATTTTGAGTAATACACGGATCACGACACTTAATTGCGGACAAAATAAAAAACGCATGTGGACGGGACAGACGACAGAACACTACTCAAAGATCTGCCAGAACATACGTTTCGGCATCCATTATGCAGCAGGAATATTTTTTTTTTATAAAATTTGACTTCAATTTCCGTGCTCTGTCTTTGGCCTCTAAATTTTTAGCGTAGTTCCCGTTAGGAACTTTTTTAAACTTGTATGTTTTTAAACCTGCATTGGCTTTAACTTTTCGTACCAAAAAGTCCAAGTACTGAGCTAATCGGACTGTTTTCCTACTGGATGTGTTGGGATCTGCCAGAACATACGTTTCGGCATCCATTATGCAGCAGGAATATTTTTTTTTTATAAAATTTGACTTCAATTTCCGTGGTCTGTCTTTGGCCTCTAAATTTTTAGCGTAGTTCCCGTTAGGAACTTTTTTAAACTTGTATGTTTTTAAACCTGCATTGGCTTTAACTTTTCGTACCAAAAAGTCCAAGTACTGAGCTAATCGGACTGTTTTCCTACTGGATGTGTTGGGAAATCTTTTGAAAATGCTTTCTATTTATTGGCTTTAGAAACATCATGTGGACTATTCCTTCTACATGAACCAGGTTTTCTATCAACGGACAAGTTCTCCCGGTACTGTTGAATAACATTGGAAACAGTTTGACGGCAGACCTTTGATTTGTCAAAGGGTCAAAAGGAAACCCTCAATTCCTAAAAATTGGAGCAAAAATCGCACAAATAATATTTTTACTATTTTGCCCATAGGGTCCACATTTTCTTTGGGGCTGGGAAAATACTTTGGGAATAAATAGGGATCACATTAAGGTTTCCAAAACTGTTTTCCGTTTTCTGATCCCGGATTTGGGATTTTAGAACATGTGGCCCAAAGTTGAAATTTTGATAAAAAAAAATAGGTCAAATTCCAAAGGGCGTAGGGGCGACAAAATTTTGTTCGTAAAGATATCTTATAGAAAAACATAAATCTATTATATGTTTTTAAAGAAAGTTTTATTTTAATAAAAAAACAGCAAAAATCTACAAACTTTTGAATTTTTAAATTGAAAATCGTTTATTTTTTAATCCGTTACTGATATTGATCTGAAATCTTTTGCATATTATTGGCAGTGTTTAAAAAGCTACTATAACTAAAAATTTTTAACTATTGCTACAACTACTGCTTCAGAAAATTTTCTATAGCGGTAGCAATAGCATTTGTCTTTTTTCGTTTTCTTGTTTTTTCTATAACTACTGCTACCTTCAAAAAATAAAACTCTAAACAGAGCAGTAGTAATAAAACATGAATTGTAAATAGAGTAGTAGCATAAAAATACAAAAAATCATTACTACTGCTTTACATCGAGTTTTAATTTTTATTATTTAGAAGTAGCAGTAAGGTAGCAATAAGGTAGCAGTTGACGTAGTAGAAGAAGTAGCAGTTGAAGTAGCAGTTGAGGTAGCAATAGAAGTAGTCAAAAAAGAGAATCTTCAGCCATAACACAAAAATGTCAAAAATAAACATTGTGTGTTGTTTTTGTTTTGAGAGTGTTTGAAGAAATAATTCGTTTTTATTCGTCTCAGATGTTCGTGTTGCTAACAGAAAGATCGTATTTTCTGTGTGTACAAAGTTACCATTCACACAAACAAGTTATTTCTTACGTTGCCATATTATTTGCAGGGGAAATATTAATGTTCTACATAATTATAAATGAATTTTCGTACATTTAACAATGAAAAAATTTATTAAATGATAGAATTAATTTTTGTGGGTATTTTTTCTCTTCAGGGCTAACATTTTGTTGTGTAAATTTAATTTCTTAAAAGAAAAACTAAATTAACAAAATCCAATAAAATTTGATTTTATTGTTATTAGTAGGTTTGAGAAAAAAAACTTTTTTAAAAATTGTTTAATATTTATCTTTGAATTGATCTCATTCCTTTTTTTTATTAACTACTACTTTTTTAAGATTTGCTTTTAATTTAATATTGAATTTTTAAAAACATTTTCTTTGTTAAATATATTATTTAGCACAAACAAACAAATATACAAACAAATAAATAGACATACATTCATTTTGTTATATATACTGAGATGAAAGAACGTTAAAACCATTATTATTTCAAGTAAATAATACGGCAACGCTTTGCAACAATGTTTATGTAAAAATATGGTAACTATGTTAATACAAACAAAAATTAAGAACTTTTGTTTACAATACGAACATCTTACACCAATAAACATTCACAACAACAACACACAATATACATTTTTGACTGAAGATTTTTATTTTTGACTACTTCTATTGCTACCTCAACTGCTACTTAACTGCTACTTCAACTACTACTTAACTGCTACTTCTACTACTACGTCATCTGCTACCTCAACTGCTACTTTTATTGCTACTAAATTTTAAAAGTAGCAGAAGTAATAGAAAACAAATGACTCTGCTACATTAAAAGTGTTTCTTTTTTTAAGGTAGCAATAGAAAACAAACTGATCTGCTACTTTTAAATTTTTCTTTTATTGCTACTACTACAACTACTGCTACTAAAATGTGAAGGTAGCAGTAGTAGTAGTAATTGATTGACTCCGAGTTTTTATTAATTTTTTAACTAGACTACTTGTGTTTTTCGATGCTACTGCTACTTGTAGTCTAGTTATTTAAACACTGATTATTGGTAATTGAGTTGTCTAACTAACGAAAAAATTAGAGTTCATTCGGTTCAAAATTAAGCCCTATATTTTCAAAAAAGCGGATCAAGGTATGGCAAAATTTTGAAATTTCAATTTTGAAATGCCTATAACTCGGAAATTATAAGAGATAAATAGCACACGCAAGCATATTTTTTCAAGTCCTAGTTGAGGGCTTTCCAAAAATATAAAAAATCTTTAAAATCGGATGGGAAACAAAAAATGGCACGTGTTTAAAAAATTTACATGTCAAAGGTACCCTATTTTGAGCCTGGAGCCATAGGGTAAGATAGAGACGAGACGTAATTATCAAAAACCTAAGTCTGTTGTCAAAAACCTAACTCTTGCAACAACAAAATACATGCTAGTCAATGTATTTTGTTGTTGTATCAAACATATGATTTGTTGTATTTTTGTTTGACAATCGGAATGTATAATTCTCTATGCCTGGAGCATTTATGGTGTCCATTTTAATAACTTAAACTCGAATACTCCTTGGCTACGCCAATGTAAAATTTTATTCCGATCAGACCAGCCGTTTAGAAATGCCAGATTTATTTCCAAAAAATGTTGATTCTGCCCCACTGTGTGCTCTCAATAAATCCCAATGTGATGATAAAAAAATTAGTTTAACAAAATTTTTAAAAATTTGAAATTAGAGTTTTGAAACTGCCGTTAAAAAAATTTATTTTTTTTTTGGTCATACCTGCTAATATGTTGACGGTATCCTACGAAGACAAAAACTCATATGCAAGTAAGGACTGAGATCGTAAAATTCATAACACACGTTTTTCATTAAAACTTTTAACCCAAGTATTTGTTTTTTTTTTTTTTTTTTTTTTGATCAAGTTGCCTTTGTCCTTTGTAAAGCATGTCAGTTGTTATGTTAAATATCAATTATGTTCATTTGTTCTTAATCTGATTAAAATGAGTGACCAGAAAAAGTGCGTACTAAAATTATTAAATATTTTCAACAAAACCCAACTTGGTCCTACAAAAAGTTGGCCAAACAATCAAAGGTTTGCTATCAAACCTTTTCCAATGTTATTAAACAGTACCGGGTACTTGTCCGTTGATATAAAACCTGGTTCAGGTAAAAGGAATGGTCCACATGATGTTTCTAAAGCCAAAAAATAGAAAGCATTTTCAAAAGAGCTCCCAACACCTCCGGTAGGAAAGCAGCCCGGTTAGATCAGTAATCGGACTATTTGGTACGAAAAGTTAAAGCCAATGAAAATTTAAAAGCATACAAGTCTCAAAAAGTTCTTGACAGGAACTCTGCTAAAAATTTAGAGGTGAAAGACAGACCACGGAAATTAAAGTCAAATTTTATACAAAAATTATACCTGCTGCATAGTGGATGACGAAATGTACGTATGGAAAATTTTTCCCAGCTTCTCAGTCAATTTTTTTTTTGTTGCAGATACTCGAGGGAATATTGAAGAAAAGTTTAGGACCCAAAAGCAGACAAAATTTTTCAAAAAGTTCTTGGTATGGCAAGCAATATGCAGTTGCTCCAAAAAAGCCAAACATTTGTTACAAACGGCTCTATAAATATCGAAATTTACATCAAGGAATGTTTGCAAAAAAGGATGTTTCCATTCATAAGACTTCTTAATGTGTCCACATATTTTTGGCCTGATTTGGCATCTGTCACTATGGTAAGAAAGGTCTTGAGTAGTACAAGAACAATAATGTGGAATTTGCACCAAGAGAGTAAATTCCTCCAAACTGCCTGGAGCTGAGTCCAGTGGAGAGATATTGGGCTCTTGTTAAAAGAGAATTGAATAGCACAAAAAACGTGTCCAAAAGTGTGGTATATTTTAAACGGAGATGGAAAACCTGTTCGAACAAAGTTACATAAAGCACTATAAAAACCATAATGGAAGGATTTTCGAAAAAGGTTCAAAATTTCATCATTAGTGATTAGAACTATAAAAATATTTTTTGTTTGTAAATTGTAACCATATTTTCAAACAAAAAAAGATTAAAAACTGTAAGTTTAGTGGTTTCATTTTTATTAACATATATGTATGTTAAAAATTTTTCAATCTCAGTCCTTAAATATGGATATATTTTAAGTAAAAATGTGCTTTTTTTTAATACTAGGTGAACCCAGTCCGCGTTGCTGGCCCTTAGGAAACATCTGTTTTATATTGCATCTCATTTTTATTGTGAAATCTCATGAGAGACAGACGTGTTTTAAATCCGCTCCGTTTTAATTTCATGAATGTTTTCATTTATTTACGCAAAAAAAAAAAAAATAAAAAACAAAGTTACTTGCGCATGGAAGCCTATAAATTAAAACATTAAGTGCTAATTAGTGTATCAAAAAAGAAAATTCATAATAACAATAAAATATCTAAAATCAAAATATCATAATTGCAAAAAAAAATTAACAAGTGTTTATTTTGTTTGTCTTTATTATTCTTCTATTATAAATTATAACAGTTTGTATTAAAAGAGCATATGAGTTCTCAAGATGAGAATAGGCTTAGTTTAAACGGTAGAAATGCCTATATATTTCTCAGCGGGGAGAGTATGCAAAAAAATGTAAGTGATCCAAATATAACAAAAACTATTTTACCACTAAACCAAGCGAGAGAATTTGCTCTTGTTCCTCCGCTCTACCATCAAATAATAATAACAATACAACATCACTAATCGATAATTGTGTAGAAAATAACATAAAAGAAAACACAAATAAAAATGGTACATCGAGGGGTGCTATACCAAAAATTGTAGGCGAGAAGGGTAAACCAAAAACAGCAGATATGCTTAGATATTTAAGTATAAATAAAAGAAATTTAAGCCCTCAAAAGGTGGAAAGTTCATTAAAGAAGCAAAATATGAACGACAATCCCTTGCTAAAAAAATCGTTATGCGCTCTTAAGTGAAGATGAAAATAACGATCAGGTCCGTAATGATAATTCTAGCCGAAAATCATTTAAACCACCTCCAATATTCCTTCGCGAACCCAGTTCGAATGATTTATTGGTAAAAATAATTTCCACATTGTTCCCATAAGAAGAGAAGAAGAAAGTATGCAAGAAACTAAAATCGTTATATACACTGAGGACGATTACAGAAATGTCTCTCAATATCTAAGCAATAACAAAAACAAATTTTACACCTATCAGCTGAAAAGCAGTAAAGGGTTGATAATGGTATTTAAAGGTATAGAGTCCAGTGTAGTGCCTAATGAAATCAAGGAGGCCTTGGAAGAATTAGGCTATTATATACGAATTGTGGTCAATATCTTCAATAGAGATAAAATTCGCCAACCATTATTCAGAGTTGAGTTGGAGCCTGATGATAGAAAATTAAAAGGGAATGAAATTTATCCAATATACTCCCTACGTATTTGTTGAATCGTAGGGTAACAGTAGAGGAACCTATTAAACGCAATAATCTTGTACAATACGGAAATTGTCAGGAATTTGGCCATACAAAGAACTATTCCACTTTACGAACTGTATGTGTAGCATGCGGAGACATTCATTCTTCAATTGAATGTGATATTATAAAGAAAGGTCTCAATAGAAAATGCGGAAACTGTGGAGGCGATCATTCTGCTAATTATCGCGGATGTCCAGTATACAAAGCATTGTTGAAAATATTAAGAGATAAAAAAAGAGGTTAAGAGGCGAAATAGTTGAACCAGTGAATCTGAACTGGAGTTTCTATCCGCCAATTTCTGGAGCTCCCACTCCAAATAAAAATAATAAAGATGTTCTAATTCAGTCTGGAACAGTCTCCTATGCTAGTATTTTAAAGTTTGAAAATAAACAACCTATTGTCCCCAGAAATTCGGGAGGGTTAGAAAATTTATTAAATACTCATGCAAGTAATATAACCTCACTTAACCAAAACGTGTCTAATTTCATGACATCCATGGGAAATACGACACAAAAGCTTAGTTTTTTTTTTAAATTTGTTTCTGGAACGCAAATGGCTTGAACCAGCCATGTAGAAGGGATGTAGAAGAGATTGGCAACACAACAGATCTCCTGCTGATAAGCAGAGGCTGTCTACTGCAAGTAAGAAACTAAAAACAGCCCTTGAGTCTGAAGAGGATCACAGAAATCGAAACTATATTGAACGTTTAACCAGTACTAAGCACAAAGGGAGCAGTTTCCCTTTGGAAGGCAGCTAAGAACATTAAGACACCGGTAGAGAGTCAAAATCCGATAAGAAAACCTGACGGTACCTGGGCACGTAGTGCAAAGGATAAAGCCGTAGTTTTCAAAATGATACCCAAACCAGGAAAGGATTTGACATTGGCATCATCCTACAGACCTATTAGCTTATTGCCTTGTTTGTCTAAGCTATTTGACAGAATAATCCAAGGGAAAATTCTAACATTCTTAAATAGTCAAAACATTATCCCAGATCATCAATCCGGATTCCGTAAGCAATACGGAACAATTGAGCAAGTTATCCCCCGAACTAAAAAAGTACTGTTCGGCAATATTTCTAGATGTTGCCCAGGCTTTTGACAAGGATTAGCATAAAGATTAAACGCCTACTGCCTTCTAGTACACCTAACGGATCGCTTGTTTAGGATAAAATGCGGCGATTATGTGACAAGCGACTATGCGATCAATGCTGGTGTACCTCAGGGAAGTGTTCTAGGACCAACCTTGTACCTATTATACACCTCTGATTTGCCCCATTCCGAAGAATTAACCATTTCCACCTTTGCAGACGACACTGCAATTCTTAGTTCTCATGTGGACTTAATGTTGCATCTAGAAACTTTGATAATTATCTCAGGCACGTAGAGACGTGGTTAAGAAATTGGAGAATACAAGTAAATGAAATCAAAAGCAAGCACATAACGGTTTCACTTAGGAGAGGAAGTTGTCCACCAGTGACACTAAACAGTGTGAACATCCTACAGTCTAATCACGTTACATACCTTGGCATTCATTTAGATAGACGTCTTACTTGGCGTCTGCACATAGAAGAAAAACGGCTCCACATGAAACTAAAAGCTTCTAATTTTCACTGGCTAATCCACCATCAATCGAAACTGCAAAGTCGTCCTGTATAGTCTTAAAACCAATTTGGACAAACGGAATCCAACTATGGGGAACAGCAAGCAATACCAGTATAGATCTCATACAGAGGGCACAATCCAAAATTCTTAGAACCATGACGGGAGCTCCATGGTACATAAGAAATGAGAACATCCACAGACACTTAGATGTGCCAAGGACGAATTCAGAAAAACAGTAACTCAAGACAGATCAAGGCTGCGTAGAGCTGATTTACAACTTATCTAATATACCAAATATGATTCTCCACTGAGAGAACAATAATTGTTTAGTTATAAGATATAATTACTTATTGTAAGGCATAGTCATTAAAGACAGGAACAATATTATAATAAACGTTTAAAAAAAATATATATATTGCATCTCGATCTTGATTTTAATATACAGTGCCGGACAAAGTCGGTGATCCAACCTTCAATGTTAATACATGTGGTGGTAGTCCGGCTTGAATATTCGTTTGCATTTGGCAGAAGTTCATTTGTGGCGGGATCAATTGGAATTTTTCCATTTCCGATGTCCAATAATTGTTTTGAGAATGTTTCGGGTATTGCAGGAAATGCAAACGCATGTTCAGCGTTCGGCTTCTGTAGCTTCATTTCCTGTGAAATAAATTTAAAGGTGGGCATGAATCCATTTGAAAGCATGAGCTGCACTTTTGGATTTTTTGAAGGAAGTGCTTGGAAATAGGATTGGCAACGGAAATGTAACTTAGAAGCAACTCAGGCGGCTCAATAACTGGTGGCAGAATAACTTTAACGTTCGAACAGCACATTCCCGGGGGATTCTTTAGGGAACTTCAAAACGCGGCAATGTAAGCAATGTTTGTCCATTGCGGCAATCAGTACGTCCTTGTGATTCCTGTAGTCATCATACTTATTGTAATAAAATGCCAGAAACTTTAAATCGATTCTTTCTCTTGATCAAGCCATTCGGGAGCGATTGGCTTCTAGTCTTTCGATATGCTGTTGAGATGTCTCTGCAGCACTCGATAAAGATGCCGTGATTCTCGCTCTCTTCCCGTTTCTGCGGCTATAGACGTAGATGCTCTTTCGAAAACAAATTTTATTTTAATAAAACCGTTATTTTTTATTATAAGTGGAATGCGGTTAGTTATTAAAAATATTATTTTTTTTAATAGATTTCATATGAAAATTTCTTATTCATGCACCTAATATGCAAGAGTAAACAAAATTCCTTATCATCGATTGATAATATAAAATAACTTTTGTAGTACCGGACATGTGCTGGAATGTATTCCTTTCTTCTTCATTAAAAGTTCGAATTTGGGAAAAATGTTTGTATGGGATAATTCAAGAATCGGCTTTACGAATAGACCGAATGGACCTAATGTAGTATTTTAGGTGTATTAAACCATCTTCAAAATTTCCTTTCCAATGAAACCGGTTTGGAGCTAATCGGTTGTATAGTTTTAGAGTCTATAACGGACATAGGTAGACAATTTTTTTTGTATTTTATATAAATAGATTCCTCAAAATATGTTAATTTTGTTCCCACATTTCTTGTTCTAGTGGTCTGAGACACGTTAATGGCCTGACGAATTTTTATTAACTTTAACATTTTTTAACCAATTTTGGTATTTTATATTTTATTAGAACAATAATTACGTACACATTTCGATTCTTTTAAATTAAATAGCAAAAGTAATTATTTAATGACAAAATTTAAAAAAAAAAAATTAAAAATTGCGTTTTTTCCCCTTGTAAATGCACCTCAAAACTTCAGCGTCGTTACGGCACCAGTTAACGTTATTCTTTTTCGGGATTTTTTTTTTTTAAATTTGATTACAAGTTCTATAACCAAAAAAAAAGGAAATCCCCGTCTTTTGGTATAATAACCTTTTTGGATGATTTTGATCTTCAGTTTTGTCATTGTATTCGTGTCATTTGTTGTGTAAATACATCCCTTAATATGGGAAAAGTTCTCAAAAATTAGAGATTTAAAAAAAAAAATTGAAAGTGGAGATTCCATACATTCAATTTGCGTGAATTTCAAGTTGCATAAGTCTTCGGTTTACCGCATTATAAAGCAAGAAAATTTGTACGTACAACAGAAAGTTGCACCTCAAAGAAAGCTGTATGGAAAAAGTGCTTTATAAGTGGTTTGTAATACAAAGAGAAATTATTTCTCCAATATCAAAATTTTACGATCAAAATTTATCAAACTTATTTAGGTTTCAATGCCAGTGAAGGATGGTTGAACAAATTAAAGCGTCGACATGGAATTCGATTTTTAAAAGTTACGAGCGAGAAATTGTCTTCGAAACCTCATCATATTGATCCATTTAAGAGTTTAAGGATTATGTTGATGAGCATGGGTTGACTCTTCACCAAATCTAAAATGCCGACTAATCCGATTTATACTATAGGATACTTCCAAATCGCACTGAAGAATCGGCTCCCGGATGAAAAATATGTAAAGATTGAACAACTTTTTTGCCCTGTTCAAATGCGAATAGCACATACAAACTGAAATTGTTTTTTGTTGGAAAATCGAAAAACCCACGCGGCCTTAAATGCTTTTTCAATAATACTGTAATATACAACTCCAGTAATAACGCCTGGATGTCATCATTTATATTCAAGTACTGGTTCCATCACGAATTTGTTCCTCATGTAAGTTGAGGAACTAAAAAGTGATGACGGTTTAATTATAACAATGAATCTACCACCCAACTGCACTGCGCTTATTCAACCGTTAGATCAAAACGTTATCAACTTGGTCAAATTAAATTATAAAAAACAACTGATCACCCACTTGCTTGACCAGAAGGGAACAAATTTGGAGCTCAAACTAAAAAACATCGATCTCAAAAATGCAGTTGAGATTCTAGCTACGTCCTGGGATAAAATATCAGTGTCCAATATCTGAAAATCCTGGAACGCCTTGCTCGAATTCGGTACTGAATGGAGTGAACATGCACTTAAATTTTTTACAAAATATAATTCAAGAAGAAAACGAAGATCTTTTAACTATTGGTACATTTTTAGCTCAAATTGGTACGGAACATCTTTTCACGAATGCTGACATAATCAACTGGATTCAAGAAGAATTTCGTGTGGAAAGTAATGAGGAACAAATGGAATTATCATAGCATTTATACGATAGCGGACATGAAGAAAACAAAATTAAAGTGGATTGTATAACATCGATAAACATATGCATACAATGGGCTTTGGAAATTTTAAAATTTTGGGTGAGTTGCTGGGGGTGGGGTTGTTTATCAGAAAAGTGGGGCGGGGGGTTATTGCCAACTTTTTTTAAAATGCTTATTTTAGTACGAGGTCTCTACACAAGGTTTATGATGCTAGCTCCCTTGGAAATCATTTTTGCCGCAATTTTGTCTTTTGTACACATAGTGCAATGAGTTATTAACCTTGTTAAAATAAGCAATGTAAGTAGTGAAATGCCAGAACTTAGAATTTTAACTCCTTACTTGGTAATGAAAATTTTTGCTGGGTGGGTTATTTTAAATATGAGAAACGAAAAAATTCAAAAATTTTGATGGTATTTTATTAAAATTTTTTTTACGAAAATCTCAAAAAATCGAGTGCTGCAGATACACCTCAACATCATATCGTAAGACTAGAAGCCAATCGCTCCCGAATGGCTCGATCAAGAGAAAGAATCGATTTAAAGTTGCCGGCATTTTATTACAATAAGTATGATGACTACAGGAATCACAAGGACGTACTGGACAAACGTTGCTTACATTACCGCGTTTTGAAGTTCCCTAAGGAATCCCCGGGAATGTGCTGTTCGAACGGTAAAGTTATTCTGCCACCAGTTATTGAGCCGCCTAAGCTGCTTCTAAGTTACATTTTCGGCGCCAATCCTATTTCCAAGCAATTCCTTCAAAATATCCAAAAGTGCAACTCATGATTTCAAATGACGTCGACTTCATGCCCACCTTTAAAGTTCAAGGCCAAATGTACCACAGAATTGGATCATTGCTCCCGCTTCCCAATGATGATGCGAAGTTCCTTCAAATTTATTTCACTGGAAATGAAGCTACAGAAGCCGAACGCTATCAACGAACATGCGTGTGCATTTGCTGCAATACCCTTCTGCCGAAACATTCTCAAAACAATTGTTGGACATCAGAAATGGAAAAATTTCAATTGATCTCGCCACAAATGAGATTTCGTTGTTGACAAGGTATTCCCAAGTCTTACAACCAACTACAAAAATTCGGACTGGCTGTGGGAACATGCAATTTTGGCACCAACAAATTATGATGTTAACAAGCTCAATAAACAAATACAATTGAAACTGCCTGGCGAAACAATAAAATGCAAATCGATTGACACAGTAATGAACGAGGAACAAGCCGTCGATTATCCTACTGAATTTTTGAATTCATTGGAACCAGCCGGACTGCCACCACATGTATTGAAATTGAAGGTTGGATCACCGACTTTGTCCGACACTCTATATTAAAATCGAGATGCAATATAAAACAGATGTTTTCTAAGGGCCAGCAACGCGGACCGGTGTCAGCTAGTTTTGAAAATAAGAATCTTGTTTTTTTTATTTAAGTTTAGATCTTCTGTTGAGTAGGGAATAAGGACACGACAGCATTTAATTGCTTTATCACAAATATATTTTACGTGTTGCTTAAATGATAACTTTGTATCTAAAATAATTCCTAGATATTTGATATTATTTTTTAGTGGGATTAAAACTCCCCTAGAATATAAATGTTTTTGAATACGTTTTAGTGACCTATTATAAGGGCAGACCCGCAGGCATTTGTATATCACTAGATAGCATGTTATCAATAGATACAACAAATGAACGTTGATAAGTTTAAAAACTAGGCCATCGTGCCATATAGAATCGGAAGCCTTTTTGATGTCAAGAAAAATAACTCCAGTACTCTTACGATTTTTTTTGTTACTATCAATAAAATTAACAACTCTTTTCAGTTGATGTACAGTAGAATGATCCTTACGAAAACCAAACTGATGAGGGTTAATGATATTATTATCATTTGAAAAGTCTAGAATTCTCTTATTTTTTATTTTCTCAAAAACTTTATCCAAAAGGCTTAGAATGCTGATTTGTCTGTCCGTAATTTAGGATCCTTTCCTGGCTTATAAATTGGAATTACTTTATTTTGGAAAATATCCTTATATTAAACATGAATTGAAAAGCTTACTTAAAATTACAAAAAAGTAATCGGACAGTGTCAGGGTAATACGCCGTTGTAAGTAGTTGCATAGTCCACACACGCCGTCACTGCGTGGATGGTCCGATATATTACGAGCTTACTCGTGGGAACAGAAATTGAGTCACATAAATCTAAAACAACTTCCGCTTTCAGGGATATTAGAGAGTCGAAAAGGGCGGTAACGAACAGCACCCTAGAAGATGAATTAACCCTAACGGACGTTCAATCCAGAATCTTGGAGTATGACGGACAGGTATTACAACTTGATGTGGATGGTCTTCTGGGATTGTTGAAAGACTCCTTTGGTGAAACTTGATATCTCTGTGATATCTGCTCAAAATCAGATAGTAGAAACATCCCCTCCCACTGCTGTGGACAAGGATAATCAAAAAAGCCAATCAACAGAAGGCTGTCCACATGGCGCTAATGTCGCTAATCTCGTTCGGCAGGTTGCCGTGGAGGTGTCGCCTAATTCCACTCCACGTGTTATTGACAAAACCAGCCGAACGAAGGAGCATAGGGCCAAAAATGGCACCAGGAAATCACTGGCCTTTCTGGCATATATGGGACAGATATCCTGGGTCATTAACCGCAAAGGAGAAATACCTTCTCAAGAAACACAGACAGGACGTCGCTAGATTCTCCTATTGAGCAGCAGGTGGAGGCTGCTGTCGATCTGGCTAAAACCCATAAGGGTATAGGGTCGATAGCTCCAACCACTAGCAGTGCGGAAATAACTACCATCGTACTATTCAGCCTTCGGCTTGAACTGTAGATGGCAGTAACAAATCACCTATAAAGTCGTCAGGTGTGAAGAAAGTAAAGAATACTCCGGCTTCCCTTAAGGTGCCCGTACGGGTAACATTAAGGGAAACGGATCTGGTGGTTCCCAACCCTCCTCATCAAAGACACCAGTTCACAACAAGGCTGCGATTAATGCTGGTACAACTCCATCTAGTACTCTTAACGGTCCCCATAAGGAGACCGTTAAGAGGGTTATATCTGGTGATGCCAAGCCGGCGTCAGGTGCGAAGGGAGTAAAGAATACTCCGGCTGCCCTTAAGGTGCCCGTACGGGTAACATTAAGGGACCGTTAAGAGGGCTACATCTGGTGATGCCATGCCCACCTAGTCAACAAGGAAGGTGAAGAAGTACTTGAGTCAGGATGTTTACCTTGAGTCAGGATGTATACCTTGATCGGAAGTTCCGGATGGGAAGATCAGTACCGATCAATGGCAGCTGCTTGAAAGTAGACTCTTGGACGAGATCGCCATATATAGTGGTATGTCGGAGGATGTATCCTTCAAAGGTGCTGACTGGGCTAAGGGAGTCAAGGTTATAAACTGAATAAAAATTCCTTCTCAGTCGTTGTTTACCACTCGTTGTGAAAACAAGTATTTATTTTACAACAGCTTATTCGTCTTAAATTAATAATAAAAAAAACAATAAACAGTTATTTCAAATCTCTTTTGTTCTCTATTTGGCTTTAAATTTGTAATATTTGTGAGCAAATTAAAAAAAAGAATAACAGAATAAAAAAAATCCAAAATGAATGATCCTCCCGACGCACAGTGGGGGATCTGAAAAAAAAGTGGAAATAAATCTGTAACTTCTAAACGAATAGCTCGATTGTAATAAAAAATTTCCCATGGCTATAGAGGTGTTGATAAGTTTAAGTTTTGAATTTGGGCTTAAACAACCAAGGGGGCCGAAGTGGGGCACCTCGGGTATATCAAAAATTAAAAATGATGCCAAATTTTTGTTTGCGATCGGATTTGAAAGATTTTTATATATATATTTTTATATATACTAGACGAGATCTACAAAAAACATTAGCCATATATTATCTCTTACAGTTTACGAGTTATTCGAATTTGAAAAGTAAAGTTTTATTTTTTTTGCCTACCTTGGTCTGCTATTTTGCTAATAAAGGATCTAATTCTTTCCCGATTTTGAAGTGTCTTTTTTGAATTAACAACAAATTTATTAATAATCTTAAGAAATAAATGTTAAAAAATATCTACTGAGTCAAAAAATAAAAAAGTCGTTTTTCCGCCATTTTTTTTTTTTCGAAAAAAGTAACTACATTAATTTTAAATTATACAGAAAATGAGAAAAAGATAAATAATGTGTTTATATTTTTCTGAAAGGTAACATTTCGGGAAATATTATAAAAGCAAAATAATATCAAAATTTGTATTATTGCGTGGTCCAGAGCCTTCCGAAGTAGACCTAGTGTTTATGAAAATTTCAAAAAATTAAGACCTGTTTTGTATGTCCCAATCTGTTCTTCAATATTATGCAAAGGGATTTCATAGCCCCGAGCTTGGTGCCTTCATAAGATCCAAAAATCCTAATTTTGGGATTTTTGAAAAGTTTTTTGGGTCGCGACGTTGCAAACAAGAAAAATTTTAACGCCGTAGGATTACAATATAATTTTAGCAATAAACTAGCTATTAATTCTACTGGACTTATCTACCTCATAATAAGGCGTATAGAAAGTGAAAACAATTTTTTCAACATGTGGGGGAGAAGTTGGAGAATTCAAAAAACTACATTACTGATGAAAACAAAAAATTCCCTCCAAGCTAATAAACTTATCAAACTTACAGCCATGAATACCAAAATAAAAATTCAAGTTTCTGAACACGAATCTTTGAACTATTCAAAAGAAGTCATTTATTCTCCTGATTTATTTGGTGTCCCCGAAGAAGAAATAAAATTAAATATGGTAAGTCAAAAAGTAACCGAAGTAAACAAGATTTTACGCAAAATTAAATCTTAAAATAAACTGGACTATTGGTCCTTACGTTTTCTCCTATTGATCTTCCAGAATATATCTATATGGGTTACCAACAAATTTAATTGCGGCCCTACATATCTCCTCCAATTAGATGCAATAACTGCCTTCATTATGGTCACCTACAAAAAACGTGAGAAAACAATAAGATATGCTACAATTGCGGTAACCCTAATCATATCAATGCCGTCTCAAATGAAGTTTGTACCAATAGTTGTTGCTGCATTAATTGTAAAATAAAAGGAAAACAGTACTGACAATTGAAAACACTCAGCTAAAGATAAAAATTTTCCTGAAAAATAAAGAAATTCAAGCAATTAGAGTTCTCCAAAACACTTCCATGAGAAATGCTGAAAAAATCTACAATAGCAGATATCTAAAAGATAATACTACATACTCAACCATTGCCGACTCTTATATTCCTGTAAACACTCGAGCTAAACTAATAAACTATGACGATTGCCTTTTAACAACTTCACAAAATTTATCAACTAATACATCAGTACCTACCTACTCCAAAGTCATCAACAATAATAAAGACCAACATGTCGATCTTACTACATTACTACATAATCCTAAAATTAACCCTAACTTAATAAACATTTACATTTATATGTATATATTCTATCTATTTTTTTATATTTATTTATAATTCACATTTATTTATAATGGCAGTCAATATAATTCAATGGAATATTAAAGGATATACTAACAACTACAATCAGCTTCAATTAATTATAAAAAAATATAGTCCGAAAATTATTTCTCTTCATTCTCTTTTATATTTACCAAACCCTTTAAATTACAAATGCATTTTTGTTAACTCAGCTACCCACTCCTAAGGCGGCGTGGTAATTATTCAGGCAGAAAAGAAATTTACTATAATAAATTCAAATATTCCTCCTTCAAAATATTTATATCAACAATTAGATAACAATATCGTCATCACTGGAGACTTTAACAGTTGGCATTCATTATGGGGATCCACTACAAATAATTCCAGAGGAGAGATTATAGCAGACTACATTACTGAATCCAATATGGTTGTTTTTTTAACGACGGCTCCCCGACGCATTTCAGTACACGACAATCATTTACCCCCTGTCTATACCTAATAAATTTGTATCATGATAAACGTCAAAATGGTTGTCAAGATAAAAAATTATGAGGTATAGTCCCCATTTATTAGTATTATTGCTTTGTTATGACAAAATTGTTAGTGCTTTTGCTTAGACAACTTTGTCTTGACAACAAACGTCATTAATTGTTATGATAAATATTTGTCAAGTATAGACAGGGAGTTACAAACATTAATTTAACTTTCGGCTTACCTTATCTAAAAATTCATTCTGACTGGAAGACAATTGAAGACCTTCATGGAAGCGATCACTTCCCTATATTAATTAAATTATTTATTCCTCCACAACTAACCTTCTATAGACTAAGACCTAAATTTATTATTGACAAAGCCGAGTGGATCAAAATTTGATAAAGAACGTCCTCATAGTAATGACATCAATAAAGAACCAATTTGCAAAAGATTAATTATAATTCAGAGCGCCAACCTTTCTATTCCGCAATTTAACCCAACCTTTAAAGAAAGAGTTCCATGGTGGAACAACCACTTGAATGAACTCAAAAAAGAGAAAAATTAATTTTGGCAAATTTTGAAAAGAACAATCAATAGTACGAACATTATCAATTATAAAAGAGCTGCGGATAAATTTAAATGAGAATTGAAGATATCCAAATGCAAATCAATTTCAGATTTCACTTCTGAAATTAATCCGCATTCTCCATCTAAAAAAATATGGCAAAACATCAGAACTTTTTGTGGTCTAAAATTACCTCAATCCATCCACACAATAGAATCTCCATACGACCCTAACTTATTTCTATCCAATAGTCAAGCAATTGCTAAAGAATTTGGGAAATTTTGGTCTTCTCAATCACGACAATAATTTTTCAGATGTAATAAAGAATAATGAATAAAGTATATATTACAAGTCTATAAGAATATGATAGAAATCTCGCTAGTATAAAATAGTAGTAACGTGACCACGTTCACATTCTTCTTCTTTCAAGGAAGCCTACAGGTCCAGCCTTTTAGGTTTAGTTTTGACTCTGGTCGATCGTCTCAGTACAGGTGGTGATTTAAAGTTGTAGGTTACAGGTTGGGTGGTATTGGTGGACGGTGTACTGTCGTGTTCGATAATGTCGCCTAATGGGTGAGTACTAGTGGTGTTGAATAGAATGCTGGACTTTGCTTTTTCTGCGACGACTTCTGGCGTTGTTTTTATATCGGCTTGATGAGGTCTTATATCAGCCGAATTTCTACGGTAAAGGTTACCCTTCGCATCTTCAACTAGGTATGACCGAGGCGCATAACGGCAGTATTTCCCTTGGCATGCTGATGAGGATTGTTTATGGCTCCACGGTTTGCATATTCGCTTTGCTTATCTCTTTCTGCTTTTAGGTACTCAGTAATTTATTTTCAAATGATAACAATGTTTCCTTTGCAGTAGGCAGCATGCTTCGGATTCCATGGCCAAATAAACGTTGTGATGTGATTCAAGATTGCCACGAGGGGTATTCATGTAATTTAGAAGTTCTAAGTAGTGGTCACTGTTATCGCATGCAGATTTTCTAAGTATGTTCTTAGCAATCTGCACTGCTTTCTCAGCTAATCCATTACCTCTTGGATGGTATGAGGAGCTGGTACTTTGATTGAACTTCCAGCCCGATGAAAAACATCTGTACTCATTTCTTGAAAATTGAGGTCCATTGTCCGTTTCTAAAGTGAGTTCAAATGTGGAAAATATTTCCTTTAAAAATAAAATTACTTATTTTGTAGTTGTTTCGGAAAGCTTTAGAAACTTTAGGTAACCAGTATAGCTCTCTGTAGCACCTACATCAAAGCCATGACAGGGAATCTCTTTTTCACCAATTTTTAGTTTGTTGTTGTTTCGCTGGAAAACTTGACATGCCGCACATTTATTGACACAATTAGCGATTCTATGGCCATTCTTACGCATTTGGCATAACTGAAATGCCCGCTGTGAATATATTTTAACATACTGGCTCTCATATTGAGAGGTATGAACACTTTTGTAGATAACGTTATCATCGTTTGTTGACAGTTCATCTCGAAAATTTCCAGAATTGCTTCAACTCCGCAGGCAGCTTTTCTTTTGATCTTGACCATCCGTTGCGAATTAGGGTAATAAGCGTCCTACAGGTTTTATCATTTCGGGTTTACTTTTTCAATGTTTCTAATTCTTTATCGGAGATAGTCAATATGGTTTGTATTTCCAAATCATCTTCTTTTTCTTTGTTGCTCTCGTTGTAACAGTCGCGACTTAGTGTATCTACTAAGTGTATTTTAATGCCTGGCTTAAATACAACTTTGGGATTGTAGGTTAGTAACCTTAACCTAATTCTTTGGAGTCTTGAAGATGATGAATGTAACGGTTTCTGAAAAATTGATTCCAAAAGCTTATGGTCGGATTCTACGATTATTTGTTTGCCTCAGACATACTGATGGAATTTTTCGAATTTGATTTTTCAAGTAATTGCCGGAGAGGTGCTGTAATGTGTGAAACATTTTTAATGAATTTACTAAGATATGTAAATTTGCACTGGGTCTGGATATAAGCCAGCACTACTGATAACGTGCCCAAGAAATTGTATTTTCTTTTGCTCAAATAAACATTTTTCCTTATTTAGCTTTAGGCGATTTGTTTTAATAATTTTAATAACTTTAGCTGTAGTTTCACGTAGTTTCTGTAAGTTGTTACCATGTAATAGTATATCGTCTATGGTGATTTTTACATTTGGCAGTTTTGAAAATAGATTTTGCATAATACTTTGAAATACTTCAGGTACTGATGAGATACCAAAGGGTAGCATTTTGCATGAGTGGCGACCGCAAGGCGTTGAATTTTGCTCCTTTGAGCAAAAATTTCAGCACTAATTTCCTCAATGGTGTTCATTGGGTAGTGGCGACAATTAATCTTTTTGTTTACACTTGTTGGATCGATGCATATTCTGATTTTATCTTGTTTACGTACCACTACCATTCGTGATACAGCTGGAGTTGGCAAATTTGTTGGCTCTATTACGCCCATTTTCTCCATATTATCTAGTTCATTCTTCACTTGTTCTCTAATTTTAATTACTATTCGCCTGGCCGGACAAATTTAAAATTTTGGTTTTCGACTAGATTTATATCATATACACAATTCTTTATACAGCCTAGACCCTCAAATAGGATTTTATCAACTTGGAGTTCATGTACTCTTTTGACTAGCTGTAACTTTTCACACGCTTCTGCGCCTAGAATTGGTTTAACATCTTTGTCTACGATCTTAAAGTTTATTTTATTAAATTTCCCAAATATTTTACAGGTAACTATAGTTACGCCTAGAACCTTCATTTTATGATTGCCAAATGACACCAGGTGTTTTACCCTGGTTGGTTTAATTGTTATTCCCTTATTAAACGTTTGTATTTCATCCAATACAAATTTTGGTAAAAGGTTACACTGTGCACCTGATCACTGTTGTTAGCAGAGAAACCAGGAGTGAGCGGACGCCTGGCAGATCCACCTGGCAATGAGGTGCTGGAGCTGACGGAATATACAGGTTTCCGCGAATTCTATCCAAAGACCCAAATGTTATATGGTATATTCAAAGAGATGACAATTCATGGATGGAATCCAGCTCAGAAACTCTCTTTGCTCATGGAAACAACTTTCCTGGTTGTGAAGGTACAGGGACCAGGGATGACAAATTGAGGAAATGGTCACTAGGAAAAACTAGCCTGGGCGGTGAACACTTTCGACCCGTATAAGTCACCGGGTCCGGACGGAGTATTTCCGGCGATGCTATGTAATACCCCAGATACAGCGCTATTTCTTTTGGCAGATATCTTCAAGAGTAGTCTCAGCAGAAGATATCTGCCTAGAGGGTGGAGGGAGGTTAAGGTTCTCTTCATACATAAGGCCATTCGAAACCAACGGATTTCAAACCTAATAGCCTATCGTATTTTCTTCTGAAGACATTAGAACAACTGATAGATCTACATCTAAGGATCAATATAGATACTCACCTCATTAGCAACGTTCAGAGTCCATGAGGCGGTTGGTTGTATAGAGCACAGCTTGAAGCATAGGGAATATACCTTAGCTGCGTTTCTGGATATAGAAGGCGCCTTTAATAACATAGGGATATATGCCATTAGGGATTCCTTAGTGAAACATAGGGTTAACGACTTCCTGGTGAGTTGGATAGTCTTAATGCTGGAAAGCAGGATTACCAACTCAACCCTAGGGGACGATATGATCAGAAAACGGGTTACCAGGGGCACACCACAAGGTGGAGTTATTTCTCCTCTCCTGTGGTTACTGGTGGTAAACTCTATTCTTATTCTAAGGGTAGGAAGATAGTCGCCTATGCAGATGACGTGGTGATACTGATCAAGGGAAAGTTTCTATCCACTATAAGTGACATTATGCAGGTAGCGCTTTGCGACCTCTCACTCTGGGCGAAAACTAACGGGTTGGGTGTAAACCCATCAAAAACAGAATTGGTGTTATTTACCAGGAAATATAAGATGGAGAGCTTCAATTTGCCGAAATTAGACGGCGTTGAGCTGAGTTTATCAGGGTGAGCCAAGTATTTATGAATCTTCCTTGACAGTAAATTGTCATGGAAAATAAATACTCAGGAAATATTAATGAATGGCCTTAGTGCCTACTATACATGCAGGAACTCAATTGAAAAAAATTGGGGTTTCCGACCAAGTATGGTTAACTGGATCTACACATCTGTTGTTAGACCTATTATTACTCATGGTTGTACGGTGTGGTGGGAGACTATAAGGAAACGTAGCTATAGAGTTATACTTAAAAAAAACTTTTGCTTTGGATGGGTCTTATTTTGTTCATTAGTAGCTAAAACTAATTACTGCAAAATTTAAGTGCAATCGGATAACTAGAACACGTGCCGGAAATCGATTAAAAGTTGCAAAATTGGGTAAATAATGGTACTTTTTTGGTACATTTGCAATAAACCTAAGCTTCTACAGAAAATTATATTTCTAACAAGGTATAAAACATATAGCATTTCCCTACATCATATATTCAAGAAAAACGATATTTTTGTATTATTTACTCACTGTTTTGTATGCAAACGTTATGTAAACAACTGTGTTCTACACAGAAATGCGAGTAAAATATGCGTAAACTAGTACTTTTTGGTCAATATTTGGTTAGATAAAACTCGTATAACTTTGTTATTTTTAACTTAATGTTCATTTCCTTAGGTTTATTCCAAATATTTAAAAAACAGTATTTAAATAGGGGATATATTTAAGATATCGAATGGCATCACAGGTGCCATTGGCAGTACCCCGCAGGCGGCCTTGGATATAATCCTATGTTGAGAGTGTGGCAACAAGGAACTTACTCAGACTAATTGAGTCTTCTTTGGTAAAACAATTGCAGGCAGGTCACACTAGGATACTGTATGAGGCAGGCCTTAGTGGTTAGAACAGTATTACATCTGGAATCTCAGACTATAGGGTCACGATCTTCAACTTCGGTGCATCACCCCCAGTAGAGTTCCCAGTAGGGATAATTGGGTTGGATCCGCTCAACTGTTCGATGGGTGTGCAGTTTTCACTGACGGATCCAAAATGGTCGACAATGCTATCAAGCGCTCATATAGACTGTCTAACGACTGCAGAGTCTTCCAGGCAGAGATCTTCGCGATCTGGAAAGCCACAGAGTAGATAAGGGCGCACGTCAATGAGAGGTCTACAGTGAATATATACGTGAACAGTCAGTTGGCACTAAAGGCTCTGGAATGTCATTTAATTCATTCCATCCTAGTGGAGGACAGTAGGAGAGCTCTCGAGGAGTTATTGTTACACTTCTCAATGAGGTAGCAGATGAACTGGCTAGACATGGTTCTGATTTAAATCATGATACTAGGTAAATGGGGTAAAACCACCTATATGTCCGTAATAAAATCTTTCATTCTTTTTCTTTAACTAGGTGGTTTTGGACTCCTTTTTCTTCGCAATCTCTCTTCACTCTTTATATACATCTACTGAAGGGAATCACAATGGACCTCACGGTCTCCGAGTGGAAGTGCACATTGTGTACACCCAAACTAAACTGAAAGATGGAAATCAATTAGATTATTTAATTGCCTCAGAATGCATTTTAATTGGGTTTTCGAATTATTATCCCTACATCTTTGATATTTACGTTTCTACTTATTTCTCTGACCAATATAACATTTTACTATACTATAGATATTAATTTATTAAAATAAAGATCTAGATTACCTGTATTAGTAATAGGTTGATCAATGTTCTTACACCAAATTTCATTGTGGTATGGTTTCAAAAAAGTCTAATTTAAAAGGAGGATATCAATTTGTTTTTGCGTAAGACGTATTTCAGCTGGGCAGCTGCTGACTCAGTTATTATGCCTTGGACATTCCAATGCATAACATGAACATTTTGTAAACAACTAGAATTATATCGCATGTTGAAGCATCATACCCAAAACTCGTAGCTTGTCATACTTATTTTAACATCTCTGCAAAGCGTCGATAGCAACAAAAATATTTGCAAAAGTTTTTCATTCGAAATTTCATCATTGTGTATTATTTTTGTCGTAGCTTTTGTTTTTAACTACCTCTGAATAGAGATGTTCTTGCCTTTGCAATTGATTAAAATCATGGTCATCTTCTTGAAAATAGGAAGCATTAGTTGTTCTGCTGGTCGCCCTTGTTTTAGAAGTTATTCTTTGCCGGATCTCTAAATATTCTTTCCGACTGGGACACTTTGGGTCATCAGTTCGATGGTTAACATTCTTTAAAATTTTTTTTGCGAGATTAACACGATGTTTATATTTTGAGGCAAAGATGCCAGATGAAAACTACACTGTTGGACAAAATAGAGTGCAAAAATACCTTTGTTATATTTCATCAGATAAAAAAGGATCAAATTCACATTCAATGCTAAAAAATTAATTGAATTCATTTATTTAGTTTACATTGCAATATAAAAACTAATAAAACTTATATATTAAAATTAAACTTTTTCTACAAAATAACATTAATTAAACAACTCCTTGTACAGGGTTGGACAAAACAAAGTGTAAAAGCAAAATATTGGATGATAACCGTAGAAAAATTACGGAACAACATATTCATCAGTACTTAGTAGCTCCCCCCTTATTAACTATGACCTCCCGAAGTCTTTTAGGTATACTTGAAGTCAAGTTTTTCAAAATTTTTACAGGAATCTCTCTCCATTCGGCTTGCATTTTTTTCCAAAATGATTGAAGGTTAGTTCGAGATTCCATTGGAATTTTGTCATCTAGTATTGTCCACAGATGTTCTATGGGGTTCAGATCGGGGCTTTGAGCCGGCCATTCCAGTATTTCGATATCGTTTTCTTGAAAATATGTCTTTGCGACCTTGCTCGTATGTTTGGGGTCATTATCCTGTTGGAAGATAAAGTCCCCCAAGCCCATTTCCATAGCACTACTGTTAAGATTTTCTTGCAAAATGCTAACAAATGCTCACCAGTCATTTTTGTGTCTATTCTGACTAGTCGACCAACCCCAGAGGAAGAAAAGCAGCCCCACACCATAAGACTTCCTCCACCATGTTTTACAGTATGTGCAATATGTTTAGATTTAAGTCTGTGTGAAGGCTCACACCATACCCTTTTAGCACGTTTTGCATTTTTTAGCTCATATTTCGACTCGTCTGACCAAATCACTCGATTCCAAAATGATTCTGGCATATTTACATACTTTCTAGCAAAGGCCAAACGCTTTCTTATATTTGCAGCTCGTAGTAAAGGTTTTTTCTTTGCATAAGAACTTTTCAGACCGCTCTGGTTGAGCCTTCTCCGTACAGTACGTGATGAAATACTTAAATTTAATTCTTCCTTGATCTCTCTAGAAGAACAAAATGGCTTTTTTTTTGGCTATGATTACTATACGATCATCATCTAGCTTTGTTGTCTTGAGCTTTCTCCCAGACACTTTTTTTAAACTTTCATTTGATTTTCTAATCTTATAGAGCTCGAATATTTTTCTTGCTCCTGATATGGATATTTTATATTCTTTGGACAAATCTTTGTATTTCATTCCATTTTCCCTGTCTTTTACTAACAGATCCTTAACAGTTTTCGACAACGGCTTCATTTTTGTGTCCTATGGAGATGTGTTAGGATATGTAAATTTTTTGGCAATTTAGAGAGTTTTTACATACAAATTTTAACTTATTTTGTATTAACATAATCTTTACAATTACTTACCTATAATGTCTTACAAAATATTTTAGAAACATACAGAATTATGTTCACAAAAAAAAAACACTTTATTTTGTCCAACGCTGCAATACACAAACTGAATTATTTTGTCCATAGAACAGCAGTGAATCATTAAACTTGACTTTTGTTTTTTGCAAAATAAACACAACATCTACAGTTATATCGGTACAAAATATAAATACTTTTCGCATTTTTTAAACTTTGACTTTAAATGAGATCTGTTTGTCTTACACTTTTGCACTGTATTTTGTCCAACAGTGTAAATATTTGTTTTGAATTGTTATGATAAAATTCTTTTTCAAATCCCTAACAAAATTAAATTTGATTAAATTTGTTTTCAATTCAAATCTATTACAAAAAGGCTTAAATCAATTTTTTTTTCAATTCATTTTGTTAATGATGAATGAAGAAAAAACATTTTAACTTAATTTGTAGTAGATTTATGAGATCCTGTTATTAATTAACTTCAAAATGAATTCAATTTAAATAAAAGCTTTTGAATCAAGCTAACGAATTAGATGTTGAGAATAGATTTATGGAATGAAATGATAACATTTTTTAATTAAGCTCAAATTGAATTAATTCGAAGCTCTGATATACAACATAAAGTTTTTATATGAAATTGGATATTATTATATATTTCGGGAATAACCGGGTACCCGAGAATGTGAAAATTTTATTTTTTGCAAAATTACTTACCTCTACCCAAAGCGGTTCTACTGCCTTCGGACATCTTTCATAAATTCCTATACCGTGAGAAAAGTCTATTACTTCATCATCTGTACCATGAATGACCAAAACAGGTGATTTCACTTTAGAAACCTTATCAATACTGTCAATAAAATAAAAAAATGATTAAAAAATATATGTGAATCAATAAAATATAATATTATATATACAAAATTTCAGATATGCAATATTAAATTAAATGGAAGAAAAGTGTTCTTGTGCGTAAATTCGCTTTTTCGTAAATGGTGACGTGAATTACTAATAATAACAAGTAAGAAAGTATAGTCGGCACGACGATATAATACCATATATATAAACAACATTTTTTTTCTTTAGAAAATTTAATTTTTTTGAAACTAAATTATAAAATTAAAATGATTTAAATAGCGGCTACCTATAGTTTCAGAAATAATGCCCATATATATATTATAAAATAATAAATATATGGGAGTTGTAACCTCGTTAACAAATTTCTGTGCATATAAAACTTATAAAATTAAATTTTATCAAGATATATGTAAGTACTTGTAAATATTTATGCATGTTAAGTGATTTTCGGAAGTAAACCTTACATTTATTTTATTTCATTTTTTGTTTTATTTTTTATTTTATTTCATTTTTTATTTTATTTTTTTATTTTATATTTTATTTTATATTCTATATTTTATATTTTATATTTTATATTTTATATTTTATATTTTATATTTTATATTTTATATTTTATATTTTATATTTTATATTTTATATTTTATATTTTATATTTTATATTTTATATTTTATATTTTATATTTTATATTTTATATTTTATATTTTATATTTTATATTTTATATTTTATATTTTATATTTTATATTTTATATTTTATATTTTATATTTTATATTTTATATTTTATATTTTATATTTTATATTTTATATTTTATATTTTATATTTTATATTTTATATTTTATATTTTATATTTTATATTTTATATTTTATATTTTATATTTTATATTTTATATTTTATATTTTATATTTTATATTTTATATTTTATATTTTATATTTTATATTTTATATTTTATATTTTATATTTTATATTTTATATTTTATATTTTATATTTTATATTTTATATTTTATATTTTATATTTTATATTTTATATTTTATATTTTATATTTTATATTTTATATTTTATATTTTATATTTTATATTTTATATTTTATATTTTATATTTTATATTTTATATTTTATATTTTATATTTTATATTTTATATTTTATATTTTATATTTTATATTTTATATTTTATATTTTATATTTTATATTTTATATTTTATATTTTATATTTTATATTTTATATTTTATATTTTATATTTTATATTTTATATTTTATATTTTATATTTTATATTTTATATTTTATATTTTATATTTTATATTTTATATTTTATATTTTATATTTTATATTTTATATTTTATATTTTATATTTTATATTTTATATTTTATATTTTATATTTTATATTTTATATTTTATATTTTATATTTTATATTTTATATTTTATATTTTATATTTTATATTTTATATTTTATATTTTATATTTTATATTTTATATTTTATATTTTATATTTTATATTTTATATTTTATATTTTATATTTTATATTTTATATTTTATATTTTATATTTTATATTTTATATTTTATATTTTATATTTTATATTTTATATTTTATATTTTATATTTTATATTTTATATTTTATATTTTATATTTTATATTTTATATTTTATATTTTATATTTTATATTTTATATTTTATATTTTATATTTTATATTTTATATTTTATATTTTATATTTTATATTTTATATTTTATATTTTATATTTTATATTTTATATTTTATATTTTATATTTTATATTTTATATTTTATATTTTATATTTTATATTTTATATTTTATATTTTATATTTTATATTTTATATTTTATATTTTATATTTTATATTTTATATTTTATATTTTATATTTTATATTTTATATTTTATATTTTATATTTTATATTTTATATTTTATATTTTATATTTTATATTTTATATTTTATATTTTATATTTTATATTTTATATTTTATATTTTATATTTTATATTTTATATTTTATATTTTATATTTTATATTTTATATTTTATATTTTATATTTTATATTTTATATTTTATATTTTATATTTTATATTTTATATTTTATATTTTATATTTTATATTTTATATTTTATATTTTATATTTTATATTTTATATTTTATATTTTATATTTTATATTTTATATTTTATATTTTATATTTTATATTTTATATTTTATATTTTATATTTTATATTTTATATTTTATATTTTATATTTTATATTTTATATTTTATATTTTATATTTTATATTTTATATTTTATATTTTATATTTTATATTTTATATTTTATATTTTATATTTTATATTTTATATTTTATATTTTATATTTTATATTTTATATTTTATATTTTATATTTTATATTTTATATTTTATATTTTATATTTTATATTTTATATTTTATATTTTATATTTTATATTTTATATTTTATATTTTATATTTTATATTTTATATTTTATATTTTATATTTTATATTTTATATTTTATATTTTATATTTTATATTTTATATTTTATATTTTATATTTTATATTTTATATTTTATATTTTATATTTTATATTTTATATTTTATATTTTATATTTTATATTTTATATTTTATATTTTATATTTTATATTTTATATTTTATATTTTATATTTTATATTTTATATTTTATATTTTATATTTTATATTTTATATTTTATATTTTATATTTTATATTTTATATTTTATATTTTATATTTTATATTTTATATTTTATATTTTATATTTTATATTTTATATTTTATATTTTATATTTTATATTTTATATTTTATATTTTATATTTTATATTTTATATTTTATATTTTATATTTTATATTTTATATTTTATATTTTATATTTTATATTTTATATTTTATATTTTATATTTTATATTTTATATTTTATATTTTATATTTTATATTTTATATTTTATATTTTATATTTTATATTTTATATTTTATATTTTATATTTTATATTTTATATTTTATATTTTATATTTTATATTTTATATTTTATATTTTATATTTTATATTTTATATTTTATATTTTATATTTTATATTTTATATTTTATATTTTATATTTTATATTTTATATTTTATATTTTATATTTTATATTTTATATTTTATATTTTATATTTTATATTTTATATTTTATATTTTATATTTTATATTTTATATTTTATATTTTATATTTTATATTTTATATTTTATATTTTATATTTTATATTTTATATTTTATATTTTATATTTTATATTTTATATTTTATATATTTTATATTTTATATTTTATATTTTATATTTTATATTTTATATTTTATCTATATATATAAAAATGGATGTTTGTATGTATGTGGGTATGTATGTATGTATGTTCCGAATGAACTCAAAAACGGCTGAACCGATTTTGATGAAATTTTCAGGGAATCTTCAGAATAGCCTAGCGGGTAACACTGTAGAGTCATATTTTTGTTTTTCGGTATGTGTGCGGAGGGGCGTGGCAAAATTAAATTTTTACATTTTACAGTTAATGCCATCTATATATATAAAAAACGGCTGGACCGATTTTGATGAAATTTTCAGGGAATCTTCAGAATAGCCCAGCGGGTAACACTGTAAAGTCAGATTTTTGATATTCCGTCTGTGGGCGGAGGAGTGTGTAAAAATCAAATTTTTACATTATACAGTTAATGCCATATATATATAAAAACAGATTTGTGTATGCATGTTCCGCATGGACTCAAAAACGGCTGGACAAATTTTGATAAAATTTTCACGGAATCTTCAGAAAAGCCTAGGGGGTAACACAGTAAAGTCAGATTTTTGATTTTCGGTCCATGAACGGAATGGCGTGGCAGAATCAAATTTGTATACTATACCGCAAATGACATAAAAAATAAGATTATTGTATTATTGTTGATCGACCTTTTCTTCAATTCTTACAGATAGTTTATTTAGTTTTCTATATACAGGCAAACAAAGTTTTTGTGATTGTTGTAAAAAAAAAATTTGGCAAAAAAAAATTGAATGTGTACTCTGAAGCGAATTATTTGGTGTAAGCGAAGAAAAGAATACATTTCAACACATATCCGCTACTATAAAATTTACTTTATATTATCAATCGATGATAAACAATTTTCTTTACTCTTGCATATTAGGTGCATGAATAAGAAATTTCCATATGAAATCTATGAAAAAAATAATATTTTGAATTCCACTTTTAATAAAAAATAACGGTTTTATTCAAATAAAATTTGTTTTCGAAAGGGCATCTACGTCTAGAGCCGCAGAAACGGAAAGAGAACGAGAATCACGGCTTCAGCAAATGCGTCGCATTGCATCTTCATCGAGTGCTGCAGAGACACCTCAACACCTCGAAAGACTAGAAGCCAATCGCTCCCGAATGGCTCGATCAAGAGAAAGAATCGATTTAAAGTTGCCGCATTTTATTACAATAAGTATGATGGGTACAGGAATCACAAGGACGTACTGATTGCCGCAATGGACAAACATTGCTTTCATTGCCGCGTTTTAAAGTTCCCTAAGGAATCCCCGGAAATGTGCTGTTCGAACGGTAAAGTTATTCTGCCACCAGTTATTGAGCCGCCTAAGTTGCTTCTAAGTTACATTTCCGGCGCCAATCCTATTTCCTAGCACTTCCTTCAAAATATCCAAAAGTGCAACTCATGATTTTAAATGACGTCGGCTTCATGCCCACCTTTAAAATTCAAGGCCAAATGTACCACAGAATTGAATCATTGCTCCCGCTTCGCAATGATGATGCGAAGTTCCTTCAAATTTATTTCACTGGAAATGAAGCTACAGAAGCCGAACGCTATCAACGAACATGCGTGTGCATTACCTGCAATACCCTTCTGCCGAAACATTCTCAAAACAATTGATCTCGCCACAAATGAGATTTCGTTGTTGACAAGGTATTCCCAAGTCTTACAACCAACTACAAAAATTCGGATTGGCTGTGGGAACATGCAATTTTGGCACCAACAAATTATGATGTTAACAAGCTCAATAAACAAATACAATTGAAACTGCCTGGCGAAACAATAAAATGCAAATCGATTGACACAGTAATGAACGAGGAACAAGCCGTCGATTATCCTACTGAATTTTTGAATTCATTGGAACCAGCCGGACTGCCACCACATGTATTAAAATTAAAGGTTGGATCACCAACTTTGTCCGACTCTGTATATTTAAATCGAGATCGAGATGCAATATAAAACAGATGTTTTCTAAGGGCCAGCAACGCGGACCGGGTTCAGCTAGTATTTTATATTTTATATTTTATATTTGATATTTGATATTTGATATTTTACATTTTATATTTTAGAATAGAATATTATTTGCATCGATGCAGACAATAATCTTTTCCTTTAAAATTTTTTCCAAAATTTTACTTAATGATGAGAGTAAGCTTGTAGGTCTATCTGATAGAGAAGAGTCAGGAGACTTGTTTGGCTTTTTTAATTTTTTTATGATTGCAGCCACCTTTTCACGGGAAGTGAAGTGTGAGTTAGGCGGAGTAACGTCTGTATTTCTGACTTGAGATGCGGTATCATTGACCTCAGAAGCAGTTGTGTTGTCACTTAGATGTACTGAAGAGCAATGGTTCAAATTAAAAGTTTCAGCCAAAATTTCAGCTTTTTCTAACTGGGTGTAATAAACATTGTTGTTGAATTTTAAAATAGGAATGTTAGTAGATTTCTTCCTTAAAATTTTAGATACTTTCCAAAAAGGGGGAGAAGCTTTATCCAGTTTTGACAAGGTGGTATTCCATGAATGGTTTCTAAATTTTATTATTTCTTCTTTAATATTTTTATTTAAACGTGACATTGCTTCTTGGTCACTTCTGTCTCTGAACCTTTTCCAGTTTCTTCAGAACACATTCCTCATTTGCATCATAATTATAATGTTTTTAGGTAATGGTCTGGTCGTTGGTGAAATATGTTTTTTTGGAACCAATATATCTATTGCAGTTTTTACAACATTGCTTAAAACATTAATCATATTGTCAATTTCATTGGTGTCTGTTAATGTTCTGTGATGTTCTACCGTAGGGAGATTTCTACTTATGAATTTGGTAAAACGTGGCCAATTTGCCTTATTAAACGCATAGACTAAATTGTCTATCGACTTGTAGATTAGATTTATATTACACATAATAGGTAAGTGATCCGAACTTAGGTCGTTAATAACTTTAGCAGCTGACATGTTGTAGGGACTTGTTTATAAAATACTTGTAAATATTTACTTTTTATTTATTGATCAAATTAGTTTATGATATTGTTTTCTATTAGTTTAAAAAATATATTTTTTTTTTATTAGATCATTATAATAATTTTCTTGATACTTAAACATTGTTAATTATAAAATAAATAATTCAAAAATAAATATATTATTTTAATCTTTGACCCAACATATTTCAATAATTTTAATCCTTGATCCTACATAATTTGGCGATCCTGCCAGGAGCCGAACAATTAAATTTTGCAATTAATCACATCCGGTTTACAAAACATGGAATAAAATAATGAAATTAATCAAATAATAAGAAGTTTCACTACATTCAAGACATTTCAAGATATATTCCACTTATACAGAAGAAAATAAAAATATAAGTGGCAAATTGAATTTTGATCTGAATTTTTAAGCGAATTTTAAAAAAATACATTTATGGACTTGGATTTAAAAATAATATATCAAGATAAGTACCAATATATATTTTTTTTTTTTTTTGGCGTGAATACCACATATTGCAAATAAAAACATTGGTATATACGAATTAATCAAGCTGTTACATTTCAATTTCATTTGGATAAAAAATTGTTTTATATTGTTATAATAGTTTTTGTTATGTTACTGTTTGTGTTTAGTTAAATAACTCTTGTAACTACAACCCCTTTAGCAATATTAATTACTAGCTGAACCCGGTCCGCGTTGCTGGCCCTTAGAAAACATCTGTTTTATATTGCATCTCGATCTCGATTTAAATATACAGAGTCGGACAAAGTTGGTGATCCAACCTTTAATTTTAATACATGTGGTGGCAGTCCGGCTGGTTCCAATGAATTCAAAAATTCAGTAGGATAATCGACGGCTTGTTCCTCGTTCATTACTGTGTCAATCGATTTGCATTTTATTGTTTCGCCAGGCAGTTTCAATTGTATTTGTTTATTGAGCTTGTTAACATCATAATTTGTTGGTGCCAAAATTGCATGTTCCCACAGCCAATCCGAATTTTTGTAGTTGGTTGTAAGACTTGGGAATACCTTGTCAACAACGAAATCTCATTTGTGGCGAGATCAATTGTTTTGAGAATGTTTCGGCAGAAGGGTATTGCAGGTAATGCACACGCATGTTCGTTGATAGCGTTCGGCTTCTGTAGCTTCATTTCCAGTGAAATAAATTTGAAGGAACTTCGCATCATCATTGCGAAGCGGGAGCAATGATTCAATTCTGTGGTACATTTGGCCTTGAATTTTAAAGGTGGGCATGAAGCCGACGTCATTTAAAATCATGAGTTGCACTTTTGGATATTTTGAAGGAAGTGCTAGGAAATAGGATTGGCGCCGGAAATGTAACTTAGAAGCAACTTAGGCGGCTCAATAACTGGTGGCAGAATAACTTTACCGTTCGAACAGCACATTTCCGGGGATTCCTTAGGGAACTTTAAAACGCGGCAATGAAAGCAATGTTTGTCCATTGCGGCAATCAGTACGTCCTTGTGATTCCTGTACCCATCATACTTATTGTAATAAAATGCGGCAACTTTAAATCGATTCTTTCTCTTGATCGAGCCATTCGGGAGCGATTGGCTTCTAGTCTTTCGAGGTGTTGAGGTGTCTCTGCAGCACTCGATGAAGATGCAATGCGACGCATTTGCTGAAGCCGTGATTCTCGTTCTCTTTCCGTTTCTGCGGCTCTAGACGTAGATGCCCTTTCGAAAACAAATTTTATTTGAATAAAACCGTTATTTTTTATTAAAAGTGGAATTCAAAATATTATTTTTTTCATAGATTTCATATGGAAATTTCTTATTCATGCACCTAATATGCAAGAGTAAAGAAAATTGTTTATCATCGATTGATAATATAAAATAAATTTTATAGTAGCGGATATGTGTTGAAATGTATTCTTTTCTTCGCTTACACCAAATAATTCGCTTCAGAGTACACATTCAATTTTTTTTTGCCAAATTTTTTTTTTACAACAATCACAAAAACTTTGTTTGCCTGTATATAGAAAACTAAATAAACTATCTGTAAGAATTGAAGAAAAGGTCGATCAACAATAATACAATAATCTTATTTTTTATGTCATTTGCGGTATAGTATACAAATTTGATTCTGCCACGCCATTCCGTTCATGGACCGAAAATCAAAAATCTGACTTTACTGTGTTACCCCCTAGGCTTTTCTGAAGATTCCGTGAAAATTTTATCAAAATTTGTCCAGCCGTTTTTGAGTCCATGCGGAACATGCATACACAAATCTGTTTTTATATATATATGGCATTAACTGTATAATGTAAAAATTTGATTTTTACACACTCCTCCGCCCACAGACGGAATATCAAAAATCTGACAATCTACAGTGTTACCCGCTGGGCTATTCTGAAG
This sequence comes from Calliphora vomitoria, assembly GCA_942486065.2. Taxonomy (NCBI): domain Eukaryota; kingdom Metazoa; phylum Arthropoda; class Insecta; order Diptera; family Calliphoridae; genus Calliphora; species Calliphora vomitoria. Next base: position 103,923,403 of record OW818029.2, read on the forward strand.
ATTCCCTGAAAATTTCATCAAAATCGGTCCAGCCGTTTTTTATATATATAGATGGCATTAACTGTAAAATGTAAAAATTTAATTTTGCCACGCCCCTCCGCACACATACCGAAAAACAAAAATATGACTCTACAGTGTTACCCGCTAGGCTATTCTGAAGATTCCCTGAAAATGTCATCAAAATCGGTTCAGCCGTTTTTGAGTTCATTCGGAACATACATACATACATACACATACATACAAACATCCATTTTTATATATATAGATGGTTCTGACTAGATCGTTTACTAGAAACAATGGACTTTTAGACTCCCTACAACCAGATTTAGCAACAGAATTAAATTCATCAATAACTAATCCACTGTTTCAAAGCTCTCCTAGCATCACTTTAGAAAATAGAGACCAACAAACATCTACCAGTCAAAATCAAACTTCTTTCAATATGAATAACCAGGTTTTTGAATTTCCAACCAACAATAATCATTCTAATAATAATATATCTATAAAACTACCTTTGTTTTGGACTTCATGTCCAGAAGCTTGGTTCATTCAAGCGGAAATGCAATTTAATATAAAACAAATAAACGATGATACAGACAAATATCAGCATGTTGTTGTCGCTCTTCCTCAGGAAGTTATAACTAAGATTTTGGACATTTTACAAAAACCACCTGTAAATAATAAGTACGAATTCCTTAAAAGAAATTTATGTGAAAGATTTTCCCTTAGTGAAGAAAAAAGATTGGAACAATTGTTTTCAGACAAACAAATGGGTGACCGTAAGCCATCAGAGTTTTATAGGGATATGTCAAATATAGCCCGTTCAGTATCAATGATAGGGAATGAACTTTTATACAAATTATGGATCCGTAAACTTCCCCAAGAACTTCAGATTCATTTAACCTCTTCTAACCTCGAAAATATAGAAGATAAATTAACTCTCGCTGACAAAATCTGGAATGTTTTAAGTAGTAAACAAGTACCTAATATTACTTCAAATTGTATTTCTACTATTAATCAAGAAAATACTGAACATTTTTCAAAAATAACATCAGAATTTTTTAAAAATTTAGAAAAATTAAGTTTAGAAGTTTTTGAACTTAGGAATTCTAGATCAAGAGATAGGAGTAGTTCAAATTTCCGCAGAAATTCTAGAAATAAATCACGGACCAAATTTGATAAATGCTGGTATCATTTTAAGTTTGGTTCTAATGCACACAAATGTATTCCGCCCTGCAATTTTCAGTCAAGTAATTCTAATTCAAATAATTTAAATTGAATAGTCCTATCATGACAGCGACGAATGATAGGATAAATTATACACCATCTCGTCGCTTATTTGTAAAAGATCGTAACAATAAACTAAATTTACCTGTTACAAAATTCAAAAATTGTAAATCAAATACTGAATTACTTTTATCTGCAGCAAACGGTACAAATATTAAAACTTTTGGAAATACAATTTTAAATGTAGATATTGGATTAAGAAGAGATTTTAATTTCCCATTTATTTTAGCTGATATTAGTACTCCAATTATTGGAGCAAATTTTCTTGAACATTTTCATATTCTAGTTGATATGAAGAACAAACAACTACAAGACTCGTTAACCAAATTAAGAACATGTGGTTTATCAGGATATAGTGATATATTCTCTTTAAAAATTTTAACTTCTGAGAATAAATTTACGAAACTATTACATAATTACCCCGAAATTACATCAGATCCAAACTATACAAAAACAGTTGTTCACAATACTGTACATATAAATTAGCTATAGCTAAAAAAGAATTCGAATATCTAGTTAAAATCGGCGTTTGTCGACAGTCAATGTCTCATGTGGCGACTATCGTCGATTGAATTGTGTCACAGTTCCCGATAGATACCCCTTGCCAAATATACAGGATTTTAATTTTAATATGCATGGAAAGAAAATTTTCTCAAAAATTGATTTAGTTAGAGCATATCATCAAATTCCAGTTGCTAACGATGATATTAATAAAACCGCTATAACGACACCTTTTGGAATGTTTGAATTTGTCAGAATGCCTTTTGGCACTTTTCAAAGATTTATAAACGAAGTATTTTTTGAAATTGATTTTGTGTTTACATATATTGATGATATTTTAATTGCAAGTTCAAATGAAGAGGAACATTTATATCATCTCAAAATAGTATTTGAACAACTTAATAAATTTGGCTTAAATATTAAACCTTCGAAATGTGTTTTTGGTCAAGAAGAGTTAGATTTTTTAAGTTATCAAATTTCAAAAGACGTAATTAGTACATTTGAAAAACCGTTAACTCTAAGGAAACTTCAGAAATTTTTAGGAATGATTAATTATTACCATAGATGTATACCAAAACTTGCTAAAGATCTTATTCATTTACACAATTTACACAATTTACTCGTAATTTTATTTCACATCATGGTAACAATAGAAGTTATATTGCTTCTAATTTGATGAATTGCAACTATGTTTTTATCAAAGTTCATAGGAAAATTTGACCCAACATATTTCAATAATTTTAATCCTTGATCCTACACATGTTTGTTAACATATTGGTTAAAATGACATCTAATGTTGATGACTGTTTGTTTGAATCCGCTGGAATATATGTATTTTCATGAGGAAAAGCAATTTGGAATTTGTTTAGTTGAATATTTTCATATAGAATGTTACCCCAGGTGTTATTTCTTAGACATCCCCAATAGTTGTGTCTGCAGTATCTGTTAATTTACGAAGGTCAGATTTAAACTTGAGTTTCTTGGAAATGTCAGATCCAACTATGACTCCTGGAAAATAACAGGAATAAATGTCCATCAATTCTCTCCCACAATTAACTCTAACTCCGATGTTTTCTATAATTTCGGTGGTTTTTGGTGGAAACAGTTGATGACGAATGTTTTTTTTTTATTAAAACAGCTACTCCTCCTTCAGTACCCGTCTGTCTATCATTTCTATAACAGTAGTAACTATTTGTCTAATTGATAATTTGTTATTCAACCAGGTTTCACAAATTAGGCAAATATCAACATTATATTTGTCCAAGAAATTAAATAATTCTTCTTTTTTTTGTACGAATAAAACGTGCGTTCCATGATGACAGCTTAATATTGTTGTTCATTGATACAAAAATTTGCATGCTAGGTTGGTAACAACCAGAAATTGCTCTTCTCGAGATTTCCAGCCTTAAAGACTTGATATTAATTCAAAAGTGAGATTTTTTAGTTCTTCAAATGAGAACAAATTGTTGATGCAGTTTGCATTATTATTAGCAGCATTGCTAAATTGAGTGAATGGATGACTCATTGGTGGCGTATTTGGAAGAATTCCGCTCTGATTTAGAGAGTTTGGCATGATCTATTAGATCAGGTATTTTTCTAGGATCAGAAGGCCAATAAGTGGGCTGACCAGGTGATATAAAAATCTAGGCAATTTTTACTATCAACTAGAGTCCTGTACAGCTGTCTGCCTTTGGGATTCATTAATCTGGAACCCAATATGTATGCTTAGCGTTGAAGTCGCCACAAGCCAGGATATCTATTTGTTAAATGAGTCTCCGAGATTAACAATACGTCTATAATGATTTCGTTGATAAACTGTGACACCTCAGCTTTGTGCTGGTTCAAGCCATTTGCGTTCCAGAAACAAATTTTTAAAAAACTCATTTTCTTGTTAAGTGTATTTGTATCATTTGGTTCTGGGCTCTTAAAAGCTCTTGTGTCGTATTTCACATGATGTCATGAAATTAGACATGTTTTGGCTAAGTGAGGTTATGTTACTTGCAAGAGAATTTAATAAATTTTCTAACCCTCCCGAATTTTGGGGGACAATAGGTTGTTTATTTTCATACTTTAAAATACTAGCATAGGAGACTGTTCCATACTGAACTAGAACATCTTTATTATTTTTATTTAGAGTGGAAGCTCCAGAAATTGGCGAATAAGAACTGCAGTTTAGATTCACTGGTTCAACTATTTCGCCTCTTAACCCCTTTTTTATCTCTTAATCTTTTCAAGAATGCTTTGTATACTGGACATCCGCGATAATTAGTAGAATGATCGCCTCCACAGTTTCCCTATTTTCTATTGAGACCTTTCTTTATAATATCACATTCAGTTGAAGAATGCAGGTCTCCGAATGCTACATGCGTTTAATAGGTTCCTCTACTGTTACACTGCGATTCAACAAATACCGTAGGAAGTATATTGGATGAATTCATTCCCATTTAATTTTCTATCATTAGGCTTCAACTCAAGTCTGAATAATGTTTGGGGAATTTTAACTCTATTGTAGATATTGATCACAATTCGTATATTATAGCCTAATTCTTCCAAGGCCTCCTTGATTTCATTAGGCTCTACACTGGACTCTATACCTTTAAATACCACTATTAGGCCTTTACTGCTTTTTAGCTAATAGGTGTAAAAAAATATTTTGTTATTGTTTAGATATTGAGAGACTTTTCTGTTGTTGTTGTTGTAGCAGCGCGAACAATTATACAATATTTAGTCTGGGGGTTCTGCTAGATCAAGTCCAAGAAATTGTGCCACTTCTACTGGGTGGGTCCATAAATCCACTGGATGTTGTGAAGTAGCGTTGGCTGGACAGTTAAAAATGTGGAGGGTGTCATGGGGACCCTGACCACATGCTGGGCATAAGTTTAGGACGCCACGGTCTATGCGGGACCAGAAGGCATTAAGCCTGTTGCTCCATCCTGATCTTAGTTGTGCCAGAATGACTCTTGTTTTGCGCGGCAGAATCTTCTCGGCGTCTGCTATCGGTGGTGGGCGACCTCCAAGTACGACATTCATACGGTATCCTGCTACCGCGGAATTGATGCCGTCTCTATGAATGTCGTTCAAAGCTGTCATATATGTGCTGCGATCGAATGGATCCTGCACATACCTCTGTATGCTCTCCTCGTATTTTCTAAGGTCCGGTCTGACATGCCTCGGGGGACACTCCAACTGTGTGATGTTGAATGACTCCTCCGGTGACATCCCAGAAGGAACTGTTGCGTCAGCATGACGTTATGTTCCTTGACCGGTAGAACCTTAGTTTCCTCGTGCAGGTGGTGTTCGGACTTTTCTGTAATCGTCCTCAGTGTATATAACGATTTTAGTTTCTTGCATACTTTTACCAATTAGGTCAATAAGTGTTTTCACTAAATCATTCGAACTGGGTGGTTTGAATGATTTTCAGCTAGAATTATCATTCCGGGACTGATCGTTATTTTCATCTTCACTTAAGAGCACATAACGATTTTTTAAAAAGGGATTGTCGTTCATCTTTTGCTTCTTTAATGAACTTTCCACCTTTTGAAAGCTTAAATTTCTTTTTTTATACTTAAATATCTAAGGATACCTGGTGTTTTTGGTTTATCCTTCTCGCCTACAGTTTTTGGTGTAGCACCCCTCGATGTACCATTATTGCTACTTACGCTTACTAGAGGGTTAAACACTTTAAAGCTCTCACTAGATTTTATTTCTTGTGGTTTATTTAAAGCTTGTGTATGCTTGCTAGTTGTTGTTGTTTTAAGTATGGGCATTGTTGTTGTTTGAGCGGTGGTTTTATTTGTGTATTCTTTTATGCTATTTTCTACACAATTATCGATTGGTGATATTGTATTGTTATTATTATTTGATGGTAGAGCGGGGGAACAAGAGCGAGCTCTATCACTTGGTTTAGTGGTTAAATAGATTTTGTTATAATTTGGATAACATATTTCTACCGTTTAAACTGAGCCTAGTCTCATCTTGAGGACTCATATGCTCTTTTAATATAAACTGTTATAACCTATAACAGAAGAAGAATAATAAAGACCAACAAAAATAAACACTTATTTTTTTTTTTGCAATTATGATATTTTGATTTTAGATATTATATTGTTATTATGAATTTTCTTTTTTGATATACTAATTAGCACTTTGTTTTTAATTATAGGCGTTCATGCGCAAGTAACTTTGTTTTTTATCGTAAATAAATAAAAACATTCACGAATTAAAATGGAGCGGATTTACAACACGCCTGTCTCTCATGAAATTTACAATAATATATATTGCTTTAATTGAAAATTATATTTTTGTTCTCACTCTGTAAACCACGACCAAAATAAAATAAATTTTTTATTGTTAGATCTATGCTTATGTATACAATTTATGCATTCCAATTTAGTGCTTGGTAGAACTGACAGTACAATGTTTTTTGTATGGACTAGTTTAAAAAATTTTTTTGCATTGCACATTAGGTCAAATGACACCTTTTTCTTTTCAAAAGTTTTTTTATTTGGAAAAACCTGTTTGTGCTAAATGCTTGCCAGTTCAGTTGTGCTTGGTTAATTTTAGGACCGTGTTTCTCGTTGACCCAATATGACCCCTTTCAAATTTTAAAATTAGATTAAATAATAATGAGTTATTAGCACTTTATTTCAGTTTGCGAATTTTTGGGTTTTAGGAGTAATGCCTCTTTCTTAGGTAATCTCTGAAATATGGTGAAAAGAATGACCAAAAAAAGAAAAATTTTATGCGGTTTTCAAACATGTAGTTGACAAAATTAAAGTTAACATATTTTTAGATGAAGTGGAGAAGCATATATTATGCAGATGTTTGTAACGTCCAAAAATATTAGTCTAACGCGCACCTTAATTTGGTACACATCATTTTTTCGGCCCAAGGACGAAGTCAATTGAAACTGGCTGAAATAGATCCATTACTCAACCTAGCCTCCATACAAATGCCCTCCCAAAATTGGACTTTATCGGCCATAAATGTTAAATTTATATAGGTATCTACACAAATTTCGCTCCAAATAAGTTTTATATAGACGGAATTTAGTTGACATTAATGAATTTTATGATGATCGGTCCATTATTAGTCATAGCTCCAATATAAGACCCGCTTCTGAAAATCAGTTTAACTTAAAAATGTTGGTATACAAATAAAATTTAACAGAAATAACTTTCATATAGAAATTAATCGCATGACCCAATTTCATGGCGATTGGTCCATAATTGCTCCCATATAATGCCCACTTCCGAAAATCACTCATGAATGTAAATTATTATTATTATTAAGCTTTAATGTCACATGTGCATTCCTCAAAATTTTTCATATAAATATGGCAATACTTTAAATTTTATAAGAAAAAGCAACCGCATACATAACTTTTTTTTGTAAATTTTAACTTTGTAAAAGAAAAAGTGACATTAAAGTTTATGCTGAATTGTTTATTTTATTTTTCAGATGTCTGTGCTTTGGCATTTTATACTTAGGTTTAACTCGTCAATGATGCTCAGTTAAACCTAGATTATATACTAAATAAACACAATAAGTGAGAAACACAATTTTTAGTTTAATCTAGGTTTAAGCGAAGAATGTAGATTATCTTTATCCCAGAAACTAGCTCTTAGTATAATTTAATTATATTAACGAATGTTTGCATTAATGGTTGCAAAAGGGTAAATTTTTGATAGTTAGAGGGTTAAATTCGATTTTTTAATAGATTTATTCTTACTTATAAAATTCTTTCAGGTTGTGGTTTGAGTACCATGATTTTGTAGTCGTTATAAATTTTGCAGAGAAAAAGTGGTTATTTGACCTATAGTGCATTGTATAGAATTTGGGATGAAAGGTTGAAATGTACATAAAAGAAATCCAATTTTTGATTTCCTCTTTACTTAAATCAAGTAATATTAGTATTATTTAATGGAGGATGCAAAAAGCATTCAACTGGGCATAGTCCTGTTAGTCTGGTGGCTTTCATTATGACTAAAAAATTTCCATCTCTTGTGATGCTTATTTTTCCGTTGGTTAATTAGATATACATTTCACTAAAATGATCTCAATGTTAATGTTGATTTTAAGTTACAAGGTTGGCGTTATATTCAAATTGGTTAAAAGATAACGTTATTTACGATTATTTTGGTATCGGTATCTTACTGATAACGGTAGTTGAGCTTAAAGTATATTTTAGGGGTAATGATAGCCAACCTTGTAAGATGATTTTGGAACAAGTATGAGTGCTATATTATAAAAAAAAAAATTGTTGGTGAAAACATTTTTTTGGGAAAAAAATATTTATGAGAAATTTGCTTAATCTCTGAAATTTGTCGATTTTATATCAACCCAACCAGAAATATACACGATATATTGATATATCAATCATATTTTAATTATGGTAATGTCTATATCGACTCAGCTATCTATAACTATCCAGAATATATATTGTTTATGGGGTCGCAAATGAAAAATATGGAAATTACAAACGGAATGACAAACTTCTATAAAACTCGTGATGAAGAATATAAAAAAGATTTATGTACATGCATAAGGGCTATAACCAAATTTCGGCTCTAGCAGTCTTGGGTTATTAAGGAATAAAAAACTCCCCCCCAAAGAAGATTTTTTAAAATCTACCAATAAAAAAAGTCATTAATTTTAAATATTTTATGAATAACTGGTCAATTCACAAGGTCTCTTATCAGTCATAATATCCTAATACATGACGACTCGTCTTAACCGACTCTTAGGCATTCGGCGTTGGTCTCTACTGGTTCGTTACGATAACACAATAAACATAGCATAGTATTATTTTAGGACGTTTTTTCTAAAACTGCGACTGTATTAAAACAATGATACTAGGGTATTCAACCGATAAACAGTTTACCGGTTAATCGATTAATTTTGGTCAGTTAACTGTTCGAATAATTTTAAATTGCCGAATTTCAAATAACAAATAAACCGATTAATTTGTGTCGATTAACTGATATTTCTTCTTTTTTGCACTTTAACATATTTTGTTTGTATTTATTTTTACATTTTAATTCAAATACAAATGAAAATTACTTCTTGATTGTAAAATGTTGGCTTAAATCAAGATCAATGAAACAGCTTGCATTTTAATAATTTGTTTTGTGTTAATAGCTCTCATAATTTTAAGTACAAAAACGTTCTCTTAGTTTAAGAGTTATAGGAATTTGAAGTCAATATATATAATAGTTAATTTCTCATATATTTGGTAAATAATCTGATCATTATGGGTATCATTGAATAGTGGTTAAAAATACCTTTCATAAGATATATATGGTACTTTTCATTAACATTGTGAACCAAAAATTCCTTTTTGAAAATATATGACAGTACTTCAGAAAATTTTGATATACAGAAAAAGTAATTTTTGCGAAGCCGGAGTTCGATATACCCAGAGTTTAAAGTCTCTTCGACCGGCCGAAGGCCGTCAATACAAAAAATGTGAATATTAACAGAAAAAAAAATTATGAAAAAATAAACTGTTACTGGGATCTTGATTTGTTCCAAAATGTTCAGTAAAAAAGCCCTCATCTATGGTGTACAACAACTGACATATTTATTTTATTTATTTATTCAAGTAATACAAAGCCTTCAAGGCCAAACTTACATATTACTTAGAAATAACATCTAAGCATGGAAAAAATTAAATTAACCTGAATATTAGGGCCATTTTGATATTAGCAAAAAAAAAAAATTCAAAATATATAGCTCTGGAATGAACTGAAATTTCTAAAATTTTTCTATAAAAATTGATAGAAGAGAAATAAAAGTATTTTTTATTTTTACGAAAATAAACACAATTTTGCTTTTACACAGCAACGATATACTAAATTTGTTATTAATTACTTTAAAATTTACCTTGGAAAAGCATCAAAAAACCATGTTCTTTTTGTATTTCTAAATACTACTCTTAGACCCGACATCAAAGGCGAGTGAAGTATTACTGCTCCCACTTCGTGTCTGGTTGCAAGATCCACAGTTGGTACAGTGCCAATACTTTGGCCATATAGAATTATAGTTTCTGGACTTATATTAAACCTGTTCGAAAAACAGTAAAGAGAGTTCATTACTTTAACATAAAAAATTATTTGCTTACCTTGTACGCATTGCCTGCCAAGCAGCTTCAATATCGGCATAGAGATTCTTTTCAGATGGTTTTCCCCCACTCATTCCATATCCCGAGTAGTCGTATCCAAATATATTGCAGTTTAGTTGTGAACCTAATGATATATAAAAGCTACTCATTTGTCCTAGGTCAACCGCATTTCCATGCGAAAATAGCAATGTATATTTAGCATTTTTACTGCAACGGACGTAAATGCAAGTGATGAGATTTCCTCGAGAAGTTCTAGTAAAAAATGCCTCAACCTTTGATTTATCTCTTTCAGAGAATTGCCATTCGGCGCGATCAAATAGGTGAAGATTGTACTTTACATTATCATCATCAGCAGGAGTTAACTTGTATGTCGGTTCCGGGGGTTGAAAAGCTAACTTCGCAGCTATTGGTCCAGGACAAGGTGGGCAACAAAACATGCAACAAAGTTCACTTATGCTGAACATATCGACTTCTTACGTCAAATTATTTGCCAAAATTATTATAATTTTTAAAAATTCAAATATAAAAATCTATTAAATTGCAATTATTCTCCTTTATTGCTAAAAAGTTGACGCTATAGTTATTTGTAGTGGATATTCACAACAAAAAATAGTGTATACATATTTTCGGCAGACTTGTTTGAGTTAGTAGAAATCTAAATGCTATGAAACACATGAATTATTTACCGAACATTAAAATAAATTACAACAATCAAATGCTTTTGCATATTCTTTTAATTCTAAATTTAAATCTTTTAATAATAAGATATAAATTACACTGCAACTAATGATTAAAAATCAGTAAATTTTTACGAACAAAGGCAGTAAGGTATTACCAGATTGCACGGAAAACGACATATGTAGTCTCGACCTAAGTACACTCAGAAAAATGTCTTCATATTATAGCTACCATTTTATTTCTGCTAGCAAATTCATGAAATTACGATTAGATAATCGATTTTTTACATTTAATGACTATTACAACTTCCGTTCACATGATCAATTTTTATTTATTTTGTAGTAACCTAACGTCTTGATGAGCCATAATTTAGTGCGCACAAGAACAAAACGTCAGCAAAATTACTGAAGAAATCTGTTCATGTTCTACGATGTGGGGAAAACAGTAAATTATTCATGTGCATAGTTTTCTATATAATGTTTTAAAATGGCATATTTCTGTGTAAAAACGATATAACCCCTTTTACAATGCAGAAATTGAAAGGAAGACAGACGAAGTTTGTTGGCGAGGGGTTAAAGAGGTAGAGTGTGTAGTACACGACTATCTGTACTAGACATTATTTGTTTCTCTTTTCCACTCTTCGCAATTTTCATGTTGTTGCTTCATATCATTTTTCTCACATCACTGTTTAAATGCATTTGACAATGTAAATATTCACACAGCGAAAAAGAACGAAAAATTAATTTCGCGATTTAGACAAGCTAAAAAGAAAATTATAAAAATTTCTGCCTTTCAATTTATGCATTGTAAAAAGGGACTATGCAATGTCAGACATAGTTGTGCGAATAATTGTGATGACACAGTTGTTCGACAAGAGATGTCCTCATGAGAAAAATGCATGTGCTCAGAACAAGTTGTTCACCACGTAAACAAATCGATGTGTTGTCAAGACAAGGGATGCAAAAAAATAACTGAATTTTATCTCCAACTTTGTGTATTTGTTCAAAATGTGCAAAACAAATCTTCTATATATATAAAAGTGAATGTGTGTCTGTATGTATGTTTATTATTATTAGTTTGGGATCTATAGATGGCTAAACGGCTGAACCGATTTGCTTGAGATTTTTACAGTATATTTATGTATGTCTGGAAAGAGCTATAGGCTACTTTTTGTTTTGAAATTTTAAGTGAACGTGGTACCTCCCATACAAAGTTAATTTTAAAAATCAAATATTTAGGAAACTATAATAGCTATAGTCCTCAAATTTTGCACGAGCAATTCCACTGTTTGTTTAAATATTTGCGGCAAAAATGGAAGTAGTAGCCACAGAAGGCGTGGCACCTCCCATATGATGATAATTAAAAAAAATTTATATATGGGAAACAATAAGATATATGGTACGGTTATTCTACCATCAATATTAATATTTAGGACAAGAATGGGCGGACCATCAATAGTGGGCGTGGCACCTCCCATACATATGATGACAAATTATAAATAGGGAAAGCTATTTCATCTATAAATATTAATATTTAGGACAGAAATGCGCTGACTACCAACAATATTAAGTAAATGTTACAATTTGTATACATTTGAAACCCTTATGTATATATAAAAGTGAATGTGTGTTTGATTGTATGATTGTTTGCTTATTTGTATTTTATACGTGGAAAAAATCATGGTCAATCAATAATGTTAAGTTAAAATTAGTATACCTGTGAAAGTATATATAAATACTAATCTTCGAAATTACATGAGGTAGAATATTTTATTACCATATTTCCTGTACGAAGATAATATTATTTACTAGCTTGACCCGGTGTGCTTCGCTACCCCTGTCGTAGTCTATGTTGGAAATTTCAATAAAATCGTTTCGGCCGTTTAGTATTTATTGTTTAAGAACTAAAGGTACCAATTTTACCGGTTTTCCCCTTTCTGGTCCAAGTATTGAACAAATTTATAGCCTATTGACGCTTCCAAGTAAGGATCTATCTATGTTCCAAATTTCAATAAAATCGATTCAGCCGTTTAGGCGTGATGCTATATATTTATATAGATTGCTTATTAAAATAGAAACTAATTTTAGATAAACTAAATAAGTATATTGTAAATCATAAGATAATATAATAAGAATTAATTTAAAAGGAAAACTGTAGATTTTAATAACTTAATAAATATATTTGTTTAACTCTAAACTTTTTATTTCATTAAGATACGGGTAGCGAAGCACACCGGGTTTTAGCTAGTATAATATATAATTGTCTTATTTTTGGTTTTTTTTTAACGCTTTATTAATTTATTGAATCTGCCTTTTGTAGGCCTAACAATAAGTATTCAAATCGTATAACAAAAATTAAAACTAGTTGCTCTCGAACAAGAGAGCCTTTAACTGGCACTCATCTTAGCGGGGTGGTAGATCTGGTCTACGGAGCCTGGATCGGGTTTGGATCTGCACAAGTTTTCTTGCAAGCGTATTGTGATGGTTTAGCAGCTTAACAATATACTTCTCGCGAACTTTCTTCCTTTACCGATGTCACTCTAAGTCCCTATGGGTGTTTTCATTTCTTATATACCATGGTGCTCCCGTCATGGTCTTAAGAAGTTTAGATTAGGCCCTCTGTATAAGACCTATACTGGTGTTGCTAGCCATTCCCCATAACTGAATTCCATATGTCCAAATTGGTTTTAAAACGGTCTTATACAGGATGACTTTATATTCAAGGCTTAATTTTGATTGATCACTTCATGTGAAGTCTCTTGGTTTCTATTTGACGACGCCAATTAAGCCGTCTATCTAGATGAATACCAAGGTAGGTGACGTAATCAGACTGCGATATATATTAACGTTTTGAGTGTGATAGGTGGAAAATGTCCTCTCCTTAGAGCGAACGTAACATGTTTACTTTTCAGCTCATTCACTTTTATTCGCCAGTTTTTCAACCATGTATTCACAAGTACGAGATAATTTTGTAGTTGACTAGATGCTATGAGTGGGGTTTCGTATTAGCTCACACGAAAACCCACACAGCAAATTTTCAGATATTATACCCCTAATGCCATATATCTATATATATAAAAATGGATGTGTGAATGTATGTTCCGAATAAACTCAAAAACTTTGGGTCGATTTGGATGAAATTTTCAGGGAATCTGTAGAATAGCCCAGCGGGTAACACTGTAAAGTCAGATTTTTGAAGGAAACGTTGGTTAATATTAGCAGCTTAAACATTCAGTGTTGCCATACTTACAAACAATGCTAATAATCGCATGCTATCAACATTGTTGATAAGTAGAAGGTTCTATCTACTGATGGACGTGTTTATAAACATGATGAATGTTGCAGGCAGTCTTTACAGACCGTTAAATTCAAATCGCTATTGCACATTCGTAACACTTAAGCCTGTTCGTCCCGAATAGGCATAGATTCACATTTACAGTGATCAGCTAGTCGTTTCAGATGTTTAACCTTAATTCTCGATATCGGTCTTCCACATTTCCGTATTCTATAGACCATCTTTGGCAAATATATTGGCAGTATCCTCCTCAACATTTTTTACTGCCTCTGCTGAAGCACATTAACCCAACCCGGAACCCGGCCTGATGACCTTTTCGCCTCGGGAAAGACCAAGCGCTCCAACAGGAACTACTTTATCATTGTACCGTTCAACGAGGGCCTCTATCATTACATGGCCACTTTTCAAATTTTTGTCCCATATCTAAAGTAATGCTGTGGCTAATCATGAAGTCTGCACCAATGATTACTTCATCCACAATATCGGCAACAACAAAGACATGATTTACGTTAATGCCACCAATAGTTAGTTTCACAGTAATTTTACCATGGACAGTGACAGGCTCTCCAGTAGCGGTGTGTAGACTTACATTGCAAATTGGTTGAACTGCTTTCTTTACTAAATCTGATCTCATGATAGACTGCGACGCTCCCGTGTTCATAGTAAGGATGTGCTTCTGACCGTTGATATACCCACTAGCAGAAAAATTGTTATTTTCCTGCTGCATTACTGATATGGAGATGGTAGGACCGTAATGTTTCCGATCCTCTCCCTCAGTGCTAGCTCTTTTTAAAGGTGGTTTTTGTAATGCTTGTTGATTCGACTGCTGGTTGTTTCTTGGCGGTGAAACATATCTGGTTCGCTTTCTTGGTACTTTACAGTTTCTTACTTAAAGCCTTTAAAACTGCCTCTATTAATTCCTTTAATTCGTTGGCTATATTTCTCTCATTTTCAGCGACAACATCGATTTTCCGCACATTACATATTTGTGGCCAAAATTGCTCCATAAGTTTCTCTTTGCAACTGTATCAAACTGGAACATGAAAATACCAAATGATGTGCTACCATCAAAAGTAGGGGCATTTGTTCTACAAGAGGTTTCTGGAATAATTCACTTAAATTGTAAACATTGGATGTATTTAAAATTACAGAAAAAAACCAAAAGAAGCTGTAGTTGTAAGTGGGGATCATGATTACAATTTTTGTATATAAAGGGCAACAGAACAAGGACTAATAAGTCAGTTCGAGCTCATCGGCATAAGGGTAAGGTCAAGAACCTATTAAATAAAAGTAAAAATTAAAATTTAACTAGTGGTTTTCTAACACGGCATTGAATTTTAAAATATAAATAAAGTAGACATTTCACCGAGTGGTTTTCTAACACGGAGTGAAATTAGTGAGATGTACAAAAATTCATTAGTGGATATCTAACACGACTTGAATTTTTATACGTTGTAGAGTAGAACCTACACAGTTCCAACTAGTGGTTATCAAACACAACATTTGACTGGGTAATACGAAATACCTCAGTTTTTCTAGTAGCTAGTTTTTCTGTAGCTAGTAATCCATCAGTAGCTAGACATGAAACACTTATTGGCATCCTGCTAGTGGTTCTCTAATACGACACAGGCTGTTAACGAGAAGATCAACAAAGATAGCGGGACCAGTCGAGTGTAAAGAAAGGGCTAAGGAGTTATTGGAGGTTACAAATCAGCGAGGAACGACAGCCGTGCGAGAAAATAACGACAGCCGAGTCGTAGGAGTTATAACGTGGAATGAAGTTACTGACAGAGGCGAACTCGGAAACAAATATATTTATTTCAAATAAATTAATATTTTGATAATAAATAAAAATTCATTAGAAAGAAAATATATATAAAACAACGTGTCATAATTTTCTTGTAACACACCCAGGAAAAGGCTGAGTATACTCCGGAATAAAATCGTTACAATATCCAGACGAAAACCATCCATTATTTGATAATTTCAAGATTAAGGTATTTGTGAATGACCTTCGTGACCCTGATGTAAGATATGCGGTTTATGCCACAAATTCATTAGAAAGAAAATATATGGGGCATTTCACGTCAAGTGAACCAACTTTGAAATCGATTTTCTTGTAACACACCCAGGAAAAGACTGAGTATACTCCGGAATAAAATCGTTACAATATCCAGACGAAAACCATCCATTATTTGATAATTTCAAGATTGAGGTATTTGTGAATGACCTTCGTGACCCTGATGTAAGACATGCGGTTTATGCCACAAATTCATTAGAAAGAAAATATATGGGGCATTTCACGTCAAGTGAACCAACTTTTGAAATCGATCGGGATGAAATTTGCACCAATGTTAGTTCTATTGGATAGTAATTCGGACACAATTTTTCAACAAGATCGGTTAAGAACTCTCTGAGTTATAGGAGGTTTTTTCTTATCCATATAACTTATTACCTATTGTTCTTAGCAAAATGTGTCCCAATTAGTTTAGATAGCTATTTATGCAATCTTTCGAAAAAAAAAAATAAATAAAATATTTTTTTTCTTTTTTTTTTTAAAAATCAAAAACATTTTTGACTTTTTTTCAAAATGGGCCCTTTTTGTAATTTTTTTTTAAGAAAACTTAGGTCTTTTCCTAAGCGACCTATATGGTCGCTTAGTGGGATGCGAGTGGGATATCTATCAAAAAAAATATTTTGTAACTCAAGATATAAAATTTTTTAATTTTTTTAATTTTTTTTTTTGCTCAGATGAAAGCTTATGTGTTTTACTTTAACACCTTTTTTGTCGCTTAGTGTGATGCGAGTGGGATATCTATCAAAAACATGTTTTGTAACTCAAGACATACAATTTTTTACTTTTTTTTGCAAAATCAAAAACTTTTTTGACTTTTTTTTTCCAAAATGGACCCTTTTTTTATTTATTTTTTATTTTTTTTTCAAAAGAAAGCTTAGGTCTTTTCCTTTAATACTTTTTTGGGCGCTTAGTGGGATGCGAGTGGGATATCTATCAAAATAAGTGTTTTGTAACTCAAGACAAATGTGACATGAATTTCGTATATATAAAACTTATTTGGAGAAAAACTTGTGTAGATACCTATATAAATTAAACATTTGTGACCAATAAAGTCCACTTTCGGGAGGACATTTGTATGGGGGCTAGGTGAAATAATGGACCGATTTCAGCCAGTTTCAATAGGCTTGGTCCTTGGGCCGAACAAATTATATGTACCAAATTTTATCGAAATATCTTCATGGACAACCAGCCAGCCAGACGGGAGGACGGACATCGTTTAATCGACTCAGAAAGTGATTCTGAGTCGATCGGTATACTTTCGGGTGCTAGACTAATATTTTTGGGCGGTTCAAACATCTGCACAAATCCAATATACCCTCGCCACTATGGTGGTGTAGGGTATAAAAAGTGATTTTTATTCCTGAGGTTAACAATTATGTTTTAATTTTAATGAAACAAACAAAAATATCCTTTTAATTTTAATTTTTATTGTATTTTATTTTATTAATAAAATTCGTATTTAATTTTATTTTTAGAATCCTTTACAATTTTATGTTTTTGTATTTTAAAGGTCCTTACAGGATCCTTTTTTTAAATATTTATTAAGTTGCACACACTTTTAACACTAAAGACTGACTGAACTTCTTGATAACATTTGACATGGTATAAAAGAAATCGAAGCAAAATAATATACATATGTATATTATTTACTTATTTACAATATTGGGAATTCAGAAATACATTACGCCTGGCAACTAATTAGTTTTACAATCAGTGATATAAAATGCGTAAACTGCAATTGCTTGTTACAATCGTACATACTAATGTATGTACGATCTTACAAACAATGGTATGTTATTTACCTATTAACAAAATTGGGAGTTCAGAAACTCATTACGCTTGGTAACTAATTAGATTTACAAGCAGAGATATAAAATGCGTAAACAACAATAACAAGACATGTTCAATCGTGATCCACTTGTCTTATGTACACATTGTGTGTAAATAAGAAAGAAGACACGATTGTGCATGTCGCATCATGATTTCTGCTTTCACTTAGCAACAATAATAAAACAATAATAGAATAATTGTTTCTTATTTTACATACACATTATGCGTATGTAAGTAAGAAACATTATTGGGTGAATTTGATCATGTTGTTGCTAGAGAACAATTTTATATTAGGGGTATTCATAATTTATCGCTCACTTATACATACATACATATAACTCCCCCATCGTTTGACTGAGGCTCTGGCGAAGTTATTTTTTTATGATTACTGATCTAATTAATGGTTTCAGAAAATATGTACAGTGCAAATATATATATATGTGTGTATGTATATAGCGTTATGATTATTCTTTTTGTACCTTTAATTAAAATTTTTTTTTTGTTTTTACAAAAAAAAAAAAATGTTGTATACTTATAAGTAATCTTAGTGTTGTTTTAATAATAACAATTTTTCTTATTGTAGTTTATACGATATACATATGTGCATATATACAATATATAGCATGTAATTTTATTTTTGTATGTGTGTACTTAGGTTTTAGGGTTTCGATTAAAATTAAATAGTATTAATTACACATTTTTTTTTAAAATTTCATTTCATATTTACTTACAATTATTCTTATTTATGTACATATATGTTTAAAGTTTAGATATTTAACGTTTTGAATTTAGTAAATTCTAACAATGTCTTTATTAGAATTTATTTTATTTTTAATACTTTGCAATATTTACAATAAAAACTTTGTTGAATATTATTAAGTTATTTTTTTATATTTTTACTAAATATATAAATAATTTTGGAACTTATTTGTTTTTATTTTATTGTTTTACATATACTATTCTTTGCAGTATTTACAAAATGTTTTTTTTTATTTCGTTAGTAAAATAAAAAAAAAATTAACACAATTTTAAATCACAATTATTTAATACCATATTGTTTAAAAGGAAAGTTTTTTTGTGGAATCGTTAATTTTGTATGTTACAAAGGCTTCATCCATTCATTGATCTACCAATGTCTTCTTTCTTCGTTTAATATGTGATTCATAATATTTATGTCTTGTATGTGTTATTAGGTGATCGTCATCTAATCTATCAACTGTAACCTTCCTAAACCTTGCGTGGTTTTTACCACCTCCTCCATGTCCCAAGTATACCTGTCCAGTCTGGAGTTCACAATTTCCACGATTTTCATTCAATTTAGATATAGAGCCTCCCCTTGATCCTATCATCTTGTTCCTTATCCGTGGGTAATCTTCTAACGTAACTTGGCCATTATGAAAATCAATGGGTTTGCATCCAGTGGTCGAATGGATCGAATTATTATAAAACATGATTACCTTGTAGATTTTCTCTTCTACTGTATCCGTGTCCTTATCTGGATCATGCCTAAGAAGACGAATGTGCTCATTCATAGTATTATGAAGGCGTTCTACGTCCGCGTTTGAGGTGTGATTATTGTTAGACGTAAAGTGAATTTCTATGTTTCTTTCCCTCAGAAATTCCATTAATGGAAGTGCTTAAAACCTAGCTCATTATCTGTCACAATTTTCTCAATATTGCTAACAATACTTAAGTAATGCGTTAACGCTTTCTTAAATTCAACCCATGACCTATTTCCAATTTTTATAGCCTGTGCAAATTTAGAAAACTTGTCAATTACAGTAAGAAACAACGTTTTCTGCAAACTGTAAAATACATCAATGTGTACAACTTGTCCTGGTCTTTCAGGTGTCTCAGTAATCTTAAATTGTTGTCTAATAGGTTTCCGACCATACTTTCCAACATTGCAGATGTCACAATTATTCATAAACTGCTGTATCCTAACTTTCAATTTTGGGTGATATATTTTAGTCCTGAGCTGTGAGAAATTTCCAATTATACCACGATGATTATTTCCGAGGTGTTCATTCTTAATGTGGTCATTAAGAGAATTTTCATCTAAGATGTCATTAAGAAAAGTACTGCATCTGGTTATTTTTAATTTTGAATTTTGGAAATATTTAGAAAAAGTGTTTTGAAACAATTGGTAAAGATTTTCATCATTCAGGAAAATTGCATTTACTTTGGTTTGGTTTTTTAATATAGCCAACATATCGTTTTCATCGAAGCTATTTGCTGTAATTATTTTTCTATTCTTATTAAAAACTTTTTCATTGACTATTTTCAGAGAATTAGAGTTTCTCTCTATAATAATTTGGTTACGATACGCATTTAATGGGATATTACTTTGAAGAATAATATTAGGATGTTCAATTAAATTTATTTGTGGTTCGATCCGAGATAATGCATCAGCATTTCCGTTATTAATTCCACGTTTATACATAATTTCATAATCATATTCTTCTAACTGTAATCGCCATCGAATTAATTTAGAATTTGGCTCTTTTATAGAGAATAGCCATTGTAGTGGCTGATGGTCAGTTTTGATAATAAATTTTCTGCCAAAAAGGTACGGGCGAAAATACTTTACAGCCCAAACTACCGCTAACAATTCCTTTTCTACCATACTATAATTCACCTCATGTTCATTCAGGGTTCTGCTAGCATAACAAATTGGGTGATTGTCCTGCGAAAGAACAGCTCCAAGTGCGAAATTGCTTGCGTCCGTATTTAAAACAAATTGCTTGTTAAAGTTTGGGTAGGCTAATATTGGGTCATTGATGAGAAGGGTCCTTAATGTCCTAAAACTCTCAATATACTCCGGATCATTGATATTCATCCTAGTGTCCTTTTTTAAATATTTGGTCATAGGTTTCGCAATTCTTGAGTAGTCCTTGATAAATTTACGGTAATAGCCGCTGAGGCCTAGGAATTTCCTTATTTGTTCGGGTGTCTTCGGCAAGGGATAGTTAGCAACACATTCGACCATTTTAGGATTTGGTTTTATGCCTTCATGCGTAACAACGTGTCCTAAGAATTCTGTCTCCCGTCTTAAAAATTCGCATTTATCTACCTGAACTTTTAGGTTGGCATCTAAAAGTCTATCAAAAACAAGACGCAAGGAATTCATATGCTCCTGGAGAGAAGTAGAATAGATTATAATATCATCCAGGTATACTAAACATACTTTATTCACTAAATCACCTAAAATATTATTCATTAGCCGCTGAAATGTGGCGGGTGCGGTTTTAAGGCCAAAAGGCATTCTTAGAAACTCATAGTGACCACCCTCTACAGAAAAAGCGGTTTTATGGGTGTCTTTTGAATCGATTTCAACTTGATGGAATCCTTTTGCCAGATCCAAAGTGGTGAAATACATGCACCTACCGAGTTTCTCTAAGATTTCTTCTATATTCGGGATTGGAAAACGGTCATCTATAGTCTTTTCATTAAGCTTCCTATAGTCCACTACTATTCGCCATTTTCTTAACCCACTGGCGTCATCTTTTTTGGGAACAATCCATATTGGAGCAGAATAAGGTGAATTTGAAGGCTTAATTATCTTGCAGTCTAACATTTCCTGTATTTGCTTATTTACCTCTTCCTTATGTACGTAAGGGTATCCATAAGTCCTGGCAAATACAGGTATATCATCCACAGTAACTATTCGGTGTTTTATGGCATTCGTGAACGTTAGATTTGAATTTGCTTCATAAAATAGTTGACTATAATTTTCCAAAATCCCCACTAAGTTATATTCTTCTTCCTCATTCAAATGGTCCATTCTAATTTGTTCCATATAATTTAGTTCGCGATTACGTTTCTGACTTAAGTTGTCATCGACTAAATAGTAATTTTCGGGAGATACTGGCCATGAACTTTTTTCTGTAAGGTGTATTACGTTCGAACACTCGGCGGTGGTTTCTGCTTCTACCTTAAAGTTATGTGCATCATAAACACCTTCACAAATAATAGTTTCTCCTAAACAGTTCTTATGTTCCCTAATGTGAATTAATCCACATTCAGTAGGTGTAATAAATTTAACTCTTCGATTCTTTCTCAAATTCAATAGAGGAACGTTCTTATGGTTGATTATCAATTGGTTCTTCTCATAATCTATAATAGATTTGTACTTCCGAAGAATATCGTTTCCTATGATCCCGTCATAGTAATGGTGAAATTTACATTCAATTAAAAATATACTGTCCTTACTATCTCCTATTTCCGTAAACATTGGGACTTGATAAATGGTATTTGTAGTTATATTGTTCTGTAAAGATTTTAAGGTCAAAGTGTGAGAATTAATTTTCCATTTCGGATTGCATATTCCTGGATTAACAATTGAATGGGTGGCTCCAGTATCCACAATAAATTTAAGACTATTTTTTATTATTATATGTGGTAATTCTCCACCGAGGCTTGAAAAGGAAAATTTTGTGCAGTTACACTTAGATTCGACAAAATATAATTAGAGTTTCGTGCATTACCTGGACTATTGACACAAGAATTATTTTGTGGTATACTATAATTTTCAAGAGTGGCTTGAAAAGGGTGAATAACTGATCTATTGTAATTAAGGTTTTGTAGATTATTTAAATTGTTTATTTGTGGATTATTTTGTAGATTACCTGAATTGTTTATTTGTGGATTACTTTGACAAATAGGCAATCCTTCTAAATTTTCCGAATTTTGCATTATATTAATATCCATAGGTTCTGAAATATTTTGTCTATTCTGAGAATTTGGAAACCTATTGTTAAAACGTTGTCCGTTGTGATTGTAGGTAAAGTTAGTCCGATTGTTGTTGTTATTATCAAAATTATCATTATTATATTGATACCTTCCGTTATAAGTTGGTCTACTTGTATTATTTTTATTGTGTTGCGCCTCCCATCTAGGGTAAGATTGGTTGTTCCTCGGATAAAAATGCTGGCTTGCTACATTATTTTTATTTACCTGATAATTCTTGTTGTTATTTGTATTAGGTTTATTTTTAGCATTTGAATTATTAGATTTACCAAAATTATCATTTCCATTTTCGCTGCTATAGTTAGCATACCCTGAGGAAAAAAGGATATCCATTGCGTTCTCAATAGTATCAGGATTTCTACAAGCTAAAATTGTCTTCATGGGTTCTGGAATTTTTTCCTTAAAGATTTTAAGAGCTGTCCTCATATTATTCCTAGCTATTTGCTCACTATTTAAATTAATTCCCAGATCCGTGGAAGTTTTATTATTTAAACATCGAAGTTTGTCCTTAATTTCATTATAGAAATCAATGGTATTCGTCTTAAAAACTACCGATCTAAGTCTGTCGTATAATTCCTCAGTACTAAACTTCTCACCAAAATTATTTATCAAAATAGTTCTTATTTCTGTCCACGACTGGGCATGGAAATTAATTTCCAATGTCTCTTTTGCCTTACCCTTAAGTTTACTTTTAATAAGGTCAAAAAATAAAAGTTGTGAAAGTTCGTCGTATTGAATGAGAAGTGGATTAATTCGATCGACTAGTGAAATGAATGAATATAAATCTTTTCTATTTCCAGAAAATTCTGGCAATCTTTCTAAAAATTTAAGTGGATCTAATGTTAAACTACGTGGATGATTATTTTCTAGAGCCATTTTGTAAATTATTGTTATTAAATTTTTAATTATTTAATAATTATTTTTATTAAATTTGTGTTAAAATTTTTTTTATATGTTGTTGTTGACTTTTTTTTTACCAATTAAGAATTAACTTTTCTTTATATGAAAAAAAATTGATTTTTATTTTAGTAAATTTGATTTATAATAATTTCATTAATATTATTATATATTTAAAGAAAATAGTTTACAAACTTTAAAGATCGAAAATAAATAACTATTCATCAATTTTGATGATAGCAAAAACAATTTACATGAAGGAAATAGAAAACATTAGAAACTATTTTTTTTAAAAAAGAATAATAGTTTTTCTTTTTATTTTAAATTTTATAAATAAAAATAAAAAACAATAACTGAGAAAATTTATTTTTACTTTAAATGTAAATATATTTATATGTAAAATAACTGTATACTTAAATAAATGTTTTAATGATGGCTCCGAATTTTCCAAAATGTTGTCTTCAGGATGTTCTTTCCAAAATGGCTTCCTTAAAAATTCATCAATGGCGTTGAAAATTTTTTTTTATTTTTTTTTTTTTTTTTTTTTGCAACACGATTTTTTTTTTTTTATTTGTAGATCATATGTTTATAAAGTTTTTCCTTTTGAATCACGTTTTAATTAATTTTTTTTATAGAATGTTTTTTTTATAGTTATGTGTGTACATATAATGTTTTCCAAAAAAAAAAAAAAAAAAAAAATCTTAACTTTTTTTTTAGATGCTTTTAAACAAATTCTTTTAATTTAGTAATTAATTTCAGCAAAATTCTTTCAAATATGTATATATATTTTTATAGTAAAATGTTTGTATTATTTTTCTCAAAATGTTTTTTTTAGTTTTGGTGTGACTTTTCACAATGTAATTTAAATTTAACACAATTCTTACTAAAAAGGTAAATTCTTTGTTTTTGTTAGAAGTTTTTAAACAAATTCCTTTTAATTTAGTAGTAGTATTATGTTTTTCTTTTTGTTCTAAATTTTGTTGTCTTTAAATTTTAGCAAAATTCGTTCAAATTTGTAAACTTTTATAATAAAATTATTTTTTGAGTTATTTTTATCAAAATGTTTTTTTTTAGTTTTGATGTAACATTTCACAACGTAAAATTTTTTGTTTTAAGTGTTCTTAAAATTTTTTTTTTGTCATTTAATTAATTTTTTACTTTAAGATTATCAATTAGTTTAAAGTGAACACTTTAATAATTATTTCTTTCACAGATTTTTTTTATTATTTAAACAGTTTGTGTTTTCTTTTTTTTATAAGGAAATATCCTTCAAGTTCTATATATATATTTTTTTGTTTGAAAGGAAATTCCCTCTAAGACATTAAAATGTCCAGTATCACTTTTCACTCGACAAAACTTTTCTAAGGATACCCGGGCATCCTACCGACTGCGCCAATTATGTTTTAATTTTAATGAAACAAACAAAAATATCCTTTTAATTTTAATTTTTATTGTATTTTATTAATAAAATTCGTATTTAATTTTATTTTTAGAATCCTTTACAATTTTATGTTTTTGTATTTTAAAGGTCCTTACAGGATCCTTTTTTTAAATATTTATTAATTAAGTTGCACACACTTTTAACACTAAAGACTGACTGAACTTCTTGATAACATTTGACATGGTATAAAAGAAATCGAAGCAAAATAATATACATATGTATATTATTTACTTATTTACAATATTGGGAATTCAGAAATACATTACGCCTGGCAACTAATTAGTTTTACAATCAGTGATATAAAATGCGTAAACTGCAATTGCTTGTTACAATCGTACATACTAATGTATGTACGATCTTACAAACAATGGTATGTTATTTACCTATTAACAAAATTGGGAGTTCAGAAACTCATTACGCTTGGTAACTAATTAGATTTACAAGCAGAGATATAAAATGCGTAAACAACAATAACAAGACATGTTCAATCGTGATCCACTTGTCTTATGTACACATTGTGTGTAAATAAGAAAGAAGACACGATTGTGCATGTCGCATCATGATTTCTGCTTTCACTTAGCAACAATAATAAAACAATAATAGAATAATTGTTTCTTATTTTACATACACATTATGCGTATGTAAGTAAGAAACATTATTGGGTGAATTTGATCATGTTGTTGCTAGAGAACAATTTTATATTAGGGGTATTCATAATTTATCGCTCACTTATACATACATACATATAACTGTTAACATATTATGGGTATTACAGTATCGAGGCTATGAAATTTTAGTTAGGTATGTTACATACCATCGGAAAGGCTAATGTGTCTAGTTTCTCTGCGTAAGTTTAATTATTAAGGTTTACACACAAATATGAAAAAAATCAAAATAGTGCATATGCTAAAAATTTAAAAACCTGTGTCTTGAGTTACAAAACATTTATTTTGATAGATATCCCACTCGCATCCCACTAAGCGACAAAAAAGGTGTTAAAGGAAAGCACATAAGCTTTCAACAAAGTTTTTGATTTTGCAAAAAAAGTAAAAAAATTTATATCTTGAGTTACAAAATATTTTTTGTGATAGATATCCCACTCGCATCCCACTAAGCAACCATATAGGTCGCTTAGGAAAAGACCTAAGTTTTCTTTAAAAAAAGAAAAAAAGGGCCCATTTAAAAAAAAAAGTCAAATGTTTTTGATTTTTTTTTTAAAAAAAGTCAAACATATTTTATTTATTTTTTTTAATTTTTTTTTTCGAAAGATTGCATAAATAGCTATCTAAACTATTTGGGACACATTTTGCTAAGAACAATAGGTAATAAGTTATATGGATAAGAAAAAACCCTGTTTGGCCAAAAGTCAAATTTTGACCTCCTGTTGAAAAATTGTGTCCGAATTACTATCCAATAGAACTAACATTGGTGCAAATTTCATCCCGATCGGAAACATCGATTTCAAAAGTTGGTTCACTTGACGTGAAATGCCCCATATATAAAACAACGTGTAATAATTTTCTTGTAACGGACCCAGAAAAAGGCTGAATAAAATCGTTACGATATCCAGACGAAAACCATCCATTATTTGATATTTTTAAGATTGAGGCATTTTTGAATGGCCTTCGTGACCCTGATGTAAGACATGCGGTTTATGCTACACGGAAGTCAACATTTGCGTTGGCACAAGAAACAGCGAAATTAATTTCTATGCGAGGTGCGAAATACCGTCAATCATGTATTTATTGTTGCCGAAATTATGAACGAAGTAATCATTAGTGCAGATTTCGTGATTAGTCATGGCATTAATCTGCATATGGGACAAAGGTTATGATTTGGCGAAATGTGGAAATACCCCTTGATGTCGGATATGGAAGCAAGGCTAAAGTAAGAAAGCTACTTACTGTCGACCATCAGAAACTACCACCACAATCCGAAAATTTAGTTTGGGGCCGTATGGAGGGAGATTGTGAGGACAACAGCTTGTGATCAGAACTAAAAAGTGATCTTCTAGCAGCAAAATCCCTCATTAAACCATGCAATGACAGAATAGTTCCTCTAAGTGTGCTCAACCTGTCCAGCTATGAAAAAATCAACAGGCAAATAAGTCCACGAAAAACAAGAGCTACTAGCGGAATATGTGGGGAAATGGGTAGAAGGATTAGCGCCGAATGATAAAAATAATGTCAAAAAGCTTCTGAAGAAACATGCATCTGTCTTAGCCTTAATGGGTCAAAGCCAAGGTAGAACGGCAATTGTAAATCATCAAAAATCTTCAGGAATTGAGCAGTATTCTAGGCCTTTGCACGTACTACCGACGATTTGCAACGAATTTTCCCAGTGTAGACGCAAGCTTACATGAGCTAACCCAGAAGTTGCGACCATTTCTGAGGAGTGAATCTCAAGAACAGGCATTCCTGCAATTAAAGGAGTTGTTGTGCATATCCCATTCCTGGAGCAAATGTTGTTTTAGATAGTGATGCGAGCGTATACGGTATAGACGGTGTGCTCTCACAAGTCAGCCGAATACTTTCGAAGCCTGAAAGAAACTACTGCGTAACGCGACGAGAACTTTTGGCAGTATTAGAGTGTGTCAAGCATTACCACAAGTATTTGTATCGTCAACACTTCCAACTGAGAATCGATCATTCGGCCCTCAGTTGGTTGCTGCAATTTAAACAACCTGAAGGGCACTGGCTCGTTGGATTGAGTGGCATCAGAGCTATGACTTTAGCATCGAGCACCGGAAGGGTTTGAAACATGGCAATGCGGATGCGCTCTCAAGACTGCCCTGCAACGTGGGATGCAAGTATTCTACAAAAGCCAAATAATATATTTTAAATTCATTTTTACATCCAAAAATAAATTGTCGTTTTGTTAATGCAAATATTAACAATCACAAAAAAAACCAAGGCAAAAAGTATTACAAAAAACAACAACATAAATACCTTTAATAAAGAGTGTGGTATTTGTGTTTTTGTGTATGAGTTACTCTTGCTCTCCAACAAGCGAAAGGAGGCTCAGCAGCAATGGAAAAAATGCATACATTGTTGTGAGCTCTCCATACAACAGCAAAAATACATATGACCCAAAAAAACACAAAAACTATTTAAGTGTAAGAACAACAACAAACGAGAGATCTCCACTCTCTAGTGCGACAAAACAATTGTGTAGAAGACAGCATAAAAGAAAATATAGAAAAACAAACAACAGTAATGCTACTGTGATCAATGTCACAAATAGTAGTAATAAGTAAAACCAATTAAGTTCAATGCTAAAAAATACCAAAAAATAATAAAAGTATAGTGAAAAAACATGGTAAAAATCCTAACAGGAATGGACCGTTACATCACTATAACTAAACGCAAGTCCAGTCCTAGGACATCAAAATTGGAACCAAATCCAAAACAGGCGAAAAAAATCCGGTAAGTCAAAATCGTTTTGCAATTCTTGACAATCAAGAAAGTGAAAAAACATCCGCAAAGCCTGTAGCAGACTATAAGCTATATTTGCGCGAACCCTCTACAAATGTTTTGGTGAACAAATTGTCCCAACTTGTAGGTAAGGAGAATTTCCACGTGGTCTCTCTGCGTAAAGGAAATATACAAGAGACAAAGATACAAACCTACTCAGAAAAAATTTCAGAATAATAGTTGATAATTTCGATTCCGAGAAAAGCAACTACTATAAATATAAACTGAAAAGTGCAAAAGGTTTGACAGTACAGATAGTTCTGAGCCAACTGATGATATAAAAAAGGCGCTAGAGTCTGAAGGCTTTGAAGTGAAGTCCATTCACAATATACTAAATAAGCACAAAATTCCACAACCACTTTTTAGAGTTGAAATTACATTCAACTCTTCTGAATTCAAGAAAAAGGGTGACACTCATCCAAGATATAGATATCATCTTAATCGTAAAATAATTGTAGAAGAACCAATTAAGCTCAGTGCCTTAAATGCCAAGAGTTCGGTCACACCCAAACATTCTACAAATTACCTTCTGTATGTGTAAGATGTGGAGATATTCATAAAAGTGAAGAATGTACCCACTCAAAAACAGATAATATAAGAAAATGTAGTAACTGTGGTCAGAATCACACCGCAAACTACCGGGTATTCCTACGCATTCAGGAATCAACGAAGGCAAGAAGACCTTTATATGCTCAATATAAGACCTTTAACTTTCCAAGTATCATAAAAAACAATTATCAAAACAAATCGTATGCCCATACGACAAAAGAGGGTTCAGTTACCCAAATAAAAACAAACAATGGTGTTTCTAGTGCTCAATATAGAGGTATCATAAATGATAATTATCAAAACAAATCGTATGCCAATACGACAAATGAGGGTTCAGTTACCCAAATGAAGATAAGGAATGGAAATAATGCCCCATTATTTTCATATGCACATGCATTAAAAGAGGGTGTACCAGTACCCGACACTAACTCTCAAAGCTCCATTTAATTCAAACCAAGAACAGTTTCATGGCGAAAATGCAAAATATGTTTCAACAATTGATGCAGAATCAAAGCATGTTCATGCAGATCCTGCTAAATGAAAAATTAATTCTCTAAGAATTTGTTTTTGGAATGCTAACGGCCTTAGCCAACATAAATTGAAGTACAACAATTTCTCCAGCTTTAGGAAATTGATGTACTACTCGTCTCTGAAACACACTTTACCCTATAGAACTGTTTCAGAATTAACGGATACTACACTTATGACACAAAACATCCAAGTGGTAGAGCATGTGGCGGAACAGCTATATTAGTGAGAAAAGATATTAGGCATTTCCCAATGCCAGAATATAAATTGGACAACATAAATATACCTGATAGTAGAGTTACAATATCTTCAATATATTGTCCTCCTAGGTATAATGTTAATCGAGAGCAGTTTCTCGAATATTTTAGGACTCTAGATCCAAGATTTATAGCAGCTGGTGATTACAATGCAAAACATACATTTTGGGGCTCTCGACTTATTACTCCTAGAGGGAGGGAACTGTTAGAAGCAATATCGTCTAACAGACTAGGTGCCATATCTAGTGGCCAACCTACTTATTAGCCTTAGCCTCAATAAGATTGCCGATCTAATTGACTTCGCTGTAATCAAGAATATAAAACTAGAATTTATTTCGTTGGCCTCTCGTCAGACCACTCCCCTACAGTTGTAACCTTATTAGAAGTTCCAAGTAAATTGGAAAACTATTACTCTTGTTTCCCTAATAAGAAAACGAACTGGTTAAAGTATAAAATGTATGTTAACTCACACTTGCCACAGAATATCTCATTCAAAAATGAATATGAAATACAATCCGCTGTCGATATATTTACAGATAATTTAGCAAACACCGTTAAAGTGTCTACGCCTCCAGTCCCCTTGGGGAATTATAGACATTCCCCAGATACATTGAGTCTCTTATCAAAGAAAAGAGAACACTCAGACGTCAATGGCAACAATCGCGATCTCCGAGCTTAAAGCCTAAACTAAATCAGTGCCAAAGAAGACTTCACGTCGCCTTAAAGATTAATAAGGAATCTAATCTGAGAAATTATCTTAAAAACTTAGACCCTGCTATGAAAACAGAATATAGTCTCTGCAATGCTGTGAAAAATATGCAATGCCCTATTGTATATGAGTCACCGATACGCCTTCAGAACGGAGAATGGGCAAAAAATACTTCAGAAAAAATCGAAGCGAACCACTTGGTGAATGTATTTACCCCAAATGATACAAATTCATCAATTAGTGATAATGTCAAAGGTCTTAAGGCTGGAAAATCACCTGGTATAGATAAAATTACTACCACGATGATAAGTAATCTGCCCAACTCAGCACAGAGAATTATTTTGCTCATATTTAACTGAATACTACGTATTGGATAATTCCTATCCTCATGGAAAACATCTGAGATAGTTATGATACCAAAACCGGGAAAAGATGTTACTCAAGTGACATCATACCGTCCCATTAGACTGTTGTCAATATTCTCAAAACTTTTTGAAAAGTTGTTACTTGAGAGAAAAGTTGTTACTTGACGAAAATTCCATTATTCCTGATCATCAATTTGGTTTCAGAAGGAAACATAGTACTATCGAACAGGTACATCGGATAACTACACTTATTCGGAAAACATTCGAGAGCAAGCAGTATTGCTCTGCATTATTTATTGACATATCTAAAGCCTCCGATAAAGTCTGGCACGATGAACTAATACACAAAATTACTAGATTACCACCTGCGAATGTACAAAAACTGCTTAAAAATTACATACAAGGAAATTTCTTTCCAAATCAGATCAAAAGATGTGATCTCGTCACGTCGATAAATATCCGCTGCACAGTGGGGCAGAAGCAAAATTTTTTGGAAATAAATCTGGCATTTCTAAACGGCTGGTCCGATCGGGATAAAATTTGATATGGGCGTAGCCAAGGAGTATTCGAGTTTAAGTTATTAAAATAGACCCTACAAATGCTCTAGGCGCGGCGCTATGGGGGCTCAAAGTAGGGTACCTTCGACATGTAAAATTTTTAAACACGTGCCATTTTTTGGTTTCCATCCGATTTCAAAAATTTTTAAATTTTTGGGAAGCGCTCGGCTAGATCTTGCAAAAACAAGCTTGCGTGTGCTATTTATCTCTTATAATTTCCGAGTTATAAGCATTTCAAAATTGAAATTTAAAAATTTGGCATACCATGGTACGCTTTTTTAAAAATATAGGGCGTACTTTTGAACGGAATGGACTCGAATTTTTTTATTAGTTAGATAACTAAATTACCATTAATATGCAAAAATTTCAGAGCAATATCAATTACCGATCCGAAAATAAACGATTTTCAATTTAAAAATTCAAAATTTTTTAGATTTTTGCTGTTTTTTGGGCGAAAAGGTGACTTTACTATTTTTTTATTAAAATAAAACTTTCTTTAAGAACATATAAAAGTTTTATGTTTTTCTGTAAGATATCTTTACGGAGAATATTTTGGTATAAAAAACATGTCATATTTCTCGAATATGTTGCCCCTACGCTCTTCGGAATTTGACCTATTTTTTATCAAAATTTTAATTTGGTCCACATGTTCTAAAATCCCAAAGCTGGGATCAGAAAACGGAAAGCAGTTTTGGAAACCTTGATGTAATTCCTATTTATTTTTAAAACATTTTCCCAGCCCCAAAGGAAATGTTGACGTTATTGGCAAAATTGTAAAAAATAAAATTTTTGGGATTTTCGCTCCAATTTTTAGGAATTGCGGGATTTCCTTTGACCTTTTGACAAGTTTTTTGCACTTTGTTATTTGGAATGAGAATTTTAAAAAACCCTGCAAATTTCGTTTAGTTTTGTTAATAAATAATGATTTTATTACATATTACATATTTATTGAGCTCCAAAACTAAAATTTTTATCAAAATTTTGATAGGATTGCAAATATTAGGAACAATTTGGTCCACATTTTTTCCGAACTAAATTTTTTGTGTCAAAAAAGTTATTGATTTTGCAAAAAAAGTAAAAAATTGTATGTCTTGAGTTACAAAACATTTTTTTGATAGATATCCCACACGCATCCCACTAAGCGACAAAAAAGGTGTTAAAGGAAAACACATAAGGTTTCTTCTGAGCAAAAAAAAAAAAAAATTAAAAAATGGGTCCATTTTTTTAAAAAAAGTCAAAAATTTTATATCTTGAGTTACAAAATATTTTTTTGATAGATATCCCACTCGCATCCCACTAAGCGACAAAAAAGGTGTTAAAGGAAAGCACATAAGCTTTCAACAAAGTTTTTGATTTTGCAAAAAAAGTAAAAAAATTTATATCTTGAGTTACAAAATATTTTTTGTGATAGATATCCCACTCGCATCCCACTAAGCAACCATATAGGTCGCTTAGGAAAAGACCTAAGTTTTCTTAAAAAAAAGAAAAAAAGGGCCCATTTAAAAAAAAAAGTCAAATGTTTTTGATTTTTTTTTAAAAAAAGTCAAACATATTTTATTTATTTTTTTTAATTTTTTTTTTCGAAAGATTGCATAAATAGCTATCTAAACTATTTGGGACACATTTTGCTAAGAACAATAGGTAATAAGTTATATGGATAAGAAAAAACACCTCTTTGGCGAAAAATGTCAAATTTTGACCTCCTATAACTCAGAGAGTTCTTGACCGATCTTTTTGAAAAATTGTGTCCGAATTACTATCCAATAGAACTAACATTGGTGGAACTAATTTCATCCCGATCGATTTCAAAAGTTGGTTCACTTGACGTGAAATGCCCCATATATTTTCTTTCTAATGAATTTGTGACATAAACCGCATGTCTTACATCAGGGTCACGAAGGTCATTCACAAATATCTTAATCTTGAAATTATCAAATAATGGATGGTTTTCGTCTGGATATTGTAACGATTTTATTCCGGAGTATACTCAGCCTTTTCCTGGGTGTGTTACAAGAAAATTATGACACGTTGTTTTATATATATTT
Organism: Calliphora vomitoria; assembly: GCA_942486065.2. Lineage (NCBI taxonomy): Eukaryota > Metazoa > Arthropoda > Insecta > Diptera > Calliphoridae > Calliphora > Calliphora vomitoria. The sequence continues at coordinate 103,956,762 of OW818029.2, forward strand.
TCTTTCTAATGAATTTTTATTTATTATCAAAATATTAATTTATTTGAAATAAATATATTTGTTTCCGAGTTCGCCTCTGTCAGTAACTTCATTCCACGTTATAGCTCCTTCGACTCGGCTGTCGTTATTTTCTCGCACGGCTGTCGTTCCTCGCTGATTTGTAACCTCCAATAACTCCTTAGCCCTTTACACTCGATCTGGTCCCGCTATCTTTGTTGATCTTCTCGTTAACAGCCTGTGTCGTATTAGAGAACCACTAGCAGGATGCCAATAAGTGTTTCATGTCTAGCTACTGATGGATTACTAGCTACAGAAAAACTAGCTACTAGAAAAACTGAGGTATTTCGTATTACTCAGTCCAATGTTGTGTTTGATAACCACTTGTTGGAACTGTGTAGGTTCTACTCTACAACGTATAAAAATTCAAGTCGTGTTAGATATCCACTAATGAATTTTTGTACATCTCACTAATTTCACTCCGTGTTAGAAAACCACTCGGTGAAATGTCTACTTTATTTATATTTTAAAATTCAATGCCGTGTTAGAAAACCACTAGTTAAATTTTAATTTTTACTTTTATTTAATAGGTTCTTGACTTTACCCTTATGCCGATGAGCTCGAACTGACTTATTAGTCCTTGTTCTGTTGCCCTTTATATACAAAAATTGTAATCATGATCCCCACTTACAACTACAGCTTCTTTTGGTTTTTTTCTGTAATTTTAAATACATCCAATGTTTACAATTTAAGTGAATTATTCCAGAAACCTCTTGTAGAACAAATGCCCCTACTTTTGATGGTAGCACATCATTTGGTATTTTCATGTTCCAGTTTGATACAGTTGCAAAGAGAAACTTATGGAGCAATTTTGGCCACAAATATGTAATGTGCGGAAAATCGATGTTGTCGCTGAAAATGAGAGAAATATAGCCAACGAATTAAAGGAATTAATAGAGGCAGTTTTAAAGGCTTTAAGTAAGAAACTGTAAAGTACCAAGAAAGCGAACCAGATATGTTTCACCGCCAAGAAACAACCAGCAGTCGAATCAACAAGCATTACAAAAACCACCTTTAAAAAGAGCTAGCACTGAGGGAGAGGATCGGAAACATTACGGTCCTACCATCTCCATATCAGTAATGCAGCAGGAAAATAACAATCTTTCTGCTAGTGGGTATATCAACGGTCAGAAGCACATCCTTACTATGAACACGGGAGCGTCGCAGTCTATCATGAGATCAGATTTAGAAAAGAAAGCAGTTCAACCAATTTGCAATGTAAGTCTACACACCGCTACTGGAGAGCCTGTCACTGTCCATGGTAAAATTACTGTGAAACTAACTATTGGTGGCATTAACGTAAATCATGTCTTTGTTGTTGCCGATATTGTGGATGAAGTAATCATTGGTGCAGACTTCATGATTAGCCACAGCATTACTTTAGATATGGGACAAAAATTTGAAAAGTGGTTCGCTCTAAGGAGAGGACATTGCCCACCTGTCACACTCAAAAACGTTAATATATATCGCAGTCTGATTATGTCACCTACCTTGGTATTCATCTAGATAGACGGCTTAATTGGCGTCGTCAAATAGAAACCAAGAGAATGACCATGAAGCTAAAAGCCTCTAGCTTTCATAGGTTAATCAGTGATCAATCAAAATTAAACCTTGAATATAAAGTCATCCTGTATAAGACCGTTTTAAAACCAATTTGGACATATGGAATTCAATTATGGGGAATGGCTAGCAACACCAGTATAGGTCTAAAATTCTTAAGACCATGACGGGAGCACCATAGGTTAGGTTAGGCTACGTGGGTTGCTCGCAAGTTAGCGAGTTCACTCGGAGGCCTTGTGGCCCATTGTGAAACCCTTAGAATTAGCATTCCCTTATATACATAATGGGAGAATGGTTGCCCACCCTAATTTCGTTGACTGTGTACTTCTTGTGATCCCCGTGAGAACCAACCAGTACTTTTAATAAATCTAATCATATTCACTAGTGGCATATCTCTGAGACAGTCCAGATCATGGAAAAGAGCTCTACCAAGATGTAATAGTCTATGCTCTTGTAAGGCTGGGCAATCACATAGAAGGTGTTCCACCGATTCTTCCTCCTCCTCATCCAAACAACTTCTACAATAACTATAACGTGGGTAACCCATACGTTCTGACATGCGTCCAATCATACAGTGCCCAGTGATTATACCCGTAAGAAGCCTGATCGAATTCCTACTAAGAGACAAAAGAGTCTTAGTCCTATTCTCCGTCAGAGTGGGCCAGAGCAATCTGGATATTCTACAAGTGATGATATTTGACCACCTGAGTTCCGTCTCACTCAAAGCCCATTCATTTATCAATTTTGATACGTTCACCAAGGGAGTGTGAATATCCCTTTGCGCAAGAGATACGTCCAGGGACGACCCGTTCGTTGCGCATTCGTCGGATACTTCATTTCCCCGGATACCCTCATGTCCTGGGACCCATATCAACTCGACGTGATGTTGTGTCAGTTGTGCCAGTGATTGGATGCAGTTGAGAAGACATTTCGACTTAATAAAGTTGGAATTAAGAGCCTTGATTGATGCAGGGCTGTCCAAGTAAATATGTATAGTCGAATTTTCGAGATTCAGCTCCCGTATTCTTCTCGCGGCTATATCGATGGCATATATCTCAGCTTGGAAAACCGTGCAGGTATCCGGTAATCGAAGAGACAGCGAGAGGTCCAGTTCATCGGAGAAAATTCCCGAGCCCGTGCCTCTTTCTGACTTTGAACCATCAGTGTAGACTGAGATCACGTCGTCCCTTAGGACAGTGTTCGCGGCCCAGTCATCCCTTGTCGGTATCTTGATCCTAAACGTCCTATCAAAATTCGGTGTAGATACCAAGTAATCTGTTTCCTGCCCAATGAATGGCCTGCCTATTTTCCGTAGGATGGTGCCGTGACCAATACGATCATGCTTCAGTCCGCTCGACTGTTTGAGTCGTAGAGCAGACTTAGCAGAAATGCATTTGATATATATATCAAGGGGAGTTATATTTAGCATCGTCTCTAGACTGGCTTGAGGGGTGGAATTCATAGAGCCAGTAATTGCAAGACATGCAAGTCTTTGTACCTTGTTTAGAATAGAGAGGTGAGTCTTGGTGTCCACCGCTCTCCACCAAACAAGAGCCCCATAGGTCAAAATAGGTCTTATGACCGCGGTGTACATCCAGTGTACAATATATGGTTTAAGACCCCATCTCTTCCCAAAGGTTTTCTTACATATGTAGAAGGCACATAGTGCCTTCTTCATTCGACTCTCAGCATTACGTTTCCACGAGAGCTTAGAGTCCAAAATTACGCCAAGATATTTGGCTTCGCTTGAAATCTTTAGAAAAGTACCATCCAGTCGTGGAGGTCTGAATTCTGGGATTTTGTATCTCCTGGTAAAAAGAACCAGTTCGGTTTTGGCAGGGTTGACACCTAAACCGTTTTCTCTGGCCCATGATAGTAGAACGCTGAGAGCTGATTCCATGAGTTCACTTATTGTGGGAAGAAACTTCCCTTGAATAAGAAGCACAACGTCGTCAGCATATGCGACTACCTTGGTGCCTGTCCTACTGAGCCTGCAAAGGATTTTATTTACGACAAGATTCCACAGAAGTGGAGAGATGACACCACCTTGTGTTGTGCCCCTTGTCACAATTTTCCTTGTCCTACCAATACCCATATTAGAGTTTATGGCCCTGCTCTTAAGCATATTTTCGGTCCAATTTTTTATCCGCTGATCAACACCTAGGTCACCCAGTGCATCAACTATAGCGGATATGTTCACATTATTAAACGCACCCTCTATATCCAAGAAAGATGCCATAACATACTCTTTTTTGTCAAGTGTCCCCTCTATAGTTCCAACAACGTCATGCAAGGCTGTCTCCACCGACCTCCCTTTAAGGTATGCGTGTTGTGCCCTACAGAAATTGTCAGGGGAGAGGATGCTTCTGACATGGATATCGATCAATCTTTCCAGTGTTTTCAATAAAAACGATGACAGACTGATCGGTCTATAGTCCTTGGCGGTACTATGGTTTACCTTTCCCGCTTTGGGGATAAATACCACTGTAACCTCTCTCCATTCTTTAGGAATGTATCCTGTTTCCAGGCTGTTCCTAAAAATCATAATAAGCCATGGCATGATGGTTAAAATCGATTTCTGGAGTAACGCTGGGAATATGCCATCTGGCCCTGGAGATTTATAGGGCTTGAAAGATGACACCGCCCACGAAATTTTCTCCACGCTAACAATGGAGCTAATTAATTCACTTATGTGGATTTGGGAAGCTGCAAGGTGCTCCAAAGCGGAGCCCTCATTTTCATCATCCCTACAACCCGGAAAGTGTGTCTCCATAAGCAGTTCCAAAGTTTCGGTACTACTTTCAGTAAAGTTAGCATCCGGTTTCATCAGGAATCCCGGCGTATCAGGGTTCTTGGATAGTACCTTACGTAGACGCGATGCCTCAGTGGTACTCTCCAGTTCCTCACAGAAACGTTTCCAAGATTCCTTCTTTGCCCGTCTGGTTTCCCTCTTGAAAGTGTTGAAGCTTTGACGATAATCGTCCCAGCTTAACGGGTCTTGGTCCCTCTTTGCCTTATATTTTAGCCAATCAAATTGAAGGTGTCAAAATATGTCAGCTTAATGCACAAAGCCTTAATAATAAAATTGACGAATTCAGACTTGTTTTCGAAAACTCTTCAATGGATGTCATTTGTGTTTCTGAGACTTGGCTTAAAAAGGGAACTCCTGATAGTATGGTTAACCTTAGTGGATACAGACTTTATAGAGCGGATCGAATTCATCGTACTAAAAAAACTCGTGCTGGTGGTGTGGCAATATATATTAAGGACTCTATCAAATCAAACCTTGTAGTCCAATTTGGTGATAGTGATGAAATTGAGTACTTGTTTGTAAATTTATTAACCGAAGGGAAGAAGTTACTGGTTGGTTGTGTATACCGCTATAATAAACATGTAGATTACTCCACTTTCTTTGAAATTATTGAGAAATTAACAACTTCTTGTACTGATTTAGTTATTGCTGGCGATTTTAACTCAAACTTATTTGAAACTACTGAACTGTCAGATTCAATGTTACAAATTGGTCTTACTTCTGTTAATTGTAACTTACCTACTCATTTCACAAACACTGCGAGTACTCTACTTGATCTCTTCTTTGTTAATGATGTGTCCAAAGTGCTGCTATATGATCAACTGTCGGCATCATGCTTTTCTAGACATGATTTAATTTTTATAACTTATGATTTTCATTTTAAACATAATGTCGAAACTTTTTCTTATCGTGATTTTAAAAATATCAATTATCAATTTTTGACCGAAATTTTTTATAATATTGACTGGGATTCTATTTTTTACATGCCGTCTGTTAATGACCAGCTGTGCTTTTTGGAAACTAACCTCCTTCATATTTATGACCTTGTTGTCCCCATTAAAACAAGAATAACAAAGAACACTACTAGACCTTGGTTTACTATGTCTATTAAACTTTTAATTGAAAAAAGAGATAGGGCTTACTCGCGTTGGAAACGATTTAAGACATCTGAGCTCAAAGAAGAATTTCGTAGAAATAGATTGGAAGTAAATCGTCTAATTAGAAAGGCAAAATCAGAATATTATGCTAGACGTTTCAGTAATGCAGTTGATGGAAAAAGTAAATGGAAAACCATACGTGAAATTGGTATTGGGAAGACCAAAAATAATAACATTATCAGCAAATATAGTGCAGATGAACTTAATGATGTTTTTACAAGAATACCAATTCCTACTATTGGACAGCACAACTATGATTTTGATAACAACCTGAACCGTAGTGACATTTTTGAATTTCGCTGTGTAAATGAAACTGAGGTTTTACTAAATATCAGTTCCATTAAGTCTAATGCTACTGGCTATGATAACATCAGCCCAAAATTTCTTAAAATTTTACTTCCTCAGCTCCTGCCTTATATTACTCATATTTTTAACACCATCCTCATGACTAGTGTCTTTCCAACTAACTGGAAACATGCGAAGATAATACCAGTTTCTAAGTCTAACTCTGAGTTCAGACCGATAGCTATTCTACCATTTCTGTCCAAAGTTCTTGAGAAAATATTACACAAACAGATAAGTGACCACTTAACTCAATATAATCTGCTCACCAGCAGGCAATCCGGTTTTCGACAGAAACACAGTTGCATCACAGCTTTAATAGATGTTACTGAGGAAATACGTTGTTCTATTGATGGTGGGAATTTAACACTATTGGTTCTGCTAGATCACTCGAAAGCTTTTGATTCTGTTGATCATTCATTACTTTGCTCAAAACTGTATCATCAATTCTCGTTCAGTGACACATCAGTATCATTAATCAAATCGTACCTTGAACAGCGTTCTCAATCTGTGTTCTTAAATGACACTTATTCTGGTGCTTTATCTGTTACCCGAGGAGTACCACAAGGTTCAATTCTGGGTCCACTTTTATTTTCTTTGTATGTTAATGACTTACCTAATAATGTATCCTATAGTAAAATTCATTTATATGCTGATGACGTACAGCTATACATCAACACATCGCTTAAAACTATAAATGAAAATGTATGTAAGCTCAATTCTGATCTTGACAGCATTTATTGTTGGGCATCACAAAATGGTCTATGCCTGAACCCCCAAAAGTCAAAATGTTTAATAATCTGTAAAAAATCCTTAAAACAAAATATTAACGTTGACATTCGTATTAATAATGAAAAAATTGAAATCGTAACCTCAGCAAAGAATTTAGGCATTACATTTAATAGCACGCTCAGCTGGGATAATCACGTTAATATTGTAGTAGGTAAAACGTACTCAATGCTTCGTACTATGTGGGCTACACACTTTTGCACTCCAGTGAACATTAGAACGTTAATTGCTAAAACTTATTTAATGCCAGTACTTCTTTATGGATGCGAAGTGTACGCTAACTGTGATTCCACTAGTAAGCGGAAGTTAAATACTCTTTTCAACAACATTGCCAGATATGTACTTGGTCTTCACACTCTTGATGGAATTGCAACCTTAAGTAAAAAACTTTACAACTTGACCTTTAACAATCTGGTCAACATCAGGACACTAATGCTTCTGCACAAAATCGTGTACACAAAAGTGCCGTCGTATTTATATAATCGGATTACTTTTGCTAGGTCCAATAGGGGGAATAAGGTTATACCTTTAGCACACAGAAGTAAGATAACGGAATGGCAATTTTATTATAACGCAATCCATCTATGGAACAGACTTCCGAATAAAGCACAAACAAACAGCAACGTAAACACTTTTAAAACCGAAATAACAAAACATTTGAACAATTATGTAACGTAACTTCACACTTTAAACAAAATATTATATTTACGATAAGTATTTTTGATGATTTGTATTTAATTTTCACTTTTGTTTACTTCTGTTATACTTTGTTGATTTTAAATTATTTTGATTTGTAACATTTTCAAATTTTTCACAATTCTTTTTAAATTTAAATTAATTAAATTGTATCAAATCATATTTTTATAACTTCTCCTAGTTCCACACTATAATTAAAAGATGTATGTCTTGTTGTATGGAAATACTGATAAATAAATAAATAAATAAAATAAAAGAGTTTCCTGCAGTCCTTTCTTAGCTGCATTAGCCTAGGATTCCACCATGGTTGCCGGAATTTCCTAGGACCCTGCCGCTCCCTACACGAAGCATAGTAGGCTTCCCTTAGTGACCTGGATAGAAAATCTACCGAGTTGTCCAAGTCCCGTGTACCATTTACTCTATCCATTTCTGGAGGTGGTATGGTATCACTGAGATTACTGAATTTGACCCAGTCGGTTTTCCTAGGATTTCTAAAGGGTTTTTCCCTATCCAGTGTAAGTTGTATCGTAAAGACTATCCTATGGTGATCGGAGAATGAGCACTCGAGTGATACTCTCCAATCAAGAATCCTAACTGAGTCCGTGTTCCCTACCAAAGTAATATCAATGACCTGCTCCCTGATCCTATTGAAAAACGTTGGTCTGTTACCCCTTTTGCAAACACTTAGGTTAGTAGATAGAAGGTATTGAAGTAAACACTCACCCCTGTCATTTATATCCGAGCTCCCCCACAGAGTATGATGGGCATTAGCATCACATCCTATGACGAGATCATGGCCCCTTGTATTACACTAGTCTACAAGTGTACGTACTGCACGTGAGGGCGGATTATCCTCGTCGTAAGGTAGGTACGCAGATGATATGATTAGGGTTGGTAACCCCTGTCGCTCTAGTGCAACTACCGTTAAATCCCCAGAACTGTAATTAGATAAAAGGAAAACCTTAATGTCTTTCCTGACCAAAATACAGCTCCTTACTTTACCTTCAGGGGTTGGAGAAAGGAGCACATAGTTTCGTGACCGGACGCCTCGAACTTTACTGGCTACAAGCCAGGGTTCTTGGATTAAGGCAACTTCCTTCTCCATGAAGGGCAGCAAATCGTCCGATGCTGCTTCGGAATGGTGCAGATTAATCTGCACCACTCTCAGGCCGCTTGGACTCATCATTGCGCTTCATCGCGGGCAGAATCAACCGGAGTTGGTTGAGCCCGTACTTAATGACGCCTTGCGAGGAACGTAGGAGTCGGAGGGACTCTGAACCAATTTTGATCCAGAGATCTTTACCTTCTCCTTTATCCCTCGCGCGTCCTCTTTCAATCGTCCAGTCCTCTGTGCCAAGTCCCTTATTCTGACGCTTTATAAGTGTTAGCGTGGCTTCGTCCTCCAAGATAGGAGGAGGAACCCACACTCTCACCGTCGTACGAAAAGGTACTTGATCCAGGGGCACGATTTCGATCCTTGCATTGGGCCAGAGTTCGCCAACTCCTCGGATGCAGTTTTTGAGAAAGCCTAGGGCCTTTTCGTTACCACACCCGATGATCTTGACACCCTTTAGCCATTTGGCGCCATCGAATGCAGTAAAGGAATCATCTTCACTGCATGCGAGTTCGTCAACCAGCGCCCGCAAGATCCTCTCCTCCAGAAGCAGCCATCTGTCCGTAGTCATTTTCCCATCAGGTTGACTACGATCTATGATGGCTACTTGTAGCTCAGGTGCTGATGTTAAGCTAGTTGATGGTTTCAACCGCTTACCCTCAGACACCTGCGTTTTACCTGACCTTTGCCGCTTAATACTTGGCCTGCTTGCTGGACCTTTGGCAACCGTCGCGGTTCCTCGAGTAGAGGAGATTGCGGACAGCACCTTGGGTGTTGTGCTAGCAGACTTCGTCGTGCCGCATTGGTCATCACCTCTCTTTGGTCCTGACGTGGCCCTCTTTGATGTAGATGGGCGTACGTCAAGATTCTTCGAGGCGGTGATCGTGTTCGGTCCAGTGCTGGCATGGGGCACATGTTTAGATGTGATCACATGCCTGCTCTGGTTTGGTTCGGTCGTAGTCGTGGCTGGCCTGACCTCCACAACAGTAGTATTTAGCATAGCCTCATACTTCTGTATGTGGTAGGTATGTTTACGCCGCAAACGCTTTTCCCTGGTGGTCAAAGACGCCGGATCTCGTGAGTCCAACGTCCTGACATACCGGAGAGAGCGTTTGTAGCCTGCCAACCTTTTCCGTTCGTCTTGTTCAGCGTCCTGTTTCTTGTTTCTCTGTCCTGGGTCTCCCTTTGCAGGGTCATGGGCCTCCGGCTTCTGTCCTTCCATCGCGTTTAGCGGCTCAGAGGACACCATGAGTAAGTCCTCCTCATCAGTCTCGTAAAGGTTTAACCCTTTCAGACCTGAGAGGTTGACGTCAATGTCGTCCAAAGTCAATCTTTCCTGTCTCGTCAAAAACCTATTAGGTTTGTTTACCCCAGTAGCTTCACCGACTACCAGACCCGGGGTATTCGTCTGGTTCGTCGCAGTCACAGTCGCTCTAGTGGCACTCAGACCTGTGGCCTCCGCCTGAGTACTCACGTTACCCTTGGAGATGAACTTCTGGAAAAACTTAACAACTTAGGTTTCCGCACATATGGTTACGCCGACGACTTAGGAATCTCTGTTACTGGGTGGGATGACGTAATCATATCGGAAAGGATGCAGACTGCTCTGAAAATAACCACCAAGTGGTGCTTGGAAAGGGGGCTGACCATTAACCCAGCTAAGACAATTCTAGTACCATTTACAAAACGGAGAGTTATTAGACTCATAGAGCCTACATTGAATGGCTCATCTATAGGGTTTTCTAAGGAGGTAAAATATCTTGGGGTTACACTTGATAGGACTCTCACATGGAATTCTCATTTATCCAACACTATCAAAAAGGCTACTAGAGCAATATATGCCTGTCAGCGTCTTTTTGGTAGAACGTGGGGGTTAAAACCGAAGATGATTTACTGGTCTTTTATTACGGTAATTAGGCCAATAATTACATATGCTGCATTGGCATGGTGGAAGAAGGTAGAAAAGGTGACCGCGAGATCGTTACTCGACAAGGTATATCGGCTCATCTGTGTCTCCATCACTGGGTCCATGAGGACCTGTCCCACTCATGCTCTGGGTGCAATTCTACACATCCCACCCTTACACTTATTGGTAATGGAAGAGGCCTATAGGAGTGCATCCAGACTACCGGGAATATCCAGTGTAATGCCGGGAGATCTGGTTGGGCATATGCGCATTCTAGGCATCTTTGAAAATGATCCTAGTATCGCAATATCGGACTATATGTCACCAACTCTGGTGTTAAATAGAAAATTTAGTGTCCTTATACCTGAAAGGGACGAGTGGTTAAATCAGACATGGTGGCAAAATAATGCCGATCAAGTATGGTTTACCGATGGCTCCAAACAGGCTAATGGTGACACTGGGGCTGGTATCTATGGTCCCAATTTTCAAAGGGGTATCCCAATGGGTACATTCCCATCAATATTTCAGGCGGAGATTTACGCCATCCTTATATGCTCCTATGAATGCTTGAGAAGGAGATTAAGGAATGATAGGATATTTATTATGTCTGACAGTCAGGCTGCTCTTAGTGCATTATCATCATATGGTAGTTTATACCTCTACCAAGGTAGGAAAAAGACACTGCCGCTCCTCTGGAGTCAGACGCAGACCAGGATGCCGCTCAATATGAGACAGACGCATCCTGGATTTTCGTTTTTACCACAAAAACAATCGGACTGACAGAACCAGATTGTACCATCTAGCCGCCCTTAACATAGGGAACAGACGCTAGAAGGTACGGTTATGTTGCCTAGGTAACCCAAAACCACAGTCCCGGACCGACATCAAAACAATGAAGAGAAGGGGATTTGGTAGTCGCCCTAACTAAGGGAACAGACACTACCAAATTGAGGTCGTGGTCGCTAGGCGACCGATAGTGGTCATTTACCCCACAGCCGCTCTTAACATAGAGGACAGACGCTGTGAGGTATGGGGAGGGTAGTTCTTAGATCACATCCTTAGGATGCTTAAGCCCCTGCACCGTGCCCGAAGACTCAAGGTGACTACCCGTAGCAGGAATAGTCACCTGAGAATACATGGTTGAAAAACTGGCGAATAAAAGTGAATGAGCTGAAAAGTAAACATGTTACGTTCGCTCTAAGGAGAGGACATTGCCCACCTGTCACACTCAAAAACGTTAATATATATCGCAGTCTGATTACGTCACCTACCTTGGTATTCATCTAGATAGACGGCTTAATTGGCGTCGTCAAATAGAAACCAAGAGACTGCACATGAAGCTAAAAGCCTCTAGCTTTCATAGGTTAATCAGTGATCAATCAAAATTAAACCTTGAATATAAAGTCATCCTGTATAAGACCGTTTTAAAACCAATTTGGACATATGGAATTCAATTATGGGGAATGGCTAGCAACACCAGTATAGGTCTAAAATTCTTAAGACCATGACGGGAGCACCATGGTATATAAGAAATGAAAACACCCATAGGGACTTAGAGTGACATCGGTAAAGGAAGAAAGTTCGCGAGAAGTATATTGTTAAGCTGCTAAACCATCACAATACGCTGCTAAACCATCAATAAATATGTAATATGTAATAAAATCATTATTTATTAACAAAACTAAACGAAATTTGCAGGGTTTTTTAAAATTCTCATTCCAAATAACAAAGTGCAAAAAACTTGTCAAAAGGTCAAAGGGAATCCCGCAATTCCTAAAAATTGGAGCGAAAATCCCAAAAATTTTATTTTTTACAATTTTGCCCATAACGTCCACATTTCATATGGGGCTGGGAAAATGTTTTAAAAATAAATAGCAATTACATCAAGGTTTCCAAAACTGCTTTCCGTTTTCTGATCCCAGCTTTGGGATTTTAGAACATGTGGACCAAAGTTAAAATTTTGATTAAAAATAGGTAAAATTCCGAAGGGCGTAGGGGCAACATATTCGAGAAATATGACATGTTTTTTATACCAAAATATTCTCCGTAAAGATATCTTACAGAAAACATAAAACTTTTATATGTTCTTAAAGAAAGTTTTATTTTAATAAAAAAAAGTAAAGTCACCTTTTCGCCCAAAAAACGCAAAAATCTAAAAATTTTTAAATTGAAAATCGTTTATTTTCGGATCGGTAATTGATAGTGCTCTGAAATTTTTTGCATATTATTGGTAATTTAGTTATCTAACTAATTAAAAAAATTCGAGTCCATTCCGTTCAAAAGTACGCCCTATATTTTTAAAAAAGCGTACCATGGTATGCCAAATTTTTAAATTTCAATTTTGAAATACTTATAACTCGGAAATTATAAGAGATAAATAGCACACGCAAGCTTGTTTTTGCAAGATCTAGCCGAGTGCTTCCCAAAAATTTTAAAATTTTTGAAATCGGATAGAAACCAAAAAATGGCACGTGTTAAAAAATTTTACATGTGGAAGGTACCCTACTTTGAGCCCCCATAGCGCCGCGCCTAGAGCATTTGTACGGTCCATTTTAATAACTTAAACTCGAATACTCCTTCGCTACGGCCATGTCAAATTTTATCCCGATCGGACCAGCCGTTTAGAAATGCTAGATTTAATTCCAAAAAATTTTGATTCTGCCCCACTGTGCGCTGGTGTACCACAGGGAAGTATTCTAGGGCCGTTCCTATATATTTTGTATACAGCAGATATGCCTACGATCGCACTTACTCACACATCTACATTTGCGGACGATACCGCTTTTTTAAGTACACATGAAAACCCCGCAATAGCTTCTGCACAACTCCAGTCTCACATCGGCGATTTGGAAAAATGTCTGGACAAATGGAAAATTAAAGTCAATGCAACAAAATGTGCTCACGTTACATTTACTCTAAGACGAGAAAGTTGTCCTTCCATACAGATAAATAATATCAAAATTCCAGAACAGAGCCATGTGAGATATCCCTGTATCCGTCTTGATCGCCGTTTAACATGGACCCATCCATTGAAGCCAAGGATACACAAATGAAATTAAAGTCAGTTCAATTGCACTGGCTAATTGGCCCACGCACAGTGGTCCAAATGCTCAATTTAGCCGAAAATAAGTCAAACCTCGCATTTGAAAAGCCGTACCGACATTTCATCAATATAAACAATCTGAGAACAAATTTTTTTTTTGTGCATGAATGTGTGTTTATACCCTACACCACCATAGTGGGGAGGGTATAATGGATTTGTGCAGATGTTTGTAACGCCCAAAAATATATTAGTCTAACACCTTAAAGTATACCGATCGATTTAGAATCACTTTCTGAGTCGATTAAACGATGTCCGTCCGTCCGTCTGGCTGGCTGTCCATGTAAACCTTGTGCGCAGAGTACAGGTCGGAATTTTGAAGATATTTCGATAAAATTTAGTACATATCATTTTTTCTGCCCAAGGACCAAGCCTATTGAAACTGGCTGAAATCGGTCCATTATTTCACCTAGCTTCCATACAAATTGGACTTTATCGATCATAAATGCTTAATTTATATAGGTATCTACACAAGTTTTTCTCCAAATAAGTTTTATATACACGGAATTCATGTCACCAAATTTTAATTTAATCGGTCCATAATTAGTCATAGCTTCCATATAAGACCTGCTTCCGATAATCACTTTAACGAGCATAAATCTCCTAAAAATGTTGGTATACACATAAAATTCAACATAAATAACTTACATATAAACATTAATCATTGACCATAATTGGTCATAGCTCCCATATAAGGCCCACTTCCGAAAATTAATCACGAATATAAATTATTGAAATTTTGAAAGAAAAATGTTTTTGCTAATTTACTTAGTGTAGGGTATTTCTAACTTGTTTTGTATGTAAATTTTTTCTCTTTGGGTTTGTTTGAAACCTATAGAGGCAAAACGGCTGGACCGATTTTCCTAAAATTTTCACACCGTCTTTCTGTATGTGTGGAGGGAATTAAAGGCTACCTTTCATTAAAAAATTTGAAGTGGGCGAAATCCCACGCCAACCTTAAAAATAACAAGTTAGAGTGCTATATTCGTCTATGCCGAATCTTAAATACCCTCCACCTAAATTAAATGAAAATTATATATACATTGGTATAAACACTCTAATATCCATATTCAGTGTTTGTTATTAGGACTTAGCTCCGATTATGAAGATTGGTAGAATATTAATGTAATACAGTAGTTTTCGCTTATGGTCTACAAATACAGTTGCACAATTTTTGTGGACTATAAGCGAATTAGGACTATAACCGAATTTCTTTATAAGCCACTTTATGGATTATAGATGAATCCTGATATCATACACATTTTGGACTATATACAAATTATGTACTTTCTTGAATAAAACCACTTTTTTTAAATAAAATAAAAGTTTATATAATATATAGTAGTATTTTATATATTGTTAGAAAAACTTATTTACGCAGAAGATATTTTATTTCAAATGTATAAAAATTTGGACGACATTGACGACAACCTCTCAGGTCTGAAAGGGTTAAACCTTTACGAGACTGATGAGGAGGACTTTCTCATGGTGTCCTCTGAGCCGCTAAACGCAATGGAAGAAGGACAGAATCCGGAGGCCCATGACCCTGCAAAGGGAGACCCAGGACAGAGAAACAAGAAACAGGACGCTGAACAAGACGAACGGAAAAGGTTGGCAGGCTACAAACGCTCTCTCCGGTATGTCAGGACGTTGGACTCACGAGATCCGGCGTCTTTGACCACCAGGGAAAAGCGTTTGCGGCGTAAACATACCTACCACATACAGAAGTATGAGGCTATGCTAAATACTACTGTTGTGGAGGTCAGGCCAGCCACGACTACGACCGAACCAAACCAGAGCAGGCATGTGATCACATCTAAACATGTGCCCCATGCCAGCACTGGACCGAACACGATCACCGCCTCGAAGAATCTTGACGTACGCCCATCTACATCAAAGAGGGCCACGTCAGGACCAAAGAGAGGTGATGACCAATGCGGCACGACGAAGTCTGCTAGCACAACACCCAAGGTGCTGTCCGCAATCTCCTCTACTCGAGGAACCGCGACGGTTGCCAAAGGTCCAGCAAGCAGGCCAAGTATTAAGCGGCAAAGGTCAGGTAAAACGCAGGTGTCTGAGGGTAAGCGGTTGAAACCATCAACTAGCTTAACATCAGCACCTGAGCTACAAGTAGCCATCATAGATCGTAGTCAACCTGATGGGAAAATGACTACGGACAGATGGCTGCTTCTGGAGGAGAGGATCTTGCGGGCGCTGGTTGACGAACTCGCATGCAGTGAAGATGATTCCTTTACTGCATTCGATGGCGCCAAATGGCTAAAGGGTGTCAAGATCATCGGGTGTGGTAACGAAAAGGCCCTAGGCTTTCTCAAAAACTGCATCCGAGGAGTTGGCGAACTCTGGCCCAATGCAAGGATCGAAATCGTGCCCCTGGATCAAGTACCTTTTCGTACGACGGTGAGAGTGTGGGTTCCTCCTCCTATCTTGGAGGACGAAGCCACGCTAACACTTATAAAGCGTCAGAATAAGGGACTTGGCACAGAGGACTGGACGATTGAAAGAGGACGCGCGAGGGATAAAGGAGAAGGTAAATATCTCTGGATCAAAATTGGTTCAGAGTCCCTCCGACTCCTACGTTCCTCGCAAGGCGTCATTAAGTACGGGCTCAACCAACTCCGGTTGATTCTGCCCGCGATGAAGCGCAATGATGAGTCCAAGCGGCCTGAGAGTGGTGCAGATTAATCTGCACCATTCCGAAGCAGCATCGGACGATTTGCTGCCCTTCATGGAGAAGGAAGTTGCCTTAATCCAAGAACCCTGGCTTGTAGCTAGTAAAGTTCGAGGCGTCCGGTCACGAAACTATGTGCTCCTTTCTCCAACCCCTGAAGGTAAAGTAAGGAGCTGTATTTTGGTCAGGAAAGACATTAAGGTTTTCCTTTTATCTAATTACAGTTCTGGGGATTTAACGGTAGTTGCACTAGAGCGACAGGGGTTACCAACCCTAATCATATCATCTGCGTACCTACCTTATGACGAGGATAATCCGCCCTCACGTGCAGTACGTACACTTGTAGACTGGTGTAATACAAGGGGCCATGATCTCGTCATAGGATGTGATGCTAATGCCCATCATACTCTGTGGGGGAGCTCGGATATAAATGACAGGGGTGAGTGTTTACTTCAATACCTTCTATCTACTAACCTAAGTGTTTGCAATAGGGGTAACAGACCAACGTTTTTCAATAGAATCAGGGAGCAGGTCATTGATATTACTTTGGTAGGGAACACGGACTCAGTTAGGATTCTTGATTGGAGAGTATCACTCGAGTGCTCATTCTCCGATCACCATAGGATAGTCTTTACGATACAACTTACACTGGATAGGGAAAAATCCTTTAGAAATCCTAGGAAAACTGACTGGGTCAAATTCAGTAATCTCAGTGATACCATACCACCTCCAGAAATGGATAGGGTAAATGGTACACGGGACTTGGACGACTCGGTAGATTTTCTATCCAGGTCACTAAGGGAAGCCTACTATGCTTCGTGTAGGGAGCGGCAGGGTCCTAGGAAATTCCGGCAACCATGGTGGAATCCTAGGCTAATGCAGCTAAGAAAGGACTGCAGGAAACTCTTTAATAAGGCAAAGAGGGACCAAGACCCGTTAAGCTGGGACGATTATCGTCAAAGCTTCAACATTTTCAAGAGGGAAACCAGACGGGCAAAGAAGGAATCTTGGAAACGTTTCTGTGAGGAACTGGAGAGTACCACTGAGGCATCGCGTCTACGTAAGGTACTATCCAAGGACCCTGATACGCCGGGATTCCTGATGAAACCGGATGCTAACTTTACTGAAAGTAGTACCGCAACTTTGGAACTGCTTATGGAGACACACTTTCCGGGTTGTAGGGATGATGAAAATGAGGGCTCCGCTTCGGAGCACCTTGCAGCTTCCCAAATCCACATAAGTGAATTAATTAGCTCCATTGTTAGCGTGGAGAAAATTTCGTGGACGGTGTCATCTTTCAAGCCCTATAAATCTCCAGGGCCAGATGGCATATTCCCAGCGTTACTCCAGAAATCGATTTCAACCATCATGCCATATCTTATTATGATTTTTAGGAACAGCCTGGAAAGAGGATACATTCCTAAAGAATGGAGAGAGGTTACAGTGGTATTTATCCCCAAAGCGGGAAAGGTAAACCATAGTACCGCCAAGGACTATAGACCGATCAGTCTATCATCGTTTTTATTGAATACACTGGAAAGATTGATCGATATCCATGTTAGAAGCATCCTCTCCCCTGACAATTTCTGTAGGGCACAACACGCATACCTTAAAGGGAGGTCGGTGGAGACAACCTTGCATGACGTTGTTGGAACTATAGAGGGGACACTTGACAAAAAAGAGTATGTTATGGCATCTTTCTTGGATATAGAGGGTGCGTTTAATAATGTGAACATATCCGCTATAGTTGATGCACTGGGTGACCTAGGTGTTGATCAGCGGATAAAAAATTGGACCGAAAATATGCTTAAGAGCAGGGCCATAAACTCTAATATGGGTATTGGTAGGACAAGGAAAATTGTGACAAGGGGCACAACACAAGGTGGTGTCATCTCTCCACTTCTGTGGGATCTTGTCGTAAATAAAATCCTTTTCAGGCTCAGTAGGACAGGCACAAAAGTAGTCGCATATGCTGACGACGTTGTGCTTATTATTCAAGGGAAGTTTCTTCCCACAATAAGTGAACTCATGGAATCAGCTCTCAGCGTTCTACTATCATGGGCCAGAGAAAACGGTTTAGGTGTCAACCCTGCCAAAACCGAACTGGTTCTTTTTACCAGGAGATACAAAATCCCAGAATTCAGACCTCCACGACTAGATGGTACTTTTCTAAAGATTTGAAGCGAAGCCAAATATCTTGGCGTAATTTTGGACTCTAAGCTCTCGTGGAAACCTAATGCTGAGAGTCGAATGAAGAAGGCACTATGTGCCTTCTACATATGTAAAAAAACCTTTGGGAAGAGATGAGGTCTTAAACCATATATTGTATACTGGATGTACACCGCGGTCATAAGACCTATTTTGACCTATGGGGCTCTTGTTTGGTGGAGAGCGGTGGACACCAAGACTCACCTCTCTATTCTAAACAAGGTACAAAGACTTGCATGTCTTGCAATTACTGGCTCTATGAATTCCACCCCTCAAGCCGGTCTAGAGACGATGCTAAATATAACTCCCCTTGATATATATATCAAATGCATTTCTGCTAAGTCTGCTCTACGACTCAAACAGTCGAGCGGACTGAAGCACGATCGTATTGGTCACGGCACCATCCTACGGAAAATAGGCAGGCCATTCATTGGGCAGGAAACAGATTACTTGGTATCTACACCGAATTTTGATAGGACGTTTAGGATCAAGATACCGACAAGGGATGACTGGGCCGCGAACACTGTCCTAAGGGACGACGTGATCTCAGTCTACACTGATGGTTCAAAGTCAGAAAGAGGCACGGGCTCGGGAATTTTCTCCGATGAACTGGACCTCTCGCTGTCTCTTCGATTACCGGATACCTGCACGGATTTCCAAGCTGAGATATATGCCATCGATACAGCCGCGAGAAGAATACGGGAGCTGAATCTCGAAAATTCGACTATACATATTTACTTGGACAGCCTTGTATCAATCAAGGCTCTTAATTCCAACTTTATTAAGTCGAAATGTCTTCTCAACTGCATCCAATCACTGGCACAACTGACACAACATCGAGTCGAGTTGATATGGGTCCCAGGACATGAGGGTATCCGGGGAAATGAAGTATCCGACGAATGCGCAACGAACGGGTCGTCCCTGGACGTATCTCTTGCGCAAAGGGATATTCACACTCCCTTGGTGAACGTATCAAAATTGATAAATGAATGGGCTTTGAGTGAGACGGAACTCAGGTGGTCAAATATCATCACTTGTAGAATATCCAGATTGCTCTGGCCCACTCTGACGGAGAATAGGACTAGGACTCTTTTGTCTCTTAGTAGGAATTCGATCAGGCTTCTTACGGGTATAATCACTGGGCACTGTATGATTGGACGCATGTCAGAACGTATGGGTTACCCACGTTATAGTTATTGTAGAAGTTGTTTGGATGAGGAGGAGGAAGAATCGGTGGAACACCTTCTATGTGATTGCCCAGCCTTACAAGAGCATAGACTATTACATCTTGGTAGAGCTCTTTTCCATGATCTGGACTGTCTCAGAGATGTGCCACTAGTGAATATGATCAGATTTATTAAAAGTACTGGTTGGTTCTCACGGGGATCACAGGAAGTACACAGTCAACGAAATTAGGGTGGGCAACCATTCTCCCTATATGTATATAAGGGAATGGTAATTCTAAGGGTATCACAATGGGCCACAAGGCCTCCGAGTGAACTCGCTAACTTGCGAGCAACCCACGTAACCTAACCTATAAAAATGTTTCTAATTCAGCAATTTATAATTGAAATAACTACATATTCCTACCATTTCCAACAGATTCTATAATTTTATAATAGGAATAAAATGTACTATTCAACAATTTATATACTTAATAAATGGTTAACATTACCGATTGGCTCAACATTTTCCTTATTCACCACAAGTTAAGTAAAAGAGTATAAAAAAAGGGTAAACAAATATATTTAGTCAAACTTCAAAAGTATATTTTTGTTCTGTTCTAATGAATTTTCCGGATGTGAGCATTATATATATAATTATGAACCCATAGTCACCAAATCTACTTGAAACTTATATCTGTTACATTTTTTACCGATATGAGTGTATATATGCGTTAATGAATTTTTCGGATGTGCGACTTATTTTAGAGATATAATTAAATATTTTAACATGATTTCTATGTATTTGAGGTCTTTTTTGCTTGATATTTTTCTCCATGACATTATTTACAAGAGTTTTATGGGTATTATTGCGATTATCGGAAATGGAGCTAATATGGGTGCTATGGTCAAATATGGACCGACATTCACAAAACTAAGTAGTATAATGTTTGGATACAATATATTGATCTGTATACAATTTTAGTTCAATATCCATATATTTAAAATACTTATAGAGGTTAATGTGTTTTTCGGAAGTGGTCCTTATATGGGACCAATTATCAGCCGATCTTCATAAAATTCAACATATCGATTTTCGTATATATGGGAAATATTTATTTGAAATTCTAACTAGATAGAAGCTTTTATAAGAGATTTATTAGTATTTAAGTAATTTTCGGAAATGGACCTTATATGGGAGCTATGGTCAAATATGAACCGATTTCTAGTAGTATCATTTGTGGATTAATACTATCGATCTCTGTAAAATTTTAATTCGATAACGATATTTTTCAGAAATGTATGAAAATGAATGTGTTTTTTGGAAGTGGTCCTTATATGGGAGCTATAACCAATAAGGTTCCTTCCCTGTAATGGACATGTTAAACTCTAAATGGAATAAAAATCGTTGAGGCAAAAGGTGGCAGCTAATTTTTTAAACATTAGAATGCTACATATATATAGATGACGACAACATAAAAACTAAAGCTTAACTCTGTTAAATTACCATTTGGAAATCTAATATAATTTGGACATTGAACAAAAATTTCACATTTAAAACACACATTTACATAATTGCATTCATTTTTTTCTAAACAAAACATATTTTCTGAAAAATTTAAACAGTAATTTTTACTCTTACCTTTGTTATATTAATTGCACCAACAAATTTTTGGTGTAATTATTTTTTGACGACAATTTCACTTGCTCTGTTAAATGTCACTTGAGATATTAATTTTTTAACAAAGAAGCAATTACTTGTTTTTGAAGCAATGTAGCAATGCTAGTGTAGCTTTTTAAAGAAAAAAATATGCCGTTATATACTATGGACACTTGTCAACATATTACTATACAAAAAATTTGCTTTTGCAACATTTAAAAAAATTACTTTTTTCCGGCTAGATTGAGCATTTGGACCACTGTGCCACGGTCTGATCTAGACTTGGAATACAAAGTGCTTTTGTATTTTGTATCAGCTATGGGGAACAGCCTCCTCATCTAACGTTGAAAAATTGCAAAGAAAGCAGTCAGCACTGTTAAGGAAAATAACAGGTGCCCCATGGTACATTCGCAATAGTAATATCCATAGGGATCTCAATGTCCCCATAATACGCGAGGAGATCAAACTCTCCAGTTTAAACTACCTATCAAAACTATTGGATCATCCAAATCCCCTTGCCAGGGAGTTGTTGTCATTTGAGCGTCATAGACGACTGAGGCGATTGGAAACACTGGATCTGGCCAGATCATTATTTTAACGAGCACTCATGTTGGACATTGCAGCGGCAATAACAACTTTAGGTAAAGATTTTAATACTTATTGTCAATTTCTAAAATGAAAGACTCAATAAAGAAAATAGATGTATAAAAAAAACAAAACTCAAGGGAAAGGAATGTGTCATCGATGTTCGACTAATGCATATAGAGTCCAGTGAAGATTTGTCTGTCGCGCAAAGAATTGACCCCATACTGGCGAAAATAATATCGGCTAAAGAAGAGGACAGAAAGCCTACGCGAATTACAAGTTTTAGTAAAACACTAAATTAGGTTTTCTTAACATTATTTATCAAAGTGAATCTTAAGACTAAACTTAATTTTTAATATTTATTTAAATTAAGCTAAGCAACATAGACTTTTTATGCTTACGTTGCTGTCTAGCAAAGTGTGGGAAAATAAACAAAAGTGTAAATAAACTTCCCTACACTTTACTAGCCGTTACTATTAATTTAGGAAATGGGTATGTTACTCGCGCAATGAAATATCCGCCGAAAGTTCACTGATGAAATCATATTGGGCCCGATGGAATAGTCTACAATTGTTAAATGATAGTATTGAAACAGTTCCATGAAGGAGGTCTTCTTGGTGCGACAAAAATCCTAGTAAAGTTAAAACAACCCAAAGCAGTAGCCGATTGGGTAAGGGAAAAAAATAAACGAAGTAATGAAACAGGTCCATGAAGGAGGTAATCTTGGTGTGACAAAAATCCTAGTATAATTAAAAAAACGTTTGTATTTGGGTGGGTTGTCAGCAAGCGAAGCAAGTGAAGACTGGTGGTTCAACTCCTGATAGCAATGTTAATAAGAAACTGTTAAAAGAGCTAGATCTGGTGATGCCAACGGACGTACTGAATATTTTTGACCATTACGGTCAACGGCGCATTATTTCTATTGGCTGATATCTTCAGGTATTGTCTTAGTAGGGGGTATCTGCCTAGAGGGTGGAGAGAGATACCCAAAGCAGGATTTAGACCTATCATCATGTCGTCATTTCTGTTGAAGACTCTTGATAAATCTCTATCTTAGCAACAATATAGATACCAACCTCATTAACAACGCTCAGCACGCCTACCTCAAGGGTAAGTCTGTGGAGAGTCCGCTGCATGAGGTGTGGAATGCATTGAGCACGGCTTAGAACATAGGGAATATACTTTAGCTGCGTTTTATAGAGATATAGAGGGAGCCTTTAATAACATTAGGATATAGACAATAAGAGAGTCATTAGTTGAACTCGGGGTTGATGACTTTCTGGTGAGTTGGATAGTTTCGATGCTTAGTATCAAAGTATAGTTGTCTATGTGGACGACGTTGTGATTCTGATCAAGAGAAAGTTACTTTCAACAATCAGCGAAATCATGCAGGCGATCTCTCAACCTGGACCAAGGCAAAGGGGTTGGGTGAAAATCCTTAGTCATAACTATTTGATTCCAATTAGTATTTGTTTCCTTGTTTGGTAACAGTTATGGACGACGAAAAAAAATATTTCTTAACATAATTTTTCAATAAATTAAAAAAAAGTTAGGTCATAACAGTTATCATTTATTAAAATTGTATGCTTAATAAAATACACAAATTTTATCTTTTATTTATTCAAGGTTTATTTTTAATTAACAAAAACTTTAATCGAATCAACATTTGATTAACTATTTATAATGAACTTTGGTTTAACATCATAATTATTATTGATCTTAATTTTTTATTCTGATATTTTTTTATATTTTTATATAAGTTTGTCTTTCCATGTGTAACATTGAGAAATATTCATCTGAGACACAACAAAGTATATATATTATTGATCCTTATGAAATTCTAAGTCGATTGAGCAATGTCCGTCTGTCTGTGTAAAACACTCTCACGTCCAAAATACATAAGCATAATTAATTAATCCGATAATCGCACTAATACCCATAAAACTCTTGTAAATAATGTTATTGGGAAAAATATCAAGCAAAAAAGGCCTCAAATGCATAGAAATCACGTTAAAATATTTAATTATATCTCTTAAATAAGTCGCACATCCGAAAAATACATTAACGCATATATACACTCATATCGGAAAAAAATGTAACAGAAATAGTTTCAATTACCCAATAAACCAGAAAACGATATGATAGTAAAAACGGTATTATTTTATGGGGATTTTGATTTTTTTATGGGTCTTATTTTAACGAAATATTTATCACATACATATTTCCGATAAAAAATATATATTTTTAGCATTTAGAATAAAATCTGTAGCATGGCGATTTTACTATCGTTTTTATTGGAAATTATGATAGCAAAAACGATACTATAATTGCCTGGAAAAACGATATTATAAGGAACGGTACAATTTAGTCCGGAAAAACTATCGTTTATGACACGCATACGATATCATATATGATAGTTTATATCATCTAGTTGATATCGTTTTAATATCGTTTGGTTTATTATTTATATTTGGTGACTGTGCGTTCATAATTATATATATAACTAGCTGACCCGGTGCGCTTCGCCACCCCAATTGAATGAAAGAAATAGTATTACTACTTTGTGAATTAATGCTAATTCAGGATAACATGCCTCTAGTTTCATGTTTATTGAATCATTGTATTGTGGCTTCTAGCTCATTCGAAACGTATTATTATAATAAAAAAGTAACATATAGACCCACATTTTGTATTCCCACTCAACATCATGATTCTGGTTCCATTATTATAGAAAATGCTAAAGAAATTTACCACTAAAGTCACCTTTTGTGAATTCTAACTCATTCCGAATCATGTGTGCGCCTAATTTAGAATTTTTAGGTTTATTATTATAAATTAGTCAAAAAGTATTATTAGTTGGAAAAAAAGTACCTTTGAGTCCCTTTTACTCGGTCAGGATCATATACCATTCCACAGATGTGTCTAAGATTAACATGGGTACACATCTTACCATTCGAATAGTAAAACTGAATTAAAAGGCAGATCATGTGTAGTGCAGATCAGGAATGACTGATCTGCACTACACACTAATGATCGCACAACAATAACGTTCTATGTTCCAGACAGGTTAACATTCATAAATTGTTTTACTTAATAATTTCCATTTGAAAATTTTGTATGAAACCAATGTTTTATAAATCGAAATTTTTTAAATTAATTTTAAAAAAAAAATAAAAGGTGTTTTTCAAAAATTTTCAAAGTGAAATTTAAAAAATTGTTTAAAAATTTCACAAATACAATTTAGCATTCTGCCTTGTATGCGCTTATAGCCTTGTCCCTTGACTCCATTTTCCATATCGTGGGATTCCATGCGATGGAATAATTTGGCCATACTTGGCAAAATCCCTCAAAGAACTCGAAAATTTTCAATGTAAAATTACATTTTTTTTTAATTTCACTAATACAATTCAGCATTCTCCCTTATATGTGTAATTTTAAAATAATTCTTGCATTATTTTATTTTTTTTTTAAATTTTTGCCAAATGTGACAAAAAAATATTTCAAATATTTAAATATGTGTGTAATAGTTAAATATGTCGTTACGTCATAACATATTTAACTTTGGAATCAAATATGTAATAACGTAATATGTTACGTCGAAACATATTTAACTCGGCATATTTATCTTCACACACATTCCGTTTAATATATTAATGTGGGATACAAAATCCAGTTTGCCCGAGGTACCTAAACTGACTCACTATGTCAATCCTCAAACCTCCCATTGAAATATTTAAGCCATAATTAAATCTATTAAAAGGATTAAAAATTATCGCCTTAGTCTTTGAGCTATTAATAGACAAAGAGTTCAATGAAGCCCACTCAGAAACAGACTGGAGGCTAAAGTTAATATTGCCCTCCAAAACATCAACAAAGTCATAATCACAGTCAAAAAGTAAGGCAACATCATCCGCATACAAATATGTCCTACATACACAATGTTCAACAACACTAGGCAGGTCATTAATAAAAAGAATAAACAAAAGAGGATCTAGGATCGAACCCTGCGGAACTTCCGATGCAATAGGCAACAAAAACGAATTCACATCATTCAAAGCCACAAACTGCGATCTTCCAGTCAAATAAGAATAAATAAGTTTTCAGGCAGATTTCGAAAACTTGAATTCACCACGATGCTTGTGTATCAACTGATCAACAGAGTTGAATGCCTTAGAAAGGTCAAGCGAGACAAGAACGGTCATCCTATTATAATTAATGCTATTCCTAATTGCATCAGTCATACTCAGTAGAAGTGATGAAGTGTTGTGTCCTTTACGATATGCAAATTGTGACTCATATAAACTGATCCTAAACGACTCCAAAATCTGGTCCTTAATCAAATGTTCAAACATTTTCGAAAGCACAGGAAGAATCGAAATAGGCCTAAGATCATCGGGACTATTCACAACTTTTGATTTAGGTATGGGAACAACCCGAGCTGTCGTCCAGCAACTAGGAAATATAGATGTAGTCAAAATTGTATTAAACAAATGAACTAAATAGCCCGAAACATAAGGAAAAATTAATCTTAAAAACCTGATATCAATGCCATCAGTACCAACAAATTTTGACTTGACCCTATTCACAACCATAATTACATCCACGTCACTAACACATCTAAACGACCCAGCAATCTCAGAATCATCAAAGGAATTAAATTCAACTATTTCGTCACTACTCGGCCCAGAAATATTCGCAAAAAAATCATTCACAAAATCAGCATCAAAATCACAAGTAGGTCCCTTATCACCCAAACAACCAGTACTTTTTAGAACCTTCCATACACCAGCATTATCCAAACTCCTAAACAACGCAGTATAGTGCCTCCTCCTAGTCTTACGCATCACACTCTTTAACTTATTCCGATGCCTACAATAAACTTTCCATTTAAGAACAGATCTATCATACAAATAAGCACCATAAGCAAGATCCCTTAAAGACCTGGCTAAAACAACATCCCTCGATACAATCCAATCATCATGTCTATAGTGTATTTTTCTCTTAACCACAGGAATAAAAGCTAATAAGTTGTCAAGTAAAGAGTAAATTCGACAACACAATAGGTCAGCATTACTAGTGGCAAAAATAATTGAGGAATCATATTCTGATAAAAACTGAAGAAGATCATTCCAATTCACATTTCTATAGTCACGAAACTTAATATATTCTTGGACAAACTCAACACTGAAATCAAATGAAGCACATATCATAGCATGTCGCGAAATCGAAGGAAATTGGAATTGAGAAGAGCAACACAAAAAAGAGTAATCATTAATTTATTCATTTGGTTTAAACCAACACAAATCAGAGGTATTCCATTTCATGCAGAATAAAAACATCGACGTGTTATTGGTTTCGGAAACTCATCTTACCAATAGGTATAACTTTTATATTTCAGGTTATACATTCTACGGTACAAATCATCCAGATGGTAAGGCACATGGTGGTACTGGTATTTTAATTAGAAATCGTTTAAAACATTATCCTCTAGCTGAATTCTCAAAAGACTATATGCAGGCAACATCTATTCATTTGGAAAGCTTTGCTGGAGCTTTAAATATAAGCGCAATATATGACCACGCTTTTCAATGACCAAGGAGAAGTTCGAAGAATTCTTTAGTACGCTAGGAGGTCGCTATCTGGCTTGTGGCGACTATAATGCCAAACACACTTACTGGGGCTCTCGACTAATGAATCCCAGAGGTAGACAGCTTTATAAGGCACTAATTGATCGTAAAAATGGCTTGGATTGTGTGTCCCCTGGACAACCAACATACTGGCCTTCAGATCCTAAAAAAATTCCTGATGTCATAGACTTTGCCATAACAAGAAATATTAATCGAGATTCAATATCTACAGAAATATCATATGATTTATCTTCTGATCATTCCCCAATTATTGTGTCTTATTACGGGAGGACTAATAGTTCAAAATTTCATACTGAAACATATTATTTTAGAACAAATTGGCTAAAATATAAAAAATATATCAGCAGTCATATCCACACAGATCTTTGTATTCAGTGTGAGGAAGATGTAGATAAATGTGTCAATGACTTCACGTCGTTAATTGTATCGGCTCTTAATCATTATAAGAGTAAAATGTTTCCTAGGACTAATATGCACATTTCAAATTCAGATATTGAACGACTTCTTTTCAAAAAGAGAAGGCTCAGAAGAGAATGGCAACAAAATAGATCACCTGCTGCAAAACAGAGGCTGTCTGCTGTTAGTAAAAATCTGAAAAAAGCCCTTCAATTAGAAGAGGATCGCAGAAATAGAAATTACATTTAAAGTCTGACAAATACCAAACACACAAATTTTTCCCTTTGGAAGAGGCAAAGCCCTTTAAGGAAAGCTGACGGTTCCTGGGCTCGCAGCACAGAAGAAAAGGCCAAAATATTTGCCGATCACTTAAGTACAGTCTTTCAACCAAACTCGTCAACAACTGTTTTTGAACTTGAAGAGCCACCTGCGTCAACATTATCAAATGATGACATATTAGCTATAGGCCCATGATTAAAAACCTACCGAGTGTGGCAATAATTGTGTTGTCTATAATATTTAATGCGATCTTTAAATATGGAGTTTTTCCGACGAATTTGAAAACTTCTCAGATAATAATGATACCTAAGCCAGGTAAAGACTTGACCGTACCATCATCCTATAGACCAATAAGCTTACTTCCGTGCTTATCGAAACTATTCGAGAAAGTGTTCCAAAAGAAAATCATACCATTTTTTTTTTTTAATTTTTTTTTTGTATCTGTATTCTCATGAGAAGCAGACGTGTTTTTTATTCGCTCCGCGATTTAAGTGGTTTAAGTGAAAATTTAATTACAAAAGAAAAAATTAAGCGATTGGACGCAAAAATAAAAGTTTCTCTAAGTGTTTAATATAAATAAACAAATAAATATTACAATATATCAGAAAAATAAAAAAATATAAATTTGTTTAAAAGTGTTTTGTTTATTTTCTTTTTTAAAATTTCTTTAAATTACTGTGAGCATATGAACTCTCATAATGAGAGTAGGCTCAGTTTAAACGGTAGAAATGCCTACATATTTCTGAACGGGGAGGGTGAAAATAGAAGTGTAAATAAAAATATAAGAGATCCAGACTTTAACAAAAATTATTTAACCGCCAAACCGATTGAGAGAGCGCGCTCTTGTTCCCCCATGATAATAATACTGCACACACATTATCACCTATAAATTCTTGTTTAGAACAAAGCATTAAAAAAAAAATAAAAAGTGTTCTGGTACAACAACAACAAATACTGCAGTAATAACAACAGTGTCAACTATGTTAAATACACAAGCTTATGATAATCCACTAACAACACCTAGTGAGAGTTTTAATGTATTTAACACTGAAAATACCGTAATGGAAGATAATGGTACATCAAGAGGTGCTATACCTAAGGTTGGAAATAAGATAAGTAAAACTAAGTTTCCAGTTCAAACAGGTATGCTTAGATATATAAGAATTAATAAGCGAAATTTGAGTCCCCAGAAAAGTTTGCCTTCTGAAAAAAAGCAGAAAATTACTGATAACCCCTTGAAAAGTAATCGTTTTGCTCTCTTGAGTGAGGATGATTTTAATCATCAAAAACATGATGATAAATCTATCCGAAAACCGCTAAGACCACCACCAATATTCCTTCGTGAAACTAGCTCCAATAGCTTAGTAAAATCATTTATTGAACTCATTGGTAAAAATAATTTCATATTGTTCCAATAAGAAAAGGAGGTGTGCAAGAGACAAAAATAGTTGTATACACTGAGGATTGTTATAGAAAAATCTCTCAACACCTAAATGACAGTAAGAAAAATTTTTATACATATCAACTCAAAAGTAGCAAAGGCTTGACAGTAGTCATAAAAGGTATAGAGTCCAGTGTAGATACAAACGAAATCAAGGAGGCCCTGGAGGAATTGGGCTATCAGACAAAGAATATAGTCAATATATTTAATAGAGACAAGGTTCCTCAGCCAATGTTTAGGGTTGAGTTAGAGCCTGATGATGGGAAATTAAAGAGAAATGAAACTCACCCTATATACTCTCTAAGATATTTGTTGAATCGTAGAGTAAATATAGAGGAACCTCTTAAGCGTAATCGTCCAGTTCAGTGTAGTAATTGTCAGGAATTTGGACATACACGAAATTATTGTACCCTACGCACTGTATGTGTTGCATGCGGAGACCTGCACTCTTCGTCACAATGTGATATAGTTAAGAATGGTCTCAGTAGAAAATGTGGTAACTGCGGTGGAGATCATTCCGCTAATTACCGCGGATGCCCAGTCTACAAGGAGTTATTAAAAAGATTAAGAGAGAGGCAAAAGCTATTGAGAGGTGAAATAGTTGAACCAACACCTACAAATTCGGAATCTACATCTAGACCACTAAGCTCTGGAGTAGTTTTTTCAAATAAAAATATAAATGCGGCTCATCCAATATTACAGCAAAATGACCAAGGAGCTACAATTAATGCTGGAGCCAGCTCATATGCCAGTATTTTAAGAACGGGTTATCAAAAGCCCAGTGTCCCCCAAAATGTGGGAGGGTTGGAAAACCTTATGCAAGCACTTACTGAGAATATTTCCTCTCTTAATCAAAATATGACTAACTTCATGTCATCCATGCAAACCACAATACAAGAGCTTCTGAGAGCACAGAACCAAATGATTCAAATTCTATTAACAAGAAAATGAATTTTTTAAAAATATGTTTCTGGAATGCAAATGGTTTAAACCAGCACAAATCGGAAATTTCCCATTTTATGTTAAATAAAAGCATCGATGTGATGTTAATTTCGGAAACATATCTTACAAATAGATATAACTTTAATATATCAGGTTACTCGTTCTATTACACAAACCATCCGGATGGTAAGGCACATGGCGGCACCGGTATCATAATTAGAAACCGATTGAGACACTATGCCCTAGATGCGTTTTCAAAGGATTATATGCAAGCAACATCTATTCGCCTTGAATACCCAGCTGGAGAATTAACTCTGAGCTCTATATATTGCCCACCACGTTTTTCGATGACCAAGGAAAAATTTGAAGAATTCTTTATAACACTAGGAGATCGGTTTCTGGCATGTGGAGACTACAATGCCAAACACACATATTGGGGTTCGCGATTGGTGAATCCCAGAGGTAGACAGCTGTATAAAGCTCTAGTTGATCGCAAAAATTGCTTAGATTTCGTGTCCCCTGGACACCCAACTTATTGGCCAACTGATCCTAGAAAAATTCCTGATCTAATAGACTTCGCCATATGTAGAAATATTAGTCGAAATACAGTATCCACAGAGGTATCCTATGATCTGTCTTCTGACCATTCTCCTGTAATTATTACTTATTGCGAGAGACCCAACAACCCAAGATTTCCTAAGGACTCTTTGTGTTTTAAGAAAAATTGGCTAAAATATAGGAAATATATCAGCAGTCATATCCACACAAATCCAAATTTACAGTGTGAGGAAGACATAAATAAAACCGTCAATGACTTCACGTCATTGTTGATTTCGGCTCTGGAACACTCCAG
The DNA here is from genome assembly GCA_942486065.2 of Calliphora vomitoria. Classification (NCBI taxonomy): domain Eukaryota; kingdom Metazoa; phylum Arthropoda; class Insecta; order Diptera; family Calliphoridae; genus Calliphora; species Calliphora vomitoria. Next base: position 103,988,159 of record OW818029.2, read on the forward strand.
GTGCCAAATCCCTCCAAAAACTAATACACCTATTTCAAATTCGGATATTGAAAGACTTCTTCTCGAAAAGAGAAGACTCAGAAGAGAATGGCAACATAATAGATCACCTGCTGCAAAGCAGAGGCTGTCCACAGCAGTACGAAAACTGAAAAGAGCCCATCATTTAGAAGAGGATCGCATAAACGAAAATTATATTAAAAGTTTGACGAGCACAAAATACACAAATTTCTCTCTTTGGAAGGCAACGAGGAACATTAAGCCACCGGTAGAGGCACAAAGCGCTTTAAGAAAAGCTGACGGAACCTGGGCACGAAGTGCTATAGAAAAAGCAACAATATTTGATGAACATTTAAGTGAAGTATTTCAACCTAATTCCACGGCAAATGAGTTCGAGCTCGAAGAATTTCCGGTTTCAACAATGGCTAATGCAGCCCAATTCGATATTGGTCCTGAGGATGTTAATAGAGTAATTAAAAATAAATTGAACTTGAAAAAATCACCGGGATATGATTTAATAACTCCATCATTGATTAAGAACCTACCAAATGTGGCAATAATTGTGCTTTCTATATTGTTTAATGCGATCTTGAAACTTGGAATTTATCCAAAAAATTGGAAAATTTCTCAAATAATAATGATACCGAAACCGGGTAAAGATTTAACCCTGCCATCTTCTTATAGACCTATTAGCCTACTCCCTTGTTTGTCGAAGCTGTTCGAGAAAATATTCCAGGAAAAGATCATACCTTTTTTGAATGATGGAAATATTATCCCAGTACACCAATTTGGTTTCCGTGAACATCATGGCACCATTGAACAAGTCAATCGTTTAACTGGAGAGATTAGAAAATCTTTTGAATTAAAGAAATATTGTTCTGCCGTCTTTTTAGATGTTGCCCAAGCTTTTGACAAGGTATGGCATAAAGGTCTAGTACATAAAATCAAATGTTTACTACCACTATGTACTCATAAATTGCTGGAGTCTTATCTATCGAATAGACTTTTCAGAGTTAAGTTCAATGATTATGTGACGAGAGAATACAAGATTAGAGCTGGCGTTCCACAGGGAAGTGTACTAGGACCTACGTTATATTTGATTAACACCTCTGACTTGCCTACGTGCGATAAATTAACAATCTCTACATTTGCGGATGATACCGCCATTATTAGTTCACACGAAAACCCACTCACAGCATCTAGTCAACTACAAAATTATCTTGTACGTGTGGAGACATGGTTGAAAAACTGGCGAATAAAGGTGAATGAGCTGAAAAGTAAACATGTTACGTTCGCTCTAAGGAGAGGAAATTGCCCACCTGTCACACTCAACAACGTTAATATACCGCAGTCTGATTATGTCACCTACCTTGGTATTCATCTTGATAGACGGCTTACTTGGCGCCGTCACATTGAAACCAAGAGACTTCACATGAAGCTAAAAGCCTCTAGCTTTCATTGGTTAATCAGTGATCAATCAAAATTAAGCCTTGAATATAAAGTCATCCTGTATAAGACCGTTTTAAAACCAATTTGAACGTATGGAATTCAATTATGGGGAATGGCTAGCAACACCAGTATTGATCTTATACAGAGGGCTCAAACTAAAATTCTTAGGACCATGACGGGAGCACCATGGTATATAAGAAATGAAAACATCCACAGGGACTTAGATGTGACATTGGTAAAGGAAGAGTTCAAGAAAGTCCGTGAGAAATATATTGTTAAGCTGCAAAACCATCCCAATACGCTTGCAAGACAACTTGTGCAGATCCAACTCCGATCCAGGCTCCGTAGAGCTGATCTACCACCCCGCTAAGATGAGTGCCAGTTGATCATGAAGGCTCTCTTGTTGGAGAGCAACTATTTTTAATTTTAGTTATAAGATTTAAATACTTATTGTTAGGCCTATAAAAGGCAGATTCAATAAACTAATAAAAACGTATAAAAAAAAAAAAAAAAGAAATTACTGTCCACCGGAGTCCTTAATGGCTCAATCATCGAATTCATTTCAACAGGAGTCCTTAATGGCTCAATCATCGAACTCATTTCAACAGGAGTCCTTAATGGCTCATTATTTATTATTTAATTACAACACCCTTATGTGTTGCAAGGTGGCCGGCAATGTTTAAGTACAAATCTATTATTTGCGGTATTTTTTTGCTAAGTGTAAATCCCAGTGGTTTACTACTTTAGTTTACACCATTGTTGAAAAACTATTTTCAACGAGTAAACCGTTAACGGTATTTAAACATTGTTTGTCACCAACTACTTATAAATAAGTTTATGCTTCACTTATCTTTTGGAAGCCTTATATAGCACTTCGTGCCTTATATTTGAAAAGAGGTAAATCTTGATTTTTAATAAAGGAAAGAGTATTCTGCTCCTTATTTTTGAATTTACCAATTTGCTAATTCTTGTGTTTTTATTTTATTATTTTGGAACGGATATACGCCGAAACAGTACTTTTTCTAATATTTTAAATTATTTCACTTATCGACATTAAAGTTAGCTGATATGTATCTGAGTGAAGTTAGAGTTAGGAGTAGGGGATAATATTTAGGTACCAAAATGTGAGAACTGAACTATAGGTACTTTTTGAATTTTCTTTAATAATGGGCCTAGAAACATGAAATTAAGCATATATGGTCCTAAGTGAGTGAGAATTCTAGGGGGAGACTTTTTGTACCTTTTCTTTATTAGAGTGGTACTAATGATACTTTTTCTTTATTCTAATGGTACTTTTTGAATTGTCTATAATAATGGACCTATAAGTGAGTGAGAGTAGACTTTTTGGTACTTTTTCTTTATTCGAATGGTACCACAAGTGGGGGCTTTTTGCTATATTCTAATGGTACTTTTTGATTTTTTTGTAATAATGGACATAGAAATACGAAATTAGGCGTACATGGTCCTGAGTGAGCAAAAATTCAATTGGATACTTCATGGTACTTTTTCTTTATTTTAATGGTACTTTTTTGAATTTTCTATAGCAATGGACTTAGAAACATGAAATTAAGCATATATGGTCCTAAGTGAGTGAGAATTCTAGGGGAAAACTTTTTGGTACTTATTCTTTATTCGAATGGTACTTTTTGTCATTTCTTTACCAATGAACCTAGAAACATGAAATAAAGCTTATATGGACCCGAGTGAGTGGGAATCCACAAGTGGCTGCCTTTTGGTACTTTTTCTTTATTCTAATAGTACTTTTTTGAATTTTCTATAACAATGGACTTAGAAACATGAATTTAAGCATATATGGTCCTGAGCAGTGTTGCCAATTCTTGGTGAACAAAAAGGGCTAAATACTTAGGAAAAAAAGGCTAAAAAGTGGCTAAAAAAGGGCTAATATTTTTAAATTAAAGAACACATAGATTTTACACAAAAAACAACTAAGGACCATTATTACAACTTGTCTTTATGTTCGTAATACTAAAAGGTAACTTTTAAACTTTAAGGCAAGTTGTAATAATGGCCCTTAGAATGTTACATTAGGTCATGCCGAATCGACAAACAAAAATGTATGAATATAACAAACGTTCAAATGGAAGAAAATAAGAATATTTATTCTTATTTTTGGCCACACTTATATAATATGCCGATGTTTTCAAAATCTCGTATTTATGACCTGAAAGTCAAATTTGAAAGTAATCCTTTGTGATAACTTCGAAATCGATGGAGAATATTTTGATAAGTGAATATATGGCTATATGCCTCTCAAGTAATCCAGAAAAATATTCTAAAAATTATACACGTCGTCGGACAGAATTGATTTTCATTGGTCGAAACATAAATCTTGCCATTAGTTAGAAAACATATCAAAAGAAAGGTAGCCAAAATATTTGGTCAAAATATTGGAAATTACGGGTGTGGCATGCTGGTAATCATAAATATTAAATTTAATTTTAGACAAAAGTTAACTTTTAATATTTCATCGGATATAAATTATCATAGCTAAACTATTATCGATAGTGGACTGATATTTCTTTCTAATTTGGTTGGATTGTACACAGAAAAAAATAACGACAAATCATTTGTCATATTAATTACCAAATTCGTCAATACAATTAATTTTTTAATTAAAAAGGCACCAACAACCGATTTTGTAGATACAAAAAATATTTTTGATACTTAAAATTGTTAAATCTCAACAATAAGTTTTAACAACGAGTTTGTGAAATTAAACAATAAATTTGTTAACAGTCAACAGTAAAATTTTAACAATAGAGAAGCTAAACGGACGTGTTTTTTTCGTATCTCCGCAAATATTTCGTTTTTTTTTAAGTGATGTTGACGGATACAATCAAAATAAATATAAAAAAGAATATATATAGCTTTACCGCGAATGGACGCAAAATTATATCTAAAACACAACGTTTTTTGATTAAATACAAATCATAAAATTAAGATTGAAAGTGCCAATTAAAATTATTTTTTTTTTTCATTCTGGTGTTTGTTTTGTTTTTTCCACCAGTAAAGAGCACAAGTTCAAATAAATAAACAGAGAATACTCTTTATGAGTTTCTCAAGTGCTAATCATAGTGAGCGCAGGCTTAGCTTAAACGGCAGAAATGCATATGTGTTTGTGAATGTGGAAGAAAATTCAAAAGAAAACACAAATACAAGAGTTGGTGATTGGTACATTACCGTACTGAAACGAGGACGCAGCTCAAAATCCTCAAAAGTTGCATCAACCGCAAAAGTACCTAAAGATAGGGAAATTGATAGGAAAACCACCGAAAACAGATTTTCTATTTTGCAAGATGAAGCAGCTGACCCCCCAACATTACCCAAGTTGTACAAACCCCCCCCTTTTTATTTGAGAGAGCAAAATTCGAATGCTCTAATTAAGAATTTGATATCATTGGTCGGAGAAAATTCTTTTTACGTTGAAGAGTAGCAGAGGCCTCCAAATTGTTATTAAGGGTATTGACTCTTGTGTAGATCCTGAAGATATAAAGGCTGCTTTGGAACATAACAGGTTTAAAATAAAAAATGTAGTCAACATTAGAAATCGCGAGAAAATTCCCCAACCACTGTTTAGAGTTGAACTAGAACCAGGTGATGTTAATCTATCCATTACCCCCAAATCTCGCAAACCATGAATAATAAAGGTTCATACGCTAGTGTTCTAAGAACGAATCAAACATTTGTTCAAAACCCACCATTAGGAAGTGAAAATAACCGTAATATCAATGTGGAATTTGCAGACCAACATCCCACTTCTAATTTTAGTCGACTGGAAGCTACAATAGAGACCCTAGTGAAATCGATTAACAATTTTACCAACTCTATGAGTAATATGATGCAGGAAATGCTTAAAATGCAATCAGTGTTATTACAAGCTATCCTATATAAGCCATGAACTGTTTGAAAATATGTTTCTGGAATGCAAACGGCATACGCCAACACAAAAACGAACTCGAATATTTTTTAAGAAACCAACAAATTGATGTAATGCTGGTTTCTGAAACCCATTTGACGTCCAGAAGTTCATTTCGAATAAATGGATATGTAATATATGATACCAAAGATCCCAGAGGTAGAGCATGCGGAGGCTCGGCAATTTTAATAAAAGCTCGAATCAAACACTACTTAATGTGTGATCTTTGCGAAGATTATCTTCAGGCTACTACTATCATGAAGATTTTCATCGAAACTTAGTGATTTCATCGATATACTCACCCCCTAGATTTTCAATTACAGAAAGTCAATATAATAGATTTTTTAAATCACTAGGCCCCCGTTTCCTGGCAGCTGGTGATTATAATGCTAAGCACACATTCTGGGGAACACGACTGATTACCCCTAAAGGTCGTGTTTTGTTTGATACAATTTCTAAAATGGGTTTGAATGTGATTTCGAGCGGCCAACCTACTTACTGGCCTACTGACCCGCGAAAAATACCGGATGTTATTCATTTTAGCGTGATGAAAAATATCCCTGGAGAATTGATTCAAGTTGAATCCTGGCTGGAACTATCTTCAGATCACTCACCCACTATTGTTACTTTATTGAGCCCCCGAGAAATTGTATACAATAAACAAAAACAAAATTTACATTGATGATCGCTGTCGTCAATTTTTACCAGCAAAGCATACGAAAGTGTTGTTGCTTTTGTACTTGCGTGTAGACAGTGAAGATCGACAAAAAAACAAACAAGGCAAAGTTGTTTGTGTATTTCATATTGCTAGTGCTGAGTGCCCCATTGAGTATAGAAACACACAGCCTATAGCTAAGAGCATTTACAAAAGCAAATGAGCACCAAGAGTATAGGGCTTGGGCACCATTGATATAGACCAATCAGCCTATTGTCTAATATATCAAAGCTATTTGAGAAGATACTCATGAACAAGTTGTTCCCGATGTTAATTGAAAACAATTGTATTCCGAATCATCAATTTGGATTTAGAAGAAAACACAGTACTATCGAACAAACCCATAGACTTGTAAATATTGTAAGAAAAGCGTGTGAGGAAAAGAAATATTGTTCCGCTCTCTTTATCGACATTTCTCAAGCGTTTGATAAAGTATGGCATGATGGTTTAATATACAAACTGAGTCAAAATTTACCCGCAAACACACATAAGCTATTGAAAAGCTATTTAACTGGTCGAACATTTAAGGTTAAAGAAGGAGACTTTTTAAGTAGTCCCCAACCCATTGAAGCTAGAGTTCCCCAAGGCAGTATCCTGGGACCCTTTTTATATTTGATATATTCGTCTGATATGCCAACTAACAATCGCACGCATACATCAACATTTGCAGATGATACTGCTATTCTAAGCATTCATGAAAATCCTGAAGAAGCGTCTCGTTACTTACAAAATCACATATTTGAATTAGATAAATGGTTAAAACAATGGAAAATTAGAGTCAACGAACAAAAATGTACACATATAACATTTACATTGCGAAGAGAATCATGCCCCCCTATTCATATCAATAACCAAACAATAATCCAACAATCGGAAGTTAAATACCTCGGAATACATCTCGATCGTCGTCTTACATGGAAAAGTCATATAGATGCAAAGTTGCTCAAATGAAATTGAAATCAATTCAAATTAATTGGCTCATTGGCAGAAACTCTACGCTTAGTTTAGATTGCAGACTTCTACTTTATAACATGATCATAAAACCGATATGGTGTTATGGCATACATCTATGGGGCACGGCCTCAGCGTCAAATGTAGAAAAGATCCAAAGACGCCAAAACAAGTTTTTAAGAATGATTACAGTTGCCCCCTGGTATATCAAAAACGCGAATATACACAAAGATCTAAACGTGCCCCTTGTAAAAACTGAGATCACGAAAAATGTGGAAAAATATTTAAAAAAACTTGAAATTCACCCAAACCCACTGGCCCGCAACATATTAGATAACCGTGGCCACACTCGATTAAGAAGGTGGGACACAGTAGACCTAATCCAAAGACTAGAAGGAAGAATGCCTATTTAATCAAAGCAACAATCAATAAACAATTTTTCGTTCGGCACTGGCTGGACTAATTAATTATAATTATTAGATATAAGATTTGAAATACTTGTTGTTAGTTCATTAAGCAATGAAGATACAATAAATAAAAAAAATTAAATTCAAAAAAAAAATAAAGGTTTGTAATATTGAATAATTATATTGTTACTAGTTATTTGTATAAATTATATATCTGCAATAGCCTTTTCTTATTTTAATAAAAAAAGCAATTTGATGGTTTTAATGTTTTTTTTATTATTATAAACAAATTTACAAATTATTATAATAATAACAAATCTAAATTTAAAATATAATGTTAAAGCGTGTATAAAGTCATTGTCTCACCTTTTGAACCAGTAGATACTATGATCAATATCTCTTCCTACGAAAGGTTATATTCTTAGATGGCTCCTCCAGTATTGTTCTTGAATAAGTTCCTTTTAGACACGACGCATTTGATACCCAAAATATCCACTTGAAATCCTTTTGAAAAAAGTTTTGTATAAAAAATTGATGTCCAATTGTTTGGCCTACAGCGATAGATTATAGTTTCATATTCAACTTACCATGTAGAAAATCCAACTTCTTCAAAATGTATAAAATAAATCATATTCTTTATGAAACAAAAATGTGTATATTTTTCATTAATTTTTATTTTCTTGACACATTTATTTTTGTTACTTTCAATATAATATTCCCATTGAATTTCAACAACTGAAATTGTTAATAAATATCTAAAATAAATTGTTGATATGAGTATTAAAAAAATATATTAAATAAAAAAATCATTGAAAATTTAAATCACATTTCAAACAAATTTTTTTAATAACTTAGTAACTGTTACCATTTTTTTCTGTGTAGTATTTAAAATACATGGTATACATAGCCTGTGTAAATGTGTTATAAAATATTTTTTTAATTTTAGAGGAAAGTAACTTTTAAGGATCAAAAAAGACATCGCCCAGATAAAGTTGAAAGTGTTCTCTTGAATCCTATATATACTTTTATAAACGCCTGGAGCCTCCCGTACAACATTTTTTAATATTAAACATTTTTATTCAAATAACGCTAATTTTCTCTATATTATTTATTTAAATCCTTGTAGTCGTTTTCATTTAACCTGCTTATATTTATGAGCCTAATATACGCGAAGCCTTAACTATGGGAGTTCAAGAAGTTATCTGCACATTAAAAAAATACTAGAATATCTCAATCGTTTCAAAAGTTACTGAGTTTTGGGCGAAGAAAAACAATTCTGAGCAACTGTGCATCCCAGGCAAGAATACAACATGTATTTTGAATGCGTCATTGATGCAAATAATAAAATACTCGAGCAAAAATTTAATGATATAATTTGAAAACTAGAGCAAGTTTGAAGAATATATGGAAGGTTCCAACAATTTGTATGTGCTTAAATTGTTTACTGGTTCAACATTTTCAGTAAATTTTTGTCATAATATTCCTGCCAATTTTTTTGAACTGATTTTACTAATTTTCAACAGCAAAAAAATTTAAAATTATTAGAGTAAATATATAAGTTTTGAATGAGTGGGAATCCACAAGTGGGGGCTTTTTGGTACTTTTTCTATATTCTAATGGTACTTTTTGATTTTTTTGTAATAATGGACATAGAAATACGAAATTAGGCGTACATGGTCCTAAGTGAGTGAGAATTCTAGGGGGAGACTTTTTGTACCTTTTCTTTAATCGAATGGTACTTTTTGTAATTTCTTCAACAATGAACCTATAAACATGAAATAAAGGTTATATGGACTTGAATGAGTGGGAAACCACAAGTGGGGACTATTTGGTACTTTTTCTATATTCAAATGGTACTTTTTGATTTTTTTGTAATAATGGACATAGAAGAACGAAATTATGCGTATATGTTAATAAGTGAGTGAAAATTCAAGCGGACACTTCATGGTACTTTTTCTTTTCTAATGGTACTTTTTTTACTTTTCTATAGCAATTGACTTAGAAACATGAAATAAGCATATTTGGTCCTAAGTGAGTGAGAATTCTAGGGGGAGACTTGTTGGTACCTTTTCTTTAATCGAATGGTACTTTTTGTAATTTCTTCACCAATGAACCTAGAAACATGAAATAAAGCTTATATGGACCCGAGTGAGTTGGAATCCACAAGTAGCTGCCTTTTGGTACTTTTTCTGTTTTCTAATGGTACTTTTTGAATTTTCTGTAATAATGGACATATAAATATGAAAATAAGCGTATATGGTATTAAGTGAAAAATCAAGGGAATACTACGTGGTACCTTTTCTTTATTATAATGGTACTTTTTGAAATTTTCTATAACAATGAAATTAGAAACATGAAATTAAGCATATATGATCCTAAGTGAATGATAATTCTTCACCAATAAACATGATATAACGCTTATAAAGTACATTATAGTACTTTTTCTTTATTCTAATGGTACTTTTTACATTTTCTATAATAATGGATCTAGAAACATAAAATTAGGCATATATGGTCATAAGGGAGTGAGAATTCAAAGGGGAGTCTTTATGGTACTTTTTCTATATTCGTATAGTACTTTTTGTATCTTCTTCACCAATGAACTTAGAAATGTGAAATAAAGCTTATATGATCCCGACCGATTGGGAATCCACAAATGGGGGTTTATGCTACTTGATGGATTTAGAAATATCAAATTAAGTGCATATTGAGTGAAAATTCAAAGTAAATACTTTGTATTTTTACTTTATTCTAATGGTACTTTTTTAAATTTTCTATTATAAATCTAGAAACATGAAACATTATAAGGACTCGAGCGAGTAGGATTCTATAACTGGGAAAATTATGGCGCTTTTTCATTATTGTAATGGTACATTTTGAATTTTCTATAATAATGGACCTAGAAATATAAAATATATGCTTCTCAGTGAGTAAAAATTAAATTGGAGACTTCATGGTACTTTTTCTTTGTTATAATAGCACTTTTTAAATACATTTTTAGTAGAGTTTCCAAAAAAACGAAGAATTTCAAAACCGCGGTTTCGGTTTTAAAAAAATGAAAATCGATCGGTTTCGGTTCGGTTTTGTGATAATTTATTAAATATTAAGTGTTATAGAAACAAAATCAGTTGATAATATAGGAAATGTTATACAAATTTTAAATTCCAACTTAAGCAAGACGATAAAGGGAAAATGGTACTTTTTCTTTTAATGGTACTTTTTTAATATATTAAATTAATTAGCTTAAATACATTATAGTAGGCTAATATGCTTCTCAGTAAAGAAATAATCAAGAATAGGGAGCTCAATTTTATTATGATACCAAAAATTGTGAACTAAACCAAACTAAGAAGTATTTTTTTTACTGATATGCTTCTGAGTAAAGAAAGTCACTAAGCGATCTACATGTCATTGAGGACACAAAAATAATTTGTATTTTTTCGTTCTTCGAATGCAAAGTGGGGCAGAATCACGCAAGCATGATAAAACATGCTTGCGTGTGCTATTTATCTCTTATAATTTTCGAGTTATAAGTATTTCAAAATTTAAATTTTCATATATAGGGCGTACTTTTGAACCGAATGAACTCGAATTTTATTCATTATTTAGACAACTAAATTACAAATAATATGACTTCGGTGCTGGGAAAATGCTTTAGAAAAAAAAAGAATCACATCAAGGTTTCCAAAGCTGCTTTTCGTTTTCTGATCCCAGCTTTGGGATTTTAGAACATGTGGTCCAAAGTTAAAATTTTGATAAAAAATAGGTCAAATTCCGAACGACGTAGGGGTGACATATTCGAAAAATATGACGTGCTTTTTATACCAACATTTTTTTCGTAAAGATATCTTACAGAAAAACATAAATCTGTTATATGTTTTTAAAGAAAGTTTTATTTTAATAAAAAATGAGTTAAGTCACCCTTTCGCCCAAAAAACAGCAAAAATCTAAAAATCTAAAAATTTTTGAATTTCGGATTCGTAATCGATATTGCTCTCAAATTTGTGCATATAATTGGTAATTTAGTTTGTAGGGTCCATTTTAATAGCTTTAATTCAAATACTCCTTGGCTACCCCGACGTCAAATTTTATCCCTATTGGGCCATCGGTTTAGAAATGCCAGATTTATTTCCAAAAAATTTTGATTCTGCCCCACTGTGGAATGGTATATGATCCTGACCGAGTAAAAGGGACTCAAAGGTACTTTTTTCCAACTAATAATACTTTTTGACTAATTTATAATAATAAACCTAAAAATTCTAAATTAGGCGCACACATGATTCGGAATGAGTTAGAATTCACAAAAGGTGACTTTAGTGGTAAATTTCTTTAGCATTTTCTATAATAATGGAACCAGAATCATGATGTTGAGTGGGAATACAAAATGTGGGTCTATATGTTACTTTTTTATTATAATAATACGTTTCGAATGAGCTAGAAGCCACAATACAATGATTCAATAAACATGAAACTAGAGGCATGTTATCCTGAATTAGCATTAATTCACAAAGTAGTAATACTATTTCTTTCATTCAATTGGGGTGGCGAAGCGCACCGGTTCAGCTAGTTATATATATAATTATGAACGCACAGTCACCAAATATAACCAATAAACCAAACGATATTAAAACGATATCAACTAGATGATTTATGCGTGTCATAAACGATAGTTTTTCCGGACTAAATTGTACCGTTCCTTATAATATCGTTTTTCCAGGCAATTATAGTATCGTTTTCGCTATCATAATTTCCAATAAAAACGATAGTAAAATCGCCATGCTACAGATTTTATTCTAAATGCTAAAAATATATATTTTTTATCGGAAATATGTATGTGATAAATATTTCGTTAAAATAAGACCCAAAGTATATTTATACAAGTACATGCAAGTGATCAGCTGTTCATTTTTTTCTCCTTTGTAAATACTTGTGAGATTGTCAAAATTTTTTACTTTTTTGTTTTTCTTTCCGTTTGTTTACATTTTTTGTATGTGAAAATATTAATAAAAAAAATTAATTTTGAAAACTTTTCATAACAAAAATAAAAATAACAATTGGAAAACTGTGTTTCTGTTCATTGTGCAAAAAGAAATGTACCAGTGGGAGTGGTGACTTATTCTATGTGCGAAAAGACCCGATTAAAAGGCCAATGTGAGTGAAATTTGTGGCAAAAATTTTCAATTATTTGACAATCTCAAAATGTTTTACACAAACAAAATTAATGTTGTTTTTTTTATTGTTGATTTGTTGTAGAGTTGCATGTACTTGTATAAATATACTTTGATAAGACCCATAAAAAAATCAGAATCCCCATAAAATAATACCGTTTTTACTATCATATCGTTTTCTGGTTTATTGGGTAATTGAAACTATTTCTGTTACATTTTTTACCGATATGAGTGTATATATGCGTTAATGTATTTTTCGGATGTGCGACTTATTTAAGAGATATAATTAAATATTTTAACGTGATTTCTATGTATTTGAGGCCTTTTTGCTTGATATTTTTCTCCATAACATTATTTACAAGAGTTTTATGGGTATTATTGCGATTATCGGAAATGGATGCTATGGTCAAATATGACCGATATTCACAAAACCAAGTAGTAAAATGTTTGGATACAATATATTGATCTGTATACAATTTTAGCTCGATATTGATATATTTAAAATATTTATAGAGGTTAATTTGTTTTTCAGAAGTGGTCCTTATATGGGAGCTATGACCAATTATCGGCCGATCTTCATAAAATTCAACACATCGATTTTCGTATATATGGGAAATATTTATTTGAAATTTTAACCAGATAGTATCTTTTATAAGAGATTTATTAGTATTTAAGTAAATTTCGGAAATGGAAATGGTCAAATATTAACCGATATTCACACAATCTAGTAGTATCATTTGTGAATTAATACTACCGATCTCTGTAAAATTTTAATTCGATAACGATATTTTTCAGAAATATATGAAAATGAATGTGTTTTTTGGAAGTGGTCCTTATATGGGAGCTATAACCAATTATGGGCTGATCTTCATGAAATTCCCTACAGCGATTTTCATGTACATGGGGATTATTCAAGTTGAATTTCTACCTGATACCGATATATATAAGATATTTAAGTATATTTAAATGATTTTCGGAAGTAAACTTTATATGGGGGCTATGGTCAAATAGTGCCCGATCCAAAAAAAAAAAATTGGTCTCGCGATTTCTGTTTGCACGAAACTTGTGCTGAACCATAGCACCATATTTCGGGAAGAAATTTCTATGAGGGCTTCGAGAAATTATGGACTGATTCTTACCATTTTCAACAGAATTTGTCCTTTTATCATTAAACAAATTTTGTTGTATCTATTTGGTAAGACCAAAGTAGATAATTAATAATTTATTAAATTTATTACACGAAGTGTAATAAATGAATACAGTTTTATAACGATGGTTACTACTCAAAGAAATTGGAGTATACTTACTTCTTTTGGTGCGCTGAAGTAAACAGAAACAAAACGAGAATTTGTTTAAATTATAAAATTCAAAAGTATTTATTTTTGTTTCGTGTGGTTTTATAATATTGTAGTTTTGTTTAAACGTTGATGTTTATGTTGTTCACTTTCACTGTTCTTGTATAAATGTTTGTTGTTCTTATATAGATGTTTGTTGGTTTTATATAAATGTTTGTTTGTTTTCATATAAATGTTTTTTGTTTGTTTGTTTTCATATAAATGTTTTTTTTTTTTTGTTTGTTTATTACTTTTAATAATTTGTTTGTTTATTAAAAATATGTGTTTAGTTTTTGGTGAATGTTGTAAATTCGGGTGTTTTTGTGCCTTGATAGTCGACGACTGGTCCTCATCGTTGCCGCTTAAAACTCGGCTTAGGCCGTTTTAACACGGCCGCTGAATTATTGGCTGATGCGACTCAGTCGAGGTCGATCAAAGGGTTGTCACCCTCATCTGATAATCGATCCTCGACAAGGCGGCCCCCTTGCACTGGTGCACTGTTAAGGGCCCCAGTTAATGGATCTAGGGCCGAAACGATTTGTTGCACCAATCCTTGGGCATTTGGAGTCGCGTCGGCCCTATGTTGATGTTGAAGACGTCGTTGACGATGCTGCTGTTGTTGGCGCTGCTGTCTTGGTTGGCGCCGTTGACGCTGCTGTTGTGGTTGGAGTCGTTGACGCTGAGGCTTCTGTTGTTGTTGTTGGCGCCGTTGACGCTGAGGCTGCTGTTGTTGTCGCCGTTGGCGCAGAGGTTGTTGTTGTTGACGCCGTTGGCGCAATTGGTACAATAACTATGGACCAGTACCACATACTGACGCTGTCGCAGTGTCATCCTCTTGAATTGTTTGCAAAACCGAAGGGGGTGGTAGCGGAAGCACACGAGGCACAATTCGGAAGATTGAAGAGGATCCATCTGTAAAATATAAATAAAAATTGAAAGAACCAGCAGAAATGGTTTCACAAAAAAAAATTTAGACAATTTTGACAGAACATTTAGGAAACATAACTCTAGTCAATCTACTGACTTATCACATAACGGAAGCATGCAAAGTTTTACTACTGGTCTAGTAACGATACCAGATGCTGTTCGAATGTCAGCTACGCAGACGCGCTTATCTTTTCCTAAATGAACTTCCTCAATTCTTCTCATTTTCCATTCACATGGTGGGAGGAGCTCGTCTTTGATAATGACGAAATCACCTTTCTGCAGATTTCGTTGTGGATGTTTCCATTTTGGATGTTTCCATTTATATCGCAGTTTTTCATCGCTGACTGAAACGATGGTGGAAAGCCTTGAGCCGCTCCCATCTGTTAATAGTCGAAATGTTGTCTGCAAGTAGTTCTGGAGCGAATAACAATGGAGCTCCTCTTAGAAAGTGCCCTGGAGTTAAGGCTTGCAGATCTTCGGGGTCTTCAGACATTGGGGAAATGGGCCTGGAGTTGATTACACTTTCGATTCGAGCCAGAAGAGTCGAAAACTCTTCAAAATTGAACTTTTGAGCTCGGGTTACCTTTCTGAAGTGTAACTTGAAACTCTTTACTCCGGCCTCCCAAAGACCTCCCATGTGCGGAGCGCTGGGCGGAATGAACTTCCACTCGAATCCCAAAATTGCATATTTCTCGGTAATAGATTTAGACGATCGACTTGCACCGATGAAATTCGTACCATTATCGGACATAAGGCATTTTGGAAGACCTCTTCTAGCTATGAACCTGGCGAACGCTGCAAGAAATGCGTCAGAGGATAAACTGGAACATGCTTCGAGATGAATGGCTTTTGTTGAAAAGCATACAAACGCGCAGGCATATCCTTTTACGTATGGAGAATTTCGAACATTTCCTGACTTTATTTGAAATTGGCCAGCGAAATCGACACCTGTATATGTAAAAGGTAAGGAGAATGAACATCTTTCTATGGGAAGAGCAGCCATAATCTGGGACTTAACTTGCTGCTTATAACGAACGCATATTAAACAATGGTGAACACATTTCTTTACTGCTCTTTTAAGTTCTGGGATATAGAACTGGCTTCGTAATGCATTCATCATAAGAGAAATGTCAGCATGCATTAAAGTCTTGTGAGTAAAATCGAGAAATATTTTACAGAAATTGGAAGAGTTTGGTATAATTATAGGATATCTTTCATCATAGGTCAAAGATGAATTTGCTAATCTACCGTTAACTCGCATAACTCCGGTAGAATCCAGAAATGGATTTAAAGTAAGTAGAGAACTTTTCCTTGAAGTAGATTTTGAGTCTAAGAGTTGATGATACTCACTAGTGTAGTAAATCATTTGAGTTAATTTTATTAAAATAATTTTTGAAGCATTAAGTTCAGCAAAACTGAGTGTCAAACTTGGATACTGAGCCTTTGGACCTTTGTTTCTTGTTGCATTAATGAACCTGAGAACATAAGCTGGGACTGCTAGTGCTCGAGGAAGAGATGAGAATCTATCTATTAAATTATGGTCAGCCGGTATTAAAGAATAAACATCAATCTTTCTTCTTTCGTGAATAACTTCCGGCAAGGCGTTGGATTTGGGCCAGTGGTCTCGGGAGTCCAAGAGCCACATTGGTCCGTGCCACCACAATGGGGTGGCTACAAGATCTTGTGGCTTACAACCGCGTGTGCCAAGATCAGCTGGATTGTGATCTGTTGGAACGTGATTCCAGATGGCATTACCAACATTTTCAATAATTTGAGTTATCCTATTTGCTACATACGTTTTCCAAACTGCTGGAGGTTTTTGTAGCCAGGCAAGCACAATTGCTGAATCACACCATAAGTAAAGTGTAGGACTATTGAAAGGTAGATTTAAAAGTGTTTGCCTTACGAGCTTCGAAAGTAGTAGGGCTCCACATAGCTCAAGACGAGGTAGACTTATTCGTTGCAAGGGGGCAACTTTGCTTTTCGCAGCTAATAGATTTGAGTATCTAACGCCGGAGTTTTCTGACACAACTTATAATGTAGCGCAATAAGCCTGTTCTGAGGCGTCACAGAATCCATGGATCTGGATATTGTGTTGTGGGTGGTAGTTGATCCACCTAGGAATTGTAATGGATTCGATAGTAGGAAAACTGTCAGTAAAAATGTTCCACTTGGCAAGAAATTTCGGTTTAACATTGTCATCCCAGCCAACCCCATCTTGCCACAATTCTTGTAAAAGAATTTTGGCTTGAATAATAATAGGCATAAGCCATCCTGCGGGGTCAAAAAGTTTAGCAATCGTGGAAAGAATCTGCCTTTTGGTTGCTGAGTAATTAAAGGGCAATTCTTGAACTTTATAAGAGAAGGAATCACTTATAGCATTCCAACGAATTCCCAATGTTTTTGTTGAACTTGAATCGTATAATTTCAAAAATTCAGTGTCTAATAAATTGTCAGATGAAATCTGAGCTAATAAATCTGGATGATTTGCTGTTATTTTTTTTAGAGGGAAACCAGCTGATTTTAAGGTGTCAATCAGCTGTTTTTGACCTTCCATAGCCGAAGACAAAGAATGGCCCCCTGATAATATGTCGTCAACATATGTCTCTTTTCTCAGAATTCTTGAGGACATAGGGCTATCCTTTTCCGAATCTGACGCTAATTGCAAAAGAGTGCGAATAGCCAAATAGGGAGCACATCCTATACCGAAAGTTACTGTTGTTAATTCAAAATCTTCAATTAGACTAGAATTAGTTCTTCTAAACAATATCCTTTGATACGGACGATCAGATTCATGAACCAATATTTGGCGATACTTTTTTTAAAATCCCCATTGAAGACATACTTATATAAACGCTAATTTAAAATAATCGTCATTAGATCAGCTTGTAATGTTGGTACGATGTGAAGAACGTCATTCAATGAAAATGAACCTTTCGTTTTTCGTGATCCGTTGAAAACGACACGAACCTTAGTTGAAGCACTTTCGGGTCTAAAAACGGCATGATGTGGTAAATAATAGGAAAAGAACTTTCCATCATTATAAATTTCTTGAGAACTTGATTTTCTCATGTGACCAAGAGAAATATATTCATTCAATATATCACTATAAACTTCCATAAGTATCTTATTCTTTTCTAGCTTAGATTCAATATGTAAATATTGTTTCTTAGCAATATATCGTGATGACTGTAAGAACACAGCCTTTGGAAATTCACTTTTAAATGGAAGTTTAACCACGTATCTACCATCTGGTTGACGATAAGTCGTTTCGTTATACAATTTTTCACAGAAGTGCTCTGCTTCTGAATGTGGTTTCATATGTGGAATTTCTTCTTATCTTTACAAGCTGATCTAATGACGATCATTTGGAATTTCTTCTTATCTTTCTTCGAATTTCTTTAAAATCGAACTAATATTTTCCGCCTCGTTTTCCTTTGGAATATGATCTATGGCTGTTAATGAAATAGTGTGCAATTTCAATGGACCGTAAATATACCAGCCATAAATTGAATTCTGAGCAATCAGATTACCTAAAATATTTTTCTTTAAACCAATAAGGGCAATGTGAGGTATTATATCACTTCCTAAGAGCATGTCCATTTGTGCAGAAAGCAAGAAGTTTGGGTCAGCTAGTTTCAAATCATTGATCTCGGAAAGATCAGAAATTGATATTGTACAGCTTGGCATTAAATTAGTCAAATTGGAAACAATTATGACACTTGCATTTAGTTTAAAGTCGTGCTGTTTGTCGTATAAAGTAATAGTGCTTACTTTATCAGCATTCGCTACTACAGTACCCCCAAACCGCAAATTTCGAAATTCGCATTTTCAGTCCTCATATTTAATCTCTTAGTAATTCTACGAGTCAAGAAAGATCTCTTTGAACCTGAATCTATCAGAGCTCTGATTGTGAATGGCTCACCACAATGTAGGATTTGAACAAGAGCTGTTGGAAGTAAAATTTCATCTTGATTTACCGACAAATGTGTATTTGTCCTCACTGCCTGCCTGGACGGTCCGGGATCGCATGACTCTTCCGATGAAACGGAATTTTCCCTTATTTGGTCATTAACAATGTTTACAGGCTCCGCATGAAAAGCGTTCACTGTGGAATTTCTATTATTTGAGTTATTTTGCGAATTTGTTTTCTAATTTTTTTTGAAATGAAGCATGCTGTGATGTTTGTTACCACACTCGTTACATCTATTGACACTAGTGAGACAAAATCGTTTCGCTGCTTTTGTGAAAAGTTTCCGAATTTTGTGCAGAATCTTAAATAATGATTTTTTCGCATAATTTGCATTGAGACACTTGTAGAGTTCTATTATTATTTTTCAGTCGCAATGAGTTATTAGAATTCATTTGATTTCCATCATTCGTAATTCCAACAACCCTTTCAACTACTCTGTGCCTTTTTAATGAGGAATTGTTCCATTTGAGACCATGACGGCAATATGGAATTAGAAGCTAAAGATTGTTCCCAAAGAGAGAGTGTCTCACTAGGTAATTTTGTTGAACATAGGTATATGAGAATTGGATCCCAATTTTCTACCTGTACCCCATGAGAAGACAACATTGCTAGGCAATCACTTATAGTAGTCTGTACTTTATTAATGGCTTCGGCTGATTCTGATTTGGCAGGTGGAATATTGAATAGAGCTTTCAATTGAATATCAACTAGAACGCGATTATTCTCATATCGTGCTCGTAAAGCACTCCATGCCAATGAAAAACCATCGTTCGTTAGTGGATATATATTTACAATAGAGCTTGCTTCACCTTTTGCCTTTCTTCTTAAATACAATAATTTTTGAACGTATGGCATTCTTACTTTGCTAATGTATACAGCACTGAACATATCTCTAAATGAAGGCCACTCTTCATAGGAGCCATGAAAGTCGGGTGCATCGCACGGTGGGACGCTGATACCCATATCTGGCGCTTCATACGTTATGTTCATGGGATAGTAACTAGATGGATCAATTACAGAGGAGTGAGCGGGTCCACTTCCTCTTTGAGCATTTTCGGCGGATGCCTTAGAAATTTTAATAAAATCCATCATTTCAGCCTTAGTTTCCTGATATCTATCCCTACAAATTTCAAACTTTGATTTTGCATCTTCCTTGAACTTTACATTGACTACTCCATCATCCGCCAAATAAACACCCTCATAGGCTCGGTGAAGTGATTGTCAATCTTCTTCTAGCGTTTGCAGTTTTGTCTCCAGAAGAGATTCGGTCAAGTCATCGCAACCAATACTTGAAAATTTACCGCAAACTCTCATAAGATTGTCTGATTCGTGGTCGAATTTAGTGCAAATCTGTGAACCTATTTTTTTATTTATTAGTTTTTCCCTGAAATGGATATTCAAGCTAAGAATCTGAATTCTAAAAAAAATTATGAAAATAAATTTTCTTTTGTTTTGTTTGAACAAACTAATTTCAGAATTATTTGTGAAAAAAAAATGATTTGCTTTCAAATATTGCCTTGTATTAATTATTTTATTAGATAAGCTGATATCTAATTGTATATGCAGTACAAGACGAACGATGTACTGAAGCTATCGATTTCCTGAATGTAGCGTATATTTATTTGAAATATAATATAAATGTAATTTTTCACTAATTACAAATCGAATGTTGCACTTATAGTACCTTTGAAAAAAAAGTAGGGTGTTTTCTAAATTATGGTAAGGAGGAGCCTTTTTATTAATATACAATTCAATAAATGTAATGTATAAATAGAAATATTTATTAAAATACAAAACGAACGTTGTGTTAATATTACCAACTTTAATAGTGTAGGGTACACAAATTAACTGTAACAACAATTACTACTTTATATTATTGTTTTCTCTTATTTTCTTTTAAGCTTTGTTCTTCTTAATATAGCTAAGTACTAGCGTATATAATAATTAAGAGAGTTTTAATGAGAACAAAGTTATTTAATAAAAGAAAAAACCACCACCAAATGTACTAATAAACTCACAATATTTTAAGGAATAAATATATGAAATAAATATAAAACTGTATTTTCTTTCTTGTAGTGAACAAATTTTAATAATAAAGAGAACAAATTGAAAATTTGATTTTTATTTTAATGATATTAAAAATATATTTAAGTTTTATTACCGATTCTTTGATGGTTTCAAAAAGGACCATAAACAAATTCCAAACCGAAAGTTGGATTTGTTGTATCTATTTGGTAAGACCAAAGTAGATAATTAATAATTTATTAAATTTATTACACGAAATGTAATAAATGAATACAGTTTTATAACGATGGTTACTACTCAAAGAAATTTGAGTATACTTACTTCTTTTGGTGCGCTGAAGTAAACAGAAACAAAACGAGAATTTGTTTAAATTATAAAATTCAAAAGTATTTATTTTTGTTTCGTGTGGTTTTATAATATTGTAGTTTTTTTTTAAACGTTGATGTTTATGTTGTTCACTTTCACTGTTCTTGTATAAATGTTTGTTGTTCTTATATAGATGTTTGTTGGTTTTATATAAATGTTTTTTTTATATAAATGTTTTTTGTTTGTTTGTTTTCATATAAATGTTTTTTTTTTTTTGTTTGTTTATTACTTTTAATAATTTGTTTGTTTATTAAAAATATGTGTTTAGTTTTTGGTGAATGTTGTAAATTCGGGTGTTTTTGTGCCTTGATAGTCGACGACTGGTCCTCGTCGTTGCCGCTTAAAACTTGGCTTAGGCCGTTTTAACACGGCCGCTGAATTATTGGCCGATGCGACTCAGTCGAGGTCGATCAAAGGGTTGTCGCCCTCATCTGATGATCGATCCTCGACAATCATATAAATAATGAGTGCAACATTTCATAGTATTCTCTGCAATGAATTTACCCAAAGTCACAAAAATCATGTGAAAATTATCAAAATTTTTGGAGGTTGTCTTACATTTTGATCCATAGCCCTGGATCTACCAATTCGATTTTGCTGATTTTCAATACCAAACTGCTTAGAAAAATTATAAACATTTTGGTATACATTTCATTAATTTTGCTTATGTATTTTGGACGTGAGAGTGTTTTACACAGACAGACAGACGGACATTGCTCAATCGACTTAGAATTTCATAAGGATCAATAATATATATACTTTGTTGGGTCTCAGATGAATATTTCTCAATGTTACACACGGAATGACAAACTTATATATACCCTCTTTCACCACTTGTGGTGGTGGAGGGTATAATAAGTCGCAGCCAAGAGTCGAACTCACTACACCACTGCTTAGTTATTTTATTGTGCGTCAAATAATCGTTTTCACACAGTAATACAATATTCTTTTCTGTTGTTTTTTTCTTTCTAATAATAAACATGCAATAAAAAATGGGCTAATTGAAAAAAAGTAACAGTTGTAGCTTTGTAAGCGAAGTTTTTGCTGGTATTTACTTACAATGAAATATAATTAATTATTATAATTAAATTTGAATTATATTAAATGTACTACAAAACATTTCTTATCACATAATTTTGATAATAATGCTAATACTTTTTCTATTTTGAAGAAAAATTAATTTAAATTTGTGAAATTTTTAAACTTTTTAATAATTTACAAAAAAATTATACATATACACTCAAAATTTATGACTATTTTAATATTTTCTTATACCTATATCATTATTTAAATTTATATTATATATATCATTCCCGTTCCTTTAATTAATTTATTACTATTAAATTATCTAATTACACTTTTTTGAAAATGATGTAAAATATTAGTTATAAATATATATATATTTTTACATGTTAACTAAATTATTTTTATGAGTTTAATTAGGATCTAGTTTACACTACAATATGTATTATTTAAAAAATTTCTAAAACTTCAACAACGCAATAATCATGTCACATATATTCCTGCATTGATGAGCCCACCAATGGGAACAATATAAAACGAAACATCAGTATACAAAAACATAAAATTTTGTAAGTAATATCATTCATAATTTAATTAATATGCATATGTAGGTATTCTAATTCAGAACAGTCCCGTCCGATTCTATTTTGTTTAATTATACCCTTCACCTTCGTGAGAAGGGTATATATAAATTTGTCATTCCGTTTGTAATTTCCACAATATAATTTTCCGACCCTATAAAGTATATATATTCTGGATCCTTATAGATAGCGGAGTCGATTAAGCCATGTCCGTCTGTCTGTCTGTCCGTCTGTCTGTCTGTCTGTTGAAATCAATTTTCTGAAGACCCCAGATATCTTCGGGATCCAAATCTTCAATTATTCTGTCAGACATGCTTTCGAGAATTTTGCTATTTAAAATCAGCAAAATCCGTCCATAAATAACGGAGATATGAGCAAAAATCCGAGACAACCTCTGAAAATTTCATCAAAAAAAGACAATTTATTGCATGCTTTGACAAAAAAACAACAAAACGTATGTGTGTTGGATTCATTGTGTGTTGTCTTCATACTTTGTGTATTTTGTTTTTGTTTTTTTTTTTGTGTTTCACAAAAAAGCAACAAAACGTGCATATGTTTGGATGTTTGTTGGCTTCATTATTTTGTTTTTGTTTTTTTTTTTGTTGTTTGACAAAAAAGCAACAAAACGTACAATATGTATGTTTGGATGTGAGTTGGTTTCACTGCTTTGCGTATTTTGTTTTTTTTTGTGTTTCGTTTCGTTTGGCGTTGTTGTTTTTGAGAAGGGTATATATAAGATTGTTGTTTCGTTTGTAACTTCTTCAATATAGCAATATCAATTAAATGTAAAATTTTTAAAAGTTTTCTTGATATATTTAGGATGATATACGCTGAAAATAGGCAAGTAATGCATCCACAACAAAGGTGAAGGGGATATAAGATTCGGCATAGCCGAATATAGCACTCTTACTTGTTTTATTCTTTATCTATTTTAGTAATCTTTCTGCACTCTATACTTGAATATGTAAACATTTTTGAATTATATGATTTTTTTCTTTCTCTTAATTTTTATTTTCTCTTATTACTTTATTTGTTTTGATCAATAAATTTCTCATTGAGTTTAATTTGTAAATATGAAATCTCACTAGTTTAATTTTTGGGAAATAACAACAGTTATTTTGCGTAATGTGTTAGGTCATGCATTTTTAGAGACAACTTCAGCAGACTCAGGGTATTTTAGCTGTCTAGGTGTAATACAAGGGAGGGAACACGTACTACTCTAACCACTATTAATTCGAACGGTGGTAAAATACAAACAAAAATTAAAATCATTTAGATGTACCGCATTTAAAATTGAATTACTCATATAAAGTTTTTGCAAGGAAGAAATTAAGTTGAAAATAATGTTTGTTTGAATGCAGCCCTTTAAAATCTAAGTACTTTAAAATGCAGCTCTTCTAATTTGACCATTATTAATTCGTACAGTTCCGTTATTTCTGGTTAATCTTTCTTTTTTGGCAATTTTAATAAATTATGATATTTAATATTTTAATTTACATTATTTTCTTAAATTGTTGACAAATAAAAAATGTGTAATGGTGCGCCGGAAGCCAATACATAAATATAAATGAAAAAACTGAAGTTTTTTATTTAAAAAAACTCGTAACTATCGCAGTCGTTATTAATAATAAAAAAAAATAATAATTTTTTATCACCAAATAAAAAAAATATAAAAATAAATAAAATAAAAAACTAAACAAAATAAATTTATGCCTAAGAAGAGAATTGCAATGGAATTCCAACAAAGAATTGTAGAACTTGAAAGAGTTCTAAAACAATCTTAAATACCCTCCACCTAAATTAGATGAAAATTATAGAAATTACATTGGTATAAACACTGTAATATCCATATTCAGTGTTTGTTATTGGGACTTAGCTCCGATTATGAAGATTGTTAAAATGTGAATGTAATATAGTAGTTTTCGCTTATAGTCTACAAATACAGTTGCACAATTTTTGTGGACTATAAGCGAATTAGGACTATAACCGAATTTATTTTTAAGCCACTTTATGGATTATAGATGAATCCTGATATAATAACCATTATGGACTATATACAAATTGTATATTTTCTTCAATAAAACCACTTTAAAAAAAAAAAGTTTATTTAAAATATAGTAGTATAGTTGTATTTTATATATTGTTAGAAAAACTAGTTTACGCAGAAGATATTTTATTTCAAATGTATAAAAATGTTATCTAATTCAGCAATTTATAATTGAAATAACTTACCAAAAATACCATTTCCAACAGTCTATAATTTTATATTAGGAATAAAATGTACTATTTAACAATTTATATACTTAATAATTGGTTAACATTACCGATTGGCTCAACATTTTCCTTATTCACCACAAGTGAAGTAAAAAAGGGTAAACAAGTATATTTAGTCAAACTTCAAAAGTATATTTTTGTTCTGTTATAATGAATTTTCCGAATGTGAGCCTTATATATATAATTATGAACCCATAGTCACCAAATCTACCCAATAAACCAAACGATATCGAAACGATATCATCTAGATGATATAAACTATTATATATGATATCGTTTGCGTGTCATAAACGATAGTTTTTCCGGACTAAATTGTACCGTTCCTTATAATATCGTTTTTCCAGGCAATTATAGTATCGTTTTCGCTATCATAATTTCCAATAAAAACGATAGTAAAATCGCCATGCTACAGATTTTATTCTAAATGCTAAAAATATATGTTTTTTATCTGAAATATGTATGTATGTATGTGATAAATATTTCGTTAAAATAAGACCCATAAAAAATCAGAATCCCCATAAAATAATACCGTTTTTACTATCATATCGTTTTCTGGTTTATTGGGTACTTGAAACTTATTTCTGTTATATTTTTTTCCGATATGAGTGTATACAGTATTGTTCGAAACCTAAGCAACTTTTCCCCAGTAAGTACTCATGGTCTTATAAGTTCTCTTTAAATAGATTAATGAAATTTCCCTTGTATTTGTTATTACACATACAGTGCACTCGCGGTAACGTGAACTAATTAAAACCAAGGGAGTTCATGTTAGTGAAAAAAGAAATGTTCGCGTTATAGAGCTTTCTGAGTTTGTTCAAGTTACAGAGTAGTCAATGTAAACAAAAGCTTGTTCACGTTAGGCGGTGTTCACGTTAGACGGTGTTTACGTTACTGCGAGTGCACTGTAAAACAAAAACAAAATTAACTCTAAAAATCGCTGTTCGAAACCTAAGCAACTTTTTCATTATTGTATTTGTTGCAAAATATTAACTAAAACAACAACAAAAATTTTAGGACCGTTATGATTGATATAGAAAAAAATAATTTTAGTTGATTTTATGCATTTAAGCAGTACCAATTCTTTAGTAGTGCAATCATAACTCGAACACGTTATGGAGCAGCTTTCAAACTAAACATTATTGAACTGTTTAATAACGGTAAATCCCAAATTTCTATTGCAAACCAAGTGAACATTAATAAGTCAATAGTTTCGCGACTATTAAAAAAATATAAATCTACTGGGAAGGTAGAGGAAGCCAATATCGGTGGGCGACCTCGAAAAACTTCTGAGCGAACAGACCAGAAAATTTTCTGTCTTGCTAAAAAAAATCCATTCATTTCGTCGAAAGATATAGTGAATGAGCTTGTACTTCATATTAGTTCTTCTACAGTAAGAAAACGTTTATTGGAAAAAACTTAAGAAGCTTCATGCCATCTAAGAAGCCTATGCTGACAAAGAAGCATTTAAAAAAGAGGTTTGTCTGGTTGATTGCAACGTAGTCTTCGATTTTCTCAACTATTTGTTTGTTTTAGGTTGGATTTTGCTAGTGCACATATGGATTGGACTATATCCAAATGGAGAGCCGTTTTATTTAGCGATGAATCTAAATTTAACCTACTAAATTCAGATGGAGTGTGCCACGTGGCAATGTGATGATTTGGACTTTTCGGCCAGTGGTGTTGGTCCCTTTGTAGAAATTAAAACAAAAATGGACCGTTTTGTATACAGGGACATTTTAGCCAGTCACATGCTAAACTATGCTGAGTGGGAAATGCCACTTCGATGGGTGTTTCAGCATGATAATGACCCAAAACACTCATCGAAGTTGGTCAAGGATTGGTTATCAGCTAATGGGGTTCAAGTCTTGGATTGGCCACCTCAGTCGCCAGATTGTAATCCCATAGAAAACCTCTTCGGCATTTTAAAACGGAGAGTTGGAACTCGCCGCTTTAGAAATAAACAGGAGTTGACGAACAGCCTAAAATCAGAGTGGGAAGCTATACCAACATCTATTCTATCAAACCTTATTGAATCTATGCCAAAAAGATGCGCTGAGGTCGTAAGAAACAAAGGATATCATACCAAATATTAAAAGTAGCTTAGGTTTTGAACAGCGATTTTTTAAGTTAATTTTGTTTTTATTTTATAATAACTTCCAAAGAAATGGAATTTAATTTTTGTTGTTATTTTTAGGTTGTAGGCACATTGTGTAATAGTAAATAAAATAAATATTTTCTATACATTTATTTAAAGATAAGATATGAGTCTATTATTACTTACTTGGAAAAAGTTGCTTAGGTTTCGAACAATACTGTATATGCGTTAATGTATTTTTCGGATGTGCGACTTATTTTAGAGATATAATTAAATATTTTAACGTGATTTCTATGTATTTGAGGTCTTTTTTGCTTGATATTTTTCTCCATAACATTACTTACAAGAGTTTTATGGGTATTATTGCGATTATCGGAAATGGAGCTAATATGGGTGCTATGGTCAAATATGGACCAATATTCACAAAACCCAGTAGTATAATTTTTGGATACAATATATTGATCTGTATACAATTTTAGTTCGACATCGATATATTTAAAATATTTATAGAGGTTAATGTGTTTTTCGGAAGTGGTCCTTATATGGGAGCTATGACCACTTATCGGCCGATCTTCATGAAATTCAACACATCGATTTTCGTATATATGGGAAATATTTATTTGAAATTTTAACCAGGTAGATTTATTAGTATTTAAGTAATTTTCGGAAATGGACCTTATATGGGAGCAATAACCAATTATGGGCTGATCTTCATGAAATTCCCTACAGCGATTTTCATGTGCATGGGGATTATGCAAGTTAGAAAAAAGTCGAATTTCAATCTGATAGCGATATATATATGATATTTAAGTGTATTTAAGTGATTTTCGGAAGTAAACTTTATATGGGGGCTATGGTCAAATAGCGCCCGATCCAAAAAAAAAAAAAATTGGTCTCGCGATTTCTGTTTGCACGAAACTTAGTTGTGCTGTATTTTGTATGGATACATATTTCGGGAAGAAATTTCTATGAGGGCTACGAGAAATTATAGACCGATTCATTTCAATTCAACAGAATTTGTCCTTTTATCATATAAATAATGAGTGCAAAACTTCATAGTATTCTCTGCAATTAATTTACCCAAAGTCACAAACAAAATGTGAAAATTATCAACATTTTTGGGGTTGTCTTACATTTTGATTCATAGCCCTGGTTCTACCAATTCGATTTTGCTGATTTTCAATAAACATTTTGGTATACATTGGACGTGAGAGTGTTTTACACAGAAAGACAGACGGATATTTCTCAATCGACTTAGAATTTTATAAGGATCAATAATACATATACTTTGTGGGGTCTCAGATGAATATTTCTCAATGTTACACACGGAATGACAAACTCATATATACCCTCTTTCACCACTTGTGGTGGTGGAGGGTATAATAACTTTACAACAGCAGCAGCTACAACAACAAGTACAACAAGACAATCTACAGCAACAGGTAGGTAATCAAAAACAATTTGGTAGAGATATTATGGAGCAGTTTAGAAGAATAAAGCCTTTAAACAGGAATCACAAACCGAGGTCCTTTGTTCGATCAGTGGAGTCAACGTTTGCACTATGTGTTGGAAATGAGCAGCTGGCAAGGTATGGTTTGGAGATAATTATTAATGAGAAGATTCTGGGAGAAGCTGGACGATGCATCCGGGAGCTATATTATGGTGCCTCATGGCCAGAAGTAAAACAAAAACTGATGTTGCAATGTCAGCCGAAAAAAAACGTATGCAAAAATTTTCAACTTCTGCAGGGAAGTGAAGGTCAGTAATTTAGAGGATTTATTTAATTGTTTTGTAAATGCTAAGTATGAAATAAACACTTATATCAGGATGACATAAGAAAACTGAAAATTATTGAACCAAGCAATGTCGATAGAGACCTAGTGGATTTGTTGCTCGAAAAAATAGATGGACATGTTAGGGCTCATATTTTAGAAAACGAAACTCTTCAGGACATTAAAATTGATGGATGACAGTAGGGCTATAGATTACAGACAGAGGAAAGTAACAGATAAAAAAGATCGAACTGTTTTCGTAAAGAAGCATTTTCGAAATGACTAAGGTGAAGGTTTTCGAGAAGATATAAAATCGAATATAGTGACATCTAATAGCAGTAGAATCAATCAGACGCATCACAAACAAAACTGCGAAAATATTGGACAGCGTTACTTCAATGAAACGAATCACCAGGAATGGGAATTGGCAAAAGAATAAAAGTAATAGGTATTATAACAGGGATAACTTCAAAACAACCAAGTAAACGAAAGGTATTCGAATAGGACTTAGAATTCTTTTATGAGTGTGGATCAGCAAAATACCCATATGGATATAGGAAATGGAGAAGAAAAGGAGGTACAATTTTTTATTCCGCCTCCCCAATCCAGCTACCAATAGTGATACTCACTATTGGGAAACAGAAAATAAGATTTTTAATGGATAATGGATCTTCAACCAGTATTATTAAACCCCACGTTTTAACAAAAAAAATTTCAGGTAGAGAAACTAATAAAATCTGTTCAATACGGTACAAACATAATTAAATTCAAAGTAGTAACTCCCTTTCCAAAATAATTTTATGCTCTGGGAACTTTAAGTTGGAAAATTTATGATTTCTGTAATGATAAATATGACGGAATAATCGGACAAAATTTGTTGATACCCCTCAAGACCAGAATAAATAACGAACATGGTTATATAGAAATTTTAAACAATAAATTGTTTTGCAAGAGGAAATGTTTTATATAAAATTGATTTTAGTCACTTGAATAATGAGGAAACAGGAACTATAAAACATCTTCTTACTGAATTTAAAGACTTATTTTATGTTTAAAGACTTATTTTATGTTTAATTTTTCAGGTACAATTGAATTAGAACATCAAATTATTACTAAAATCGAAATAAACTAAATAAAGTATATTCAAAGTTTTATCGGTTTCCCCAAACCCACGAAGGTGAAATCAAAAAACAAATAAATGATATGTTGAAACAAAATATTATTCGTGAGAGCAACTCTGCTTATAATAGTCCTTTGTGGATTGTGTCCAAGAAGACCGATAATTCTGAAGAAATGGCAAATAGTAATAGATTATCGAAATGTAAATGAATTTACGGTTGAGGATAGGTATCCTATACCTAACTTGAGTGGTATCTTGGACAAGCTGGGCAGAGCCCAATATTTTTCAACTGCGGACCTGGAAAAGGGTTTCCATCAGATACTCCTTAATTTTTTTTTCTACTCCCTTTGGACATTATGACTTTATTAGAATGCCTTTTGGTATTCATAACGCACCATCAACATTTCATGGATTGATGAATACATTGCTAAAAAAAGTTCATTAATAGAACATGTGTAGTCTATATGGACGACATATTGATATTCAGTTCGTCTTTAGTGGAACATATAAATAATATAAAAGATATATTTAAAACTTTAAGAAAGGCTAAACTAAAAATTCAAATTGATAAGTGTGACTTTGAAAAGAAAGAAACACAGTTTTTGGGTCACGTACTAACAACTAATGGGATAAAACCAGATCCTAAGAAAATTTCTATAGTGCAAAATCTGAAGCTTCCAAGTACTGAAAAGCAAATTAAAGACAATTCATTCACAATTACGCCAAAATTGCATACCCAATGACTAAATATTTGAGGAAAAATGTAAAAGTAAACACGAACGACCCTAGCTATATAGTTGCAAGAAACAAACTATGCAACAATTGATAAAGAATTGTTCGCAATAGTGCGCAATTGGGGTGTCAACTATTTTAAGCCTTATATATGGGAAATAATTCGACTTAGAGAGTGATCATCAACCACTGAAGTGGCTCATGAGTAAATATTCAGGCAAAGTTATAAGCCCTAGGCTCCAGAGATACCTTATTGATTTATGTGAATATAATTTTAAAATAGAGTATATGAAAGGGAAGTGTAATATTGCAGATTTCTTAAGTCGAATCAATGTACATCAATACATTAGAAGATTTATTATACAAAGGTGAAACAAGTTGTATAATAAATCGTCAGACTATACACTCTCAAGAGGAAGATCTTCAAGATGGTATTCCAATTTTGGATACTGTAGTAAATCGTTTTAGGACTAAAATTATTCTAGTGGATGTTAAAGAGGCAGATACTGAAGTGATTTTTGGTAATAAACGAATTTACATAGATAGACATGACATCGTAAATGAAAATATATCTAATATTTTAAGGAGGGAAATTGTTAAAGAAAAAATAGAAATATTTTCCGAATTGAATGGCCAGGATTATTATAAGGTTCTGCAGTTGTTAAAGGAATTTCCCGACAGGAACAACTTTAAGTTTGTTAAGTGTTCTCACTTCGCTAGTAATATAGAGGAAGATAATGAACTAAACAAACTGATATCATTGTTTCATAAATATGAAAACGGACATTCAGGTATTATGGCAACCTATGAGAACATAAAGCATAAAATTTATAATCCAAATTTAAAATTGTCTGTACATAAAATAATCAATAACTGTCACATTTGTTCGTCAGCAACATACGACAGAAAACCAATAAAAAGCAAGTTTCAACGTACAGAAACGCCTTCAACTGTGAATGAAATTGTTCATACAGATACTTACGTAAATAGTAAGAATTCATTTATTATTTTTATAGACAAATTTACTAAACATGCTGTTTCTTTTCACATGACAGACAGAAATAGTACAACAATTGTACAAACAATTAGGGAATTCATGGGGATAAAAGACAGGGTAAAAAATTCATGTTCGACAATGAATTCAATTCAAATAACGTCAGAAACTTTTTAAATTCTGAAAGTATTGACATTCATATTACAAAGTAAGAGCGCTGAATCTCGAGGAACTGTTCCCAATTCAAACGCAAATAGTGAAAGCAATTAATTTTTATAATGATAGCTACCATAGCATCATTAATTGTACCCCTTTTGATGTAATTAATAATAAAATAGATCACGATCTAGTTAATAAAAAGAATGGAAGAGTACAAGGACAGATCAAATGAGAAAAGAAATCCAAAAAGAGAAAATTACGTAGAGAACAGGGAAGAGAGATACATAAAAAATTACAAAAATGTGAGACACAAACAGTTTGAATATTTGTCCGAACGATTTGAGAATCTCAAAAGACAATTTCAAATTGCAGGTGCTTGTAATGATGATTTTGCTAATGGTGAGCATTCAACCCAACCAAGAGGATCTGCATGTTAATTTAGTCACAGAGAATGTTGGATTCATCAAGATTAGAATGGACGAAGTGGAAATTGTCAACAAAACAACTACTCTTGTATATGTCATAAACATAATCCAAATAAAAGACATATTAAATCAAATTAAGGGATATATAAAACATTTGCTTTTACATGAAGAGATAATTTTACAAAACAAAATTAAATTGATAGAATCTAAAATCAAAACTTTAAGGCCAACTCAAAATAGAAAACGAAGATGTTTGATTAATGCAGGAGGCAGGGTCTACAAATGGCTCTTTGGGACAATGGAAGATGAAGATAGACAAGAAATTCTGGAGTACCTTTCCATCATTGATCAGAATTCACACAATTCCATTGAAACTTTAAATAGACAAGTGATAATAAAAAATTCCTTTAACAAATCATTGCATTCTCTGAAAAATGTAGTGGAAAACGACACAAAAGAAAAAAGTATATTTTTAAAGAAGGTCAAGAATGATGAGGTAGTGAAGGAAATAATTTATTTGGACCAACTAACAAAACTAATATAGTTTCAGCAAAAAGTAATATTATAACCCAAGTATGTTTACAACACAAGAGATAGAGCGGTTTGAAATTGATTTTTATAGGTTGAAAATGTTGAAGGTAGGGATAATGTCTTATAGTAACCACTCACTGCTTATATCAATACTTCCAGACAATTAGATTAAGACTGACTTAAAAATGATTAGCACTATTCCAAACAAAAACGAATTTGAAATAGATGCAAATAACGAATATATAATCGAAATTGATAACAAGCCTTTTACATACCAAGAAAATATAACTTTAAGAAATTTAAAAAAAAATAATCATTGTTGTTATTATAATACTTGTAAATTTGAATTTAATAACATTACTTCTGTATTTGATCTTGACGAAGAAACAATTATTGTAAAGAATGCTTTTTCCGAATAAATTGAGCATGATTGGAAATTTGAGTTGGAAGGAAATTTTCTTATAGTGTATAGTTTTAAATTACACTTTTGTTTATTATCCCACACTTTTCTAGACAGCAACGTAAGCATTAAAAGTCTACGTTGCTTAGCTTAATTTAAATAAATATTAAAATTAAGTTTAGTCTTAGGATTCACTTTGATAAATAAAGTTTAGAAAAATTAAGTGTTTTACTAAAACTTGTAATTCGTGTGCTATTTATCTCTTATATTTTTCGATTTATAGGCATTTCAAAATTGAAATTTTAAAATTTTGGCATACATAGGTCCGATTTTTTAAAAATATATTGCGTACTTTTGAACCGAATAGTTAGATAACTAAATTACCAATAATATGCAAAAAATTTCAGAGCAATATCGATTTCGGATCTAAAAATAATATCGTTTATTTTCAATTTAAGAATTCAAAAAATAGTAAATGTTTGCTGTTTTTTGGGGGAAAAGTGATTTATATCTTTTTTTTTATTAAAAAAAGCTCTCTTTAAGAACATATAACCATTTTATGTTTTGCTGTATTTTTACGGGAGGCAAAAAAATGACACGTGTTTAAAAATTGAACATGTCGAAAGTACCCTAATTTGAGCCCCCATAGAGCAGCTCATGGAGCATTTGTAGAATCCATTTTAATAACATAAACTCGAATACTCCTTGGCTACACCCACGTCAAATTTTATCCCGATAGGTCCATCCGTTAATTAATGCCAGATTTATTTCCAAAAAATTTTGATTCTGCCCCACTGTGGAATGTCGTCTGAATATATTGGCCCATAATCATAGTCAAACAATAAAGTCGGTTATTTTTAAAAACAACTTTAAAATAAAAACTCGCCTTTTATTATTCTCTAACTATAGTCAAAATTAAAGTATGTTTTAAATTGAACCGACTTTAACTGGGTGTCACCACAAATGTAGAAAATGTTTTCATACAATATACAACAAAATATAGACAAGTGGCATCGCTGAACAGCTGACTTAGAAAATTAAAAAAAAAAACAAAAAGTGACAAACAATAAATGTAACCGGGAAACTAAAGAAAAAAAAAACGGTTTGTGGTGGACAAATAAAAAAGGAAAGATTAATAAAAAATGTATTCTATTTTGGTACTAATTTTATTGCAACTTAAACATTTTTGACTTTTTGTCAAATTTTTTACATGGCGAAGAACAGCTGATGCTGTTGTTAAATGAGTTAAAAACAACTTCAGCTGGTTTTATATTTACAGTCGACTTTAACGTCAGAAGTATACTTTAACTTGTCTATGGTAGACCTAAAGTCCACTCTTAAGTAGAGACGACTTTATTTCTCTAAAATATACTTTATTTCCCATAATCATGGGCCATTAAATTCATATATTAAACAAGCATAGAAAAATTCAATCACTTGACTTCATGTCTCTCTGATGAGGATCTAGGTACTGTGAAGGCTTTCCAAGTTGCAAATTGCAAGAAATAACGAAGACTTCGTCATCAGCTTTAAGGAGCATGATTGACACTCTTTCTGAAATTTCTAATTCACTATTATCAATTGGTGATGACTAGGCAATCACAAATGCGATAATAATTCACCTGGTTATGACAAAAGTCGACCCAATTACTAGAACAAAATGGGAAGAACAACTTAATTATGAGAAGTTTCCCCCTTTGGAGTGATTGCGAAGAGGACCTGAATAGGAGATATCAACATATTTCGGCTGAAGAAGCTTCCGGTTCACGGCCTCAAAGTAATAAAAAATCACAAAAGAAGATTGAACATAATTCGGGGACAGCAGGACAACATTAAATGTATTTTATGCAGGTCAGTTGAACATTATGTTTCCTTTTCTGTCATTCCAGTGCATCTGTCAATATCTCATCGTCTAAAGGTAGGGTCAGACTACGCATATTATTTGACACAAGATGTTTCATGTGTTTGATCAAAACTACATCAAATAATCCATGGCATGATTTTGTGGTCACACTGTACAGATTTATTTGCCATATTTGTTTAATCAAACTACACCGAAATACTATCAAACACACGAAGGGGAAAATATATTTGTCTTGTGGTCACATTTATGGTAATATTTTTTCTAAATAATTATTAAATAAAGCTGTAAAAAAACTTTAATTTCTTTCATCAATAAAAAATACATATCAAGAAAGTAAAATACTACTAGATTTTGCTTTACATTTGAAAGAATTATGAAATTTCAGTACTTTTATTTTAACGTCAAATATTTTATGTTTCTAGTTTGAACAGAAAATATTTTTGCACGGCAAACCAGAAAAAAACTGAATTTGGTCAAACAAATTTATTTGCCGATAAGAAAACTTTCTTGTAATGTGACCAATGTGTGACCACTAAACAGCAAATATTTTCCTCAATTTTGGGTAATTTTTTATTTGATCTTGCAATTCATTTGCAAGATCAAACAGCGTCAAATAACAGCTGTTGCATCATGTGTCATCACAAAAGTAGTCTTGCTATATGTTAAATTAAAAATCGCTAAATAATGAAAACAAATCGCGAAAAGAACTCAAGCTTGAACAATTTAATAATATAATTATTAAATGTTTATTTATTAAATTATATTACTATCAACGTATTAAAATTTGTAGGTATAATTGTACTTAAAATCTACAAAATATCCTTAATATAATTAACAATTTTGGAATTTTATTGTATTTGTTTTGGCTTTGTTTGGATTTTGAACTGTTATTCAAACAAAACGAATATTACTATGATGAAATTTACAATAATTAAATAAGCGAACTGTTAAAAAGTATATTTTTAAAACGTTGAAACCAAAGTATATACAAGTAGTCCAACTCTTTGACAGCACTATATACTGGATGCAAAACGAAATGAAAATGTGCTAGAAGTGCAAAATTATAAAATTCTGTGTTAAAGAATTAACGTGAATTGAACTATTATTAATCGAAAATTTTTTCTTAAAATTTCGAGACATTTGAGTGTTTACATTTCTTACAAGGGTATTGAATTCACACGGTACCCATTTATGTGAGAGAGTAATATTGAAAAATAGAGTCGGACTACTT
The DNA here is from genome assembly GCA_942486065.2 of Calliphora vomitoria. NCBI lineage: Eukaryota > Metazoa > Arthropoda > Insecta > Diptera > Calliphoridae > Calliphora > Calliphora vomitoria. Next base: position 104,024,609 of record OW818029.2, read on the forward strand.
GTTATACTTTTGTTAAAACTATACATCTATGTAGAAGGAAAAAAGAAATTCATAATTGAAATTATTTTTTTTAATAAAAATTATTAATCGAACTTTTACCAAACTTTTTTTATTCAGAATGTTCACAAATACTATATCCGCATTACAAAAAATTAAACAGATCATACAGATCATGTTTAATTGCAATCAAATCATAATATTTATGTATGTCTAAACTATTTCCTTTGATTTTAAATTCAATAAATATTCCATAAATTTGAGCAATTTTAAATTTTGTAAATAGACAAACTCCATGTGTAAAAAATAATCAAACATCAGACTATGTTAAACGAATACAAATATAAATCTCATAAAAATGCAAAAATCGCAACATAGACTTCATGTCTTCAATTAGTTTTTCTCCCAGTATGTCATTCTAGGCTGAATGACTTTTATGTGAAGAAGAAGACTTCATTCATTGATGCCATTTTTTTTAGTGAAAATTATTTAAATAACAAATTTTCAAGAAATATTGATATGTATTACAGTTAAAGGATTAAAATAGTACAATTTTGTTTTTAATTTAGTACCAAAAATATTTAAATAATCTCCTTTTATTTTGCCGCCATGTAGAGCAAATAATTTTCTTTGTTTGCTCTATTTGATCAAACAATTATTTCATGAAATTATTTGATATAGTGCGACCACACGGCAAATATATTTACTGATTCTTTTTCGCAGCAGTTTGGTCAAACAAAAAGTGAAAAATTAAATTCACTATATGATAAAAAAATTCAATAAAACTTTAATAAAATAATTGATTTACAATTCGAAATAAGTGCGTTAACCTTAAAAAGATTTGTAAGATCAAATTATATATTTTTTATGTATTTATATAGCTAGTGGTCACACTATGTTCACATTAAGAAAATATTTTCTTTGCCGACAAATAAATTTGTTTGACTAAAATCATCTGTTTTGTTGTTTGCTCTAAATTTTATTTGTGTTCAGATTCAGTCAATGAAATATTTGACGATAAATGTCAAATATTAGCTGTGTCTGACCGTACCTTAATAGAGATAATGTTATCTTGGCTACGGGTTTGGTGAAAATAAAGGACAGATCCGGCCAATATGTATTTGCTAGGGCATTATTGGACTCTGGTTCACAGATTAATTTTGTAACTGAAGAACTTTCGCAGCAATTGCAATTAAAGAAGCATGAAAATAATCTCAGTTTTTTAGGCGTAGAGAAAACTACTTCAGCAGCTGTGAAATATCGAGTAAATTCTCATGAATATTCACGCACCGTTTTTCATTAAATATTTTCAATTATTTTGAAATACAATATATTTTATTTTAATAATAACTGCGGACATACTTCAAAAGATAATTTTTAAATACGGGAAGTATCCCTCACACTTGCAAAAAAAATATGAAATTATGAATATAATTTTTCAGAGAAAATTTGGCTTATCTTAGAAATTGGTGTTGGTGCGTGATGTTTTTGATTCCAAATGACCTAAAAAAATGATTTTCATTACTTATACATCATTGGCCATCACATGGTGGTATGCCAAAAATTTCGCTAAAATTAGTTACATATATACCTAATGGACACTATATCACTTTGCTTATGGATATTATGTCACTTTTAAAACTTTTTGCTTATTGGTCAAAATGGAAATAAGGCCATATCAGTGTAAAATTGCTTGTTATAATTATATACATATGTATAGTTACTTTCGCGTGTCAGGCAATGCCGCCACAGAAAAATATATTATTATAATTTGCAAGAAAGTCTTTATTTTTCGAAGTCGCAGGCCGCCAAGAAGAAAAACCTTACTCTACGAAACAGAATAGTTGCTCGCCATGGTACTGAGTGAAAAAAAATTAAACTTCGCAAATAACGTTTTTCCAAGTGGTGGCCTAGGGCCGATCTTAAGGACTTTATCCTCCATATAACGCGGTAGGCGGCTTCGCAAAACATTGGTCTTTCAAATTATATTATTAGGTAAATCCAAAATAGTAAGACTTCCAAGAAATCGTGCAATACTAGAATTGTTCAGAGATTTTGGGAATTAGAAGAAACTCCTAAAGAAATAAATATTCTACCTTTAGAAAATCGACAAAAAAATTGATTGAGTCTGTTAGACAATTGCCATCCGCTAAATTTTAAGTGTCTCTCCCTTTTAAAGGTGATCCAAGAAGTTTTGGTTGCTCGTTTGACGTAGTGAAACGACGTTTTCTGCCGCTCGAAAGTCGACTATCAAAAGATGTTAAAATGAAAGCTAGGACCTATGACTAATACAGATTATAAAATACCAAATTCGCCACATTATTTATACCACAACTGTGTGTATTGCGACCACAGAGCATATCAACAAAACTTCGAGTTGACTTCAACACTTCATGTATAACTACTACACATCTCCCCCATAAAGATCTTTTAATGATTGGGCCCACAGTTCAAGAAGAGTTTTATTGTACACTAATTTGGTTTCATTTTGCATAAATATGCAGTCACTGCGGACATTGAAAATATGTACCGCCAAGTTTTGATTGATGAGGCAGATTGAAAATTCCAATTGATTCTTTGGCGTGAAAGAGAATCACATAATCTTAAAAACTGATTACGGTTACTTATGGCACGTCATCGGCGCCATTTTTGTCAATACAGTGTATGATACATTTAAGCAATCAGTTTAAAAACTCGATACCGATTGGATCTAAAATTGAAATGAGAAATAGATTCAATTGAATAATTTGACACAATGCAGAATCAAGTCACTGAAATATTAAAATCAGCTGGATTAAATTTAATCAGATGCTTCAATAAGAGCATACGGCAAAAGGAAGGTTTTAGTGGAAATTAAAATTGAGTAGTTCTTTAATATTTTTATGGAAATTTTCCGAAAGTATTGTCCTATGTTGGATTTATATAATTTGACAGATTTAATCATTTACCGATAGTGGTCGGTATTGATATATGTAGTAATATTTCAAATAATATGTAGCTCCGAAGGGCTTGATATTAAAGTTAAACAAAATAAATCAGAATTTTTTGTTCAACAAAACTCAACAAAAAATCTTTTTATATGTTCATTAAGTCATAGCAATATCTTTTTGAGAAATTACTGTCACCACATATGAAGATGAGTTAAACTTAAAGAAATTAACTTATCGTATTTTATTTAAAAAAAATATATATATACAATTTCATTTATTTATTCGTAACAAACAAAATTAAGAAACGAAAATATTGCATAAAACCAAATTCAAAATTAGATTTATTTCACTTTTATTTGCTAACATTTTTTTTAACTACTAAATAAAACGTATAAAAATAATTTTCATGTTAATTGTTCAATGAAAAAAAATATTAGAAATTATTCGCTTCAGAGCCTGAATCCTGGGCTTCTTCGCATTGTTCGGTAATCATCATGTCACAAAGCAGCTATAGAACTTGGTTTAAAAGAGGCTCCAAGGCTCGATAGTTGATAAAATACTTTTTTGACAGTGGTCATATATAAGATTCCGATGAATAAAGTAATGTATTAAGTAAATCTTGCATAGTTTTCTCAGACGTAATTTTTTCGGGTGTGGAATTCCCGGTAAGTATGGAAATCTTTATTTCTGGATTCCATTACTTCTTCTGAGAGGATTCCTATTGGCATATTGGTATATTGTTCCAGGGGTATAAATCCACGTAAAATTTTGATATCGTTTCAGTATTTTCTTTTAAGGAATCGGTATTAATTGTTTAACCAAAAGCCATAGTATATCTAATGGTTCATAGAGTATCCATAACAATATGATTCTATAAGAAATTAAAAGTATTGTACAACAAATTCAAAATGTAAATAGTGCCAGAATTCGTAAAAAATATTGGTTAAACAATTATTTTTTTTTTGTCTAAGTAATACGTATATATTTACACGCAATAATATAAATTAACATACATATTGCTTATTACCTTGGAGCGTACACAGATCTATCACTCTACATACTGACATACATAAAAAGTCTCCACTTTTTATTTGCATTCTCAGAGTGCAAGAATCTCAGAGACACAATATAATTAGTATGTACGATTGTGTGTTTTATGTTACATATTTGTAAATATATACGTATTACATTTTTTGTGGCTACTTTATGTAAATTCTTGTATGTAGCTTTTGAATTATTTAAAAAGAACTTGTTTTGCCATTCGATTTTTAGCACTTCAATAAAGAAGTTAAGATTAAAAATTAATTTGATTTTTTCGCATTTTTATTGCCTGCAAAAACTATTGCAGACACAAAACATTGGTGACCCTGACGTGATAGCCCTTTGGTGTTTGTTACTCCATAGACTATATTAGCATTGTTTGCCAGCAATGTCAACTAGCCAACCAAGAAAGTCTGAAGGCATCGAAGAAGCGGAACATTCGCACAACATATTGCCTTTTAAAACAAAAGTTGCAGCAATTGTAAAGCAGCTAGAGAATTTAAATAAAATTCTAACAACATCTCAAATAAAGGAGTATGGCTATATAGAGGAGCTATATAAAAGCTATGAAATAGCACAAAGCATTATCGAAGAAAAGGAAAGCAGTGAGTTGGATGGAACTGACCGCATGAGCTTCGTGTCCCTGTATTTCGATGTGAAAGCTAAGTTAACTCGTCAACTCTGCGCAACTCGTAAGTTTGATTCAAACCAACGTTCTTCAACACTACGCCAATTTTCGCTCGATGAACCGCCATATTCTCAAACTTCGTTTCGTAAAACAAAAGTTCCCGAAATTCATTTACCAAAATTTGATGGTGCCTACTCAGACTGTAATACATGACAACAATGATTTAAGCATTCTTGAAAAGTTCCACTACTTACGTGCAAGCTTAGAAGAAGTTGCAATGGACACTATTGCTTCATTGGAACTCAATGAGACAAATTACGAGGAAGCTTTGTTGTTGTTAAAAAATCGTTTTGACAATAAGCTTTTAAATTTCCAAACTCACATCAAAGAAATATTTTCGTTAAATTGTGTTGAAAATGGCTCGGCCGCTTGCTTGCGTCGCTTAAGTGATAAATTAAATGCTCATTTACGTGCTATGAAAACAATCGGTAACCAACAACAAATTGCCGACGGGCTTTTAATTTATTTGGTGTCAACACAATTGGACACAAAATTACGAATGAAATGGGAGGAAAATTTGCCAATGAATGTATTTCCAACCTGGGACTCTATGGCAACATTTTTAGAACGCAGGTGTCGTATGGTTGAAAACTTGGAAAACGCAGAGGTAAGCAAGCCCTCATTTCAACATGGTTCCAAAAAGCCTCAACAACAAAATCGCCACGTCCATGTTTCGACTACCTCTTTGACCGCGATTCCAAGGATCATTTCATCACCAGCTGTACTCGTTTTAGCAATTTATCTCCCTCCCTACGTTTCAAAGAAGCGAAAAGGATGAAGTTATGCCTGAACTGTCTGAAAAAGGGTCATATGCTTAACAGGTGTACTTCAGGTAATTGCCGTCAATGTTCTTTGAAACACCACACAATGTTGCATATGGACAAAGTACACCTAACCAACCTACAACATCTTCGACAGAACAAATAGCTCCAACTACTTCGCAAGCGGTTCTTATTTCTTCAAGTCCTGTTAACACAACTAAAATGCCATCGTCAAGTGTTTTATTGGCTACCGCAATTGTTATGGTCAAAAATCAATTCGGAGTTTTTGTACCTTGTCGCTTTATTTTAGATTCAGCATCGCAACTTAACCTAATCACAAGGCGCTTCGTGAATCATCTTCGTTTGAAATGCAATCGGACTCATGCAAGTATTTCTGGAATTGGCGATGGAGGATTTACAATCGATAAATCAGTTGACATCGTAATCAAATCTAGACATTCAGATTATTCAACATCACTGACTGTCATGGTCGTTCCTAGTATAACAGATTATCAACCCGATATTAGCTTAAACACACAGAATGGAATATTCCCGGAAATATAGAGCTCGCAGATCCCTCTTTCAACAAATGTGGCCGTATCGATGGTTTAATTGGAGCGGAGTTATTTTTCGAATTGATGTCAGTTGGACAATTCAAATTAGCTGATAATTTACCGGTGTTACAAAAAACATTACTGGGTTGGGTGATTGCTGGTGGTGGTTTTCGTACTCGTCATTCCTGGTCGTTGGCTGTCAGTTGTAATAAGGTTGAGCAAGATAATCAGCTATGTTCCATTATAAAAGGTTTTTGGGAAGTTGAAAACAATCTTGAAAGTTGCAGTCCTTTCTCTAATGAAGACATTTATTGCGAAAATCACTTTTTAGAAAATACAGTTCGTCTTATTTCCGGCGAGTTTTCTGTGCGATTACCTCAGATAAAGGAGCATGGTACGGATTCACTTGGGGAATCATATAGGCGTGCATTACATCGATTTACGAGCTTGGAAAGAAAACTCAAAAAGCTTCCAAATATTAAAGCACAGTATACCGAATTTATGAGTGAGTATATTTCGTTAAATCACATGTCGTTAATTTCTCCGCAGAGCGAGGAAAAGACATATTTTTTACCACATCATTGCGTACACAAAATGGACAGTACATCAACCAAATTAAGAGTTGTATTTGACGGCTCTGCAAAAACAACAAGTGGCTTGTCACTCAACGATGTGTTGTACGCTGGTCCAACTATTCAGCCCAAACTTTTTAGCACCCTCTTGCGGTATCGGTTCTTCAAGGTCACCCTAAGTGGGGACATCTGTAAAATGTATAGGTGTGTTCGAATGTCTTATCCAGATGACTTCCTGCAATGCATTCTGTGGAGGGCAAATGAAACTGATGATATCAAAATGTACAAACTAAACACTGTTACTTATGGTACAAAGCCCGCAGCATTTTTGGCAATCCGCACCATGCACCAACTCGCAACTGAAGAAGAAGGTAATTTTTCATTGGTCGCAAAAATAGTGAGGCGTGACTTTTATGCGGATGACATGATTTCTGGTGGTGACTCCGTTGAAGAGGTTGTGGTGATAAGGCAACAGGTAGCGGCATTACTACAGAGTGGAAATTTTTTCATAAGAAAGTGGTGTTCAATGTGATCAATGTGAACAATTTCTGAAATTTAATGACGGAACTCATGTTACAAAAACACTTGGACTTGTTTGGGATCCTAAATGTGATATCTTTATCATTTCTTTTACGCCTTTTGATACTAGTAATGTAATGGGCTTAATTGGTCCAGTCATCACAAAAGAAAAAATTTTTATGCAGCACCTATGGAAGCTTCAACTACAGTGGGACGAAAGTCTTCCACAGACATTATATTCGTCATGGCTTCAATATATTTCACAATTTGATTCTATTCATCATTTTATATTTCCACGCTATGTTTCAACGCCAAATTCGAAAATGCAAATTCACGCTTTTTGTGATGCCAGCTTAGCAGCTTATGGTGCTTGTGTATACATACGTGCTGAACTCAATGGTGTCGTCAAGTTATCTTTGTTGTGATCTAAGTCGAGAGTGTCACCCCTTAAATGTTTAACAGTGCCAAAACTAGAGCTTTCTGCAGCATTACTTCTAGCTGAACTGGTGGACGTGACTGTTAAGACTCTTTCATTCAATTGTGATGTACATTGTTGGTCAGATTCCATGGTTGTTCTGTCGTGGATTCGAGAGCAACCATCAAATTTCAACGTTTTTGTTTCAAATAGAGTTTCCCGTATTCAAACACTCACTAGTCAAATGTCTTGGCATTATGTCCCTACAAAGTTAAACCCGGCTGACATCTTATCAAGAGGTTCTTCGCCTGAAGAACTGCTTCGATCTACCCTATGGAGCAATGGACCTAATTTCTTGTATCATGAACCAGTAATGTTGCCAGATAGTGTGGAATTTCTAGCTGAATTACCTGAACGACGACGTAATGTGCTGGTGGTGGCTTCACTGTTAGATTTGTCGATACAATGTAAGTATCACAATTCATTTTTAAAAATACAACGAATATTTGCATATGTTTTTAAATTTATATATTGTAAATTGAGAGGCAAAAATGCAGTCTTAACTCCATCTGACATCAAAAATGGAACTCAACTTTTAATAAAAAATATTCAGCTTACACATTTTGCTTCTGAATACAAGGCATTGAAGGCTAAGCAAAATTTACCGTCATCCAGCAAACTTTATTCGTTGACGCCTATAATCGACTCTTGTGGCTTAATTCGTGTGGGTGGACGTCTTCAGCATTCATTTCTAGATTTTGATGCCCAACATCCAATAATTTTGCCTAAACGTCACCCATTTACAACGTCATTGGTAATGTATTATCACCAGAAGCTGTTACACGCTGGCCCACAATGCTTGTTGGCTTCCATTCGTCAGCAATATTGGCCAGTTGGAGGTCGAAAACTTATAAGCTCCATAATTTCTAAGTGCTTGCGGTGCTATAAATTGAAACCAAAATTGAGCCAGCATGTTATGGGATGCCTACCATCCGATCGAGTAAGACCAAATAAAGCGTTCCATACTATTGGAATCGACTTCTGCGGACCATTTTATTATAAATCTGAAGTGCGAAATCGTCCTCCAGTCAAATGTTATGTATCAATTTTTATATGCTTTTAGACAAAGGCTACCCATTTGGAGGTCGCTCAAGACTTATCGACGTCATCGTTTTTGTCTGCCTTACGTCGTTTTGTTGCCATCAGGGGCAAACCCAAGGTAATTTGGTCAGATAACGCAACGAATTTCGTGGGCGCTAAAAATGAACTGGCCGATTTGAAGCAGCTATTTTTCAGCCAGTCACATCAGAAATTACTCCAGCAGCAATGCCTTGAAGACGGAATAGAGTGGACGTTTATCCCTCCTAGGTCACCTCACTTTGGTGGATTGTGGGAGGCAGCTGTCAAGTCGGCAAAAAGTCACTTTTATCGCACAGTTGGCCTCAATAAGTTGACGTTTGATGAGTTGCGCACCTTAGTATGTGAAATATCAATTTTAAACTCTCGCCCATTATGCCCCATTTCGGAAGATCCCAATGATCTTGAGGTGTTAACACCCGGTCATTTTTTAGTTGGTGGCCCTCTAATTTCTATAGTTGAACCAAGTATAATTGATTTGGATATTAGTCGTTTGACCAGATGGCAGAGAGTCTGCCAAATGAAGCAGATTTTTTGGCAAAAGTGGAGCAGCTCCTATCTCTCATTACTGCAAGAGCGCACAAAGTGGCGCGAACAAACTGAAAACATAACTTGTGGTTCAATGGTTATATTAAAAGATGAAAATCAACCCCCTTTAAAGTGGCAAATAGGACGTGTTGTTGAAGTCATACTTGGTGATGATAATGTTGTTCGTGTAGTGATGGTTCGAACAAATAATGGAATTATGAAGCGTGCAGTTTCAAAGATAGCTGTTCTGCCAATTGATTCATCGGTTGAAAGCCCTAGTCTTCCAACGGGGGGAGGATGTTGATTGCAGATACGCTCCTGTTTAATTTTGTAAAATTTGTTTTCGTAATTTTTGTTTATTTGTTTCTTTAAAAACGGTATTTTTTTTTGTCTAAGTAATACGTATATATTTACACGCAATAATATAAATTAACATACATATTGCTTATTACCTTTGAGCGTACACAGATCTATCACTCCACATACTGACATACATAAAAAGTCTCCACTTTTTATTTGCATTCTCAGAGTGCAAGAATCTCAGAGACACAATATAATTAGTATGTACGATTGTGTGTTTTATGTTACATATTTGTAAATATATACGTATTACATTTTTTGTGGCTACTTTATGTAAATTCTTGTATGTAGCTTTTGAATTATTTAAAAAGAACTTGTTTTGCCATTCGATTTTTAGCACTTCAATAAAGAAGTTAAGATTAAAAATTAATTTGATTTTTTCGCATTTTTATTGCCTGCAAAAACTATTGCAGACACAAAACAATACTTTTATGTACTTAATTAAGTAATCATTAATAAAATCATTTTCATTACAAGAAATCATATCCTCGTAATCTTTAGGACTTGTTTTATCAAAAAATAAAATGTTGGTTCAATAGCGCAGTTAAGCTTTTCATAATACATTGGGTGAAATGTGAAACCAAAATCTCCCATGAACGTACTACTTATTCGTTGCATACATTTATGGCCCTGTATTTTCATAATTAACATATCAATCGAAAAATGTTGAATGCATTTTTTAGTACCAACTATCATTAAATTATTGTTATAGGTTTATAAAAAAAATATTTTTTATAAGCTAGATTGGAAATTTTTCTCACAGTGCAGCGGCTAAAAAATCAACATTTTAGAAAAGAAAATTAAACGTATTTCTTGTTGTTGAAGAATCAAACTCTATTATAGAGTTGGATAACTAACATTCATCCTATCTAATTTTGATTCGAGTGTTTTCATATGTGTTGCGATTTATCCAATCCTGTCGGATAGGAAAATTAAGTACTGCAAATAATTTTCGCTTATCAGGGTAGGCGCGCGATTGCTGAATGCAATAATTTCGTACGATGGAAAATTTCCCTTATTGATGCCTAAAAAATGGAAAATGAATTTTAATTTAATAATAATATAATTAAGAAATACAACACCCCAACTATAAAAGAAATTTTAAGGTTAATTTTTGTTAAAGTCGACTTTATTTTATAATTTAGAAAAAGCTTTCAAAATAAAAAAAGAAATTTCTTAAAATTAAAAAAACAAAATGTTCAAAGAACTTTGTTTTATGGTACAAAATTTAAAATAATAGTCAACTTTATGGACTAAAAATTGACTTTAAGGCTTTTCAATGAATTAGTAACACCCTAATTACACAGTGCAGCAACCAAAAGCAAATGTAACTTTACGTTTCCTATAACAAAACCCTTAGGCTAGATTTTTTTTACACTCTTTTGAAGTTGATGAATTTGGAACGCCGTCTAACAAGAAAAAATTATTAAAAATGTTATCAAATAAAGCTTATTTATTTTTACTCTCCTGGAAAAATGTGGTATCTTACTGTTCTTGGGGTCGAGAAATCCATTTTTGAATGGATACCGCAATTGTAAAACAAATTTTGAAAAATCACAAAAACGGAATTTTTAGTTTTTTCTCTATATTATCCATCGAAACCCTTTACAAAATAATTAAGAGCATATTGGACCATCTAAAATGGGTTACTATATTCTGAAAGAGACTTTGCGATATGAAAATGTTTGCCCTAAAGTTGAATTTTACATTAAAACGTTTAAAATGTTTCTTCATTTCAAATATTTGATGTAAAGTTAGGTTTTCAAAAAGTATAAATTCATTATACATCCTCCAAGAAATTTTTACATAACTAAAAAAGACAAAAAAATTCCCTGAATTCCCTTTTTAATTTTTTAAATACAAATGCATATAACTTTGGACTTATTCATTATTTTTAAACAATTCTTTTTTTGAGATATACATTTGTTTTTAGTCCAACAAAAGAATAATGACGAAAATCGGGCATTATTTGGACCCGCTGTTATCAAAAACCTTATAAATTCACAAATCATAATTAATTTAAGATTTCGGAGATTGAGTGATATATCATAAATAGTCACTCAATTTCCATATTCGCTGAAATTGAAATTATCACAAGTCAATGTTCTATAGTGGCAATGTGTTTACAATTGTTTTGTTGTGGAGCGGAGTGTAGTTTACATTTATTGTTGGTTTCAGTACAAGTGGTGAAAGAGAGTATATATAAGTTTGTCATTCCTTGTGTAACATTGAGAAATATTCATCTGAGACCCAACAAAGTATATATATTATTGATCCTTATGAAATTCTAAGTCGATTGAGCAATGTCCGTATGTCTGTCTGGTTTATAATTTTTCTAAGCAGATTGGTATTGAAAATCAGCAAAATCGAATTGGTAGAACCAGGGTTATGGATCAAAATGTAAGACAACCTCCGAAACTTTTGATAATTTTCACATGATTTTTGTGACTTTGGGTAAATTCATTGCAGAGAATACCATGAAATTTTGCACTCATTATTTATATGATAAAAGGACAAATTCTGTTGAAAATGGAATGAATCGGTCTATAATTTCTCGTAGCCCCATACAAATTTTTTCCCGAAATATGGTGCTATGGTATATAAATGCCCATTTAATTGCAGTATCCATACAAAATTCAGAAAAACTAAGTTTCGTGCAAACAGAAATCGCGAGACCAATTTTTTTTGGATCGGGCACTATTTGACCATAGCCCTCATATTATGTTTACTTCCGAAAATCATTTAAATACACTTAAATATCTTATATATATCGGTATCAGGTTGAAATTCAAATTGCATAATCCCCTTGCACATGAAAATCGCTGTAGGGAATTTCATGAAGATCGGCCTATAATTGGTTATAGCCACTTCCAAAAAACACATTCATTTTCATAAATATCTGAAAAATATCGTTATCAAATTAAAACTTTATAGAGATCGGTGGTATTAATTCATAAATGATACTACTAGATTGTGTGAATATCGGTTCATATTTGACCATAGCTCCCATATAAGGTCCATTTCCGAAATTTACTTAAATACTAATAAATCTCTTATAAAAGATACTATCTGGTTAAAATTTCAAATAAATATTTCCCATATATACGAAAATCGATGTGTTGAATTTTATGAAGATCGGCCAATAATTGGTCATAGATCCCATATAAGGACCCCTTCCGAAAAACACGTTAACCTCTATAAGTATTTTAAATATATGGATATTGAATTAAATTTGAATACAGATTAATATATTGTAACCAAAAATTATACTACTGGGTTTTGTGAATATCGGTCCATATTTGATCATAGCACCCATATTAGCTCCATTTCCGATAATCACAATAATACCCATAAAACTCTTATAAATAATGTTATGGAGAAAAATATCAAGCAAAATATGCCTTAAATACATAGAAATCACTTTAAAATATTTAATTATATCTTCCAAATAAGTCCAAAAAATACATTAACGCATATATTCACTCATATCGGTAAAAAATGTAAAAGTTTCAACTTGACTTGGTGACTATGGGTTCATAATTATATATATAAGGCTCATATCCGGAAAATTCATTAGAATAGAATAAAAATATACTTTTAAAGTTTGACTAAATATATTTGTTTACTCTTTTTTATACTCTTTTACTTCACTTGTGGTGAATAAAGAAAATGTTGAGCCAATCGATAATGTTAACCAATTATTAAGTATATAAATTGTTAAATAGTACATTTTAGTCCTATTATAAAATTATAGACTCTGTTGGAAATGGTATTTTTGGTAAGTTATTTCAATTATAAATTGCTGAATTAGATAACATTTTTATACATTTGAAATAAAATATCTTCTGCGTAAACTAGTTTTTCTAACAATATATAAAATACTACTATACTACTATATTTTAAATAAACTTTTATTTTGTTTAAAAAAGTACAAAATGTGTATGATATCAGGATTCATCTATAATCCATAAAGTGGCTTAAAAATAAATTCGGTTATAGTCCTAATTCACTTATAGTCCACAAAAATTGTGCAACTGTATTTGTAGACTATAAGCGAAAACTACTGTATAACATTAACATTCTACCAATCTTCATAATCGGAGCTAAGTCCCAATAAAAAACACTAAATATGGATATTCGAGTGTTTATACCAATGTAATTTCTATAATTTTCATTTAATTTAGGTGGAGGGTATTTAAGATTCGGCATAGCCGAACTTGTTTTTGGTTTCTTAAAATAATTTTTGGTTTCTTAAAATAATTAATAATATACATTTTTGTATATGGTCGGGCTTGACTGACCATATAATTCCTAAATTAGTGAAAGACTTGCTGTATAAGCTAATCGTCGGAGATGATTGGAATACCTCTTGTTTCTGGAAATGTTGAAGTGTTAAAAGTGCATAAGTTTGAAGTGCACAATTTCCTGCACTGACTAGTAGACCTCTTGTCTTTTGGAAATCTTTGAGTTGCTGCAGTAAGTACACATCAGCTTGGGATATTTAATCGACTTCTTGTCACTAGCTCAAATCTAAATCCTAGTCTATTGTAGGACTTGTCGAAGAACCATATGTTGCTTTCGTGGCTATTTCCTTACCAATCAATTAATTGAAAAGAACACATTGTAATAGTTTTTAAGAAGCTTATTTATTACCTCTGATGATTAAAAATCAACTAACTTAACTTATTTATATAGAATTTAAATTTTACATTCTACCAGAAATGTAAATACAAATCAATATAACATAAACTGATAACTGAAATATGCAAATGAAAACTAAAACTTTTAGTAAATACAATAATTCACAATAACAACACACATTTATTTAATGAAACAAACAGAATTAGGCTGTGTCGATTTAGCAATCGATATTGTGCCATCGATTTTTCGATAGCATTTGACATGAGGAAAAAAGTTTCCACTACGGCATATCAAAAGAAATCATTTTCGAGGCGCTCAAATTTCATTAAAAGTAAGAACTTATTGCATTTTGGTGTATCACTTCTCTCGATTTATATCGAGCTTTGTCAGAGATCGCACTATACATGTTGTTGTAGATCGGCTCTTCAATTGAGTTCAAGATTAATTCAGGGGTACCGCAGGACTCCGTTCTTTCTCATAATATTTTTCTTATTTTTCTAAATGACCTTCTAAGTAAACTTCCAACCCAATCTATTCTTTTGCAGATGACAACAACATTTGCCACTCATATTCATTCAACCATAGACCAAGCCTTTCGGAGTTTGGGCAATGAGGCAAAACATGAATGATTAACTTAACCAAGATCTTGTGACAATCTCTGAATGAGGTTATGCGAACATAGTCGATTTCGCTTCACAAAACACATTTTTCAAGTGTCGAAAGAAGGATTCAAGTGCCTCGGTTTTCTAAGACGGTGCACAGTGGGGCGGAATAAAAATTTGTTGGTAATAAATCTGGCATTTCTAAACGGCTGGTTCGATCGGGATAAAATTTGACGTTCGTATTCGAGTTTAAGTTATTAAAATTTACCCTACAAATGCTTCATGCGCGGCGCTATGAGGGCTCGAAATAGAGTACAATTTTTTTGTTTTCCATCCGATTTCAAAGACTTTTTTTGTTAGTTAGACAACTAAATTACCAATAATATGCAAACGATTTCGGGGCAATATCAATTATGGATCCAAAAATAAACGGTTTTCAATTTAAAAATTAAAAAACTCTTTTAACTCTTTTTTTATTAAAAAAACTTTATTTAAAAACATATAACAGTTTTATGTGTTTCTGTAAGGCATCTTTACGGAGAACATTCTTATATAAAAGTCATGTTCTATTTTGCGAACATGTCGTCCCTACGCCCTTCGGAATTTGACCTATTTTTTTATAAAAATTTCAACTTTGGGCCACATGTTATAAAATCCCAAAGCTGGGATCAGAAAACGGAAAGCAGCCTTGGAAACCTTGATGTGTTTCCTATTTATCTACAACGCATTTTCCTAGCCCCAAAGGAAATGTGGACCCTATGTCAATATCTGAATTAGGTTCAAAAATATCCCACTTTAAAACTCCGTTCTTCAAAAATATTTCACATTTTCATACTTTAGTAAAAAAAAGTTTAGTATGTAAATGTGAAATATTTTTGAAGAACGGAGTTTTAAGTGGGATCTTTTTGAATCTAATTGAGATATTGACTTGAACTTTTTTTGTAAGACCAAAAATTAACTTGTCTAAACAAAAAACAATTAGTTCGGAATAAAAGTGGATCAAATTGTTCCTAATATTTGCAATCCTATTAAAATTTTGATACAATTTTTAGTTTTAGAAACTCAGTAAATATGCAATATGAAAAAAAAAAAAATTATTAACAAAACTCAATGAGATTTTCAACGTTTTTTAAATTTGTCATTCTAAATAACAAAGTGTAAAAAAACTTGTCAAAAGGTAAAAGGGAATCCCGCAATTCCTAAAAATTGAAGCGAAAATCACAAGAATTTTTACAATTTTACCCATAGGGTCCACATTTCCTTTGGGGCTGGGAAAATACTTTGGGATTAAATAGGAAACACATCAAGGTTTCCAAAGCTGCTTTCCATTTTCTGATCCCAGCTTTGGATTTTAGTACAAAGTTGAAATTTTGATAAAAAATAGGTCGAATTCCGAAGGTCGTAGGGCCGACATGTTTGAAAAATAGGACATGTCTTTTATATTAAAAAATTTGAGTTCATTCGTTTCAAAAATACACCCTATATTTGTAAAAAAGGGGACCAAGGTATGGCAAAATTTTAAAATTTAAATTTTGAAATGCCTATAACTTGGAAATTATAAGAGATAAATAGCATATGCAAGCATGTTTTTTCAAGACAGAGCGCTTTCAAAAAATATAAAAATCTTTGAAATCGGATGGAAAACAAAAAAATGGCACGTGTTTAAAAATTTTACATGTCAAATGTACCCTAAAAACAAATATAAAAATCTTAGAAATCGGATGGAAAACAAAAAATGGTACGAGTTTAAAAATTTTACATGTCAAATGTACCCTAATTTGAGCCCCCAAAGCGCCGCGCCTAGAGTATTTGTAGGGTCCATGTTAACAACTTAAACTGGAATACTCTTTGTCTACGCCAACGTCAAATTTTATCCCGATCGAACCAGCCGTTTAGAAATGCCAGATTTATTTCCAAAAAATTTTGATTCTGCCCCACTGTGCGGTGTAATAAATACTTCACTTCATCTGATCTCCTTACTATTTACACCACTTATATCCGAAGTCTATTTTGGAGTTACTTGACCGCGTACAGGAGAGGGCGAAGATCCTTATCGGTGACAGTAGAGAGTCCAGCTCTATTGATTCTCTGGAGCATCGTCGCAATGTGTGGGTTGTGTTTCACTGTTCTATCGATACTACAATGGAATGTGTTCTGATGAAATTATGTGGAATAAGCTTCCTGTCGAAGTATTTCCTGTCCCTTTCAATGCAGGAAAATTGAAATCAAATATCCACAAACACTACTCCCTCTATCCTCCTTTCCATAACCTATTTTTCTAGTTCCAACACAATGCATTGCATGAGAAGGGTCATATCCTGGGTGCTGGTCAAAGAAAAAAACTTAAAAATAAAACTCAATTTCTTTTACTTTTTCTGAAATTTTAGTGCCTCGAAAATGAATTTTTTAATATGTCGTAGAGGATTTTTTTCTTCATGAAAAAAGCTACCGAAAAATCAATGACACAATATCAACTCTAATGTATGTGGCTTTTAATATTTTAGAATCAATCATTTTAATGGTGTTGTAAACTTTGCCCTTAAGGTTTTTTCCGTAATAATACTTAGTTTAAATTGAAGTAAAACGATGAGATAAATAGTAATGGTTGAAATTGTCTGAAAATATATGTAAATATAGACATATTTAGAAAAAAAAACAAATATTAATCATTTTAATAAAAATTTACCGATGTTAATAGCTTACGGTTTATAAGACCATAGCCTTCCATGCTTACTACAGGAGGATTTAACTCTATTGCTGATATAAAAAGGTCTATTTCTTTTTGTGCTTGAACGTCCATCTGAATAAGGTTGGCAGAAAGCAATGTATCTTGAACTCCTTGTGCTATAGCTGAGGTAGCACTGTGGGCACAATTACATACAATAAAAAGCAAGGATGCGCAGTAAATGGTAAGAACTATTAGACCTAGTACTTTGTATGAGAATCCAGAATCAAAAATTTCTGATAGAGCGCCATATGATCCAATTGTAATGTTAATTGCCCTACGAATTAAAAAGATAAGATAAAAATTCCATTTCAAAACATGTTTTTATTTAAATGCAATAGAAATAATCTATATAAATATATAAATGTCTTTGAAAGTTTGTTTGATTATTTGTTTGTTTGTTTGAGCATCACGCCTAAACGGCTGAATCGATTTTATTGAAATTTGGAACGTAGATAGATCCTTACTTGGAAGCGTCAATAGGCTGTAACACTAAACGGCCGAAACGATTTTATTGAAATTTCCAACATAGACTACGACAGGGGTAGCGAAGCGCACCGGATCAAGCTAGTAAATCATAATTTAGAGAATTTTTTAAAAATGTTCGAACATAAGTTCGAATTTAATTTCCAATTTTCGAACATAAATAATATTGCACTATAATCAGGTTAATGCATGATCTAGAGATTATTGGAACAACATATTGGTTCAAAATTCAGTTACAAATATTACTTTAACACACAAAAAATGTGCTTTCTTGCTTAAATATATTAAACTAATCCATTTCCGTGTTTTAAATAGATCTGTTCAAAACTCCTCTGTATGTATGTATGTATGTATTTTTTTATTTTTTTCGAGGTAAAAATCATCAAAAGACTCTGGCACGCCTAACCAACAAAGTTGCCAGGAGTGCGAGACTTTAACACGCTAAAAAACCTCTATCTCCAATCCAAGTTCCCTGTGGAACTACCGTTAAGTATTTCTTCACAGTGTGGGGAAAGGTAGAAACCTACACTATTCTAATTCGATTCTTCTACGAATCTCCTCTTCCTTACGAAGCTCTTCTAGAACCAATCTCACGTAATGACATACATTATTCCAATTGTCCAGGGATGACAACATAATACGCACTATATTTGCGGGCTCAACACTACACCCTACTAGTCTTTCTAGATTATCCCTATCATGTCGGAATCTGGGGCATATGAAGAAAACATGTCGTGCATCTTCCTCTACATTGCCGATACACTGCGGACAAAACGGATCCAAGTTATGTTTAAAACGATACAGATACGATTTAAAGCAACCGTGTCCACTCAACATCTGTGTAATATAAAAATTTAGATCACCGTGGCGTCTTTCGACCCAGTCCTTAATGTCGGGGATTAACTGATAAGTCCACCTACCCTTATCTGATGCTGACCAACGTGTCTGCCAATTGCCAATACTCCTACTTCTTGCCATTTCGCCAAGGCTAACATCATCTATAGCAGAATATGATGCTTGTCTAATTTCCCGAGCCTGAATTGGAATATAGCAATAACAAAGGCTGCTTCATCCGACACAGTGCGGAATGCAGAGCACACACGTAAGGCAGCGAGCCTATATACAGAGGTTATACGCTTTGCATAAGATGAAAACCTCAACGAATTTGACCATATGGAGGATGCATATAGGATAATACTTTAAACAACTTCGGATAACAGCTTCCTTTGCAAATATTTCGGGCCCCTTGTGTTCGGCATTATTCTGCATATCGCCAGACATGTTCCTGAAGCTTTTGAGCTTATATACTGCAGGTGGTCTTTAAAAGAGAGACGGCAGTCAATCATAATACCAAGATATTTTAGATAAGGCTTCGTCTCTATGGTACATGATCCAATGTTGAGCTTTATTGTTTCCCTGAGTTTACGACTACTAATAAGTACCGCTTCAGTCTTATGGTCTGCCAAGCTTAATCCCACAGAGAAGAGCCATGATCGCACAATTTGTATACTAGCATTTGTAACTGTTTCCGCTTCCTGTAACTCTTTTGCCACACATATTAACGCTATGTCGTCTGCAAAACCTACGATAGAGACCCTTTCGGGTAACTTCAGTCTTAAAACCCCATCATACATCACGTTCCACAACAGTGGACCAAGAACTGATCCCTGCGGAACGCCCATTGTCACCCTATACTCTTTCAATCCTCTATCAGTATCATAGATCAAGATTCTGTTACGAAAGTAATCCTTTATCATGGCCAATAAATATGGTGGAATATTCAGTCGAACAAGAGTGTCTACAATGACTTCCCAGTTGGCTGTATTAAATTACGCAGTATTCCTTTGCACCATTTCTCCAGCACTTTCCCTCAATAGCTTTAGACGCGGTTTGTACAACTACGTTAATGGCATCTACGGTTGACCTAGATTTCCTAAAGCCAAACTGGCTATCTGATAGACCTCCGGCAGCTTCGATGCAGGTCTCCAATCTTTTGCAGATGATACTTTCCAGAAGTTTACCACTCGTATCTATCATGCAAAGCGGCCTAAAGGAAGATGGTTCGTCTAAGGGTTTTCCGTGTTTTTGCAAGAGAACCAGTTTCTGTCTTTTCCACATTGATGGAAAGGTTCCTCGTCGCAAGCACTCATTTATCACGGATGTAAATTTATCTGGGCAACATTTATAAGCCTCTTTCAAAACCAGGTTTGGAATACAGTCCAATCCTGAAGCTTTTTTGTCCTTAAATTTGTGGATCGATGCCTCGATTTCCGTATTTGTCACTGGGGGATAGCTATATGCATCCACATTAACGCTTTGGTCCCATGTTGTTGGCTGTCCAGGAGGGAAAAGGTGTTCCACAATTCCCTTAAGTATGGATTCTTCTCTAGGTGTTGCTGAACTTAAACATTTGAGTTTCTTGGTTACCAGTTTGTAAGCAAGTCCCCATGGGTTAATTTGAAGATCACCACAAATCTACCTCTTGTTCTCGTATATTTTCGTCTGGCTCGTAAACATTCTGAACGGAGTAGAGCTATCTCATCATTCCACCAGTAGACTGGTCGCCTAGTTACGTTGGTTTTCCTTTTCACCATTGATGCATCGCATGCTCGGGAGATTTCCCTTACAAATTGTTTGACCATATCCTCGGGTGGGCCCTGCAGTAGGGTTCTATAGTTGAAACAAAAAGTCGACTTTTTCGAACTTTCGACTTTTTTAGATTTTTAAAGGTCGACTTTTCGAACTTTCGACTTTTGGTAATTTATGAAAAGTCGACTTTTCGAACTTTCGACTTTTTAGTTAAATCGACTTTTTTCGACTTTCCAACTATTTTCGACTTTTTCCAACTTTTTACAATTTCTTGTAAAAAATACATGGTTTCTGCATTTATTGATGCGCCTTCTGTAATACTTAGCAATAAAAATTATATGTATTAGGGCGATAATAAATTAAATGATTTTATCACTTTTGTTTCTAATAGTTACATTTAAATTTATGAAATAGTAAACAAAATTACACTACTAATTTGGGATGATTATTATCAAATGTTTTCCTAAAAGTTTCTGTAACTCGAGTATATACGATATGTCTAAAAACTTTTAGTTTTTATATAAATATTTTGTGTAGAAAGATCATTTTTTTTATAAACATTTACTTATTATTTATTTTGCATACACTAGAAAAAATTAAAGTGTGCCAAATTGCAATAACATAAAATTATTATGTTATTCTGTGCATATTTTGTTTTAGTATAATGTTGCAATTAAAAATTTTTTTAACAATGTAAAAAGTCGACTTTTATCGACTATTCGACTTTTGTGATAACTAATCGATTGTTCGACTTTTTTCCTACCAAAAAGTCGATTTCGACTTTTTTCAGCAAAAAGTCGATTGTTCGAACAATCGAACAATCGACTTATAGAACCCTACCCTGCAGTAGCATGTTTTCCATGGAGATCCGGAATACATCTTTGTCAAAAGTGTTAACTTTCCAGCCTAATAGCCGAGGTGACTGTCTGTTGAAAGGTGGAAGTGGTTGCTCAGACGTTATATCCATAATTATAGCAGAGTGGTCGCTGTGGGTGTATTGTTCAGACAAGCACCAGTTAATTCGCCCTACAATACAACTGCTGGCGAATGTTATGTCAATAATCGATCCTCTATCGCCTCTGGTAAAAGTTTGTTCATTTCCTGTGTTTAACAACACTACGCCAAGGAGAGAGAAAGCCTCAAGTAAAATCCGTTCTCTTTCATTTGTACGAGAGCACCCCCAATCAGTATCCCATGCATTAAAATCACCTGCAACTACCACCGGCCTCCTGAAGATTGCATCTGAGACAATATTGTCGATAATAGTTTCGAATTCTGCTATTGTGTAACGCGGCGGAATATAACAGCTGTAGAGGTGAATTCCTGAAACTGTGGCTCGAGTAAATCCACACAAAGCTGACAATGGATTCTGGAGCATTATGTTAGATTCTGGAGCATTATGTTACTGACCGACCAGATTGCTGAAGTATTTGAGCTGTCAGAGACCCAGCTGGAAGATTCGACGTTACGATATTGCCCATTAAGGACTGCGATGTCTACATTTAGATCGCGAACGTTTTGTGTAAGCAGCTCTTGAGCGGCTTGACAGTGATTGAGATTGAGTTGGAGAATTCTCATTTTACAGTCTTAAGTGACTGAAGCGCTTTCTGATAATGTGGGCAAGCTGCACAACCAGTTACATGATCGCAATTGGAGTTGTTATCTACACTACTACAGAGCAAACACACAGGGGTTTTCATGCACGTTCCTATCTTGTGACCGGTTTCCCCACATCGTAGACATTTTCCAGAGTGATCATACTGGCTTTTGCAATTTGAAGCTGTAGGACCAAAATCTAGACATTTAAAGCATCTTTTCGGGGACAATTTCTCCCGTATTCGGCACCGGACCCATCTTATTCGGATTTTGGCAATTTCCAGCAGTTGGTTTGCTAAACCTGCACTTAGTGCAATCGTGGCTGTTTGGGTACCTCCATATGCCTTCCTTAGGGACCTGATTGCAGAGAGTTGCAATATCTTAAACTCATCAAACAAGTTTACCAATGCATCTAGTACATCCTGTTTATCAGTTACCTCGTCAATGTCTCTTATTTCAAGGGCTATTTCGTGGGTTAATGATCGAACTTCAGGCGTTTTACCAAGAACTTCCTCAATTTTGAGTCTAAATTCGCATGTACTCTGGTGCGCAGGTTTATTTAGCTACAGGAGTAGTTCACCTTTTGCTGTTTTCCTTATGTTATTAACATTTTGGCCAAGAACATCTAATTTAGCATCACTTTTAACCTTCTTGAGTATGTCCGCATACGAATTATTTCCACATGCCTGTATGACAAGGGCATCTGGCCTCGCCGGTTTCCTCCTTTTACTTGAAATACTTAGTTTCTTTCTATTCTTAGCCTTTGGACGTACTTTGACCCAGTCACTGTTTGTGTTATCCTTATTTGATTTTTCGGCTATGGAATTACTAGATGTAGGTGTTTCTAGATTTTTGGTTTCTCTCACTATAGTATCCTTTTTCTTCTTTTTCTTCTCTCCTTAGGGCTGAGAGTTGTGGTATCTCTCGTTCGTTTTGGAGTTCCTGTTTGCGAAAGTTTCGGCTAAACTATTTCCTCCGTCTGAGTTTGTGTGCTTACAAGCACTGACTCAACGTTTATCATAGGGGCATTTTCATTGCCATCTAACTTATTCAAGTCATTTGACGCTTCCAGGTACAACGCCTGTATCTGGCGCGTAATTGTGTGAACATCCTCGTGGATATTGCTGCGGGTTCTGATAAACTCAACTAATTGTGATATTTTATCCCCTAGCTTGTTTAGGCAGTTGCCTCGCGTATTATCGATGGTGGGTGTGGGGGGTGATCTTACTATCACCGAACTCCTACCGAATGGGTTTTTTTCAACATCACCTTTATTATTTTCATTTTCCTTGTTATGCGTATTGTTTATTTCATTTGTGTCCATGCTTATAGGTCCAAACTCAGAGCCGCTATCTTCATTCGTTGTACAGTCGCGTTCTGATCCCGTGGTTATCTTTGCATGCAGGGAGGCCACGCAATGGGTTGACATGTGATCCTTATGAGATCATATGCCAGAGCCAGATCCGCGTTAGTCGGGAGATTCAACCGAGCCTGTACCGCCAACCTAATGGTGACGAATTTCGAGCGCTTTCTGAGACTTGATAGGTTTTAAAAGGAGGAGGCAGTTGTGACATTAACCTCCTAGTACTAAAGTTACAGAATGCCACAAACTGTCGGCCCAGGATTCATCAGTTCCATATCATCGTTCCAGTAATGCCATAATTAAGATCGTGCTGGTCTTGATCTTAATGCCTTTCAGCAGAAATCATATCGGGGTGTCTCAGAGTCGTATCCATTTATCAAAACTACGGTAGTAGAGTAGACCCAGTTGGCATCAGGCGTATTGGTTTGATACACACTTCCAGGGTTATGACTAGGGTTAACCGCAGAGTCGTCAATCTCTTTAAACACCTCTCTAGAGGGTTCCCTAACAGTTGGACACCTAATTTAGGGCGGTGTCCACTCGCCCTGTCACAGGTCTTCTCAGAGCACTTGCACCTATTTTGGTACGCTCTCCATACCTGCCGAAACTCAGGGACCGCGGGGTCGTTAATCCCGTTATTCTCTCCAGAGAATACCCTTGCGGGTATGTATGTATGTATGTATGTATGTATGTATGTATGTATGTATGTATGTATGTATGTATGTATGTATGTATGTATGTATGTATGTATGTATGTATGTATGTATGTATGTATGTATGTATGTATGTATGTATGTATGTATGTATGTATGTATGTATGTATGTATGTATGTATGTATGTATGTATGTATGTATGTATGTATGTATGTATGTATGTATGTATGTATGTATGTATGTATGTATGTATGTATGTATGTATGTATGTATGTATGTATGTATGTATGTATGTATGTATGTATGTATGTATGTATGTATGTATGTATGTATGTATGTATGTATGTATGTATGTATGTATGTATGTATGTATGTATGTATGTATGTATGTATGTATGTATGTATGTATGTATGTATGTATGTATGTATGTATGTATGTATGTATGTATGTATGTATGTATGTATGTATGTATGTATGTATGTATGTATGTATGTATGTATGTATGTATGTATGTATGTATGTATGTATGTATGTATGTATGTATGTATGTATGTATGTATGTATGTATGTATGTATGTATGTATGTATGTATGTATGTATGTATGTATGTATGTATGTATGTATGTATGTATGTATGTATGTATGTATGTATGTATGTATGTATGTATGTATGTATGTATGTATGTATGTATGTATGTATGTATGTATGTATGTATGTATGTATGTATGTATGTATGTATGTATGTATGTATGTATGTATGTATGTATGTATGTATGTATGTATGTATGTATGTATGTATGTATGTATGTATGTATGTATGTATGTATGTATGTATGTATGTATGTATGTATGTATGTATGTATGTATGTATGTATGTATGTATGTATGTATGTATGTATGTATGTATGTATGTATGTATGTATGTATGTATGTATGTATGTATGTATGTATGTATGTATGTATGTATGTATGTATGTATGTATGTATGTATGTATGTATGTATGTATGTATGTATGTATGTATGTATGTATGTATGTATGTATGTATGTATGTATGTATGTATGTATGTATGTATGTATGTATGTATGTATGTATGTATGTATGTATGTATGTATGTATGTATGTATGTATGTATGTATGTATGTATGTATGTATGTATGTATGTATGTATGTATGTATGTATGTATGTATGTATGTATGTATGTATGTATGTATGTATGTATGTATGTATGTATGTATGTATGTATGTATGTATGTATGTATGTATGTATGTATGTATGTATGTATGTATGTATGTATGTATGTATGTATGTATGTATGTATGTATGTATGTATGTATGTATGTATGTATGTATGTATGTATGTATGTATGTATGTATGTATGTATGTATGTATGTATGTATGTATGTATGTATGTATGTATGTATGTATGTATGTATGTATGTATGTATGTATGTATGTATGTATGTATGTATGTATGTATGTATGTATGTATGTATGTATGTATGTATGTATGTATGTATGTATGTATGTATGTATGTATGTATGTATGTATGTATGTATGTATGTATGTATGTATGTATGTATGTATGTATGTATGTATGTATGTATGTATGTATGTATGTATGTATGTATGTATGTATGTATGTATGTATGTATGTATGTATGTATGTATGTATGTATGTATGTATGTATGTATGTATGTATGTATGTATGTATGTATGTATGTATGTATGTATGTATGTATGTATGTATGTATGTATGTATGTATGTATGTATGTATGTATGTATGTATGTATGTATGTATGTATGTATGTATGTATGTATGTATGTATGTATGTATGTATGTATGTATGTATGTATGTATGTATGTATGTATGTATGTATGTATGTATGTATGTATGTATGTATGTATGTATGTATGTATGTATGTATGTATGTATGTATGTATGTATGTATGTATGTATGTATGTATGTATGTATGTATGTATGTATGTATGTATGTATGTATGTATGTATGTATGTATGTATGTATGTATGTATGTATGTATGTATGTATGTATGTATGTATGTATGTATGTATGTATGTATGTATGTATGTATGTATGTATGTATGTATGTATGTATGTATGTATGTATGTATGTATGTATGTATGTATGTATGTATGTATGTATGTATGTATGTATGTATGTATGTATGTATGTATGTATGTATGTATGTATGTATGTATGTATGTATGTATGTATGTATGTATGTATGTATGTATGTATGTATGTATGTATGTATGTATGTATGTATGTATGTATGTATGTATGTATGTATGTATGTATGTATGTATGTATGTATGTATGTATGTATGTATGTATGTATGTATGTATGTATGTATGTATGTATGTATGTATGTATGTATGTATGTATGTATGTATGTATGTATGTATGTATGTATGTATGTATGTATGTATGTATGTATGTATGTATGTATGTATGTATGTATGTATGTATGTATGTATGTATGTATGTATGTATGTATGTATGTATGTATGTATGTATGTATGTATGTATGTATGTATGTATGTATGTATGTATGTATGTATGTATGTATGTATGTATGTATGTATGTATGTATGTATGTATGTATGTATGTATGTATGTATGTATGTATGTATGTATGTATGTATGTATGTATGTATGTATGTATGTATGTATGTATGTATGTATGTATGTATGTATGTATGTATGTATGTATGTATGTATGTATGTATGTATGTATGTATGTATGTATGTATGTATGTATGTATGTATGTATGTATGTATGTATGTATGTATGTATGTATGTATGTATGTATGTATGTATGTATGTATGTATGTATGTATGTATGTATGTATGTATGTATGTATGTATGTATGTATGTATGTATGTATGTATGTATGTATGTATGTATGTATGTATGTATGTATGTATGTATGTATGTATGTATGTATGTATGTATGTATGTATGTATGTATGTATGTATGTATGTATGTATGTATGTATGTATGTATGTATGTATGTATGTATGTATGTATGTATGTATGTATGTATGTATGTATGTATGTATGTATGTATGTATGTATGTATGTATGTATGTATGTATGTATGTATGTATGTATGTATGTATGTATGTATGTATGTATGTATGTATGTATGTATGTATGTATGTATGTATGTATGTATGTATGTATGTATGTATGTATGTATGTATGTATGTATGTATGTATGTATGTATGTATGTATGTATGTATGTATGTATGTATGTATGTATGTATGTATGTATGTATGTATGTATGTATGTATGTATGTATGTATGTATGTATGTATGTATGTATGTATGTATGTATGTATGTATGTATGTATGTATGTATGTATGTATGTATGTATGTATGTATGTATGTATGTATGTATGTATGTATGTATGTATGTATGTATGTATGTATGTATGTATGTATGTATGTATGTATGTATGTATGTATGTATGTATGTATGTATGTATGTATGTATGTATGTATGTATGTATGTATGTATGTATGTATGTATGTATGTATGTATGTATGTATGTATGTATGTATGTATGTATGTATGTATGTATGTATGTATGTATGTATGTATGTATGTATGTATGTATGTATGTATGTATGTATGTATGTATGTATGTATGTATGTATGTATGTATGTATGTATGTATGTATGTATGTATGTATGTATGTATGTATGTATGTATGTATGTATGTATGTATGTATGTATGTATGTATGTATGTATGTATGTATGTATGTATGTATGTATGTATGTATGTATGTATGTATGTATGTATGTATGTATGTATGTATGTATGTATGTATGTATGTATGTATGTATGTATGTATGTATGTATGTATGTATGTATGTATGTATGTATGTATGTATGTATGTATGTATGTATGTATGTATGTATGTATGTATGTATGTATGTATGTATGTATGTATGTATGTATGTATGTATGTATGTATGTATGTATGTATGTATGTATGTATGTATGTATGTATGTATGTATGTATGTATGTATGTATGTATGTATGTATGTATGTATGTATGTATGTATGTATGTATGTATGTATGTATGTATGTATGTATGTATGTATGTATGTATGTATGTATGTATGTATGTATGTATGTATGTATGTATGTATGTATGTATGTATGTATGTATGTATGTATGTATGTATGTATGTATGTATGTATGTATGTATGTATGTATGTATGTATGTATGTATGTATGTATGTATGTATGTATGTATGTATGTATGTATGTATGTATGTATGTATGTATGTATGTATGTATGTATGTATGTATGTATGTATGTATGTATGTATGTATGTATGTATGTATGTATGTATGTATGTATGTATGAATAAGAATATAAGAATATGAAGAGAGCTCTTTTGTATAAACGTTTAATTTTGCTATAATTATTATTTTTGTAGTATACCGGTATTTTGTAATATATCATTGAAATATGTGATCATTTTAGACATTTATTGAGAGATGAGGAAACTATTTAAACGTTTTTTTCACATATTTCCATATTTGGAATTTTTTAACAAATATTAAAAATGTTCTAGGTCGTACACATGTGTACCAGTGGGCCAGAGCCTAACTACAAATTGATCGCAAGTTAATACAGAAATTATGAATGAAAACAAATAAGAGAGCTGTATTCGGTTGTGCCGAATCTTATATAGGGTATATAAGATTCAGCAAACCAAATTATACTTTAAAATAAAAATTTGTTTTAACAATTTTTTTTTTCAAAATTTATAAACATGAGTTAGTAATCAAGATATAGATAAAAAATAGGAGTTGTCCCGGTTTTTGTGGACCGATTTTCTCGATTTTAAATAGCAACCGAGCCGGAAGAATTCCCGATATATTAATGTATGAATCATGTATGTTATTTGGGTGTAATTCAAAAGCCGTACCGAAAGGGTTAACAATCAAAACATAGAAAAATATACATAGAGGAGAGACACACCGTTTCATTTTTGACAATTATGTGTCGTCTCTATGTTACCCTCTGAATCAGAATGTGGAAATACATATTAAAGATATGTATGAAAATTTATATATTTTTTTGTAATTTTTGAAATGGTTTTGGCTAAAATAGTATACAAAATTTATCTATATTATTTGTTTATAACGAATTAATCGTCCTCTGTAAAATTTTGTGAATGATTTACAGGGCCTTATTGTCGTCCATGCTTTCATTGTTTATGTAAAAGAGCTACAGAAATTAGTTCATTATATATGCCTATTCGGAACGAATGAGACTGCCTCAATCTTGAAATTATCTAATAACGGATGGTTTTCTTCTGGATATGTAAGCTGCATCAAACGTTCAATTTCCGTCGCAAAATCTTGTAGCGTCTCATATGGTTTCTGCACTCTACCACGCAATTCCATTCTTTCATGTGTTCTCCACCGTACTTACGTAGTAGAGCATCCATTATGTCATCATAACTATTTCTGTTACTTATTGGTACGCTTTTAAGAACTATTGCTGCGTTTCCTTTCAAGGCCAAAATCAATTCTATAGCCTTTTCTTCATTGCTCCATAAGTTTCTCTTGGCAACTGTATCAAATTGGAACTTAAAAACGTTAAATGGTGTGCTGCCATCAAAACCAGGAGCCTTTATTCTACTAGATGCCTCTGGAATAATTCGCAACGGTCCGTCTTGGAATTGATTTTCATTTCCAGATCGAGAAATTTATTATCAACATCTTTGGATTGTTTTTCTAGGCCGCTCTCTAATTCGGACACCTTTTTATCAAATTTGGATACTTGCATTTCAAGGTTATCCACTCTGCTGTTTATAACTTCGGAAATTTCCTGAAGTTTCTCATTTGTGGCTCTAGAAATTGCTTGAAATTCTTCTTTAACATCAGCAAGAAGTTTCTCGTTATTGACCTTAGAAGTCTCTTGAACTTCAACTAGATGTTTATCGATGTTTACTCTGGACGTTTCTTTAACTACAACTAACAGTTTCTCGTTTCTTATTTTAAAAATTTCACGAATTTCAGCTAGAAGCTTCTCGTTGTCGGCAAGAAGTTTTTCGTTATTGACCTTAGAAGTTTCTTGAACTTCAGCACGAATTTTCTCGTTGTCGGCAAGAAGTTTTTCGTTGTTGACTTCCATCTTTTCCATCACTGCCGCCAGTTCGATACTTGATATCGTTGAGTACGGTTGTCTCTTATTGAATAGCGGATAGTTGTTGAAAAACAAGCGTTTACAAAGTTAAAAACAATTACATTTTTATTTTTGTAATCTCGGTATTTTTTTTTTATTATTGAACTCTAGTACGTGCCGACTTACAAAAGACTTGCTGGGCTGGCAATACGCAAATGTCCCCGGGTGCCAGGTCTCACAATCTAGATTTGAAAAAAAATCTAATATGAAGAAAATTAAAAGATCAGTGAATATTCCAGTAGGAATATTATCCAACTTACCTACAACATCAAAAAATCGGTTTAGTGAACTAGCTAATCATAATGATATGGAATTGGATACAGTATCCAACATAAATGAAATTAAAGTAATAAAACCTCCACCAAAAATATTTTATTAGGTAGAAAAATTGAGTTCCATACTTTTAACTCGAAAGAGAATCGTCTTTATACTATGTTCCTGTATGGACTTCCAAAACTTAGTATTGATGATATCAAAAAAGATATCCAGGAATATAATTTAACGCCATCATCTATTACGGAAGTGAACACAAAATACAGCTCAGTAAACAATGCCGTATATAAGGTACAATTTGCTAGAAAAAATTTCAACCCAAAATCGCTAAACAATGTGTCTTCACTATGCAATATAATAGTATCTTGGAAGAAATATAAGCCTAGAAAAAATGACAACCCGACTCAATGTTGGAATTGTCTTATGTATGGCCATGGAGGTGAACACTGTAACCGCCTTTCGGCATGCATGATATGTGCCAACCAACACCACACTAAAGATTGCCCACTTCAGACCCAAGATAAAATGCCTGCAGTATTTTCTTGTTTCAATTGTAAAAAGAATGGTAAAGAGCGAACAGATCATTCTGCAAATTACATTAATTGCCCTTTTCGATCACTATATTTAGAGACAAGAGCAAAAGCAACAAGTAAAAATACACGTAACCACAACAACAGCAAACAAAGTTCACCACAGTACTTCAATAATGATATCCCCATAAACAACCCCAATAACAACAATAATCGCCAGACTTACTCATATGCAGATTGCGTGAGAGGAAATAATGATCTCTTCAACATAGATGAACTCTTCAATATTTTTACTACAGCATTAAGCGATCTACAAAAATGCACAACTAAAGTACAACAAATACAAATTGTAATGTCAATGGTTAAATATGCATATGGTTTACATTAATAACAATGGATTAAAAATTCTTCATTGGAATGCGAATGGCATTTCTACCTCTTCAAATTTACTTCAATTTGAAACAGTAATTGAAAGAGAGGATATTCACATTGCCTCTTTAAATGAAACTCATTTAAATCAAAGTCACAAAACTTATTTTAAAAATTTTGTAATTCATAGTAACGATAGAGATTCAAGAGGGGGAGGCGTAGCACTAATAGTACTCCGGTCAGTCCAACACAAAGTACTTCCAATTACAAACACACTGGGAATCGAAAATCTTTCAATTGAAATAAAAGTAAATAACAGAAAGCTAATAATTTGCACTGCGTATTCACCGAAATATAAAAATAGCTTTGCTAATGATATAATTAATCTAACATCATTTAATGATGAATACATTATACTTGGTGATTTCAACGCAAGACATTCTGCGTGGAATTGTATCACTAACAACACTGCAGGCAACGTATTGTTTCAACTTGAGCAATCAAACAACTTTTTTGTAAATTATCCCAACAGTCCAACTTTTTACCCGTCCCAAAGAAATAGAAATGCTTCAACTATCGACTTAGTATTAAGCAATAGCTCTTTAAATATCAATATGGATGTGCTTGAATATGAAATTCCATCTGATCACAGACCCATTATTTGTAAAATTGAAAATTCAACGGTTAGTGAACTAGATATGAGGCTTTATAACTACAAACTTACAGACTGGTTGGCGTTTAGAAATATAATTAACAACAAAATCACCATTAACTCAACTGAATATAACTCAAAAATTTCAATTGATTCAGAGATAAGCAAATTTGTTAAAATTGTACTAGAAGCTCGAAACGACTGTACCCTTATTATTGCAGCCATGTGGCAAATCAGTCTTGCCAGAAAATATTGTTAATTTAATAAAAACTAGAAAACGTTTTAAAAGAAGAAGCCAACGGGCATCGAACCCATCGGATGCAAATTGGTATGAACAATGTGTAAAACTGCTTACTAATATTATCAACAAAGATATAAATACTTATCGTAACGGAAAATGGATAAAGTTGCTATCAAAATTGAAGCCAGGAGATAAATCGATCTTTAAGAGGTAAGCAAAAAAAGTAAAATCCCAGATCTTAAAGAAGGAAATATAAAAATTAACACTGATAAAGAAAAGGCAGAACTATTATCCAACACTTTTCATGCATCTAATAGTCTTACGTCTACATATACACACTCTATCGATAAAACTGTTAACTGTAAGGTTAATGCATTCAAAGCCATAGACACCTATTCTGAAAATCTGACCTTGATATCGTACAATGAGTTAAATTGCTTAATTTCTACTCTTAAAACATCGAAATCTCCTGGGCTAGATGATGTCTCCAACATTTTAATAAAAAATTTACCTGCTAAGGCAGTAAAATTGCTGTTGATAATTTTTAACAGCTGTTTAAAAATGAACTACTTCCCAAAACATTTTAAAAATGCAAAAATAATTGCTCTTTCTAAACCAAATAAACCTAAGCACAGTCCGCATAGTTATAGGCCGATAAGCTTATTAAGTAACCTTGGCAAACTATATGAGAAAGCTATTCAAAATCAGATTTACGGTGTAATCGAAAATACTTCAATATTAGCAAATGAACAATTTGGGTTTAAAAAACAACATAGCGCAGTTCATCAAATAAACCGTATCACAAATATAATAAAGTCCAACAAACGGATTAAGAAATCTACAGGCTTAATAGTTCTGGACGTAGAAAAGGCATTTGATACCGTTTGGCATGACGGTCTTATTTATAAATTGCTCCAAGCTAATATACCAAAATATCTGTGCAGGCTTATTGCTGATTTTCTCACTGATAGAACGTTCGTAGTAGCTATCAACGAAACTTTTTCGTCTCCGAAACAAATTGCTGCTGGTCTACCACAAGGTTCTATATTATCACCATTATTGTATTCAATTTATACATCGGATTTCTCTCCCCCCTCATACATGAAAGTTGCTTATTATGCTGATATGCTAATATCTAGAAAGCCTGGACGCAACCCCGCAATCGGATTACTCATTATGGCGAGCCACAAAAAGTCTTAAAAGACCTGTCATATGTAAGCCCCCCTTGCGAAATTCAAGTGGAGGTTGGGCAAGAAATGATACTGAAAAAGGGAATCTGTTTGTTAATCATTTGAAGCAAGTATTTACCCCGAACACATCAAATGAAACTATTGAGTTGCCACCTGTTGTACCCCATTTTGGAGCAGCCGTACCCCTACGTTTTGAGATTCGAGAGATCGAAAAGGCTATTGTTGATTTAAACTCCAAGAAAGCACCTGGTATTGACAAAATCAGTAACAAGATGCTTATGGAGCTACCCCGGATAGCAATAAAAATAATTCTTTTTATTTTTAATGCTATATTACGCCTTGAATATTATCCTCCAGAATGGAAGGTTTCACTGGTTACCATGATACCTAAGCCGGGAAAAGATCACACAAAAGTAGAATCATATAGACCAATCAGCCTATTGTCTAATATATCAAAGCTATTTGAGAAGATACTCATGAACAAGTTGTACCCGATGTTAATTGAAAACAATTGTATACCGAATCATCAATTTGGATTTAGAAGAAAACACAGTACTATCGAACAAACCCATAGACTTGTAAATATTGTAAGAAAAGCGTTTGAGGAAAAGAAATATTGTTCCGCTCTCTTTATCGACATTTCTCAAGCGTTTGATAAAGTATGGCATGATGGTTTAATATACAAACTGAGTCAAAATTTACCCGCAAACACACATAAGCTATTGAAAAGCTATTTAACTGGTCGAACATTTAAGGTTATAGAAGGAGACTTTTTAAGTAGTCCCCAACCCATTGAAGCTGGAGTTCCCCAAGGCAGTATCCTGGGACCCTTTTTATATTTGATATATTCGTCTGATATGCCAACTAACAATCGCACGCATACATCAACATTTGCAGATGATACTGCTATTCTAAGCATTCATGAAAACCCTGAAGAAGCGTCTCGTTACTTACAAAATCACATATTTGAATTAGAAAAATGGTTAAAACAATGGAAAATTAAAGTCAACGAGCAAAAATGTACACATATAACATTTACATTACGTAGAGAATCATGCCCCCCCATTCATATCAATAACCAAACAATAATCCAACAATCGGAAGTTAAATACCTCGGAATACATCTCGATCGTCGTCTTACATGGAAAAGTCATATAGATGCAAAATTGACTCAAATGAAATTGAAATCAATTCAAATTAATTGGCTCATTGGCAGAAACTCTACGCTTAGTCTAGATTGCAAACTTCTACTTTATAACGTGATCATAAAACCGATATGGTGTTATGGCATACAGCTATGGGGCACGGCCTCAGCGTCAAATGTAGAAAAGATCCAAAGACGCCAAAACAAGTTTTTAAGAATGATTACAGATGCCCCCTGGTATATCAAAAACGCGAATATACACAAAGATCTAAACGTGCCCCTTGTAAAAACTGAGATCACGAAAAATGTGGAAAGATATTTAAAAAAACTTGAAATTCACCCAAACCCACTGGCCCGCAACATATTGAATAACCGTGGCCACACTCGATTAAGAAGGAGGGACACAGCTGACCTAAGACTAGAAGGAAGAATGCCTATTTAATAAAAGCAACAATCAATAAACAATTTTTCGTCCGGCACTGGCTGGACTAATTAATTATAATTATTAGATATAAGATTTGAAATACTTGTTGTTAGTTCATTAAGTAATGAAGATACAATAAATAAAAAATTAAATTGAAAAAAAAAAAAAAAAAAAAAAAATTATGCTGATGATACGGCTCTTATAGCATCTAGTAAACTCACTAAAGCACTATTAAAGAAAATGGAAAAAGGATTTTCTGCCTGCAACAAATACTTTTATAAATGGAAAATAAAAATAAACCCTATTAAAACTCAGGCTATTATTTTTCCTTACAACAACTCGCCCAAACGTTTACCAAGTCGTCAGTTAAGATTCCAAAATGAGAACATGTCAATTAAAAACGATATCAAATATCTTGGTGTTTGCCTCGACAAAAAGCTTAATTTTGCGAAACACATCGATGAAACTTGTAAAAAATCAATGAAATGAATCAAAAAATAAATTCATCTATCAGCCTCTTTTGTAATTCTGCTTTACTACCTGCTGTCGGCAACTCCAACTTACACAATTCTCTCTTGAGTTGTTCATCTTTAAGCTCTTCAAACTTCATGTTTTTTTATTTTGCAATCCCACTTCTGACACCAATTGTTACGTTTTTACCTTTAAAAAAAAACGGGGTTTATTTCCTTTAAATAAACCGAAGACTTTTGATTGCAAATAAAAAGCAGTTTTAGTAGTTTAAAATTGTAACAACTCTTTATTTATTTAAAATGTACAACAACAGAATTATGTAGGCACTCAGTGTCTTTATACACGTTTATTAATTCGCAGAAATGCACACACACTCTATACGTATAAGTATACACGTACAATGCAGTTGTTGTCTTTACTTAACGATGCTTCAAATCAGACTGATCTGTGGTGTTCTCACGGCCAATTTATATACACTGTTTTACCATCTAGAAAGCTCTATTTCTATAATGATCTTTAAACTAGAATATTCGCATACTAGAGCTTTCGATCATTTAGTGTGTCCATACTTACAAACAATGCACAACTCAAAGCTTTTATTCAATGTTGTATGTTCTATAGCAATTTCAATAATACCCACACATTTGTTAAAGTTTGAGAAGCACTGCTGTTGGGGGGCATTATACAACTTTAAACCAGCCGTTAAAACAGTAATATTTAAATTCAAGTATAATTTCGTAACAATATATTTGAATTTAACGACTGTAAAAAGTTCTACTTATTCTAAAATGTTGATAACACGCAGTTATTAATATTGGTTATAAATATGACAAAATTAACTTTTAAAGTCGGTAACATTAAAGCTGCTAAAAGCTCTAGAAAAAAACATTCTAGTTTTACAATTAGATAGATAATACATGAAACTACTAAAAGATGGCGATTGTAGGCTCTGTTATGCATTAAACACATTGAAGACAGCAGGCTACACGACTATAGGAACACAAATGCTGCTGGCTGCAGCTGTAGTCGTGTGGCAGCTACTGAATTAAGGACGACAGCTACAAAGCAAACAAGCTAATTTATAATTCAGTGGTGTCACTTTATTTTTTTGTTTTTACTTTAATAAAAGATAACCGTATTCCAAATTAATTAAGATTTAAAAAAATATTTTGAGTAAAAATATATATGTGGTAATAATTTATGTACCTTTTCGTCATCAGAACTTCTCTTAATAAAGTAAAAAAAAAATTATATTTTTTAAGCACTAACATTTTTTAACTTTTTTATTATACTAACTAATAACCGGTGCGCTTCGCTACCACCTCGAAGTAAAATGCATATTAAGTAAAGGTTTAAAAAAAATATTTATTTAGTAATTAAAATATACATTGTTTCTTTAATATTATTTCTTATTCTATTTTTTTGATGTACAATATATTCAGTCTATATATACAATTTAAAAATAATAAATTAATGAACTATTTATTTCTTACTTGTTAAACTTATCGTAATAAAATGGTAACATAAAAATTTTTTCTTATTAAATAATTCTTATTCTAATGCCTTGGGATACACAATATTTTTTGTTTTGCATTGATGTTAACAATAGGTAGTACACATTTTACTACTTGGTATATTAATATGATACATTAAACATATTACAGTTTATTTTTACAAATCCATTCATGGCCCAATAAAAATCTAACTATTATCCTTATTTACCCACTTTTTAAACTAAACAATAACATAATAAAGTCATCAATTATATTTCCTTTATGTAGGTATGTATGTATTTAAATAAATTTATTCTTAGTTTTTTTCAGCACTTACACGTATGTAAGGTCCTAGTATGAATACTTACTACAGTAACTCCGACAAAATTTGAAGACTTCAGATGTTGTAGTTTGACGACACATTAATTTTTATATGGATTTAAATGTTGTTCATATACAATTTGGGTACGAATAATCTATCTAAGATATATTTTTTTAATTAATTTTTTCGAAGAAAAAAGTATCTCATAGTTTATTGCAGACATACAGGAAGACGTAAAAATTTCATAAAAATCAGTCCAGCCATTTAGCATCGCACAGACAATATTGATAGTAAAGTTATTCTTTCAAAATGTTAGTACTTCAGTTATTACAGTTTTCAAGATATAGGAATTTAAATATTTATATTGATAGTATAGTTATGTATTAAATTTTTTCCAATATTAGGTGAAGTTCCATTATTTTCGATCTGTCAAATTCCAAAATATTCATATTGATACTTAATATGAGGACTATATCTGTTATAGTTTTCCAAATATGCAATTTTTTGTCAAAAATATTTCTATTGAAACTAAAATTACTTGTACAAAATTTGGAAACTCTAACTGATATAGTTTCCTTGACACGCAGATTTTAGTGTATACTACATATGGGAAGTGACACGCCCACGTTTGCTGGTCCGCCTATTTTTGGTCATAATATTCATATTGAAGCTAAAGTTACTTGTACAAAATTTGGAAACTGTAACATGTATACTTTCCCTGATATGCAGATTTTAGTATTTACTGCATATAAGAGGTGACATGCCCACAATTGCTGGTCCGCTCATTTTCGTCCAAAATATTTCTACTGAAACTTAAATTACTTGTACAAAATTTGTAAACTCTATCTGTTATAGTTTCCTTCATACGCAGATTTTAGTATTTACTACATTTGGAAGGTGCCACTCCCACTTTTGCTGGTCCACCTATTTTTGGCCAAAATATTCATATTGAAACTAAAGTAACTTGTACATAATTTGGAAACTCTAACATGTATAGTTTCCCTGATATGGAAATTTTAGTATTTAATTCATATAGGAGGCACCACTCCCTCTTTTGCTGGTCCGCCCATTTTAGTCCAAAATATTTCAAGTGAAACTAAAATTACTTGTAAAAAAAATGGAAACTCTAGCTGTTTCCTTGGTACGCAGATTTTAGTATTTACTACATATGGGAGGTGACCCGCCCACTTTTGCTGGTCCACCCATTTTTGGCCAAAATATTCATGTTGAAACTAATGTAACTTGTGGAAAATTTGGAAACTCTAGCTTTTATAGTTTCCATGATATGCAAATTTTGGTATTTAATTCATATGGAAGGCACCACGCCCACTTTTGCAGGTCCACCCATTTTTGTCCAAAATATTTATATTAAATCTAAAGTTACTTGTTCTAAATTTGGGTATTTTAGCTGTTATAGTTTCCCAGATATTAGGATATTAGTATTTACTTCATATGGGTGGTGTCACGCCCACTATTACTGAACCGCCCGTTTTTATCCAAAATATTCATATTGAAACTAAAGTTACTTGTACAAAATTTAGGAACTCTAGCTCTTATAGTTTACATCACATTTAGTATTTACTTCATATGGGAGGTACCACGCCCACTTTAGTTGGTCCGCCCATTTTTGTTAAAAACATTTGTATTGAAGTAAAAGTTACTTGTATTTAATTTGGTAATTTTAGCTGTTATAGTTTCTTAGAATTTCAGATTTTAGTATTTACTACGTATGGGGGGAGCCACACCCACTTTCGGTGGTCCACCCATTTTCGTTCAAAACATTCATATTGATACTAAAGTTACTTGTACAAAATTTGGGAACTCTAGCTCATATAGTTTACTTCACATTCAGATTTTAGTATTTACTTCATATAGAAGGTCCCACGCCCACTTTTGCTGTTCCGCCCATTTTTTGTTCATAACATTCATATTGAAACTAAAGTTACTTGTACAAAATTTGGGAACTCTTGGTGTTATAGTTTTCCTGACATTCAGATTTTAGTATTTACTTCATATGGAGGTACCACGCCCACTTCAGTTGGTCCGCCCACTTTTTGTCCAAAACATTTATATTGAAACTAAAGTTACTTGTACAAAAATTAGGAACTCTAGGTGTTATAGTTTTCCTGACATTCAGATTTTAGTATTTACTTATTATGGGAGGTGCCACGCCCACTATTGCTGGTCTGCCCATTTTTGTCCAAAATATTTATATTGAAACTAAAGTTCCTTGTACAAAATTTGGGAACTCTAGCTGATATACTTTTTGAAATATACGCATTTTGTTTTTGACTTGAAATAGGAGGTAATGTTGTATAAATGGGCGTGGCACATCGCCCACGTAAAATTTCAAAATAAAAAGTAGCCTATAGTTCCTTCCAGAGATACGGGAAGACATTGTGAAGATTTCATGAAAATCGGTTCAGCCGTTTAGCCGTCTATAAAGTCCAAACAAACAAACAAATATACATACAAACACACATTGACTTTTATATATATAGATTTTACAAAGGATTTTTTACTTCTAGATAAATTTTATGTCAAGATTTATAATATTACTAGCTTGACCCGGTGCGCTTCGCTACCCCTGTCGTAGTCTATGTTGGAAATTTCAATAAAATCGTTTCGGCCGTTTAGTATTTATTGTTTACTAGCTAATACCCGGTGCGCTTCGCTACCCCCTCGAAGTAAAATGCATATTAAGTAAAGGTTTAAAAAAAATATTTATTTAGTAATTAAAATATACATTGTTTCTTTAATATTATTTCTTATTCTATTTTTTTGATGTACAATATATTTAGTCTATATGTACAATTTAAAAATAATAAATTAATGAACTATTTATTTCTTACTTGTTAAACTTATCGTAATAAAATGGTGACATTAAAATTTTTTCTTATTAAATAATTCTTATTCTAATGCCTTGGGATACCTTCGGAATAATTCATATTAGATCTGTAATTAAATGCAATGCGTTCGTATTCATCAGCAATATTCCGGCGATTAACCACCATTCTATTGCGATTTTGGCTGCGTCGTAAATCTTGTTGCTCTCTCCTCTCATTAGCCCTTCTTGATGAGGTTCGAATCCGCTGGTCTTCTATGCGTGATTCACGCCGGTCTTCTGTTTCCATAGCTCGTACTGTTGTAGTATGTTGTCGAAGAACTTCAAGACGTCCTTCTCGTGCTAATGGCGTTTCTGCTGCTCGCGCTGTTGTAGCACGATATCGAAGATTTTCAACGCGCCCTTCGCGTTCTGATGGCGTCTCTGTTGCTCGTGCTGCTAATGTTCGAGTTCGCTGACTTTGAAGGCGACCATCGCGTTCTGGTGGCGTCTCTGCTGCTCGTGCTGATGATGTCCGATTTCGCTGACTTTGAAGACGATCATCGTGTTCTGCTGG
This sequence comes from Calliphora vomitoria, assembly GCA_942486065.2. Classification (NCBI taxonomy): domain Eukaryota; kingdom Metazoa; phylum Arthropoda; class Insecta; order Diptera; family Calliphoridae; genus Calliphora; species Calliphora vomitoria. The sequence goes on from OW818029.2 coordinate 104,065,541, forward strand.
CGTCTCTGCTGCTCTTGATGTTGATAACCGCTACCTTTCTCTTCCAATACGCTCGTTGTGCTCTTGAAATGTCTCCGCAGCTCTAGAGGTTGAAGCTCGACTGCTTTCAGTTCTGAGCCTAGGTTCACGCTCTTCCGAAGTTTCATTAGCTCTCTGGGTTTGCAAAAATTGGGCATGTTTGGTGTGTTTGGACAGTGATGTTTTTTTGGTGGCATTTTGAAAATGTTAATATTCACTCAAAAAACGTGTAACTTATTTAGAATCAACTAAATTCAAAAATGAAATGTGTGTTATATTTATTTCCTTTATTTAAAGTAAATTAGGTAACAAATATCGATACAGGTCTAAATCATTACAGGTAGTTAAACTTTATGAAATAATCGCGGTGGTTGGATGTCATAAATATTTGTTATTTAGAATCATAGATTCGACTAAAATAACAAATAACAAAGGTAATTCCATTCAGGTCAAAATCATTACAGGTAGTTAAACTTTAAGACATAATTTTGTTCGCGGTGATCGGAGGTCATAAAATTTTGTAGAGTTTTTTGCATTGATGTTAACAATAGGTAGTACACATTTTACTACTTGGTATATTAATATGATACATTAAACATATTACAGTTTATTTTTAATAAAAATCTAACTATTATCCTTATTTACCCACTTTTTAAACTAAACAATAACATAATAAAGTCATCAATTATATTTCCTTTATGTAGGTATGTATGTATTTAAATAAATTTATTCTTAGTTTTTTTTCAGCACTTACACGTATGTAAGGTCCTAGTATGAATACTTACTACAGTAACTCCGACAAAATTTGAAGACTTCAGATGTTGTAGTTACACGACACATTAATTTTTATATGGATTTAAATGTTGTTCATATACAATTTGGGTACGAATAATCTATCTAAGATATATTTTTTTAATTAATTTTTTCGAAGAAAAAAGTATCTCATAGTTTATTGCAGACATACAGGAAGACGTAAAAATTTCATAAAAATCAGTCCAGCCATTTAGCATCGCACAGACAATATTGATAGTAAAGTTATTCTTTCAAAATGTTAGTACTTCAGTTATTACAGTTTTCAAGATATAGGAATTTAAATATTAATATTGATAGTATAGTTATGTATTAAATTTTTTCCAATATTAGGTGAAGTTCCATTATTTTCGATCTGTCAAATTCCAAAATATTGATACTTAATATGAGGACTATATCTGTTATAGTTTTCCAGATATGCAGTTTTTTGTCAAAAATATTTCTATTGAAACTAAAATTACTTGTACAAAATTTGTAAACTCTATCTGTTATAGTTTCCTTCATACGCAGATTTTAGTATTTACTACATATGGGAGGTGCCACTCCCATATGTACCTATTTTTGGCCAAAATATTCATATTGAAACTAAAGTAACTTGTACATAATTTGGAAACTCTAACATGTATAGTTTCCCTGATATGGGAGGCACCACTCCCTCTTTTGCTGGTCCGCCCATTTTAGTCCAAAATATTTCAAGTGAAACTAAAATTACTTGTAAAAAAATTGGAAACTCTAGCTGTTTCCTTGGTACGCAGATTTTAGTATTTACTACATATGGGAGGTGACCCGTCCACTTTTGCTGGTCCACCCATTTTTGGCCAAAATATTCATGTTGAAACTAATGTAACTTGTGGAAAATTTGGAAACTCTAGCTTTTATAGTTTCCATGATATGCAAATTTTGGTATTTAATTCATATGGAAGGCACCACGCCCACTTTTGCAGGTCCACCCATTTTTGTCCAAAATATTTATATTAAATCTAAAGTTACTTGTTCTAAATTTGGGTATTTTAGCTGTTATAGTTTCCCAGATATTAGGATATTAGTATTTACTTCATATGGGTGGTGTCACGCCCACTATTGCTGAACCGCCCGTTTTTATCCAAAATATTCATATTGAAACTAAAGTTACTTGTACAAAATTTAGGAACTCTAGCTCTTATAGTTTACATCACATTTAGTATTTACTTCATATGGGAGGTACCACGCCCACTTTAGTTGGTCCGCCCATTTTTGTTAACAACATTTGTATTGAAGTTAAAGTTACTTGTATTTAATTTGGTAATTTTAGCTGTTATAGTTTCTTAGAATTTCAGATTTTAGTATTTACTACGTATGGGGGGTGCCACACCCACTTTCGGTGGTCCACCCATTTTCGTTCAAAACATTCATATTGATACTAAAGTTACTTGTACAAAATTTGGGAACTCTAGCTCATATAGTTTACTTCACATTCAGATTTTAGTATTTACTTCATATAGAAGGTCCCACGCCCACTTTTGCTGTTCCGCCCATTTTTTGTTCATAACATTCATATTGAAACTAAAGTTACTTGTACAAAATTTGGGAACTCTTGGTGTTATAGTTTTCCTGACATTCAGATTTTAGTATTTACTTCATATGGAGGTACCACGCCCACTTCAGTTGGTCCGCCCACTTTTTGTCCAAAACATTTATATTGAAACTAAAGTTACTTGTACAAAAATTAGGAACTCTAGGTGTTATAGTTTTCCTGACATTCAGATTTTAGTATTTACTTATTATGGGAGGTGCCACGCCCACTATTGCTGGTCTGCCCATTTTTGTCCAAAATATTTATATTGAAACTAAAGTTCCTTGTACAAAATTTGGGAACTCTAGCTGATATACTTTTTGAAATATACGCATTTTGTTTTTGACTTGAAATAGGAGGTAATGTTGTATAAATGGGCGTGGCACATCGCCCACGTAAAATTTCAAAATAAAAAGTAGCCTATAGTTCCTTCCAGAGATACGGGGAGACATTGTGAAGATTTCATGAAAATCGGTTCAGCCGTTTAGCCGTCTATAAAGTCCAAACAAACAGACAAACAAACAAATATACATACAAACACACATTGACTTTTATATATATAGAAGAACTAAAGGTACCAATTTTACCGGTTTTCCCCCTGTTTACCCCTTTCTGGTCCAAGTATTGAAAAAAGTTATAGCCTATTGACGCTTCCAAGTAAGGATCTATCTACGTTCCAAATTTCAATAAAATCGATTTAGCCGTTTAGGCGTGATGCTCAAACAAACAAATAAACAAACAAACAAACTTACAAAGACATTTATATATTTATATAGATAGATATAGATTATATAGATGATAATGTTCTTAATCACAAAATATTCTGAAAAATCTACCGAAATAATTTTTAAAAATATTTTTTTCCAGTTGCATGTCATTTTTTGTTATTTTTCTATTTCACATAATAATTTTTACTGAATGTATATATTTTTTTTAAATGTACTTTATTTGGTCTAACCTCTACATGAAATGCCTGACTTGAATATACATATATTTTCAAATAGTGGTATACTTTTTCAAATATTACACTTTTTCTGTGGTTTTGCTGCACATTTTTCATTTAAATCTTATTTGCGTTACTGGCTACAGCAAGAAAACTATTTTATTATTTTTATAAAATAAATTATTAATGAAATGTTTGAAATTGCAGCCTACGATATTTGTAGTTTTTATTAGAGTATTTTTAATAAAATCTGAACAAATAGCAAAGGTTTAACCTAGTTAACTAAATATTAAAAATAGACATTCTTGTTCACCAAATATTAATCTCATTCAATTTAAAGAATCAATTATAACACAGAGGAACAAAATTAATTTTTGTTAAAACACATATGGGACATTTCATTTTCAAAACTTTCTTTAGTTTTTTTGGCAGCTCTTCTTTTTAAAATATCGTGTTCTTAATTTGTTTGGTTTTTCAATATTTTTTCTTATGGTTGAATGTTGCATAAATTGGTATGTAATGAATAAATAAATCTATATGTATTAATTTTTTTTTTCTATAAAATAAGATAATATTGAAAATGCACCACAGGCGATGATACTTACATGAACAAACAGTATGTTGAATATGTCCTTGCGTATGTATTTCCCAGTGTTTGTAAAATGTCGCTTAGGTTAAGCCATAAAATTCGATATTGAGAAATTTGACGAGCTTTGCAATATTTTGTCATTTCCTAAAAATATATTATAATAAAATTATTAAAAATTAAGTATTTTAAAGAATTCTAAAAATATTAAATTAAAAATCATTGGCCTATAATCATAGTCAAACAAAAAAGCCGGTTCTTTTTAAAAACGACTTTAAAATAAAAACCCGCTTTTTATTATTTCCCAACTATAGTCAAAATTAAAATATGTTTTAAATTGAACCGACTTTAACTGGGTGTCACCTCAAATGTAGAAAATCTTTCCATATAATATACAACAAAATATAGACAAGCGGCATCGCTGAACAGCTGACTTAGAAATCTAAAAAAAACAAGTGACAAACAATAAATGTAACCGGGAAACTAAAAAAAACAGTTTGTGGTGGAAAAATATAAAAGGAAAGATTAATATCAAATTTATTTTATATTGGTACTAATTTATTGATTCAATATTCAATAATTGCAAAATCTCTGCCAATATCTTTTTTTTTGACTTTTTGTCGAACTTTTTCACATGTTAAATGAGTTAAAAACAACTTCAGCTAGTTTTATATTTACAGTCGACTTTAACGTTAGAAGTATACTTTAACTTGTCTATGGTAGACTTAAAGTCCACTCTTAAGTAAAGACGACTTTATTTCTGTTAAAATATACTTTATTTTCGACTATGATTATGGGCCATTCTGTTTAGTGTAAAAAGAAAATTTTTGTAATTAAAAAATGTCGAAATAAGGAATGCTACTAATTGACGTACATCGAACATCATTGCGCATGAAGAACTAAACATTTTTTGGTGAAAAGAATTTTTCGATTTTGGATGAGTTTTTAATTAAAAAATCTTGGAATAAGGAATGACGTACATCGAACATCATTGCGCATGAAGGACTGATACTGACTCAATTGAGAGATTAATGAGTTTCTGAGGCTGTGACTACAATGGAGAAACATGTTTAGTGATTTGTCTGCCAAAACACTAAAATCTTCAGAACAACTTCAATTAATTATCACCTGAAATCCCCAAGTAATCGCCTAAACTAATTAATACTTATAAACAACTTCATATTATATAGGTATTTGGTAATTGTGGTAACACAACTAAAAACTAATATTTATTTAAATTTATTATGAAAAGGATTTTAAGACGCGTGTTGTCTTTCAGATGAAATTAGTGAAAAGTAATGAAATGTAATGGTGATTGTTTGAGTTAGTGCTGCTGAAAACACTAACATTGTGCCAGCTGCCGGTTTGGTACCAACTACGTTCTGTGTAAATTTTCGTCGATTAAAAAATAAATGCTCTAAATCATATTAAGATGGCTTCGGTTTTAATCATTATGTTATCTGCTTTACCGAGAAATAGTTTAACAATATCTTTTTAAACACGGAAATTGTATGTAGGAAATGGCATCTATTTCGTCGAGATATAATTACGGTTACGACCAATGCTGGGCCAATCGCAATAAAGTGGTAATCTTCTAAATTACTAGTCCGATTGCAAAATGATGCATGAACGAATAGTAGAGGAGGATATATCGCTCATTTGCTGTAACAACGTCATAATTCAAAAAAAGTCGTTTCGAGAAAAGCGGCTTTTAATGTTTTATGTTTTATTTTACTATTTCTTAAATAAATTTACAACAAATCATGCGATTTCAGAAATAAAACCAGATTTGAATAGTAGATATCTTATATCTTTATAATCTGTATTTAACTTAAATTTTTACTTTTCAAATATACGAGAAAACATGTATTTTAATTTTGATGTTTACAACAAAAAACACTTTCACACAAAAAATAACTGACTTTTTTGAAAACTGATAAAACTATATGAAAGACTACAGTTCAAAAAATATAGATTTTGTATTATGACGTTGTTGCAACAAATGAACGATGTACGCTTTATGATAATTAAGATTGTGACCTTCCTGTTCCAATACAAGGCGCTACAGGGTGTCAAAGACCTTCTCTGGTTGGCAACTTGTAACTTGTGCAAATATGGACGGACATATTTCAATGAATGAAACTTTCTAATAAAACAAGCGGAAAGGTAACGAAATTCTATTTAATGTCATCAAGTTATCTTACAGTTTAAAGATCGCAAATATCTTCGATAGTGGAAGACCAAGTATTTTTATAAAACTATCTTATTTCTAATATATCACGAATTAACAAGTTTTTTGGCAATATCTCAATCCGCCTAGTCGTAAAACAAATAAAGTAAAAAACTTTGTGCCGAGATACCGTTCGTGGTTTTGTATGTGTAAACGCCAGGTAACCTGCAAGTAACAGTTCAAAAAACTCAACACATTCATACTTTTGCACTAACACAATCATTCATGCATGTGTAAATTTACACACGCATGTGTGATTGTGTTAGTGCAAAAGTATCATTGTGTCGTGTTTTTCGAACTGTTACTTGCATGTGTAAAGGCTAGGTAACACCAATAATGTTATGATTTTATTTCCTATGTGTAAGGTGAAATACCTTCATTTTTCAATATTTGCTGTAAATTCATGTTCCCACTTTGAAATCTTGTAAGTACATTTCTATAAATAAATTGATTTTAACATTATATTCTCGTCGCGAAAAAGTTGTCGCAATTGCCGAATTGTGTTCTGTTACATTAGTGATGAATGCACAGTCTAACCCCCTATTCATAATAAATTTTTAATTTTATAAAATGTTTATAAAAGAGAATTTCCATAAAAAATTTGTTTTATAAACCTGTAATAAATTTTAAAATTTTTTATGAATAAGGCCTTAAACGTTTAGAAAACTTTGAGATGGATATTAAATACCTGAATAACCCGTGGGTACCAAACATTGTGTGTACACGTGTAATGAACATTTAAACGTAGTGATTTGAATTTTAGTGTATCTATGATTTGGACAGAACCGAAAAAAACATATATGACTTATATTTTAGTGTTGTTGAATTATATGGTATGAATAAAAGGAAAATGAAGGCATTACTTAAGGTACGGTCAGACACAGCTAATATTTGACGATTATCGTTTGATTGTTTTTATATATGATGTTTGATTGTTTTTATACATGGAGTTTTTCTATTTACAAAATTTAAAATTGCTCAAATGTATGAAATATTTATTGAATTTAAAATCAAAGAAAATAGTTTAGACAAACATAAATATTATGATTGGATTGCAATTAAAAATTAATTCTTAAACAATATGATCTGCTTAATTTTTTTAATGCGAATATAATATTTGTGAATATTCAGATTGAAAAAAAGTTTGGTGAAAGTCCTGTTCGATTAATAATTTTTATTAAAAAAAAAAAATTTCAATTATGAATTTAATTTTTTCTTCTACATGTAAGTATAGTTTCAACCAAAGTACTCTGTTCGAAATTTCGTGCGAACTGCTGTCAAACTACATATACAATATTTGGAATGAAATATATGCGAAATAATTTCGCAAAAGCAGTACTTTGTTCTTATTGTGGAAATACATCTGGCAACATTAATTTTCCACACGAAATAACATTAGCAGCACTTCTTTCGCATGAAATTTAAACCAACAGCTGATCAATTGTTGCATATAAAATTGTTCGCATGAAAAAAAGCATAATTTTTAACAGAGTACTACGCGTAAATGAGTACCGTGTGAATTCAATACCCTTGTGAAAAATGTACACATCAAATGTCTCGATATTTTAAGACAAATTTTCGATTAAATATTGTTCAATTCTCGTTAATTCTTTAACACACAGAATTTTATAATTTTATTTTACATTTCTAGCACAGTTTCATTTCGTTTTGCGTCCAATATATAGTTAGGTACTGCTGTCAAAGAGTTGGACTACTTGTATGGACTTGGTTTCAACATTTTAAAAATATACTTTTTCTTTTTAACAGTTCGCTTATATGATTATTGTTAAGTTCATCATAATAACATTCGTTTTGTTTGAATAATGCGATTTTTAGTTCAAAATCCAAACAAAGCCACAACAAATACAATAAAATTCCAAAATTGTTAATTATATTAGGGATATTTGGTAGATTTTAAGTACAATTATACCTACAAATTTTAATACGTTGATAGTAATATAATTTAATAAATAAACTTTTAATAATTATATTATTAAATTGTTCAAGCTTGAGTTCTTTTCGCGATTTGTTTTCATTATTTAGCGATTTTTAATTTAAGATATAGCAACACTACTTTTGCGATAACATATGATGCAGCAGCTGTTTGATCTTGCAAATGAATTGCAAAATCAAATAAAAAATTTAAGAAACTATTTGCTGTTTAGTGGTCACACATTGGTCACATTACAAGAAAGTTTTCTTATCGGCAAATAAATTTGTTTGACCAAATTCAGCTGTTTTCTTGTTTGCCGTGCAAAAATATTTTCTGTTCAAACTAGGAACATAAAATATTTGACGTTTAAATAAAAGTACTGTAATTTCTTTCAAATGTAAAGCAAAATCTAGCAGTATTTTACTTTCTAGATATGTATTTTTTATTGATGAATGAAATAAATTTTTTTTTACAGCTTTGTTTAATAATTATTTTAAAAAAATATTACCATAAATGTGACCACAAGACAAATATATTTTCCCTTTCGTGTGTTTGAGAGTATTTCGGTGTAGTTAGATGAAACAAATATGGCAAATAAATGTGTACAGTGCGAATTGAAAAACTAAAAGCTAGTATAAAGTTGGCTCAGAAATAAAATTTTTTTATACCCTCCACCACCACATTCCGTGTTTAACATTGAGAAATATTCATCTGAGACCCAACAAAGTACATATATTATTGATCCTTATGAAATTCTAAGTCGATTGAGCAATGTCCGTCTGTCTGTTTGTGTAAAACACTCTCACTTCCAAAATACATAAGCAAAATTAATGAAATGTATTCCAAAATGTTTATAATTTTTCTAAGCAGTTTGGTATTGAAAATCATCAAAATCGAAATGGTAGAACCAGGGTTATGGATCAAAATGTAAGACAACCTAGTAAGTACATTTCCAAAAATTTTGATAATTTTCACATGATTTTTTGTGACTTTGGGTAAATTCATTGCAGAGAATACCATGAAATTTTGCACTCATTATTTATATGATAAAAGGAAAAATTCTGTCAAAAATGGAAAGAATCGGTCTATAATTTCTCGTAGCCCCCATACAAATTTCTTCCCGAAATATGGTGTTTTGGTATATAAATGCCCATACAAAATTCAGCACAACTAAGTTTTGTGCAAATCGCGAGACCAATTTTTTTTTTGGATCGGGCACTATTTGACCATAGCCCCCATATAAAGTTTACTTCCGAAAATCATTTAAATACACTTAAATATCTTATATATATCAGTATCAGGTTGAAATTCAAATTGCATAATCCCCATGCACATAAAAATCGCTGTAGGGAATTTCATCGTTATCGAAATAAAATTTTACAGAGATCGGTAGTATTAATTCACAAATGATACTACTAGATTGTGTTCTTATTTGACCATAGCTCCCATATAAGGTCCATTTCCGAAAATTACTTAAATACTAATAAATCACTTATAAAAGCTTCTATCTGGTTAAAACTTCAAATAAATATTTCCCATGTATACGAAAATCGATTTAATGAATTTTATGAAGATCGCCCGATAATGTGCAACTGTATTTGCAGACTATAAGCGAAAACTACTGTATTACATTATACCAATGTAATTTCTATAATTTTCATCTAGTTTAGGTGGAGGGTATTTAAAATTCGGCATAGCCGAATATAGCACTCTAACTTGTTTTTTAAACATTTAGTTTTTATTTGTTCTCTTTCAATTTTGCACCTTTTTTCTCATAAAGTTTTTCTTGCTATGGAATTCACAAGAGTCGACGACATGTCAATTGCCAAAATTCCATACGAGAATAAAACATCATATCTATGACATATAGGTGGCGGCGATGCACAGTGGGGGAAATGAAAAAAAAGTGGAAATAAATATGTAACTTCTAAACGAATGACCCGATTTTAGAGCAGGTGTTGGTATGTTTAAATTTTGATTCCCAAGGCGGGACCGAGCCACAGTGCCCCAAAGTGGGGAACATCGGGTATATCAAAACTTAAAAATGATGCCAAATTTTTGTTATATATTTGGAATCTACTCAACATTTCATTCTCGATTTTCTTAAAATATCCTTTTTTGAATTAACAACAAATTTATTAATAATAGTGAGAAAACATTATTAAAAAACCTTTACTGAGGCAAAAGTTATGTGCACTTATACTTAAACAAAACAAGTTAGAGTGCTATATTCGGCTATGCCGAATCTTAAATACCCTCCACCTAAATTAGATGAAAATTATAGAAATTACATTGGTATAATGTAATACAGTAGTTTTCGCTTATAGTCTACAAATACAGTTGCACATTTTTTGTGGACTATAAGCGAATTAGGACTATAACCGAATTTATTTTTAAGCCACTTTATGGATTATAGATGAATCCTGATATCATACACATTTTGTACTTTTTTAAACAAAATAAAAGTTTATTTAAAATATAGTAGTATAGTAGTATTTTATATATTGTTAGAAAAACTAGTTTACGCAGAAGATATTTTATTTCAAATGTATAAAAATGTTATCTAATTCAGCAATTTATAATTGAAATAACTTACCAAAAATACCATTTCCAACAGAGTCTATAATTTTATAATAGGACTAAAATGTACTATTTAACAATTTGTATACTTAATAATTGGTTAAAATTACCGATTGGCTCAATATTTTCTTTATTCACCACAAGTGAAGTAAAAGAGTATAAAAAAGGGTAAACAAATATATTTAGTCAAACTTCAAAAGTATATTTTTTGTTCTATTCTAATGAATTTTCCGGATATGAGCCTTATATATATAATTATGAACCCATAGTCACCAAGTCTAGTTGAAACTTTTACATTTTTTACCGATATGAGTGAATATATGCGTTAATGTATTTTTTGGACTTATTTGGAGGATATAATTAAATATTTTAAAGTGATTTCTATGTATTTAAGGCATATTTTGCTTGATATTTTTCTCCATAACATTATTTACAAGAGTTTTATGGGTATTATTGTGATTATCGGAAATTGAGCTAATATGGGTGATATGATCAAATATGGACCGATATTCACAAAACCCAGTAGTATAATTTTTGGATACAATATATTAATCTGTATACAATTTTAGTTCGATATCGATATATTTAAAATATTTATAGAGGTTAACGTGTTTTTCGGAAGGGGTCCTTATATGGGATCTATGACCAATTATTGGCCGATCTTCATAAAATTCAACACATCGATTTTCGTATATTTTTTTTTATAAGAGATTTATTAGTCTTTAAGTAAATTTCGGAAATGGACCTTATATGAGAGCTATGTTCAAATATGAACCAATATTCATACAATCTAGTAGTATCATTTGTGAATTAATACTACCGATTAATACTATCTGTAAAGTTTTAATTCGATAACGATATTTATGAAAATGAATGTGTTTTTTGGAAGTGGCTATAACCAATTATAGGCCGATCTTCATGAAATTCCCTACAGCGATTTTCATGTGCATGGGGATTATTCAAGTTGAATTTCTACCTGATACCGATATATATAAGATATTTAAGTATACTTAAATGATTTTCGGAAGTAAACTTAATATGGGGGCTATGGTCAAATAGTGCCCGATCCAAAAAAAAATTGGTCTCGCGATTTCTGTTTGCACGAAACTTAGTTTTGCTGAAGTTTGTATGGATACTGCAATTCTATGGGCATTTATATACCATAGCACCATATTTCGGGAAGAAATTTGTATGGGGGCTACGAGAAATTATAGACCGATTCATTCCATTTTCAACAGAATTTGTCCTTTTATCATATAAATAATGAGTGCAAAATTTCATGGTATTCTCTGCAATGAATTTATTCAAAGTCACAAAAATCATGTGAATATTATCAAAAGTTTTGGAGGTTGTCTTACATTTTGATCCATAACCCTGGTTCTACCAATTCGATTTTGATGATTTTTATTTGGACGTGAGAGTGTTTTACACAGTCAGACAGACAGACGGACATTGCTCAATCGATTGCTGATTTTCAATACCAAACTGCTTAGAAAAATTATAAAGATTTTGGTATAAAGTTCATTAGTTTTGCTTATGTACTTTTGACGTGAGAGTCTTTTACACAGACAGACAGATAGACGGACAGACGGACATTGCTCAATCGACTTAGAATTTAGAATTTCATAAGGATCAATAATATATATACTTTGTTGGGTCTCAGATGAATATTTTTCAATGTTACATACGGAATGACAAACTTATATATACCCTCTTTCACCACTTGTGGTGGTGGAGGGTATATAAATAAAAAAAAGTCGGATTTTCGCAATTTTTTTCGAAAAAAGTACTTCCAATAATTTCAAATTATACAGAAAATAAGAAAAATATAGTAAATGTGTTTATAGTTTTCTGAAAGATAACATTAGGGGAAGTATTTTAAATGGAAAATAATATCAAAAGTATTTTAAATGGAAAATAATATCAAAATTCATATTATTGCGTGATCCAGAGCCTTTCGAAGTAGACCTATGTTTTAATTACAAATTTAGACAAATTTTTACAAATTTACAAATTTAGACAACATTTTCTCAAATCGCATAGCTGCTTTCAAAAAATTAAGACCTGCTTTGTATGTCCCTATATGTTCTTTCATATTGTGCAAAGGGATTTGATATCCCCGAGCTTGGTGTTTTCAATAGATCCAAAAATTAAAAAAATCACAATTTTGGGATTTTTTAAAAGTTTTTTGGAAATTGTGGGATTGTGGAAAACAATTCACTAATTTCTTTTTCACTTTTGTATTTCGATCAAAAGTTTCTATATTCGTGTAAAATTTCATTAAAAACGATTAATAAACAAAACTTTTATTGCATTTTAAAAATTAAAATTTTCCAGAAAATCAGCTACCCATATTTTTGAAAAAAGTCTTCTAAAATTTTTTTAATTATTAAAAATTTGTAAATTTTTGAAAAGAGCACATAATTTCCTACACGTTGATTTATAATATGTATATATTTTCTCACTACTGTTAATAAATTTGTTGTTAATTCAAAAAAAGATATTTTAAGAAAATCGCTAAAGAATTGGATCCGTTATTAAAAATATAAAATTTTACTTTTCAAATGCGAATAACTTGTAAACTATAAGAGATAATATATGGCAATGTTTTTTGTAGATCTTGTTGAGTAGATTCCAAATATATTAAAATTTTTCAAATGGGAACGCAAAAAAAATTTGGCATCATTTTTAAATTTTTGATATACCCGAGGTTCCCCAATTTGGGGCACTGTGGCTCGGTCCCCCCTTGATGTTATAAGCACAATTTCAAAGCTTAAAAATACCAACACCTGGCCTATAGGCATGGGAAATTTTATTAAAATCGGGCTATTTGTTTAGAAGTTACAGATTTATTTCCATTTTTTTATTTCCCCACTGTGCGATGTCAGTACTAATGTAAGGTTGCATTTAAAATTAAACAATGAATCAAATAACTTAATAGTGTACGGGAACTTTTCTGAAATACGTTGATTATAACGGCACCCACCAAATGCATTGATATGTAACTCACTGACTATCAGTGGTCATTCTGTATAAAGAGGTCAGTGCAGTTTGAATTTGCATTTTTGTTGCAACACAAGTAAAAATTGGATACACATTTCGGTTATGGTAAAGAAAAATGCTAGTATATTATGTTTTTTATATTTGAGCATTTATTTATTTCAGTAGTTTTAATACAAGTTAATATTACATTAATGGCTTAATGTTGATTAATATTTCCTACTGGGTCTTTCTTAGCTTTACTGTGTAAAGCTACGATAATGATTGTAGGATAACGGCATCTAAAGAGAGTTATTGATTATTCTTTGTTCTAAATAAATGATTTGAAGTTATTAATAAAAAGTAAAAGGCAGTCAATCAATAGAGGAGCAATGCCAAACATCTTCATAGAAGAACTCGCAACTCACTTGTTTTATTAACTGGCGCCCAATTGTGAGGCACGAAAAAATATAATAACATTTTTTGATTAATGTTAAATAAAATTGTGCCTTTGCAAAATTTTATGTAAAGACAAGTTAAAAGAATAAAAATCAGACACAAGTTAAAACATTTTATAATTTTATGTTCTGCTTAAAAAAGGAAATATTCAAATTTTATAAGTTTTGTGTGGACAAATAGAAAAAAAATTTCAAAATATAAATGGAAAGTCAAGTTAAAAATTTAGAGTGCAGACCATAAAAAAGTAAAGGAATAATTTTTTCTAAAACAAAAATATAAAAAATCGAAAACAAGCTAAAAAATTTGATGATACGTTTTGCTGAACAAACAAAAAAATTATAAAAAAACACAAGTTTAAAAAATTTATAATAAATTTAGCATGAAAAAATTTTGCTTAAACAAATAAAAAAAAATATTAAAAAAGTTTAAGTAGTTGTTTAAATAAATTCGAAATAAAATCAAAGGAATAAGCTGGAAATAATAGAAACACAAGTTGAAAAATTAGAGTGCAAACAAAAAAAATTATTTTTTTCTAAAACAAATATTCTATAATAAGCTTTGTTTGAACAAATTTCAAAAAATAAAATTAAATCTAAATCATTAAAAACATATCTATTTTACCGTTAAAAAAAAAACTAAAAACAGTTTAAAAAAAATCATTCAAAAAAGAAATATTCAATAAAGAACAACTAAAAAATGTCTTTATAAAAAATAACGGAACGTGTAAATCTTAAAAAAAAATTACAAAACAAGTTGGAGTGCTATATTCGGCTATGCCGAATCTTAAATACCCTCCACCTAAATTAGATGAAAATTATAGAAATTACATTGGTATAAACACTCTAATATCCATATTCAGTGTTTGTTATTAGGACATAGCTCCGATTATGAAGATTGGTAGAATGTTAATGTAATACAGTAGTTTTCGCTTATAGTAATAAGCCACTTTATGGATTATGAATGATATAATACACATTTTGGACTATATACAAATTATGTACTTTCTTGAATAAAACCACTTATTTTAAACAAAATAAAAGTTTATATAATATATAGTAGTATAGTAGTATTTTATATATTGTTAGAAAAACTAATTTACGCAGAAGATATTTTATTTCAAATGTATAAAAATGTTTCTAATTCAGCAATTTATAATTGAAATAACAACAGATTCTATAATTTTATAATAGGAATAAAATGTACTATTTAACAATTTATATACTTAATAAATGGTTAACATTACCAATTTTCCTTATTCACCACAAGTGAAGTAAAAGAGTATAAAAAAGGGTAAACAAATATATTTACTCAAACTTCAAAACTATATTTTTGTTCTGTTCTAATGAATTTTCCGGATGTGAGCCTTCTATATATAATTAAGAACCCATAGTCACCAAATCTACTTGAAACTTATATCTGTTACATTTTTTACCGATATGAGTGTATATATGCGTTAATGTATTTGTCGGATGTGCGACTTATTTGATTTCTATGTATTTGAGGCCTATTTTGCTTGATATTTTTCTCCATAACATTATTTACAAGAGTATAATTAACCCATATTGAGATTTTCGGTAATGGAGCTAATATGGGTGCTATGGTCAAATATAAACCGATTTTCACATAATCTAGTAGTATCATTTGTGGATTAATACTATCGATCTCTGTAAAATTTTAATTCGATAACGATATTTTCCAGATATTTATGAAAATTAATGTCCTTATATGGAAGCTATAACCAATTATGGGCCGATCTTCATGAAATTCCCTATAGCGATTTTCATGTGCATGGGGATTATTCAAGTTATGGTCAAATAGTGCCCGATCCAAAAAAATTGGTCTCGCGATTTCTGTTTACACGAAAGTTAGTTTTGCTGAATTTTGTATGGATACTGCAATTCTATGGGCATTTATATACCATAGCATCATATTTCGGGAAGAAATTTGTATGGGGCTACGAGAAATTATAGACCGATTCATTCCATTTTCAACAGAATTTGTCCTTTTATCATATAAATAATGAGTGCAAAATTTCATGGTATTCTCTGCAATGAACTTACCCAAACTCACAAAAATCATGTGAAAATTATCAAAATTTTTTGAGGTTGTCTTACATTTTGATCCATAACCCTGGTTCTACGAATTCGATTTTGCTGATTTTCAATACCAAACTGCTTAGAAAAATTATAAAGATTTTGGTATAAAGTTCATTAGTTTTGCTTATGTACTTTTGACGTGAGAGTCTTTTACACAGACAGACAGATAGACGGACAGACGGACATTGCTCAATCGACTTAGAATTTAGAATTTCATAAGGATCAATAATATATATACTTTGTTGGGTCTCAGATGAATATTTCTCAATGTTACACACGGAATGACAAACTTATATATACCCTCTTTCACCACTTGTGGTGGTGGAGGGTATAAAAAAACTTGGTTAAAAATCATTAAAAAAGAAATAATAGAGAATAACTATTATAAAGTACAAAAAACGGAGCTTAGCTCATTGAAAAATCAAATTCTCGCATCCGTTTAAAATAATTCATTCAAAAAGAAATAAGAAGATTAAAAAAGCTCAACGAATGAGAATATAAAAATTGGAGTGAATCTAAAATCTTGCCAGCAAAAGAGATATAAGGGGAGATCTAAACTGGAATAAAATTAAGAGCGTGACAGTTTAATTAAGAAATATTTTAAGAGACATACTCATATGTAATTAGTATAACATAAAGATTAAAAAATTTTTAAATTAAAAAGAATATACCTAATATATTTCGATAAGATATACTCTCAGAATATTTTGAGAAAAAATTATTAACTACATAATATTATATTGAAATTGTAAAATTTTTATATGTACTTATATTTAGATTTAATCTAAATTTTAAAATAACTAATTTAATATTCTAAAACTTTTAAAAATTATTAATATTATTAAGAAAATATCTCTATTTTGACATAAATGTCTTTGTTGGTGAACAACTTTAAATATAATCTTTTGTATTTTTATTTCATACATTTACTATTTTTCTTTTAAATAATTAAGTTATTTTTGCACATTGAAGCTTAAACAGTTATTTATTTAACCCTAGTTAAATAAGGTACGTCTGCGAGACGTACGCTTTTTAAATTTTGTGCTCTTACTCTCACATTTGTTAACATACAACTTTCTCACATTCAATTATCTCGGTCGTTAGCTGCAGCTTGTTGGTAGTGGTTGTTTTTGTTCGATAAGTTATTCTTTTTTGGAGAAATAAACAAAAATAAACACAACATACGTCTGAGAGACGTATCGTTATCTTTAGTGTAACTTTTGGAGCAAAAATAAATTTTTGTTTTGGTTGAACTGTAAGGTATTATTATTTAAATTAGCTTTAAAAATGGATTATAAGCGCGATTTGGACGACGCAGAAATTGCTGCCCTTTTTTAAAGCGTATTGGACGACTCGGATACACTGGAATATGTGAGCGAATCAGAAGATGAATTAATGGAAGATAATGTTCAACGTGATGTAGAAGATGAGTTTGTTGACATTCTTGAACGTGATGAGAATATACCGCCGATGCAGAAAAATTCTCAAGAACCTGATAATTTGACTACTTCTTCCGATAGCCGGGTTATTGAGATATCTCGACCAACTATAAGAAGTTAAAGTAAGCATTGCTGGACTACATCAAAGGGTCAAAGAATTGGTCGAATTTATTCAATTAATATATATCGAACGGCAAAAAGACTGACTCGGAAATGCAAATCACTGTACGACCTAATTTTATGCTTCGATATTTTTTTTACTACCGAAATAAATTCGGAAATTGTTCAATGGACCAATGCTAAAAATTCCATAAATTTCAGGATAGAAATTCCTACTTTATCGAAAACAATGCACTGCAAAATTAAAAAACTTTTACCAGATGAAGTAAGCAATGATTGTGGTAGCAATGGAAAAGAGCCTGTCCATAAAAAATTCGACGTATGTCCAAAATGATATGTGTCAAATGTGGTACACCTGCATGTGGCCACCACAAAAATTTACTTCGAAAATCTAGCATATTATGCTATTCGGATTTACTTTTTTTGGCTTATATAAGTTAATGCAGATATTATTATCTTAACAAAGTACAAAGAAAATATTTATTTTAGTTTTTAGAACCGAACTAAAGTCTCTTTTGAAAAACTCTTTAAGTTGTGATATTTTCTTTAAGGCTAATAGAATTTTATTTTTAATTTTATTTTTATTATTATTTTCTATTTGAAGATGCTTTAGTTTTAAAAGAAATTGAATAAATAAATGATTTCAACAAAAAAATGTGTCAATATTATTTTCGGTGATATCATTTGAAGGATATAAACTAGCATACGTCTTTCAGACGTATCGTTATCTTTTCAGTACAAAAAAATAACGTTATCTAACTAGGGTTAATGTTGGTAGTTCTATTTAAATCTATTTACATGAGGTCTTATTTGCTCTCATTAAAGTAAATGCATTAAAAGAAATAAGAAAATACTGTTTTTTTTGCTCACGCACTTTTATATTATATATGTATGTACGTATGCTAATATGTAATATGCGTAAGATATATTTAAATATTGTTACGCACCTTTTTTTTTGGGTTCTTTTTAATTCAATTATTATTGAACTTCACTTGTTTTTACTGCCTCGCTGCTAGCAGAAGAATTTAAGAACAAATTATTTTTAATTTAGTCTTTAACGGTGAAATAAATACCTTACATATAAAAAATAAGGCGTTTCATTCCGTTTAAACAAAAAATTATAATAATTTTATTTTAACTTAAGAAAAGTTAAAATCACGTACAGTCTTTCTATGAAACTTTAATTAAATATTATTTGTTATAAAATTATTTAATTTGTAAATTAAATCCAAACAAAATTAAACATTGTAAATTTGTTTGAAATTAAACATATTGCATATAAAAAACTATTCTTATTTTGACAAAAATTAATTACTAAATTCTGAGAAACTTTACATGATTTTTTTTTTATATAAATCAAAAAAGTGTCCAATAAATGCAATAATCTTAAATTGACTCATATTTTCTACCACATGAGTATTGAAGAATTGACCAAGACATTGTTATTTTTGGACTTACGTACTGAAAATAAAAGGGAAATGGATCCTCAAGTTTTACAGGATATAGTTTCGGCGACTATATTGTCGGCCACAGAACAGACTAGGTCACAGATGCAGACGGAGATAGATGAATTAGAAAGAAGGTTGAGTAAAATTGAAACACCGATTCTGGTAGAAGAGTTTCGACAAATAGAAATAGTTCAGGGAGTTGAATGTAATGAATCACTTGATATAGTTTAATCGGTTTCTGAATTCTCAGGTAACATGCAAAAGTATGTTTCTTGGTGACAGGCTGCTACGGTGGCACACAGACTTTTTGATGGTAGTACGAAATATTATCAAGTCGTGGCAATTATTAGAAACAAGGTGGTTGGTTCTGGTGATACGTTGCTTAGTTCCTAAAATACTGTGTTAAATTTTAAGGCCATAATAGCCCGATTAGATTTTTCATACGGCGCACAGTGGTTTAGAAACTTTTTTTTTTAAATAATTCGGTATCTCGGGAACTATTGGAGATATTATTACAAAATTTCACATGGTTAGAGCTGAGGTGTTTTTGAGTTGAATTACATTTGTTCAGCTTCCTAGGGGTAATACGGGCCCCCTCAAAGTTGGTCACCTCGGGTCTCAAAATTTTTAAAAAAATCCCCAAAAATTCATTTATGATCCGAATGAGCTGAAATTTAAAATATAAATATTCCTTGAGAAGATCTACAAAAAATACGCTTACATGTGTAGGTTATCTCCTTCAGTTGAAGAGATATTTAGGTTAATTAATTTTTTTTTTTTAATTTTGCTCGATTTTTTTTGTTTTTTAGATATGGCGGCCCTATGGAGGGTCGAATTTTTTTTTTCAAAATATCAGCTATATTGGCAATAAAATTCTAAATAAAATAAAAAAACTTGGTAACAGTTATCTCGTCCGTGTAAAAAGTTACACGCATCCAAAGTTTTAACATGTAAAATGGGCCTAATTTTTTACGATTTTTCCTAAAAAGGTCCCTATATTTTTTCTTTTGTAGAAACAAATTTTCTTTGGGACTATATACAATTTTTATATGTTCCGGAAAGAAAACTTAATGCAAAAGCATGTAAAGTAAAATTGGGCTCACTTAAGCGGACACAGTATCCCCCAGACCTATCCAAACTTGGACAATTTTAAAAAAAATATTTAGGTTTCAGTAAAAAATTCTAAAAAGGCAAAGCACCGATCCTCGAAAAAGTTCCGTATTTGTATAACCCTATATGTTGTTTAAATACTTAGAAAGTTGTTTTACTATCACACGGTAAATAGCGTCACAGTAGGCACTTTTCTAAAAAAACTCAGTTTTTGGAACACATTTTCCCCGTTTTAGGAATTTCGGTATTTGAAAATAAAAAATGTCAAAAATTATAATGTCATTAATTTAAGAACATTTGGATCTAAATTAGTTCCCAATTTTGTTATGATATCTTTAACCGTTATATATCTTTAACCGTTATATTTTTCTTCATGGAAAATCACCATATTATATTTTTTTTAGTTTTTAAGGTAACCATGTGAAATTTTGTAATAATATCTCCAATAGTTCCCGAGATACCGAATTATTTCCAAAAAAAAAAAGTTTCTGAACTACTGTGTGGCGATAAAAGGTCGATATTCTCGAACACGAATTATCAACTCTTACGCAAGGTTCGAAATCAATCACAGAATTTTATGATGAAGTTGAGCAAAAACTAACACTAATAACAAACAAGGTAATCACGACAAATGAGGGAAAAAGGCCACTGATAGAATCATTAAACCACAAATACAGACAGGATGCACTAAGAATATTTGTATCTTTGATCTCGAAACCTATGTGCGATATTTTGTTCTCTTGTAAACCTCAGATAAGCCTTCAGCTCTGGAACTTGCTCAAGAATTAGAAATCAATAAGTGTAGATATAATTTTGCCACTACATTCTGGAATAATACGTCCAAAGGAAATCGAAATTATAATTCACCACATTACCAACAGATTTCTGAAAACCACACGAAAAATAGTTTTCGACCACAGGCGAATCAAATAAATCGTAGTTTTCCGATGAATAGAAATAATACGTTTCATGAAACTAGTAAACGTTTTAACTATAATGTAGCAAGAAATGTCCCACAATTTGCAAATCCTCAATGGAATAGGCAGCAACAACCAGAACCTATGGACATCAGTAGTAGAGTCAATAACGGAAATGTCTATGACCAGCGGGTGAATAAACGCCCTTATTCATCTGATAGGCAAAACTTTAACAAATTTCAGAGAATAAATATGATTCAACAACAAGAAATTCCACAGTATTTTGAACCTAACATAAATAACATCGAAACTGAAACATTTTACCAAAATGATATACAAATAATGACCATTTTGAGAGGATAAATACTAAAGATGAAGTAAATTTTTTAGGGGACTGTCCATTCTTCCTTATGTAAAAAAGACATTTGGAGGTAGGGATATAAAAATTCTTATAGAAACTTGGGCATCGAAGAATTATATACAGTGTTGCCAGGAGATGGCAAAAAAAATAGCTATATTGACGTCAAAAAAGGCCAGAAAAAGCCAAACTGCTTTAAAAACAAGTAACAGAGCTAAATTCGGCGGTGCCGAATCTTATATACCCTTCACCTAAGTATACATATTTACGTACATTGCCTTTACCCATGCAAAACTCTTCCTATATCAACAACAACAAGAAAAAATCATAATATTATATCAAAACATCCGACAATCATATTCACACGTTCAGTGCTCGCTGATAACTAACCAAATAAACACAACAATTATTTTGCACAATTCTATGTTGAAAAAATAACAACAAAAATTAAAATAAACGAAATTATGCATGCGTGTGTTTGATTTATAATTCTTATTCATTCCACATTGTAGAACAGAGGTGCGCAAAAGTAAATTCTCTCACCAACACATTCAATTCTTTATTTTGTTCAGTGCACCTACAAACAAACAAATACAAAAACTGAAAAAATAAAGACAAAGTCATACACCCGTACTCATGCGCTTTTGTAGTTGCCTCGTTGAGTGGACAACCACTACTAAATTGTAAGAGCATAAGAATATGTGTGATTTGATTTTGCACAATTGTGCTATGGGCTGCGCACCATTGTTGTAGAATGTTGTTGTTGGGTGTGTGTGGTGCAGTGATGCCGTTTGGTTACATTTGTTACATTTTTCGTAACTTTTCGACCCTCTACGTAACATGTATAATTTTCCTTTTTTGGACCTTATTTTCGTAACTTTTCAGCCCTGAAAAAGTAGAGTACAAATTTTTAGTACTTTAAATGCATATCATGCCACGATTGTTTCTATTAAACAATAGTGTGACTTATTTGTAATTTATTACCACCTAAGTCTAGACCATTTTGAGACAAACTCTGGAAATGCGAAAGATCTAAGTAATCCAATATTGTGCATTTGGAATATTTCGTCAGATAAAAAAAATTGTATTACTGGAACACATAACTCTGTTTTTAGATACTTGAAGAAGTCTGTTGAAAATATCGTATGTCATTAACGTAGCTGTCATTTCATACACCTAGTAGTCATGCTAAAAGTTAGAAAAATTCAATTGAGGACATGATGGGAAATATCGTGGTATATTTTTGTTGAAACTCCAAAAGGTTATATAAATTTCAAAATACCAAGTCCAGCGACACACAGTTTTATAGGAATTTAGAGCAACACACATCTTTATAGCAATATTTTCCCTCAGAAATGTTTGAAACCCCTACTAATGTCCCGGAGAATTGATATAATAGATTTATTAAATCAATTTCCTAATTTAAATAATATTATGTTCTACCATGAGTCCCTGATTTATGTGCTGGAGAATACCGGGATTAAGTTTACAATTTAATGAATGTTGTGTAGATAATATTTAGCCAACTAAAACTTATAAAAAGCTCGGGCCGAATTACCGCATTCGTGATCGAATGAGCTAGCGTATCGAAAAAAGGTTTCTATATCAAAATTATAATAAAATTTTCTATATTTCTTGCTCAATATCGAACGCCATAATCTCAAATAAGATACTCAAATAAGTTTTACTCGATATCGAATGCTGTAATTCGGACTCTGATTATAGTAACCCGTTTAATACGGACAAAATTATTGTTGTTAATTATATGTTATTAAACCTTATTATATATAGTATTTATTTGGGAAGAATTCGTAAATGTAACTTTTTATGAAAAAATGTAACTTTTAATTAGAAAAGTTGTAACTTTTTCCAAGCTACCCCTGGCAACACTGGTGTGGTGTTTACGTATAATAGATATGCTCATATAAAAACTCATTATAAACAACTCTCTCTTTATATATACCCTTGCCTCTCATGGTGAAGGGTATAAAAACAAAAACAAATATATACAATTTTTATATGTTCCGGAAAGAAAACTTAATGCAAAAGCATGTAAAGTAAAATTGGGCTCACTTAAGCGGACACAGTATCCCCCAGACCTATCCAAACTTGGACAATTTTAAAAAAAATATTTAGGTTTCAGTAAAAAATTCTAAAAAGGCAAAGCACCGATCCTCGAAAAAGTTCCGTATTTGTATAACCCTATATGTTGTTTAAATACTTAGAAAGTTGTTTTACTATCACACGGTAAATAGCGTCACAGTAGGCACTTTTCTAAAAAAACTCAGTTTTTGGAACACATTTTCCCCGTTTTAGGAATTTCGGTATTTGAAAATAAAAAATGTCAAAAATTATAATGTCATTAATTTAAGAACATTTGGATCTAAATTAGTTCCCAATTTTGTTATGATATCTTTAACCGTTATATATCTTTAACCGTTATATTTTTCTTCATGGAAAATCACCATATTATATTTTTTTTAGTTTTTAAGGTAACCATGTGAAATTTTGTAATAATATCTCCAATAGTTCCCGAGATACCGAATTATTTCCAAAAAAAAAAAGTTTCTGAACTACTGTGTGGCGATAAAAGGTCGATATTCTCGAACACGAATTATCAACTCTTACGCAAGGTTCGAAATCAATCACAGAATTTTATGATGAAGTTGAGCAAAAACTAACACTAATAATAAACAAGGTAATCACGACAAATGAGGGAAAAAGGCCACTGATAGAATCATTAAACCACAAATACAGACAGGATGCACTAAGAATATTTGTATCTTTGATCTCGAAACCTATGTGCGATATTTTGTTCTCTTGTAAACCTCAGATAAGCCTTCAGCTCTGGAACTTGCTCAAGAATTAGAAATCAATAAGTGTAGATATAATTTTGCCACTACATTCTGGAATAATACGTCCAAAGGAAATCGAAATTATAATTCACCACATTACCAACAGATTTCTGAAAACCACACGAAAAATAGTTTTCGACCACAGGCGAATCAAATAAATCGTAGTTTTCCGATGAATAGAAATAATACGTTTCATGAAACTAGTAAACGTTTTAACTATAATGTAGCAAGAAATGTCCCACAATTTGCAAATCCTCAATGGAATAGGCAGCAACAACCAGAACCTATGGACATCAGTAGTAGAGTCAATAACGGAAATGTCTATGACCAGCGGGTGAATAAACGCCCTTATTCATCTGATAGGCAAAACTTTAACAAATTTCAGAGAATAAATATGATTCAACAACAAGAAATTCCACAGTATTTTGAACCTAACATAAATAACATCGAAACTGAAACATTTTACCAAAATGATATACAAATAATGACCATTTTGAGAGGATAAATACTAAAGATGAAGTAAATTTTTTAGGGGACTGTCCATTCTTCCTTATGTAAAAAAGACATTTGGAGGTAGGGATATAAAAATTCTTATAGAAACTTGGGCATCGAAGAATTATATACAGTGTTGCCAGGAGATGGCAAAAAAAATAGCTATATTGACGTCAAAAAAGGCCAGAAAAAGCCAAACTGCTTTAAAAACAAGTAACAGAGCTAAATTCGGCGGTGCCGAATCTTATATACCCTTCACCTAAGTATACATATTTACGTACATTGCCTTTACCCATGCAAAACTCTTCCTATATCAACAACAACAAGAAAAAATCATAATATTATATCAAAACATCCGACAATCATATTCACACGTTCAGTGCTCGCTGATAACTAACCAAATAAACACAACAATTATTTTGCACAATTCTATGTTGAAAAAATAACAACAAAAATTAAAATAAACGAAATTATGCATGCGTGTGTTTGATTTATAATTCTTATTCATTCCACATTGTAGAACAGAGGTGCGCAAAAGTAAATTCTCTCACCAACACATTCAATTCTTTATTTTGTTCAGTGCACCTACAAACAAACAAATACAAAAACTGAAAAAATAAAGACAAAGTCATACACCCGTACTCATGCGCTTTTGTAGTTGCCTCGTTGAGTGGACAACCACTACTAAATTGTAAGAGCATAAGAATATGTGTGATTTGATTTTGCACAATTGTGCTATGGGCTGCGCACCATTGTTGTAGAATGTTGTTGTTGGGTGTGTGTGGTGCAGTGATGCCGTTTGGTTACATTTGTTACATTTTTCGTAACTTTTCGACCCTCTACGTAACATGTATAATTTTCCTTTTTTGGACCTTATTTTCGTAACTTTTCAGCCCTGAAAAAGTAGAGTACAAATTTTTAGTACTTTAAATGCATATCATGCCACGATTGTTTCTATTAAACAATAGTGTGACTTATTTGTAATTTATTACCACCTAAGTCTAGACCATTTTGAGACAAACTCTGGAAATGCGAAAGATCTAAGTAATCCAATATTGTGCATTTGGAATATTTCGTCAGATAAAAAAAATTGTATTACTGGAACACATAACTCTGTTTTTAGATACTTGAAGAAGTCTGTTGAAAATATCGTATGTCATTAACGTAGCTGTCATTTCATACACCTAGTAGTCATGCTAAAAGTTAGAAAAATTCAATTGAGGACATGATGGGAAATATCGTGGTATATTTTTGTTGAAACTCCAAAAGGTTATATAAATTTCAAAATACCAAGTCCAGCGACACACAGTTTTATAGGAATTTAGAGCAACACACATCTTTATAGCAATATTTTCCCTCAGAAATGTTTGAAACCCCTACTAATGTCCCGGAGAATTGATATAATAGATTTATTAAATCAATTTCCTAATTTAAATAATATTATGTTCTACCATGAGTCCCTGATTTATGTGCTGGAGAATACCGGGATTAAGTTTACAATTTAATGAATGTTGTGTAGATAATATTTAGCCAACTAAAACTTATAAAAAGCTCGGGCCGAATTACCGCATTCGTGATCGAATGAGCTAGCGTATCGAAAAAAGGTTTCTATATCAAAATTATAATAAAATTTTCTATATTTCTTGCTCAATATCGAACGCCATAATCTCAAATAAGATACTCAAATAAGTTTTACTCGATATCGAATGCTGTAATTCGGACTCTGATTATAGTAACCCGTTTAATACGGACAAAATTATTGTTGTTAATTATATGTTATTAAACCTTATTATATATAGTATTTATTTGGGAAGAATTCGTAAATGTAACTTTTTATGAAAAAATGTAACTTTTAATTAGAAAAGTTGTAACTTTTTCCAAGCTACCCCTGGCAACACTGGTGTGGTGTTTACGTATAATAGATATGCTCATATAAAAACTCATTATAAACAACTCTCTCTTTATATATACCCTTGCCTCTCATGGTGAAGGGTATAAAAACAAAAACAAAATACGCAAAGAAATAACCAACACACATCCACACAAACGCATTGTGGTTTTTTTGTCAAAGCATGCAATAAATTGTCTTTTTTTGATGAAATTTTCAGAGGTTGTCTCGGATTTTTGCTCATATCTCCGTTATTTATGGACGGATTTTGCTGATTTTAAATAGCAAAATTCTCGAAAGCATGTCTGACAGAATTATTGAAGATTTGGATCCCGAAGATAACTGTGGTCTTCAGAAAATTGATTTCAACAGACAGACTGACAGACAGACAGACAGACAGACAGACAGACAGACAGACAGACAGACAGACAGACAGACAGACAGACAGACAGACAGACAGACAGACAGACAGACAGACAGACAGACAGACTGACAGACAGACAGACGGACATGGCTTAATCGACTCCGCTATCTATAAGGATCCAGAATATATATACTTTATAGGGTCGGAAAATTATATTATGGATATTACAAACGGAATGACAAATTTATATATACCCTTCTCACGAAGGTGAAGGGTATAAAAAGCCAAAAAAAAAAGCTAAAATATTATAAATTAAGAATTTAGTTTTATATTTATTTTTAAATAAAAAATTTTAAAATATATTCATAAAATTCATAAAAATAAATAAAATTATTAAGGTACACTTCAGCAGCAAACAAAAAATAACATTAATCATTAATAATAAATATACAAATGTACATAAGCGACTAAAAACCTCTTAAAGTAATGGAAATAAGCTTTCTTTTGAGCAAAAAAAAAATTTAAAAATGGGGCCGATTTTGGAAAAAAATTTAGATTTTGCAAAAAAAATTTCAAAAATTGTATGTCTTGAGTTACAAAATATTTATTTTGATAGATATTCCACTCGAATCCCACTAAGCGATCTCTTGAGCAAAAAAAAAAAATTTAAAAAAGGCCCCATTTTGAAAATAATGTCAACAGTTTTAGATTTTGCAAAATAAAGGGAAAAAGAATGTTTTTCTCCGAAAGACTGAAGAATTAGCTATGTAAACTATTTGGGACACACTTTTCTAAGAACAATAGGTAATAAGTTACATGGATGCGAAAAAACACCTGCTTGGCCAAAATGTCAAATTCTGATCCCCTCTAACTCAGAAAGTTTTCGACCGATCTTGTTGAAAAATTGTGTATGAATTACTATCTAATAGAACTAACTATCGGAAGACATCGATTTCAAAAGATGGTTCACTTGACATTAAATGCCCCATATATATTTTTATACAGACAAAACTAAAATTTTGTTTTTTTTTTTTAATTTAAGTCCTAAGCATTTACTATTTTTCACATAAATAATATATTTTTTTGGTTTTACGGGTACTATTTTAAGTGTATTATTAACGGATAAAAAATCGATTTAGCGAAGAGTTTTCATATGATAATCTTTGTCGCAATTGCTCAATTAGTTTAATTTGCCGTATTTTTTTTTTCAGAATTGTCACTAATTAAACCGTTCGTTATTTTATCTCTCATTCTTCAAACTTGCATGAAAAATGTGGCGAAAACATTAAACAATTTTCAATTTGGGACGATAATGTATCAAATTCTTTGTATTGTATTACAATTTGAAAACACAAACTATGGAGAAGAAATTTTAAATCAGAAAACAGCTTTGTTGGATCCGCTGAATTGCTTACTGGTTTAAAAAAAAAATACACCAAATTATAATCAGTATATTAATCACTTAAATGTTTGGCTTTGAAGCATTGCTGGTTTTAACTCGAAGCACAGATTCAAAATAAGTTTAACGGCTATTTCAAATGACAGCCATCGAGTATCACAAGCCTTCAAGAGTTTGTGGGGCTCTTGTCCATTATATAACGATAAATATAATGTGTAATAACAATTTTGTCTTGAAAGCGAATTTGCTAGACATTTATAGCTTTCAGATATAAAATACTATATTTCATTTTGAAACACTTCGTATTGGCAATTGTTATTTGCTCTTTTAATACTGCACAATTCTTGAGTACACTGGTGCATATTCCTATAAACGCACTTAATTTTTTTCTGCATTTTTGTTATATCTTTGTTGTTCTCATCCAAAAGCAATATTTAACTATTTTAATGAGAGACAACTTAACGGTACTTTTTAAAAGTAAACAATTTTTTTTTCTTATTTTTGTTGTTTGCCTTAATTATGCGATCAAATGTTCTTGGTGATATTTTAAGTGGAAG
Source organism: Calliphora vomitoria (assembly GCA_942486065.2). Taxonomy (NCBI): domain Eukaryota; kingdom Metazoa; phylum Arthropoda; class Insecta; order Diptera; family Calliphoridae; genus Calliphora; species Calliphora vomitoria. The sequence continues at coordinate 104,094,674 of OW818029.2, forward strand.
ATTCGTATAAACGCACACGCGAAATTTGTTTTTAAAAAAGTGACCAATAATAAAATATTATCAATTTTAGTTTGTTTTCAACCAAAGGTACGTTTCTAATAGTAATATCTCAATTTACTGTAACTTTTCCTATTTTAATCAATAAATTTCATCACTTTTAAAGATGCCCAAGGGAACTTTTTTGTCCGATCAAGAAAAGATTCAAATTAAATTTTTTCACGACCAAGGATGCTCCAATAGAGAAATTGGACGTAAAATCGGTCGTTCGGAAAGTGTGGTGCGAAATTTTTTTAAGAAAGGTCAAAATTATGGAGTTCGCAAACCAACAAAGGGTAATACAAAACTAACAAGAAGACAACTTAATCTAATAAAACAAGAAGCAACCCGCAACAAATTGAATTCCACACAAATATGGAATAAATTAAATCTTCCTGTGACTTCCAAACACGTTGCACACATTTTACGAAACGATGAAAACATAAAATGGAAAAAGCCGAAATGTAAACCAATGCTAAAAAAACACCATAAAGAAAATCGCCTAAAATTCGCAAGAAAATATATGAAATGGACATATGAGTGGAAAAAAGTAATTTTCTCTGACGAAAAAAAATTTAATTTAGACGGCCCAGACTCATACTCATGCTATTGGCACGATTTGAGATCTAAAGACGTTCGGATGTCAAAACGTAATTTCGGTGGTGGCAGTGTTATGGTTTGGGCAGCGTTTTCTGCAGTTGGCAAGTCGAAAATTTGTTTTGTTCCGACAAAAATGAATAGTTCGATTTATAACGAATTGTTGGAAGATGCTCTTCTCTCTTTTATGGACGAAAAAATGGTTGAAGATTGCATATTCCAACAAGATAATGCTGCAATCCATGTTTCTAAGCAATCGAAATCTTGGTTCAATGAACATGACATTCCTTTGTTGGACTGGCCGGCTTGTAGTCCGGACTTAAATCCAATGGAAAACTTGTGGGGATACATGGCCCGTAAAGTTTATGCAAATAATGCCCAGAATGAAGGCATAAAGACTGTGACAGAGCTGAAACTAAGAATTAAACAAGTCTGGGAGGAAATTGATTCCGATCTGCTTAAAAAATTAGTGGAATCAATGCCAGACCGTATTTTTGAAACAATCCATAACAAAGGATCATCCACACATTATTAATAATGCTACAATGGCCCAAACATTAAAGTGCGTTTATAGGAAAATACCCTTAAAAATGGCTGTTAATATCGAAAATTAAGTAAAAAAAAATAATTAAAGTACAAATGAATTTTTTTTGTAAACTATATTTTAAGTGAAGTCTTAACTAATTTAATACACAAATTTATAGCCCCCTAAATATTTTCTTGTTTAATTTTTACCTTTTTTTAAAAAAAAAGTAGTGTGCGTTTATAGGAATATGCTCCAGTGTATATTGAAAAGCTAAATGAAAAACAGTAATGAATTAAAATTAAAATGTCTCACAAATATAAATTTAGCCTTTTTATTTTCTCCTTATCCTCGAAATTTTGGTTTTAGCTTCGTGGTTTTTTCTAGCCTTTTTTATTTAAAAAAAGGCTATTATCAAATTAAAAAAAGGCTAGAAAAAAGCCACGAAGCTAAAACCAAAATTTCGAGGCTAAAGAGTAAATAAAAAGGCTAAATTTAGCCTCAAAAAGGCTAAACTGGCAACACTGATTATATAGCAGATTTTGGGTCACTAAAAGCTGCAACGCCACTTAATAAAAATTTCTACGTAAAATCTGTGCATGGAAAAACGATGGTTACAGAGAAATACGAAATTAATATATTTATAAAACGTACTTGGTTTTATAAGTTGCCTGTTTTAAAAACATTTGATGGAATAGTAGGTTTCGATTTTCTTAAGGAAATAAATGCTCAAATTAATGTTAAAAAAGGAATTTTAAAATATGATGGTGGCGATGAAGAGCTAAAGTATCTTTGCAATAATGAGGTAAATAATGTTGTCGATGATATGATTCACACTAAAGAGATAGAATATTTGACGAAACTAGAAAATTTGCTTATAAAATATAATAATGTTTTTGCTGACCCAGTTGAAGCATTACCATTTAAAAACATCCCGATAAAATAGAGCAACAACTTTGAGAAGTTGTTTTTGGGATTAGAAAGCTATTACCGTCGAGTCGTAAAAGATTTTTCTCAAATTGCGAAGCCGCTTACCAAATATTTGGGTGGTTAAAAAGGAAATATTAGCAGTAGAAAATCAAAAAATATCCGAATATCACTAAATGAGTCTGAAGTAGAAACTTTTGAAAAGTTAAAATAAATATTAGCTTCAGAGGATGTTCTTTTGCTTCATCATGATTTCAACGATCCATTTGACTTAACTACCGATGCATCGTCATATGCAATAGGAGCAGTCCTGTCGCAAAAAGGTAGGCCTATAACAATGATTTCTCGAACTTTATCCCATGCTGAAACAAAATACGCTACAAATGAAAGAGAACTATTAGCAATTGTATGGTCAATCCGCAAGTTAAGAAACTACTTGTATGGGACAAAAAATCTAAATATTTATACCAACCACCAACCCCTTACATACTCAACATCTGAAAAAAATCCAAATATATCAAAATGGAAAGCGGCTATTGAAGAATACTCTCCAAAATTTTTTTACAAACCAGGGAAAGACAGTTTATAAATATTTTAAACGAAAATGCCTCCGAAATTGATACAGCAAGTGAAACCGAGGAAATCGTTACAGCAAATGTAAGGAATATCGGAACAAATTCTTCTACTAACACAGCATCGGAGGGAAGATATTCCCACGAATCAACCTGCTCAACTATTAGTTTGGAACAGAGTTCCATTGACACGGTGGAATTAGTTCTTATGGCAACTCTAAAATATAACAGATCAATACAATCTACTATTAAATTGAGACCAATCGATGCTATTAATTCGTCCTCAGCTAAATTTAGAAATAATGTAAAAAATAGATTAATATCAAAACAAAGAACTGACTTAGAACATCACAACAGAAGTAGAACAGTGAGAACATTTAATCCCGGCGAAAAGGTATTTGTAAAAGTGAACAAACGTTTAGGAAATAAATTTAGCAGGATTTATACTGAGGAGGTTATTCAAGAGGATTTGGGCACGACGGTCAGAATTGATAACAGAAGAGTCCATAAGGACAATATTCGATAACTTTTGTGAACTGAAAAATTGAATTAAAAAAATAATACATTTAAAATTGTACAAATTATTGCTTGATTTTTTGTCGGAATTATTGAAAATATTCGTTAAAATCAAATTTATTAAAAAGACTATTAATTTAACCAGATGTAAGTAGTATGTATTGGCGGGTTCTAGGCCACTTTTTAATGACAGACATTTGGGAAGAATTTTTTGGGAGGAATTTTTTGGGATGAATTTTTTTTGTGGAAAATTAGCAAAAATTTTTTTTTAATTAAATATTTTAGAAAATGTTTTTGTTATTTTTTTTCCCTTTTTAATTATTTTTGTTCTCTTCCCATTTCTCTTTTTAAGTTTTGTTAAAGAAAAAAAGTTTCCCTTTTTTATTAAATATTTTTTTTTATTTTTCTACCTTCTTTTATTTTTGTTAATCTTTAATTTTTATTAATTTTTTTTCCTATTCTCTTTTTAATTATTGTTATGCACGTTTTTCGCTAATCTTTAATTTTTTATTAATTTTCTTTCCTATTCTCTTTTTAATTGTTGTTAAGCAATTTTTTCGCTAATCTTTAATTTCTTATTAATTTTTTTTCTTCCCTTTTTCTGTTTTTAATTTAAAGAATTTTTTAATTTAAAGAATTTTAAATTGTGATGTAAGCTAAATTTATTTTCCCATATTATTTTAACTAAATTCTTTTTGCCGCGTGCTTTATTAAAGTGAAATTTAAAACTCCTTAATATTAAAAAAAATAAATAGTATCCGACGAATTTAACCTTCACAGGGCTGGGTTATTGACACTCATTTTTTGTAATTCCAATTGTGGAGTAAGCAAAATTTATTAACTTTTACAGACATACATATAAGTATGTATCTATAGATTGTTGATCGCCTGTTGCTATATTTGACAATTTCAATCATGTTCGTGCAAGATTTTTAGATTGCAGTAAAGTCAACGTTTAAGTGTGAATCAACTCTGTTTACTTTATTTATATTTGTATGTATATCTATCAAAAAGAAGTTATTGAATTAAAAAGAACTAAGAGTATGTTTATTATGAATCCATACTCCTATAATCACACTTCTATATCGTTTGATGTGCTATATGCTCCCAAAGAAGTTAATATAATTTTAACTTCTCATAAACTCCATAAAAAGTGTCACTAATTTAAATAATATTTAATATTCTAAACTACAGTATATACTTAAATTTTAAACATTTAAAGTTTGCTAATTATACAATATTTGAAACAGTTAAAAATATAAACTAAATAATTTAAAAAAAAGTGTTTTATTAAAAAGTTTTGTCATCGCCAATAATAAAAAATGCATAAAATAAGTCATACACCCACTCCAAGCAGTGCTGCTGCAGAACAATCAACATTTAATGGTTTTATTAAAAGAGAGAAGAGTGCTTTCAAACACAGAATTATTACATTGTCATACAATACCAATAACGAAGAATGCCTCATACCAGAAATATTGTTGAAAGAAGCTGGGAGAGATACCAAATTGGTTGTTAATTTCATATTCAGATGTATCGAATCTTGTATCGATATCATTCAATATATCCTTATAGAAATCATCAGTTTCTATGGAATAAATGAAAGAATCTGTATCCATATAATTGAGTTGTGCTTTTGTATTATATTTGGGCACAATATAGTCATAGTGAAAGTTATACATCTTCCATTTAGATAGTTCTAAAATTGTAAACCCTAGATAAATGGGTTTATTATAAAAGGAAAAAGATTTATTTAATTCAATTGCTAGCATGTTTTCTTCAAATATACTAAAAGAATGAAATTCTGGTTTTGCTATTAGAGCTCGAGCTCCAAGTCTTTTTCCTTCATTTTCCCATTTATTTACAATTTTAATATTTTTACGTTTATCAACGTTTTCCATAGTTTTGCCATATACTGCATTATTCAATAATTTTAAAAAGTTTTTTTCAAATGTATTTTTAGCATTTGTTCTGTGAAAATTATTTAAGGAAATGTACTTTTTTAACCAATTAGATTGCTTAACTTTTAGAATTCTATGTATTTTATTTAATTTTAGACCATGTTTTAAGCATTGTTGTAAATTTTTATAATAAATTACATATTGATATTTATTGTTTAAATCTACAATTAATTTTTTCTCTTTAGAATTTGGAGGAGTTTTATTTTCACAGCAAAATGGAAGATCGTTATGACTATCATGAATTTCTACTGGATATATTAAATCAACTTCCAATACGTATCCAATATCCGAATCAGTTGGAATTGTTTCCAAAGAAAAATTATCAATATCTGTATCCCATTCAAAATTGCCTTCTGGTAAAGATTCAGACATAGCCCAACCATATAAATTATTTGCATCCAAATATGTAAAGTATTTAGATGGGAGTTTCTCATTATAATCGGAGAGATATTTATTGTTGGCTATAGAGTGTCTTTTAGAACATTGAACTATTCCACCCCTAATTCCTTTTTGTATAAATAAAATCATTTCAATATCGGTCAGCAAATCTAATTTGATGTTTGTTATTTTTAACATAGCATCCCAAGATAGCCCAGGTGCTGTATAATAATGGCATGGATCTAACTTATAAATGCTTTTACATACTAACCTGAAATTTTCAAAGATGTCTGCTAATAATAAGACATCACTTTTTAAGTATAACATTAAATAATCTTCTATTGTCTTACATTCAAACTTACTCCATACTTCTTGTGCGTGTGCATAATCTTCTTTAGAACATACTGAATCAGTTAGTTTATTATAGAAGACATCTATACCTGGCAGACAAGTTTCTTCGAGTTTTTCTAAAGAATTTAAATACTTGTATGGGAAGACGCCCTTTCTTACTAATAAATTGAATTTATTTTTGTCTTCTGAATAAAAACTTTTAACAATTTTTAACTCATCTTCTGTCAAATTTTTTACTAAATTATCTAAACTTGATGGCATAAACCGGCATGAGTCTAAAAATCTGATTTCAATGTTATGACCGTTGTCGCTTTTTATTGTTTTTGATAGGGATATATACAACTCCTTATTGAGTGGGATAATATTAATGGGACCATCATCGATATTATAAAGGTCTTTCACAAATAAATGGCAATCATAAGCCGAAAAATTGTGAAAAATAACAGGGATAAATGAAGGTAATTTGTAATTTATATTACAGGAATTATGAGCTGGTCCTCTGTATTTGCCACTTTGGCAGTGATCTCTGACTTTTTTTTCATTTACAATCATTTTTAAACAAATATGGCATATATTATTTGTATAAAAATCTAAGATTTCCTCTTCGGTTAAGGGTGTCATTGGTATAATATTTTTTAAATAATTATCATTTAAATATTTAGCATCAGATACTAAATTCTCTATAAATAATTTTGTTGAGTTTAATCCCTTAAAATTACGAAATTTACTTAAATTATTATTAAAATTACACTTAATGTAATAAGAAAATGCATATGGAATGCCTATCAACTAATGTTGTTGATGATGAATCGCTGTTCGGAATGCATGTTTGTATATTTTCAAATATACACTCAGAATCAGCATATACCACAAATGGTACATCCATGGAATTACTATAGTTTTGAAATTCTAATATAGACTTATCTTTTTCCGGAACATATGATACTATTTGACGACAATTCTTCTGGTGAGACATCAATTTATCTTTCTGGCCAAAATATTGTAAGCAATCATCACACACAAATATTTTACTTTTCTTTTTTTTTGTTGGCTTCCAATCAATCTGAAATTATATGAATAATAAATATAGACAAAAAAAATCCATATATAATGACACGTGGTATTATCTCTAACAGTTTTCTGAAGAAATAAAAGATTGATGTGATTGGACTTTTTCTTTATTGTTTTATAGTATGGCCCCACAATAATGTCTTTTGCGTCATCATATCCAAATACATTTATACTTATACTTGGATTATTTTCTTCAAAAATTGTTATATCCTTTATTTGTAATGGGAAGCTTAGCCCATTGAAATTTAAGCAATAATCCTTCACATACATTTTTTTTGATACAATATTCACCTTATAATTTGATGTACGATTTGCCTTTGTTTCCAAATTAACTATAGCTGAAATCACGGCCCATTTGAAACAATATTCGTCATTATTTTTGACATTGACACATGCTTTCTTCAATAATAATTTCTTTGGAAGGGGTATATACGATGAACCCTTCAGTGGTTCATACTTATTTATATTTAGAACAACTTTTATTAATTTCACCAAAGTCCAGCCACTGTCTCTTTCCTGAAACTCTTCCATTTTTTGTAAAATGCTTTCAATATTATTGTCATAGTTGATTTTAAATTCACTGATGTCGAACATTTCTTTCATTTTTGTTTGAAAACTTTTCACATCTAATGGAGTGTTTTCTAAATCATCTAAGTTGGGTTTAGCATAAAGAGCATGGAGTTCTACATTAAACTTCAAACCAATGTTAACTTTTAAAAATTTATAGACTTCATCCATAAATTCTCTCCCAGCTTCTTTCAACAATATTTCTGGTATGAGGCACTTTTTTACTTTTTTATATAAACAAACCAAAAATGTAATTTCATCAAAATTAAAAGTGCAGAAATAAAAATTGTCTCCATGTTAAAAATTATAAGCGCAAAAAATAAAAAATTGTCTCCCCGTTAAAAATTGTTTGTATGTATTTTTAACATAATTACATACATATTTTTAAATACAAAACAATTTTTTTCCTCATTTTAAATAATACACAAGAAAACTACAAAAATAAATGCATTGGTTTTCAATTTCATACAACCAAATTCCTCTTTAAATTTCCTCTTTAAAATTTCCTCTTCATTAAAAACAAAAACAACTATTAAAGAAGGTGGAAAAATAAAAAAAAAATATTTAATAAAAATTCAAAAATAAAAAAGGGAAACTTTTTTTCTTTAACAAAACTTAAAAAGAGAAATGGGAAGAGAACAAAAATAATTAAAAAGGGGAAAAAAATAACAAAAACATGTTACTAAAATATTTAATTAAAAAAAAATTTTGCTAGTTTTCCACAAAAAAAAAATTCATCCCAAAAAATTCCTCCCAAATGTCTGTCATTAAAAAGTGGCCTAGAACCCGCCAATACATACTAATGTAGTGCATTAAAGATTTAACGTTGTCATCATTGAAAAAATGTCGTTTGAATTCTTGAAGTTTGAAGTTAGCGCCAACGAAATTTGTTGCGTTGTCACAGTACAAACGCAAAGGTATACCACGTCTACCTATAAATCTTTTTAAACATAAGAGAAATGTATTAGTAGACAAGTCTGAGACTACTTCAATATGAATAGCCTTGGAGGCGAAACAAACAAATATTGCTACATAAGTTTTGTAAGGTGGCTTCCCTCTAATTCTGTACGATATGTAGAATGGTCCACAGAAATCAACACCACAAACTAGGAAAGGACGTTGAGCTTTTAGACGATCAGCTGGAAGATCTCCCATGATTTGTTGCATGAGTCGAGGTTTGTATTTGAAACAATGGACACAGTTGCGAACCACTTTTTTCATCTAAAATATTTGCACCCGCGTGCAAATATTTTAGATGAAGGTATTTAATATACAAAGTTGTAAAATGATGATCTTTTGGAAGAAGTGCTGGAAACTTGGTATCATACGACAGCGATGAATTTGCTAGCCTGTCACCAACTCTGAGAATTAGTAACTTTGTTTTGTAACTACGAATTTCGTGTAAAAAAGGCGATAACTTTTGGAAACTTGGTTTTAGAGTTTGTCCATTTCGAAGAAGATCAATTTCGTCTTTAAATGTTGATTGAATGTCATGGACTACTTTCCCGAATGCAGGTTGTAGTTCTTCTGACGATATAAATGAGTTCCGTTTAGATTTGTGAAAAATACGATGAATATATATAATAATGTGTAAAATACGAAGATACGATGAGTGACTGGTGATGATTTGCGATATTATAGATTTTACGACAATAGTTGTGTTAAACGAAGACTTTCTCATTTCTTCTGGAGGAAGATCAGTTTCAATATTGGTGTTTTGAGGTTCTGAGACACGATTAGCTACGAAACACACAAGAGACGATGAATGCTTTGTGAGCCAGTTTAAAACAATTTTCGAATCTGACCAAAAGATTTATGTTTTATTTTATCCCACGTTCGACACAATAACAGGGCAGCGCACAATTCTAACCTGGGTAACGATTGTTGTACTACAGGTACTACTTTTGATTTGGCAATTAGAAGATTTGAATGAAAACTATTAGGATCAGCCGCTCGAATATATATACAAACCATGTATATCGAATTTAACATCTGGATTTGTTTGTACAAATCTAGGCAATTCAATTTGATTTATGTACGGTAAGCTCTTTTCGATTTGAATCCAACGACTTTTTAAACGTTCATTTAGAGGTGAATCCCAATCAATTTGTTGTTTCCATAATTCTTGAATTAAGATTTTACATGAAATCACAATTGGGCTTAAAAGTCCCAAAATATCAAATATTCTAGCTATTACAGATAATACTGATCATTTAGTAGGAACTTCAATAGTTGGTAGATTAAATCGAAAGCAAAATATATCTTCATTAGGTTTCCAAGACATTCCAAGAGTTCTAGTTATGTTTTCATTGTTAGTTTTTAAATCCATTTCTTCTGCACATTGATTGTTGTGGCACATTAGAACTCCATTTCGTTAATTGTAGACCAGACTTTTCTAAGATTTGGATAATTTCAGTCTTTTTAGCTGAAAGTTCGAAAATATTTGCTGCCACCGTAAGCAAATCATCTACGTACAGATCTTGCTTTAAAACTTTGGAACCAATCGGATATTTGTGATTATAAGCATCAGCGATGAAAAATAAACTTCTTATTGCTAGAAAAGGTGCAGCGGATGTGCCATACGTCACCGTATTAAGTCGATAAATGTTAATGGGATCATTTGTATTATCTCTCCACAAAACAAGTTGAAAATTTCGATCATTTTCATCAACGAGAAACTGCCTGTACATTTTGCAAACATCTGCTGACAATGCAAATTTATTAAGACGAAAAGTAAGAACAGTTATTATGAGGTCTTCTTGTATTGTTGGACCAACCATTAAAATATCGTTTAATGAAACATTAGTTGAGGTAGGTGATGACGCATTGAAGACAATTTGTAGTTTTGTTGTAGAACTTTGTGGGCGTAAAACTGAATGGTGTGGTATAATGTAATGGGGTTGATTTAAAACATCATAACTCACAATTGACATATGTCCGAGATTTATATATTCATTCATGAAGTCTATGTACATTTTACGCAAAGATTCATCTTTTAAAATACGCTTTTCTAGGTATAGAAAGCGGCGACGAGCTACTTCAAACGAATTTCCAAGTTTGTTTACTGAAGCCTTGAATGGTAAACGTACTTTTACCTTCCACTTTCATCAAATACTGTATTTTCAAGAAAATGCATTTCACACTGGTTTTCTTCTTCAGTCAGGGTTTCCTTTCGTGAAATTTCTTCGATCTCCCAAAAGACTTTCAGCAATGAATCCAGTTCTTCGTAATTTGTAACAACATTACACGACAATACTTGATTATGTTGTAGATATTCGACCTTTCCACCAGCTATCCAACCAAATGTTGTATTTATTAAACATGGAAGTCCTTCGCCAAGTGAAATCTTGCCGTCTAGTAATAGATCAAAGAATATTTCGGCACTAAGTAATAAATCTATATGTTTAGTAGGTAAATAAAACTGTGGATCTGCGAGATCTATTCCATCAGGAATGTTCCAATTACTTGTATCAAAATGTTCTGCAGATTCAAGTGAAGAAATCGTTTTAGTTACAGCAAATATTGAAGTAAATTCGAAGCTTGATAGTCGAGATCTAATAGTAGCAGTTACCTTGTATTTTAGTTGAGTTCAAATCTCTGAAACTCCTGCAATTTCTTGATTGGATTTGGCTTGTTGTAATCGAAGGCGACAGTCTCATGAGTAATTAAATTTACCTCTTAGCAAGAATCTAAAAGAGCTCTAATCGGTTGTAGGGTGCCAAAACTATCTTTGATGTATACAATGGCTGTTGGGAGCAAAGTTCGACGACAATTTCTAGTGAGAAACGAAGACTGACGTGTTAAATGTAAAACAGATGAATTATTTGTTGGATTTGACGATGAATGATTTCTTTGATGAGAGAATGACGACGATGAAGTTTGTAGTGACGAAGAGTTATCATTTGATTTGGGTTGATTCGAAAATGATTGCTTTGATGTAAAAACGAAGACGAAGAAGGTTGAAAAGACTTGGATTATGTAGAGATGTATGATGCGAAATACGACAAGTGCGACAACGCGATATTGATTCATAATTTGCTACGATATGTCCTTTTCGAAGACAGATTATGCATAGTTTTGAAGATTTTACAAAATCAAATCGACGAGAAATAGGTAGCGATAAATATGAAGGGCAACTGCTGATAAAATGATCTTTGTTTTGGCAATATTCGCATGAGATACTCGATATTATAAAAGAAGAACCAGGTCGTTTAAATTTATGTATATATTTTTAATCGTAACTATGAAATGATTCGACTTCTGTGGTGCGACTTTCGAGAAATTGGGATCTACGACTCATAATAGAATTAAATTCATCCCATGACGGCAATTGATTTAAATTTTGTTTTTCGTCATATACTGACATTGATCCTGAATCTACTTTTGATAAGACGATATGTATAAGTATAGCATTCATCACGTCCAATTCGGAACCGAAAGATAGCAAGGAACTTCTCAGAGCAGCAACATAATCTAAAATTGAACGTAAAGGTGTAGCAATTGGTTTGTTGATTGGTGAAATTGAAAGCAACGAGTTTATATTGTCGACAAATATTAAAGTTTTGTTGTCATATCTTTCTTTCAATCTATCTAAAGCCTTTTGATAATTTTCTTCGACGATTTGAAAGGATTCTACAACAGAAAGTGCTGGACCACTAAGGCAATTTAAAAGATAATTAAATTTATCTATGGTTGGTATGCATGGCTCTTCATGAACTAAAGTATTAAATGTACTTATGAAACGAGAATACTCTGAATATTTGCCATTCAAATTCGGGAGTTTGAGCTGAGGTAATCGACTTTGGTATGAAAACGATGAGCTTGTCGTATTTAAAAGGCTTAAATCCATATCACTAGATCGGCGTTTTTTAGATAATAAATCAATCATATAAGCCTTGGCCTGCGCGAAGAGTTATTCCAATTCATACATACATACATACATACATACATACATACATACATACATACATACATACATACATACATACATACATACATACATACATACATACATACATACATACATACATACATACATACATACATACATACATACATACATACATACATACATACATACATACATACATACATACATACATACATACATACATGCTAGAAAAGGTGCAGCGGATGTGCCATACGTCACCGTATTAAGTCGATAAATGTTAATGGGATCATTTGTATTATCTCTCCACAAAACAAGTTGAAAATTTCGATCATTTTCATCAACGAGAAACTGCCTGTACATTTTGCAAACATCTGCTGACAATGCAAATTTATTAAGACGAAAAGTAAGAACAGTTATTATGAGGTCTTCTTGTATTGTTGGACCAACCATTAAAATATCGTTTAATGAAACATTAGTTGAGGTAGGTGATGACGCATTGAAGACAATTTGTAGTTTTGTTGTAGAACTTTGTGGGCGTAAAACTGAATGGTGTGGTATAATGTAATGGGGTTGATTTAAAACATCATAACTCACAATTGACATATGTCCGAGATTTATATATTCATTCATGAAGTCTATGTACATTTTACGCAAAGATTCATCTTTTAAAATACGCTTTTCTAGGTATAGAAAGCGGCGACGAGCTACTTCAAACGAATTTCCAAGTTTGTTTACTGAAGCCTTGAATGGTAAACGTACTTTTACCTTCCACTTTCATCAAATACTGTATTTTCAAGAAAATGCATTTCACACTGGTTTTCTTCTTCAGTCAGGGTTTCCTTTCGTGAAATTTCTTCGATCTCCCAAAAGACTTTCAGCAATGAATCCAGTTCTTCGTAATTTGTAACAACATTACACGACAATACTTGATTATGTTGTAGATATTCGACCTTTCCACCAGCTATCCAACCAAATGTTGTATTTATTAAACATGGAAGTCCTTCGCCAAGTGAAATCTTGCCGTCTAGTAATAGATCAAAGAATATTTCGGCACTAAGTAATAAATCTATATGTTTAGTAGGTAAATAAAACTGTGGATCTGCGAGATCTATTCCATCAGGAATGTTCCAATTACTTGTATCAAAATGTTCTGCAGATTCAAGTGAAGAAATCGTTTTAGTTACAGCAAATATTGAAGTAAATTCGAAGCTTGATAGTCGAGATCTAATAGTAGCAGTTACCTTGTATTTTAGTTGAGTTCAAATCTCTGAAACTCCTGCAATTTCTTGATTGGATTTGGCTTGTTGTAATCGAAGGCGACAGTCTCATGAGTAATTAAATTTACCTCTTAGCAAGAATCTAAAAGAGCTCTAATCGGTTGTAGGGTGCCAAAACTATCTTTGATGTATACAATGGCTGTTGGGAGCAAAGTTCGACGACAATTTCTAGTGAGAAACGAAGACTGACGTGTTAAATGTAAAACAGATGAATTATTTGTTGGATTTGACGATGAATGATTTCTTTGATGAGAGAATGACGACGATGAAGTTTGTAGTGACGAAGAGTTATCATTTGATTTGGGTTGATTCGAAAATGATTGCTTTGATGTAAAAACGAAGACGAAGAAGGTTGAAAAGACTTGGATTATGTAGAGATGTATGATGCGAAATACGACAAGTGCGACAACGCGATATTGATTCATAATTTGCTACGATATGTCCTTTTCGAAGACAGATTATGCATAGTTTTGAAGATTTTACAAAATCAAATCGACGAGAAATAGGTAGCGATAAATATGAAGGGCAACTGCTGATAAAATGATCTTTGTTTTGGCAATATTCGCATGAGATACTCGATATTATAAAAGAAGAACCAGGTCGTTTAAATTTATGTATATATTTTTAATCGTAACTATGAAATGATTCGACTTCTGTGGTGCGACTTTCGAGAAATTGGGATCTACGACTCATAATAGAATTAAATTCATCCCATGACGGCAATTGATTTAAATTTTGTTTTTCGTCATATACTGACATTGATCCTGAATCTACTTTTGATAAGACGATATGTATAAGTATAGCATTCATCACGTCCAATTCGGAACCGAAAGATAGCAAGGAACTTCTCAGAGCAGCAACATAATCTAAAATTGAACGTAAAGGTGTAGCAATTGGTTTGTTGATTGGTGAAATTGAAAGCAACGAGTTTATATTGTCGACAAATATTAAAGTTTTGTTGTCATATCTTTCTTTCAATCTATCTAAAGCCTTTTGATAATTTTCTTCGACGATTTGAAAGGATTCTACAACAGAAAGTGCTGGACCACTAAGGCAATTTAAAAGATAATTAAATTTATCTATGGTTGGTATGCATGGCTCTTCATGAACTAAAGTATTAAATGTACTTATGAAACGAGAATACTCTGAATATTTGCCATTCAAATTCGGGAGTTTTGAGCTGAGGTAATCGACTTTGGTATGAAAACGATGAGCTTGTCGTATTTAAAAGGCTTAAATCCATATCACTAGATCGGCGTTTTTTTAGATAGATAAATCAATCATATAAGCTTGGCCCTGCGCGAAGAGTTATTCCAATTCATACATACATACATACATACATACATACATACATACCATACATACATTACATACATACATACATACAATACATACATACATACATACATACATACATACATACATACATACATACATACATACATACATACATACATACATACATACATACATACATACATACATACATACATTACATACATACACACATACATACATACATACATACATACATACATCATACATACATACATACATACATACATACATACATACATACATACATACATACATACACACATACATACATACATTACATACATACATACATACATACATACATACATACATACATACATACATACATACATACATACATACATACATACATACATACATACATACATACATACATACATACATACATACATACATACATACATACATACATACATACATACATACATACATACATACATACATACATACATACATACATACATACATACATACATACATACATACATACATACATAC